>CM069529.1:85602500-87032500 GCA_035773235.1 Eospalax fontanierii | reverse complement strand
AGGTAATACACTCATACACATAAAATAAAAGTGATAAAATATTAATAAAGAAAAAAACCCACATGTTTGTGGAGGCTGGAGAACAACCATCGTTGGCATCTTCAGGAACACTGTCCACCTTTGAGACAGGGTCACTCACTGACCTGAGGCTTACCAATTAGTCTAGACTGGCTGGCCAGTGAACCCCAAAGGTCTTCCTTTCTCTGCCTCCCCAGCACTGGATTACAAGTGCATACCACCATGTCCAGCATTTTAACATGGGTTCCAGGGATCAAGCTCAGGTTCTAATGCTTATGAGGTAAAGGACTTTACTTACTGAGCCATCCCCTGACCCAAGCATTTTTTTTAAATGTGTGTTCCATGTGTGTACATGTTCGTGTGTGTGTGTATGTGTGTGTGTGTGTATGTGTGGTGGCCAGAGGTCAATGTTGGGTGTCTTCTTTAGTCATGTTCCACCTTACTTTTTGAGACAGCTCCCTGATTTGGCTAGACTGACTGGTAGGAATTCCAGGGATTCTGCTGTCTCCCCTTCCCCAAACACTGGATTATAGACACTTGCTTTCTGCCCCAGTCAATGAGCCAGTTCCTTAAAAATCTTTCTCTGTGTGTGTGTATGTATGTATGTAAATTGGTATAAATAATACATGCTAGTGGTCTGCTTCTCTGGAATGTTGATTAATAGAAGGAGTGATTGTTCAGTATACATACATAGCTTTCTTTTTGAGATGGTGAAAATGAAAAATTGGCTATGATAATGATTGTACAACTTTGAATTATATACTTCAAACAGGCAGTTGTGTGGCATGTATAATTATATCAAAAATGTTCTTATGGAAAAGAAATGTTAGATAAAGTAATAGTTTAGTAAAAGGTTGGAGTGTAGAGAATGAAACAGTAAGGATTCAGGTGTAGATAGGGTCAACACAGTGGCTATTTTTAGAAAAGCAGAGTTGAGGTTTATTAAAAAACATTTAAAAAAAGATTTATTTATTAATTATGTGTATGTGTGTTTGTGTGTACATGTGTCTAATACTTGTAGTGAAGTGTAGTGCCCAGTAGATAGACTTAGAAAAAATAATTACAATACAAATCAGTCCACCAGTAGAAGTATCTATGAATCATTGTTTCTAGGGAGCTAAGAAAGTGATTTAGTGCTTCCTCCATGAGTGGGGGCAGAAAAATGTGGGAGGAATGAAGTCTTCACAGAAAGAATTGTTTTTAAGCCACTCTTTAAAAAATGAGTCTGTTTTGCAGGCTGGATGAAAAAGAGCAGTGCATTCTAGCCTGAGGGAACAGCAAGTGTTTAAGGCAGAAAGGCCTAAAAGAGAATAATGGATTGTGGGAAATGCAATCTCAGAAGTTAACAGAATCCAGGAGAGGAAAGTGTAGCTACTATCAAATCTCTGAGGTAGTTGAACACTGCTTGTAGAGGCCTACACTTGTTGGACTGAGTTGGAACATGACTTTAATGCTTGCCAGATGTGTCACCCTGGGGAATTTCTGAGTTTTAGTTTTCCTTCTCTGTAAAAGGAGTCCAGGGCTGAGAATGTTCAATTCCCAGACTGCTAAAACCAAACAAAAATGAAATGTAGGCTAATAGGCTAATAGTGGAGTTTACTCATAGGACTGTTTAAGATTTAATGAGGATCCTTCATATATAACATAGTAGGATGTTTTTCCCTTATGGTTTAGTTGGTGTGTTTACACAGTTATATCTGTATGCTGATTTAAGTATGCTTTTTTTTTTTTTTTTTTTTTTTTTTTTTTGAGATAGGGTCTCATATACTCCAAGCTGGTACAGAGCTCACTGAGGATGACCTTGAACTCTTGATCTTTCTTTCTCTACCTCCCAAGTGCTGGGCATAGTCTACTAATACCTCACTTATAAATATGTTTTTGCCTTAAGAATTTTTTTCTCTTGAATATATACCTGTTTTAGAGTTTGCTAAACTAAATTCTTTTGAATGTGTAGACTTTTGAATGTGTTAAAGCAGTAGTCTTTTGACTAGTGTCTGCTATGCCCTACTAAGTTTGTATGGTTTTCCTATAAAAACCAAGAAAAATTAAAAGATTAGAATCTAATCAGCTAATCAGGAAGCACGTAAAATTTCCTGTAATGCCATGGGGCATAATGAAGACATTAAGATATTACTTCAGTTTTCAAGGAGCTTACTGCTTAATTAGGAAGCTAAAACTGATTGTCATGAAAAATTAGGGAAGAATTCTAATGGAATGAAGAGCACTATAAGATCGAGATAGGGACAGTTTAATTGTCTAGGATGGTGGACTTGAATTATAACCTGAATGTTTAGGGTATATATGCAAAGTGTACATTAGAAGACATAAAGCCAGAGGAATATTCAGGAGACAGGTGGCTACAAGAGCAGTGTATCAGTTGAAATTTTAGTTGTATGCCATAGACATTGTCTGTAGTGGATTTACCCAGGATAGCAGTGCATTGAATTCTGTGGTTAGCTCATAGAATTCTTCAAAGACTGGGGATCCAGGTTTTGAGACTTTGGTACTAAAGCCACAGTCAAAAAACATGCCATAGAAGGGGTGTGGCTCAGACATGACTGCAATAATCCTGAGTTCTAGGTACATTAACTTGTAATTCTGACATTTGGTATGTGATCACGCCTTTGGCATTATTGTCATGACTGTATCTAGAAAGTGGGTACTGATGCTTTTGTTCTCCCATCATTGTGTTTCTAGTGGTACTGACTCCTCATGTCAAGTCAAAGACCCGTATATCTGATTCATTGCATCCAGGTTACATGTCTATGACTTAGTTAGTTTTCTGTCACTATAATAAAATTATCTCATTTGTTGGTGTGGTACTAGGACTACACCTAGGATCTTAGGCCTGTTAAGCAAACACTGTACCACTGAGCTACAACCCCAGCCCTCTTTTTTTTCTCTGTAGCCCCAGCTGGCCTGGAGGTTGACAAGGCTGGTCTAGATCTCACAAAGATTCACCTGCCTCTGTCTCTTGAATGCTGGGATTAAAACCATGCATCACCATGCCTGGCCTCAGGTCTCTTTTTACTTTTCGTTGCTGTTGTTTATTTTTGAGACAGGGTCTCCTTGTAGCCCCAACTGGCCTGGAACTCGCTGTGTAAACCAGGTTAGTCTCTCAGAGATCTGCCTGCCTCTGCCTCTGCCTCCCAAGTGCTGGGATTAAAGGCGTGTGCCACCATGCCCATACCCTCTTACTTTTTATTTTGAAGCCTGGTCTCACTAAGTTGTCCAAACTGGCCTTGAACTTGCTCTGTAGCTTTGGCAGGTTTTGAACTTGGCAATCTTTCTGTCTCAACCTCCTGAGTAGCTGGGATTACAGGCCTATACTACCAGATTTGGCAGTAAATAATTTTAGAAGGAGGAAAACTGTTTTAGCACAAGTGTGAAGCATTAGTCCAAGTCACCAGGCTGGTTAAAAATTAGTGCCTTCCTAATATTTTCCTTTAAAGAAAATACAGAACTATTAGCATAAGAAATTTGCCTTTTTTGGTATGGAAAGATGGCTCAGTGGAAGTGCTTGCCATGTAAGCATGAGAACCTGAGTTTGGATCTCCAGAACCCATCAAAAAGCCAGGCATGGTGGCATGTGTCTGTAATCCAAGCACTGGAAAGCAAAGACAGGAGTATCCTGGGGGTTGTTGGCCAGCCAGGTTAGCTGAATGCGTGGGCTCCCACGTCAGTGAGAGTTGTCTAAGAACAGTCAGGTGAGGAGTCATTGAGGAAAATGCCTGATCTTGACCTCTGGCCTCCATATCTGTGTCCACACAGACATCTACGTGAGCCTGTACATATGTGCCCATGCTCACACACACATACACATTCATGTGTACCAACCCATAAGCAAAGATAGAAAAGTGATAATGAAGGTACAAACAAGAATTTTCACAGAAGAAGCTAGGCTTGGTGTCACTTATAATTCCAGTACTTGGGAGGCTGAAGTAGGAGGCTTGCGAGTTCAAGACCCATTTGCAGTTAGTGACTGGTAAATACTTGCAAGATATTTCACATACTAGGGAAGTATGAGCTCAAACGATAAGATACTACTTTTGTTCACTTAAGCTGAATATCAAGTGTAAATGACACTATACAGCTGTAAGAACTCTTAAACTCTTTTGTGGATAAACTACATTGATCAGGTTTTGGATATTAAACCAACTTGGCATTACTCTAGTAAAATCTATTTTTCATATGTTATACCTTTGATACATTGTTGGATCTGTTTATCTTTTTCACATTTCTTTCTTTACATATTTATATGTATGTGGATGTGTATGTGTGTGGGTGGGTGCACATTCCAGGGCACATATTCTTTCACTATATGAAGTCTGGGGATTGAACTCTGATGGTCAGGCTTGCTTGTAAGCACTTTGACCCACTGAGTCATCCTGACAGCCTGATTACCTTATATTTTAAGAGATTTTTGCATCTTTGTTTATGTAGGATTAGTCTTAAATGCTTGTGAGAGTGTAGGAAATGAAGCCATATGGAATTAGTTTTATGGTAAGTTTTAAACTACAAGTTCATTTTCTTTAATGGATACATTTTTTTCCAGACTGTTTTTTTCAGGTAACTTTGTTATTTTGTATCCTTCAAGAAATTTGTTTTTTCTAAGTTGGTATTTTATTGGCATAATTGTTCATATTCTTTGAGTATTTATAGAATTATGAATGTCATTTTTCTTGTTCCCAATATCCATAATTGTGCTCTTTCATCTCTCTCTCTCTCTCTCTCTCTCTCTCTCTTTTTGAGACAGGGTCTCCTTTTATAGCCCTGGCTAGCCTGGAACTTGCTCTGTAGACCAGGCTGGCCAGAAACTCACAGAGATCCTTCTGTCCCTGCTTCCCTAGCTCTGGGATTAAAGGTATGCTTCATCTTATTTCTTCATCATTTTGTTTAGAAATTTATCAACATTATTAATTTTTTTTGTGTGCACTAGGAATTGAAATCAGGATCTTGGGCATGGAAAGCTTGCACTGTACTACTGTTCATTGAGCTATCCTCCAGTCCTTAATCTTACAGATTCACTTCCCTTCCTCCTTCCTTTTTTCCCTCCCTCTCTTCTTCCCTTTCTTTCTCTTTTCTTTTTCTTTCTTTTTTTGTTGTTGAGATAGGGTCTACCTGTAGCCCCAGCTAACCTGGAACTCACTCTGTAGACCAGGCTGGCCTCTACCTCTGCCTCTGCCTCTGCCTCTTAAGTGCTGGGATCAAAGGCATGAGTCACCACGCCCACCCATCTTGTTTTTGAGTCAAAGTCCTGCTATGTACTGTATAGTCGTGGTTGGTGAACTCTCTGCAGTGCTTCTGCTCCCCCCCCCCCCAGTGCTTCTGTCTTTTGAGTGTTGGTATTACAAGGATGTGTCACCATGACTGACCATTAAAAAAAATTAATTTATTTGTGGGTGTTTGTGTCTGTGTATGCACATGTGTGTGTGCAGGTGCCCATTGGTGTCCAGAGCAGGTGTCAGGTCCTTTGGAGCTGTAGTTATAAGAGTTTGTGAGTCATCTGATATGGGTGCTAGAATCTGAACTCCAGTCCTCTGGTAGAGCAGTGAGTACTCCTTAACTGCTGAGCCATCTCTCTGGTCCTCTTGGCCATTTAAAAAATAATAATAATAAGTTTTTCTACTTTATTTTTGTTTCCTATGTTATGGGTTTCTGTTACTACTTTATGTTATCTTTAGGTTTAATTTCCTCTTTAGTTCTCTTGTTTCTTAGAATTTGAGAGCACTTCTAATAAAAGCACGTGGTGCTATTTTATAGTCATTTTGATCAACAGTTTGATATTGTAATGTTACTATATTTGAATATATACCTGACCTGCTTACACATGTCTCCTGATTCAGACATAAACTTTTTCCTAGAGTATGTATCCAGAAGAACTACTGGGTCATCAGGTATATATTCAGATATATTTTTCACAGTAATAAAAATTTGTAAACATTCCAAAATGACCATCAATAAGAATATCTAAAATAATTTTGTTAATTTTACAGGAGTTAACATGAACAATAGCTGCACATAGCAATGTGGAACAATCTCAGAAATGTTGAATGAACAAATAAGTTGCAAAAGAAAGCTTATTAAGTGACTGTAATGTGATTCAGAATAAAATTTTTGTTGTTTTTGAGGCTGAGTCTCACTGTGTAGTACAGGCTGGCTTCATTCTTACAATTGCCACCCATTTTGCCATTGCTAAGCTTTGTGCAAAATTAAAAAAAAAAATAGACTACTTCTTTATATACCCATTTCACTAATATATAATAATAGAATGGTAAACATATTCCTTTGTGAAAGAGGCAGAGACTTAATACAGTAGTCAATTTATATATTCTGTAGAGTGTTTAAAATACATTAGAAATGTATACTTATTTAGTTGCCATGGCTGAATATACAAAAGGGTTATTGTTATTCTTTATAGCTTACATGCAGAAAATTCTTAACTTATCAAAATTACACTGCTAATAAATAGGAGACCCTGTAATCAGTCTCAAGCAGTGTGTTTCAAATCTATAATCTTTTTTTTTCCAATGAATTTTTAGAGAGCAGACAAAGTAGTGGGTTTCATTATGGTATGATCAAATATTTTGTCAAATTTGTGTTTTTTGATTGTTATCCTGAGCCTTTAATGGCTGTACCATCTCTCCAGCTGTATGTTTTTTTCTTTTTTAAATCATTCTCTCTTCTTCCTCACCCCTCTCTGTATAATGTATGTGTGAATGTATATGCACACATGTCATGGCACACATGTACAGGTCAGAGGACAACTTTTGGGAGTTGATTGTTTCCTTCCTCTGGGGTTGAATTCAGGTCGTCAGGCTTATGTGACAAGTGCTTTTACCTGATGAGGTGTCTTGCTGGTGCTCTATTTTGTTCCTCTTTGTCCCTCTCCTGTCCTCTTTCCCCTTCTGCTTTATTGTCACTTGCATTCCATTACACTCTCTTTTATCCGTTTCTCCTTCCTTTAGGAGCCCTTTTTCCTCTATCGTTGTCTGCTTTTCTAGTTTTGTGTCCTACAACCCCCAAATATTACATATATATGCATATTGAAATGCATAGGCGAGAAAACATGGTATTTGTTTTTTCTGATCTTGTTTATTTTTCTTAACATAATAATTTCCAGGTGTATTCACTTTTTGTGCAAAGGTTATTTAAATTTTCTTGAAGAAAATTATTCCATTTTGTATATGTATCACATTTTCTTCATTCATTCATTCATTCATCTATTGATGGACATCTAGGCTGGTTCCATTCCTTAGTTATTGTGATAGTGTGGCATTAAGCATAGATGTGTAAATATCTCTGTGATTGATTAGACAGAGTTCTTCTGGTATATACCCAGGAATAGTGGTGTAGCTGAGCCTTGTCATATGGTAGTTGCATTTTTAGTGTTTTTTCTTAGCAGGATTTATTGTAACCCTGGCTGGCCTTGAACTTGCTATGAAGTCAAGGTTAATGTTGAACTTATAGTCTAGCGTCACCTCACTAGTATTATATTATAGGTATGCATCACTACACCTGGCTCTCTTTTTAGCATTTTGAAAAATTCCATCCTGATTTCCATAGTGGCTGTACCAGTTTGTATTCCTACTAGTAGTGAATAAGGGTTCCTGTTTTCCAACATCCTTCCCAAGATTATCCCAGGACTGGGATAAGATTGAGGTGGAGTCGTACCCATTTTCATTTTTCTTGTGACTCAGGTATGACCACTTTAAAAAATATTTATTGACCATTTGTGCTTCTTTTTTGTAGAACTGTCTGTTTGGTTCATTGAATTTTTTTTTAACTGGAAGATTTGTACATTTAATTTTGGCTAAGATTTTTCTCCTATTCTGTAGACTCTCTCTTCACTCTGTTGATTGGCATTTTTCCTTAGATGGATAGAAGCTTTTTAATTTTGTGTAATTGTATTTGTCAGTAATTGGACTAATTGTCCATGCTGTTGAAGTGCTTTTAAGGAAGTTCTTGTTGGTGACTAGAATTTGAAGTATTTTTCCTGTTTCAGACCTTATGTTAAGATTGATCCATTTTGAATTTATTTTTGTGCCAGGGTAAGAGAGATGGATCCAGTTTCATTCTTCATATGTAGAAATGTAATTTTCTCAGTACCATTTGGTGAAGAGTCTGGCAGTTTTTCCAAAGTATGTTTTTGACATCCTTATAAAAAGATTAGGTAGTTGTAGGTATATGAATTTATTTCTGTGCTTTCGTTTCTATACCATTGTTTTATGTGTCTGTTTTCACTCCAGTACCATGCTGCTTTAATTAACTTACTACTGTAGTATTTGAGACCATGTGTTGTCATACCTCCAGCATCACTTCTGCTTAGCATTGCTTTAGCTGTGTGGGCTTTGTACTTGGTCTTATTGCTTTCAGGCCTGTAGTGAGACACAACATCATGGCAGTAGGGCATGGTGAAGACAAGCTGTTTTCCTAATGTTAGGAAGGAAGCAGAGAGACAACAGAGGAAGGTCTGGGGCCAAGACATACCTTTTAAAAGTAGATCTTAATCACTCCCTTCAATGAGGCCCAGTTGCCACTGTGTCCCGGTAGTATATATTCAATTATGAATCTATCAATGGATTAGTTCTTGGATTAGGTCAAAGCCCTCATGATCCTATCACTTACCCCGGTCTTACCTCTGAACATTGCATTGGAAACTAAGCCTTCTACATATGTGTCTGTGGGGTCCATTCCAGATCCAAATTATACTAGGAACTCTCTTCTAAGTCGATTGAGAATGTTGAGAATCATAGATGTGGAAGCTCATGGACAGCAGATCAGGAAGGAGGTGAATGAATGTGACCCCTCAAAGTGCTTGATTGAGTGGATACTGAGTATAATTAAGCATTTCACTGTGAAAGTTTTGTATTTTACACTTGATGATAATTTGTTCCCCAGTTTTAAATTGTTGCTACTTCCATGGAACCTGTGTTGATTCCTCATATGCATAAGTTGTGAAATGTGGCATGAGAAAGGCTGTATAGTTGAGGTATTTCCTGATTAAATCTTTAGTAGGCTTACCTGCTAGTTGAAATCTTGAGTAAATATATCTTTGCTAATGGATTGTGAATCACAGATGTCAAAAATATATTGAAATGTTAAACTTTGTAGTTCAGCATAAATTAGAAATTCAGTAGCCATAAATGATATTCTCAGATTTTTTTGATTTTCTGAGTTCTAAAAGCTCAGAACTTATCTTTACATGACCATTGGTAGAGAAAAATGTATTTTATGAAAAGTCTCTGAAAATGAGTTTGTGTATAATTAGATATACTTTCAGTGCCTACTCTTACGTTTAAAGTATATGAATGAGAAGTTCTTTGAGGACTGTTTAATACACTTGTTGTTTTAAATTTGGGCATTAATAAAAATGTTAGCATATCCCATACTATTTCATAAGCATTAAATGTTTTAATATATATCCTGATCACTTAACCTTCAGAGAAGAGTTAGAGAAACTTATAAATCAAGACAAAGAATTAAAAGAAAGTGACATTCTTTTTGCAGTGCAGATACGTTTTATTATTGATTAAATTCTGTTAACTTTATTCATCACTTTAAAAAAATTTATGTAATTCTGTAATAGTTTTTCTAGTTTTACATTTTTTTAAGCTAGGTACTAAATATGTAACTAAGTAAAATACATTTTCAATATTAAGAAAAGAGTGAGTATATCAAGCAGTTATAAATTCAGCTTGTAAGACTTGTAATTCCCCTATATTTATAATATGTAAAATGATGTCTTATATATGGAATTGTTTTATAATCAAAGTAACTAGAAATTGAACTGAGAATTTTAGATTATGGCTATAAAATTTTTTAAATTTTATATTAAGAAAGAGATCATTTAGATTGCCGTGGGAGCAAATAGGTCAAGTAAAAGTACATATATTTCTAATTTGTTTGTTTGATTAATTTGTTTAATTAATTAATTGTGTGTGTGTGTGTGTGTGTGTGTGTGTGTATGCCATGGTGCACTGTGGAGGTCAGAGAGTTGGTTCTTTCCTTCCACTATGTGGGTTCTGGGTATCTATGTCGGGTGGTCAGGCTTGGTGGCAAGCACCTTTATCCACTGAGCTGTCTTGAAAATATTTTTGATTTCTGGCAACTATATCTGTGAACATAAACATACTAAAATGTAGTTAGGTACTTTTTTTGGGGGGGGGCTGTTTTTGAGACAGGGTCTCCCTGTAACCCCAGCTGGCCTGGAACTCACTATGTAGAGACCAGGCTGGCCTTGAACTCACAGAGATCCTCCTACCTCTGAGTGCTGGGATTAAAGGCATGTACCACCACGCCTGGCTATAAGTACATATCTTAACATACTTAAGAGTTCTGTGATGGAAAATTTCATTTTTTCCAAGAATAAGAAAAGTAGGAGATTAGGAAAATAGTTTTAATTTTTATGAGTTTGGTTGCTGTATAAATATATAAATAGTCTTATTTTTGGAGGTGAGTGAGGAACAGGCTTGCTACCTTTCCTAGGTTGACGTTGAATTTTCCATTTTCTTTCTTTGGCCTTACCAGTTGGTGGGATTGTACTGTGTTACCATGTCCAGCTTCCAGTCTGACTTTAAAAACTGGACCATTTTATTTGGCAGATGCTGGGTTCTGATCTTTAGCTCTGTTTGCTTGCACAATGTTGTTGAGTGCGTGTGGCAAAGCCCAGAATCTGCACTGTCACTTCCTTTTGAAAGGCTTGCTCTGCCACTGCGAGAACTTGCATGAAACAGAGTAAGTCTTGAAACACCGTTTGAGAATGCTAAAAAAAAGCTAAGGTATGAATAATTTTCCAAATTATGACTATTGTTTGAGGTCTATTTCAGTATTTTCAATATAATAAGAACAACAATAATAAACCTGTTAAATGAATTTCTGGATTAGCAGAAAACCCCAATCATTTCTTAAGCTTTTTGGCATAGCAACTACATTGGTTCAGATTAAGTACTCAAAAGTTGTAATTTTACTGTATAATAGAGATATCATAATTTACATCCTTTACTAAGATTTAAAATAGTAATTTATTAATGTAATGGTTAATATAATGGCATACCATCTAATGTTTTCAAATTTTGCTTTATGTTTTAGTTCGTATAAATAGTAAAAAGTATTCTAATGTGAGAAATATAGTGGCTTGCTTTTTTACTGTGTTCAAAGTTAGTTATTTGGATTTGAGTTCTTGCTTTAATTCCATGTCTACTGCCTGGAGGTATTTTGTTTAAAAAGAAGTGAAGTGAACTAATTAGTAATATATATCATTTTTTTAACAAGTGAGTACTTTGCTTTAAAGAGCAAAATTTTATAATAATTATGTTGATCAAATATTTGCATGCAGCCTTTTTAAAAGTGATATATTTTAAAAATACTTATTATTTTTATTTTATGTGTCTGAGTGTATTGCTTGCATGCATGTAAGTGCACCCATGTGGTGCAGTGTCCATGGAGGTCAGAAGAGGGCATAGGATTTCCTGGACCTGGAGTTATACATGGTTCTTAGTCACTATGTAGGTGCTGGGAATCAAACCTGGGTCCTCTTAAAGAGTAGCAGGTGCTTTTAACTGCTGAGCCTTCTCTCCAGCCCCAGATTAATTTATAGTTTTAAAATATACTGACAGGATAAATAATAGAGGACCAAGAATGTAGCTCAGTGGTAGAGCATTTACTTAGCATACTTGAGACCCGGGTTTTGAGCCCTACCACATTAAAAAGAGGACATTTATAACTATGGTTGAACATTTAGTAACACAAGCAAGTTATATGTCTTTCTTATATTTTCCCTATTTGGTATTTTGAAGGGAATTCTTTTCTTTCCTGAAACTCTAGTTTTAGATTGGAAATTTTTATGTTTTTTATCTGTTAAAATTCCATTTCTAATTTCTTAAACCATGTGTGATAATTTAAAAATTTGAAGGTGCAGTACTTTATTGAGTACTTCCTGTATGCTAATCACAGTTCTAGGCAAACAAAAATGCCTGTTCCTATTTTACTGACACCCTAGCTAGCACACAGTGTGCCGTCATCCATCTTTCAGAAACACCTCAGCTAGTTCAGGACAAACGGAGTGCTTTGGGTTTATTGCTAGCAAATTTGACATAGTTTGTTTATTATATACATTTTCTGTGCAAAAAGTCATACTTTTGGTCAAATTTCAGATTTTGCCATTAATCTCTAGCATTTGGTGAAATGTGTCAATATCATACCTGATTTTATAAATTTAGATCATATATGCCCCTTCTTGATTTTCTGCATGTCTTATTTGTAAACTTTCCTGTAAATTATATTTTAAAGTTATTAAGAATTTTTTACATGAATTATGTAATGATTTGATTTAGTTTTGGCTCAAGTGTGTGTGTGTGTGTGTCTAGTGGTAGAGGACAGGACACGACCATTTGGGATCCAACCGAGGGGCATAAGTATACTGATACTTTATCATTTAACTACACCTCCCAGCCCTTCTCAGTAAGCTGTTTCCCCTCTTCATTCCTTTTAGTGGATTTATAGTATTCCATTGCATATGTCATGGTTTACTTACTTATTTTTTAATTGAATTTTTGTGAATTTCATACAACATTTTGATCAAATGTAGACCCCTTCCTCTATCTGCACTCTCCCTTACTACCCTTATCCAGTTTCATGTACTGTAGCACACACACACACACACACACACACACACACAGAGTCCTACACACACACACACACACACACACACACACGCACGCACACAAAGTCCTAGTCATTTGTGTCCTCCAATGCCCTTTGGTGGGGGTTCATTCATTCACTGGAGCTTGATCAACTTACCAATAGGGTGACTTGAACAAGACTGACTTTCCCCCTCCCAGCAACCATTGGTTGCCAGTACTTCTTTAGGTAGGGTTAGGGTTACTTACCCACTTGCCCATGTCTAAGTTGGGATTTTGTCTGGCTTAAGTAACAAATGCTTTTAACTGCTGAGCCATCTCTGTAGCTGCAAAGATTTTTATTATTAATTATGTGTATCTTTGTAGGTTATATGCATATGAATGCAGGTACCTGTGGAGGCCAGAAAAGGGCATTGGAGTTAGCATTACATGGGGTTGTGAGCTGCCTGACATGGTTGTTGGGAATTGAACTCAGTCCTCTGGAAGAGCAGCAAGAGGAGCTTTTAACTGCTGTGCCCAGATTTTTTTTTTCTTTTTTTGAGACAAGATCCCAATATGTAGTCCCAGCTGGCCTAGAACTCTCTATGTAGACCAGGTTGGCCTCAAACTCACAGAGATGCGTGTGTCTGCGTTTTTCTCCTGAGTGCAGGGATTAAAAGTGTGCCAAGAATTTTTAATGACATAAGAATATTTTAATTAATTAATTAATTCAATGTCTATGAATGTATTGCCTGCATGCATATAAGTGCACCTGTGTGCCCACAGAGGTCAGAAGAAGGTGTTGAATCCCTTGGAATTAGAATTACAATTGTTAGCTGCCATGTAGGTACTGAGAATCTAACCCAGGTACTCTGCAAGATCAGCCAGTGTTCTCAATTGCTGAGCCATCTCTCTAGCCACCAATGTAAGAATTTTACATTGCTATTTTCACCATGTTTTGGGCATCATTCCAAGAAGCATGGGAGAGTTCATGTAGGAGCATGTACCAAGAAGCTGAGAAAGGGAAATGTCAGTCCTTGTCTAGTTTTCCCTGTTTGTTCAGTCTGGTTCCCCAGCTTATAGGATGGTACCACCCACTTCAAGCTGCCTCTTTCCTCTTCAGTTAATCCTCTCTGGAACTCAGTGTGTGCCTCACTAAAGTCAACGTTAGTCTGTCTTTCTTTTCTTTTGGTTCTCCCTTCTCCTCCCCCTCCTTCCTTTTTTTTTGAGATAGTCTCTTTATATCCCCAGGGGGCTTGGAACTCACTATGTAGACCAGGCTGGCCTCCATCTCACAGAGATCCATCTACCTCTGCCTCCTGAGTGCTGGGACTGAAGGCATGTATCACCCCTCCCATCTTTCAAGATGTTTCTTAATTCAATCAAGTTGACAAAAATCAACTACCACTATATATAAAATTTCATATATACCTTAGAATATCTGAAGTGCATAGAATAAGTTTGTAGTAATCATCCAAGTGTGAGTTCTTATGTCTTGAACTCAATAATGCCATTCATAGAGACAATGTTTTTATAGATGATTCTTAAAGATATGTTCTCTAACTGTTTCAAACCGCATGTAGTGGCACACACCTGTAATCTTAGCACTATGGAGAGGCTGAGGCAGGAGGATCTAGGAGTTCAAGGTGGACTGGACTTCATATGAAGACCTTGACCCTGTCACAAAACAACAAAACACAACACTATAAAATAAAGCAGAGCAATTTTAACCCTAGGATTGATTGCAAAAAAAATTCCATATAGTCATTAGATCTGTGATTAAATGTAGAAATAAAAGTTATGAAATATGTAGTCATTAGGCTATATTGTGAAGTATTTAATTTTGATTTTTTTTATTATATGAGAGCACATGCATGCCATGGTACATGTATGGAGGTCAGGAGTCAGTTCTCTCCTTCCATGTGGGTTCCAGGTGTTGAACTCAGGTGTTTGGCTTGTGTTGTAAGCACTTTTTGCCTGATGAGCCATCTCCCCAGCCCTGTCAAAAGCATTTGTTGACAAGCAAAAATGTAAGTGAAGTAGAAATCCTATGAAGTGAAAAGGCAAATATATCACTGTAATGTGTGTTGCCAGTTCTTTACACAGACAGAACAAGAAATGAGGATGTTTACTGTATATAAATATACTGTATTGTTGACAACTGGTTATCATTGGAAGCTTAAGGGAGTTTGTTGTTTGATTTTCTTCTGTACTTCATGTTTTAGCCTGATTCCAGTGATAAGTGTTTCATACTTAGAGAAAATAAATTATTTTTGAAAAGGATCATATGAGGTGAAAAGCCAAATAATGTGAATAGGAAATCTGAGCCCAGGTTTAGTTCTGCTACTTAATACTTAGGAATGATGAATTTTTCCTCACATCATGGTATACCAGGTGCTACCACACCTGGTTTGAAATTGTTGAATGAATTTTTCTCTTTGTAATGAAGTAGTTTATCTACAGAGTGAGAAGTTGAACTACATTTCAAAGGCGCTGTAGCAGAGTAATAAATAACTGAGAAGTCAGGCATGGGACTATAGCCCTGGAAATCATGTGTGGGTTCATAACCTGTTTGTGTCCTCCACCTCTTAGTAGCTGTTGTGTCATTTGGTATGGAATTTTGCTTACCTGTGCCCTAGTTTTCTTGTTTAAAAGTAGGGATCACAAGATGGTTTCATGGGGATTTTGAGAGATACATGAGTTAATGCATACAAAAGACCTAATGCTGGGCCTGGCACATAATTAGGACTCAGTAGATACTAACTGTTCTCACTGGTGTACAGAGTCCCGAGTTATGCACTTAGTTATCACCAAGAATATTTGTAGCCAGATAGCTGGTTCTTAAATGTGCATGTCACTTAAAAAACTCACTTAATTTTCTGTTTAGGGGTATTCAAAATTGTGGAGGTTGCCAATTTGTAAAGTGGAGTATTTTGGATTTTGAATTCTTTCTTCTGATAACTTTCCTTTTAAGTATTGCTTACTTATTTTGGGCTTGGACAGATAATCTTTAGGGCCTTAAGTTATCTCACTGATGAAGGTTTTTGGAGTCCTCAGCACTAAAAATCATTTGATTTTTCTAGAGTTATATTTAACACTTTTTATTCTGAAGCCAATGTGTACACTTTAATCTCTTTGTAATTAAGTTGCAGTATATTACTGTTTAGGTATCTGTTTTTATCAACTGATATTTCAACTTTAAATTTAGAAATGACATAAATCCCAAGATAAAATTATAGCTCAGTTGATTAATTTGCAGGAAGAGGTGACATTATGACCTTTTAAACTCAGCTAGAAATCCATAGAGTATGACTTTCCTTTTAATCCAGTTGATGCATAGGTGTTATTTAATTTAATCTCAGAAAATGAATGTATCCAGATGCTAGTAAGAAATAAGCCAAAGTATTTATTAGTTACTCTCAGAGTCAAACATGTTGAAATTAATTTTGAAACTGTTAACAAAGACTACAAAAATTAAATTAGTTTCATATTACATTTTTGTCTTTCATCCACTATGAGATAATTGAGTTTTTCATTCAATAGTGATTTAGCTATTGCATGGCTTTTGAAATTTTCGTCTGAGAGTAGGTTAGTCTGGTACCAAAGTATTTCATTGCATTTGTAATGAAGATAATTAAATATTTTTCCCTATAGGGACAAGAGTAGAAATTGTACATTTATTTTTTATGCTTTTAGAATTATTCTCTTGTCTGTGTAGTGAAGGTATAGTAGGTAGCCTACTATAGAGGTCATTGTTGTTTTTTTATTTTTTTGAGTGTAACAGCAATAAGTAATTTGGTGAATAGTGACTTGGCTGCTGAATTTGGTACTTAAAGGATACAATTTGCTACTTAAAATAGATGTTAGAGGACATTCTTTGCCAATCATAACTTTTGGTCATAAAATATACCTAATAAATCCCTGTCACAGGATAGGGTAGTGGGTTGTGTGAACTTGATGGATAAGTCAGTGGCATCAGTTTGTGATTCACAAAGGAGAGAGTCCTTAACTTGCCTTTGGGATTGATTTTGTTTTAGGGTAAGTTGAATCTCCTGATCCTCTTGCCTCCACCTCCCAAATACTGGGATTATAGACATACTCTACACACCCAGCTAACTTACTAAGGTTTTATTGTTACTTAGTCATAAAATTAGTTTCTTTCAAAAAGTGGATGATTTCAATATACTTGAAGATACGTACAAATAAATGGTAAAAAGTTAACGTGGAACAGACAAATGAAAAGTTCTAAAGCATGTAGTGTAGCTATATAATAATGGAAACCACTTTAGAATTTATCAGTAATTGACCAACTACTAGAGCCTCAATAAAATCAAGGTGGTGGGGAAAGTCAATGAACATCTAAAATAAACCTTGAAAACTGATTTTGCTGGGCATGGTAGCACATACCTATTAATCCTAACATTTGGGAGGGTCACCACAAGCTTGAGGCCAGCCTGATATACATAACAAGTTCCAGGTGACTCTCTATTTAAAAAAAAAAAAAATCCTTGGTTTCATGAAAAATGTCTGAAACAGAAATGGAACATGATTTGCATTCAATATGACAGAAAAATGATGAACTGTAACACAAATACAATATAAATCAATATAAAAAGGTGATCATCAAGATTATTATGTATTAACAGGTCATCGAATCAGGTAGTTGGTTTATTCAAGAGATATGTATTTAAGCCAGACATAACAACATGCCTGTAAGTCTAGCATTCTGGAGGCTGAAACGGGAGGAGGAGGAGGCTTGAGAGTTTGAGAACAGCTTGAGCTGTATAGTAAGTACAGCAGGCTTTGACTACACTGTAAGCTGTACGATCCTGTCTCAAAAAAATCAAAATAAATAAGCAAAAAAAAAAAAAACAAATAAAAAACAGGTTCAGTGATAAAACACTTGCCTAGTATATTGTGAGGACCTGGATCTCATCATTAGCATTGCAAAAGTGGGGAAAAAAGAGAAACTTTTTATGTGCATGTGTGAGTTTATGTCCAACAGAAGATGGCATCAGATCCTCAGGAACCAGAGTTACAGGCTGTTTTGAGCTGCCATTGTGGGGAGCTGGGAACTGCAAGAGCAGTACACATTCAGAACTGCTGAACTATCTCACTAGCTCCTGATTGCTATATTGAATCAGCAAAATACCTAGTGCTAAAAAGGTTATGATAGTGATGTCAACTTTGTAATTTGTAATTAGTGATTCTGAGATAACTTTGCTTTTAATTTTTTGAATGTAATTAATATGTTTTAGTAGTAAATTTTAAAAAAGGAGTAGTTCAGAAGATAAGAAAATAGCTTTAAATTTTATCATGTAGATGAGTCTGATCAGACTTTTCTCATAAAGTGTTCTCTCTGACTCACTCAGATCAGAAGCCCTAACTCAACATGAGTGTTTTTGTCTAGAGAGTTGTATGTTTTCTCTGAATCCTGCTTTTCTAGATCTGGCTAAATCCTGAAACCGGTTATTGTTTAATCTGACTCACACCTTGGGAGTTTACTCTCAAGAAAGTGCTACTAACTTTCAGTCATAGGTAATGTCCTTTCTGATCTACTGGCTTTTAGGTGAACCATTCCGTCTGGGTGCTGGGAACTGAATTCAGGTCCTATGTAAGAATAGTATGTGCTCTTAATGAGTCATTTTTCCAGCCCATGTTTCTCATTTTTCTGGTGGTCTTTGTTGAATTCTTCTATATAGGTGGGGTAACCATCTTTGAATCATTCCCAGCAAGTATAGTGCTGAATAATCATCTAAGAATAAATAAGTTTTAGTTTGACAAATCATCTACCAAAAAAATAATAAAGGACCTAAAAGCAAGGCATGAAAATTTATCCTTTCCTATTTGCTCCTGTATTTTTCTTCTAATTTAATGAATCTTCCCATTTCTGATAAATTATTTGCATTGGCAATATATCTTGCATAATTACTAGCGTCATAGTTTTTTTTACATTGTATTTAAATATACTTCTTTGTTGTATAGGGCTGTATGATATTTGTACTGTTGGTAGTTGTATTTACATGAAATCAGAGGTAGGAGATACTGTTTGACAATCAAGAAGTCAGAAACGACAGTAAAATATCTCTTCATTCAATTATACTTGACATAACCATATGTGCTGATGGACACCTGTGTTTCCAGTACTCAGAATTCTAAGGAGGGTCTAGAGACCAGCCTGGGCTACATACTGAGTTCCAGGCAAGTCTGAGATATATAGTGAAACCCTGTCTTCAAAAAGAAAAATAAACCATGAAACAAACAAAAGAAGTATATAACCAATTTAATGTATTAATAATTTTCTTTATGTAAAACATCTATAACTATAAATGATCTTCTGTTATAATTTGTGGTACATTTATTTGTTTCCTTTAGTTTTTTCCACTCAGATTGGCTTGACTACTTTAGGACCCAAAGAAGAGATATTCCTCTAACTTCCACTTATTTTTGAAAAGTTATTATAGTAGAATTAGAGATTTCAGGTTGTTATGTGTTGTGAGACTTTGCCTTATCTCTTCCAATTTTGGACAGCTTCTTTAGGTCACTGTGGGCTTCCCTTTGTACACTGGTAGAGAACTAACCCTTGGCTTTTTTTCCCCCTGACTTCTTTGGTATTATAGTCCCTGATTTTTCTCTTCCTTTTGCTTGTTTTACTATTCTGTCTGAAATTCCTTTAAACATTTTCCCCACTGGTTTCTCCTTAACTTTAATGTTCCTAGAGTTTCATTTACTGTTTTACTGGTTAATTTTGGATTATTTCATATAATTTTAATGATCACTTGAAAGCCTATGTTTTTCATTTACATATATCTCCTATCTCTTCCCTCTCCTCTTTCTTTGCATATTTGAACTACTGGGCATTGATTCTAGGACCTGATGCGTGTGAGGCATTAGCACACAGAAATTTTGGTTATCAACAGAATATAAATGGAATTTAAAATCAAAACAGGATGAGATCATCAAGGGAATAAGTACAGATAAATAAGAGGTCTAACTTTGAAGCAGTTCAAAGTTTAGAGGTCAGGGAGTCAAAGGAAGGACAAGCAGAGAAATTAAAAAGAATAGCCAGCAAAGTTTGAGGAGCACCTAGAAAAAAAACTGTTATCTTCTGGAAGCTGTGTGAAGAATATTTTCCAAGAATGACCACTGGAAACATGAATCTGGAAGCCACTAATGATCCTGATAAGAACAACAATAGAAAAGGAAAAAGGAAATAAAAAGTACAATAATAGAAAATAAAAGCCAGAATGATTCAAGAGAAAATGGATAGAAGAGAATAAGAGACCGCATAAATAGACAAATCTTTTAATGGGTTTTCATTTTACAGGAAAACAAAGAAAAAAATAATAGAAGGAAAAGGGAAGTCAAAAGCTTTTTTTTTTTAGAGGTGGGGTTCCAGTCATATTGCCCAGGGTGGCCTTAAATTCCTAGGCTCAAGCAGTCATCTCACCCGAGTCCCAAGCGGCTAGAACTATAGGCATGAACTAACTAGTATTCCCAATTGAAAATATTCATATTTAATAAGAGAAAAACCACACTACTCTCTACACACAAAAAAAGAATGATCCACTAGGAAGCAGAGGCACTTAGTCCAGACTTCAAGGAACAGAGGCTTCCCTAACAGAGTTATCCCACTGAGCCATGAAAGATGAGAGAAAGGGGACATAACGGTGAGAACAAGTATGTATTAGAAAGTACACAAGGTTACTAGGAAAAGGGAAGACTGAGAATGACAGGAAGACTGGAGGTAAGCAGTCACCAAGCCTTTCCTCAAGAAGCATCAAGCAGTATAATCTTCTTAAAAATATTTTATTATTTTTATTTTATGTGTATGGGTGTTTTACTTGCATGTATATAAATGTACTCATGTGAAGCAATGCCTTAAGAGGTCAGAAGAGGGCATTGGAGTCTCTGGACCTGGAGTTATGGGCAGTGAGCCACCATGTGTGTCCTTTGCAAGAACAGCCATTGCTCTTAACTGCTGAGCCATCGCTCCAGCCCCAAAGCAGTATAATATTTATAACACAGATGGTAGGGAATGTATCATTATAGACTTAAGCAGGGCAAGTACTGAGGTCCAACTGGTACCTCATTCAGGGTAAAAATGACTTGAGGGCTTGTAAAGGCTTGGACACCCAGTTAGAACTCTGCTAAAATAAATTATGTTTTAAACTAGAACAATTTTAGAGGTCATAAAAAGGGCTTAATGACAGATTCTATGGGCTCAGTGTTGAAGATTAAGTTTCTAGCCTAAGCTACTTAACAGCCCAAGTATCATCTGGGTTTGGAAATACTGGAGGTAAGATGACTTAGTGAATGAATCTCTTCAGTTTTGGATATTTTACTTTAGGATTCTCTACAGGACATGCAGTAAGTAAATGTAGGCAGAAAAAATAGGAAACTCATTTATGAGCTAGGTGGTATACACACCTGTAATCCTAGCTCCTAGGGAGACTAAGGCTGGCAGACTACTAGTATGGGCAACTTAGCAAGAGCCAGTCCCAAAATGAAAAATTTAAAAGAGCTAAGAATGTGGGCTCAGTGATTTTAAATTCCATTTATATTCTGTTGATAACCAAAATTTCTGTGTGCTGTTGTGTGAAAGATTAATATTATACTTTTTTCAGTTTTGTAACATTGCTTTATTTTATTTTTAAAAGGTATTTTATTACTTTTTTATTTTATGTGTGTGAGAATATGGCTTGCATGTAGGTAAGTACACCTGTATCATGTCAGGCAATGCCTGTGGAGGTCAGAAGACATGTTGTATTCCTTGGAACTGGAATTATACATGGTTGTTAGCTACCATGTAGGTGCTGGGAATCAAACCCAGGCCTTCTGCAAGAAAAGCCAATGCTCTTAATTGCTGAGCCATCTCTCTAGCCCCCAACATTGCTTTATTTTAAGGGCAGAGAACCCAAAGACCATATGTATATCAAGTCCCTTGGTTTAAATGATCAGATGTATATCAAGTTGCAGGTTAAAAAAGAAGAAGACAAAAAACCAAAAATGTTGATGGGTTACTAAAGCTTTTCTATTCCGAATTGGTACCTATAATCTTAAAGAACAAAGAAACAGATGAGCTGTGAAAACTCTGATTTATTTAATTTTTAAATTTAAGCTTTTATTTTAAAAGTCAGAGGTTTGATTCCCGAAGGCAGTAACTTTGCTTCTGAACTCTCTTTTTTACATGAAATTTAATGAATGACAAGCTTACTGAAAATTCTGTTTTTGTGTGTTTTCTCTTATGATATTTGCTTCTTTGTTTCTCTCTCTCTCTCTCTCTCTCTCTCTCTCTCTCTCTCTCTCTCTCTCTCTTGTGTATGTGGGTGTGTGTGGGTGTGTATGTGTGTGTATACACACATGCACGTGCAGGTCTGTGTGGAGGCCAGAGGCCAGCATCCTATCTATGTCTGTTGCTCTCCACATTATTTTCTGAGACAGGACCCTTCAATGAACCTCGAGCTTAGCAATTGAGCCAGGTTTACTGGCTAGCAAGCTCTAGGGATTCACCTTTCTCTGTCTTCAGAGTGTAGGCATTATAGGCATGTGCCAGTAAATTTTTATGTGGGTGCTGGGGCTCTGATCTTAAGTCCTCATGCTTGCCTTGCTTATTGATTGACTTATCTCCTCTGCCCTCTTTGTTTCCCTCCTGGCCTTCCTTTTCACCCTCTTTACATTACTTGCCACTAAATGACCATAATTGAAGACTTGTTAGTAAATAAAGTTTTATATCCTCCTTAAGATAAAACTTAACTCTTTGAAATTTCTCTTTGTGGATTGATTACTGCAAATTCACATACACCAAAGGGAAGTGCTTCCTTTAAGTAAAAAGTTGAAAGGTCTAAATTATTATATAAACAAAGTATATAAATATTTAAATATCACATATTTATTTAAAATATTTAGTACTTAGAATTCATTTTATTAAGGATTCAGGACAGAACCAATTCTAGTCTTCAAGGAATTTTCAGTAGTCAGGAAGCATCTATAGGCCTTGTTTGCTGTTCTTTGTTGTATAATCTTTGGGCATATTATTTAACTATTGACTTTGTTCATATGAGATTCTGTTTGAATTAACATGGGCTGGTGTTTAGGTGGGGCAGTGTATGTTAAGGACCTAACAGGACCTGATGGAGGCAAATACTTAATATGCTGTGGATATGGGAACTAAAAAACCTGAATTTATAGTCTTGTGTGTCAAGTAGGTTGTATCAGGTAGCATATGCACTACTGAAAGAAATTTTAAAAGCTTGTCTTTCCAGATGATTTTGCAGTAGACTGTTTGATTGCCGTTTTATTTTCTCCATTTGTTGCTATATGGAGAATTATATACATGCCACGTGGTTGATTTGTCAACCTTAACTGACTGATACATAAGATAAATAAAATCATTCCTGTTTCACAGAGGTTGAGTGAAACAGCAGAAGAGATGGATATAAACTCACCACACAGACATAATAGAGCAAAATGTTGGTTTAAAATGTGCTAGGTGTGGTGGCTCATACCCCTAATCCCAGCACTTGGGAGGTGAAAGCAGGAAAATCATGTTTTTAAGGTCACCTTCACCTACATAACAAGTTCTAGGCAAGCCTAGGTGAATAGAAGCCAGCTTGCACTAGTGTCTTAACAGGTATGTAGAGGTTTTCTCCTTCCTTGTGGGTCGTGGGGATCAAATTCAGGTTGTCAGACTTGGCAGCAGCCTTTACCACTGAGTCCTTTACTTGGCCCAGAAATCAATCCTTTTAAAAGTACACAAGTTTACACAAGTTCTCTAACTTGGGACTCCAAAATTTTCTAGGGAAAAATGCTTAGAGTTTTTGTTTAAGGCATAGAGATACAAATTAAATATGATCTCTGTTACTAAATTTCAGTCCAAAACTTTAAAAGAATTAGTGAATCTTGGCTGGAATCTTGACTCACCTTTAGAACATGTGGGTATCATGAAGAACATCAGGAGTAGACTGTATTTGAATGTCTGAATCTTGAGGTAACAGAAAATTTATACTTGTTTTGCAAGGAATTTATTTTCTTTAACCCAAATATTCACTTCCTTTCTCAAATTTTTTTCGTAGGTTGCATTGTTTTTAGTTTCATTTGTTCATTTACAGTCAGCAAGTTTGTTTATTTTTCTTTTTCAAGGTAGATTATAATCTTTAAAGAATTAATCTGTGGATATGCAAATGTTCAAAGGCATGCGGGAGAGCAGATAACTTTGTGAGAAATTAACCATCTCTGAAGATTCAGACACACTAGTAAAGACAAAGTATTTGTCCACCTATCATTAGTGATATTCCTGGATAATAGGAAAGATCACTATCTTTTTTTCTTTCTAGCTTATTTTAAAATACCGTCTGTGTCCTTTGGGGGGCAGTTTAACATTTAAGCTGCATTTGCTTTCTAAATAGATTTGTGTTGTAGGTCTATCTCCTCCCCTCCTTCCTAATAAGAGCTATCTTGCTGGGGGGTTTTTTTGTGTGTGCCAATTTTGCTAATCTGTAATGGAAGGCTTTTTATTTTTAGTGTCTCCTTCTTTACTACCTCTCAAAGAGTGTATGAATTATTATCAGCTGTCCTTGGATGCAGCTCATTTGTTAAAGGTGTTAAACATAGTGACTTTGTTCTTTATTTCTCCTGTGAGTGTGATGATTACCTTTGTGGCAAAGAAGGTTCTTCTATATGTAAGGTTTGTTCTTTTTAAACTATCAGAGATAGAATAATGGTGCAGTTCTTTTACTGTTGTTTTAACTGATCTCAAGATTATTTAAACTGAAATTTAGGGAGGAAAATAAAGACCTATCCCAGCATCCTGGTTCTGTCCCTAGTTTGCTAAAATACATGACATTTTTTATAAAACACAAATTTTAATGTTAATTTAATATTAGAAATGAGAATATTGACATATTTTGAAATAATTAGACCTCTCGAAGTTTGAAAAATAGAGTTTTAAATCACAGTTACCTAAGTAGGAGCCCAGGCACAAAGTGGAATAATCTTGCTGTGATTAGCATACCAAGAGAGCAAAAACTAATGAAAAATTTGGGATGTGGAAAGCAGGTTGATCTCCAAGTTAGGATTTTGTGTGAGCTTAGCACAGCCTCACTTTTCATACACTGTTCAGATGATGCATTGATTTTGTATCTTGCTGAGATTCAGAAATCTAGATTATTTTGTTCTGAAATCTCTGAATTGCTGTAGTTTGAAAGGATATTAAGAAACATAGTTCTAGATGTTTTATAGTGTTTTTTCTCATTTTCCCTATTTCTGTCCCTTATAATCATAACTATTTTTGTGTAGAGAACTATAATTTTTTTGTTCCTTTTCACTTTGTGAACTTGCCCCACACAAAAATTTAATTTACAATCATGGTATCTAGAGTATGACTTAAGATGTAAAAAATTCTGGTAAATTAATAAGATTTGTAAGAGTTTTAGGTGAAATGTTGGCAAGTTTCATTCTACTATACATGTGATGATTTCATTTTGGTGAAATAATTTTGCCAAGTTTCTGTATATTTTCCTATGATCTATGAAAGCAACTTTGCCTTTCCCCCATTTAGTGGCACATTTTAATAATTCAAGCCTCTGAAATAATGTGGTGCTTTGCTAGGCAGAGAAAAGCGATGTAAACTAATTTGGGGCTGAACATCATAGAGATATTCAGACTAAGTGTGAGTTTTCTAAGAAACAATTGACTTGGTGGCAAAAGTAAACTGGTCTCCTTATTTCTGGTGACTCTTAACTGTGGTGTGTCCTATACACAGCCTCTAGATCATCAGAGCTGTTAGAATAAATTCCCTAAGGTGATAATTTCATCAATTCTTTTAGGAGTGCCTTCTGTCTCCACATCTTTGCTAGTGAGCCCTCTCTACGCTGCTCTTCTGCCTTGCATTTACTACTTCTTCTTTGGTTTTTGCTAAACTCTAGGGCTAGACCTAAACTGCTGTGTATAAATGTATTGTCATTCCTCCTCCTTCTCCTACTCCTCCACCACCACCACTGCCACCACACCTTTTCATTCCAATTACCACCCTCTCTCATAAGTGCTGACTTAGTAACAATTATGCCCATCTGTATCACCCTCACAGGACTTAGGGGCTTAATTCATGCTCTCTTGATTTATTCTTGACTTAGTGTTTTCCTTTATATGGTTATATGGGTGTGCAGTCTCTCCAAGATGGGTACCAAGCAAGTGTTATAAACTAAATGATTTTCCCTAACAGTAGATTTACTGATAAAGCAAATTTTATCTATTCTAATTCTTTGGAAAAATTTCATAAATGAAGTAGCATTTTATGAGAAGCTTTTAATTAAAGATCAGAGAGTGCTTAGGTTAAGGAGGAAGGAAGGAAAGAAGGAGGAAGGAAAGAAAGCATTGTGGCGGTTTTGTAGGAATAACAGTGTTAAATCTGCAATAGCTCTGAGACCATTATAATGCTCTTAATCTAGCTAAACCTCAGTTTAAAAAATGCTTTATTATTATTATTTTTAAATCTATGTGTATGAGTGTATTGCCTGCATGAATGTAAGTGCACTTGTGACATGCAGTGCCAACAGAGTTCGAAATAGGGTGTCAGATTCCCCTGGAGCTGGGATTATGAATAGTTGTTACCTGCCATGTGGGTGCTGGGAATTGAATCCAGGTCCTCTGCAAGAGCAGCCAGTGCTCTTAACTGCTGAGCCATCTCTTCAGCCACTAGTCTCAGTTTTTTTAAAAAAAATATGTGCCAGGTGTTTTGGCCTATGCCTTTAGTCTTAGCACTTGGGAGGCTGAGGCAGGCAGATCTCTGTGAGATGGAGGCCAGCCTGGTCTATATAGTGAGTTCCAGGCCACCTATGGCTACAGGGAGATCCTGTCTCAGGGAGACCCTGTCTCATGAAGACCAAAAAAAAAAAAAAAAATTCTTTAAAGAATTTTGTACAGTGTATTTTGATCATATTCATACTTTCCTCCTCATCTCCACCCCTACTCCACTGTCCCCCAACTTCATGTCCTCCAATATTATTTGATTGATTCTGAGACAAAATTTCCCTAAAGCCCCACCTGGCCTCAAACTCACTCTGTAGACCAGACTGGCCTCAATCTCGAAGAGATCCACTTTCTTCCACCTCCCAAGTGCTGGGATTAAAGGCATGAGCCACCACACTTGGGTAGTTTTTAATAGGTAAAATGGACATGGTAATATCTGATAGTGTTATTATGAGTATCAAAAGTGGTGGGTGTCAAATATCTGCATGTAGCTGGGAGTCAGTAGAGGTTAGCTATTACTGTTGCCTCTTTACTACAGCAGTACTGTAGTAGCCATTTCTGTATAAGTCTTTACCTCTTTGATTGAATTTATTCATAGGTATTTTGTTCTTTTAGATTCTTTTAAATGGAAGTGCTTTCTTAATTTCCATTTCAAGGTATCCATTGCTGGTATATAGAAACACAGTTGCTGGACTGGGAATGTGGCTGAATGGTAGAGCATTTTATCTAGGATGCAGAAGGGCCTGGGTTCCATCTCCAAAGCAGCAAAAGGGGAAAAAAGGGTCTATAATTAGAAACATAATAACCTTTTCTGTGTCAGTTATATAAACTGCAATTTTGTTGAATTTATTAACTTGAATGTTGTTTTGTATGTTCTATGGGATTTTCTAGACAAAAGATGTCTTCTATAAGGAAACTTATTTTACCTTTTCACTTTTGTCTGTGACTGAAACTTCCAGTACAGTGTTTAGTAGTAAAATAGTGGTAAAAATTTTACATCCTTATATTGTTTGTGCTCTGGGGTAGGGGCTCTTATTTTTTGAAGCCTGCACCCTAAACCATCGAGGATCGTCCGGCTGAAGCTGCTATTTAAAAAAAATTTATTTTGACATGACACTGTCTATATGTATCATTGTTCTTTCTCATTTCAGCCCTGCCCCACCCACTGGTACTTTTCCTCTCCCTAAATCATCTCTCTCTTCTTTCATGTCATATGTGTATATAAATACATAGATTAAACATACAATGGAGAACATACTATATTTTGTCCTTCTTTCATCCCTATTACGTTTTTTTTGTTCCACTTAATTAATTTTTTGTTTTGGTTTTTTATTTTGAGACAAGGGCTCACTATGTAGATCAGGCTGTCCTTGAACTCACAGAGATCCATTTGCATTTGCCTCCCGAGTCCTGAGATTAAGGGCATGTGCCTTCATTCCCAACCTTCCCCTGCCCTGTTAACTTGAGATATAATACTTACTTTAGTTATTTCTGTGACAAAGTACCTGAGAAAAGCAACTGAAGAAAGGGTTTATTTTTGCTCAGTTTAATGGTGTAGTCTGTCATTGAGGAAAGGGTACCTCTGGAGTATGAGGTGGCTACTCAGATTGTCCTTATGTCCAGGAAGCAGAGTGAGGTGAATGCTACTGCTGCTCTGTTTGCTTTTTTTTTTTATTTGATCTGAGACCCTAGCCTGAGAATGGTGCTTGCCACACTTAGGATCAGTTTTTCCACCTCACTTAACATAATCTTGAAACTCCCTCAGACATGACCAGAAGGTTGTTTCTATGGTGATTTTTAAAGCCTCCTTCCCTCCTCCCTCCTTATTTTAGGGATATGATATATAGACAGTGTCATATCGAAATAATTTTCTTTAAAGAATGGCAGCTTCAGCCCAGATGATCTCAGTGGTTTGGAGTACAGTTGACAATCAGATGAACCACCACAAGTGCCTTCCTTCTTTCATTGTCTTCCTCTCATTCTGATGTTTTACCTACACAGTACCATTGGCAGTCAGGAAGCAGGGAGATGAATCCTGGTGCATATTTCATTTTCTTTGTGGTGGTGTTTTTTTTTTCTTTTTATTCAGCCCAGCACCCTTAACCTTGGTGTGTTCACTTTCAGAGTGGGATTTCCTTCCTCATTTAAACCTCTCTAGAAACACCGTCATAGACATACTGAGGTATGTCTCCTAGGTGATTCTAAATCCAGTCAAGTTGACATGAATTAACTGGCATTCTGTGTGTGTGTGTGTGTGTGTGTGTATGCACGCGTGTGTTCTTCATATGAGGGAACACATGCATTGTTTGTCTTTCTGGTGTTTGTTTTTGTGATTCTTTGCTTACCATGATAATCCTCAGTTCTGTTTTTCTACATATGCCATTATTCTTTATGGTTGAATTAAACACTGTGTATACATACCATATTTTCTTTGTCTATTTATTATTTGCCTTTTAGAGACATGATCTCCCTGTAGCCCCAGCTGGCCTGGAACTCCCTATGTAGACCAGGCTGGCTTCTCTCTCACAGAAATCTGTCTGCCTCAGCCTCCTGAGTATTGGATTAAAGGCATGTGCTACCATGCTTGGCCCTGTCTATATTTCTTGATTGGCATTTAGGGTGGTTCCATACTTTAGCTATTGCTAAAGTAGCAATGAACATGGACATGTTGTGGTTCACTGGCCTTTGGGAATGTACCCAGGAATGGTTTAGTTGTATCAGATTGTTATATTTGTACTATTTTTGAAGAACTTACGGAGTGATTTCAGAAAGGCTGCACCAGTTTCTGTTCCCACCAGCAGTATATAAGGTTTTTTTCTTTCATACCTTTCCTTGAATTTTTGTTTTCTTGATGGGAACCATTCTTCCTGGAGTGAGAGCGAAACACGGATTTAAATTGCACCGATCCTCTTGGATAGAAATTTTGAACAGTTTTTCAGGTATTTTTTTTGCCATTTGTATTTCTTCTCTTGAGAAATGTCTGTTCAATTCATTTGTTCATTTATTGGTTGAATTATTTTTTTGTGTGTATAATTTTTTAGTTCTTTGTAGATTCTGATTATTAACACATTGTCACATGTACATGTGGGAAAGATTCTTTCCCATTCTGTCGGCTTTCTCCTCATTCTGCTCATTGTTTGCTCTATAGAAGCTTTTAATTTCACACAATCCCATCATCAATTCTTGGTGTTATTTGAGCAATTTGAGGTCTTTTCAGAAAATCTCAGACTATGCCTATGTCTTGAAATGTTTTTCCTATTCTTTTATTCCTAGCAGCTTTGAAGCTTTAGGAATTACATTATGGTCTTTGGTCAATTTTTAATAGATTTTTGTGCAGAGTCAGAGATAGGTGTGTAAATCATTTCTATGTAGCTGGATATCTAGTTATCACATCTGTTGAAGGGCTGTATTTTCTCCAGTGCTTTTGACATTTTGTTAAAATTTAGATGGCTGAGGGGCTGAAGAGGTGGCTCAGTTCAGTTTCCAGCACTCACATAGACAACCGTCTATAACTCCTGTTCCAGTTGATCCATCACCCTCTTCTGACCTTGATGGATTTGCATGACATGGTTGCAATTACATGCATGTAGGCAATATACTCATAAAATAAAATAAAAAAGTTGAAAACAATTTAGATGGCTATAGATGCCTGAGTTCCTTTTTGAGCCCTCTGTTCTATTCCATTACTCTTATGTATCTGCTTTCTGCTGGTACTATGCAGTTTGTTACTGTTGCTGTTGTATAATTGAAATCATGTATTGATGCTTCTGGCTTTGATTTCCGGCATACTTTTGTTTTGCCTATTCAGGATCTTTTGTGGATCATGTGAGCTTTAGAGTTTTTTCTTTTTTCTAGTTCCATTTAGAACACCAACATTTTGTTGTGGATTACATTGAATCTATAGATCATATTTATTACTGAAGCCATTTGTACAGTAGTCTTTGAGTCTGTGAGTTTGAGAGACTGTTGGTCTACTTTTCTCTTCAGTTTCTTCAGTGGTTTTAAAAAGAGATCCTTATTTTTATGCATGCATGTTGATGTATGGGTTTGTGCACATGCATGCAGTACCTCTGGAGGCTGTAAGAGGACATTGAATTCTCCTGGAATTGGAGATTGTAAGATGCCCAATATGGGTGCTAGGAACTGAACTTGGGGTCCCTCTGCAAGAGCAGTATACACTCTTAACTGCTGAACCATTTCTCCAACCCTCCCTTTTTTTTAAAGTTTTTGTTCTACAGGTCTTTTACCTCCTTGGTTTTGTTTATTTTTAGCATTTTATTATGGTGGAAACGTTGTAAATGGAATCCCTCTCTCCCTCTGATTTCTTTCTCAGCAGGTTTGTTATTGGTACATAGGAAAGCGGCTGATTTTTGTGTTAGTTTTGTACCTTGTTACTTTGCTGAAAGTGTTTAACAGATTTAATAGTTTTCTGACAGTGCCTGTAGAGTCTTAAGTATAAGATCATGTCATCTGCAAACAGGGATTTTTTTTTTTTCTTAGCTCTATCTAAGGCTTTAAGAACTATATTGAGCTTTGCAAGGTATCATATTCCTTTAATCCCAGTACTTGGGAGGCAGAGGCAGGCAAATGTCTGTGAAATTGTGCCTCTCCTGGTCTACATAGTAAGTTCCAGGCCAGCTGGAGCTACAGAGAGACCCTGTCCCAGAAAAACCAAACCAACCAACCAGCCCACCAACCAATCAACCAACTAACCAAACAACCAACCAAACAAACTAAACACAAACTAAGAACTACATTGAGTGTGTGGAGAGTGGACACTCATCTCATTACTTATTTTAAGGAAAATGCTCTTAATGTTTCTCTTATCAGATGCAATGTTGAGTTTTGGTTTGTCATATCTAGCCTTTATTAACTTGAAACAGGTATTTCTATTCATAGTTTCTTAAGGACTTTTATTGTGCAGGGATATTGGACTTGTCAAAGGTCTTTTCAGGATCTGTTGAGTTGATTATGTGATTTTTTTTAAAAACTGAATTTATGTGTATTTTATACAGAACATCTTAATCATCTTTATATCCCCTTCTCTAGGGGTACACTCCATAACCCATCCTCCTTATACCCCACTGGATTTCATGTATTCTGTCATTAATGTTAAGGCCTATTGAGTCAAGTTAGTGTCCCCAAATGTCCCTCAGTGCAAGTTCATCCACTCAGATCTAGTGAACCTATCTAGAGTCCATTTCTTTAAGAAGATCAGTTGTTCCTCACCCAGCAGTAATCAGTTGCTAGTAGTTCTTCAAGTACTTAGATGCTGCCCATCTCCACAGTTCTATGCTGCATTTTTGTCTGCTTGGGTTTGCATGGGTATTGTGTATGTTGACACCATTGGTGTAATTTCATATGAACAAGATCTCAGGAACCTGTATGACTGTATTTTGATATTGTCATGTACCTCCTTCCTTGCCTCTTAAAACATTTCAGAAATCATGAGCTGGGTTATATTTATTGATTGGTAAATACTGAATTATCCTCATATCCCAGAAATAAAGCCAATTTATTTGTCATGGCATATGGTCTTTGTAATGTGTTGTTGAATTTTGTTTGCAAGTATTTTATTGAGAGCTTGAAATTTTTTATCTTAATTTTAAATTATTTTTGTGTGTGTATATGATGTGTTTGTGTAGGTGCATGTGGTTTGTGTGTGCAGCTCAAGGGGCAACTTTGTGGGGTTGGTTCTTTCTTTCCACCTTTATGTTATTCTAGGGATTGAACTCATGTTGCTAAGCTTTGGTGGTAAGCACTTTTACCTGCTGAGCCGTCTTGATGACCCCTTTATTGAGAAGGTTTACATCTATCTTCATCTGGGAGTTTGGTCGGCTGTTTTCTTTTTTGGTTGTTTCCTTATTTGGTTTTACTCTCAGGGTGTTAATGATTTCTTAGAGTGAGTTTGGCCCCTTTCTATTTTATGAAACATGCTGAGAAACATTGGTGTTAGGTCTTTGTAAAGGTCTGGTGGAATTCTGTAGTGCACCATATCCTGGGCTTTTCTTTGTTGAGAGACTATTATTTCTTCAATGTTACTTATTACAGATGTATTTAAGATTCTTATTTACTCTTGCTTTAATTGTAGTAGATCATGTGTCTTGAAATGTTCTTATTTCTTCTAGATTTTCTATTTTAGGATGTAAGTTTTCAAAATATCCTGTAATGATCTATGGATATCTCTCTCTCTCTCTCTCTCTCTCTCTCTCTCTCTCTCTCTCTGCATGTGTATGTGTACAGATGCATGTGCATTTGTGTGTATATGTATGAAGGACAGAGGTTGATGTTGAAAGCCTTCCTCAATCAATCTCCATGTAATTTTGAGACAAGGTCTTTCACTGAATCTGAACAAGCCTCTGTGATTCTCCTGTCTTTATATTGGACTTAAAAGTGCATGCCTGGCATTTTTCTCTTTTCCTCCCTCTCTTTTTCTCCTCCTTTTCTCCCCTTTCCTCTTTGTGCCCCCCCACCCTGATTCATATTGTTCTCATGTGTGTGGTACATGTGTGTGTAGATTTATGCACCTACCTGCTTTGAGGTCAGAGTAGGATGTTGATTGTCTTCTCTTGTTCTCCACATTATTCCTTTGAGACAGGGTCTCCCACTGATTGGGCTGAACTGGCTGGCCAGCAAGACCCAGGATTCTCCTGTCTGCCTCTCACACTGAGGTTAATGATGTGTGCTTCCATTCTTGGTTTTCTGTGTGGGATCCAAACTGAGGTCCTTGTCCTTGCTTAGTAAGCACTTTACTCATGGAGCCATCTCCCTAGCACTCATGCTGTTCCTTTTGTCTCTATTTCATTTTTTTCTGCCATGATGTTTATTGTTCTTCCCATGTACAGCTTTTCTGTTTGGCTTGTATTTGGTTGTATGTATTTGGTTTGGAAATGTATCATTAAGTTATTAATCCATCTCTGACTTTTTTGATGTAATCTATTTAAAACTATAAGCTGCTGATGAACTGAGTTGAAATGATTGATTTTTTAAAATTTCCAACATTTATATTTATTTTTTCAAAGTTTCAATTTCCTTGGTGAATTTCTTATCCATCTGTTTGTTAACTTTTCTTCTCTAGGTCCTGAATTGATTTCTTTTTTTTGTTGTTGTTGTTCTTTTTGAGACAGGGTCTCCCTATAGCCCCAGCTGTCCCAGAACTTGCCATGAACTCACAGAGATTCGCCTGAGTCTGCTGGGACTAAAGGCCACCATGCCCTGCTTCTGAATTGATTTCTTTACTGCATTCATCTTCCTGTTTGTATCCTCTTTGATGTCATCAATCATTTTTATAAGTAGATTTCTGGATTCCTCATTCAGTATTTTATATATTTCAGTGTCTTTGAATTTAGTAATTGAGATGTTTTCATCTTTTGCTTTTTCAAAAATGTTTCTTGTGATTCTTTGTTGGAATTTGTTTCTGTTTTAGATATTTAAAGTTTTATTTGGATATTTTTTTGGTGAGCAGCCTCTTCATAAGGGCTGACTCTCTAGTGCTACTTAGAGACGAGGAAACAGATTATAGCAACAGCACCAGCATCAAACAAGATATAGAAATACATTTAAAATGGATTATTGCTCACCAACATACCACCATTCATTACAAAACAACATGGTAAAAATAATGTAAAATATGCTATGAAGTTAATGATTATTAAGAATAGATATAGAAGTAGCAAAAGAAGATAATAAAGACAGTGGGCAGGGAAAAAGAAGGATTAAGAAAAAAGGGTAGAAAAAAGATTGCCCAATACTGACAAAATTATGTAAACAAAATGAGGTAAATGTAGAGAGGGCATAAAAAATTTTAAGAAAAAATTAGAGACATACATGATGGTGCACACCTTTAATCTCAGCACTCAGGAGGCAGAGGTAGGTAGATCTCCATGAGTTCAAGGCCATCCTAGTCCCGATAGTGAGTTTCAGGCCAGCCAGGGTTACATAGTGAGATCTTGTCTTAAAAAAAAAAAAAAAAAAAAAAAAAACTAGAGCTAGGATGTAGTTTAGTAGTAGAGCCCTTGCCTTGCATGCATGAGGCCTCACATTTAATCCCTTGAACAAGAACAAAGTAAAGATACTATTAAAAGTAAAGTAAAAAGAAAAAGAAAATGGAAACACAAAAATATAAGGTAGGGGAAAAAATTAAGTATTGGAGGAGTTTATCCTTTACAAATGGAGTCTTTCAGGTGGATTCAGGTCAGTGGAACTTGTATACTGCTGTCTTCTTACTGTTTATGCTGGTGCTAAGGCTGTACTGGACAAGTGCCAAATGTAGCTTCAGTTCTTTGTATGTCAGGGGCCTCTGCAGGTCACAGCTAACTTTGTAGTCTATGGACCCAACAAGTTCTCCCTCCTTGCCCAAATTCCCAGTTCGTACCCTCCAAGGTGGCCTATATTTCAGTCAGGGTGTATATCCCATGTGCATTGAAAGTTTGACAAGTAAACTCAACACTGAGATCTCTATAGGCAGACCTGTCATACTGTGCTTTCAAAATCTGTTGAACCCTGTTTGAAGGACGAAGCTGTGGATGAGTAGTGGTCCACTGGAGCTTCAGAGTTCTCAGTGTCTATAATACAGCTTCTTGAAGTTTTTCCACTTTTTCACTTGAGAAATTTGCATGTGATCCTAGGTATGTAGGCATATAAATAAAAGATCAATATATGAATCAAACATTTGAAGAGAATAAGTCATACATTTTTATTGTAAAGTAAGTCTGTGTTATACAAATACTTTGCCATTTATTAAGGATGAAAGCGTACTAATGCTTGTTTATTTTTATGTATCTTGTCTGAATATTTGATACCATAGGACTTAGCTCATCTTCAGTGTTTTGCAGAGTCAATATTTGATTTTATGATCATTAATACTGAGAACACCACTTGCATAAGTTTGTTTAGGGCCATGTTAAAAATCATTAGAAATTTTGTCCTAATCCCAAACCACAGTTTATTAGCAATTTTTTTAGGAAACTCAGATTAGCAATGCAAACATCAGGTTTGTTTTTTTTTTAAGATTTAGTTTTTAAATTTTTCTGTGTATGAATATTTGCCTACATGTATATATGTATACTACACACCTGCCTGTGCCTTTGGAGGTCAGAAGAGAGTACCAGATCCTCTAGAACTGGAGTTACAGACAGTTGTTAGCTGCCAGGAGTGCTGGGAACTGAACCCGCATCTGCAAGAGCTGACAGTGCTCCCAATTGCTGAGCCACCTTCAGTCCCTAAATATCAGCTTTTAAAATGAAACATTCTAACGTAATACAATTCAGATATACTACTTTGATACTTTGATGAGGAGTGATAATAGGAAAATTAAAATTTAAAGTTCTTGTTTTCTGTGAGAGCAGAAAAGCTGGTATGTGCAGTAAAAACACACTGCTCTTAACACAGCAGCTTCAGATCTGAGCCAAGGGTTCAGGCAGTATTTATTGACTTTACATAGTGGGATGGTGTGTACAATACAGAGTGTGCATATTGAAGAACCAAGGCTACCATGAAGTCATGCAGTGCAGTGGGAGGCAAGTACTGTCAGAAACACTTCAGATTTATTATGTATTTGATTTGAATTTGTTTTTGGTCATTGCATTTTCTAAAACCTTTTACTGTTGCCATGGGGGTTAACATAGTTTAATAAAACTGTGCTTTACAGCCATGAGCCTCATGTCAGACAGTAAGTGACTAGAGGTTGATCCCTTGGCTCCAGCATATCAGACTCTATAGGCATTCTGAGATGACAGGGTCAGTTCTTCTCCCTGGGCTTTACTGCCTGATCCCAGTATCTTGTTTCCTGAACTTTTCTGTTTGTCACAGTCCAGCCCTCCTGTTATCTATGACTGCCTCCCATTGTTTCACTTTGGGACTGTGATAGGTTTACTTCAATCTCCCTGACCTGTGGTTGTTATTTGTTCTTAGGCCTCCACTGCTCTCATGGTGGTGTAGGCAACATACCCCTGGGAGACATGGGCAGTGACAAAATTAACTCTGCTGTCATCCAAACCCTGAACCTTGGTTTGAGCCACGTGAGACCTGTGGACCTATCCTGTGGGTAGGCCTGCAAGTCTTTTCATCGGGGCTGTCTGGCTTACCCTTGAATGCAGTTTCTGCTTGCCCTGCTGTCATCATGGAGTCCATGCTTTTTCTTGTTGAGTCATATCTGTTTCTTAGCTCTTTTCAGGCAGCTGTCCTATTACTTTCTGGTTTTTGGATGCTCTTCCTCCTTCTTGTAATGTTTATTTTTTATCCTGTCTTTTATCATTCAGTGTGTTATACACAAATGACTTCTAATCTATTTTTAACCAGATGTTTAAGTTTCTCCTCTTTTACCACTGTTGTGTTTTTACAGATGCTTTTTTATGTTGAAGAAGCTACCTTCTAATTCTTCTTTTCTGAGTGTTTTTTTCATGAGAGGACATTGCATTCTGTTAAATGCCTTTTTGCATAAATTGAGATGATTCTGTGAGGTTCCCCTTTCTTTATACAAATGAAGTATATAACATTGATTAACTTTCTTAAATTGTACTGGTTAGGGTAGATAAACTACACTTTCAAGCAGTATGAGGTACATTTTTAGTTTGGGTGAGTTCTACTTTGTCATTCATGTTACTTTCAGAGCGGTTAAAATACATAATAGTTTGTGATTAAGGACTGTTCTGCCCCTGCTGGAGCTGGGTACTAAAGTCCCATACTGGGAATACATGTCTTCCAGACTCTGTTCTGGAGAGGAGGTAGGACATGAGTAAGTAATGCCCCAAAGCTGCCTTACTGTTTTAAAATTGCCTTACCTTTTTGTTAAAGAAGTCATTAATTTTCTTTTTTAGATAGCATATAATATAATGGGCTTCTTTATGAAATTTCCATATATTTATCATTGTTCTTTGCTCATAATTGCCTGCTTTTTACCCTCCCATCTCCCTTCTCCTACTGGTCCCTTTCCTTCCCCCAAACAGTCCCTTTTCTTCCTGTCATGGCTCATGTGTGTATGTGTGTAAAGTACATATGTATGTGTGTATACACACAGAACTCTAGTTTCTGCATGAAAAGGCAGTATTTTCCCCTTTCCATTACTCTGTCTTGTTCCCCCTTCTTTCTTGAGACCTTTGTTACTCGTAGTCATCTTTCTACTTTCACATGTTTCAAATATACACACAAACACACACTTACATGTAAATCTAGATTCCACATATGAGAGAAAACAGGCAATATTTGTCTGAACCTACTTATTTTGCTTTAACTTATGTTGCCTTATTTTTGAATCAGTGTTTTCTTGCTTGCTCTAAATCTTTGAATATTTTCTAAAGTTCTATCATACTTGGTTCTTTAGACTTTAAAAATTTTCCCTATTTCTGTGTATGGATTGGTGTTTGGAATTGCCTGCTGACCTAGCATTTTGCTGATGTCATACTATTTATGTCTTTGTGATTTTATAAAATTGTTTCTCTTTTACTTTTAATTTCTCCTTTGTTATTATTTATTGTTCTTGGTCATTCTGTGTTCGTGTATTTTTTGTTCATTTCTGGGATGAATTTTTCCTTTTTTCTTTTGAGTTTTCCCATCTTTTCTAGAGGAGGTGTGTGTGTGTGTTTTGTTTTACAGTTGTGATTATATTATTGTCTTATGTCTTCAATTGTTAGCTTTTTTTCTTGTTCATAGAGATCTCCCTTCTGTTTTTGTAAAATGTTAAAAAACATGAAGAGTTTCTTTTTCCTTCTCCTCTTTTTTTCTGGACTTTTCCTTTTATTGTCCCAGTCTTTCTCAATTTCGGTTCTACTCCTAGCAGCTTTCCTTCACTGAGTTGCCTTATCTCAGAAGACAGTTTGACTCAGACACTGGTTTCAAGCATTTCCATAGGGAATCCTGTTTCCCAGAGTGGTAGAGCCTAGCTTAGCATGAGAAAGGCTCTAGGTTCAATTGGGAACTAAACTTAAAGGGTTATTGGATTGAGCTAAATGCTTCCATTTCAGCCTCTCTTCCCCACTGGCCTTCAAAATGTCCTGTGAACAGCTAATAACTGTTTTGTCATTCTCATGGCCTTCAGTCCCCCTCCCCTCCCCTGCTATGTTCATGCACATCTGTTTCCCTATTTACTTTTATTTTGCTGTCCATGTGGGTATTACGCCCCCCTGCCTTTATCGTAAATGGTGTCCATGGGATTTTGTTTTTTTCTTAGTTACTCTATGTGATTTTAGGTGATGGTTAAGGTAGATTAAACATGTATTTTGCAATATTTTCAGTCTATATGGAATCATTTTATATTCATGATTTTAAAACTCCCCTATAGGTTGGAGAGATGGCTCAGAGGTTAAGAGGTTTTGCTATTCTTCTAGAGGACTTGCATTCAGTTCCTAGCACCATGTTTGGGGTCAAACAACCACTTGTGACTCCAACTTGAGGGGATCTTACACCTCTTCTGGCCTCTAGGGCACTGTACTCATGTGACATGTTTGTGCACGTGTGAACACACACATGTAAATAAATAAAAATGCATTTAAAAATCTTGGTTTGGTGTTGTTGTTCAGTTGGAAGAGTAATTGTCAAGTATGTATGAAGTGCTGGTTTAATCCCTAGCACTGCATAAAGCACTGTAGTGGTGCAAAGTGGATCCCTACACCAGAGGTGAAGGATCAGAAGTTCAAGGATGCCCTTGGCTAGTAATAAGTGTGAGACCAACCTGGGCTATGTGAGACCTTGTCTTGGGGAACAAACAAACAAACAAGTTCTCTTGTGTAGAGTTAGAATTTATGGTGGTCTGTGATGTATACTGCTTGGGTTTTGTTTTGAAGCTTCAGCTCACTTTTTGATGTTTGAATATTATAAATCCTTTCAGTATAGAAAAGGTTAGTGTATTATTGTAGTAGGAATGAAAGCCTTTCCAGGTTAAATATTTTACATAGAAAATAATGTACATTGCATGTATTTGTGGAATTAACTTATCTACAACAGGAACTTTGTGAGGTCAGAGAATGCAGCCTGTGTAATGCTGTGACTGTGCATTGATACTAGTCATCAAAAGATCAGGAAAAGTGACTGTTGGAACAGAAAAACCCTCGGTTAAGAATCACCATCAATTCTTGATTTGCGGGGAGCTTAGAGCTCATCTGGGAAAGCAAGGAGTTCATTGAAGAACTAAAGTCTGAAAACAATGAAAATACTGTTGTTGAACTTGGATCATAAGCCACAGGTTTGTGTGTGTGTGTTTTATAAACTTGGGGCTCTTTACATACCTGCTCAACATCAGAGTGTCTTGTGACTAGTACAAGTGACAGAACTGCCAAGGTATTCCTTAGGTTACTGAGAAAGAAAAAGAAATAAGTAAATCTGCCAAAGCCAAATTCATTTTTTGGCTGTGATCAAAACTGATTTAAGATGGATAAAAAGTACAAAGGAGAAGAATATTTGTAGTTTGAAAATGACAAAGGGCCAGGTAGCTTACCTGCTTTCCATGAAAGCATCCAGGAACTGTTAACATATTTTCAATTTTATGCAAGCAAGTTGACATCTTTATACCTTTAGTTACCTAACCTAACAGTAAATATAGTAATTTCTGTACAGTGTAGACTTAAAATCATGATTTTTAATGTCACCTTTTCATAACAGATGTCTTTGTTTCTTTTCTTGTTGCTATGATAAAATGCTCTTGACAGAAACATCTTAAGGAAGAAAGAGTTCCAGGGTACAGCCCATTATGGCTGGGAAGTCAAGGCCCCATGAGCTTAAAGCAGCAGGCCTTGGAAGAAGAGATCAGTGATTGCATACATGCATGGTAGAGCCCAGCTTGCTTTCTCTACTTACAAAGGCCAGGTTCTGCTTATTCACAGTTAAGATGGGTCTTCCTACATCAATTAACATAATTAGGACAGTCCCTCACAGGCATGCCAGCATGCTAACCTAATCTAGACAGTCTCTCCATTGAGACTCACTTCCCAAGTGATTTCAGATCCTGCCAAGTTGATAATTGAAACCAACCATCACAACAGCCAAGGGTAGATATTTCTACAAGAAGCCCATTTACAGTTACAGAGCCAGAGGAGGTATGAGTAGAAATTAGTGTGTTTGAGAGGAGTAGGGTTCAAGGAAAAGGGATTGAGTTCAGAAAGGGAACTGGGAACCATATCACTCAGGATTGACTCTATAGGCTGCCATGGAAAAGATTTGATTTTACGCTAAGGTATTTGGAAGCCATTAGGTTGATAACAAAAGAAAAATGAGCAATTAATGTAATAATATGCTCAAGTTAAGTGGAGGCCAAAGATAGCTTGGTGTGCTTTAGTAAGTATTACAGTAATGTCAGAATGAGAACATAGGTTAATATAGATTTATTTTTTTATTTGAAAATTTGTAGTTGTAGAGTTAGAATCTACAAACTTGATGTTGATACATATATGATTATATATTTATTTGTTTTTCAACAAAGTTTACTAAACAGCACTGAACCTTGTTTCATGAACTCTTTATTTTTTCCTTTTACATTTTACATTAAAAAAATGAGTTGCGGCCCACTGAATTAACTTAGTTTACTAACAAGTCACTACTTGACATTGGAACATAATGGTGCATCTAGACATAAATTACTGAAAATAAGTAAACCAAGCTCTAGTTATTTTCCTAAGGTTTCCTAAGGTTATATTAAAAACAACAGCAAAAAACCCCCAACTCCTTTATACAATAAGTTCTAATGTAGAAAAAAAAATGTGAATAAATTTTCCTACTAGAAAGTGTTGCCTGTGCTTATCTTCTTGGTGTAAGAAGTTAAATTTCAAATGGCCTTGTAAAATGTCAACAGAATTTTATTAATGGTCTGTAATTAAATGTACAGACCTATAGATAAAGTCAGCAATTGGTCTAATTTGAATTTTTAAGCAGAATAAATTGTTTATAGACAATATGGCTGCCTTTAAATTGTCATGTAGGAATTAAAGAAATGTCATTTTTCCATTTTCTACAAAATTGGTTACCCTTTTATGTGATTAATATTGAAGCAGTGCTTATGGGATCAGTAAAGGATAAATGAATCATGAAAGTCAAAGTGAAGTAATGTGGAAAATATCCTTTTAATTCTACTTTTGAATCCTTATTTGTGTGTTACCTCTGTAAACTTTTGAAAGATTTAATTTGTCTAACTCTCACATTTCTTATTTATATTTGAAATTGTATCATGGCCTTAAAAAAAGCAACAGTTCTTGAGATAAGGTCTCATTATATACTCAGGCTGACCTTGAATTACTATATAGCCCAGGCTGGTGTCAAACTTGAGATCATCCTGAGCCCTGGAATGATAAGTGTGGGCCACCATACCAGAACTAAAATTCATCTTTTTTCTATTTTTTGTTTTAAAGGCTCATTTTAAAAAAAGGTATGTGTGAGAATACTTGTTAGTGTGTGTGTACCAGATGCATGCCTGGTGCCCATGGAGGCCAGAAGAGGGTGCTGGATCCCCTGGAATTGGAATTACAAGTGGTTGTGAGCCTTCTGATGTGGATGCTAGAACTGAATTGAACCTGTTTTCTCTGCAAAAGTAGCAAATGTTACTGGGCCATCTTTCCATCCCTAAAATTCACCTTTTAAAGTGTACATTTCACTGAAGGCCTTTTGAAGAAAAGCTCATTGAAACCCAATACTGTAGAAGCTCTCTAAAATATAAACATGTACATATAAAAAAAGTTTAAATGGAGCTACCCTATAATGTAGAGGCAATACCTGAACTAGATACCTGTTCTAGCAAATGAAAACCCTAGTACCAGAAATGGGTTACTTTTCTTTGAGTTATTGGCCAATGGGATCCCATAGACCCCCAAACTATAGGCTATGGCCATTGATCTTAGTTACCCTCCAGAGCTTGATGATAAACATTATTACCGAAGACAACACATACTTGAGTCATAAAATCATGGAGAAACCAAGCAGGTACTGACCTGGATCTTCATCCCTTACTGGCTAGTTTTCACAATGCTGGAAGGTACTATGCATACTACTGGAGGAAGAGAAAAGTAATATCAATCTTACCCAGCTGTGAATCTTGAAAGCTACAATAACAATTGGCCTGGCAAAATACGCTTACTAGTTCAATAGTGGCAAGAATGCTGTGGAAATAACCAACTACCCTCTGGTGGGATTTGAGGACCACTCCATGAGGTGGAACTCATACCTGGTACCATTATTTGGGTCAAGAACCTGTGGTTAGATAGACCATAGGCCCCAGAAGAAAACCTATGTATACTAAATGGACATAGTATTAAAATGACTTCTAATGACCTATTGCCCATAGATAAGTGAATCAGAGAACCTTCTTGCAGTAGAAGACGATTATCACAGCGACCTACAGCTAGCTGGTCAGTGTGCAGAGAATTAGAGACTTCAGAGTGCTCAGCCTTGTATCACACTGCTGCCACCAAGGTTCAGGGATCTTTGTGGAAGAAGAGGGGTAGAAAGATTGTAAGATGGTGAATGTCTACAAGGAATTAGTATTTCCCAGATAGCAGGATGATTGCATTTGTGACAGCATGTACAAGACCTGCACAAGCCAGGCAAAATCCCAGCATGGAGTGCGGAGGTAGGCAAAAAGTCCTACCCCATTTAAGGAGCTGTTATTAGCATGTGATAGCTGCTGGAAGAGCAAGAGTCAGTTTTCTTCAAGGGTGTGACCCCTGGTAGGTCAATCATGCCCCAAAGGAAGGTTCCCTCCCCAAGAGTATTTGGGTAACATAAACTGGACTCTAAGGAGGGAAAAGAAACGTGAAATTGTATGGGTAGTGAGGTGAGGTACATCTGGGAAGAAATGGGAAAGGGGAGAATATGATCAATTCAATGTATGAAATTTGAAAGAATTAATAATAATCTTTAAAAAGTATACAGTTTAGTACCTTTTTGTACATTCATGGAATTGTGTAATTGTTATCTTTAGTTTTATGTTTTTTCATCATTCCCAGAAGAAATCTTGTACTACCCAATCACCCTGCCACCTTAGTTTCTTGCAGCCACTGATGTATTTTTGTCTCTATGGTTTCGAATTTTTAAAAAAATATTTTTAAACTATTATTTATTTTATTTATTGCATGTGTATGAATGTTCTGCTTGCATGTTTGTAAGTGCACCTGTGTAAGTGCAGTGCCTGTGGAGGCCAGAAGAAGGTGTTAGGTCTCCTGGAACTGAGGTTATGGATGATTGTTAGCTGCCATATGGGTACTGGGATTTGAACCCGGGTCTTCTGCAAGAGCAGCCAGTGCTCTTAACTGCTGAGCCATCTTTTCAGCCCCAGATTTGCATATTTGTTTGTTTTATGTAAATGGATTAATAAAATATTGGCTTTTGTGACTTGTGGTATTGATGACAGCAGCAGCAGCTCCCTTTCCTTCTTCATATTGATCCCAGGACTGTGAACATGCTAGACAAGCACTTAGTCACTGAACTATTTCCCAACTCACATTTATCTTACTCCCTTTTTTGAGACAGGGTCTCTCCAATCTTGAAATCATAATCCTCCTGTCTTAGTCTTCTGAATGGTGAGATTACAGGCACATGCCATCATACCCAGCCCCTGTTGTTTTCTTTTACTTCACATTATGTTCTATAATTTCATCCTAGTTAAGGTGCATGTCAGTACTTCATGCCTTTGTATTGCCAAATAGATACCTGGTATATAGATATGATGTGTTTGTTAAACTATATATTCATCAGTTAATGGACATTTGGCTTGTTCTCATAATTTTTTTGGCTGTTTTATCAATGCTGCTTTGAACATTTGTGTGCAAGTTTTTGTGTAGATAATGTTTTCGATTTAAAAAAAAATATTTTAATTTTATGTGTATGAATGTTTTGCCTGTACCAAGTATATGCAGTGCTGGCAGAGGCCAGAAAAGAGTGTCAGACCCCTGAACTGGAGTTACAGATGGTTTTTAGCTGCCATGTGGGTGTTAGGAATTGAACCTGGGTCCTCTAAACAGCCAGTGCTCTTAACACTTAGCCATCTCTACAGCTCCTATTTTCAGTTATTTTGGATAAATACCCGGGAGTACATTGGGTGGTTGGTATTCTAATTTTATGTTTAACATTTTGAGGGTGTGGCATACTGTTTCATAAAGTAGTTCCAGACTCTGTCCAGTTGGATTTTAAGCCATCCAGCTTTAGGGTTTTATTTCTATGAATGTTGAATTTTTATTGAAATTAGTAGTTTCAGTGGCCCTGAACTAGTTTGCAAGGCGAGAATACTTTTTTAAAGGTAAGATTGGACTTTCACTGTTAATCTTTGGTTTCTTTTTTTCTTTTCAGTTTTATCTCCAAGACACTAAAAGTAGTAATGGTACCTTTATAAATAGCCAGAGATTGAGTCGAGGTTCTGAAGAAAGTCCACCATGTGAAATTCTTTCTGGTGACATTATCCAGTTTGGCGTAGATGTGACAGAGAATACACGGAAAGGTATGATTTATGAAACTATTTTTCTTTCTGTCTTTGCACATTTTAAAATTCTTTGTAATTTAAGACTATAAAACTTTACATGTTGAAAAGCTGTTTATATATAGCAACATGGATATATGCAGCAAAAGCTTTAAAAGTTACCTACTTCCTTTCTTCTCTGTTCTTCTAAAACTTTAAGTTATAAATTGCTAATTAGTAATATATTTATTTTCTTTATCATGTTGGGAAACATAGGGAGCTTTTCCTTATTTGTCATTTAGGAACCACTTAGCTGCAATAAATATCTAGCTAAGATGAACTTAAAGCATGGGGTGGTATTTATTAATAGCAAGACTTACTGAGAAGTCTGGAGGCAGATAGTTCGTTTAGTTACTTAGTAATATAATGAGGCCTCAATCATAAAAGCACAAGGGAAATTTATTAGGGAAGTGCAAGGGGACCAGTAGAAGGGATAGAGGATGAGCAATGGGCAAATATAATCCAAATGCAGTGATTCACACACGCACACACACACACACACACACACACACACACACACAGGTATAAAAATGTTATAATAAAACCCATTATTTTTTATTCTGACTAAAAAATTCTATAAAAGATATAATGAGCTGGATGTGGTGGCACATGCCTGTAATTCTAGTACTCAGGAGGTAGAGGCACATGGATCCCTGTGAGTTCAAGGCCTTGCTTGTCTATAGAATGAATTACAAGCTGGCCAGGACTATGCAGTGAGACCTTGCCTTTAAAAAAAAAAAAAAGATAATAAATGTCAAATGTTTCACCGCAAATATATACTTTGGACTCTAAAAATCTTAACTGTCCTTTTTCTGCTATACTTAACATGTTGTTTTCTCATGGTCAGAGGGTGAAAGCTGCAGTCCCAGGCATCATTTTCCTCACACCAATAATCCAGACAAAAAAGAATGAAATGAAAACAAAAATGTCTTCTATCTTTTTTGGGGGTGGGTAGAAAAGTCAATCTTTCAGAAAGTGCTACAAGTATGTGTTTCCCTATGTATTACTAGTTTCATGGATAGGCCACGTACATAGTTATCTGCAGTTTTCCCTCCGCTTCCCAAATCCACAAAATTACTTGGCAAAAGAGGACAGGGTAATACTTGATGTAGATCAATTATGATTTATCTTTCCGGGTTGGTTGTGTGTGCATTGTTATCCTAAACAAAATCAGAGTTCTATTAGCAAGAAAGAGGAAGAGGAGCTGTGGAAGCGGGCAGTGTCCGTGGAAGTAGGCAGTGTGTCGTACTGAATGCAAGTATGAGGTTTCACATACTGTAGTCTTTGAAAGTAAGCAAAATGTTCTCCAGTTAATTATTGCAGACTAGTCTTCTACCATTGTAAAGATTAGGCTCTACATAATTCACTGTCTACTCTCTGATCATAGATTTTATGACTGACTCATAAAATAAAAGCACTTTTGATTATAATCCAAAAGAAGGTAGTTACACTTTGTTAGTTAAATAGAAACAATGGGACAATAGTTTGGCAGAGTTTTCCTTTTCTGAACATAGTCTGATCTGGTGATAACCTAAATTATTAGACTCTGATACTTTGCACAGTAGAGTGCACTTGATAATGAGGCTAGTGCTGATTCTCGTGTCAATGTTTGTATACATATTTCTTTATAAACTTGCACTAGAGTTGCCATAGTGGTCATAGTTAAACTAGATTTTAAAAAACTTTCTCCTCAGTAAGTTATGTTTTGATACTTAAATTTGGGAAGGCCAAAATTGTAGGAATTTCCATTTACATTTGTGAAGGTTGAATATTGATGTAAAGTGTTGATTACTCCTTCGTAACAGAGCTCAAGTTATATGTGATCACAGCAAGAACAGCAGCACTGGGAAGTACTGTATCTGCTATTGTCATAGCATACTTAAGCACAAGTGAATCCAGCCCCAAGTGTAATTAACCCACAGAGAAGAGAATTTGGTTGCATTGTATTTGCTTCAAGGATTTCTTCTACTGCTTGACTTAGAGTCCTCAAATAGAATTGTTAGATATTAATTTATTTTAAAAATGAGGTTATCAGATAATTTTAGGAATTGCTTAGTTAAGCCAAGTTAAACTAAGCGAAGCAAAGCCTTTTATTTGCTGGCATATATGCAGCCTTGTAGGGGGCTGGCTGCTATAGAATACAGCTTGCAACTCTTTCCAAATTCCTTTATACTCTTCTTTTCCATCTTCATCTCAAGGATATTTGTTTAGAAAATGCTGTAGTAAGCTAAGAGGATAGCCCTGAGATTTAGGATAATTATTGGTATAGTATTATTTCTGCAACATTAGTGAATATTCATTTATCTTTTATGCCAACTTAAGAAATAAAAAGTTTCTTTAACATTTACAATGTTATGCTTTTGACATTTATTGTCTTCTTAAAGCTTATTTGTTTGATTTGCGGGCTCTTATGGTACAGGTATGTTTCAAGTTCCAGAAGAAAGACAATAAAGAAAATTGATACTTAGGAGAAATTAGAAGGGGAAAAGTGGGGGAAGAATAACAAATCAGCGATTATTGGAATAAATGAAAAACTCCAGAAGAACTGAACAAGACTAGAAGCTGATTCCTGAAAAAAGAAGGAAACAAGCAAAGAAGTAGATAATTCATAAACCTTAATGAGTTAGCTAAAATACTACCTACTAAAACATGCAAGGTGAAGAATGAAAAGAGAGCCAAATCTAGATATAACAATATTAAAATATTTCTAGCAATTTCAGGATAAAGTGGTGGATTAGATGTGGCCTTGGATTGGTAGAATGAATGAGAAAGACAAGGTAGCAAAGGATTGACCATTTCAAAAAGAAAGGGAAGGTCATCTCACATCACAGTGGAATTGGTAGCACAGCTAGAAAGTACAAAGAAATGGAAACACTATACAGTAAAGGGAGTAAGGAGCATGTGGCTCCCTGATTAAGGAGGAGGAAACAGAAGCCTCATCTAACAGTTAAGTCAAGCAACCCTACTTACACTCCTACTTACAGTATAAGTACACAGTCCTTATATACCATATATCTGGTTGGAGGTATGGCAGGACAGTTACTCCTTTGGTATGGCAAGTCAACACTGGAAAAGAAATCCCTTCTGTCATTCCGTTTCTAGAGAGCTATAGCTGGGTCATCTATTAGAAACTAAGCCATTCTGGGACCTGAAAATAAGGAACAGTCACAAGTCAGGGAGTCTGGTAACACCTTGTCACAGTCTCTGGGTGGAAATCAACCAGGCATAGCAGTCCTGGAGAAGAGAGGGACAGACACAGATACACTGAGAGGTCGAAGTGGCAGAAGGCTTAGGCTTTGAAGGATATGATAGTTTGTGGCCCTACACTCTGTGGTAAAGAGCAAGCTGTATCCTGAGGAGCATTGCAAGGCTGATAACCCCCAGCCTGTTGCTAGAGGCTGCTTCTTTTTCTTATTGCTGTAACCAAATACCTGACAGAAAGAAACTCAAGGGAAGGATTAAGGTGGTATAGCTCACCATGGAAGCTGAGGAGTAATAGTGTTCATGGTGATAAAAGTATGAAGCTGAGAAGACCAGGAAGCATAGAGCAGGGTGTACTGGCACTCCCCCACTCCCAATATATATTTTTATTGGATTTTTGTGTATTTCATACAATACATCTTACTCATATTTAGAATTCCTCCCCATCTGTTCCCCGTATAGGCCCCTACCACCAGATTTCATGTATTCTGTCATGTATGTTAAGACCTATTAAGTCCAGTTTGTGTCCCCAGATGTCCCTCAGTATAAGTTCCCCTTTTTATTCAGTCTAAGACCCCTGCCCATGGAATGATGCCACACATATTCAGGGTGGGCTTTCCCTCCTCACTTAAACCTCTTTATAACCACCCTCACAGGCACCCAGAAGTGGATCTTCTAAGTGATTCTAAATATAGTCAAGTTGGCAATGAAGATTTGCTAGCACAGGTTTATCCTTGCCAACCTAACACCCAGTATACCACTTTCAAGCCACATTTCACCCCTGGTCCCTAAAGTTTTACATTTATCTTATAAGTAATAATTTACCCCCTGGAGTCCTCAAAGTCTTAACAATCCCCACACTGTTCCAAAGTCTAGAGTTCAAAGTCCCTTCTGAGACTGGAGGCAAACTCTTTACTGGGAGGCCCAATTAAAAAAAAAGTTATGTACTTCTAATATACAGTGGCACAGATTATACATTTCCATTCCAAAAGGGAGGAACGAGAAGATGGCAAGGAAAGACTGACCCATGGTACAACTGAAACCCAGAGGAGAAAACACCGAACCCTGTCTCTTCTTGTCTGGTACCTGGGGCTTATGATCTGAGGTTGGTAGCATTTGTTGTCCAACAGCTTTCATTAGTCCCTCTAGTTCTGCTGTCTGTAGCACCTATAACCTTGCCACTGGCACTGAATCCCTAGATGATTCCTGAAGTACCACTGATACTCAGTCCACCTTGGAAGGCCAACAAAGTTGGAGTCTGATGTTGACTGAGGAGAGTGGCAGCGGCAGCAGCAGCAGCATAGACTTGCTCAGGGAAGAAGTAAAGGAAACACTGCTTTCTATCTCTATATCTGGGCACTGTTAGAAAGTCCCATCCAGTCTGTGAGGGCAGGTCTTCCCTTCTCTATAAATCCTCTCTTCAGATACCCTCACAAACATTGCCCAGAAATGTATCTCCTAGGTGATTCCAGATCCCATCAAGTTGACAATCAAGATGAAACATCCCACCATCCCAGAGTATAGAAGCCGAGGAATCACTAGGATGACTGAGAATGTGCCTGTCTCACAGCCTGCCAGGCTGAGTGTGATTTGCAGAGGCTACTGGTACACAGAGGAGTGAAGCTTCTAAAGTGAAGAGAACTGTGTTGGGTCTGACTCTTGACTGTTACAGGCTCAGCACTGCTTTATGGTAGTAAAGATGAGAAACTCTTAACTTATCTCTGAACAGCCCTCCAATTGCACTGTGGTAGAGGACTCAGGAGGAGGCCAGTCTAAAGCTTTGCAGTTTTCATTATATCTTTATTTTTTTGCCCTTTGTGTTTCCTCATTTTCTTGATGTAATACTTTTATTATTTCTGCACTAATTTTGAAAAAGATTTCACATTTATTTTTTATTCCTCTAATTGCATTTATTGAATTTTATCAATGCATTTTTCTTCATTGTGCATTTTTTAAATCACTTGTTCATTTCTCTCTGTTTTCTTAGCAGTCTTTTACTTCTTTTATTTAATCTTGTTTCTTTATTCTTCTCCTTCTCCTTGTATATTTTATTCTTTTGTTATTTTCACTTTTATACTAAATTTTAACTTTAAAGAAGATACCCAAATAAATAGTCAAGAGATATCCAGCCTCACAGATGTGTAAATTGTAACACAGAAAAAGCACAAGATACAGAAAAAGCAAGACAGCATGATTTCTTCAAAAGAACATATTTACTAAATTACTAAAATCAAAGATTCTCAAAGGAATAAAATATTGGATGAAGAATTAAAAAGTCTATGATTCTAGATTCTGTCAGGTTGACAGTTAACATTGACTGTCACAATTATGCACCAAGATAATTTTGGTTTTCTTTCTAGAATGCAGAGATGATTCAAGATATGTCGATCAGTCAATGGAATCAGCACATAAATAGATTCAAGGTCCAAAATTACACAGGTGTCTCTACAGATACAGAAAGAAAACCTTTTTTCATGATAAAGCTCTTCAGAAACTAGGAGCATATCCAGCATAATAAAGGTATACACAGCAGAGTCAGCATTATACTAAATGGGGAACCACTGAGAGAAAATGTGTCCAAAATCAAGAACAAGATTGTCCCTACTACTACTCAGTATAATGCTATATTTCTTAGCAAGAACAGTAGAGCAAGAGAGGAAATAAAGGAGATGAAAATCAGAAAGGAAGAATTCAGATTCTCTTTATTTTTAAATGATATAATTGTATTCTTTAAAATCTCTAAATACAACTAGAAATTCTTACATTTGGTAAACACTTTTAGCAAACTAGATTGATAGAAAACCAACATCCATAGCTGGACCTGGGGTGGATGCCTTTAATCCCAACAGAGCAAGAGGCAGGAGGAGCTCTGTGTGATTGAGGTCAGCCTGGTCTACATAGTGAGTTCCAGGCCAGCTGGGGATATTGGGAGATCCTGTCTCAAAAAGAATAAACAAAAACAGAAAAAAATCCAACATATAAAAATCAGTGGCTTTAAAAAAAAAAAAAGATCAATAATGAGAAAAAGTCCAGTGAATTTTAAATACAAGTGAATTTAAAAGTAAGTTTTATCACCATTTTACTCATTTCAGGATTTTTATGAGAAAAAAATCAAGTGAAAAAGAAATCTCATTTTCAATAGTTAAAAAAATTTAAAAAACCACTAAAGATACAAAAACAAACCAGAAGTACTTTTAATAACCCTAACTGAGAAGAAAAAGACTGCTAGTGTGAATACTTCAAAACACTGAAGAAATCAAAGACACTAGAAGATGGAAGGATCTGCCATGCTCATGGTTTGGTAGAATGGTTATTGTGAAATGACTGTATTACCAAAAGTGACCTATCGATTCAACACAATCCCTGTCAAAATTCAATGAAATTCTTCACAGAATTAGAACATATATACTCCTAAAAGTCTTATGGATACATAAAAAGTCCTGAGTAGCTAAAGCAACCTGACCAGAAGGAGAGTCCTGGAAGTATCATAATTCTTGATCTTGAAGTATACAACAGAGCAGCATTAACAAAAACAGGGATAGAGACCAAAGGAATGGCATAAAGGACCCAGAAATAAAGCCACACAGTCACGATCATTTTTCCCCCCCTCTCTTTTTGAGTCAGCGTCTTCCCACCCCAGCTGGCCTGGAACTCAGTGAGATCTGCCTGCCTCTGCCTCCTGAGTGCTGGAACTAAATGGTGTGTGCCCCTACGTCTGGCCCTATGACCACTTAAATTTTTTTTTTTTACAAACATTATCAAAAACATTCAGGTGAAAAGACACCCTCTTATACAAATGGTGACTGGAGGTACAGCTGTATCCCTATCTCTCACTCTGCAAAAAGTCAATTCAAAATGGATCAGAGTCTTTAATGTAAGATTATGAAATTGCTGGAGAAAAACATGGACTACAGTTCACGAAAGGGGGCATAGCAGGGACTTTCTGAACAGGACTTCTATTAGGAAATAGTTTTAAGAATCAACAAATGAAATTGCATGAAATTCAAAAGATTCTTCACAGCAAAAGAAACAATTACCAGATTGAAGAGATGGTTTTCAAAATGGGAGAAATATTTGCCAGCTGTATGGCTTACAGGGAATTAATATCTAGAATTTATTAAGTTTAAAAATTAAGCACTTAAAACAGTCAATAAATGGATTAATGGACTGAGTATATAGCTCTCAAAAGAAGTTGTTCAAATGGCCAATAAATACATGAAAAAAAAAATTAGGATCCTTAGATCCTTAGTCATTCATATTAAAGCTGCTTTGACTATGAATTCACCCCAGCCAGAATGTCTGTCATCAGAATAACAAATGCTTATGAGAGTGCAAGGTTGGCATGAGGAAAGGTACCAAGATGCACTGCTGGTGGGAATGTAAACTGGTTCAACTACTAAGGAATGAGTATGGAAGTTCCTAAAAGAGCCCACTGTGATCCAGCTATACTGTTCCTCAGTATACACCTGAAGGAATCTAAGTCACCATACTACCAGAGACACTTGCATGTCTGTGTTTATTACACTAATATTCACAGTCTTGAAGATATGAGACGAGGTATCTATCAAGATGACTTGATAAAGAAAATGTGACATCTGTGTATTACATAGTGAAATTTTATTTAGCCATAAAGAAGAATGAAATTTTGACCTTGCAAAAAAGTTAATGGAACTGGAGATCATCATATTAAGCAAAATTAGTCAGAGTCAGGCAGATATTGCAGGTGCTCTTTTATATGTGAGATCTACATATTCATACATACATATACACAAACTATATACTTACAAGAAATCAAAGTAGAAGAAGGAGTATTTAGGAGAAAGAAGGGGATAACACTAAAGCAGACTAGGGGAACCACTTGGGAGAGATAAGATACAGTTATGGCTGGGGAAGAGGGCAAGAGAGGACAGTGGGAAATCAATAACCACAAAGACTAATACACATATGTATGAAAATATAATGAAGTCCCTTGTTTTATGTGCTAACAGCAAATTAATTGTATAAAAAGTAAATAACATTCTCAGAGAATGTTATATTCCTAGGTATAACAAAGAAAAAACCCTGTTATTTTACTATTAAATTTATCTCTAGAAACAGTAAACTTGAATAAATCAATTCCTTTGAAATAAACAGCTTACTAAAAAAAATACTGTTGAAAAGACACCAGTACAAGTAACCCAAAGCCAAATATAATCTTATTTTTGTAAAAATAAATAAATAAATAAAGTTGGATATGGTGGTGCACAGCTCCCAGCACTTGGGAGGCAGAGGAAGGCAGATCATTGTGAGATCTAGGCCAGCCGGGTCAACAGGCCAGCTGGGACTACAGGGAGACTCTCTCAAAAAAACTAACCAACCAAACACACAATCCCCCCAATCCAATACTTAATTTTTTTAATTAATTTATTTTTATTTTATGTGTATGAGTATTGTACATGCGTGTGTATTAGTGCACCCATGTCATGCGGTGCCTATGGAAGACAGAAGAAAGCATCAGGTCCTCTGGAACTGGAGTTACAGACAGGTATAGCCGCCACGTCGGTGCTGGGATTCAAACCCAGGTCTTCTGCAAAAACAGTCAGTGCTCTTAACCACTGAGCCATCTCTCCAGCCTCCCCAATCCAATATTTAAATAATTTCAAATATTGATAAAGATGGAAACCTCTCAAAGTCCTTTGAAGAAGTAGCAGAGATCATTAATTCCAGAATCTGATAAAGATCCAGCATAATAAAACCTATCTGTAATTTCACTTGTTACAATAAATACAGATTCTAAAATAGTAGTAAATTAAATTAATAAATAAAGCTGTAATCAGTACAATTAATGACTTAGAATTATATGACATAGTAATTTCTAAAAGACATTGTTTAATAAGGAATCAGTTATATTTTAATAATTTTGAAATGGCCCTCCAATCCCTACAAACATACATATATATGTTTGGATATGTTGTTATATGAACATCGTTTGGGAAGAAGCATATAAAAATGCATACCAAGTCTATTACTGTGTCAGCTGTAATTCTAAGTAGAAGGGAAGAGTCTAAGAGAATATCAATAAAAATCTTCCAGTATCTGTCATTTGAATGTATATCTTATGAGTATATTAAAGAGAAATGTACAAAAAAGAATATATAATATAAAGTTTATCCATTTGTTGGTCAATTAATCATCTCATGATTTTGAACACATTATTGCCCTTCCACAACATTCTGTTCTTGAGCCACATAGTTTAGCTCTAGGGAGAAAACTCATTGGCCAGGCATATAGTTACGCAGACAGACTGTGAATATTCTTATTTGATTGATATGTGGTGGTCTCACTGTATAGCTTAGGCTTGCCTAGAATTGATGCTCCTCTTATTTGAGAGTGTTTGGATTATAGGCAAGTATCACATTATTATTGCAGTAACTGTCTCTTGTGTATTTGGTCCAGTAGTTCTATAAAGGTTACTTGTAATTCCAAACTTGCCATCATCCCAGGTCCTCTACACACATACACACTCTTAGTCCCTTGTGACAAAGGGCCTGTGTCAAGAAACAATCTCAGTCATTGTGTCTGATTTTCTGTTCCAACTTTACCAAATTATTAATTTCCTTATAATAAACCTTGCATTTTCAGATCTTAAATCTGTTGCCTATGCCTTTTCTTATGCCTAGAAACCTTTCTTAGTTGCACAAGGCAAGGTGAGATGCCACCTCCATGGTCCTGTTACACCCTGCACTCTTTCATATATACATTTGCCTTCTTTTGCTAAATTCTGAGATCTATAAGAATAGTAATTGTGTCTCTTCTCTTTGTAGAATCTCCACATTCAACCTGGCACATGTTGGTAGAATGAATTTTTAAATGTTCCTTGATTCTTCATCTATAATTTTACAACAATTCTTTAAAAAAAAAAAGTGTGTGTGTGTGTGTGTGTGTGTGTGTTGGTGCATGTGTGCCATGTTGTGTGTGTTTTGTCAGAGAACTCTCACAGAGGTTGGTTTTCTACTGCCACCTTGTGGGGTTTGGAGATTTTGGAATCATCTTGTGGCCCCCATTTTACAAAAGTTCTATTTCCTGTCTCAACCAAGACTTTGACAGTCTTCCTCCCCATCCCCAGAGGCTTAATGTAAAAACTGTAAATTAGAAGCTTCATTGCTCAGTACCCTTTTTATTCTGTCTTCCTGTTATCTGTTTTTAACTTAAGCTTTTTTTTTTTTTTTTGGCCGTTATCTTAAAAAATAGGAACCATGATCTTCCTATCTATCTTAATGGGTTGTGAAGCAATGCTTAATGTTGACATTGTGGTATGACATTCTGTATGAACATTGAAAAGGTGTACATAAAGTGTTCTGCTCCAGGCCATGCACTGCATTATTACCAAAGCCCTTACTATTCTTTTGTGTAGTGTTTATCACTAAATTTGCTTTTTTTTTTCTTAGTAGTTTTAGGTCTAAGGTCCTCTGTCTCTTCATTGGAGCCCATCATTAGGTGATTCAGATGATCTCTTAACAACTTTCACTTCTAACTGCTGTGGGAAACCATAATGCTGACTAAATATAGAGTATGCTAACTTTACTGGGTTAACTAAGGAAACCTTACCGAAGTCTTATTTTCTTCAGCTTTCAAATGAATTTTCATATTTGATGTGAATGAAAATTACTGCAGGGCTTTATAAAACTACACATGCTTGGATCCTACTTTTTACTCCAAGGGAGCATTGCTAGTGTAGAACCTATCGTTCTGCATGTACCTGGGTTTTAAGAACCCTGCATAAGTCAGTTGCTAGCATCAAATGATTTGTATGCTTTCCCTCTCAACTCCCAGATTGTTTCTTGGCCTTGTCTTCTGTCTATCTGTTCATGCTGTCTCTGAATCTTTATTACCATCTATTTACTCTGTCCTCTTGAATGCCCTCTTGTCACTTTTTTGTTGTTGTTTCAGATAAGGTCTGAATATGTAGTCCAGGTTGGCTTGGAACTTATAGTCCTCTTTTCTTCCCTCAGCATCCTAAGTGCTAGGGTTACAGTAAAGCACCACTGTGTTCAATTTTTGACTGTCATCTTACAGTTACTTTATACAAAGCTTAATTTCCTCTTCCTAACTGTTCTTTTTAAATTGTTTCCTCCTTCCCCAACCTAGCTTTTACTGCTGCCATATATTCTGAACTCTGTCTTTCTTACTTCTCACAGTCATGTTTTCTAGACCATTCAGCTCCTTTTCCTGTTCTTTCCTGTCTTTCTTATTGTTACCCTAAGGTGTTATAATGGCTCCCAACTTCTGTCTACTCAAGGCCATGCACTACATTATTACCAAAGCCCTTGCTATTCTTTTGTGTAGTGTTTATCATTAAATTTGCTTCTTTTTCTTAGTAGTTTCTGTCAACCACCTTTCTCCAGGTAATACTCCTATTACAGCTTAATGCCTTTTTCCAGCTTCAAAAACCTTCAGGAGTTGTGTAATACTTCAGAATATAATCTGTAATGCTTGATTGCTCTTGTGAAGTCCAGGCAGGAGGATCCAGGAGTTTGAGGCCAGCTTATGCTACATACTGAGACTGTATCTCAAAAAAAAAAAAGAATTCATACTTTTAATTTTTCACTACTTGTCTTGGATCTTAGTACTGCCATTTATCAAAGAGCTGATCTCAAGAAAGTTACTTCTCTTTATCCTTAGTCATTTCATTTGTAAAACAAAAAATAGAAGTATATATTTACATGGTTTGTCATAGAATTAACATGTATAGTGTTTTTATTGGGGCATAGAACCCACAGAGCCTTGAAATGTGCATTCCCCATTTTTTTAGTGGTTAAAAAAAATGTGTATTTAGAATAAGCCCACTGGATTTACTTAGATGATCCAAATTTGGTTGGCAGTATCCAAAGTATCATGATCAGGAGGCAGTTGAACATAGGCCTTCTTCTCAGGGTCATGCCTTATCAGGGCATTAACTTTGGCTACATCAGTGTTGTAGAGTTTCTTCACAGCCTGTTTGATCTGGTGCTTGTTGGCCTTGACATCCACAATGAACAAACACAGTGTGTTGTCTTCTGTCTTCATGACTGACTCAGTGGTCAGCAGGAACTTGATGATGGCGTAGTGATAAAGCTTGTTTCTCCTGGGGGCTGCTCTAGTGAGGGTATTTGGGCTGCCTCCCAGGCCTCTGAAGGTGTGTGACATGCAGGTCTTTTTGTGGCTGTAGATGCCTTTTTATACTGCCTTCTTGACTTTTAGTGCCTTCACTTTGGCTTCAACTTTGGGAGAGGCAAGTACTACCTGCTTTCCTGTTTTCCCATTTGTTTATTCCTGTATTTTCTCTCCTGTTCAAATGCCCATATTGGTTTCTACTTTTTATGCCATCTATGACACCCCCTCCTTTGTTCTTAGTCTTAACATTTTTGATTTGTTTTTCCTTTCTTGAAATATTCATTATTTTATTTATTTAATTTTTATTTCATTTGCATGACTGTATTTTCTGCATGAACGTAAGTGCACCTGTATGATGCAGTGCCTGTGGAGGTCAGAAGAAGGCATCAGATTCTTCAGAACTAGAGTTATGGACCCTTGTTGCGATGTAGGTACTGGGAACTGACCTCAGGTCTCTGTAAGAACGGAAGGTGCCTTTAACTGCTGAGCCATCTCTCTAGCCAAATCTCCTTAAAGACAAGAGACCTAGTTATGATCATCTTGGTTTTCAACATCATTCCCAGCAGTTCTGCTTTATAGCCAGCAGGTTCTCAGTGACTAGTTATTGAGCAGGTAGGTCAACCTAGAGAACCACGACATCTCATGGCCAAGGGGAAAATATAAGCTTATAATATTATTCTTGGTCTGCTAAGAGAAAAAAGTAGTAAAATTTGTATGGTGAGAAAAAACTTTTACCAGCTAGGTAAACAAGGCTTCTTGGAGAAACAGTTGATGCTGAGTCTAGGGCAGTAAATGTATATACTGAGCCCAGAAGATTTATCATATCAGAAAATAAGAAAGTTATTTATCTAGGATTTCTGGCATCTCATTAAAAGGGCTTCTGGGAATTAGCATAAGTGAGTGCCCACTGTAAAATATAGACAGTTTGAACATCAAATAATAACAGCACTGGATTGAAGAATATCAAATATGTTCAAGTTATAATGAGCTTACATTGAAACCATAAAAGAAAAAAAAAAGATTTTATCACCTTTGCAAGAACTTAGGAAATCAATTTATCATTCTGCAACAGGTAAATAAAGAATAAAGTATTCATACCTCTTGTCCTATAAGAAGCCTAACTAGGCTGTTACAGGTGTGGTTCATTGGTAGAATGCTTGCTCAGTATGCATGAAGTGCTAGTTTAATCTCTAGTACTGGGATAAAAGAATCATAGCAACACACCTCAATTATACCTAAGGTTTAAAAAATAGTTGAAGGAACTGAAGGAATGACTCAGTGGTTAAGAGTGAGTACTGCTCTTGCAGAGGACCCAAGTTTGGTTTCTAGCACCCACATCGGGCAGCTCATACCCGATGTATGCTCATACCTGAACTCTAGCCTTAGTGGATCCAACCCCATTTTCTGGACTCTTTGGACATCTGCACTTGTACACACACAATTTAAAAAATTAAAAATTTTTTAAAAAGTAGTTGCTCAAAAGTTTTGTGATATCTGAACTCCTAAGTGAAAAGAATGGCAGAATATCAATAACTAAATTAGAATAAGAGCCCTTGTTGATAGTTACCTTTTTTTTTTGCCTCTTTTCTAACTCTTAAAGCCTAAAAAATTAGGAGCTTTATAGAGCCAAAACTTAAAGATCAGAAGTTCTTACAGTTATTTTATATTAAATAATAAAAATCAATTAATGCAAATAATTCTTCAGTCTAGAAATGCTAATACCTGATTCATGTCTTGACTTTCAAGATGTTTCTTAGGCTTTTATGGATTCATTTGCTGCCTTTGTGTTACTGCCAATCCTTTCAAGAGAACCTACTCTTTAAGTGTAGAATAGTAATGACTTCCTACTCCACACAGGGTTAAAGATAGGACAGTTTGTGTGAAATAGGATTGTAAATGGAAGATGCTTGGAGGCTGCATGTGACATGCCTGTGTATAAGTGACATGCCTGTGTATAAGAGACTTGTGGCAGCAGGTCAGAGGATGTGGCCAGAAAGGAAGAAGCAAAATGGTTCACCACAGTTCTGACTATCCAAGGCAGAATTCAGAAGATTGTCTAGTAGGTGGTTCTTGGTCTGCATTAGTACTCTCTGTATATATTCAATTAATGAAAATAGATATTGATATTGACTAAACTATGCTAAATTCTTTAAATTTAATATACATTTCCAGATGACAATCATAATAATTTTATAATATCATCTTGATATTATAGGTGTGATCATTCAATATGTTATTCCTCAAATAGTAATTATTGTTAGAAATCATTTTGTTTGAAGTATAAATATGCCAGTTTTATCTGTCAGATTCAGAGTTTTGACATGTATACAGTCACTGGAACCATCACTCTTAATAATCATCATGTGTTTTCATCTGCCTACATTAGCTAATAACTTCAGTGAACTAAAAAAACAATTATTGAACCATTCAAGGTACAATAGCCTAAGAACAGAGAAATAAAAACTAACAGAGAAATAAAAACTATTAGTCTTTAAACCAGAAAGAATTTTTTTCCTTTGAAATATTCAGAGATCTGTACAATTGCTGCATTTGCTGAGGTTTGTTTCTTGAAATCTTCAGAAATAAAAAGAGTGAGAAGCAACCTTCTGAGACGTCTAGGGAGAAACTGGTGTGACATTATGAAAAGGTAATGGAGGAAAAACAACCAGTAAGAAAACAGAACTGTTTTAAAATAAATTAAAGACTCTCCTATACAAGATAGAGCAACTCTGATACTGGAGGGGTACTGGAGACACTTTCAGTTGTCTGTAGCCTTGATTTTCTTGCCCATTAAAACTTGGAAATAGGAACTGAGAGATGGCTTATCCATTAAGAGCACTGGCTGCTCTTGCAGAGGACCCAGGTTTGGTTCCCAGCACTTACATGAAGGTTAACAACCATCCCATAACTCCAGTTCCAGGGGATTCAGTGCCTTCTTTTGGCCACTGTGGACACTGCATGCAGATGGTGCACTTATATTAAGACAAAACACTGATACACATAAAATAAAAATTTTTAAACAACTTCTATTAATGTTATGTATCATGTTTATTAATTTATATATGTTGAACTATCCTTTCAATGCAGAGATATGTTGTATATAGGTATTACAATTGTCATTTAGAATACCTTAAGTACATTCAGTCTTTATTGATTTGATATATTAAAATTAAAATAGAAAAACAATTCCAGATGGATAATGACCAACCACAAAAGAAATAATCCTCTGTTTAGCCTGGAATTCAAGAACTTGGAGGACACAAGACTGCATATGCTCAGTTTGTCAGCATGTAGTAAAGAGGAAACTGACAGATTCCAGTAGCAGCCTTCAGCCATATGAAGACATATAGCAAGAATAAGGTTATATGTGACAGTAGGATAAGGAGATATAATCACATTACCCTAAGCTTTATCTATAAAGTACTGCAGGACAGAATGAACTTCCCATTGGAGGTACTTTCAAAATGGAAGTTGCACGTATTTTATTGAAGATTTTTAAAAATGAGAAGCACATGTATCTGGAGTTATTTAGGTGTATCTGGGGAAGACTGGAACTGGGAGCTGGAATGAAATAGGAGGTGCTAAATTTCTGGAAGAGTCGTTCTATAAGCAGTAGTTTCACATCAGTAACCTTTGTTAGATGAAATATGTAAACTACTCAGTTGAAATAAGATCCTTCCTTTTCTCATTCCACAATTATTTCAATATCTTGAATTCTGATTGAATTATTCCTTTTAAGAGTAAGTCAAAGACTGTTCCATTAAAATATTCATGTCTGGGGAATCAATTGACATTCTTAACTATACAAAGAAAACTTCAGAATCTTATGAGGTGTGGTTAGGAGATCGGTTGGGGACAGGAGAATTAGGAATAAAGGCTGTATTTTAAAAGGAGTAGACCATTTGATGTCAGCAAATATAGGACAAAAAATGAATATTCTCTGTCCAAACATACATATTATTTTTGTACATTGTACAATCAGCTGACTTTTCATTGACTGTTATAGAATTGGAAGTTTCTGTAAGATAGTGAGTGAATCTTGTCATTAAACCACTAGATTTATTTACTTTCCCAGAAGTTACTGCTTTTAAGAATAAAATATACAGTTAGATATGAGAGCCTTCAAGTTTATATTTTTAAACAATTATTTTATGTTATTTGTTTTAACCAGTTACCCATGGGTGTATTGTTTCCACAATAAAACTTTTTCTACCAGATGGTATGGAAGCCCGGCTCCGCTCAGAGTGAGTATAACCTAGTGCTGTGAAGTTTTCAATCATTATTTTGGTTGGTGATATTCTAGATGATGATATACTGTTAATACTTCAGAATTACTTTAATATATTAGAAAATTGATACAGTACTTTTGGACTTTTATATATACCAGTTTCAACTGCTTTTCATATTATTTCCTAATCCAGTAAATAATAATGTATCAGGGCAGAGGTTATTTTGTTTCCAAATTTAACTTTAAAATTTATATTTGAGTGAATAATCATTCTTTGCAATGTTTAGGATATATAAGTTACTGGTGAATAATAACCATTGCTTTAATGTACATTTAATATAGAACTTTCTAGACTGTGATCACTCTTGCAGTTAATGTCAGTGTCATAATCTTACAGGACTTATATCAATATAGTTAGTAACTTGATGAGAGCTTTAAAAAGTTTTTTTTAAACAAAGTTACATTTATGTTTCATATGAAGTGATGTCAAGTCCTGTCATGAAATCTATATTTAAAAATATCAGCATTAAGTACATATTGTGCCTTTTACATTATCATTATGAAGTATAGGAATTGGGGCTCAGTAGTCTTTAAACATCAGTACTTTGTATTTGGGGAAAGCATTAAAGTTTGTTTTTATATGTGAAGTCTTGAATATGCTAGATATTACTTGTTTCTTTACTTCAAAAGCTCTTTCTTTTATTATAGTGTGTTTTTGCTAATAGTTTACATGGTACAGAGTATGATAAAATTTCTAGAGTTTAAGGAAAAGCTGAATGGTGAGTAGGAAAAAGTGAAGGAAAGATAAAGTAGAGCAAGGTGGTCCCATTGCTGTAACAGTCTCTCCAGTCTGTTGTCAGAATGAACTATGTTATGCTTCCTTTAGGATCTATCCTGTTTAAATTTTTTTCCTTTTTAGTTTTATAGGTAGTTGAAGCAAAGCAGAAATTGTAAAAAATTTTAAAGTATGATTTCCTACTTTAAATAACAGTTTAATTAAAATTATAATAAACTTTAAGATTTGATTTTGATTTAATTTGATTATTAAAATTTGAAGTAAATTCAAACTTTGTCACAGCTTTTATGAGTCAAAAATTAAGCTTTTTGATACAGTAACTATTAATTAATGACATAGCTTTTAAAAAGTCTAACATTTGTAGTTGACAATGAAAATTTTTTGATAGAGTTAAAAAGTTTGAGCAGTTGTATAGGAATTGGTATGTGTTCTCAGGTTTCATGTAGTACTGTGTGTGTGTGTGTGTGTGTGTGTGTGTGTGTGTGTGTGTGTGTGTGTACCTGTTTTGCCTTCTTGTTTATGATAGGGTCTCTCCTTTGCTGCTTTGTGCACTGTGCTAGCTGCCCTGCTAGCTTCTAGGGATTCTCCTGTCTCCATGTCCCATCTCGCTATAGGAGTACTGGAGATGCATACTGCCCTGCCTGGCTTTATGTGAGTTCTGGGTATCTGAATTAAGGCCCTCTTGCTTGCCTAGCAATTGCTTTACCCACCGAGTCTTACTTATTCTTAGCCAGACTATGTAAAATTTTTGGAGACTATTTTCAGTGAATTCTTTCATTTTTTTCAAGTCCTTCAAACTTTTGCTCCTGTTTCCTTCTCAATATGTATTTTCTCTCACTCTGTCTTATTTTCTTTTCTGTTTTTTTTCTTTTTTCTCTTTCTGGGGGGTATCTGTATGTATATATGTTTGTATACATGCTTGTGTGTGTCTGCATGTGAAGATAGAGAACAACCTTGGGTGTTATTCTTCAGAAGCCATACACCTTGTTTCTTGAGGGTAGGACTTACTGATTTGTCTAGACTGGCCAGCTGATGATTGAGTCCCAGGGATCCACCCATCACCTCCCAAGTGTTGAGGGTATAAGCAGAGCACCTGACTTTTTTATATGAGTTCTGGGGATTAAACTCAGGTCCGCAAGCTTGTGCAACAGGCACTTTACCTATTAAAGTATCTCTTCAACCCCTTATGGGTTTTGTTTTTTTATGTGATTAAATATTGTTTAACATTTTGCTGCCAGTTTATGATATAATCTGATTTCTTGATGAAGACAAGTGTTGAACAGATAGTTCTCTAAAGGTGGAAGAAGACCTGAATAACCTTTAGGGGAAGGAGGCTCAGTTCAAAGTACAACATGCCTGCTTTGTGACTTGAGCTGACCTTACTTTTCTCATCTGAAACCCGGAAGTGATCAGATTACCTCTGAACAGGAATTTCTGAGACTAAAACATGATTGTGTTTTTAAAAAACTCAGCATAATACCTGGCAGAAAATAAATTCATGATAAACAGTTGTTTCTGTTATTATAATCCAATTTTTATTAGCAATTTAAATAGTTCTGAGTATATCAGTAATGCCAACTCTACAGTGTACATAGCATTTAATGTTTCTAAGATCTTCAGTAGATAGTTCTGTGTTTCTTGATTTTTATTATATTGCATAATTTTCTAATGATAAAAAGCAGAAGTTATCTATAACCTTACTACCCTGACACCAAATAACAGCTTTCCTATTTTATTGTCATGGCCTTTACAACAACTAAAACAGAATGTATGTATATTCAAGATAGTTTTTGTAAAAAGTACATATCATTTGTAGAATATGTTCTTTGACTTCTTTAACCTTTTGTTAACTAGATTTCATGAGGACAGAAGAGTTCTTGGGTCTCTTAAGAAAATTAGATTTTAGAAAGCTCTCTTTACTTCTATTTAGGTTCTGTGAGTTAATTTCCCTGTGCATACATATCTGCAGAAAAAGGATACACAAAAATGGTTCACCCTGGATACTGGGATTGGATAAAATGTATTTCTTTATTACTTGACATATTTTTCATAATACATATTTCTTATACAGTCAAGAAAAGTTAACTTGGGACTGGAAAGGTGACTCAGTGGTTAAGAACACTAGGTTTGATTCCCCGTTCTCACATGGCAGCTAACAACTGTCAATAGCTCGGGTTTCAGGGGGTCTGACACCCTCTTCTGACTTTCGTAGGCATTGCACAACACGTGTACGTTTACATACATGCAGACAACATACTCATACATATAAAATAGAAATAATAAATAAAATATTTAAAAAAGAAAATTTAACCTATCTAAAATGTTTCTTTTAGTTTTATGGAGTAAAGAAAAATAACTATAGTTAAATATAACCTTTAAAAAACCTTCACTAGGTAACACGTTAGGACCTTGTGATAAAGCTTTAGCATTGTAGGGGTTAATTTTTCATAATTCCTGGGACACAGACATGTAATCAAACAAATATATTAAATATTTATACAGGTTCAGTGAAGTCTACAGAATATCATGGTATGCTGAAGGAAGGTACTTAGCTCTCCATTTCATATTCCTTACAGAGCAGTTTCCTTTCCTAGTAGCTTATACACGCTTTACTGATTGAACTTGGGAGCTTAACCCAAACAACCGTCAAGCTGGTCTTCACTAGAATAGCTTCTGACATAGGAAGTATATGGCAGTGGCAACCTTGTGCTTCAAGACACATAGAGTGCTTAGAGGGCTTTATAAAATAGAGACTCTGGCTTCCTTTGCTACACATTTTTTCATAGTAGAAATAAGAGTGATCAGCTAATAACTTTGTCGAAGCATTGTTTTAAACTTATTATTTTTATCAACACATTTAATACTTGAAACATCCCTATAAAATTGATTTTATAATTATGTGTACTTTATGGATAAGGAAGCTGAAGCCTATCTTGATTATTACTTTGCCTTCTAGCTGGTAAGTAGAACCTGAATTTGGTCTAGTTGGTATAGTTTCTGAGCCTTGTATGCTTAACTGCTGCTTCCTTTCTGTTGGGAACTCGATTATTAGGCCAAAAAAGTAGATTAATGTCAGCTAATGCTCTCCATTTAATGTTAGGTTTTATATACTGAGTATAGTTTTATCTGCACATCTCAGTTTTTAGTTAGTTTTTGAGGTGAAGAACAGTTGCTGCTATTTGACCAGTTGAAGTTGTCTGTCACTGAACATCTTTGCAAATTATAACCCTTCTTTCCAATTGAGCTTTACTTTACAGAAACTTTGTATGCAGAGATGTTTACTCTTACAAGAACTTCATTTATACATCACAGACTTTTAGAAATACATGATTGAAAGGGTGTTTTTATCTGTTGAAATACTAAAAATAAGGAATTAACCATAGCCCCCAGTAAGTAATGGGTCTCAAAGGATGCTTATTATATTTTTGATTTGAAATTTGTTTTAAGAAAAATATTGATGTGTAAAAAGGATTGAAAGTAGTTCTCACTCCTTTATTATATATGGGCAAGTACATCCATTTTTGTGACTCAAGATATTCTGGTGCTCTAATTCCCTATTTCCTTTCTTGTCAGGAAATGAGATAAAAATTCTAAATTTTACTTTTCAGTGTCATCCATGCTCCGTTACCAAGTCCTGTTGACAAAGTGAGTTGCAAATGTTTATTTTTTCCAAGCTTTAAATATTAAATTTAAATATTACTACTTTGAGATGTTTATATTTAGTATACTTTACCTAGAAACTTCTTTTTTTGTAATAAAACATACAGAGTACATATAGCAGTACAGTTAATATAATCTTCTGATGCTCAGTATCTGGAGGATTTGGAATGGAAGTTTCTTTGGAAAAAGCTTTTGTAGCTTAGGTGTACTATTGACTGAGTAGACTAGATGTACCTATTTTTATGCCTAGCCAAAGATAAGGAATGTTAAATATTACTTTTTGTTTTGAGGTACAGTTCTACTAGATAGATTACAAAGCTTTGTAAGAAGTTCACTCAATATTTAACTATGCAGCAAAGTAGCACAGAATATGAATGTGTAGAAATAGTTCTTTTCTGGTCTTTGAATATAAGTTATAACAGTCTGATTAAAAACTACACTATTTGATTGTTAGATTTTTTTTTTCTTTTTTTAATTCTTAGGCTTAATTGTACATTAAAACCATATGCATCATTGCTAAGTAACAAACACAAAACCACCCCAAAGTAAAACAGTATGTCTTTTTCATTATTTAACATTACATAGCCCAGAGTGACCAAGAACTCACTAGATAGTAATGGATGCTGTTGACCTTTTGATCCTCCCTCTTCTGCCTCCTAGGTGCTGGGATTATAGGTGCGAATCACCATGCCTGGTTGAATGTTGTTTTTTTTTTTTTTTTCATTGCAGTAACTAAAATATTAGAAAAAATATTCTGCACCTTTTTTTTTTCTTTCATTTAGGCAAAGAATGAAATGCCTACTTCAAATTGAAGTTGTTTTTGTGATTCTTATTTTAGAACTATGAATGGTTTGCCAACAACTGCGGTAATACCTAAAATTATTTTAGAAGTAAATAAATGATATTGCTAATTTAGAACTTCAGAAAGAATGCCAATTCTGTTTTGTAGTGCAAATATTGGTAAAAAATAAACTTTCTTTGCTTAATAAGGAATGATTCTGTAACATCATTAATATATTGGCTGGGTATACTGGCATACACCTATGTTTCTATCATTTGGAAGACAGGCAGGACGATTACTGTGTGGTCAAAGCCAGCCTGGACAATATAGTACCAGACCCTGTCTCAAAAAATGGAAAGAAAGTATATACATAAATAGAGCTTATTAGTGTTCATGGTTCTGTATCTGATAGCTTTGAAAAGCCCTTATAGAAGTGAATTCTAATACTCTGGTTCTAAGCAGTTAGACTAATTTATAGTTTTAAAATACCGTTATTTTCTATCAGTTTCTTAAAATCTTCCTATCATAAGAAAAGAAATCAAAATTATTCTCATTGTCTCTGGCCAGTGGACAGAATGTTGGATTCTCCTTTTACAAATTTTGTTTTACAATTAATGAAAGTATGAGATTTTTTTTTCTCTATTCTGACATATGTATCCAAATAGCATTTTGAAGATAATTACTTCTAAATGAATTGTGACTTGTTCAAATATTAAGGAAGTACTTAGTGATGAGTTTTAAGGGGAAAATTGTAAATATATTCATGAGTTATTATTTCTGGGTCAAAAAAAGGCTGTATTATCTTTGTGCTACAAATTTGTGATTTTACTTAGCAAGGAAAGTTTTCACAAGTAGCATTTACCCCTTCATCTTGCTTATAAATTTTAAAGTGATCAGCATAATACCATTTATATATTCTGGAAATAGAGCCAAAATATTTTGAGAACTAAAAGAATAGATTAATTAAAATATTTTATTTGAATATTTAAGAAAAAAGATACTTTGTGGATTGCCTTATCCTAGAATGACTTTAAAATTATTTTTGAATTGCATTTATTTTGTATGTATACTCACATGTGAATATGGAGGCCAGAGGATAACTTGCAAGACTTGGCTCTTTCCTTTTACCATGTGAGTCCCAGAGATTGAACTGAGGTCATCAGTGTTGGCAGCAGGCACCTTTACTTGCTGAGCCATCATGCTGGCTTCTAATGAATTTGTTAATATACAGTGTTTCGTGATTACTGATCTGTGTTGTTTGATTTCTAGGTTGCTGCTAACACTCCAAGTATGTACTCTCAGGAACTATTCCAACTTTCTCAGTATCTACAGGTAAAAGTAAATCTTGAGAATTCTTAGTCTTTAAAAGTAGAATTAAGTAACTTAGATTTTATTCATCTAATTTACAAATACAGGGTAAAATATTAACTGGATGCAAGTATACAAAAAGAATAACAAAGGGTCAAAACAGATCTCATGAAGAATAAAGAGTCAGGATTGCTAAGTCTAGGGAAGATAAACTTATGTGTAAGAGAAACGTTTTTTCTTCTAATATGAGGAGGTTCCAAAATAATTCTTTATCTATAGATAACTTTTAATAAAATTAAACCGGGAGCTCTTTTGGTTGTGTGATAATAGTATATAATTATATATTCTGATTTTACACCATACTCCATTCTAGCACTTTACCTATATTCATTGAATTTGTAGAACAGTCTTATACTATAGATATTTCATTCCTTTTTTTCCACATGGAGTAGCCAAAGGCCAACAATATTCAGAAATTTACAAAATATCACACATGTAGTTTGTGATAGAACTGAGATTTGCCCCTAGTCTGGATTTAGAGTCATTTGATAGTCAGACCTCAGAGTCTCTTTTGAACTGTGCTGATGGATCCAAAGCACAGAGCGATACTTAGAATTGCTTTCCTGAAGCACTTAATTCTATGTTTTAAAGAACTATATGGCTATAAAAGGAAACAGGTGTTATTTTTTTCTTGATTTATCTAACCAGGATTATGGTTTGGGGGAACTGGACTATGATGAGAGAGTATATAGTTCAAAGAAAACCTTCCTGAATTTGGAGTTTAAAGATTGAAGTTTTCATCTTGATTCTTCTGCTCAATTAATTCTTTGATCTTGGGTGAAGAATTTTACTTGTGTAGGCTTTTAGTTGTATTCTGCTTAAAACCGTAGAATCACATCAGCACTCCTGAGTTCTTGTGTTAGTTTACAGGAATTCTACTCCCATTAAGGTATACACTTCAGTGATAAAGTACAGAAAATAGTCAGCACATTAATTAGATCTTATTTTTCACCGAGCGTGATGTCCTGCCTGCCATACAGAAAATAATTTTGTGTGTTTTCACATCAGCAGACTATTTAAGAGTATGGGCAGTAGTCAGAATTCACTAGATTTGATCCCTAGCTTTAACTTCTGGTCTCCTAAGAAAGTTATTAAAAATCTTGGAACCTCCTTTTTCTCACCTAGGAAATCGATAAATCAGTAGCACCCAGTTCTCCACTTTATGAAGGATTTATGAATTAATACATGTAAAGCACTCAGAAAAGTACCTGCAACATAAACCGTGAGATGTCAGTGTCTGAAGTCATTTGCCCTTCAGTGGGAAAACACATCAATTGTTGTAGCTGCCTTTGCTAAGTGGAAGAAAACTGAGATTAATTTAGTTTGCACTTTATTTTTATGTGAGAAATATGATGTTCATCTAGGTTAAATGATTGGCCTAACTATGTCTACTGTGACTCTTCATCACAAACTGAGACTCTCATGTATTAATTCTCTATCTTTTCAACTTGCCCAATTACTTTTCTTTTTCTAACTTTTTGAAAGGAATTATATTACCCACTCTTTTTCTTTTCTTGGTATATATCCTTATTGAATTGCTAAAATTCTAATGTAAATTGTGAACCTTTTGAATAAAAGTTGGAATAGGTGCATTTCTATGTCTTAGTGTTAAAAGACCATTCTCAGAAATTTGTTGGAGTTTGGTTCAGAATTAAGAAACTAATGGACTGGAGTTTTTAAGAAGGTGAAATGATACCATCTAGTGGAGGTAGATTGTAAAGGTGGAGTTGGCTGGTGGTTTTATCAGTAAAACATTTTGTATCTGTTATTTCCTGGATAATAGGAATATTTAAGGAGCTTAAAATAAAATGTGGTAAGTAGCTTTTTAAATGTGGAGTCTCAGGTAATAGGGCTATTATTAGGTTCCTCATCTGTATTTTTTAGAGTTATATTAAAGCATAGTACTTCTAAGTCTATATTAAGCCAAATTTCCCCAGGTCATTGTTTATCAAGGATATGTAAAAGAGTAAATTAATGTTTCAAACTTTAAGTGCTATATTTGAAGCAACACTTTTCCGTTGAGGTGGCTGAGAGGTAGTAAGTATGCTTTGGGTATTGACAGGGTTTAAAAAAGATGCCCAAGCCGCAGCTAAGTGCTGTGAGCATCTGACCTTCCTAGTATATAAAGGGCATGTTGTTAAGTGCTCGCAAGTGTTACAAATCACTAGAAATTAGGCTTTGCTCCTCAGTGTCTTTTTCCATAACATATTCCTTTGATCCCTTAATCACATACCAATATTTAGTGGGCTCTTTTTGAATATTTGTTGCTTCTAAGTGGCATGCAGTCAGAGAGAGAATCAGAATATCTGAAGATGGCATGAACTGTGGGAGTCATGTCTACTTTTAAATATACATGCATATATTTAAATAAAAGTTTTAAAAAGGAAAAACTAAAAGCTAGACATCATGTTGTAGAGTTATTATAAAGTGTCTTTCATGCTGACTAGATTATTTAGCCTTAGTTTGGAATACATTTGTTGCACAATATATACATGTGAGTGTGTCTGTATGGGTCTATGAAATATAAGCTGAAACACCTTATCACTTTCTAATCTACATTTTAAAACTTTTAAGTTCTGAATAAAGAGAAAACAGTAATAAGTAACTTGTTTTCTATTTGGGGATATTGTTAGTGCTAGAATACCTACAGCAGCAGTATTTATAATCCAAGAGATGAGGCCAAATTACTGTGGCCTGCATGAATTTTAAGGAATTATTAAATTCATAATACTATGAAATACATTAAGGGGAATGTAATATGAGAATGTATTCTAGTTATGCTGACAGTTAATTACTCGTCAAAGGAACAGTGCTGAGTTCATTAGAATCTCTTTGTGATTTGTAATATTAGGAGGCCTTACATCGGGAACAGATGCTGGAACAGAAGCTAGCCACACTTCAGCGGCTGCTAGCCATCACCCAAGAGGCTTCAGATACCAGTTGGCAGGTATTCCATTAATCTTTAGATTCAAGAAGTATTTAACAGAGTTTTTTGAATGTGTTATATGAACTAAAACTAAAATTTTGTTACAAACAAAGGTAAAATTATTTCCCAGCTAAAGAAGAAATATTGAAAACAGCATTTTGCAGTAAATTCTGGTTGATTTTTCTCATTTTATTTTCTTTGTTGGCAATATAATCTGTTTGGTATACATATATTTTTTTAGTTACCCTGGAGTTTTATTTATCTTTGATTTTTCTTCAACAGGCTTTAATAGATGAAGATAGACTCTTATCACGGTTAGAAGTTATGGGAAACCAATTACAAGCATGCTCCAAAGTAGGTATTTAATCTTAAGTACAGCAGGAAGGATGCACGGTGTTTTATGCAGCTTCATTTATTTGTCATTTTGAGTATCTTTAAAACAAAGAATTTCACAAGTTTTAAAAATCTTTCATCGTGAAGAATTTCAAATATACCTGTAAGTAGGAAGAACTGTAGAGTGAACACCCACATTCAATTCTAATTCCTTTTTTCTGTTACAGTTAATAGTTATGGGAGAAACTGGGTCATTTGCCCTCTAGAATTTACTTCAGTCCCTACTCTTATTGAAACGTTTTTCTGGCCACTTCTCATAGGCTAGAAAGTAGTAGAGACTTGGTCTTGTTTAGGTTCCCATGGTATCTGTTTGCTTGTTTTTGTTTTTGTTTTTTTTCTTTGCCAGCAGCACTTTGTGGGTCATCTTGTTCTTTAACTAAAGACAACATCAGGGCTAGTGCTCTTTCTTCTTAGAATATTATCAGTTGTGGCTGATTTCTTATCTAGATCCATTATTTCTTAAAGATTACAAAATTGTGATGTGATTCTATAATTCATTTATTTAAGTTGATTGTTTCTGCAAAGAGAATTTTTCTCTCTTGAACCATTTGGTTACTCTGAAGTACATTTTCTATAAGAAGAGCCAGATCAGTGATTTTTTTTTCTCCCCTTATTTACCAGATTAAAAAAATAATAAATTGGTTCCTTTTCTTTCACCAGAAAATGACAATGAAGTGCTTTCTCTCTCACTTAGATTTAAATATATTTGGTGTATTTTGACCTATTGTACTTGTTATCTTTGCTGATGATCAAATTGTCCAAGGTTTGGTCTGTATGAACCTTTTTAGGTTGACTCTTTAACCTTGATGGTTTCTTGTGATCACACTGGCCAGTGTATCCCATCTTATGCAATTCTTGCTCCAGATCTGGAGTCTGCTTTTCCCCATGGTGCTGTAGTACTTTTGTCTTAACTATTGTTCCAAAATGTTTGGTGCTTTTGATGGCAGTGATTTTTGTTCACAAATGTGGCTGATATGATGTGCATCCACAGAATATGGACAGATATGAGTATATCTGCCTTATACATTTGAGATAAATTAATTGCCTTTGAATTGTTTTCCTATTGGAATTAGTATAATCTGTGAAAGCACAATTTATTGGTACTATTTTGAAATCAATACTTAGCCAATATCACTTGTGTTTGGAGGTACCTTAACATAGAATGTAGAGAGCATGATAATGTGCTTATTTCTTTCAAAGGGTAAGAGCTTTTTAAAGAAAAGTAACTTCATTATAATTACAAATATCTTTTATTCTAGAATCAAACAGAAGATAGTTTACGGAAAGAACTCATAGCATTACAGGAAGATAAACACAACTATGAGACAACAGCCAAAGAGTCCCTGAGGCGGGTTCTTCAGGAGAAAATTGAAGTGGTTAGAAAACTTTCAGAAGTTGAGGTATTTCACTTTTGAAAATATTAAGTAGTAGTATGATTCTTAAAGTGTATTTAGATATTACAGAGCCTTATAAACTTGGATTTTATGTAGCTAGAATATTTTCTGCCTGTCAGATAAGAAACAGGAGGTGTGCTGCTGTCATTGACAGGAATTCTCAACATAATTGTATGAGTTCTGGAGCTTATGGCTCCATATCATTGACTGAGGAAATAGCAGATTCACCAGGGAATCTTGATGTTTTCACGCTGTGATAAGTCCCAGGGGGTTATTTATTTATTTACTTATTGATTGGTTTTTAAAATATTTATTATTTTTATGTTATATGTATGAGTGTATTGCCTGCATGTGTGTAAGTGCATCCATGTCATTCAATACCCACGAGGTCAGAAGAGGACACGGATCCCCTGGAACTGGAGTTATGGGTGTTTGTTAGCCACCATGTTGGTTCTGGGCACCAAACCTGGGTCCTCTGCAAGGGCACCCAGTGCTCTTAACTACTGAGCCATCTCTCTAGGCCCTTATTTATTTATTTTGTGTTGAGATAGGGTCTCACTACGTACTCTGGCTGGTAGGGACTCCCTATGTATACTAGCCTGGCATTAAAAGTACTAGCACACCTGGTAGGAATTGAATATTTTTTTGGAGGAGGGTGTCATAGAATTTTGCTTTTGCTTTAGTTGAGGATGGTCAGCATAAGGCTGAGAATGTTCCTACTTTACTCATCTTCCAGAGGGTAAAACTGTCTCTTGTACTTTGGACATTCAAAGATGAAATCTCCAAGGTCCTTCTAGGTCCTAGGAACAGTAAAATCCTTGGGGCTGGGCTTTAGCTCAGTGTTAGAACATGTGCTTAGCATGTCTGAGGCCCTGGTTTTAATTCCTAGTATAAGGAAAAGGAAGAAGTGTCACTTTGCTTAAAAAACCATAAAACTTCAATGCATATTATGGTTCATTTCTTTGACCAACTGCAAAATTAACACAGAAATTATATATCATAAAGTTTTGTTACAGTAACTGTCATAAACTAAGTTGTAAATATACCCTACCAGGTTACTTTGTATTATGGCCTTATCCTGTAGTTTGTGATTTATGTGATTCATTGTTGCTTGATTAATTTGACACGCAAGCATAGAACTGGAAGCTGTCTTCCTATTTTCATATTAAATGAACTGCTCTATGATAATTAAACTTAAAGAATTATTCACTTAGTGGTGATTGTGATTGAGTTCTTGGAGCTCTGAATTCAAATCCAGCCTGCATTACATAGTTCTGTTTCAAAAGCAAACAAAAAAGGAATTGTTGGACTTAAAATATTTTCAAGACTAAAGGTCGTAGCTGTTGACCTTTTCAAGTGTAAATAATAAGTAACCGTTCCTTGTCCCTGTCCTTCAACATTAAAAATAAATTTTAGTTGTGTTTTATGTTTTATTATATGAACCTGAAGTAAATTGAAATCAATTTGTTTTTTTAACCCAGGTTTATACAAACTCTAGGCCACATGTTGATGTAGAATTGCATACAGAGTTACAATTTTTACAAGCCAAATTTACAATGAATTTTAAATGACGAGTATCCATTTATTCTAAATATATTGCCTGTGAACCTGTATTGCAGCGCAGTCTGAGTAATACTGAAGATGAATGTACCCACCTGAAAGAAATGAATGAGCGGACTCAGGAAGAACTAAGAGAATTAGCCAATAAGTATAATGGAGCAGTTAATGAAATTAAAGATTTATCTGATAAATTAAAGGTATGTATTTAATCTGATTTCTCTAACTTGGTAGACAGCTTAAAAGTTTATGTATTGCTTAATAGTTGTTGTTGTAAAATTGAAAAGTTGAAATTGATAGTGAAATACAGTATTGTATTCTGTTTAGTTCCTCCACCATTGTACAAAATTGAAAGCCTGTAGAAATTGCCAAATTCCTGTGGATGGAAATGCAGTCTGTGCTTCACAGTAGGCATATTTTAGTGCTTGCTTCAGCAGCATATAGACTAAAATTGGAATGATACAGGAAAAAGAGGCATCTTTTATTGTACAACTGGAAGTAGATGAGAGTCAACTAAACCTAGGCCGGCAAGGTGGCTCCCTAGGAGAAAGTACTTGCCACAAGCCTGAAGACCTAAGTTTGATCCTTGGAGCCCATGATGGAAGGAGAGAACTGACTTCCTAAAGTTGTTCTCTGACCTCCATGCTTGGGCTGTAGCATCCATGTACTAATGTATTCATTCTTTCTCTCTCTCTCCTCTCTCTCTCTTTCTCCTTCTCTCTCTTGCTCGCTCATGTTTTTTTTTTTCTTAAATGAACAAAACCTAACATTCTAATGCTTTTTAAAACCTGAAACTGCTTATTTTTAGTCCATCTCAAAGTTAGAGCCCAGGTATTTAGTGGTACAGCAAACCCAAAGAAAACCTAGAATAATCCACTTGACCCTGGTGTAGTCCTCAGCCTCAGGGATGCTGATGATTTCTGTTTCAGCTACCATTACCTGTAGCTGTGGGAATAAAGTCTAGTTGGTCCTTTAAAATCTTGTTCCTGAATTAATGAAAACCCATTCTAATATAGTTCAAATCCATGGGCAGTCATGGAACTAGAAAGGGGTTTAAAAGAAGGAAGGAGGAGATCTTGGGACGGTGGGTGGTAGTAATAGAATACATGACATGAAGGCAGAAGAGGATACTGCTGGGGAGAAGAAAAGAACCAGCCAGAGGGTCAGGAGTCACTGAGGAGGGCCAGATGAGGACAAGTTAGAACATTACACAGAGACACCTATGTAGGAAGAATGCCACAGTGAAATGATTACTGTGTAATAAACCTAAAAATGAATTAAAACAAGCCAGGTATGGTGGTGTACATCCTCAGTTCTAGCACTTGGGAGGCAGAGGCAGGTAGATTGCTGTGAGATGGAGGCTAGCCTGGTCTACATAGTGAGTTCTGGGCCAGCTGGGGCTACAGGAAGACCCTGCCTCAAAAAATAAAAAAATAAAAGAAAGGAAAAATAATCATGAATCGAGTTGAATGCCTCATGTTTTAGGTAAACATAATTTGTTTATAATTTTAGTTAATGTACGTTTTAGAATTTACAAGTTTTAATAATATTAATTTTGGAGAAAATATTGTTTCCCATTTAGCAATTGTGAAGGTTTCATTTGGATTCTTCCCTCTTTGTTTCTATCTTGTGCCTGCTTGTTTACTCTTCAGTTTTTCTCTTGCTGTTGTGTAGGAGTTATCTCAGTGCAGATAACTCTTCTGACATTAGGCTCTTTCTTTATGGTCTTTAAAAAATAAATTATACTCTTTAATTCTGAGTTTTTAATTTAATTTTTTATTGAACTTTGTGATTTTCATACAATATGATTTGATGGTATTTAAATCCCCTCTTTTATCCACATGTCTGCCGACTGGCCCCTGCCCAATTTAATGTACTCTTATATCTATAACATGGCCTATAAAGTCTGTTTTGTGTCTCCAAATGTCCTTCAGTGTTAGTCCATCCACTTGGTCCACCAAGATTCTCATCCTTGTGAGACACTGTCTTTCCCCTCTCCCAGCAGTGATCAATTGCCAAAAATTCCTGAGATTGAGCTGAGGTTTCTTACCGACTTCTCCATGTCCATGCTGGGTTTTTATCTGATTTGAGCTTACACAGGACTGCTGTCACCGTTGCCGTGAATTTATTTGATTATATTCTTGAAAAGTTTAAATGAATGAAATCAGTTCTGTCCTCAGGCTACTTAAAGCAAAATGAGGTTTTATGAAATGACTAAAGAAGATTCCTGCTCAATAGGTAGCAGAAGGGAAACAAGAGGAAATTCAACAGAAAGGACAAGCTGAGAAGAAAGAATTACAGCATAAAATAGATGAAATGGAAGAAAAGGAACAGGAGCTCCAAGCAAAAATAGAAGCTTTGCAAGCTGATAATGATTTCACCAATGAGAGGCTAACAGCTTTACAAGGTAAGTTAGCTAATCCAGAAATTGGTTTTATTTGATTTTTTTTTTTTTCTCTTTGTCTGTGAAATATCTTTTTCTTGGACTTTTATTTACAGTACGGTTAGAACATCTTCAGGAGAAAACTCTTAAAGAATGCAGCAGCTTAGGTAGGTGTCACCCGATGTCTTATTTAAAGCTGAAATTTTCATTAAAATCTTGATTGTGTTTACATTTCACATTGCTGACTTTTGTTCAGAGGAAATTTACAAAGAGCAATACTGCACTTTTAGAAAATTGCCTTTTAAAATATGCAGGATTCCCACCAGTGGGCGCCATTGTTTAGTGCTTGAGACTGAAATTTCTACATCTTAGATTTTCTCAAACCCATGAACACTGGAGTAGGATTCTTTTTCTTTTGAGGTTCATTTGCAGACCACTAAGCCTGAATTGATAGAGGATGGCAATATGGACCCTTATAGTGTTCTACAGAGTCAATGTGATTGGACTGTAAAATGTCATGGTTACACTTGAAACCAGTTTTAAAGTCAATACTTTCTTTGATCAGGCAATGATATCCTGTCTTAATCCTAGGGATACAAGTTGATGACTTCTTACCTAAAATAAATGGGAGCACAGAAAAAGGTAGCGTAAAAAACTTACATTTTTTTTTTTACATGATATCCTTGTATTATTTAAGCAGGATAGAGAGCTAAATGTTTAATGATTTTTAACTGCTTAGGGTGAAAAATGTGTTATTCACATACCATTGAATTTTGTCTTTTAAAATCAGGCTTTTCTTTATTTTCTAAGAGTTAAGAGTACTATTGTTAGATATCCCTTGCTATGTGGAAATGTCAACCAATCAAATAAGAAAATGTTCATTGTTAGCAGTAGTTTATTTAATACAGATCTTTTCTCCAACCATATTTTTTTGCAGAGCTGTGCTACTCTTTTGTTCCATCATGCTCTGCTTCCAGGTTTGCGTTTTAAAAATTATTTTACTTATTATTTTTGTTTTATACATATGAGTATATTGCCTGCATGTATGTAAGTGCACCCATGTCATGCAGAGCCTGAGGAGGTCAGAAGAGGTTATCAGATCCCCTGGAACTGGAGTTATGGATGTATGTTAGCCACCATGTGGCTGCTAGGAATTAAATCCTGGTTCTCTGCAAGAGCAGCCAATGCTCTTAACCACTGAACCGTTTCTCCAGCACCTTCCCCCATTTTTAATATGTGAGTTTATTTAATGGCCCATTGAGCCCTTGGACATGTAGAAGCTCCTGTTTTTATCCATCTGTTTTGATGGTCAGAGAAGATGAGATTAAGTATTTCTGTAATCAAAAAAATCTTTTCTTGTTTTTTTTGGTTCTTGACACCACAACCCCTTTTTTCTCTGGATGGTAGCGATTCTCACTTGCCAAAACTATAGCTACTGCATTGGTATTTCAGTTATTACATGGAATTGCTCGCTATTATAATCCTTTATCTTAAAGCTGTTCACTTTTGTCCCCATTCCAACTTTTCTCTGACATTCACTGGGTACCCTCTGTGTGTCAGATCCTATACTAGATGCTTGGAGTAAAGAAGAAATAAAATTATTTTCTGTGTATACTGATCTATGAGCCTATCATCTCATTTTTATATACAGAAGTTAGTATATGTTATCAAGATTAATACTAGAATGTCTCACAAAATTTTTTCCCATATATCAGGGGATATCTTTATCATTTAATCAAATTCTTCATTCTTTTGAAGGTGTTATAATTGCTAGAGTTAACTCAAACTGAGAACTTCCTTTTTTAAGACTCTTAAAGTTAATCTTTTTAAAGCTAAGAATCTTTACATCTACAAAGAACCATCTTTTTACTAGAATTGTCAAATTACTGTGTATAATTCTATCAGAAAATTTAGAATAGTAGAATGTATTCATATTGGAGAGTACTTGTAGACTCCTTAAATTAAGATTGAATAACTACTTTAGATATCTGAAGGGAACTCCCTGCTCTATTATTCCATTGTTAAAGGGTTCGAGTTTCCTTTTTTCTTTCCATAAATTTAGTAGCTTGAGAATGTCTAGCAGGCAGTTTTGACATGAGTTTCTAAATATGTACACACATTCCATTACATCAGCATTTACTAAAGAGTAGACTTAAGATTAAGATGAGTTACTTATTCCTGCATCACCAAAGTTCATAGACATAATTTTATATAACTTGAAAAAATACTTTATTATTTTCATTGTATGTGTATGAATGTATTGCTTGCAAGTATGTAAGTGCACATGGGCTGCAATTCCTTCCAAGATCAGAAGAGGGCATCGTTGGATTCCCCTATAACTGGAGTTGCAGTTAGCTGCCAGGTGGTGCTGAGAATTGAACCTGGGTCCTCTGCAAGAGTAGTCAGCCCTTGTAGCCGCTGAACCATATCTCCAGCCCTTGTGATGTTTTTTTTTAAGTTGTAATTACTCTGATACCAAGTATAGGTGTAAGAGAAAATCTCAACAATGTCTATAGATGTTAAAATTAATACTTCTTCCAATGAAGTTTGTTTTTAAATTGAGTATAGAATAGCTGTTGTAAAAACAGAGGTTTTTATACTATAATCTTTTTTTTGTATTAATAAGCATAATTTAAATATATCTTAGAGTATAGAATAGTAAAAGAAATATGGAGCCACATGTGAAATTTAAAACTTTTGGTAACTAACTACAATAAAATTTAAAAAGAAACAGATAAACAAAATTTTAATACTAAATTTTGTTTAACTCACAATATCAAAAATGTTAAACATGTAAATCAATATTTAAAAATTATTAATGAAGCATTTCACATTTTTCTTTACTAGGTGTTTGAAATCAATGTATATTTGTTTTTTACTTATATCTCTGTTAGAATGACCCACATTTTAATGGCTCAGTAGAATATGTAAATAATGGCTATAGAATCAAACAGACAAGATGGGTATAAAGAAAATTGTAATCCATAAGACACTCATTTGTATAAATAAAATGCATTCTAAATAGAACAGCTTTCTATTTTATGCTTCCAAATTTGTCTTTTACATCCTTACAACTTTAATATCATAGAAACTTGTTTTCTGTCAATAAGTATCTCATTCCATTTGGATAATTAGTGGTATATTATTCTCTGTAGTTAAGGGCCTGAATTCAAGTAATAGATTGTTAAATGTCATGTTTGAAATGTTTTATATAGACTATGAGGATGTTCTCATGTCTATAAAAGATCCTTTTGTAGTCATGATACAGGTATATTTATCATTTTATGCTAGTAATAGATTTTAAGCCAGTATACTAAATATTTTAGGATAGAGTTCAGATATTAAAACTAGAATAGTTAGAGGCTAGAGAGATGATGCAGTGATTAGGAGTGCTTACTTCTTTTCCAGAGGCCTGGGATTCAGTTCCCAGCACTCATATGTTGGCTCACAACCACTTGTAACTCCAGCTCTAGGAGATCTGATGCTCTCTTCTGTTCTTCAAGGGCTCCTGCATGTGGTGTACATAAACTTGTCCAGGCAAACACATTAAAAAATGATCTTTATAACTAGAATAAAGGCAAATTTTAGTTTAATGTTAGTAGGTTATCTTGTTTTTAATAAGACTCATCTGAAATCCATTGATAATGGTCTGAAATTTGGTTTCAGAGTAGTTTCTTAAAGTCCTTTAGTTATGCTAAAATTTAGTTCCAAATGAGTTTTTAAATAAATTTTTTAGTCATCATACACAGTAGGTTTATGCATTTTTATACATGTATGTCATTTTACTTTGCTCATATTCCCTCCCTCTCTCACCGGTTGTCTCCTTCCTTTGCTCAGTAGTCTCCTTCTGCTTTCATGTCAAATAAATAAAGAAATAAATTTAAATCTAGGTTACACATAGGAGTCTTTTTTTCCTCCCATTACCCTTCCTTGTTCTTCCTCCGTTTAAGCTGCTCCTCCCCTTCATAGTCTGCTTCCTGCTTTCATATCACATATACATTATATCTATTTTTTATTCTAGATTTCCCATCTGAGAAAAATTGTGATGATTGTGTCTCTGTGCTTTGTTTCACACAGTGATCTTCAGTTTCATACATTTTATCTATCCAAGTGATCTTTTACATTTAACATGATGTTACATAATTTGAGTTTGACAGTATTATCATAGTTTAGAGTTTATGTTACATATCTTTTTATCTCAGCATTCCTAATCTACTGAAAGGTTCTGTTGTACTTCAGTTTGCTCCAATTGTGAAATCTATTTATTTAAAGTTCTTTAATTTCAGATTTCTATTGCAACTAATGTTTACTTACTTTTTCTTTAGGGGGTGGTTTTACAGTATGTAACACATTGATCTCTCCAAAACATGAGTTGTATCCATCTTTTGCCTCCAGTTTTTGTCTTTTACTGGAGTCTTACACTATGGAAAGGGATCTTGTATACTGTGTATCTAGGTAAAGGGTAATGACAAGTTTCAAAGGTAAAGAAGGTAGTTAACAGGAAGGATGTGAAGAGGCACTGCCAGAGCAGGGAAATCTGCCTTTGCTACAATCTGAAGACAGCTGAGAAGTGGGTAGGCTGAGGTGGAGGAGAGACTCATTTTGAGAGCAGTGCTGAGTCGTGTGTCCTCCTCACTCCAGGGTTTAGTGTTTTCATTCCTTCTAAATAGCTTCCATGCTGGAACACATTTTCAGTGCTTAGACTTTTAAGTCTATTCTGTAATTTTGAAAGATACAAATATATGTTGTCCAGATTTAGGAATTAACTCGAATTTTGAATCAAACTAAAGATTATTACTAAAAAAAGGACTGAAACTTTTTTTAATACTACCATGTCAAATTTAGATTTTGTCTACTTTTTTTCCCCTCAAAGCAAGATTCTTTCAGATCTAAGCATAACCATTTATGACGCTTGTATTTAATGTGTAGAACATGATTTTGATTATTTGGGTGGGGATGAAGTTTTAATAGTGTGTGTGGTATGGTATTAAGATAATCAATAGGAAATTCTCTGCGAAATTGAAGTATAAAAATAACTCATCAGTTTCTTTAAAATTTTAAAGAATTGTTGTATAGCACCCACCCCATTTTACACAAAGATTCACACTGTAGCCCATGTTCTCCCAAAATTCATTGTGTAGCCCAGGTTGACCTCAAACTCATGGCAGTCCTCTTGCTTCATCCTCCTGAATGCTGGAGTTTCAGGCATATGCTACTGTGTCTGGTGTATTTTATGCATTCCTTTACCTCTTAATTAAGCAGAAAAGCTTTGAAGAGAGAATGTCAGAGAAAACATAACATTTGAAAATTAACAGTAATAACAAATACAAAAATTAATTAAGAGTATTTGTTAAGCTATTATGAAGAAAGGTACATATTAAAAGTGGGAGAAGCTTTTTAAAGATATGTGTGTGTATATATATATATATATATATATATATATCTTTAAAAGCTCTTTGTATTAGAAACTGTACCTTTAAAAGCTAACAAAGCAGGGTAAATTCATGATTATATAAATTACAGTTTCAGTCATTTAACTTCAAAATATGTCTGCTTAGTATTAAAATATATTCAGCTTTTATTACTCAGTTACCTGTGCTAATACATTTCAATTTTCTTACCTTTGCTGTTTTTTTAAAGACAGCAACAAATTATATCCTTAAAGGTCTTTCTTTCTTTATTAGAGCACTTGCTTTCAAAGAGTGGCGGGGACTGCACTTTTATTCATCAATTCATAGAATGCCAGAGTGAGTACAGAGTATTTTTCTGATTATAATGAAATTAGGGGCTTAAATTGAGAAGTGAGAGGAAAAATGAAGCTCTTCTGCATTGATTATAGTACAGCGTGCAAGTAGCTATCTTTAGGCATTGGAAGCCTTTTCATGCTGATTGTTTCTCTCAAGAAAAACATTTCGGTTGTATTTGCTTTCACATATGGAACTGAGCATTTCATATCAGCACTCCCTCCACCCACACACAAATGAGAAAATTTCACATTTGTCAATTAAAACTCACTTCTCAGCAGGGAGTGTACTAGAATGCCTGGGATGCCAAGCATCTCAGCATTCTTTGTGGGTGCTCAGAGAAGAAACAGTGACAGTGGCTTACCCTACTCAAGTTCTGGGTCTATTCTAAATTGGAGTTTTGATATTAAATAAATTTGTCAGATTATTCAGATAAACAGTCTTTGAGGGTTCTCATTTCCAAAGGTCACCCTCAGGGCAGCAGGAACTTTTTGTTTTAGTGAAAGAGTAACAGTAAGTTGTTGTACACTCTAGTGTCTACCTACTGTTGTGCAGTCCTACAAGACTGCTTTTAGTAATATTGTACAGTCTGGCTTTTGAGGTTATTTAGACATCTCCTGAATTCTGAACAAGAATATATTCAATTTCTTTTAATTTGAAAGTTATTTAGCAGCTTAAATTTCTAGCAATCAAAAAGCTATGGATCTTCTTGGTCTTCTTAAAGACAAATAAGGGTCACCATATATAGTAGATTCTTGTTTATATGTGTACTTTTCTCTGTCAGACAAATATTCTCAAGCATTTTTTCTTCTTTCTCTCTCTGAAATGAATGGTTTTCCATTGTTTTGGGGGGTGGTCTTTTTGAGACAGGGTCTCTCTATAGTCTCAGCTGTCCTGGAACCCACTATGTAGACTAGGCTGGCCTTGAATTCATAGAGATCTGCCTATCTCTGCCTCCAGAGTGCTAGGATTAAAAGCATGTGCCATCATACCTAGCCAGGTTTTCCAGTTTTTAATTCATGCCATTTTGTGGGTGTTCATTCACATGTGTTTGGCCTATCCACAACTCAGGAGCACTTAAAAGTTGTAAGGCTCACACCTGGGAATTAGAGCAGACACAGTTTCAATGAATCAAAGTTATAACTTTTAGAGATATTTAAGAAAATATATAATTGCACCAAATGATTTTAGAAGAGTTTCTTTTTTAGGTTTAAATACAATAATAAATTTTAAAGTTATTTTAAATGTATTTATGTGTAAATGTGACATTTTTCATACTTTTAATACTTGTAAACCAAAAATTAGCACTTTATCATTACCTTCTCATATTGCCTTCTGATTATTACATCTCTCTTTTATGGGAAATTGGCACAGTGATTTGTTTGGGGCCATATAATTCATATCCTCTGAAAGCGGTAAGAGTCCGTAATTTAAAATCTAGATTATAGTAGAAATGCTTATACTTTAATTATATATAATACCTTTATGCTATTTTTTACAATATATATTTTTATTGAAATTTTTCTCAATGTATAATTTTACTGAATTTTTGTGCATTTCATATAATACATCTTAATCATATTTAGACCTGCTCCCCCCTCTCATTTGTTTGAGTTCAAAATACAAATTCTAAAAAAATAACATTAAATTTACACACAGAGAATATATGCCTGAGAGATGTCCAGTCCTAAGTGACACATCTACAGTGGAACCTCTATACCTAAGGTTCAGGGAACAAAGCAAAACAGAGGGTAGAGAATACTAATCCACCTATCAGTTCTCACCAGCGAAACTTTCTCTTTCAACAAATTAAATAAAATCCTTTTATTTGTTAGTGATAAAAATCACAAGACTTTATTCTTATCACCTGCTTACTTAAAACGACAACAAAATGCCTTTTTATATCTACTTTGTATTGCATATTTCTTTTAAAGTAACATAAAATATTTAACTGTAGTTATATGAAGAAAATCTACTTTGTGTTTTTTTTTTTCTGTTGCATCATACTAATGTAGGAAATGGGCCAAATAAACGTGAAGGGAACAGAAGTTATGTAAGTTATAGCAAATTCCCTCCATGAAAATATTAGATAGCCCATAAAATGTTTCTGCACACTGTGTAATTGCATGTGAAAATACCAAGTATGTGGTCGATGAAAGGGAAAAATCAGACTATAAAATTCCATTCTTGTATACAAAGTAGATCAAAGATCGGAAAAAAATTACTAGGAATCTGAACCTACAGAATCTCTAAGTGCAAGTGGGGAGGGGTTAGACTGTACTTTAGTGTCACTAAGGAGCGGCTTGTTGCTGGAATCTGGTTTCTGAGTTCACGTAGCAAGTATCAGCAGTTTGCTGATTGATGAGTCCATGTGTATCTCAAAATTTTTCAAATTTATTTGGCTCTTTCAATATAGGATTGCCAGAATGAGGGTTACATCACGCTTTATTGTCAAAAGGGATATTATTTTATGGCATGCTGTCATTGTAGAAATTGTTGTTTAATGAGCTTTATCACAAGGAAGGCAAATTCAGCAGGCATTCTACTCAAGTAAACTTATCCTAAACATTTACAAAATAACTTGGAATCACTTATTGACAGACATATGCAATCTTTTTGACTGCTTCTCCCTGCCCCATGTCTGGACATCTTAAACTGATGAACTATCTTGATCACAAAGTATATATTCAATTTTCAGTAGAGCTTAATTATCTTATTTCCAGTCTTTTTAAAAACAAATGTCAAATAACTTGCTCTCATTATTTACTATGCTTATATGGCATAAGTTTACCTTGTGTTTAAAAAACTAAAAAAGCACACAGTTTATTCCATTGGATTCTTCATATCTATATTTTGTATATTGGTAAATATTCCAGCTTATCTGCATGACCCATAAGAGAATAACTTTCTCTTATAGAAAATAAATGAGTTGGAACACATTTCAGTTTTCTTTATAAGACAGACTGTATTTTAAAAATATTTATTTTGTGGGACTAGAGAGATGGCTCAGTCATTAAGAGCACTGGCTGTTCTTGCAGAAGACTTGGGTTTGTATCCTATCATCCACATAGTAGCTAACAACTGTCTCTAATTCCAGTTCCAGGGAATCCAGCACCCTCTTCTGTCCTCCGTGGGCATTGCACAACACAGGTGCACTTACATACATGCAGGCAATATGCTCATACAGTTAAAATAAAAAATAATTAATATTTTTAAAAACTTTTGAGGGCCTGGTGAGATGACTCTGGTTAAGAGCACTGGCTGCTTTTGCAGAGGACCTGGGTTCAGTTCCCAGCACCCACATTTTGGTTAACATCCATTTGTAACTCCAGTTCTAGAGTCTCCACTATCCTCTTCTGGTCTCTGTGGGCATTGCATGATGCAGGTACACTTACATGCAGGCAAAATACACATAAAAAATAAATTAAAAGATAAGAAGATTTTTTTTTTTTTTAGAGGAAAGCTCTTAGTCTCAGGAAAAGATGTAGGACTTTGAACAGGTAAAAGTATAACATTTTGCTTAATTCCCAAACTGTAAATTCTGTTTATAAAGTGCTTTACCATATAAAATGTAGAATTAGCAAGTAACTTCATTAAAATGCTCTTAGCAAAAATTTTCTCTTTAGGGATTCACGACTTCAGAAGGAGTCCATTCCTTCCATGTTCCCTGCAAATTGAGTTACTTCAGGTTTGCTTCACAAACTTAATGGATATCGGGACTTTTGTGTTCTGCTGAAGATGTGAAGATGCTTTCTGGGCTTATACATTTTTCATTCATGTGCATGAATTTGGCTACTTGATTAACTTACTTGAATGCTGAGTGAAAAGATAAAGGGTGAAGGGTGAAGAATCTAAGTACATGGAGACTTAGGGTTAATCCATGATCATAGTGAAAGATCGGGTTCTCTGGACAGCTGCCTGCCCCTTTGATGTCTGTGGCTATGGTCTGTCCTCACAAGGGGAGAGATATTTCTTCTGGATGACAGAAAGACTTTCTTTCAGCTCTGCTTTGTAAAGACAAACTGTCTTCTATCACTTATGGTCATCTCCCTCTTACGATTTTAACAAGTGCCCTGGATGAACTTCATGCTTTTATATTTTTAATTCATGTGTACTATTTTCCTTATTTCTACATATTTTGTCTCTTATTGTTCTCTTCTAATTTTTAAAAAATTATTTCTCTGGCCCTACTTATATTTTGAAATTATAGTCACATTTTTGTCCTCATCCCCTTTCCTGGCAGGGCTTTGCTCTCATATTGAAATTAAAGCCTTATTTGGAGGAATCTATTGAGTCAGTGTTGCTGGGTAACTGAGTATTTACTGTGTATCATTCTCCGAGGTTAGCCTCAGAACAGTCTCAGGATTATATCATTACATAACTCTACTTGAAAGAGAAATTTAAACTCTGATTTAACAATTTTTCATTTCTCTGAGCCAAAGCAGTTTATTTATGTTAAAGAATAAATAATTGTGACTGTCTACTTAGAGCAGTTTTTCCCATATTATAGGAAAATACTGAGTATAAACTTGATACTGTTGACTTTTTATTTCTTTGTTCTTAGTTTTTCACATCTAGGCTACATTAAAGGACTGTTTACAATATGTATCATTTCCCCAGGTGGCCAGCTTTTTTAACATTTTTACCAGATTTTCTCCTAGTATACCTACAGAAAAATGATAGTCATATATTCATTCTAGTAGTGTTCTGGTGTATAGATGGTTCCTTTTTAGAAAAGATCTGTTTCTGTTTTTGGAATCAGTCCATTTCAGTGTATTGTATTTTTGTCCTTGAATTCTAAATCTTTTTCTCTCTTTCTTGTTTCCTTCTTTTTGTTTTAGAACAAATATCTTCTGGAACTGTATGAAAAGCAAAATATCTTCTATAGCAAGAATTGCTTTAACTAATTTTACTTCACCAGAAATGAATAACCTTGAGAATGTCTGCATTATTAAAGTTGGAATGCAGAGCCCCTTCTGTGAAGTTCCAAAGCTGTGTTTGTATTAGTGAGTTGCTAGACTCTGAGGAAGATTAGTTGCTAGCTTGTTGTTGAATACTAATTGTAATTTCTTACTTTGATTGTTTCTTGATGTTAATTTTAATAAGTTTATTTTTGCTCTTTTTAATGACCTTTCAGGTGACTTTTTTGTTGATTTCCATTTATAATGCAATAATTAGAGGAGAGGGATCTGCATGTGAAACCTCATTTAGTTTTTTGCTGGCATTATGATTTTGGATAAAGTAACCTCTTTAAATCTCAGTTCCTTCATTTGCGATATAAAATTGGTGATACCTGTCCCAGATTATTATGAAAACTAGGTAAGACCATTTTTACTCAGTGCTTTGTAATGCCTGGCACGTGGAAATACTTGTTAGCTAGTAGGCAGAAAATGTGTGGAATTGTGCAGATGTGTTAGCAGAAGCTTTTTTTCTGTCGGAGTAACCTGTTTTCCTCTGTCTTTCCCTACAGTCACCTATTGTTGAGCACCAACTTTATTTTTCAAGTTAATGCGTATTTTATTACAATCTTGGGCTGACTTACCTTTTAAGTATATATTACTATCTATAAGATGTTTAATTGCATGTGTGTATGCAACTTACAAAATTTAGTCTCAAGCACATTATTCTGATGTAGTAGACATAACATTATTTCTTGAATGATTCAGGGTTTAGAAATAGTTTTCAGGTTGACAACTACAGAACAGATTGCCTGTTTCTCCTATATTCACCTGTCCTCTATCCCTTTAGTTTATTTGGGATCCCTGTTTGTTTTTATACCCTGCTTTAGCATTTTGATTAGTTGTCCTTGTCATTTCAAGGAAAATGGGTCTTCAGCTTTAAGAACTCCTGGACTCCTTTTGGACTTCTTTTGAGTATTTTGTGCCACAATGTAATATAATTAGTACATAATTTATTCTTGTGAACTAAAACTAAGCTTAGTTCTGTTTAGTGTAATCAAAATTATTATACTGTCCTGTCTATTCCCTAGAGTAAGTTCCCAGCAGAAATTCCCAAGCAATATATGTCAGGTGCAAATTCAAGGATATTCATAGCAACAGTATTCAGAATAGTTAAAAAATGCAAACAACCCAGAAGACTTTCGGTACAAGTAAATAAATACATCATAATCATGGGTGAAAGAAACCCGGTGTATAAACATACACACTGTAGTACTCAATTATAGAATATTCAAAAACCATTAAAATTATATTTAGTCATATATATATATATATATATATATATATATATATATATATATTTGAGTAGTATGATGAAAGAAATGTGAGGCTGGGCTTGGGAGATGACTCAGCTGATAAATTGATTGTTGCACAAGTACAAGCACATGAGGTTGGATTCCTGGTACCAGCAGTGTAAAAAGCTGGACCTGGTGGCACACACCTGTATCCCAGTGCTGGAAGGCAGAGTTAGGAAGACCCTTGGGGCTTGCTGGTCAGTGAGTTCCAGGTTCAGTGAGGGGCCCTGCTTCAAAAAACAAGTTGCTGAACAATTGGGGAAGGCACCCTGTGTTGACCTATGGATTCCCCATGCATGTTCACACATGCATACCCACACATGAATGTGTACATATACACACCAAAAAGGAAGGAAAGGAAGGAGGAAGAAATACAATCAATCAATCAATAAGAAATAAGAAAAAGTATCATAAAAGTCAAGATAGTAACTACCTTTATTGGGGAGAGAACTAGAAAGGAGGACTTTGGAGATTGGTAGGAAGGTTCTCTTTCTTAAATTGGGCTGTAGTCACACAGAAATTCACTTTATAAAAATTAGTCTATACCCTTGTGTTTATCATCTTTTGTTTATGTGTCACTTTTTATAACAAATACACCTGTCTTAAAAATGATAGAAAATAGCCAGGTATGGTGGCACATGCCTGTAATCCTAGCACTGAGGAGGCTAAAACAGGAGGATTACAAATTCTAAGCCAAGGTAGCCTATATAATGAGACCCTATCTCAAGTAAAAGAGGAGGAGGAGGAAGAGAAGAAAGAGGAATAATAATTAGCTCTCTAAAGTAACACTAAACAAGCAGACAAACAAAACCTACAAAAAAACAAGTATGTATTTAAAAAGAAAGCCTTCTAATTTATCTTTTCCAGTTGGTTCCCATCAGATAGCTCTTTCAAGAAGTTATGTTACACGAAAGATCTCTCTTTAACTCTGTGATTGGGACTTGGAGGGAAAGGTAGGATCAGAAACAGGGATCTCGTTTTCAACTCTTTGTATTATATGCATTACAGTGCTGATTTTAAAAGAAAAGATTTCTCAAAGCTGAAAGTGAGAGTTTTAAGCAATAACTTAAAATTTCTTTATAGGTATTTATAATTTTTAAAGCAGTTGGAAGTTAGAGTGTCAGTATATTTGTGAAAGACCAGAAGAGTTATATTCATATAATCAGGCCTCCCCACTATCAATAAACTAAATTTCTGCATTTATCACATTTAACCTATCATCCTGGTACACAGTTAATATTTGGCAGAGTCATTACATTCCCTTAAGTAGTTCAGTGTCTTGAGGAATGTAGAGACATAATGAGTAGTTACAGAATCCTGACAAAGAGATATGAAGAACAGTGGAAGCTCAGAGAGGAGTAACAGAATCATTTAGGAGAAAGGAGGAGAATGGAAATATAACTTTAGACATGATGAGGTTATGTTCCTGGTTGAAGATAGCTGAACAATAGTTAAAATAGGGTTCTGGGACTAAGAGAGCATGTTAGACTTGCTATCAGCATTTAGAAATTAATCAAATACAGGTCATGAAAAAAGGATGTATTATCACTAATAGCAATTTTAAGAATAGACACCCCTTTAGATTATAGTTCAAGGAAGAAGAAGGCACTGAGAGACTAAGATAGGAGGAGTAAGCGAGGGAATGGGAGTTAACAAGTGGTACGGTGCCCTGGAAGTAAAGATGGATTTTCAGAAAGGTGGTTGTAAATTGGTTATATATGGTGAATGAACCCATTTATAACAAAAGTCTTATTAAAGATTCAGTGTCACTGGGACAAAGACAGCAGGAGAAAAGACTACAGCAAATCATCTGGAATATACGAAGATAAATTAGCTGTGAGAGATTTGGGGTTCTGCTCTGTTTACTAAAGGGCTGAAGGGAGTGAAAACAAAACACAACACAAAGCAAGTTAAATCTACAGCTCAGTTACCAAATCCACAAGTGCGTCTTGTAAGAGGAGTCTGTGGTAGTGTGTAAACCAAGGCTGCGAGTTTGTGTAAGAGTACAGACACTGAGACTGACACATAAAGTCCTCCTTCACTGCCCTGTGCCCTGCATATACTTCTAGAGCTTGCAAGGGTTTATTATCTCATCCTTGACTATGAAGAGAAGCAAGAAAGCACGAAACTGCTACAGAAGAAAGCTTTTAAAATATAGTTCTTTTTTCTGGAAAGATAGATATTATGAAACAAGGTAAAGATGATATTTTATATAGATTGTGGAGTGCAAATTAGATTTTTGGTAAGTAAAAATGTGATGCAAGATTCTTTTAAATCAGTAGAAGGATAAAAGAAGAAAGTAAATACTCCAGAAAATAAAAATGATAGGAATTTCTCTCTCTCTCTCTCTCTTCTTCTCTCTCTTCCCCCATCCCCCCCCCAAAAGAAAAAAGGATTTTTTAAAAAAGAATTAAGGAATTGTCTTGAAGATGTAACGTGTGAATAATAAGTTCAAGTGTGGGGGCGAGGGAGTAAGAGGAGAGAGAGAAGAATTCATCAGTAAAAGCACGTAATTTCCCCAAATTAAAAGGCATTGAAAGTCTATATTATAAACTGGAAAGATGCACTAAGCTGGGAGTGGTGGTGCACACTTTTAATCCCAGCACTCAGGAGGCAGTGGCAGGCAAATCTTTAGAAGATGGAGGCCAGCCTGGTCTACATAGGAAGCTCCAGGCCAGCCAGGGTTATGGGGGAACCCTGCCTCAAAACAAAAACAAAAAACAAAAGAAAATAAAACTTTTAAAAGATAGATTCAATGCTCAAAACAATGCATTTTGATAGGCAAGTGTTCTACCACTGAGCTGCCTCCCCAGCCAACATAATATATTTTGAAAGAGCATAAACTAAATCATACACCAAAAATCACAAACTGTGTTTTCCCATTTGTTTGAAATATCTAGAGTAAGTAAATTCATCGTGATAGTAAACTGATCAGAATCTACCAGGGCCTGGGGAGGGAGATTAGGGAGTAAATGCTTAATTATTATAGGGTTTCCTTTGGGTGATGAAAATGTTTTAGAGCTGCTTAGAGATTGTGAATGCACTAAATGTTGTGGTGTTGTTCCTTTAAAATGGTTATTTTATGTGAACTTCCCCTCATTGAAATATGAGCAAAAAACAGCTGGGCTGGGTCAGTGTTAAGAGTACCCTGGGTGTGGCAGTTGGGGAAGAGAAAATTTAAGAACTCCAAGGACAAAGAGAAGATTCTGGAGACTTCAGGGAGGGGGGAAAAATGATCTTGCACTATATTATTCATAGTAAGCCAAATTATAATATGTCAGTAAATAAACCCTGGAATCTGTTGTTTTCCTCTTTCCTTCCTAGCATAAGTCATATAGACGTTGGAATTAGGATATATAATCCTCTCATGTATTCAGAAAGGAAAGGCAGATCAGTTATTCTTCAGCACCAAAAATCTTTACCATGTACACAGAGGGGCAGGAGTCAGGTTGTCATTTGATTCACCTAGGTAGAAGCTTAGGGAACAGAACAGAGCTTTTGAAATTCTGATGGAAAATTATTTCTTGTCTTTAAAAAACCTGAGTGAAGTCAGGGATGGACGTATATACCAGAATAGATGCCAGATATGTATAATAATATTAAGAATTTTATATTTCTCTGAGAACTTAAACTGCAAAATATATAAAAATTTTGTAAATCAAAACATGAGATGCTATAAACCCCCCAAATACTGAATATTGTATAAAGAAACACAGCATATTATATATAACTCATTTGTGAAATAATTAGTCAATAGCATATTAATTATAGAGACAGGCATAGTGGTGCACAACTTTAATTGTAGCATTCAGGAAGCAGAGGCAGGTGGATCTCTGTGATACTGAGACCAGCCTGGTCTACATAGTGAGTTAGAGACTACCTGAGGCTAAGGGAGACCATCTTCAAACAAAACAAAACAAAACCCCAAAAATACTAGTTATAAATGACAAATGTCACTCTTATGAGGATGATGGTAATAAAATATAAGAGAGCATAACCATGTATGAACAATTTTTGATTAATGTCTAAAATGGGAAAACTTTTTGATTGACTGTATTATTTTAAAATGTAATGTAGTGGTTCAGTGCATGCTTGTTAATACCATCATATAGAATGTGGAGGTTGGGACAGGAAAATTGTGAGTTCCAGGTCTCCAGAGTGAAACCCTGTCTCTAAACAAATAAATGAGTAAATAATAAAAGAAAATGTAAATATCAGGAAAAATGGCTAAAAATTCAAAGTTACTGCTCATAAGAAGTGAATTTCAGGAGTGGAGAGAGAGAACAGGTTGTAATTTATGTCTAGTAGGACCAATGCTTTTTAAAACTATCTAAAAGTAAGCTGGACGTGGTACAGGCCTGTAATCCTAGCTACTTGGGTGACTGAAGGAGGAGGGTTGAAAGTTCAAGGTCTGTTTGGGCTAACAGTGCTCAAAGGCAGCATGGGCAACTCAGTGAGACCCTGTCTCAAAAAGTTAAAAGCCTGAGAATGCCATATGTTTACCTTTTTTGTATTAAGCTCTGGGTTTAGTCCCCAGGACATCCTCCCTCATTCCCCTCCCCCACAAGAACCTATCTTTGTCTTTTCGGAAGGCCGAGATATGAAATAAGAAATGAAAAGGAGTCATGGACTTCGGTAGCCAAGAGGTTGTGATGATGTTTGTGTGATTTTAGTGAGTGATTGGTGGGTGTGTGCAGTTGGTGGAAGAGTCACAGAATAGAAAAATTGTTTTACATAGTGTGAAAGAGTTAGATAGAAGACCAATTGGCACATTGCTGCCTTGGTGAAATGTAGAACATGACCTCAAATAAACTGTAAAGGTACATTGTGTACCTCCTCAGTAAAGCACAACATTTTTTTTTATTTAAGTAGTTATAATTAGCATGTCTAAAAATCATTCATCTCTCTGAAATACATCACATAGGCATCTCTTCTAAATTGTATCAACAAGGAAAAGTAGATTATTGGTACAGCATAACTATTCTTTAAGTAAAATGCCTTCTCAGAATTCCTTTATTTCAACGTAATATCTGTAATGTAAAGAGGTTGTATTGTTTGTTTCTTCTGATTCCTTTTTAAAAAGGTCTAGAATTTACAATAGGATGAAATCTAATGAAAATGCAAAGCAAATTGTTTTCTTACTCCAAGTTTTCTGCATTAATTTAATGGTTCTACTGAGTTCAAGTTCTCCTAGTTCCTCTTCCAGGTTCCAGCTTTTTGTTTAAGCTCTGTCATAGGAGTAATGTTATCATCTTTAAATTTGGTCATGGAATGTGTTACACTGTTCCGCTTAGGGAAATGCGACTGTGTTTGGGCTTGGATAGTAACGTTTATTTTCTTTGGCAGAGAAGCTGATCGTCCAGGGGCATCTAACCAAAGTGGTAGAAGAAACAAAGCTTTCAAAAGGTTTGTTTTCTGCTTTTTTTCTATGGTGTTTGCAATTCTTCTGGATAATGAAGGTTAGTGTAAAATTTCAAGGTCGTAGTATGTTAACCATCAGTTCATTTCTTACAGCTCCCAGAATGACAATCTAGTAAAAATGTCAGATATTATATAAAATATGTTAATGCATATTTTAAGAAAAAAATAGGAAAGGTTCTTTTAATGTAGGCATTTATTATATATTTTTTAGAGTTAATGCTTGTTATAGATTTGGTTTTAATCTTTTTGTTTCATTTCTGCATCATTTTCAATTTGATCTCAAAAATTTAATCAACACAATGTAGACTTTATGATAGTGAAAAATACTTGAAATTTTATTTGGGGTGTTATATCCTTAAAATTTCTTACTATGTTCGATATTTCTTTAATTTGATATCTCAGTTTGATTTAAAGTGATAACTTCTGCCCTGATAGTCCAGTAATTGGCCATCGTTTCTTGGTTTGTTCTTTCTACTACAGTTGTTAAACTCCAGAAGGAAAATAAGTTTTAAAGCAGCATACTGCTAAGTTACTTTTAAGAGTACGAAAATCAGGCAGATAAATCTGGTGGGATGTGTTCATTATTATAGTGGAACTTTCATCAAACTTTGCCAGCATAAAATTTAAACTAGATTCACAATCTTCCTGGCCTGTTAAAACAACAAATGATAAAAGTTCTTAATACTTTATTTTAACACATTCTGTTTTGTTGAAGTAACTGGGTTCACTTGGCTTTTTACAGTGGAAGATGGGGGTCTAAATTTGATTAAGAACTTATATGAAATGCACAGAAACTCAATAAAAAAAAAATTAAGAAACAAAAGGTGGTGTTATTTTAGGTATCTGTTAGCTTCCATTTGGAATTTTGTGCAGAGCAGATGCCATATTAGGGGAAAGAATGCATAGAATACCCAACACTAATATTGTTCTGGCAAACAGGCATTGGGTTTCAGAATAGTGAACTATTTTTAGTACATATGGCAGTTTATTTCACCTTATTAAAGCGAGATGAGAACAGAATTTAAAATAGCCTTTACTTCACCGCCTAAGTACCTATTCAGATTAGTTGGTTGAGTGGCCAGCACTGTGCAGTGGAAGCAAAGCTAGAGGAAGGGGTGCTTGGTATTTCTTTCAGAAAGAAATCTTGTTGCCTGTACTTTAATGTATTCTGGAATGGAGTATATTTTCTTTCATCACATGACGTCATTGAGAAAGGTGTATGCGACAGTACTGAGTTTTTAAAATCGTGGCTATAAAATACACATTGAAAATTTTGAAGAACCTGGGTTTTTTTGATTCAGCAGTTCCACGGCTGGGTTTTTTGTTTGCCTTTTGTTTTCTTTCTTTCTTTTTTTTTGTTTTGAGACAGGTTCTCACTCTGTAGGCCAGGTTGGCCTTGAGTTCTTTTCTCAGCACTCTGATTGCTGAGACCATAGATGTGAGCTGAGTTTTTATCTTAGGGAATAAACTGGATAAATTCCAAGGTTCTATGATTCAGTCTTGTTTTAAAAGCAACAAGAAAGCACAAGTGTTTGAAGGTAAGGTTATTTATTGAATATATTACGGCAAATAAGTCCATAGAAATGAACTTAATTCATCTTTTAGGAATGATAATATAGATAGAAGCTTTGTATATTCAGGGATTTTTCTGCCTGTAGTAAACATTTTGTTAGCACTTTTCACAGTGTCCAATCCTGAGAACGAACTAGAGGGCTAAAATAAGTTACATTTTAAATGTTTTCAATCCAACTGTAAAATACTTTCTTTTGGATTTGACTAAATTATTTGTTTTTTTTTTTAATGCTTTTTTGATGGACTTTTCTTTTTTCCATTCACAAGAACAGTTGTTAGAAATTAAGTTACCAACCATTACATTCTTCTAGAGGTTTTGCCTAACAGTATATAATAGTAACTTGCATATGCCTTCTGTTAAGGGTTAATCTAAGTATTGTCATTAGTATCGATAGTAGCTTTAGAAGTACACATGGAAGGAACATGAGTGGATAACTCCCTCAGACATTCACCTTAGCCCCTTAAACCTCAGTTCCTTCATGTTCTCAGTAGGTACACTGTGTGTATGTGGTATTACTGTTGTTAGGCTATTTTGTTTTGTTTAGTTTTTGAGACAGGATCTTACTGTGCACTCTTGACTGGTCTCAAATTCTTGATTCTTTTACCTCAGTATCTGCCTCTGCTGGGATTACAAGTATGTGTCACTGTGCCTGGGTTCAGTTTTCTCATTTGTCAAATGAGATGTAACTTGCAGGATTATTGTGGTATTAAAAAAAATTTGTTTATTTATCTCCGTGTATGTGTGTTTATATATGTTTGTGGGTTCATATTTGCTATGGCATGCCTATGGGGTAGAAGACAACCTGTAGGAGTTGGTTTGGAGATCAAATTCAGGTTGTCCGGCTTGGAGGCAAGTGTCTTTACTCACTGAGCCATCTTGCTGGCCCTATTGTGGGAATTCGGTGATACGCTGCTTATAAAGCAGGAAGCACCATTCTGTTGAACAAATTTATTCAGGTAGGTATGGTACCATATGCCTATAATCCCAGCATCAAGTGGCTGAGGCAGGAAGACTGAGTTTGAAACTATTCTGGACTATATAGCTAGTTCCAGTCCAGCCTGAGGTACAAAGTAAGACATTGTCAGAGAGAGGCAGAGAGGAAGAAAGAATTCTTTTCTCCTCTTCAGCATCAACTTTGCTTTCTTTGCAAGTAATGAATTCAGTGGTTTACACAGAAATGGCCTATGGCTAGTTTGCTTTTTTGCCTACCCATACTTCTGCCTACTGGAATATTATGGTGAAATAGTTACTTTTATGTTTCTCCATTTGGAAACAGTTTTGTTCTTCCTTTTGCTTTTGTGTGCTACTGATATATATCATAATGATTAAGAAATGCAAAGAAAAATCAATCAGTAATGACTTTCAAGATACTATTTTTTTAAAGATTTATTTTTTTGTTACTTGAAAAATTACACATAAATGTGTGTGAGTGGGTAGGCATGTGCATGTAAGTGGAGGTGCCACACAGTCCAGAAACAGATGTTGGATCCCTAGAGCTAGAATTATAAACAGTTGTGAGCTGCTCACTGTGAGTGTTGGAAGCTAAACTCTAGTCCTCTGAAAGAGCAATATACAAGCTCTTAACCCATCTCTCCAGTCCCAGTAAAGACTTTTAATACTAGAAAGTTAGGCACTGCTTCATGACCCAAAATGGATGTTTTAAAAGAAGTAAATGTTCTATCATTTGTTTGTTATGTCTCATGTTTCATTCTTGAGTGGATTTTGTTTGCTTCTCTTTAACTCTAATATCAGGATATAATGACCATGATTTGACTCACTGAAAACCTGTAATGTGTATTTTCAGTCAACCTCCTCTCTCCTTCCCTCCTTTTCTCCCTTTCATCTGAATCGGGTTCTCATTATACAGCTCAGGCTCCCTCATGTGATCCCTTGCTTCAACCTCCTGAAAACTGAGATGATAAGCATGCCACACACAGTGTGGCCTGTCTCCCCACTCCCAGCCTATTCTGTATATTAGAACATAGCACTTACTGAAATGAACACAAATCCTTGCCTTAATAGATCTTATACTCTACTGAGATTTTGGTGGAAGATTTGGTGCCCCAACTTTCAAAATAATTTTAGTTTCTCAACTAAAACTCTAAATATAGAATAAAAGTTTCTACTAAGCTGGAAGAATCCCTTTGAAAATGCTCTTCTCTTGCTTTATTTCAATACCGTGATCATAAAATTGCCAAAAGTATTAAAAGCAGGAGAGTTTGTCCATATATAGAGATCTAGTTGTAGTAGCCTGTTTCATTTGAAAATAAATTTTAAAATGTCACATGGTAGCATACTATGAATGCAGCAGAAGCCACAGATTAGATTTCCTTGAGCCTTTGTGGTAGGTCACTTCACTTCTAATCTAAATTCTCTGTTGCTTTTTAACAGTTGAATTTTGACTGCAAATGGCAGTGCAAAAAGAAACATAGTGTTTCTTATAAGTCATGACCCATGTCACAAGTTGAGCCACAAATTCCAGAATGCTTTAATATAAAATAGAATAGCCATGGAAGGTTCCGTTTAATATTATGCCGCATATTTTGATAATAATAGTGGTTTTAGATATAGTTCTAATTTTAAAATGGAAAACAATTTGATTGTAAGACAATTTATAGCCACTACAAAACTTTCAAATTTCAAATGTATAACTAAATGAAGTTAATAAATATCCACCATGAACTCACCTCTAGAAATAACCATTGATACTTGCTGTGTATGCTCCCCAAACCAAAATATTTGTGCAATAAAAACTTCATAACTTACTGGCTATGGGCTGTGATCCCAGCAATTACTAGGTGAGGAAAGAGCACCATGAGTTTAAGGCCAGCATGGACTATGTAGTGAAAACAAAAGTCATCCACTTAATAAATGCCAAGATAGAAGTACACCTAGAAAGATACAAGATGGAGAATGATTAATTGCAGGGGAAAAAAATGCCCAAAAAAATGTAAAAAAAAAGAGCAGCATGCTGGATAAATGATGACTTTCTTAGAAGTGATGGGGCATAAACTGTATTTTACAGAATGAAGAGGTGCAGCAGAGAGCACTGAAGTTGGGGAACTATGGACTCAAGCACAGAATTGCAGACCATAATAAGCTTTCCTGCCCTAACCCCCTAAAGATGCCTGCATAACTGAAGTAGAGCTCCTGTAGGAATCAATGCAGAGATCAGTGTACAACTAAATTCTGCAGGATGAAGCTTGTCTGAGCCTAGAAGAGATGCTGTAGGGTTTTAGTCGGAGAAATGACCTCTGTAAATCCTACTCTAAAGAATGCCATAGCACATATACAAATGCTGTTATAGATGAGGATTTGGAACTTAATTACTGGTCATCTGTAATAAATTGTTGGCCTATAATTAGAATCTTTGAATGCAATTAGTTGGAAACTAGTCCTAGAATGACTTCATTAGACCTGGCAGGATATCTGCTGAAAACAACTTCAGAACTTTTAAATACCCGCTCCCCCCAATTTAGGTTCAGAAACATTTTTGTTAGAAATAGGCTGTTCATCTTAAGTGGTGCTTTTATAATTGTGATTTTTTTTTTTTTTAAAGAGTGATTTTATGGGAACAAACACTAAGGTAACCTTCTAGCTATATGGGCTTCAGATAGTGTCCACATTGTTCTGAGAAGGTTGCTATATTTGTTGCGGTTTTGTGAATACTTTAACAAAGCTTCATTTTTGTTTCCCAGTTGGCAAGTAAACAGAGTTGATTAAAAGCTCAAGCCCTCACACAGCAGGCATGATCCACATTACAGTCTAATAAGAACTCCACAAAATAAAACTAGCATTGCATTTTGTATGAAGGTAGCAAAGAAAGAGATTCTGTGATCTCAGTTGATTTTAAAACTATTTTGTATAACTGTAGATTTTGAGCATTCATGCCTAATGTTTTCTTGATACAAGGTGTTGAATTATGTATTTTTCTGTCTAGAAAACCAGGCAAGAGCAAAGGAATCTGACTTATCAGACACCCTAAGTCCAAGCAAAGAGAAAAGCAGCGACGACACTACAGGTGAGTTTTAAACTGAATGCTTACAAATCCAGAGATTCTGTTGGCAGTTTAGGTGTATGTTGGTTAACTTAGACCGAGATTTCAGAATTTGTCTTTAATGAAAAAGCAATGCTTTCATTTATCAAGTTGTTTTCTTGAATCTTATTTTGTTAAAACTATTCAACTATTCAAATATAGGAAATGTATAAATTTTCTTTTGATAATAACTTGTCAATAGATTTTAATACTGTCTATAATTATCTTTCCCCCCACTGTAGACGCCCAAATGGATGAACAAGACCTAAATGAACCTCTTGCTAAAGTGTCTCTATTAAAAGGTACTTAAATATGTTTTTGTGTTTAACATATTTTTATAATATTTTAGGCCAGGATTTTAGATTCACCTTTCCCATAAAATCTGCTTTATATTATATGTGAAGTTTTATGCTTTCGTTAAATTAGATTGTATAAAGTGGCAGGAACTAAAATTTAAAGTGTTGGTACCCAGTGCTTGAATGACACACACACACGTTTAAATTGCAGAATAACTTGATTCAATGAAGATTACTATTGGAAAAGCAGTGAGTGATAGAGTCTGAAATGCAGCTGTATTTATATTTTTCCTCATTTCTAATACAAACTTATTAGTACTTTTAACATAGTTAGAGTAAGATAAAAATCTTAACTTTCAAGGAAGAATCACATTGTTGCTGTCACCGTAGAAGCTGCAGATTTCAGAATTGTTGGCACTTCCTTAGCTTCCAGTAGTTATCCTCGTTCTTAAGATACTCTTCAAGAAGTTTTGGGCTGAGAATTTTTAGATGTGACTGAAGCAAACGGTGCATGTGATAACTTGTGTGCTTGTCCCATCTCTGAGCTTACTTTTTGGTGGTTTCTTGTTTAAAGTAAAGCAAGTAGGAGATACCAGTGTCTATGAAAGTCTTTTTAAAGTAAAGTGTCTTGGATACTGATAAGCCTGTGATTTTTAGCCTTTATTCTATTGTTCACTGCCTTATTCTACACAAGAAAGGTTCAGACCGTCAGGTCAAACATGTTGGTAGTGGTGGGCTAACTGGTCAGGAAGCTCGCTGGGACTAGAACAACAGTGCTAGCCTGTGGAAGTTTCTTTTGTACAAGTACCTATTGTTCTGGCTGGGTTTTTAAGGGACAGGACATCACAGCCCAGATCCTGAATCTTGAGATATGAGGAAGGAGGCTTATCTTCATCCTGCATGACCTTGCTGCTGGCCTAGTTTTATGACATGGCCATGGACTGTAGTGTTTTTCTCAGGTTCTCTCACTGTCCTTTCATTGGGACATTCTTACTTTATCTTTTCTTCTCCGTGGACACTGAAAATCACATGGCTCCCTGAACCACCTTTGACTGAATTCTACAACCAAGGAAGTTTCTGATGATTGCTGGTCCAGGCAGCAGTTAGCAATCTGTCTCTCAGCATGATCAGTTTCCAGCTCTCTTATTCATCTATATACTGCTCATAGGGGACTATGGGTGTTGATAAGGCATGGTATTTTTCCTGTCACAGTAGTAAGTATAAGTTAATGTTTGCACAGTTTAGAATTCTTATCTCAGAAATGCAATAGCATTATTACATAAAATGTTTCTGATACTGGAAAAAAAGGCTGTGAGTGTAGCCCAGTGGTAGAGTACTTGCCTAACACAAGGTTCTGGATTTGATTCCAAGCACTATAAAATAAAGATGCCGACAAACAAGGTGATACTGAGGAAGGGGGCATTGTCATTGCCAAAGGAAGAAAGGGAGGGAGGGAGGGAGGGAGAGAAGGAGGGGGGAGGGGAGAACAAGCATGAAGAGGGGAGGGGGAAGGGAGGAAGGGAAGAAAAAGAGCCAGTACTGGGGTGTGGGGAGCAGAACTTAGGCATTTTTATGGGAATATAGAAATAAGAAAGGTAAAACATCTGTCATATAAAAGTAGCAATTTCATGAAGTCTTTTATATTACATAAATCTTATAAATTTTTTTACCAGCTAAATTTTGATTAATTTAGAAGTAGCATTTTGATTATGTTAATTACATTCAATTGCTATTCATACTTTTTAATTTATTTTTATTTTGTATTTATTTACTTTTTTTTTTTTTTTTGAGACAGGGTCTCCCTATAACCCCAGCTTGTCTGGGACTTGCTGTGTAGACCAGGTTGGACCTGATCTTAGAGATTTGCCTGCTTCTGCCTCCTGAGTGTTGGAATTAAAGGTGTGGACTACCACGCCTGTCTTATTTTATTTTTAATAGTGTGTCTGTGTGGGGTGTGTGCATACAAGTATAGTGCCCAAGGAGTCAGGTCCCCTGGAGCTGGAGTTGCCTGGATTTGAGTCACCCTTTGTGGGTGCTGGGAACTGGATTCTGGAAGAATAATACATCTTTTTAACCACTGAACCATCTCTCTGGTCCCTTTTATTTTATTTTTGTCAATCTGTTTTGATTCTATTCTTATCCCATTTCTATCTACAATGCTGGGTATTCATTAAAATTTAGATAGCTGATGAACAGGTTGATAGTATACCTCCTATATCAAAGTTTTAAATCACCATAGCATTAGAAAACTACCATACTCTAGTTAAAAAGCCAGGTGCAAAAACTCGGTTAAATTTCAGCTTTCCATTTATTTGTAATATGTTATTGGACTATTGTTTTAACTCCTTAGTACCTTGGATTTTTTTCTCATTTATTAGAGAAAACCCAATTAATAAAATTATTGTGTTGATTAAATAAGATGTGGGCCACTTACTATTGTGCACTGAATATAACATGTAAACAATAATAATGAAGACAGATGATAATGGTAACGATAGGAATTGTTAAAGCAGATGAGTGCATTCTGGAATTTTGACAGCCAGGCTTGGTGGTGTGCTCCTCTAATTCAGCAAGATTGCAAGTTTGAAACCAGCCTGAGCTAGATAACAAGACACGGTCTACAAAAGAAAAGATAAATAAAATAAATTAGGCTATGGAAGATTTCATTTACCCTTTTTTTTAAAAAACATTTTTCCATTAATACTCATCACCAGACTTTTCCCTAGGTTGTAAAGGTGATTGATACAAAAACTCCCTTTCTGGGACAAAAGTGGGGCACCGTGAGAGTAGATATGAACCACAGTAAAGTAATGAAGCATTTTCCTGTACAACTATGTGAAAAACAAGTGCTTAATCAACCTTAGCACAAAAAGATTTCTCATTAGTCCTTGATAAAAATTGGCACTTAGTTCAAAAACAATCTGTACACTACTTGATCAGTTTGAATGAAGTCATTTGTGTCTATTATATAACAAACTTAATTTGTAAAGATTTTTGGTCAGTAGCTCTACTTCGTTGACAAAATACTCGTAAAGATTTTGTGTGTTTGTATAATACGATACATGCATGACATCTTATATTGTAATTAAAATGTTGGTCCTTTATACGGGTCAGAGAACTAATTTGCAAACAGGAGCTACCTTATGTTAGCACAACTCATTCTGGGGTTGATTATGTTTTCTCTTAAAATATAATTACTTTTTATAAAATCTGCTTATTATTTCATTTGAAAAGGAAGTACTGTGTTGGTTTTATTGCTTAGCATACTGATGAAAGAAGGGAAGTACTCTGCTCTGGACAAGAATTACCCGCTTACAGACTCTAGAGATGGTTTCTCTGTTTCTTCAGCCTACCTATAATTGTAGTAATTCATTTTCCCACTATGCTTATAATGACAAATACAGAAGGGGAAGATAAGTTGCTGGAAGTAATTGAGTCAAATGATTGGGGCTTGTCCTAAGATAGTGACATTAGGATTGGTAATGTAAAGAGCTATTTTTTGGTCATAAAGAAGTCCCAACATGGGAAATGTTGAAGAGCATCAAAATCACCTATATGTGCTTACTACCTAGATTCAGTAAATGTTAATATTTCACCTTATTACTTATATTTATATAGAGAGAATCTTTTCTTTAATTTTTTCACTTTGACATAACTTTGGACTTAGAGAAAAGTTACATTAGGACAAAGAATTCTATATATTCTTCCGATTCTCCAAAAGTAAGCATTTCACCTGTATTTGTTCACTCTACCAAGTTTTATTTATCTTTATTTGTCTGCTTCCTCCTTCCACCCCTCCCTTCCCTCCTGGATCACTCAGAACTAAATACAGCCATGGTAGCCTTTACACCGCAGTACTTTGGTGTGTATTTCCTGTTTCTCTTACATGACCATCAGTATCATTCTCAGTTAAGAAGCTAACATTGCTCTGTTACTTTACTCCAATCTGTATATGTCACTCACACTTTCCCAGCTGTCTCAGAGATGTCCTTTAGGGGAGAGTCCTGAATTGTGCCTTGTATTTGTCATGTCTCTTTAGTCTCCTTTAGTCCTTCTGTTTTTAGTGTTTTGTGATTGTCAAGTATTTTAACTGCACACAGAACAATTGAAATGTCTCTCGGTTTGGGTATCTAATGTCTCCTCTTGATTAGATTCAAACTATGCAATTCGGGGGCAGAAATTTTAGGCGTCAAGAGGTGCCTGACATTAAACTATTCAGTTATTGATGACTTTAACCATTGACAGTTCACTGAAGGTGTTTCTCAGGTTTCTTTATTGTAAAGTAATTGTTCTTATTTCTGTAATTAGTGAGCACCTTGTGAGGAGTTACTGTCCGACTATATGCTTGCCCTATTAAAGCATATACCGACTGATGCAACTTGCCTGATGAATTACTACTATCATAACCAAAGAATTTCATGACTGTCATATTTTTCTGTATTTCATGACTGTATATATTTTCTGTTTTGCTTTCTACTATAAGAATCCTTACTTTTGTTCTTTTGGTTACCAAGTCTCACTCTATAACTAGGTCTAGCTTGGAACTTGCTGTGCAGTATAGTTCAACCTGCAAATAATCAGCATAAAACACAAATCAGATGCAGTGTATGACTTACCTGATGTTTGTCTGTTCAGTAGTCAAAATAAAACTTTGTATGTGTGTATGTATGTGTCTGGATGAATGTATGCACACGTGTGTGGGGGCACACATTACCTGAGTTCACTCAGAGACCAGAAGAGGGTGTTGGACCCCTTGGTGCTAGAGTTAGAGATATTTAAAAACACCCAGTTTGGGGGTGCTGGACTCTGGGCTAGAGTTCCCATGGCTGCACTCAAACACTCCTAACCACTGAGCCATCTCTTTAGCTCACCAAAAGTTTGAATACAGGAAAAGGCAAGCCACAGAGTGACTAGAGGATGAAGAGGTTAGGCAAATGGCGTATTTGAGACATAGCGTTAGATTAGATTTCTTTCAGTTAAACCATTCAGGTTGCATTATGTAGCAGTTCCACAAATATTTCTCTGCTGTGTGTGTGTGTGATGTTGGGGAAATGGTAGTGACAAAGTAGGTACACTGAAGAAGCTTCTGGCCTAGTTTTTATTTTGTATTCTGTAACTAGCATTGTGTTAAGTTCCTCACAAAATTTTGCTGCTTTAATTTTGAGAGGGAGAGAGAGTAGAAACATGAGCAAGCAAGCACATGTGTGGAAGTCAGAAGACAACTCCTGAGGCTTAATTTTGCCTTGCTCTTATATGGGATCCTAGGATTGGCACTCAGATTGTCAGGCCTGCTCTCAAATGTCTCTCCCTGTTGAATCTTGCCAATCCTCAAATAGATTTTTTGTGAGGAGTTGCTTTTGTTTTTTAAATTTCCATTTAGGTTCCAAGTGAAAATTTTCTGTCTTGTCAAAGTTTAAAATTGATAGATAAGGTGTTTTACACGCACACACACGCGTGCGCGTGTACACACACTCAAGTACATTAAATAAATGTAATGAAAATTGATAGAGAACACTGTTATACCTGTCTCACCAAATTTCAAGTCTTATATATGCTCTATATCAATAAAATATGTTAATTTGTGTATTTATAGTACTGGTAACTGTATTAACCATATGTTCTTCTCATGATAAAAGTAACTAATATGTTTACTGCAATTTGCTTCTGTTTTATTTAACTCAGCTGTGTTATGTTATTAACTATGTGTGTCTAAACGTGAAAAAGATTGCGAGTCTCTGATTATAGAGATTATAGTGCCATACTAACAATTGCTTTTAAAATTAACATGTTTTTGTCAGATGACTTTCAGGGTGGACAGTCAGAAACTGAGGCAAAACAAGAAATTCAGCATCTTCGAAAAGAATTGATCGAAGCCCAGGAGCTAGCTAGAACAAGTAAACAAAAATGCTTTGAACTTCAAGGTGAGATGAAGATTACTTCACTTCACTAGGTGATATATGAAGGCAGCACAATACAGTTGAATGGCACAAAATTGGAACCCAGAAGCCTGCCATATTGCTCCTGAGCCATGGTTTTATTAGACATGTCCTTGGAACATTCATTTAACCTCTCTAAACTTGTGTTTCAGAGCTATAAAATGAGGAGTGTTACAGTTGTTTTACCTACCTCCTGTATATTGTTGATGTAAAGATCATTAAGATCTCCACCAACAAAAGATCTCAATACTTAATTACAGATTGAGTATCCCTTATCTGAAATGATTGGAATAAAAAGTTTCAGATTTTTTTTTTTTTTTGGCAAGGGGGTGAGGAATGCTCTATCAACTTGTGCAACAAAAGGGGAGAAAATCTCATGTTTAGTCATACCTTTTTTTCCCTATATTTATCAGTAAAGAATCAGGCAAGGTTAAGGTATAGACTCTTTTTAGCCAAGCATATGCAGAGGGCAAAAGGATGACAAGTTTGAGGCCATCCTAGGCAGCATGGTGAGACTCCCATAAAAATAAAAGATGAAGAAAATAGAGGTATAGAGTCTTCTCATCTTGACTACTTCCTTTTCTGGTGATTTATTTATCCAGTAGTGTCACATGCAAGTACAGTCTGTCTTGTTCTCTAGAGCTTACTTTTTATAACATTGCAGTATTTGCCTTTTTGCCCTTAAAATCTTGGAGAGTCCTAAAATCTTCTGGAATATTTATTATTTTTATTTTCTGTATGTGTGTGTATTGCCTTCATGTATGTAACTGCACCCTTGTGTGCAATATCCTGGTGGTCAGAAGAAGGCTTTCGATCCCCTGGAACTGGAGTTATGGGCAGTTGTTAGCTGCCTTGTGTGTACTGGGAACCAAACCCAGGTCCTCTGGAAGAGCAGCTGGTACTCCTAACTGCTGAACCATCTCTCCAGCCCCTGAATTCTCTAAATTCTTATGGCATCCTTATGTTTTTAAGATGCCCTTCCTGAGCAGGAGAAAAATTCAAATTCCAAGAAGAAACTGGGAACTTCTTAGGACTACATCCTTTCCTGGTTCTTAAAGAACCAGCATGTATAAGACCCTGAGTTACCTCCAGAATGGCAAAAATAAAAAAATGTAGTGATATGCCTTTCATGTGAACCTTTTATAGGTAAGACACTAGGTTTTAATTACAATGAAAAAATAATTTTCAGTTAGCTGTAATTTAGCATTTACTATGTGCTTAGAAGTAATCACAAGAATTTTAAGGTGTTTTTTTTTTTTGTTTTGGTTTGAGGTAGGGCCTCAGTGTATAGCCCTGGCTGACAGGATATGTAAACCAGACTGGCCTTTTAACTCACAGAAGTGGGTCTGCCTCTGCCTCTTGAGTGCTGGGATCAAAAGTTTGTGCTACCATACCAGCCTTTAAGATTTTTTTTTAATGATATTGAGGATTGAACCCAGGACTTTGTGTATGGTGGATAAGCACGCTACCACTGAGGCGTACCCCTAGTCCCATCTTATTATTTTTCTTTTTTAAAAGTACAAATCATCTCATATAGCCCAGGCTTGCCTTAAATCACTATATAGCTGTTTCTTTGCCTTCCCAATAGTGGGGATTATAGGCATATGTCACCATATCCAACTCAAAATGATGATAACCAGTTATCAGAATACTTTTTATGTAAAGAATGGTACATTAGCTTGATGATACAGAGTATTGAAATGCTGTCAACTGGATTTTATAGATGTATTACTACGTTTTGTGTTCCTAAACTCTACTACTCACTACCTAACTCTGTGTTTTTCTGTCTGCTCAATAGTGAATATTTTTCATTAACTCACAAAATTAGAAAAACTATATTTTCACTTTTAGCTCTTTTGGAAGAAGAAAGAAAAGCCTATCGAAATCAAGTTGAGGAATCTGCTAAACAAATACAGGTTCTTCAAGGTATGAGACATCCCTTGATTGTATGAGATGGTTATTGTTTGTGTTTAGTGGTAAAGATGTGGGGAGTGAGAGTGCAGAGTCCCCATTTGTCACGGCTTTGGTTCTTCTGTGGAACCTCCTGTAACTGGGCTTTTGGACCTTTTCTTTAAAGAAGATGGAAGACTCTCTCGATTATCCGTTATTAGACACTTGGAGTTGAAGACGTGGGGTAAAGATTAGGATTTGGTGACACTTTTGACAGCAATTTGATTTGGCACACACCTGTCATTTTAGAAACTGGGAAATGGAGACAGGAAGATCATGAGTTCAAGACCACCCTGAGCCACATGAAACCCTGTCTCAGGCCCTCTACCACCTGCATATTTTCATCAGCAAGAGGGTAGAGAAATATCTGTTATATACATACATACATATATACACCCCTTGCTCCTTAATGTTTGCTTTTATATATATATAAAGGCACAAGAAAAATGAGAGTAAATACCAAAATATTAAAATCAGTTTTCTCTGTATGGGACGAAATAGAAGATTACTTTGAGTTTTTGGCTTTTCCTTTGTGGATCTGTATTCTAGTGTTTTCTGTATCAAGTATGGATTGCTCATATAATTTACTCAAAAAGCAAAACAATACAAAAACCCAAAATGAAACAAACAAACCCATCTGTGACAGGTAGGTTGTAGAGTAGCTACAGCCTGTGATGTGTTGTGGTTTTATTCTTAATTCCTGTGGATTAAGAAAATGTTGTATAAATATACTTTTGTAGTCCAACTGCAGAGGTTACACATCGATATGGAGAATCTACAGGAGGAGAAGGACAGTGAAATCACAAGCACTAGAGATAAGTTACTTAATGCCCAAGATGAAATTTTGCTCCTTCACCAAGCAGCAGCAAAGGCTGCCTCCGAGCGGGACACTGACTTTGCTTCCTTGCAAGAAGAACTTAAGAAGGTGAGAGCTGAGCTTGAGAGGTGGCGGAAAGCAGCATCTGAATATGAGAAAGAAATCACAAGTCTACAGAATAGCTTTCAGCTTCGATGTCAGCAGTGTGAAGACCAACAGAGAGAGGAAGCAACAAGGTTGCAGGGTGGGTAAATGTGTTTACATAAATCTCTTAATTCTTGCTTTGTGAGAGGAGTAAGAAGAGTGGGGAGTGGGTCTTACTGTATTGCCAAGCTGCTGTTGAGCTCAAGTAATGATTCCCACACTACACCTGCTAACGCTTAACTCTTAACAGCAATAACTATACCTTGTAAAGAATAACCAGATTAGTTTTCCTCCTTGATAGCAATTAATCATATAAAGCAATGTTTCTGTAGTATCTAAGTATATTTTTCAGACCTACAATTTCTATAATAAATTATATTCTTGTACTATAATACATTATATATTATAATAAATTATATTTTTATGTTGTTAATACAATGTAATACTATTAAAATTATTTGTTCACATGGTGGTACACACCGTAATCCCAGCACTTGGGGGTATGGGGCATAGAATTGTCAATTTGAGGCCTGCCTGGATTACAATTTGAGATTATGTGTCAAAAACAAACAAACATTATTGGTCTTAAAACGGTGAAGTAGGGGCAGAGAAATGGCTCAGTGTTTAAGAGCACTGACTGCTCTTGCAGAGGACCTGAGTTTAGTTTCCAGCACCTACATGGTGCCTAACAACTGTTGTATCTCCAGTTGCAGGGAATCTGATGCCCTCTTCTGACTTCTGTGGGCATTGCATGATGTGGGTGCACTTACATTCATACAGGCAATATACTTGTGCCCATAAAATAAAAATAACAAATAAAAATATTTTAAAAATAATGAAGTAGGGAAAAACCACTGCAATTTCAATGAGATAGAATTTCTTTGTAACTGTGAAGGAACAGGAATCAAAGAATAGCCTATGAAAACCTGTAGGCTTTTAGGGGGAACATATGTTCTCTGAAATACTGCTTTTTATCCTTTGAATTGTGATATATTTTTGTTCATATATTAATAACACCTTTATTTTGGGTGACTGTTTTAGGTGAACTAGAGAAGTTGAAAAAGGAATGGAATGCATTGGAAACCGAATGCCATTCTCTGAAAAAGGAAAATGTTTTGTTGTCGTCAGAACTGCAGCGGCAAGAAAAAGAATTACACAAGTATGCAAGAACTTCCTTTTTAATTTCAAATGTTTATCTTTTTTTATCTAAATTAAATTTGATACATAAATAACTCTATAGAGCAAAGTGTCAGCCAGACTCTTGTTATTTGGCAGGGCAACCATATTACAATATAAACCATATTACAATATAAACCATATTACAATATAAACCATATTACAATATAAATAAATATTGCATCTTTTTTTTTTTTTTCTTCTGTACCACCACCATCTATATATCTTCTCCTTTTTGGAATACTCTGGAATGCAGATTCATTAAATGCACCTGCCACACCACTCCCCAATACTGAAAAAACAGCAAAGATATGTAATTGAAGTTGCCCTGTGAGCTCAATGATTATTATCATTAGAAATACAAGATTATTTTTCTTTCACCCTTTGTTAGTAAGGATGATGGTCAGAGGACTATAGTAAAGAATTTGTACTAGAAAAGATATAAATTTAGTTTCTGACTTCAAGCTGGGTGAAGCTGGGAATGTAATGACATGGTAGACAACTTGAGGCCCTGGGTTCCATCCTTAGCATTAGAGGTAGGGAGAGAGAGCAGGAGGGACATGGACGCACACACACACACACACACACACGCACGCACGCACGCACACACACACATACACACGCATACACACGCATGCACAGAGGGAGAGACACAGAGCCAGAGAAACAGACTGACAGAGAGAGACAGAAAAAAATGACACAGAGATAGAGGGAGGGAAGGGAGGAAAAGAGAGGGAGAGGGAGAAAGGAAGGGAGAGAAGATTGGTGACTTGCTGACCAACCACTGAAGCCAAAATGGTGAGCTCCAGGTTCAGTGAGAAGATCTAGGGAGAGTGATAGAAGAAGGCATTGGCATCAACCTCTGGTCTCCACATTTGCAGGAACAGATCCATGCACCTCCACATATACATGCACACATGTATATACGCATGCGTAGGCCACACACACATATGTTCAAAAAAGGAACTAGTTTGGCATAATAGCACATGTTTGTAATCCAAGCACTTGGGAGGTAAGTGGCAGGAGGATCAGTAGTTCAAGGTCCTCTTCAGCTAATTGTAAGTTTCCAGCCAGCCTGGGCTACGTAATACCCTTTTTCAATGCTCCACCCCTCCTAAAAGAAGGAGCCACCTGAAGGAACAAGATAGTAGACGAGTAGGGTCTCTAAAGCTCTTGCTTTGAACACTGAATTCTCAGCATATGGATCTATAACACTCTTTGATTTTCTCTTTTAATGCTGTAACTTTCTTTAGTCTTTTCATGTATTTTATTTTTGACTTTGGTGGTGATAAAACAAATATTTACTTATAAATACATAAATGTTAAATAACAATGCCGAAAATAAGGAAAAATTAAACCAATAATACAAACATCTACATATATACAAATTTACGTATGTGCATGTATGTGTGTATGTATACTTATCACCTGTGTGGTAGCACATTTAAACAAAAACTTTGTTTATTTTTAGTATTTTGAGGCAGGGTTTCAAATAGCCCAAACTAGCCTCAAACTTACTATGCAACCAAGATTGGCCTTAAACTCCTGATACATCCTAATTTAACTTCCAGGTGCTGTGATTATACGTACAAGCCACTATACCTAGGTTGCTTTGTGTTTTGAGACAGGCCTTCCCATTATAGTTCAGGTTGAGCTGGAACTCACTTCATAGCCCAGTCTGGCCCTGAGGTCATAGCAATCTTCCTACCTAAACCTCCCTATAAACAATGATGTAGATATTGAGAGTCTTTAAATTTAGAATACATTAGGATCTTAAGTGCATTCATTTAGTTGTTTTGTTCTTTCATTATTTTTTTCATTTTTGGTTTGAGACAGAATCTCACTTTGTAGCCCAGACTGGCCTTAAACATGAGATCCTGTTTCTGCCTCCTTGATGCTGGGGTTATAAATGTGTGCCACCACACACATCCTACTTTGTGTTGCTTAATTATTCTTGTTTTATATGTATTGATATTTTAAAGATTCTGACTCACCTTATCTCTCATTTTTGAGATGTGATTATTTGAAATCTGGTCTTTTAAAAATTATATAAATTTTGCTTAAATGTTCAAAATTAAATCTACAGATTTCTTGTGAGTAGAAATATGGACTTAAAATACTATAGTTTGATGTTTTGTTTCTTGTCTGTAGTACCTACTATTTGGCACAGTAAGGTAGGTGAAATCCCTCTGAGACCCCCCCCCCCATCTCACAACAAACAAACACAAAATACTAGGTTCTAGAAAGATATACTATATTAATAGATATCAAGTCATCTGCCTAAACTCACATAAAGGGTATAAGATAGATGAATTGTATTTCTTAAACTTTGCTATAGTAGTTCTCTAAGTTGACTTGGCAAGCCTCCCCCTTTACACAGGGTCTTATGAGCCATTTAGTTCCTATGTGTATTGGCTGGATACCATCAAACTCACCCCTAAGAATCTGCCCATTGTACTATCAGAGTGTGATATGCTTTGTAGTTCATTGCTTCCAACACTGGATATGATTAAGTTCCATTTTGAAAGTTAGAACGCTGGCACTTTGAAAGTCTTTTATTCTTTTAGCTGCTTCAGGGAGCCAAATTTTCTGTAAGTCAAGTCTTATTTGTTATTGAAGGAAGTGAACAAAGAATTATTTTAATTTGTATTTCTGAGGATTGAACCTAGAGCTTTGGTTATTGAACCAGGCATTCTACCTTCTGCCACTGAGCTATATATCCTAGTCCCTGAACAAGAAATTTTGGTTCACTCATATCAGACTGCTTTCCTCATGTATAAATGTTTCTTTTTTAAATACCAAGTTATAAAAATAATCATTTAGGTTGGAGAATAGCTTCAGAAGGGAATATTTGATAGTAGAGGGCACTGAAACTCCCCTTGGTGCCTGGCCTCAGATCTAACAGCTCAGGAAGTGTTTATTCAGTGATAAAATGCAACTTGCTCCATATCTCACAGTGCTGTCGTGGCCAGGCCAGGGCCTAGAGCTCAGCCTTCAGTTCTTTGCTGTGTGCTTTTTTTCTCCCCAGCATAATGCTGCTTCTCGTTTGAGCAGGTTTAGCTTTGCTTGCATTAGCTATGATCCTTAAGCTTCAGGTTTCTGACCATTCTCTTGTCAAGTACTTAAACTTATAACTGAAATATGTATTTTTCATGTATTATGATATAATTAATATAATTTGATATATCAAAATATATAATTGTTCTATTTTGAAAATTATCACTTTTATATATATAAAAGGACACAACTTTAAACTTGAAGGGCTTTTTAAAAAAAAGTGTCTTAGTGCTTTTTACTTATTGAAAATGTCTTTTTTCTCTACATCATCTCACTTAATGAAATGTTTGACATTGGGTTTCCTGCTGTGTCCAGTGTCTGCCTGTGAATAACTGTCAATATTTATGTTGCAGTTCTCAGAAGCAGAGTTTAGAACTTACAAGTGATCTCAGCATCCTTCAGATGACTAGGAAAGAGCTTGAGAATCAAGTGGGATCCTTAAAAGAACAACATCTTCGGGATTCAGCTGATTTAAAAACTCTACTCAGTAAGGCTGAAAACCAAGCAAAGGATGTACAGAAAGAGGTAAAGTGAAAAGACGTTTTGAGCCCAATTATGGTTGGACTTAAAGCCAAAAGCAAATCAGATAACCATGCTACTTAAGAATAAAGGCAAGCAGAAACCACATTGTTACTTGGAACACTCAGCTTCATAATTTTTAGCTATGTATTATGGTCCGTATCTAGAGAATTGATCAGGAATATTTGCTTTCAAAAATATAAGTGTATAGAAGTTAGATTTTAATTTTTCTTTAACTGTTGAGCTTCACGAGAAGCTCTTTGTAGCAGATCACTTGGTCCATTATTTAGCTATCAGAGTATCATATTCAGAGTAGAGTGGTTTGAAATGCTGGAGCCATATCCTCCGGTGAAACCGGCACTAAAAAGTTACTTAAACTGGAACTGTGGTTTATGTCTGTTGTCTCAGTACTCAGGAAGCTGAGGCAGGAGGATTCCAAAGAGTTCGACGCTAGACTGGGTTCCATATTTGAATTCCAGGCCTGCCTGAGCTACAAAGTGAGACCCTATCTCATAAAACCAAAATAAAACTTATAAGGCATAGTGGTAGACACCTGTTTTCCCAGTCCTTTGGAGGCAGGGCAGGAGGATCAGGAATTGAAGATCAACTTCAGCTCACAGTAATTTGAGGCCAGCTTAGGCTATACAACAGCCTATCTCAAAACAATAACAGAATTATTTAAGGTTTACCTTCTGCCTGGCTCTGTGACACGCGCTGTCTTTCTCCCTCCCCCTTTTCCTCTTTGCACAAATATGCACAGGTAATAAACATTTTCATGTGATTTGCTTAAAAGCTCGATTTTGTTAGCTTTCTAAACTGGATAGGTAGGTACATTTCCTTGAAGTTGTGTTCAGTCTTGCTGGCCTCCCTGTATTGTGTCCTGGCCCGCTCAGGATGCAGTTAATAAAGCCCATCTATACTCATCAGGGACAACCCTAGCTGTTGACTTGCTTACAGGAAAGATTCTCCGTAAGTTAGAAGTTGAAGTCAGCCCTTTTTTAATAATGAATTTTCTGAAAGTTGTTTTTAGAAGATTTAATTCGTGCAAGTTTTTCTTTGCATTTTCCCCTGGTGTGTTCTAAATTTGGAAATGATTATTGTTCTCTGTCTTCATGCTTGTTCCTAAAGAAAAACAAAACAAAACAAAACTGTAACAATTTTTTTTCAGGTATAGAAAGATTGAATTTCTAATGTTCTTCTTTACCTTGCTAAGGATATGTATTTTAGGAAAAACCTCCTTTGGTTGAAACACAAATTTTGTGCCAAAGTAAATATCCTACCTAGTATTTAATACTGTAAGCACTTTGTGTCCTTCCAGTCCATATGGCGTAATTATTTCACTATTTGGGAAGAATACTGTGGTTGGAAGATGATTCTGTTGTATGCTATTATGAATACATTAGCCATTTTGTTGCATTATTCGTTTGCCTGCTTTCAGTCACAGAATAATCTGTGCAAAATCCTTTAACTGTTTCCATAAATGGCAGTGGCATGTTGTCACAGCATCTAAATTGTTGGTAGTCTTTGAATTGCATTAAATGCAGCATATTTAAAAATATGTCTGAGCTTGTCAGTATGTCTCTTTTCTATCTTCTTGTTCAGTGTTTTTCATTGTGAAATGATATACAGTCATCATACTCCTTTATAATGTGAAATTGCTGTTTGTCCTGATGTCAACATATTGGATGCTAGTCTGTAACTAAAATATTCTTTAATGAGGTGTGTATCTGTGTGCAACCCACTGAAAATACATTATTACTTTTGAGTAATGCATTATTTACTCCTTTTCAGCATTTCCCTTTGTTCTCCTTTCTCTCATAGAATCATGCTTAATATGCCCAGTATCATGATTATGTATCTTCTGTACTGTAGCAGGTTAAACTATTAGAAGCTAAGGAAGCCCAAATATGATTATTTTTATGAAGAAAAACCAGAGGTGTTGGTAATATTATATGACACTTCTCTCTTCAGACTGAGCTTATTTTTTACCCTCAAAGTTAAAAAATAAGATGGAACAGAAATGATATCTAAGGAAGGTATGAAACTAAGGCTGCGGAAGATAACTTTTGTTTTAAGTTTTAATATAAATAATTACAAAGGAATAGTATGAAAAATACCTAATACCCAGTATTAAGAGAAAAGATTTGTATATTATCTTTATATTTGAATTTATAAAACATCTATATATTTTAATTTAGTGAGAATATCTGTAATTTAAGGGTTCAAGGTGTGGTGGCATACACCTGTAATTTCCACACCTAGGAGACTGAGACAGGAGGGTCTTGCATTGAAGCCAAGCTGGGCTACAGAGTAAGACCCTGTCTCAAAGAAAGCAGCCAGCCCGCCCGCCCGCCCGCACAAGAATACATAAAACATTGAGCATCTAAGTCTACCCTGAAAAAGACTGACTCAAGATTGTTGTTTGGCTTCACTATCTTCCCATAGGACCTGAGTCCTCCTCACTCCTATGCTGGAGGTAAGCAGCGATTATCTTTCTGACTAAGCTGCTTTCTTGTGGTTTGCTTCACAACTTCCTGAAATAGAGAGATGGTTAAGTGTTTTGATGTCAAGGATAATCTGGATACAAAAATGGTGGGAAAGGAAAGGAAAATTTTGGTCAACAAAGCACTTTTTATTTATTCTTTACTGTTAAGATTTGTTTCGTGATCACTGCGATCTGCGTTCTGAGGTACAGAAACTAGACACACTGACTTTGTCTTCGCAGCCTCCCAGTGGCCTTCTGCCTTCTGCGAGGAGTTCACAGACCCTCACATCAACTGAAAAAGGCTGTTACAAAGCCCATGAGTTTTCCTCCTTAGTTCCTCTGGTGTAGTGCTCAGACCTATTCTGGGAATGTCCTTAGGTAACAAAATGTTTCTTGCGTATCTCTCTATGTCACTTATGACCTCTTTCTTTTATCCCCTTCTTTCCTAATGTTTTCTACATTTTCATCTTTATTGCACAGTGAGGAGTTTCTGTGCACACCAAGAAATTTACATTTTTCATAGGCACCATGATAAAAGAGAAAGTTCAGGATGTAGGTAGAGAGGGACTAGAAATTTTCCATGCTCATAAACCATTTTGAGAGAAAAGGAGGAGCCTTTCTGATATGCTATACCGATAGTACATATATTTTATATTCAGTCCGTGTCTTTCTGTTTTCCTTCGGAAACATTCAGAAATGGTAGAAGGGGTCAGAAAAGTGGACAGAGGCACGCCCAGGAACAGAATAGTGCCTCTTTGGAGCCTAGTTTTCAGTAAGATGCTGTATTTAGAGGTGGAACCAGACTAGAATTCCAGCTTCTTGGAAACGTTAAGAGGTCAGACCACACTGTGTCATGTTGGTCTAACCTGTGTCATTGATGCTGATAGGTTTGAAGTGGCAAGAAATTCACAGTCAGTGGTCACAGGTACCTCAGATACATTTCTTTGCTTTATTTAACTAGAACACTCACTGACCCACACTATTCTGTTAACCACTGGTGCCGAGTAAGAGAAGGACTGGAAGTTAACGCTTTTTACTTCAGGACTAAATAGTTTGGTTAACATTGCTTTCTTACAAGGATACACACACCTGACGTATTAACGTCACCGTTGAATTAGGCTGTAGAATCTTACTTGACCTGCTTTTCTTTCACTCAGAGAAAACCTTCCACATTTTCCTCTTCTCACTTGACATAACTGACCCTTTATATTAGAAACAAATGAGAAAATGCTATCTTCTTTAACATCATGGTCAGATAAATATTATTCAGAATTAAGTCAACATAAAAGGCTTACTGTAAGTGCAGTGATGCTTACCCTTCTTAGAACAGAAAGACTTGACTTTGGTGTTGAAAGTTACTAAACAGGGCCTGGTATGTATACCTGATGAGAACCGTAACTTCAGATCCATTTTAAGTCAAGTCTGCACACTCTTTTTTTCTTTGCCTTTAGTATGAAAAGACACAGACTGTACTCTCAGAACTGAAGTTGAAGTTTGAAATGACTGAGCAGGAAAAGCAATCAATCACAGATGAGCTCAAACAATGTAAAGACAACCTGAAGCTGCTCCGAGAGAAAGGAAATAATGTAAGTGTTTGCCAGCTTGGCTTAGCCTTGATTGAGAGGAAGGTGAGAGGCTTGAGAATGAGTTTTCAGTAGACTTTGTTACTGATTAGGAAAACTTCTTCTGAGGTACAGAAGAAGTATACTTTTCATTGTGTAAATATATGATAGAATCATTGTGCTGTGAGGATTTTAAGAATTTGCCCCTTTAACTTAGACCACTAGAAGAGCTTGAAGCCAGGCTACCTGAGGAACCTTGTCAATAAAACAGCTTACCAGGAATGGTCTGCTTTTTCTAGATGAATCTGAAGTTCTGTCACTGAGCCATCATCTGGCTCTTGTCTCTTGCCTGCTGGGAAATGAAGCACTATACCACCAGAGGCCCATTTAAGAGAAAGTGGTACATGCCGATCCTCAGCATCTGGTTGTAGGAGAAAGCAGAGCTGTAGTATGGATTCCACTTTCTGCTAGTAATCTACATTCCTAAAAGCTTGGAGTCTGTTTGACCTCTATTAGTATTAGGGAATAATTTGGTAAATTTCTATAGGATTTTCTAAATGTATGGAGAGAGATGGAGGGCAGGCAGACTCAGATGGAGAAACACTCTGTTAGACATTTTGTTATAAATTTAGTTTGATAATACTTATTTTTCATTTGTTAGAAAGGTCTTTAAGAAGGTGTCATACTAAATAAATGTTGTGTTGTATGTTTTGGTGACCACTGCCTTTGTGGACCCTAACCAATGGATGTTCACTGTGATTGTGCTCTGACTTATTCCAAATCTGTCATGGCTTGAACACTAGGGTGGATGTGGTCGACATGCTTCCTTTAGAGAAAGGCACTCTGCTTAACTGGCAGCATAGGTGCAAAAAGAGTGATGTTGCATGGCCATCCAGTTATGCAGTTGTCACAGAATGCTCATGAGTTGTGTACAGCTGTCTTTGCTTATGAGAGTCATAGATGTTAGACAGTAAAGGATTGCTGCCCGGGTAGAAGCCCCTTAGAAATAGAGAAGTTGAAGGCATTATGCTAAACAAAAACAAATTGCCTTTTAAAGTGTCTTAAAGACTTGTGGAATTCTAAAATCAGATCATAATGGTTTGATTTCTTTTGTATTTATATCTGATAATGAAATTTTAGTTCACTTCCTATTAAATTAACCTATGAAGACATCTTACATAATCAGAATGACTGTCCCTTTATGTATTTAGGACTTGTTCAAAGTAACCTTGCTGTTATTGTTTATAGTTGTATAAAACCATTCACCTTAGGGGTAAATTTCCTTTCTGTTTTAATTTTTGATATTAGATTTACAGTTCTAAGTAATTCCCTTCCCATTTGAAAAAAAAAAAAAGATATGTTCTGTTATTATAAAGGAAAGGTTTGAGCTTTGGCTGCCTGTTCATTATACATTATGTCACATCTCTTGCACAATTAAGTTCATATTATCATAAAACATGAATTTTAAACTTTAAAGCAGTACCATCTCATAAGTGAAAGAAAATGGTTTTTGATGGAAGAATAAAATATACCTTAGTCACTGCCATGAGAGTACGAAATTAAATGGTAGACTTCCAATGTGGAACAAAACCACTATATTGTCAAGCAGAGCATCCTTTGATGAGTGCTGTCTTTGCTCTGCCTCATTGTGTTACAGTGCATTAGGCTACATGGGGCAGCAACGTAGACTGTTGCCTCCAGCTGTTCCCGTTACACTAGTAGCTTGTCAGCATATACGCCACAGCCCACCATTCTGAATTGTGTTAGATGTCTTTGAAATGTTCGAATCAGGGCAAAACCTGAATGGTATTGTCTTCCTTTTCTTCTTCTCCAACCCCTGGGGTCTAAATCATCTTACCTGATTTTGTTCATGGCATAAAATGATTTTAATATCCCTTCCCTTCTTCAGCCCTCCATATTACAACCCGTCCCAGCCGTATTCATCGGCCTATTCCTGGCTTTCCTGTTTTGGTGTTTCGGTCCATTGTGGTAGAGAAAGGTACAAGCACTACTGTTGAGTCCTTGTCTGTTTGTCCCTGTCACCTGTTTGTGCCATATTTGTAATACTTGCATGGCAAAACCACAGAGGTATTTTCTTACTTGAAGCAAACCCTTCATTTAGTGTCCCGTGTATTTGTGTCATGCCAGTGAAAGAACAGTCAACTAATCACATAACATTTTGTCTTGTTTTTCTTTTTTGTAGTAATGCTAACCATGAATTAATTCTAACCTAACCAGCTATTAATATGCTTCCTTTAACTGAGTCTTTATCTCTAGCAGACTGGAGTAAGCAGTGAATTTCTGCAGTATTACTACCTACTTCCCAATTATATGCTTAATCAGACTTAAATGAGAAATGAAGAGTTTGCCTCTTTGGCATTTTCAGCCAGTTGTCTTCCTCCTCCTCCTCCTCTCTTCCCTCCCATAGCATAGTTTCTTTGTTTCAATCCTTTGCTTGTCTGCACTGTAGTTATCAAGATGAGAAAGAATAAGATTAACATTGACTCACAATCTCAACCCCAATGTGAATTTATTTGTGAGAATAGAAACTCTATACTATATCTTTTTTGGGCTCTGATGTGCAATTAAAAACCAACATTTTCAAGAATACTTATGGAATACTAGTAAAAATAAAGGTACCACCAAAGCAAGTTGATCTTATAAAGCCCTCTGAAAGATAACAGGGATTAGCCCATCTATGCTTTGCTGTTAGCTGGCATGCATGTTAATAGAGCATGTGACGTGATCACATGACTTTACTACACTGGACAAGGACTTTATCAGAAGAATTGTACAAACAGGGTTCCATCTTGAGCCTCAGCTGATTTTTGTCTTTGGTTTCAAGTTACAGGATCAAGTCTAGACCATTTTCTTTCTGTCCCACCTTGTGATGCTCATCTTCATGACAGACAGATACATAAATAAAAAATTTTAGGCAGAAATTTACCACAGACATCAGTTATACTGGAATAGGGATAGCCATGTAAATGAGCCCAGAGGCTATTCAGAAGTCCCTACTGAGTTTCAGCTGTGTCAGAGTTGAGACCCGCTCTGGTTTGTGGGCTGAGAGTGGTGAGACTTCTTTATAGTTCTCCGTATGCTTTTACTCCCTCTTTTGTCCCTTTTTATATTTCTCTTTTTAAAGACAAGATTTTTCCAGTAGTCTTTTAAGTATGCGGGACTCAGTGTCACCTCAGGGTTAAACAGCTATGAAAAGAGAGGGGAGAATGTGATACTGACTCTTGGTTTCTTTCCACACAGAAACCCTGGCCCTGGATGCCCATGTTGGCGGCCCTGGTTGCGGTGACAGCCATTGTGCTGTATGTGCCAGGTCTGGCCAGAGCTTCTCCATGAGAGTGTCTTGAGTCTGTACACCGTCCTCCCTCTAGAAGTTGGCATCACGCTCATGCTGGGACAAACAGAACTATTTTCTTCCTTTTTACCTCTTAAAGCAGCAAAGTGCAAGAATACAGCTGTAGGGTCATTGCTTTAAATTATATGAAATATATCTGTCTAGAGAGAGGATATAAAGTTGTGACTTTATTCTACTGTAAGTAGTAATTTGCTTACAGTTTTTCATGTAATTTTTAAATTAGTATGTTGAGATTCTGAATATTATGATGGCCTCAAGTAGGCTTCTTAGTGTACACCAAATTATTTATATCATAAATTTATAGATATTTTACTCTGAATTCTGATGGCCACATAATTCATCTTTCTGATTCGATAACTACCCAAACCAAACAACCAATACATACATGGGAAGAGAGGCCCTGTGTGCTCAATGCCTATCAATTTGAAATATGTACACACACACACACACACACACACACACACACACATATATTTTTTACATATTTACGCCATTTTTACTTGTTATAAAACCACTGAGCTGTTGGGAACAAGACTTAGACAATTATTTGTGTGGATTTTTTTTAAGAAAAAATTTGGAAACTATTCTGTTATAATGATAATTTGGGGGAATATGTGCATGTTTATTCAGCCTTAATGTGACTTGAAGATGTGAAGGACATCAACTTTGAAAAACTTTCCATGAGAGTGTATTTTCTTGAGCAAACTAAAGTATTTCTGGGAGCAAAAACACAATTTCAGTGCAGTCAACCAAACTCTTGTCGATTGGAATGTAATTTATTAAACCTCATATATTTAAAGAGATATTTTCTTTAAAAACCAAATCACTTTTTCATGTACCGCATTTTAGAAAGCATGTTTTTTTAATTTTCTGTCATCTGTTCCTCCTAGCATGTTTAATTGAAGGAAGAATTGTATCTCCATAGATAAGCTTTTATTGGCTTAATTTGGTTATGATGTTTCGGCGCTAATTCACATTCAAGGTGAATTGTTACCTACCAACAGATTTCTTGGTTGGGTGTGCAAATGGTTATTCTCTTTTTATTGTTGTTAATTGGGACATTTTATTAATTAGATGCACTATTCCCAACATTGATAGTGTTCCATGCACAGTGACACACCTAAGCACTGCTTTATGTTATAAGTTTAAAACACAGAAGTGAAAGTTTAGCTATGGTTTTGTGCAGCACCATAGTTATATCAAAAAAAGTTTATTTAGGTCATAGAATATCCTAAAGTATCACATAGTTAATTTTTTCAGTCATTTAAGACTGGGAGAGAATGTCAGTGAATTGGCTTGAATGTTCTATGGGATACATAGGTCTAACCAGATACTGAAATAGGAGTTTAGGATATAATTTGCCTTGTGATGTTTGGCAGTCATTGTTTATACTTTAAAGGTTATATTTTAAGCTATTTGGGATTGCTGAAGGGAGGTTCGCTAGATTTATGGAGGATTAGTCACAAATGACTTGTAGAAAATACTGTCATATAGTTCATTTCATCATTTTCTGTTGCAGGAAGCCACTCCACCACAAAATGCTAATATGCCAGTGGTACCCAGTACCTCTTGTATATAGGTTATTGCAAATACTGTTCTGAAATGCTTAACTTCAAAATTACATTTTTTAAAGTAAATAATTGTTTGAAATCTATTTTGTAAAGATATAACATACAATAGAATTTCTGGAGTACAGATTAAACTATTTGCACTAACACACGTGATGTGCATGATTTAATAAAATAACTTTAATCTCCGTATGCATGTTTGAGTTGGATATCATTGAAATTCTTAGTGCTGACTCTACCCTTCAGTTGTTCATAGCTCTTGCTTGAAATGACTCATTATTAAGCATAACATTTGTTTGATGTTTATCAAGGTGTAAAAGAAAACACAGAGCCGTGTCTTCCAAGTTTTATTAGCCTTTTAACTTACTCCTCTTTTTTCCCCATTTATATGGTTTTTGTTAAAATGTGATTCGTTTGCCAGAATCGTGTCATTAAATGTAAGGTCTCATGTCAATATTTACTTTTCTCAAGTCAAATAAATGGGATTTTTAGTTACTTCCAGTTTTTCTTAAGAATATAAATGAGCCTGTTCATAAGCAATGCTCCCAATTTTGCTGAGTTCCAGGTTAAAAGAGTAAGATTATTGAATCTTCTAAGGTAGTAATAGTCATTAAGTCATTTTAAGCACATATCAATATACATTTAGGAGTTATTCAAAGGTGCTACATGACAGAATTAGAAAATGGAAAGTGGCTAGGTGTGGTGGTTCACACTTAAAATCTCAGCACTTGGGATATGAAAGTAGGAGGTAGAGTGAGTTCAAGGCCAACCTGGACTACAGAGTTAGACCTTGTCATAAAAAACCCAAGACAGCCGTGTGATGGCACACTCTTTAATCCCAGATAGAGGCAGGCAGATATCTGTGAGTTCAAGGCCATTTGAGGCTACTGGGAAACCTTGTCTCAAAACAAAACCCAGAACAACAAAATAGAATCAAAACAACAGCAAAGAACCTGGTGTTTAAGCCAAACGCACTTGTTTTGGCATCTTAACTCTGCATTTTATAATCTTTGTTACTAGGAGAGAATCACTTTATTTTATTTTCTCTGAGTTTCTGTTTCATCATCTCTACAATGAGAAGATTATTGTATGCATTTTTGATGGTAGTGTAAAAATTAAAGAGGAAATGTGTATGAATTAGCATTCAAGTGATAAGTGTTTATGAGAATGTCATACTGAAAAATTACTGCAAGTATTAAAATTTCAGGCAAATCGGTGTATCTAAATTTTAAGTGAATTGGTTCACCTGTTCAGAATTTGTGTGAATGAGGTAAGATTGTAACATTATGAATCCTGAGAAAGCATTATTTTCTTTCATACTTTTATCTTTGGAAGGTAATATGCTTAGTTTGGTAGTGAATCATTTGCTGTTTCCAGTTTCCAGTTGTTTCTAATTTCATTTTGAGCCACAATTTCTTTGTAGTCAAAGGTTCTCAACCAAAAAATTAGTATAATTTTCACTTTCACTTGAACCATCAGGACTTGACCCAACCTTGCAGTAACAGGTAATGAGTGAAAGACTTTGTTTTCTTTTTTCCTTTTAAAGACTTTGTTTTTGTTTTATGTATGTATGTGCGCCATGTGCTTCCCTGGTGTTTATGGTGACCAAACGAGAGTATCGGATCCCCTGAAACTGGAGTTATAGGCAGTTGTTAGCCACCATGTGGATGCTGGAAACTGAATCCAAGTACTCTTCAAGAGCAGTAAGTGTTCTTAACCATAAAGCCATTTCACCAGGCCCTCTCTCCCCTATCTTTCTTAGACCAGGAAAAAGCATTTAGCTTCTTTGAAAGAAGGGTCTTGATGGGATAGGACCTAGATTGTTTGGATCTACTAATAAAGTGAAGACATATGTTTACTGTATGTCATTACTTCTGTTTCCTTAATATTCTCAAAATGCAGAAGAACACTGGACACACATATTAATGAAATAGACTTTTCTGAGCTGCAGAACAGATTTTATATCTTAAATTCTGCAACCTTAGATAGCTATCAAAACAAAACCTAGACTTAAAACTCCTCTGTAATTTACTTCTCAAAGACTGTTGTTTCCAGTGCACCTGAGCTTCTAATTGATTTCAGATCATAAGTTGCCATACAGATTAACAAATAACTGATTTTATGCTTTGTCATTTCTTCCTACAAGAAATATAGAGTCAGTCATCTAACAGAAATCACTAAATGACAATCAGTTAAACCAAATCTTTATTGTTACAAAGGATGGGAAATAATTTATTGCCTGTGTGAACCCAGAATAAAAGCACAACACAGAAGACTAGAGAGATGGCTAAGCGGTTAAGAGCACTGGTATCTCTTACAGAGGACCCAGGTTCAGTTCCTAGCAGCCACATGGTGGCTAACAACTGCCTTTAATGCTAGCTCCAGGGGATTTGACACCCTCTCTGACCTACACAGGCTGTGCATGACATGGGTGCTCTTAGATATATGTAGGCAATACACTCATACACATAAAAAAATAATTAAAAATTTAACATTACAGCACAAAATTCACTAAAAAACTTAAAAGCTAGCAAGCAAGATTACTCATGCATTTATACTCTACTTATGGTTTACTATAGAAAAAAGACTGTTGTAGCTAATGTATATGTATTTCTTAGGCAAGAGTGTTGCATTCATTTAGTTGCATCCAGTGAATGTGGCCCAGGTGTCTCAGTACAAGTTCTAAAGTCCAGTAAAAGATGGGAGATGATATGGTGATACTCATTTCTTCCTAAAAATAAGCATGTTTTATACCAGATCTCACATATGATTTCTTACCCTGTAATGCCAAGGACATCCAGATAAAGCCTAGAAGGTCTGAAAAAAAGACAATAGCACTGCTAATCAATAAAGACAAAAGGGACCAGGGAGAGAGGAGAGAGCAAATAGCAGATGTTTTGTTGGTTATAGCCCTGCTGTGCACAGTGCTGCTCCCTCTTCCTAGAAGTTTCACCTCCTGAACTGGCCAGAGCATACTAGATTCCACTTAGGAGATTCACACTTTTTTGTCCTAAGTTTTGAAACTTGAACCCAGGGTCTCATGCTGATCAGGTGCTCTGTTACCAGCCTTGTTTTGATTTTGTCATTCTTGTTACTGTTGTTTGAGTAGCCTAGGTTGGCCTCCAGTTTGTTAGGAGACAACCTTGCACTCCTAGCTTTTTTGTCTCCGTCTTCTAGATGTTGAGATCATAAGCATGTACGACTGTGTCTAGCCCTGGAGAATTCCCTAGGCTCATTCAGGTGGCTGGTAGCTGGTAGCTTTATTACCTGGCTCTTTTAGCTTCTCCTTGGGGTTGTTCAGACATAGCATCTGGCTTCCTTCCCCCAGAGCAAGTGATTCGAGAGAGAAAGGCAAAAGCAGATGGAATCTGCTGTATGTAGTGTAACCAAACATCTAAAGCAGCATGGCATGTTCCCTTTTTCACACAGACTAGCAGTCACAGTGTGGTAGGAGATCCAGTGACATGGATCTCAAGCAGCAGCAGAATTACATCGCTTGTCTCTCTGTGTCTTTAGTAGTAGTATTTCTTTTTCTTTTTTTCTTCTTTTGGTCTTTTTGAGACAGGGTCCACTTATAAACCCAGCTGGTCTGGAACTCCCTTAGACCAGACTGGCCTTGAACTCACAGGGATCCAGCTGCCTCCACTTCCTGAGTGCTGAGATTAAAGGGGTACACCACCATAACTGGCTCTTGGTAGCATTTCTAAACAAGTTGTAGGAAGTCTGAAACAAGATACAGCCCAAGAAGTACATTTCTTGATGGTGAATCATCTGGGTTTTCCTAGATAACTTTATGCCTACAATTTAACTTTAGAATTACTATCAAGATTACTTAAAATAGTCCATGGTCTCAAAACTTAAGATCTTTTTATCTGTAACCACTGAAAATCGCTAGGATAGCTTCTCTCTTTTCTCCAGCACTGTCCTTGCTGTTTATTTTCTGCCTACCGAATACTGGGTCTTTGCTCACTTGGATATAACTAAAATCTTGTATACTTCCTTTCCTATGTTAGATGTTCAATAAATGTTTGTTGATAAAAGGAGTCAAATCTCAATCTGAAGGTGAATTTTCCAGTTGCTAAGTTCTGGCCACTGACAGTATGATGGATGGTATCCCTCTGCATCATAGAAAAATCATTCTGCAGCAGTAAAGATTCTGTTACCATGAAAGATCTTTCTAGTGTAGAAAAGACCTCCTTTCTTACAGAATTCTGTACTTATGAAAATATGCACTTAGGCATTACAATGAAAATAGCTGATCCTATTCTAAAGGAAGGAAATTGCCTTCACAAGCATATATATATATAAAATATAGATTACCTTGGCTTAAGTCAGCAATGGAAGGAGAAAGAATATAAAAGTGAGCCAAAGAAGAGGGGATATTAGTCCATGCTACCTTGCACATATTGGCTATGATCTGCCTTCCTTTTCTTTTTCATTTCTCTTCCTCTCTGTGGACTGAACCTAGAGTCTTGCACATGTGAGGCAAGCACTCTACATTGATCCATATTCCAGCCCTCTAATCTTTGTAAAATGTGATTTGTGGGCATATGGTTGTAGTAGTCTCATGTTCATTTGTATTTCTGTGGCATTGCACAGAAGGAAAGAAATAAAGACTGGAAAGAACCCTGCCAACTCTTGCAGAGGGCCTAGGTTTAGTTTCAGGTACCCACATGGTGCCTAACAACCATCTATAACTAGTTCCAGGGGATCTGACGCCCTCTCTGGCTTCTGTGGTCATTGCACATACAGGTGCACACACATGGCACAACAGTCACACATAAAGTAATATTTAAAAGTTTCTAAAAAGATGGGACTAGTAAGGATCATATCAGATGTAAATAAATAATGAAAAAACTACGTAGTAAAAGGGCTGAGACTGTGGATGGTGGTAGAGTACTTGTCTAGCATGCATGGAGTTCTGGGTTTAATCCCCAGCAGCCTCCCCCCAAAACCCAAACAGTAGAAATGTCCTATAAAACTCAATTTGAAAAGGATAAATGACGGACTTTTAGCAAAACTAAGACATAGAAGTTTCACAATTTAAATGTGTGAATCACTAGGGAAAATGAGAATCTATGAATAAGCTGAATAGACCTCAATGAATGAACTTGCACTGAGGAATGTCTGGGAACATTAACTTGACATGACAAGCCTCAACACAAATGTCACAGTGTATGGATTCGGTGGCAGGAGGGGCTGTCTGAAGTTGCCAGAGAGGAAGAGTGCAGAAAAGTGATTAAAGATTGATTGAGATGTTCTGTATGAAACATACCGAAATTCAATAAAGTACTCAGTTAAAAAAACAAATCCCTTTAAGATGAATCATGAAGAAATAGATCTGAACAGGCCAGTAAAGAAGGAAACTGAATCAAGAAAGGTCTTCCAGCAAACAGAAGCCCAGGACCTGATGACATCATTGCTGAATTCTGTCCAACATTTAAAGAACTAATGATTCTTCTCAAATTCTGGAAGAATATGAACTAGTGTCCCCCAATTCCAGATGACTAATAAGGGTAAAAAGACAATCAGAGAAATGCAAGCAATTTAGTATCAGTTAAATAGTCCAAATAGAGAAGTCCTCAATAAAATACTTACAAACTGAATTCAGCAACATAATACAAAGATCATAGGCCATAACCATATTGGTTTCAGTCCAAGGGTGTGAGCAATAACTGTATTACAATACATAAATTGTCTTGACAATGGAATCACATGATATTACCAGATTTCAGAAAGGAACTTTAATCCATTTCAGCATCTTTTCATGATAAAAGTCCTGAAGACTCTAGGAATAGAACAAACATACCTGTCTTACTTTTCCTGTTGAGATTAAATGCTCTGACAGAAGTGATTTAAGCGGAAAGGGCTTATGGATTCTGGCCCACTGTGGGTGAGTCTCCATCTCTAGCATGGCTTTTGTGCTCCAACCATGCCACAGAATGCAGGAAGATTGAACAGGCACTTAGGTGGCTCAGAGTGCAGCAGGAGGAGTTCCCAGGATACTGCGTCGGTGGGCAGTCCAGTTATTAAAACCAAAGCAGAGGTTTATATAGGGAGGCCTTTCTGACTGGTACAATAGGCAGGAAAGTTAAAGGTGAGGTCTTTAGGTAAATGCGGGAAGGTTGTAGGGCTGATGTGGAAAATAGGAAAAAGGAAACGAAATCCAAAAACCTGGTTCTGGTCATGGGTGATCTTTCTGGGGGAAAAGAAGATTCATATCTACAGTGGCTTCCTGGGGCCAGGTTATCACATCAAGCAGAGCAGGCCAGACTCCTACCAACCCTTCAGGGTATCCGGGGTTGCTTGACTTTGCTCAATGCCTTTTATGATAGACCCAGTCTCCACAGCTGAATCAGGGTGATCTCCCTGGTAATTCCAGATCCTGTCATGTTGACAATCAATATTAACCATCAGAATTCCACCTGTTGTCAACTTGACACCTAAAGCCATCACTGTTAAGCCATAGCCTTCCACCCCTTCATCACCCTACTTTCATGCCCATCTTATAATGCAAAATTACATTCAGAATGTGGATCTGTGTCCTATTCAGGGATAAGCATTGTGCTGAAAATGGAAATCTTTCTTTGGAAAATCTTACACTGTTATTTCCACAGACTGAATGTGTTTCCAATTGAATCGGTGAATGTTTTCTGGTTCCAGGAAATGCCCAAATATCCCTATAGGGAGCATAAAATTTGGTACTCATAAATATTAGCCAAAGAAGAAAATGCATTTATTAGACTGTTTTTATTATCTGTTGCCATGGTCCTACGACTTATTAGAATCTCTTTTTAAATCTATTTATTCCCACGCTGTCCTCACCCAACTGTGTCTACCGCACACATTGTCAGCAGGACGAAACGTAGCAGGGAGAGCAGGAATACAGCTAATGTCAGGAAGGGCGTCAGTACCATGTCCAGTACCAGGAACCGGACGGGGTTCAGCCAGCTCAGCATTCTGAGCGGGGTCATCTCCAGCATCAATAATAGCAGGAGGGCACTTAGTATCCACTGTCTCACTGAGAGTGGCAAGTCTGTACTCGGAAGAAATAGCGGGCGTCCCGTGCTTTTCTTCTTCAACCTTTAATGAAAATTTGAGGGGTGTTAGTTTTCAGTGCATTCTTTCTATTTTCATTTACTTTTATCATACATGTGTTAGATTCATTACCTTGCATTTAGTCCACATAATATTTCTGTGCTCTGTTTAACTGATCACTACAAGACGCTGACATTCTTAAAATGCTGCTTCATTTGTGCTTGAGAGAACGACCGGTGTTTTCAGAACTCTCGAGAAGGGCCATGCCTCGTTTTGAGCCCCACTCTCTCCGGCTTGCTGCTGCCTGACACCTTCACTTTGTGTAAAGAGGAAGAAATGAAAAGGAAAGGATAAAATGTGTCCTCTTTTGTCTTCATGACCCAGATTTCACATCAAATGGTCAGGTGTGGAGAGCGGGACACTGTGGGGCTTCGGGAACTAAAGGGACCTCTCCCTTTCTGCACTAAGTCATTCCTTTCACCATCGCCTTTCACAGTTTTCCAATCTGCGGGGCTCTTAGGATTTCAAAAAAGTGAAGCTGAACTTTGAAATGCATGAACAAAGTGGCCACTGAGCAAGGAGCTGAGGCAGGCTGCTGAGTTGCACGGATGGAATCTGGAGATGCCTTCTAAATTTCACACTCTGTAACCATCAAATTTTACACGTGGAGGATGTGTAAACCCCACTACTCCACTACCATCATCTACTTTCAGTAGGAGTAAAGTCAATAGGGCTTGAGCAGTTCATTCAAAGCTCTGGGGAGATATTACCCAGGAGTCTATGTGACCAAAGATGTGATACAATTCCACACTGCCGCTCAGAGAAATTACACAAAACACCCACTGAATTAATCAGATACATTTAAGAAGTGTGAATCCTACAAGCTAATTTAGTACCTAAAGTGAGGGAGAATTACTTTTAGTATGTAATCTATGTACATATGTAAGTAGCTATATATATGTAACAATAATCATCAAAGAAGAGGGCAGGAAACTGGGAGTGAGGACATGCAAGGCTGAACTCCTGTAATCGCATATCTTGTGCTCTTTGAGACTGAAACAAAGACAGAAATAGAGGACATGCTCTCTGCCTGTGTGATCAGAAAACATGAGCATCCAAGCAAACTAAAACCTACCTGCATTTATACTGAGGCTAAAGGCACCAGATCCCCGGATTACCATAATAACCAACTGGATCCACTAAAATTGATTTAGATGTATTGTCATAGTTATACTTACATAATTTAAAAATCACACTCAAGATTCTTTCTCCAAATAATCCTTGGTCAAATATCAGCCCGCCTTTATTATGGAAAAACTCTGCTCAGTGTAATTTTCCAAGCACTATGTACTTTCTAGCCCATTCTTTATGAGATTATAAAATGAAGGTTATATGATCTATACCATACAACAACTTTTGGGAACCAGAGGCATTTCTTCCTACCTACATTATTTCTTATATTGGAAACTAGTTGAAACTGGTGGGTGAAGAGAGGCTCAGTGAATAAGAGCACTGGCTGCTCTTCCAGAGGTCCAGAACTCAGGTCATAGTATTCACATGGTGGCTAACATTCTAGGACTCCAGTTCCCTGGGAATCTGATACCTTCTTCTAGCCTGAGGGCATTCATGTATGCAGTGCACTTTCTTACATAGAGGTAAATACACATCAAATAAAAAATACGTGAAAGTTTTACAAAAATTAAGTACCGTAAATTATATTTTGCATTTTACTGCTAAAAAGACAGACATGATGAGTTTTACATGAAAATATTTTCCTTTTCCTAATAGTGTTATTTTTTTTTCTGAACCTTGGAAAGTTAAAACATGCCATGACCTCCCTAAAATCTGGAACTCAGTGGGTATATCAGCCTGGATACTGACAGCTCATGTCACTACAACTCTTTTCAGGCAGAGATGGAATTTCCAGTGCACAGGTCTGACATCTTATGTTTCTTTCCAGTTGCTATGATAAACCCCCTAAACAAGGCAACTTAGGGGAGAAAAGGATTATTTTAGCTCACAGTTCCGGGCTACAGTCCATCACTGCAGGGAAGTCATAGTATGAGAAGTTAAGACACTTGGTCACACTGCCTCTACAGTCCAGAACAGAAAGTAGTAGAGACATGCACCCTTGAGAGCCCAACTTGTGAGATGGTACCACGCACAATCAGGGTGACTCTTCCCACCCCAAGTAACAAAATTAAGAAAATCCATGACAGGCGTTAAGAGGCCAATCTCACAGGTTTTGTCAATCTGAAAGTTAACATTAACCAGCGTATCTGAGTAAAGCCAAATACCGAGGTTCATTGGTCTCTGAGCTGGTGAGTGTGGACAGCAGAGGACAACACGATTGCATTTACGTCACCTCAAATCCCATGAAGAGTGATGAAGTCTCTTTCAGATTGTGAAAAGTTTGCTGGAGAAGAAGAGACAGCTCCATCTTGTGCTTTACAAACATTTGCTATTTGCTCCTTGCTCAAATTCTACTGGGACTCCCCTGAAATCTGTATCAGCTATGACTCATCAGCTGGGTGTGCTCTGCTCAACGCCATTCAGTTGCAGTGCAAAGGGCACTATGCGCAGTACCTAACAGATATCTGAACATTAACAGGTCATCATTCCTCATCCTCCATCTTTGAGGACATAACTGTTTACCCAGACCAACTTCAACACCAACAACCCTGGAAACTCCCTTTCACCAGTCTCCCATTATTCCTGTCTCCCCTTAGAACTTTTCTAATACCTGAAGCCTGCAAAATCGAAACCTGCTCCTTGGCTCCAGATTTACATTTCTTCCGGGTGTGTCCAGACTTGAACCCAGTCTTTCAACATGTAAAACTGTACAGCAGTGGCACCTACACCTACAATCATGACCCCCCTTTGAACAGTCTTTTCTACCACTTGTAAAAGCTGTCACCGTGCTGGAGAGATGACTCAGTGGTTTGGAGCACTGCCTACTATTGAAGATGACCTGGATTTCCCAGCACCTACATGGAGGTAAACGACCATTCATAAGTTCAGTTCTAGGGGATCTGATACACTTCTGACCTCCCTGGACAATGCACAACACAAGTGCACTTACATACATGCAGGCAATACACTCATACACATAAACTAAAAGTAACGGAGTGGCACACAACTTTAATTCCAGGACTTGTGAGGCTGAGGCAGGCAGGTCTATGTAAGAGGCCAGACTGATCTATATAATGAGTTCTAAACCAGCTGGGGCTACAAAGACACCTTATCTCAAAAAGACCAAAAAAAGATAAATTTAAAAAGTGTCATTAAGGAGACTTTCCATCACATTCACCAGGATGAGGTTCCAAAATCCTGCACATCTACCTTAAGAAACAATTCACAGTGACCATCAGAATCTAACTGTGTACATTGTACATACTGGTAACCTGCAAACACATTTTGGAAAACAGGAAATTGAGAAAAAGAAAAGTAAAATGAGTTAAGTACTGGAAAACAAAAATCGTTAGACAAATCTAGACATGAACAGTAAGTAAAGACATCATCAGCAGAGGAAAAAAAGGTACCAGTTTAGGACCCTTCTCCCAAATCTCAAAATTCAGCGGCATTTACCACACCCAATACCTCTGCAGTATGGGAGCATTTTTAAGAATCACTCCTGCGGTTTACATCCCTTCTCACAGCAACACAAATGTCTGCTGGAAGCCGCCGCACGGGTGTACTTCACTCATTTATTTGGACAACTTTTGAGTACAGAACTAGCGTAGCTCATACCCTAACCTGTGACTGTGCAGGAGAAGCAGTATCAGAAGGAAAGCACTACCATCTCACAGCTGACAGCGGACCACCACCAGCGGAGATGACGCAGATGTGAAAGAACAAACTTCTGGGCAAAGTCTGCTCAAGAGACCAACAGGGTGAGTGCCGCGACCCCCCGCCCCGCCCCGCCCCGGAACTGGAAAGTAATGCTTGTGAAGGACATTGCCAACCCTGGAAGGAACAGAGCGGACTCTCTGTAGTGTGCTTTTCCTGCATACCCAGAACAAGCCCAAAGGAGACAGGTGATATCCGGTTACCTGTCCTAGCTCCTCTGTTGCTGTGGAACCCAGACCACAGAGCACTGGGCTCCCAGAAGAGACAGGAACATAGGAGCTTCTGGAAGTACCTGCACTTGGCCGCCCATTCCCTTCCCAAAGTGCAGCGCCACCCTGGTCTTTGCCCGCCCTTCCCGGGGTCCTCTGCAAGGCAGATGTGTTCGCAAAGCTGTGCCTCTCGGGCGACAATACATTGATCTCAGGGTCCACGTCACAGCAGGCGGCGCTCCCCGGGAGAAAGAGGGGGACTCAGCATCCAAGGAGCAGTTCCACCCTCAGTCTCGCCTTATGGTGCCCGATCCCCCACTGCTCTGTCAGAGACATGAACCGGGCACCACGGAGGACAGGCGGCAGCGGGGGAAAGGCACGGGCTCTCCAGGTTCCAGGTAAGCTACCAGAGCAGGGCAAGCAGAGAAGGCCAGCAGGAGAACACGTGGGGGACACAGGCGGGCACGCACAGGAGCACGTGGGGGGCGGGGACAAAGCCCAGCACGCGGAGGAGCACGTGGGGGCGGGGACAAAGCCCAGCACGCGGAGGAGCACGTGGGGGCGGGGACAGAGCCCAGCACGCGGAGGAGCACGTGGGGGCGGGGCCGCGGGCGGCCCAGCTGTCTAAACCTGACCAGTACACAGGGCTTCCCAAAGAGACCCGAGCCAGGGGGCTACCGAAGCGCCCCGCTTCTTGGCCGGCCCCTCACAGGGCCGACCGGTCTTTCCCGGAGGCAGGACGCCGGACGCGCCGCCTCGGGACAGGAAACTGCCCTCCGGATCCACTGCCGGCTGCCAGCGGGCAGGACTGCGCTCCCCGTCTCTGAGGGGAACTCGGCATCCTGGGGGCGGTTCCGCGCTCAGCCTCGCGGCAGGTGCCCAACTCCGCACTGCGATGATAGAGACGCGGGCCCGACACCGCGCAGGCCGTGGGACACGGAGGCTGGCCGCCGTTAGGCGGAGGAGGAGCACCTGGGAGCAGGCGGGGGCGGGGCCGCAATGCGTGTGGGTGCCCAGCCCAGGAGGGCCGTGATGGGCCACCAGGAAGAGCCCGAGCTGGGATTAAAGTCTCGGGCCACCGCACAAAGCAGAGGAGCTGCTCTTCCCGTCGTGCGGACACCCGCTCCCGCGAAGGTCAGCGGGCCTCCGGATGCACCGCCCCGCAGCCGGCGACGCGCGCTTCGCTCTGCGGGAGTCTGAGGGACTAGACCGCACCACGCCGGGCGCTACAGAGTCTTCAGGTACCTTGAGGCTCTCCTGGAGGGGGGGCGGGGCTACAGGGGAAGGCTCTCTAGGAGGAGCGCGTAGGGGGCGGGGCCACGGCGAACAGGTCTGACAGAGAAGCTCCTAGGGGGCGGGGCTATAGGGGAAGAGTCCCTTGAAGGAGCTGGTAGGGGGCGGGGACAGGAGTGCCACACGCAGAGGGGAACATGGACAAAGGCAGAGTGTTGCCCAGGAGCACTTGGGGAACATGGGGCTGGGGACGGGGCCAAAGATGGCGGGGCGTGGTGGCACAGGCAAGCCATGTCTACATAGGGAGTTGCAGGCCAGCTGGGGCTATGAGCAGACCATGTCTCAAAAACAAAGAAAAAAAAAAAAAAAAAAGCATGGAGACTTGCTCTGGGTAAAGGTGCTTTTAACCAAAGCAGTTTGAACCCACGTGGTAGGAAGAAGACAACCAAGCTGGAAGTTGTCCTCCAGCCTCCACATATCTGCTCTGGCACTCTCCCTCATACACAAATAAAATAAATAAATGTAATTTTAAAAATTTTTAATAAAATAGAAATATTAGGCTAGATACAAGATTCATCATTGATCATTTTCTCAAGAAGGAAGGCTATTACAGGCTTTTGAGCACATTGTTTTTTCAAGGGTTGTAACATGCTTTTTTTTCAGAGACTATAGTGTTCATAAGCACTAAGGAATGGGTGATTAAAAAACTATGTTTTCGGGCTGCAAATGTGACTCACAGCAAAGAAACCTCTCTCACGTAGTAGAAGAGGAAAACATAATCATAAGTTTCTGAGAGTCTTCTTTAGTCTAAGGCCCTTTTTCACACAGTAACTGAAAAAAGGCTGGAGAAATGGCTCCTTAGATCAGAGCACTGACCCAGTCTGTTCCCAGTACCCACACGGTGGCTGACAACCATCTCTAACTCCAGTTCCAAGAGATCCTACTCCCTCTCTAACCTCAGCCACACCACATATGCACAGGTGCACTTACATATGTGCAGGCAATACAATCATACTCATAAAATAATAATCATTTTTTTAAAACTGATAAAAAAGGCATTTTCTGGTGAAAGGATCAAGCAGAGGATGTTGGATTGCTTTGAAGCGTTAGTAATAGACAACCTAGCAGACCCCTTATTGCCACTGTCCTATGCCACTCCAATTACATAACAACTTGGATTTGGTGGCATGGAGTTCTTTTGGTCAGTATCTTGCAACAAATGCATATGAGTTCTCAGGGTTGGCACACCACAAAAGAGAGTCATTACACCAACACCTGCAGGGATTAGGAGCACCAGACAATCTGCTAGAGGTCCTAGAGACCTTAAAGACCTCCACCCCTGGGTCAAGACCTGCTGCATTTCTCACATAGTTTAGTCACTGGGACTGCAGCATGTACTCAAAAGTGGAATGGACCTACCAGCAATGGGAAAACCAGGGCGTTAATATAATTCCAAAAGTAGAGGATCCCTATTATGATGAACCTTATGTACATAACTCTATGCCTATGCCTCTGCTTCTTAATTCCATTCTCTACCATCCACCATGTCCTCTGCCAGAAAGCTGGGACAGATGCAATTGAAACAATCATGCCAGGAGCAATGGAACAGACCCTTTCTTTGGACTGTTAATGGTAAGGAATGGCCTAGCATATAATTACAGAGGGAAAAGGAAAACAGAAATTCTGATCCGCCCACAAGCTAGGGAGAAAAGAATGAGAGAAGAGGTGACCCCATCTGAAGCCTCTATAAAGAACATGCAAAGGTACAAACAAGATGTACCATTCTTTCACACGAGTTTTAGGATTGACCAGGTTTGCCCAAACAAACATGGGCAATTACCATGATTATCTGTGATTGTGCTTGGGGTTTCCTGCTTACCAGAGCACACTAGCAGAGACAAACAGGGGCACAGGATAACAATTCCACAAAGACTCGATCCACCGTGGTGAACTGAATTATAGGCATGTCAGTATTAGAAAGAAATCAAGCAAAATATGCACCTGGATGAAGAGGAGAGGGCCGTGTTCCAATCTGCAGAAGAAAGTGAGAACAGGGGCATCAGGAAGACCTTCAGAAATTAACAGAAAGGGAAGCTCTGCAGGAAGCGAGACCGACTGAAACACTGACAGAAACACAAGTCAATGCCTAGTCTAGAAAGGCTGGATAAAGAAGCTCAACTCCAAGCTGTCCCTTGGGCCTGGCTCCCTTGAATCTCTCACATCACTGGACCTGCTGAGCGGGCTACAATCTCTTGAGACAAGGAATCAGAGACTGGGTGCTTCCAAGAAGTCACATCGAAAAACTGGGAATGGAGATGCTGCATCCTTCTGCCACTTAGAGGATAGAAAGAGTTCTGATGAAGAGCCTCAATCTGACAGGTCTAACTGATTACTGAAACAGGTCTACTGTCCTGATACATGGCCAATTGGCAATTCCAGAGGAATATGAACCACAGCAGCCTGATCAAACCAGTCCCATAACAGAAGAAATACCACTCGGTGAATACCAGATGGCCGACCTATTTCCAGATTACTGAATGGCAACTGCTTCTCCTTGTTGCATGCACCAAATTGAAAGAAAAGCCTTCCAGAATCTGGAAGGGCGGGGAGGGTACATGCTTACCCAGGGAGCTGCCAGACTCCAAGAACCTGGGAAAGAGTCCTACCTGAGACAGATGAACTAGATGCTCATGGAATTCTTAACAGTGGGACCGCAACAGATACTATGAAGTTAACTGACTATGACCGTTTATTTATCTGACACTCATAAGCATGATTTTTCACCTCTTAAACAGAGGTGTCATCTTCCAATCTCTCCTGTCACCTTGACTGTCACTTTACCAACACTAAATGTAATGATTTTAATAGAATATATTTGATACTAACAAATGAATGTATTACAGCCATCCTTCTACTAAAAATATGGAATATTAAGGGGAAAATTAAAGTCTTTTGTCTTTTTTTCTGATGTATGAGCGCTAATGGACAGTATTAAACTAGATTTCATTAAAACAATATCTAACAGCTTACCTAATCCACATCTGTAATTACCATGATAGCCATTCCTAAATCTTGTGATATTTTCTGTTTTTTAGGGTGCTAAATTGTCTATTTACCTTAACTTCACTGCAGGGAAAGGTGAGTAGTTCAGGAATAAATTTTTCAAAAATGGACTTAGGTTGTGGCTCACTGTTAGAGCTCATTCCCAGCATATGGGAAGCCCTATTAATCCTTATCACCACAATTAAAAGTCCAATAATATTCATAGAAAACAATACAAAAAAAGTCATTCCTCTTACACTGGTATTGACTCCTTTTCATACATTTGGTTTAATTGTGTTGTGTACATTTCATACAGCAGTTCTTAATCTTCCTCTTCCACCCAGCCCCCAAACCCACACTGGACCTCATATTCCATCATACATGTTCAGTCCTATCCAGTCAACTAATGTGCCCAGGTGTCCTTTGGTGCAAATTCAACCACTGGAGTCTGGTCAGACTATTTAGAGATCGTACCTAAGGCATACTCTCCCTCTCCCTGTAATAATAAGTCTTTAATAGTTCTCAGTCTAGGTCTGGCCCACCAGTACTTTCTATCCCTCTACTCTGGGCCTTTGTCCAATTTGAGTTGATGTGAGTCCTGTGCTCAATGCCATCATTACCACAATTTCACATGTGCAAGCTTCCAGTAGCCTGAAGGACCCTTATTCCCTAAGTTCATGAACTAGACCTAGCTCTTCACCATTTCCTCCCCCTCTTCCACAATGATCCCTGAGCCATAGGTGGTTAAGGTTCCATAGAACTGGAAAGCACACTGCAAGTTGTCCTCAGATGTCTACATCCACCCCTCCCAAATCCACATAATCACACAGAGAAAACACACACAAGATGGTGTGTTTGCCTTTCATATTTGAATGAAAGGCACAGTTGGATAATGCTCGTACTAGAAAAACAAGGTTATTAAATGAAAGCCACACTAATAGGGGCAGGATTCCTCCCAATGAGCTGCAATTAAAGAAGCCCCTAGAGTCCCCCAAAGCATTATAGACTGCCTTTGGTTACCCACAAGAATTGGATTGTAAGACCCTGTTGCTGAAGACATCACACACTTGAGCTGTAGGACACTGTGAAATAAGCTGAATCTGAGCTGAGAGTGTCAAGACTGGGAAAATCATAACAAGAATCACTACTATTATTTTCCTAAATAAACCTGGCATCAAACTTCCCTATAAATGTTTATATGTTTACCCACAGATTTATGCTGATCTCTGCTGCCATCAGAAAACTTTCTTTCTTTGCAGTAGGCAGGGGTGAATGTGGAGAGTCACAACTGGTCTAAGAATAGAGAATAAGGGGTCTCCTGCAAGGCTCAGAAAATATCATGGAAGATAGAGGTAGAAGAATGTCAGAGCCAGAGGAGGGGGAGAAATGCTGCAAAACAGTGTCTTCTGGACGTGACATGGCTAATGTGCTCATGAAGTCCACAGTTGTGGTTACCTGAACATGAATACACAAGATTGGGTCATCAGCACTTGATTATGCATGGGAGGGACTCTTAAGGCCCGGATTTCAATGAAGGACTATGGAAGTTAATGGGGGTGAGGGGAGGGAGTGTCAAAAATTTTTTAATTCAAAAATGAAAGTAAGCCATCACCAAAATATGTTTTAACTCTACCAACATATTACAGGGTTTGAATGATGTTTACAAATTTGGCGTTTAGGTAGTTTGCGTATGCAAACCTCAGTAAGACTGGTTTTCACTAGTAAAACTTATGAAAAATTTCTTGAGGACACAAAACAGTTGAAAATGTATTATTTTAACATTGTATATTTAATGAGTAACTATTAAAATCTTATGCAAACAGTTGAATAATTAAAGCGTCTTCTTTAAGAAAATATTTTCTTTCACATTTCTGTAGGGTTTTGTTATTCTCCCAAATACAGATTATGCCTTGATTTGTTAGTAGAGTCTAGGGGTGATTCTTCAAAGGACCAAGGATCAACTTCAGCAGCAGCTAGAAAAATAAAAATTATATACTTTATCTCAAAGACTTCAAAATTAACCTGTCAGTAAAGAAGATTGAGAGCATTATCCATATTAATTTATCTAATTAAGAAAAATGAATTTAACATTGCAAATCAATGGGAACAGATTACATTTGTTGTTTATACTTTATGCAGACACCAATTACTTAATCTAAAGGAAAATTAGAAAGCATACCTTCTTTTCGGTCTCTAGTCATGTGTTTTACCAACTTCAGCTGCCACTGAAATAAATATTATTTACAGAATGTCAATAGTTATAACGTAATATCATGAGAGGGATCAATGAGGTAAACGTTGCTTAACCTAAGATTTTAGAAAACAAGGATCTATGAGCATAGGCTTAAGAAAATTCACATAAGTAAAATTCCTCCTCATTTTAAGTATTCTCTAAAATATTTTATTTTATGTGTATGACATACATGTAAGTGCACCTGTGTTGTGCAATGTCGGTGGAGGTCAGAAGAGAGCCCTGAGTTCCCCCAGAACTGGAGTGACAGACCATTGTTAGCCACCTTGTGGGTTCTGGAACTTGAACCTAGGTCCTCTACAAGAGCAGTCAGTGCTCTTAAACACTGAGTCACCTCTCCAGCGCCAATACATTTTACATTTTAATCGTAGAGATTATACCGGTGCTACTGAGATTAATCTGATCAAGACTACAATAAATATATTGTACTAAATATGCATTACTTAATGTGAGTTACGGATCCAAAGATTAAGTAATTCAATGTATATTTCATACTGACTGCATTATTTTGTGAATTTTTGAAATAAATATACACCTGATAGAAACTTCATAAAGATTTACTCTGATGGACTTTTCTCTTCAACATACCGTTGTCTTCTTTTATAAAGATTTCACTTTGATGGATTTATTTTTCCTTGAACTTACCACTGTCTCTTTTTATAAAGCAAAAAACTGAAAATATGCCCCAAGCTCTTAACACTTCTGTGCAGAATTTTAATATACAAGTGAAAGACGCAATATTGTTATGGCAGGTGACTTGCCAAGGTGGAGGGTGTAAGTTTCAGGGGGTCTAACTTCTGGATAAGGAGCTACAAGCAAGCAATGGAAGCTGAAAGAGGAAGCGTGAGCTCCCCAAAAGGTTATCTCATCCCAAGAGGTCAGCCCTAAACACATGGACACATGAGCACCATTAAATGGATGCTGTGCATTGTGTAACATATGTGAGTGCATGAATATTTATAAATATGTATAGTATTTGTAACAAAAATAAAGAAGAGGACAAGAAATTGAGAGGGAGTGGGCAGCATGGGAGGGGCTGGGGGACTGGGAGTGGTGGAAATGATGCAAATACAACCTTGAATGAAATCCCCCCAAAATTTAAAAGATGTTTAAAATATGTCATGGTCTCTAGAGCATGACTACAATTCCGTATTTATAGAAATACAAGATGTTGTGGAATTTGCTAGACAAGAATGGATAGAACCAGTTTCAATTTTAAGTTTCTTCGATTTAAGTTTCTTAGATTCATGACTTTGAAGAATAAGAAACAAAGAAAATAAAGCTTAATTCTGATTGTGTTTCAAATTAAAGAACACTTAAATATTTGCCTAGTTATACTCATTTAGTTAACAATGAAATGTGTGGGGCTACTTCAAACTATAATACAAGTGTCCCCCTACTCCTATGTACAATGTTTGAAATTATACTTTTGTATGAAAATATTGTCTTGGCATTGCTACTGAACCCTCTCTTTTGGGAACTTATCAGAGCTCTTTAGAGCTTGCCAGAAGCATGCTCATCAAGCAAGTTTATCAACATCTTCCTGCTCCCTCCCCATATCAAGCCTGAGGTGTACCAGTCAAAGCCAGGGCTGGGTTCCTCCTAGAGGGCACCCAGGACAAACATAACTTTATCAAACACCTTGGATGGAAGCTTTTCCGTTTTTCTCACCATTCCCACTAAGGCTAAACTTTTGGGACTCCAATCATAACTCCAACTCTTGGCTCAAGCTACCCAACCAAATAAGTCCATGGATCAGTAAGGATCTCAGTTGACTAGCCAGTCACATACAATATAACAGTGAGTCAAAAATCGATTTCAATCTCCCCTTCAGAAGGGTAAAAACCCCTACTTGTCTCAGGAGGCTGGAGAAGCTATGACTCCATCAGAAGAGCCCTTTGGTAGGTGTAGTCTTCTAAATGCCTCGGAAACTTTCCCACAGATCAAGCCAATGAGACTTCCTTAGTCTAGGACAACTATCTGCAGGTTCCTTTCCAAGATTATGCTCCTGGAAACATTCCTGGTATTTAGAAACTGCTTATTACAATGCACTGTGATGTTTTAAAATATTCTTTATTTGGGCTTCTTTTACTTTTCTCTGTAAGAGTCATTATCAGAGATCAGTGCATGAGAGCCTTTATATTTCTTTCTGTCCACCTCCTTATTTGTTCTTTTCGTTTTATACATTCCCCTGTATTCCTCCTCCTTTGTTACCCTAACTACTTCCATTGTTACTATGGAATCACAAAAAAGGCAATGTAGGTGTTCAATAAAAAGAGGAATTACAGCTACCCAGTGCATTCTTTAGATTGCACTGCCATCAATGCATAGACAGTCACCACAAGTCTCTCCTAACATCAGTCTACCCTCCCTAGTCTGCTTCCTGTCTGAATCTGAAGCAATTTTATGTCCCCCCACTACTTGGTGGGGACTCTGCATGCTAGTTTATAACATCTGATATAAACTTTCCAAAAACTTCTATGTGATGCCTCATTTCACGAAAATCTGAAGCACAGCTAATTCTAACCTTGTTTCTAGAACCAAACAAGCTGAGCCAGTTTCAATACTCTTCCTTTTGGGGGACCTTCTCTGGCTAGGAATGTGACACTAGACATGTGGTCCATGCAATCCAAATGAGAGATTTCGTAGTTGCAAGCTAATACATGAGAGACAACACTTTACGGCTATAAGCACACGAATACAACTAAGCTGTTTGGTGGGGACTGTACTTCAGAACATCTGGATTTACTGATGGCTAATAAGGTGGTGTCTGGGCAGTGCTCGAAGAATCATGTTGCTCTGGCAGTGAACCTGGAAAGTCTCAATGCCTTCATAAGGTCAAAAACAACCTACAAAACTGAAAGATTATAGTTCGGAATGGTTGAAGTAGAAGTAAATACTTGGTCCTGGCTTTTCTTAATTAACTCCTTCCAATGGCTCTATCATTGCATTACTTGTTAGTCTGACCTCTGGGGTCTCCCTTCTCAAATACCATCTATCCTTCAGAAGTCAAAATCATCCAAAACACTTCACAGTAAAAAGCCAAATTCCAGCACTTGGGTACCATATCATTCTCCTTCTTTGAACCTTCCCTCTGCACAGCCAAGCAAGGACAGCTCAATGCCACTGATCAGCAGGAAGCACACACTGAAGACTAATTTTTTGTCTTTATTTTTCAATTAAGATAGACTCTCAAAACTCAACAGGCAAGAACAAAACTTAATATTACTGCTAACTCAGAAGGAACGCTGCTTTCTTGAGTCTAAGAAGAGCAGAAAATTACTGGGCCCATGCTCAGGCACATGTCTGCTGAGCAAAACAAGGGACAAACAAAACCAAATCAATCTCTCTAAGACAACTTCCTGAAACCAGCTCTGTGATTATCCTGTAGAAAATGTCTGGAAACCAGCTCATTGGGCCATCTCTATGGCTCAGCATCTGAGTATTTCTTGAAGGCAAGCTCTAATGACTTTTTAACAAACTGTAGAATATTTCTTTGGTTTGGGGGAACTCTTGTGAGTTTCACTTAATTTGCTTTGGCCAACTGAACCAAAGCAGTATTTCACCAAATTAAAAATGAGAATTATAGGAGAAAACTGTATATTTCTAAAAGGGAATAACAGACGGTTTTACTAACCTTGGATGTGTACTTCCCCACACTCTCACATAAAGGCTGAGGGTCTGAGGTGAGAAACAGTTGGGCTTCTTGTTGGGAGAAATGGGTCACGTTCCACAGCGGGATTAAGCCTGGCAACAGGAGGACACTCTCGCACAGAGACGGAACTCGAACTGTTCTCCAACGTCCTGTTCTGCTGGTGCACTAGCCTGAGCTTTGATTTGACCACCGTTAACCTTTCCTTAGTCCTAGAAAGATTGCAATAAGTAATCACATCTTCCTCCTAAACGACTCTTAAATATCTTGTAGTGCTAAAAAGAAAATTTAATTAGAATAGGCAGAATGTCTCCATAAACCCTCTTTGAGTTGACAATGTGTCAAAGTATATCTACTCTACAGAAGTAGAGGCTTAAATTTGTTCTAAAAAAACCACATCTACTCTACAAAGGATTCATAACTAGTATTTCAAAACACATCTGAGAGAGAAATGGTTATCAATGATTGACAACTTAACAAATGACCCTGCTGTGTTCCTGAAGGGCATTACTTACAAGATTCCTAAAATTGATGGTAGAAATACTCATATTTAAAAGGGCAGCATATGTGAGATTATGGATATCCTAATTTGCTGGGCGGTAATGGTGTTTTTCTCTATTTCAGTATACAGCAGAATATCATGTTGTGCTTCTTAAATGTATACAATTAAAAGAATAAAACTAGAAAAAGAGCAAGAATTCCTGTGTTTAGTAAACCACTGGGGTTTAGAAAACCACCCCTTGAATTGATTTTCAAAAATGTGCATTCATAATTTGTGCCTTTTATCCATGATCAGTGATAATTCAGGTATTTATTTCTGAGGGACAACTCAGACCAGCATCTCCAGAGAATGGAGGAGTAGAGAGCTGACATGGTGATCAGACAAAACTAAAGCATTTACTGAGGAGTGAGCTCACTACAAAACCACCAGAAGTGACTCCTGATCTTTCTGTCTTACATACCCAGCCCCTGAAAAAAGCAAGAAATTGTTTTAATGACTTTGTGATTTATATTTGCATTAATCCTGGTTTTCACTTTTTGTCATGTTATAAATTTTCAATACTGTAAGGACATTGTGCCCACAGATACACTGGAAATGTATACACAAAGACCACAGTTAAGGAATGTTGTGTTCCAGGTGCCAGAATGATTCCAGAGTAGTACTGGTACTAGGGCTCTCCTGTTTGGATTAAAGCTGTTCTTTCTCAGAAATAAACTTGTTAATACCTCTATAAAGATGAAGGCAAAACATTTCTAAAAAACAAACAAACAAAAATCACTTATTCGGGGCTAGAGAGATGGATCCATGGTTAAAAGAACTTGCTGCTTTTCCAGAGGACCAGAGTTCGGATCCCAGCACCCACATTGGGAAACACTCAAATGCATGTAACTACAGCTTCAGAGGATCCAGTTTCTCCTCTCCATGGGCACCCACTCACACATAAAAACACATGAATAAAAAATAATGTTTTTTTTTTCCTTTTTGAGATAGGGTCTCCCCATAGCCTCAGTTTTCCTAGGATATGCTATGTAGATCAGGCTGGTCTTGAAATCCCAAAGATCTGTCTGTCTCTCTCTACCTCCCAAGTGCTGCAATTAAAGGTATGCACCACCACACCCATCTAAAAATAAACAATTTTTTTAAAAATTAAAAATACATATCAAATGCCTGTGCTGGAGAAACAACTCAGTAGTCATGTAGACAATCTGCTCTTCCAGAGGACCAGAGTTCAGTTCCCAGCACCCCACACCATGAGGCTCTCAACCACCTGTTCTCCAGCTCCAAGGGATCTGATGCCTTCTTCTGTACTCCCCCAGACACCTGTACCTATATATGCTTGTGCATGCAGGGACATGCATGTGTCTGTGCACAAAACACACACATAAGTCAAAATAAGAATAAATCTTTGAACAGACTTGGTGCAGAGTAACTATATGATAACATAAACAGACTACCACATAAAACAAAAATATGAAAAAAGCAAAGAAATAAGACTGCCAAGGACTAATACTTAAAGTGTATTTCACTCCCGGATATTTGTCAAAGCTTTATTGTGTAGGCTAGATTTCATAGTTTAAAAATTTTCACAAACCTCTATTACTAAAAGTCATGATTTAAGGACTAATTAGTGAGTTTCATTCTATTCTATTCCTGTTTTGACTTACTGCTTTAGTCTAAAGGAGAGTGATTTTCTGGTTTCACTTGCTTCTATACAGAGTTGTTTATATTTTTCCATTTCTGTCCTAGTAGACTCCATCTGACTTTGAATTACAGGGAGTTGGGATTCCAGACGTTGAATTCTGAGTATCATCTGACTTATTCTTGAAGCATCGTTGCTCTCTCTTAACTTCTCTAGATTTTTTTCCTCTGCTAATTGTGTCTAAAAGCAAACGAGAAGTAAATATTTTAAAAATAACTATACCCAAAGTTAATATTGTACATTTATAGTAGGTACTATTGAATCACTGATTTCACAAAGTTAATGAGAAATTTTCATTCTGTGAAACAGGATGATGGAGCTTAAAATATTTATCATCTAATACCAATCAAATACCAGTGCTTCACATCTGAATCAGAAAACGAAACTGCATCTGTTTTTCTTTGGGTGCTGAAGGGAATCAAATCTAGAGCACTGTGTGCGCTACGTGAGTGCCCTGCCACTGAGAAGTAGTCTCAGCTGTGAAGCACTCTCACTCTAGTACTTGTTACCAGATTATTCACTTAAGGATGGAATCATTCAAGAACTTAATAACTCCGTATCTTAAGAACAAATCCACAGTGTGCTACATCTTTCCCCCCAATACTCCTATATGCAAACTAGCTTTAAAAGCCAATTGACCAAGAATTTTGGTCCCCAGTGACTTAACAAAAATAATTTTATTGAAAGAACCTGTTCAATGATGGAGGATGAATTTTTTCAGGGCAAAACATGTCAGCTGTCTTCCAGAAATATAAAAATCAAACCACCACAAAAAAATTAAAGGAAACATACATACTAGATACATCCAAAGCATCATGTGACATGAATTTAAGCATGTTAAACCAAATTAACCTGTAAAACAGATAAACATGTTTTCACAGTTCCTCTAAATTATTTCATGTTCTTTCCTCAGTCTCCTATCTACTTTGATGAACTTGATGGCAACATACCATATTCTCTTGAAAAAGAGTTTTGAGGCTTACTACTTCTTTTCCAATGTTTTCTTGATTCTTGTGTAAACTTTCACAATTATATTGGGCTGTTCTTATTGCCAATAGTTCTTGCTCAGTCAGTTGGATATTTATATCTTGATGTAAATATCTGCAATGTACAGATTCCCATGTTTCCTTAAGAAAATTGAGCTACATGAAGAAAAATACAGTTTGTTATGAACGGTTAAGGCTGTGAATAGTCTGACATAAAATCAGTAGCTAGTTTGGACATCAGTGTATTTGCAATAAATTAATTTCTATAGCACATTCTTCTGTTGCAGTCTTTTGCATTTCTCAGAAAGTCAGTAAGAGTCACAGAAAAGCACTCTTTACCCTGACTGTCACTGAACGGGATGCACTTAACCTTAGATTTTCACAGTTCTGTAACTGTTTCATGTCTTTTGTTTTCAAAAAGGACAAGGTTTGGGGTTTTATTTAGTCATACTAGACAAACTTGCCAAGAATCAGGTGCTTTCATTGGTAGAAAATATTTCATATACATTTGATAAGCCAAGGGTTTCTAGAAAAAAAAAAAAAACAGAGTTCCCATGTGTCTCCAATCTGACAGGATTTCTATGGGGATCACACAACAGACACATAACAGGACAAAAAGGCACATGGCAAGTGCTGCCTTCTCTTACTGTGTTCATCTCAAGGAGTAGCAATGGAGGCAAAATTGCAGATGCTGATACTCAGTTTCCTTTTGGGGTCTTTTTTCTAGGTTCTATGCATAAAACCAGGAAATAGCAGCTCTAAGAACACAGGCTCCCAAGAGTAGCCAGTCACAGTGAATCCTAGGTTCCAAAGTCATGCAATGAACTGAAAAACAGGAATATTAAAGAGACAGGAAGAGTGTGGATTTGGGAAGAAACTCCTTGACCTGGAATGCTTGGGAGGATTTCAAAGGCACTGACAAAACCTTTTTAGAAGTACAAGGCAAAGGCTGTCTCCTCTGGCAGTAGAGCTAATCTCAGGATGGACAACTGTCCATCTGGTTCAGCTGTGTGGGACTGGAGTATTCTGGAACACAGCCACTTTTATATGCAGACCATTCCAACTCAACACCTTACTCGACTACCCAGCATTCCTTTAGCAGGACAAGCTGTGATTCACTGTGTTTAATGTTTTAATGGCATAAAGTAACTGTTTTTGCCCCATTACTGTTTTCAGTGATGTGGGACAAAACCCAACAGAGCCTCAAGTGTCCTTCAAGACAACAGCTACTGTCAGGAAACAGGCTGAAATAGCTTGGCTGATCTCAAGCCCCTCGTGTAGAAAAAGCCCTGGAGCAGGAGGCTTTGATTGCAGGCAGTCTTGGTACTGATAGGCTCTTAACAACCCTGATGTCAAGGTGCTGAAGGTTAGATTCATTTCCTGGGAAACTTAGATGCCTTGGAATTCCTGTGTACAGGATGTCTTATGGACTTCACAACAAAACCTAACCCTATGCTGGAAAATATGTAACCTGCAATAAAACTGATGTTCTTAAGAGAGGGTCTGGTTCTAACTTGCAACAATGACCTCCTAGTCACTGGGATGACAGGTGTGCACCACTGTGCTTCGACTAGATTATGAATTCTTGGATGATAAAAAAGGAAAAAGCAAAGGCGAGAAGGATCACCTCACTGCTTCTGTGAGGCACTCTTCCAGACCTTTTCTTAGCTTTGCTTTGTTTTGCAACTACAACTTTCTCAAAGGGGATTGTTGCGTTGTTGAGTTTCCCAACTTTTTATTTTTTGAGACGGGGTCTCTCTGTAGCATTAGGTGACCTGGAACTCAGTATGAAGACAAGGATGGCCTCAAAGTGACAGATATCCACATTTCTCTGCCTCTGAGTGCAGGGATTAAATGAGTATGCCAATAAACAAGGCTCTTTCCCAACTTTAACAGTTCAAGACTGTTAGACCACATTTGGAGAGTCAATCCCGAGCTTATTTTGAAAATGGCCCTCTAATTGGAACAGTGCAATCTGTGAACATGTGGGAATGAATTTTGTAGGCCTACCCATTGCCGGTAGTTCTTAAAGAAACGATTACAGTATAGCTCGGCATCTACTCCCCAGATCTTCTATCCAAGTGGTACAAAGCAGTGGGGCATTCAAGTAATTTGGAAAAGCCACAAAAGGGGAAGGAGGAATGTTTCCAAAACAAAATTCCCCCAGAATTATGTGCAGAACTTGTTAGAAAGGCCGACTCCCAGAATCCCCCCACTTCCAAAGTCTTAAGTAGTAAATCAACAGTCATGTACAGACAGTGGTGGATGTAGCCACCTCTTTTGTCCCTTCAGTTAACAGAGTTCACTGGGCTGTGTTGATACAGAAGCTTGAGGGAAGGAATGTCTGCTCCCCAGATGATGGAAAAGGGCTGAGATACCTACTCCTGGAATGCTGGGAGCAGGCTACCATAACCCTCACCCTGCTTGCACATGCATCAAGGGAGGTTTGTCACTGGGCCAGTCACCACAGCCTTGGGTGCACTATGCTATTGAGAAATTCCTATATATTTTGTATGGATGGTTCTTATGTAGACTTCCATACGCTATGCTTCTTAATAAAAGCTTCCCAGGAGGGCAGTAAAAGCACTCTGAGCTGTACAGCCTGCAGTCAGTCACCTGGTCTTAACTTTAGTTCCTTGGCACTGGTTACTTCTCAGTGGATGAAGTAGATCCTACCTATTGCAAAAACACGGGTGAGAGGAAAAGGAAGAAAAGAAAAAGATCTAGGGCAGCATGGGGGAATGTGAGTCAAGCAGAAGAACGCAGTAAGAAAGCTCCAGCTCAGAGCTACCACTACCACTGTTTCACTGGACTCCTCACAGACTGGGTTGATTGGGTAGATAGAATCACCTCTGTGGCTCAGCAGGTACACCTGTGAGTTGTATGTGGTGGTCATGGGTATAGAAGGGTGGTGCCTTCCAACATGTCTTTTGCCATCTGAATCAACAAAGACATTGCAAAATTTTAAGAGACTCAATTAATAAATCTTAGAAACATGAATTCTAAAATCTGCTTGTCTTTATCTTAACTGCATATGTTTTAACTTGAACTGTATTCCAAGAAGATAAGGCATGATAGATTCTTCCATATAAAGGTTTAGTAAATTCTTCTTTTCAAGTTCTTGGAATCTCTAAGTCATATTGGGAGGAAGCCCAAATCACTGAAGACACTCATGTAGTGTCAGCTGCAAGTGGGAAGAAATGAACTGACCTCAGCAATCTTTCACTAAACTACAGGATCATTAGAGAAATAAAATACAGGTTTGAGATACTGAATTTAAGGTGATAATATATCAGCAACTGATAGAGATCATGACATTAAACCTGAGTTGTTGTCACTTAAGAAAAACAGTAAAACACTCAACAGTAGCACAGATACATGGGGACAGAAAGGACCTACAAAATAAAAGGCCCAAAGAGATTCAAAAGTACTGTTAGCAAACCCCCAGAGCCCTTAAAAAGACTGATAGGAAGGGCTTCTGAGTCAGGGAAGAAACTGACACTCAAGCTAAGATAGCATATTGACCTTCGTCTTGGGAATCCAAAAGAACTCTTACATTTATGATCAGTTAATTTTCAATGATTACTTCAAAGAAATGCAAAAAATCATCTTTTAAATGAGAAAATTCCCTGCGCTCTGCATATGCACACATATAAAATGATAAAGATGACCCCCTCCAAATAGTATATATATCACATATAAAAATTAACTCAAAATTTAAATATAAAAAATGGGGCCTGGAGAGATGGTTCAGTAGTTAAGAGCACTGGCTATTCTTTCAGGGGACCTGGGTTTGATTTCCAGCACCTACATGGCAGCTAACAACCATCCTGCCTCCACTTCAAGTGGATCTGACACCTTCTTCTAACATTCACAGGTATTACACAACACAGTTTCACCTACATACACGCAGGCAATGCTCTCATACATGTAAAATAAAAATTTAAAAATAAAATCATAAAAAATAAAGACTAAAACACCTAAAAGAAAACACAGATGTGAAGTATTATCTGATATAGCCTCTGTCAGAAGAACTCAGAGCAAAAAACGATTAAGTAGATATCAACAAAATTGAATAGCACTGATGTTGAAGTTGGCAGCTAATAATGGAAAATCACCTGCCTCCTAAGGGATTCATACCCAGGATATTTAATGGAATCCTATAAATAACAATGAAAAGATAAACTAATCTAAAAGTAGAGAATAATTTAAATAGTCATTTCTTGAAAGAAGTTAAACAAATGGCTAACAAGAACGTGAAAACTCATGTATTGAATAGGAACCATTGAGGGAATCCCACTTCCTATCACTAGAATAGAAATTATATTTAGAAAGAAAGTTGGAAAACATTTGGTAGTTGGTAGTCATTTATAAAAATTATAACCTCCACTCAATGCTGATGAAATTTAATGTGAGTGACCACATTGAAGCATACACTGGCAGCCTCTTAAAAATTTAAAGACAGTGTTGTCACATGCCTAAGCAATTCCAGTCATAAGTATTTACCAGAAGTCAATGAAGAAAGTGCAACAAACTATACATTCATATGAATAGGAACATGGTAACAAAAGGCAAAATGCAGCCAAATCTGAAGGTTTATCAACTAAAGAATGAATCAATAAAATGTATAGTATAGCCATACAGTGAAATAAAACTCAACAATGATAAGAAATTGCTTACCCAGCCACACCGGACATGATCAGTAAAGTTATAACATCAACTAAAAGAAGATAGTTTCAGAAGTTAGACCATTTCTCATGAAATGTTCACAAAGGACAAAATCATGAGTAGAATGGTGATTCCCTACAGCTGAGCAGATAACAGGATGATTGATGGCTAAAGGGTAGTGAAGGTGCTTTTTATTGAATTTCTGTCATTTTCATACAATATAGTTTAATGGTATTTAGATTTTCTCCCCTCTCTGCACCTCCCCCCACACTGCCCCTTCCCAATTTAATGTGCTCTCTTACATGTATAATATGGTATGGCCTATATATGACTCTATTTGTGTCCCTAAATATCCTTAAGTGTGGGTTCATTCACTGAGCACAACAAGATTCCCATCCAACTGAATTTTATAATTTAAATGACTGGATTTCATATGTTATTTATATCTCAACGAAGCAGTTACCAAATTAAGTTAACTTGGTATCACCAGCCAGGTTTCAAGGCATGAATAATTCAACAGAATTCCCTCTTAATAGAAAAGTGGTATGCTTTTCCCATTATATCAAGTCTGTAATTTTTTTCTATGGCTAGCATGAAGGCTCAAATGTAAAGGCATTTACATGCAAGCCAGACAACTTGAGTTCAGTCACAGCCACCCATGAAAATAGGAGAGAACCAACTGTAGAAATTTGTCCTGTGACCTCAACACACACATCCTTTGTACACACACAATAATAAATATAAATTTAAAAGCCAGTGCATCTTTATATTTAGAGCTTTATACTTCCCCTAACTGAAATATCTTAGGCCTCAAAACAGAGTTAAAATTACCTCATGTTTTAGCATTTCAATTTTTCTGTTATTCACATCTTCATGGAAACAAAATTCTGTATTTTCACATTCACATAACTTCTTTTCTGTTAAGTCTAAGACTTCCAAAAATCTATAAAAACATAAAGAATTAGCATGTGAAAACTTTAACTGTAAGCAGACATTATAATGAGGCAATAAAAATTCAAAAGCTCATGAAAGTAATCTAATTTTAAAAATTGTTGTATGTACATAATATGAAAGAAATTTTTAGGATAAATTCAACAGAGAAACCTGCAACCATATTGTCCATTCTAGGGCTGTAATATTTACTTTTCACATGCTATGATGAAATTCCTAGTAAAAGCAACTTAAGAAGGGTTTACTATGGCTCATCCTTTGTAGGTACAGTATATTATGTTGTCCATTTGAGATGTATACTGACCCCTTCTGCCACAGGTGTTATGGATTCTATGCCCAGGAGAATTATTCTCTTGGCAGTTGTTTTTGAGCAGGGAACCCCTTCAGAGGCAATATCAGTTTGAATCTCTGTTCTTTCAAATGAATTTTCCCTTTCAATGGCTACAGACTTTGATGGGTAGAATCTTGTCCTCTTGTTCCCTTTCCTATTGTGCAAATGTAAAGTGAGAGGTTTCTCCTTCATTTTTCTCTCAGCTTTTATAATGACAGCTGTTTTCTGTATGCCAGCCTTATCTGCAACTTCAACTCACACACTTTTTGTACTGAACCATATAGTATCTCATATCTTTCTTCTCCATGGACTGTTGGACTGTCGCTTATTGTGAACCTGAATAAGCAATGGGCAGTAACCATGCCACAGACTGAGAATGCCATGTTGTCCTGAAATTCATGTGATCAAAAAATAGTCCATTACTAATTTTGAACTTAAGTCTCACTCATCTTTTTAGGACAGAAGCAGAATGTAGCCAGATTCTTTGCCAGGATGTAAAAGAAATGGCATCTCTTCTTCCCAAGACAGACCTTGTTCCTGTCCAAACCTTTATTACTCAGTCTACCACTTTCTACATTTTCTTTTGGAATTCTTATCTTCCAACTGCCTCTAGAAGGCCATTAAGATCTGATTACAAGCATTCTAGGACTTATCTAGCCTACAGCTCCAAATTCTTCCTCATTCCTCCTGCAAATCAGTTTGAAAGGCCTGCAGACAATACCATAGGGTTTATCACAGCAAGAGCCCTATTCCTTGATGCATATTTTTCTGTTTCAATTATCATTCTCATCTCTTTGACAAGTACATGGTAAAGGTAACTTAAAAAAAAAACAACTTTTGGGTCAAGAGAGATGGCTTAGTGGTTAAGAGCACCTGCTGCTTTTGCAGAGGACCTGGGTTCCATTCCCAGCACACACATAGTGGCTAGCAACTATCCATAATCTCAGTTCCAGGGGATCTGATGCACTCTTCTAACATCAGCAGACATTGCACATCTCTGGTACACCAACCTACATGCAGGCAATACTCTCATACACATTAAATAAGAATAATAAATAAAATATATTTTGTTCATGGTCTGGGGTGAAGTTGTCCGTTAATGTGAGAAGGCCTGGTGACAGAGGTGGGAGATAGCTGGTCACATTGCATCTGGAGTTAGGAAGCACAGAGAGATGTGTGCTGTTGCTCAACTAAATTATGATTTTTTTTTCTTTTATTATTCAGGCAGTATTCTAACCCATAAGTGTACCACCCATGTTCAGGTTAAGTCTCCTCCTCAGTTAAACCTCTCTACAAACAGCTTCACACATGCCCAGACATAAGCCTCCTAGGTGATTCTAAATCCAGTCAGGTTGATAAAGAAAATTAGTTATCATCACAATTATGTTAATATGAAGCATTAATTATTAAACCTCTGCTCTAACCCAGAGATCAGGTACAGCTAAGGTAAACACAAACAAAATTTATATAAAAGATACAAAAATTTGGACTCTGATTCCTTTGACCATGGACTACAAAAAGAAAAGGAAACATGCAAAACCTTGAAGACTGGGAGTGTAGCAGTGTGAAGCACATGCTTAAGGTATCCAAAGCCACATGTTCAATCCCAGCACAGAAACACGAAGAAGAACATCAAAGCAGCCATTCAAAACACCAAGTTAGGGAAAATGTATTTGAACTCTGTATTAAGGGATAAAGGGACACAGGCACAGTTTTAGAGTGAAGGAATCAATAGAAAAGTAACAAGAAACAAGGACTGTCTTGAGAAGAAACAGGTCTTTGCTAGCCCCAAATAAACGCAATACAAAAGATGCAAAACAATGTGCAGAAAGACAGTTAAATGAAACAAAAATATTGATTGAGAATCAATAACAAATCATGTAACTTAGATGTGTTTATATACATATATTTATAGGTAACACACTTGAGTTTAATATCATGTATATTTTTATGGGTACATGGGAAAGACTAATTAGAAATAAATATATCATTTCAATAATTTATAACTGAAAAATGAGATAGAGAAATAAATAAGTCAAATCAACATAATTGTTATGTTGTGAAAAAAAAGCCAGACAGAGTTTGAGACATGTAAATGCTAAAGAGGGGGCTGGAGCGATGGCTCAGCTGTTATGAGCAATGGCTACTCTTACAGAGGACTGGGGTTTGGGTCCCACCATTCACATGGTCACTGACAATTGTCCATTCCAGGAGATCCAACAGGCCTTTTCTGGCCTCTTCAGGCATTACACACACATGATTCACTTATATATATGCAGGCAGAACATTCATACACATAAAATAAAAATGAAGAAAGAAAAAAAAATGAATGCTGAAAAGAAGGAAAAGTAGGAAAAGTAGGAAAAAGAGCAAAAATATTTCAGAAATACAAATAATGTGTCGGCATTAAATGAATGTTATGCATTGTACTGAGCTCATAAAATACATTTCAAAATGTATTTTTTTGGTTATGAAAATACAGCCACAGTTAATTTTTATTTTGCTTTAGTAAAGTTAAATTAATTATCGAATGGCTGAAAATATTTGAAATCTTAAAATCTTACCCAAGTAGTTCTTTTTCTAATTCTTCAGTTTTCTCCTTCTCTTGGTTCAAAATGCATGCCAGGGACTGTGTTATTTGGGTAAGTTTATTCAGTTGTTTCTTTTCATCCTCAGTCTTCGAAAAAATGATGAATAGAATTTCTATAATATTCCTTTATTGTACCAGTAGAGAATGAAAATTTTCTCTTCAATATGACAGAAACAAATAATGTAGTAACTTACCAAACTGCCATTTGTTAATTTTTTCTGAATCTCTTCAATTTCTTTTGTGTGCCTCTTTACTTGGCCTTCTAACATCAGACATTCAATTTCAAGCCTGAAATGTGTTTTATAGAATAGTTATTCTCACTATGAATTCTGAAAACCTATGTAATTTCTGAACAAACCTTTGAAAAGAATAACTTGATTCTTTAAAAACTGAAAAGTGGATGATATGGAAACAGTTTCCTTTTTCTTGGTATGTTTGGTAGATAATGTGCAAAATTAACAGATAAAATGTGTAAAGAATAAACATTTCTATTTTTTTCCATATCTGAGGATCAAATCCAGGGCTTTGCACATGCAGTTCTGTAATAAATCACGGACTTATATCCCAGTCCTAAATTATGCATTTCCTATTACATAAAGCTGAACTACTTCTCTGGCTTAACATAGATGTGCTTATTACCATAACTGATATAAGTTCCATACTACACTGCTTCTTTGATTTATTAACACTCAAGCTTCTTTGCTTGCTGTTTTAAACTATACTTTTGTAGCTGATGGGCCATTTTTTTTCACAACTTCGTCATTTCTCTAATAATCTTGTTGAGACTGTCCCTTGAAACTAAATAAAAGAATTACAAAGGAAGCCTTCACTAATAATCCAATGTAGATCTGATGAGCACTTACTTTTATACTGAAATCTCATGAGAAACAGCTGTAGCCACTGCTCATTTACTCACTGTTTGTGGGAATGTCAGTTCTGTACCTGCCAAGTAAGAACCGAGTCATCCCAACAGAAATCTCAGGTCTACAAAGCCTAAAGTAAGATTATGTGCTTCTAACAGAAGAGGGTATCCATCTCTGCTCTAGGACTGAAGCACATTTTTCCTGTCTTCAAGCTACTATGTTTTTTCAGATACTCAAACTGACAAAATTATAAAATGGGAGAAAACCCAGGAATTCACTATGGCACCAATTTTTTTTTTTGTATTTCAGTACCACCCCAAAAATTATAATTTGAAAATTTCAGATAAATGACCAAAGGATGCCAGTGATGATCAAAATCAAAGTGATACTCTGAGGGGAAAGTAGATGCTTCACTCAGTTGTTGGAGAGGCAGGATCTACACAGATGCCAGAATGATTAGGTCTGAATCCCAGTTCCATTAATTCAACAGCTGCATGAACTTGAATGCCTTAGCCTGCTGTACCTTGGTTTCTTTGCCTCTAAAGTGAAGACATCACCCTAGACTATTAGGATGATTAAATTAGGGATGACACATTAAAATAAACACTTAGGTCAATGTGAAGTGCATAGAAGCTGTATATAATATTTGCTACTAGCATTAGTACTTTGATTGCAGTTTATGACTCAGTAAGAGCTGATGTTCGAGGTAGATGACATGCCAGTAGGAGCGTCTCCTACATAAGATTTACCAAGTAATTTTTTAAACACTGAAAGCAGCAGACAGAGGGATACATCAGGCCAAGAATACATCCCCAGTAATTCACAAAACTTTTACAACTGAACTAGCAACCAGTACTTCTTCCATTTGTATTAATTCAAACACTCCCTTTCTCAGTACTTACTTCCAGTTCACCGACCACTTGGTATAAAACATGCAGTACCTTCTGCACTGCTTCTAACCTATGCGCTCAGCAGGGATAATCAGAACTCACTGACTGCTCTGAAAATACTGGGCTCTGTTGTGAAATCAGTGTTCTCAAAGCAACTGATTCTAACATATATTCACACTGAGCCTCCGTGGCCAGCACTCCAATGAGTAAATGGTTGTGTGGAAGACAAATCACATAAGAAGCAGTCAGCGCTTTCCCATTAGGAAACTGTTACAATTCTATGCATCCCCATCCCGGCTACATAATGAAGGAAGGCGAGTCTTAAATTGTTTCCTGAGTAAGAAAACCACATCATTTGATGAAATCTTTGTTTTCTATTAGAATAAATACTTACAGTATTATATTTAATGCTTTAATCCACATTTCTATTATAAGTTCTGGGCAGGAAAATTATCATTTCATATTCTTGTGGTATGTTAAATTAATATAAACTTAAGAACAATTTAGTCTCTTTAAAAAAGTTCCTATACTTTCAGTAATTAATTACACTGAAGAATTAAAAATAAATAGTACAGGGATGGACAGATGGTTCAGCGGTTAAGAGCACTGGCTTTTCTTGCAGAAGACCCGGGTTGGGATCCCAGCACCTCCATGATGGCTAACAATCATCTGTAACTCTAGGGGATTCAATGCCCTCTTCTGACCTCCATGGACACTGAATGACATGACTGCATTTGCATACACCAAAATTAAAACACAAAAATGTAAAAATAGATAATACAGAAAATATACAAAGTGTGTTTCTTGAAGTATTAAGCATAACAGAAACATGAAAAATGGCCATAACATCTCATTACTAAGGAAATAGTGAGATACTTATGTGGCAGTTTTTACGTAGACATGAAAAATGATTTGGGGAGGAATATTTGTTGAATTATTAGAGTGGTTGATGGGAATCAAACTTGAGTCCTCTACAAGAGAAAGCAGTGCTCATAACTGCTGAGATATCTCTCCATCCCCGGGAAACATATTTTTGAAATTTATGTTATTACAATGTATTGAGTTACAGTCTTACTATCTTGCCCTAGTGGTCTGAACACACCATGTAGACCAGGCTGGTCTCATATGGAGATTCAACTTCCTCTGCCTTTTGAGTGCTGGGATTGAAGGTATGTGCCACTATGCCCAGCTCTTTTCAAGAATTTTATGCTACACAAGACTGCTGAAGCCTGCCGGCACAATGAAACAATACCTGAAGCGGGGAGTGAGGATTAAGAAATGAAGAGAGGGACAAAGGATAGAATAGGGAGGGCTGTCAGTCAATACTGAAGCAGCCTGGACTTTATTACGTACAAGTATTTATTCTTTTACTGTGAAATGAGGAACAAAACAACAGGTCAAAAGTTCAATGCAAAAACAATGCTGACACAGGCAAAACCACTCAAGCCACTCTTCTTTCAAGGGTCTTCAAGGGTCCTCAGCCTTGGGCCTAAGATAAACTTTCCCTCAGGTGTAAATTATTTGCATAGCAAAACATCCTGCTACCACAGCATTTTTGTGCACAAGATTAACCTCTGCCTAACCCTAGACCAGGGCATAGTTCAAGGCAGGCAAATGGCTCCCTACACAAGACTAAGAAGTTTTCTTCCATACGAAAGCCCAGAAGTCAAGTCAATAATTAGAAACCATCCCCTACATTTCTGTAGCACAATGTTAAAAGTTTAAACATTTTTAAAGCTAGGATATCATACCTCATATTGCACAGTTTTTCCCATTCCATTTCTTTTTGCTGTAGCTGTGATACTACTTTCTTAATTTTGCATATTTCTTTGTGTGTTCCAGCATCCTTAGTTTCCATTTCTCTTGTAAGTACATCATCACAGCTATTTTTAAGTGCTAAAAGTTCCTTATATAATTGTAATTCATCCCAGACTTCCAATTGGCTAACAGAATCTGTATCTGGGAGAAAACAACACAAAAATAAAATATATAAACCCTTTTTATGCATGGAGGACTGTACACTTTGACACCATCACCACTCATATCCTGAAGCTAATGTCTAGAGTATGTGACAATGTGGCACACATTCTTCTAACTCCAGATCAATGGATGAGACCCTGTTCTTGCTTCACTTCGCATGTAGTGGAAAGATCAAGTAAACTGACTATTATAAAATCAGATAGGTGCTGTGAGAAAACGGGGTTCCGTTGTCACCTTAACGGACTCAGCTCTACAGTGGACCCAAGGGAGGTTGTGCTGAAGAAGAGACGGCTACGCTAAAAAATACTCATGAACAAGAATCAGTTGGACAGTTGAAGGGTATTCTAGCGAATCTACAGCATCTGCAGAGACTCCATTGCACTCTGCTTCTATCTGAGATGAGTATCAGGTATTGATTTATAGTTTTACCTGAAACAAAACTAAAACAGACACAGTGTTTTATCAACAGTATTTAAGATACTGGATTATCAACAATAATGATCACAATCCCTGGACAACAGGAAACAAATGATGAAAACCTCTCAAATGTTTGAGCTGCTGCTCATGAGACACAGAGAGGGAAGGAATGATCCAGTACTGTTTACTCAGTATCTGATAGGACATATAGAAAGATAAAATATACTTAGACACAATCATGATTTCCAGATTTTAGAACAATTCTAAGACTATACAGTAAATCCTAAGAAAAGTATTAAATAAACATGAGCTAATGTGTTCAAAATATGTTCCCTTATGGAACAATGGAAATTAGGACAAAAATAACTCTGAGAAAATACTAAGATACCTCAAACCAAGTAGCAAACACCTAAGTAACCTCAGGTCCAAAGGCAAACAAATACAAAAGTTAGGAAGCATTTGTTCAACAGAACGAAATTTAAAGGAGACATCAGAATTTGCGGATTATGACTTCACGAGTACTTTAAAAAAAATTCAGCACTGAATCTGTTTCTGTGGGAAATCTTAAATCAGTGGCCTTGAATGTGAACTTACCAACCTAAATTAGAGCAAGCCATAGGAAGCTGAATAAAGGAAATAATAAGTAATCCATTCTAGTCTGAATGTTTGCGCATCCTCAAGATTCACAGGGTGAAATCTAATCCAAGTGATGACAGGATCAAGAACTGCACAAGGAAATGAAGATTAATCCCCCTTTAGTAGCTGGAACTCGGTTAAAATATACCTTTTCTTCTTTCAATTGCTTTTGCCTGAGTATTGTATTACAGCGGCAGGAAAATTAAGACACTGGCCTTCCTGGTCTTCAAGACTTGCTGAAATTCATTTGTTCTCTTTGTTAGTATTTGATATAGCAATTCAGAGGACATTACCACCATCAAAAATAAAATCAATTCAATAGAAAATTACAAAGAAAACCAATGAAGTCAAGCTAGCTAGCACAGGATTGTAATCTTAGCTACTTGGAATACAGAGGCAGGAGAGTTGCAATTTCAAAATCTTCTTGGCCTACAGAGTGAGTTCAGATCCACTCTGGACAATCTAGTGAAACTCTCTATCAAAGCACAGTGAAAAAAACAACCAAGGATATAATTGAGGGGGAGTGTGTTTGTCTAGTATGTGTGAGACCAAGAATTCAATTTTCAGAACTGGTAAAAAGAAAAAAAAACAACAATGAAACAAAATACTCCTAGGACATTAATGAAAGTGATAAGCATCTAACTAGCCTCTGTGGAAAATTTCACCTTACTAGTGCAGGGAGTAGAACAGTGGTAGGAGACCCTAGGTGGAGCACGAAAGGGAATGACTATACAGAGAATGGCTAAGGGGGCAGCACTGCTGTTGCATAGGAGGAATCAGGTCTCTGTTCCACAGCACACAGCACAGAAATAGAACAATGACTGACACCAGCTAACTGAAGATCTCAAAACAGATAATGACGTGACTTGACAATGCCATGACAACAAAAAAATGGTGACCATCTGAGATAATAGACATGCCAATCACAATGCATTTGATTGTCCCATTTCGAGCACTCCATAGTGTACATGTGCATGGGAATGTCACATTATACCACATGATATGCACAACCACTACACAGTGTTTAAACACCAACAGGCATAAACAGAAATGAAAACTACCAGTTCATCATAGTATCTCCAACAGAGATAAATGGGTAAACAGTAATGCTCTATACATAAAACCTACAAAATACTACTGAGAACTTTGACCCTATGTAAATAGACATATACTTTGTTCTAGAATCAGAAGACTATTTAGATGTTAATTCGCCTCAGTCTAATTCCCTGAAGGCTAGCAGACTTAGTTCTTAAATAATCTTTTCTTTACATTTATTTATTGTGTGTGCAAATGTAAGAAGTCAGAAAACAACTGGTGGGAGTTGATTCTCTCTTCCACCATGTGGGTTCCCAGAATTGAACTCAAATCATCAGGCTTGGCAGGAAGCAGTTTTAACCTGGTGAGCCATCTTACCAACCCAAGGCTTCTTTTTAACTTAAAGCGTGTTTATAAAATTCCTATGGAGGCATGGAAAAAAGCACAGTGATAGATCACTTGCTGAATATGCACAAAGTCAGGGTTCAACTCCCAGTGTTGGGGGAAAAAGGGAAAAAATACAGAAATTCAATATGTCGACAGTAGCCAACATGGCTGCAAAATCCAGCAAAATAAGGGTGATGGCTAGGATTGGTTTAGATATTATAATTCTACAATAACAAATGTGCTGTGATGCTGGTATTCAAAAAGTCATAAACTACCTGGACTTGGTGGTACACACTGTTGATGGTACATATCTTTGATCCTGGTACCTCGGAGACAGAGGTACATGAATCTCTGTGAGGTCAAGGCCATCCTGGTCTACATAGTGAGTTCCAGGCCAGTTGGGTTCCAGGCTAGTTGGGGCTCCACATAGACCCAGTCTCAAAAAGAAAACAAAAGTGATAGATAAATGGAATACAATTTAAAGGAGAAATGTAGGCCTGCACAAAAATAGCCAACTTCTTTTTGACAACACAATTACAGAACAAGAGAAAAAGGTCACCTCTCCAGCAGATACGATCTCCAGTAGATAGTTGTATCTGCAAAATGAATTTGCAAAATGAATCCATACTTCACATCATCTATAATCAACTAAAACACACACACACACACACACACACACACACACGAAGCAAAAAAACTCAGATCAAAACATAAGACCCCAAATTACAAAACTTCTGTAAGAAGGTGTAACACAAACTGCACTAGACAACGGTTCCTTTGTGAAACCAAAAGATCAGATCCATAAATAGAATGACATATGTTATACCTCATCAAAATTCATGATTTTTGAAGGTTAATTAAGAAGGCATATATAAATTATATGTGTGTATATACATATATATTAAGTAAATGTGGTAAAACACCTTACATATGTGAAAATGTCACAACGAAACACACCACTTTCTATGAATAATATACACTAATAAACATTACCCATCCACATGAATAGAAAGGATACAAAGTGGGAATGAGATGCGGCTTACCCAGCATGTGGAAATCCCTAGGACAGATCAGGAGCGGTTCAAAAAAGAAGAGAGAAGCAGAAGACAGGGAGGAGGAGGAGGAGGGGGAAGGGGAGAGGACAATTAGGAGGGGCGGAGTCAAATCTAAAACTGCAGGAAAATCCTTACAAAAATATGTCTGAGAAATAGTGAATTCTTGAAATTCAACATACAAACAACCTAATTTCTTAAAAATAAAAGATTTGCAAAAGGCTGTTCACTAAAGAAGATGTACCAATGGAAAAATGAGCAGAAATAAAAAGATATTTAATATTTCAAGCTTTAAAACCATAGTGGAATGCACAAAAAGCAAACTAGGATAAAGTTTTTTTTAAAAACTCCCCAACAATATTATGTACCTGTAAAGATACAGTGGAAATGGAACTCCCATATCCTGCTGATGCAAATGAGACGCTACAGACACTTCAGAAAACCACTTGGCTCTTCCTTTATTCTTTGGTTTTGAGAATTGAACTCAAGGCCTCACACATGTTAGCCACGGCTCTACAGCTCAGCCATGTCCATGGCCCTTGCCGCTGTCTTAATAGAGAAATGTTAAGGGAAATGAGGAGGCTTTGGTAGATGATGGATTTGTTAAACATACTGAATCTGATGATTAAATGTGCGTTTAAGAAATGTAGCAAGATATTAAATGGCACAGTTCATGAATATGTAGTTCATTATGTGAGAATAACGCCTCAGCAAAGCTACTGAAAATGGAAAGCTTGGCTGCAATATCAAGGGCATAGTTAACTGTGACAGAGATGCAGGACAGAGCTAGCATAGAGAAGTGACAGCTGCATTTGAGCCATGGACTGAGATAGGTGTAAATTTCAAAACTATTTAGTAATACTCGCAGAGATGATCATGGGAGCAGAAGGAACAGTGCTAAGGTTACTTTGGTGTTCCAGGGAGAGACCATGATGCCCTGACCTGATCACAGTAAAGAAACCAGATAGAAGCACAGTTGAAGACAGACTAGGGTCACCATTCACACGGAGAACAGTGCGTAGGAATGGCCACCACCCTCATTCTACTTTAGTATAGAGCATCTTTGTGGCATGAACAGAAACTAACACACCAGTGCTCTATGGCTCTATGGTATGTAATATGCATACATTAGTAGAAGACACACACAAAGACCTTGTGTTTATTCACTTATGATCACAGTACACTCTACATCAAGTTGTGCATTTAGAAGCAAATATAATCAGGACAAGGCAACTTACAATCACCTGAGGCTGATTCAGGCAGCAGACTACTCGAGTCATCAAGGTCTTCCCGAGCATTTGTTTGCTTCCTGACCTGGAAAACAGTATTATCTCAAAATGTTGCCTGAACATTTACATACAGGAGGTATGGAGGTTTTACACCTTAAAATATACAAGCAGAACAGCAGGCATTTCTGCAAAGAGTTGAGTTCTTGTCAAAAGTACTTAACTGTTTTTTCAAAGTAAATGATTTTACCTAACCAAAGGTTCTTTGTTCCACTCAACATAATTGTTTTAACTACCATTTTCATAACAGATCACAATGTGCTTTAAAACTTATTCTCAATAAAACTGTATTTCATAATTTTATAGTTATTTAAAAATTATATTAACAGGTACATGTAATATATCTTTTTTATACAGAAAACCAAGTTAGTATAAAGTTTTATTACAAGTTAAAATTGAAGATAATAAAAATCTCAACCTGTGCAGATCATGCAACAACTTATCATTTATAGGTGCTCTGAGAAATCACTAGGCTTTTAAAAACATACATGTTTCACACTACACACACACCCAAAAAGACCTCGTTAGGTCAAAGCAATGAAAACCCCAAGGAGCATAGAAAATACAGAAAACAAGGCCTTAAGGGCTTCAGGTCCAGAGATTTGCCAATTTTCCAGGATTTCAATCCATTTCTGCTTGTTGGATGACTAAACAGGATGAAGGTATAGATGGGAGAGGCTACAGCTCCTCCAGCCACTTACTGAGCCTCAGGACTGAGAAGGTCTCCCCTGGAGAAAATTTTCCTTTCCTTGCTTTGCAATCTTGTGGTCTTCCGGATTGGTAATTGACGATTCAATGGGACAGATGTTGACATCTCTGCTGACCTTGCAGCTCACCTCCTTGATTTTCCTCAGCCTCTTCATTTGCTGTCTTTCTAGGTACAGGTGACAGCCTCGAGGGTGATAGTCACTATTTTCTGTTTCACTGCTTTGCCTTGTTCTTTGCACCATGATTGACAGCACCTTCCATCACCATTCACTGTGTAGTATGTTTGGAACACTTGCCTGAGATAGAATTTTGACTGACTGTCGTGTTTGGACTAGCCTCATGAGTGCTTACTGATCCTTCATTCTCATTCCAATTTCACAACTCTACATCTGCAGATAGTACATGAAGGAGTCTTGTGACCTGGGTACTATCTACAATTGTTAAGTTCTGCAGCATGATACTTCCTTGAATGGGAACTCTACCAGAACCTGAGAATTTGCCACAACCACACACTATTTTTCAATATCATCAAACTCCATCATCTCTCCATCTCCTAAAGTGCATAGCAGGCTTCTGGTTATTCTGATCGTTCTGGTATACTAACACATCATCACAGGTGTCATTCCTTCCAGCTAAAACTCTATTCCTTTGTTACACTGAAACATTTGTTTCCAAATTACCTTGCTAGGGACTTCCTGTCCTACTGCAAGGCAGTACCTATGTGAAGTTCTCGAGGCACCATTCCCTGCAGGATGCCCATAGGCATAGGATGGACAGCACTGTGTTGGGGACTGTGTTGCCTGACTGCTGGATTGTTGTCCACAGCTCACGGATAAAGAGATGCACTGGGGAGGCTGGGGTAGCTCAGCTCCTCCTTGGTGGGCACTAGGCCTGTGACGTAGTACACATGCTGAGGCTCTCTCTGATTGCTCTGCTCCTGCTACCAAATTGTTTATTAGTATTCTTTCATAGTACCTTGTGCTTTTCTTTAGCTGGTCTCTTTGCAGATCTTAAAAAGTAAAGAAAGATGATCTTTAGGCAATTATTTCATGTACCAAACACAACTTATATTTAATGTATAAGTATCAACCTGAAATTATAATTTACTTAGTTCATGCATAACTGTTATAAGCTTTGTAATATGCAATCATTCTATGAAAGGGATTGAAAATAAACCTGAGGAACAACAACATTATTCTTATCACAACCAAGAATTAAATTTAGGTGAAAATTTGTAATAGCCAAAGCAAAGGAAAATACAATATATCTTTGAAAGAAACATACCAGTTTTGGTTAAGGTCATTCAAAAACAAGCAACTTGCTTAGCCACTAAAACTCATGGTGAAAATATTACTTATGCCCTCATGAAGGATACCCTTTTTAAATTAATGATGAGCTTACTTGGGACCTCCTGTGCAATTCCTATCCAATATTCTAAGCACTGTACACATTCTAGACATGTTTTACTATTCAACACAATTTTATGAGGTAGTTAAGATATTAAATGTTTTATAAAGACACAGAAAGGCCAGTAAATCTCCTAAGGCCATTCAGCTTGTCAGTGACAGACTCAGAATTCAGTCTCATGGATCTTGGCTTCATAATATGTATCTCACATCCCATGAAAGTTGCATTGATCTTCAAGGGTTATTAAGTGATGTAACAGCAGATTAATATACACTATCATTCACTTTCTATTTATAAACAATATGTTCTTAATATTTCAAATACTTGTGAAAAATATAAAAAAAATGTTCGTTGAAACCAAACTTTATGTAAGCCAAAGGTGATTCCCCTGCGGGGTAAATACTTCCAACCTACTGAACCCTGACTTCTCCCACTACCGACCTGGACTCAGGCCCACTCCAACTCCTCTTCCTCAGATCTAAGCAGCAGCTCCTAAGGCTAAACCCTTTAGCACAGCTTGCTAAGACCCTCCACTGGTGGTCCCACCCCCAGGTTCCCCTTGTTCCTGATCTGTTTGACGCAGATCCTATGACCCTATCCTTCCATGACCCTGGTAAGTCAGATCCCGCCCACCATATCCATATTCCATTCACCAAAGCCTCAACACTTCCAGTCTACCCCACCCTTCTCTGTCGCCCTGCTGTCCTTGAGCCCAGACACCCTCCAATTCCCCTGCTTGAGATCTCTGGACTAGTTTCCTAACCCAGACTAGTTAAAGCCTCTTACATGATTAAATGGTTGCCATTCATCTATTCAACTATTGGTTTAAACTTTCAAGAAGTACTTATTTAGCACATAAGATGTGTCAATGATATTACTAGTGTGAGGAAAATAATTTCTATAAATTAGTGTTTTACAGCCCTAAAGTAACCACTTCATCTGCACTGTCAAAATTTCTCTTTTAAACACTAATGAAATCTTCCCTCATTACTCAGAATCTGCACAACTATCAAGTTGATACAATTTAAATTTTAAAGTATCTTAAAATCATAGCTAATAGTTCCAGAAATCCATAAAGAATGGTAGGATTCTAAACAGAATTATCTATCCGAATGCTTTTCATTACAGAATTTGAAGAACTTCATGTCTGATAGTTCTTTTGTTATCACTCACATCTTAATTACATTAGGGCATTTCATGTCAATACCAATTCACAATCAACCTATTCCCTTCTGAACAGAAGTATTAAGGATGATTAATTAAATATAAATGGTCCAACTTATTGTATTCACTTTTCTAATACTGGAAATATTAACATCATTCAATAGAATTCTCATGTGCTTCTCTACCAGGTCATTTTGAAGAACATGCAAACATACTCTACAACATTCTTTAAAAAGGAAAGACCTGGAGATTAGGAGTCTGCAGAGTGCGGGTCCCTGGACAGGACTCCTATATTAAGTTTCACTCATCCAGGGCTCAGGGACCATTGCAAAAGAGGGGGCACAAAGACTGTAAGAACCTATGAGGAGGTGCATGACCATATGGAAATAGAATCCTACAAGCTGCTGGGACCCTGCTCGTGTGAACCTACTGCAATAGTGTTGGCATGCTCAAGACCCATGCGAATCCAAGCAGGCAAAAACCCAGCATGGAACTGGGGAAACTGGCAAAAGACCCCAATCTTTGCTGAAGAAATATATTGGCAACTGATTGCTGTTGGGTGAGGATGAGCCAATCTTCTTGAAGTGAGGGACTCTGGATAGGCTGACTAGACCTCAGTGGATGAACTTGCACTGAGGAACATTTGGGGACACTAATGGCACAATAGACCTTAACACACATGGAAGAATGTATGGATTTCAGTTGGGGGGCTACAGGGAGGTGCCAGTGGGGAAGGAGTTGTAAAGATGATTAAGATTGACTGAGATGTTCTGTATGAAATACACAACAATTCAATAAAAAATATTTTAAAAGAAAAACCTAAATCTCACATTATTCAGTTATTACCTATTTCATTAATATTTCTCTGAGTAAAAATTGTCTAAGGAGCTATTACAATCAGACTTGCAGGTACAACATAAAGTTTCATTTTCTTGTTCCTCAGCACTTGCTTAATCTTCCTTTTCCGCTTATAACATTTGAAATCACCTGACCCCTATAGGGTACGTCAGCCCTTGAACCTTCCCGCCTTTACCTAAAAGACCCTGCCTTGAATTTTCCCACCTTCAGTAATGGTCAGACAGGACTCCCTATATAAACCCCTGCCTTGATTTCAATAAACAATCTGTCCACTGACACAGCCTCCTGGGAGTTCTTTCCCTTCGCATTCTGGACCGCCTGAGTGAGGCCCTGTTCATTCACTTTCCACTCTCTGGGAGATGCCCCATGGAGGCAGAGACCCACAGATTATTGTGTGTTGAACATTGGAATGTTAAAATGGTGCATAGAATTTTACTCCCTAAAATATAAAGTGTTTGTCAGTCTTCAATAATACAAACTAGAAATAACCTTATCCCTTGCTACTGCATGTCAACGAATTAATTTGCTATACACTGTGCAAATATATGCACAATAATAGATCTTCTGAAAAACATCTATTATATTCCCAGTTACACCAACACAAAAGTAGGATACAATTATAAAGTCAGTAACATTAAATGATTGGTGTGAGAGGAATATTGTTCAGTCACAAGGAGTATAAAATCATGAAAGAAACAATACAGCAGAGATTTTACATGTATAAAAACACATATTTCATTATGGAATGAAAATATTCTACAGAGCAATTGAAAGAGGAAGAATCCCCCTTTTCCAGTGTATTTATATTTATGTGATGAAAATTGAAGATCATGATCTGCACCAAACTTTTGGGTACCTGAGGCACTTATTCCTACATGAAGAATTTCTTACATTAGAAACGGTTCTCAACTGGGGCTGGAGAGATGGCTCAGCAATTAAGACCACTGGTTGTTCTTCCAAAGGACCAGAGTTTGGTTCTCAGCACCCCAATGGAGGCTAATAATCTGGGACTCTAGTTGCTTGGGAACTTGACATCCTCTTTTGGCTGAGAGCATTCATGCACATGGTGCACATGCATAGATGCAGGTAAAACACTCATACACATAAAATAAAACTTAGGTTTTAATAAGAGAAACTATTTCAAATTCTATTCTGCCTTGAACTAGTAAAGACAGCTATGGGGATTTATATATGAAAATATTTTCCTTGTTCTAATATTCTTTTATCTTTCGAGAACCTTGGAATGTTAAAACATGCCACGGGACACATAAAATCTGAAATGTAGTGGATAAGGCAGGCTGCATAATCACAAGTCACATCCCTGCGACTTTTTCAGGCACAGGTGGAATTTCCAGGGCATAGGTTTGGTGTCTTAGGATTTTTTGTTTTTGTTTTGTTTTGTTTTTCCAGTTTTTGTGATGAAACACCCTGGCAAAGGTGACTTGGGGCGGGGCCACGCAGAAGAGAAAGCTGGCGCCAGGGACACACACTAAGGTGCCTATCTCTGCACATCCCAACAGTAGAAGGCCAGACTTGGCGCTGTGGACCCCTGAAGGTCAGGCTGCAAAGGTTCTGTTGCTTGGAGTCCTTTACTCTGAGGACCACCACTGAGCAGCTGGAGTGGGAGAAGGGGCGAGGGTCCCCGGAAGAGGTTGTTGGCCAAGGGCCATGCTGAGGTGCAGATCTTGGCTAAGCACAGCAGTAGGATGCCCGGCTAGTCTCTGTAACACCGCGCAGGGCAGGATGCCATGGTTGTGCTGCTTGGGGGTCCTTTATGCAGCTAGGGGGCTGCACAACAGGAGGCGGGGTAACCAGAACAGAATGCTTGTGCGGTGACACTCTGCTCAGTCCAGGAAGCAGGATAGCGGAATGGGCCCTTCAGCATTGTGCGGGATTGGCGGCTATGGCTGTGCTGCTTGGAGGGATCAACGACCCGCCCCCGCCCCCCCTTCAGCAACTAGCACTTACACAATCCTGAAAACCACGTGGGCCGACACACTGCAGCTCTCAGCAGTGCACTTTTCCGGTGTACCCACTTTGGGCCTAAAGATTTCTGGCTACCTGTCCTACCTCCTCCGCTGCTGCACAATAAGGACCAGAGTGCAATCAGCTTCCAGAAAGGCCAGAGGAGCATTAGAGCTTCTGGAAGCACCTGTGCTGGATCTAGGCCCGCATAGCCTCACCTGGTCTTGGCCGGCGCCCTTCCCGAGGTCCTCTCCAAACAACAGGAATCTGCAGACCCGCTCATGGCTCCTCTTCTTCGCAGGAACTTAAACTGACCTCAGGACCTACCAGGCAGCAAAGGCCGCGGCAGGCAGCGAGGTTCACATCGCTATCCCAGGTTCACACCTGGGAGACTTGGCTGCATCTGAGGTGCAGGTCTGTGCTCAGCCCAGAGGAAGAATGCCCGAATTGGCACTGCGATCTCTGAGACCGGACACGCAATGAAGCATGCCACAGGTGTGCTGCTAAAAATCTGTTAGGCTGTGGAATGTCCCTGAGCACCTGGGGGCGTGGCCACGGGGGCGTGCCCACAGGGGCGTGGCCACGGGGGCGTGCCCACAGGGGCGTGGCCACCGGGGCGTGGTCACCGGGGGCTGGACTGCGCGGAGATAATGCTGACTCTGGGCCACACTGAGCTGCAGGTCTATGCTCAGCAGTGCAGTAGGATGCCTCACTTGGCTCTTCCGCCCTGCAGAGGGCAGGCTGCGAAGGGTGTGCTGCTTGAACTCCTGCTTGAAGTCCGTTAGGCTGAGGACCTCCACTGGGCAGCTGTAAGGACCGGACACAGAGCGATTCCACGCGGATCAGAATTTTGGAAGAGGAGCCACACGGAGGTTCATATTTCTGCTCAGCATAGCCTTAGGTTGACGGATTTGGTGCTTTGGAACGCAGCAGAAGAGAATGTTGGCGGAGGTACTACGCTGAAGTGCACATCTCTGCTCAGTCCAGGAGGTTGGATGGCAGACTTGCTGCTGCACCACGGTGGCCAGGAGGGGGCGAGGGTTGTGCTGTTCAGAGTTCATTAGGCTGAGGATCACAACTGTGCACCTCGGGGACGTGACCACAGAGGACGTGGCCACGAGGAAGAGAATGTCGGTGGCTGGATCACACTGAGCTGCTGATGGCTGCTCTGCAAGGCAGTAGGGTGCCCAACCTGGCGCTGTGGCCCCGCATGGCGATCGACGAAGGTTATGCTTTTTGGAGTCCTTTAGGCTGAGGACCCCCACTGAGCATCTGGGGGTGGGGCCACAAGGGGCGGGGCCAAACTGAGATCCGGATTTCTACTCTGTGGAGCAGTAGGATGTCAGCCTTGGCCCTGCTGCACTGTGAGGACTGGCCGCGGTCTTGTTCTTTGAAGTCCTTTAGGATGTTCCTCCCTTCTGAGAACTTGGAGGGCGGGACCACAGGCGGCGCGGCCAGGAGGAACATAACGTTAGGGTGGGCACGCTGAGGGCAGGCTGCGAAGGTTGTGCTATTTGGAGTCCTGCTTGGAGTCGGTTATGCTCACGACCCCCACTGAGCAGCTGGGGGACCGAGCCACAGGGGGCGGAGCCACGCGGAACATAATGTTGTGGGCGGGACCGCAAGAAATGCAGCTCTTACTCAGCACAGCAGGAAGATGCCTGATTTGGGTCCCTTGAAGCACACAAGTTCAGAGAAGTAGGTTGTGCTGCTTGGAGTCCTGCTTGAAGTTCTTTGGGCTGACGTCCACCACTGAGCAGCTGGTGTGCCGGGCCGCAGGGGACAGGGCCACTCGGAAGAGAATATTGGCCAAGGGGAATCGCACTGAGGTGCACGTCTCTGCTCAGCACTCCAGACTTTGCTCTGGGGGAACCATGCAGGGCAGGCGGCAAAGAATGTGCTGCTTGGAGTCTTGCCTGGCGCCCTTTAGGCTGAGAACCACCACTGAACAGCAGGAGACGAGGACACATAGCAGAGATTGCTGGTGGCAGGGACATACTGAGGTACAGATCTCTGGTCAGTCTTGCAATAAGATGCCCAACTTTGCGCTATGGACTTAGGACAGATTACAAAATTTGTGCTGCTAGGAGTACATTTTGCTGAGGACCACCACTGAGCAACTCGGGGTGGCCAAAGGGGGCAGGGCCACCCGGAAGAGAATTTTGACAGCCGGCCCCACTGAGGTGCAGCTCTCTGCTCAGTCCGGGAAGCAGGATGCCAGACTTGATGCCGCACTACTGCGCCAAGCAGGGGGTGAGTGTTGTGCTGGTTAGTTTCTTAGGCTGAGGCTCACGGCTGAGCAACTCGGGGTGTGACCACAGGGGGCGTGGCCATGCAGAAAAGCATGTAGGTGGCAGGGCCGCACCGAACTGCAGATCTCTGCTCAGCACTGCAGTAGGATGCCCAACCTGGCTCTGTGGCCCCACATGGTAGTCGTGGAGGGTTATGCTGCTTGGAGTCCATGATGCGGGGTACCTCCACTCAGCAGCTGCGGGACAGGGACACGGGGGCCGGGGCTCACAGAACACAGTGTTGGTGGGATGTCACACTGAGGCGCAAATCTCTGCTCAGTCCAGGAAGCAGGATGGCAAATCGGCTCTGCAGCACTGTGCGGTATAGGCGGCTATGGTTGTGCTGCTTGGAGGACATTAGGTTGAGGACCACCACTGAGCAGCTGGGGAAGGGGCTTGTGGGGGAAGGGAACACTGAGGTGGAGATCCCTGCTCTGCTCAGCTTAGCAGTAGGATGCTAAGTTTGGCGTTGCTCACAATGCAAGGAAGGTGTTGATGTTTTTGCTGCTTGTAGGACAACCAATGAGAAACTGGGTGAGGGGGCTGCAGGGGCCTAGCCACCTAGATATGGGCGGGCGGGGGGCTTGGCCACAGGTTGCAGGCCAGGTAGAAGAGAATGTTGGGTATGGGGCCATAGGGGTGTCTGGAATGGACCTCATTAGGACATGTTGGGTGCATGTGCACCTTGTTTATAGCCACACAAGGAGCAAATGGGGTTAGCAGCCTCAGGGAGTGGAAAGGGGCCTCATGGGGACATGTGGCGGCAGGGGTACAGAGGGGCAGGCCACAGCGAAGGCAAGTGCTGGGATTAAAGTCTTGTACCAACACACCTGGAAAAATATGCTTATTAGAAAATAATTTTTGTGTAAGTATAATTTTACCATTTATTAAAGACAAGATCAACTTCATATACTAATGAGATGGATGTGCTCACTGCTCATAAAGGATTGAATCTTGAGTGAATATTAATACTGTAGGATGTAGAGCATCTTCAAAAGTTTTCAGAATAGGTCAGTAAGAGTTTGGAACCTTCAATACTAAGAGTGCTCTTCCACATATATCCATAGTACAAAATGGCAGGAGTACATTTAGAGACATTTCAGAAATAATTGGAAATCCCCTTCTAAATCAAAGCTAAAATTCAATGAACCATATTTTTGAATTTTTATGTGTATGAGTGTATTGCCTACATGTATGTAAGTGTACCCATGTAGTATAATGTCCACAGAGATCAGATGAAGGGCTCAAATTTCTGGAACTCGAAATGGATGGTTAGCTGCCATGTAGCTGCTGGGAACTGAAGCTGGATCCTCTGCAAGAACAGCCCATGCTCTTAAATACTGAGCCATCTCTCCAGCCCCAACTGGACCTTCTTTTAGATTTATGTTTTAGTGTACAGGAAATTGTGTGTGGGGAGGGGTCGTGAGGGGTACAGACTGAGATGGCATGTAAATGAAATCAAAATGCATTATATGAATTCACAATTCAAATTTAAAATGTGTAAGTTTTGGAAACAAAGATTTTTTATATTTTATAATATGCTGTTGGCTTATGCTTTTGTAAATTTTAATTGATTTTTTGTGTATTTCATGTAGAACATCTCAATCAATCTTAATCATTTTTATAACTCTGTCTCCACTGGCACCTCTAGTAGCACCTACACTAGAATTCATATGTTCTGCCATTTGTGTTAAGGCCTATCAAGTCAGAGTAGTGTCCCAAGATGTTCCTCAGCGCAAGTTCATCTACCGGGGTCTAGTCAGACTATTTCGAATCCTTCGTTTTAAGATCAGCTCTTCCTCACCCAGTAGAAATCAGCTGCCGATACATCTTTGACTAAGATTGGGGCTTGTTGTCCATTTGCACAGTTCTCTGCTGGGGTTTTGTCGGCTTGTGTTTGCATAGATCTTGTGCATGCTGACATCACTGCTCTAGGTTCACATGAACAAGGAACCAGGAACATGTAGGATTCTCTTTCCATACGGTCATGCACATCCTCCCAGGCTCTTTCAATCTTTCTGCCCCCGACCACACATTCTGCAATGGTCCCTGAGTCCTGGGTGGGTGAAGTTTAACATATGAATCCTGTCCAAGGACCCACACTCTGCAGACTCGTATTCTCTACGCTTTGATCATATGGGACGGGTCCCCTCTGCTTCATGAAGGAACTTCATTAGTGAGAACTGATTCATTAGTGCCCACTTTACCTCCCCCCTTCTATGTTCCATGAACTGAGGTAGACTGCGTTGTAGATGTGCCACTTAGGCTTGGGCAATCACAGACAATGTCTGTGCGTGACAAGCTGTGGTACTTAAGATCTGGTGCAAAAGAATCTTTTTTGATGAGTGGTGAAGGGGACACTTCTCTGTAAACAGAAGGATACATATTTTGCACACAGTGAGAAATTACATTAGTCTAGGGTTGTGACGGTCTTGGGGTTTTCTCTAAGATCTATGACCTCTCCAGCCATGTGTATATGGCTATGTTTATAATACCACACATGAGTTTCCACCCACTGAGTGGGATTAAGTTCAGTTAGATAGCTTTTGATTACCCCCGAGATAAAATGCCACTACTGCACCAATGTTGTTTGCTGGGCTGGTCATTGATGTGGTCATTTGGACTTGAAGGATTAATTCTTCACAAATACACAATTTGATCATTTTCAATTATAAATTAGCATTCAAAACTATTATCTATGAAACTGAAAACAGTCAGTTTAACAAAGCATCATTAATTCTGTATCAACTGACCATAGGAAGTTTCTCTGCCTGCACTGATCAATATGTTGGCCACTAGCCACAAGTGGTAGTGGAAGTCTTAAAACGTGGATGGATAGACAAATTGAGTTGTAGTATAAATGTAAAGCAGACAACATATCTCTAAGATTGCATATGAAAAAGAGAATGCAAAATAGGGAGGTTTTTTGTTTGTTTGTTTGTTTACAGGAGAGGGGTAAGGAAGAAAGAAAGAAACTGTCCTAGAACTTCTGCTGGCCTGACAGCGATCCCAGAGTGAGGCTCTGAGGACTCAGTGGGTGTGCACTTTTCTCTGCTGGTCACAACCAGATATTGCATCCATTCCCTTAAGATGTTTAGATGAAAAGGGGCTGTGAATGAGCAAGACTCAAAGGGAGAAGACATGTTCTTAATACAGGATTGTAACCCTAGACCGTGGAGACCACTAGTTCCCGTAGGCCCTGCAAGAAGAATTTCACAAAGAGTACCAAGTAGTCTAGATGAATAACAGGAAGCCTGTCTGGACTCTGATTTTTCCCTAGCCTAGAGTACTGCTGAACTTTAAATGTATCATTTTGGCAATAACTTCCCTGAGATGGGAGATGGCCCTTCTCCATGGATGCGCACATTTGGTTACCAGCCCCTAGGTTTTTACATTTCCAGCTTAAGTTCACTATCCTGTGCCCATGTAGTTGACTGAATACATGTCTTGTTAAAATTTTGGTTTATTATTTTTTTACGTGTATGAATGTTTTGCCTCAATCAATGTAAGTACATCTGTGCATGCACTGCCCATGGAAGTCAAAAGAAATCAGATCCCTTGGATTAATGACACTTGTTGGCCCCCATGTTGGTGCTGGGAACTGAACCCGGGTTCTCTGCAAGAGCAGCAAGTGCTCTTAATCATTCAGCCATCTCTCCAGTCCCTGGTCACAATTTTTTTTTGTTGTTTTATTTTGTTTTAACCAAAAGCAGAAACTAGGCTACAAGACGGACCTCTTCACACCACTGGTGCTGTGTGTGAAAAAAGACAGGTGTCAGTGGAAGTAACTTGGCACAAGGTGTCAAACTGCAAAGATGACCCTAACCCAAGCCTGTCATTTTCATGTATCTCTCAAGTCACCTCATCACAAGCTTCTTCATGCATCTCTGTCTGAAGTACTCATATGGCTGCTCTCTGAATCTGAATCTCCTGGTGTTGTTTCTTTGGCTCCTCCCACCAAGATATACATTCCATGACTTCAGTAACCATTGGTCTCCCTGGCACATTGCAGGAGATCTCTGCCAACAGTGGGGTTGCAAGAATGCCTTGTGCAACTGGCTTCTAGCCTATTTGTTTCCATTCCCAGAGCTTCATCATCTGGTCCAGAACAATCACATTCCTAACAGCTCTTCTCTCTCCAGTACTCTGGTGGGGGGGACGAGGCTATAAGGGAGAAAGGAATGTTGAGTGGGGCACTGTCTGTGGGTCCCCAAATGGTGTGGCATCCTATGGAGTGGCATCAATAACTGCCTAGCCAGCAGAATTCTGGGAGCAGGACACACAACTCTGCCTTCACAGACCATCTCAGATAAGTGCAGGGAAGCTGTAATCAGAGCCTCTCAGGTGACCTCTTTGAAATTCATTGAAAAAGCTGAAAGTGCATGTAATTCAAAGTGAGCCTCAACAGAGCAAGCAAAATGAGAGGCAATGTCTCAAAAATGAATGGATAGCAACAGAACAACACATCTTGAGGTGACCTTTGGCTTCTACACAGGTACATGACGTCTAGCATACCCATATATACAGGTGCACATACATGCACAAACAACACACACAATTTAAGAAAATAAGTAAATTTGAAGGATTTTGAGAGAAGGCTCACTGGTGAAGGGAACTGGCTGCTTTTGCAGACACCCCCCCCCCAAGTTCAGTGCTCAGCACCGACACAGTAGCTAAGTCACCTGTACCTACAATTCCAGGGGATCAGATGTCCTTTTCTGGCTGCCACGGACCTTGAACACATATGGTGCACTTATGCACATATACACAAAAAACTCCTACATTTAAAAATAAGCTTAAACAATAAAATCTAGGAGCTGTGGAGGTGATTCAGCAGGTAAGAGCATTTAGTATACTTCCAGAGGACCCGACCAGTTCCCAGCACCCATACCAGGCAGTTCACAACCACCTGAAACTGCAGCTCAAGGAGAGGGAATCCCCTCCTCTGGCCTCCTCAGACACATAATCCATGTGGCATTAATTCACATAAACACAAACACACAAACACAAACAGAAATACAATTCTTTTTAAAATAATAAATTGTGTAAAGAATTAAGAGAAACCCTGGGGCCAGAGCAAATACAAAACCCAACCTTTCATTTAGTTACTCATGGTAAACCTTTTCACTAAACATTTTCATTTCCGTTGGGGCAGCATTCTGTCAAAATGAAGACTTGCTTTTGCTCCCTGAGACTACAAAGACCCCACACTTCCAGCCCAAAGAAAGGTCATCATCATGCAAGTTAGCCCATCCAAAGGGAGCTGATGGATGCAAGGAAAAGGATGGACTAGGTGAATTTCTGTCCAGGGAATATTCTATATGGAGCAAGGAGCTGTTCTGATGAACCTGGCCACAAGAGGAGGGTTGTACTGATTTCTCAGCAGTTATAAGATGCTAAAAAACAAGGGAAAGGCTGGTGGAAACTGGTCTCCTCTATGATTTGGACAAAGGCAGACAGCAGGGAGTCTTGCATGTCTCTCAAGTTCCTAGAGTGGAGATGAATTGCAGAGTTACTTCTCCATCAGTGTCTCTGGCAGTTTCAACCTTAATTTATTATGAATATTAGAAAGCATTGGAGACAAGCATACCCCCGTGTATGTGCAATTTACTTCATGGTTATTAACAGAGAATGAATTTGTGATCACATGTCCAGTTCTTGTCACAAATCTGAAAAGATTGGCATATTATCTATATAAACATTGCTGTGTAAACTTTATGAACACGATAACTAACTATATAAACATTACTGTATAATTTAAATAAAATACAGAAAGAGAAATGAAAGGGAAAACTGCAGTGCTTGACAAAGGTAGTATTTTAAATATGTGATTACTTACAAATTAGTGAGGATATTTACATAGGAAATTGACAAAGCCAAATGGGAATTGCATGACAGGAAATATGTCAACTTAAGAATAAATATTAACTTCAGCCTAGGAACATAGCTCATTTTTAAAATGCCTGCCTAACAGACATTGAGTCTCTGATTTTGATTCACATCACGGCATAACATGGGGGCGAGGACACACATGCACGCCTATAATCCTGCCACTCAGGAAGTAGAGACAGGATGATCAAGAGTTCAAGATGATCCTTGACTATATACTAAGTTCAAGGCCAGGCTGGGCTACTTAAGACCCCGACTCAAAAAATAAACAAAAAGAAAATAAACGTCACAAGGAATAAAAGAAGAAACGCAAAGTAAACGTTGCAGGGTTATTGATTGCAAAGTTGATTGATAACAGTGTTTTGGCCGCCTGGAGAAGATATAGGTCTGAAGGGGTTTGGGAAATGCCACCTGGAAATCTGGTGCAAGGTCATTTCATTTGCATAAACAGCAGAAGCAGAAAGGCCAAAAATCACCTTCTCCTCAACTTCCTCCCCGAAGCAGGCCACTAAAGAATTCTCTGACTTTCCTCCAAAGCAGATCATAAGCGACTTATTCCAGAGCTGTCCTCTCTATACCTGACACGAAGGAGTCCATCAGACTTTTAGAGAACAATTAACATTGATGCTATTCAAATGACTTGAAGCATAGAAAGGGAAGCAACATTACCAATATAACTCTAGAGTGCATTACCACGTAAGTGAACAATGAAAATAAATTTATAGATCATTTCCTTGCTGAACATGGCTGTAAAAATTCCTCAGTCAAGGGAGATAACTCAGTGCAAAAGAGGAAATAAGTTCAAATTCCCAACCAACCTAAGAAACCAGTCATGGCTGTATGACCCTGTAATCTCAGCACTGTGGTAGACAGACAAGAGGACAACTGTGGTGGACAGAGACAAGAGGACAGCTAAGACTTGCTCGCTGCCAAATGAGCTCCAGTTTCATGAGAATTTCTCAAGGGAAGGAGACAGAATTTTAGATCAGGACACCTGATACGTTCTTTTGATCTCTATGTGCATGCACCGACCAAGTCCCCTCCCCCAGATACACATGTATGCATGTACCACACTCATACAGTACATGTACACTCACAACCTCCCCCCCACATAAAATTCAAATAGGGAAGTCCTCAATGAAATACTTGCAAACTGAACAACATAGTAGAGAGATTACAGGCCATGACTATGTTGTTTTCAGTCCAAGGGCGTAAGCATGATTCCACAATTAAAGAAATAACTGTAATACAATACAAAAAGGGACTTGACAATGGAAACCCATGATAATATTATGAGATATCTGAAAGACACTTTCATCCATTTCAGCATCTTTTCATGATAAAAGTTCTGAAGAATCTAGGAATAGAACGAACATAGCTGTCTTACTTTTCCTGTTGAGATTAAATGCAATGACAGAAGTGATTTAAGCGGAAAGGGCTTATTTCGGCTTACAGTTCAAAGATACCGTCCCTCAATTTGGGGATGTCCTGGTGGAAGGAGCAGGGGTCACACTGCACCCACAGTCATGAAACAGAAAGATGGAGACTGTTCTGTCTCTTTCTCCTTTGTACTCAATCCAGGATTCAGGCCACTGCAGGGTACTGCCCATCACTAAGCTGTCTCTTCCCACCTCAATTACCTAATCATGATAATCGCTCAGGCAAGGCCAGAGGCTAACTGAATCAGGATGATCTCCCTGGTAATTCCAGATCCTGTCATGTTGACAATCAATATTAACCATCAGAATTCCACCTGTTGTCAACTTGACACCTAAAGCCATCACTGTTAAGCCATAGCCTTCCACCCCCTTCATCACCCTACTTTCATGCCCATCTTATAATGCAAAATTACATCCAGAATGTGGATCTGTGTCCTATTCAGGGATAAGCATTGTGCTGAAAATGGAAATCTTTCTTTGGAAAATCTTACACTGTTATTTCCACAGACTTTATGTGTTTCCAATTGAATCGGTGAATGTTTTCTGGTTCCAGGCAATGCCCAAATATCCCTATAGGGAGCATAAAATTTGGTACTCATAAATATTAGCCAAAGAAGAAAATGCATTTATTAGACTGTTTTTATTATCTGTTGCCATGGTCCTACGACTTATTAGAATCTCTTTTTAAATCTATTTATTCCCACGCTGTCCTCACCCAACTGTGTCTACCGCACACATTGTCAGCAGGACGAAACGTAGCAGGGAGAGCAGGAATACAGCTAATGTCAGGAAGGGCGTCAGTACCATGTCCAGTACCAGGAACCGGACGGGGTTCAGCCAGCTCAGCATTCTGAGCGGGGTCATCTCCAGCATCAATAATAGCAGGAGGGCACTTAGTATCCACTGTCTCACTGAGAGTGGCAAGTCTGTACTCGGAAGAAATAGCGGGCGTCCCGTGCTTTTCTTCTTCAACCTTTAATGAAAATTTGAGGGGTGTTAGTTTTCAGTGCGTTCTTTCTATTTTCATTTACTTTTATCATACATGTGTTAGATTCATTACCTTGCATTTAGTCCACATAATATTTCTGTGCTCTGTTTAACTGATCACTACAAGACGCTGACATTCTTAAAATGCTGCTTCATTTGTGCTTGAGAGAACGACCGGTGTTTTCAGAACTCTCGAGAAGGGCCATGCCTCGTTTTGAGCCCCACTCTCTCCGGCTTGCTGCTGCCTGACACCTTCACCTTGTGTAAAGAGGAAGAAATGAAAAGGAAAGGATAAAATGTGTCCTCTTTTGTCTTCATGACCCAGATTTCACATCAAATGGTCAGGTGTGGAGAGTGGGACACTGTGGGGCTTCGGGAACTAAAGGGACCTCTCCCTTTCTGCACTAAGTCATTCCTTTCACCATCGCCTTTCACAGTTTTCCAATCTGCGGGGCTCTTAGGATTTCAAAAAAGTGAAGCTGAACTTTGAAATGCATGAACAAAGTGGCCACTGAGCAAGGAGCTGAGGCAGGCTGCTGAGTTGCACGGATGGAATCTGGAGATGCCTTCTAAATTTCACACTCTGTAACCATCAAATTTTACATGTGGAGGATGTGTAAACCCCACTACTCCACTACCATCATCTACTTTCAGTAGGAGTAAAGTCAATAGGGCTTGAGCAGTTCATTCAAAGCTCTGGGGAGATATTACCCAGGAGTCTATGTGACCAAAGATGTGATACAATTCCACACTGCCGCTCAGAGAAATTACACAAAACACCCACTGAATTAATCAGATACATTTAAGAAGTGTGAATCCTACAAGCTAATTTAGTACCTAAAGTGAGGGAGAATTACTTTTAGTATGTAATCTATGTACATATGTAAGTAGCTATATATATGTAACAATAATCATCAAAGAAGAGGGCAGGAAACTGGGAGTGAGGACATGCAAGGTTGAACTCCTGTAATCGCATATCTTGTGCTCTTTGAGACTGAAACAAAGACAGAAATAGAGGACATGCTCTCTGCCTGTGTGATCAGAAAACATGAGCATCCAAGCAAACTAAAACCTACCTGCATTTATACTGAGGCTAAAGGCACCAGATCCCCGGATTACCATAATAACCAACTGGATCCACTAAAATTGATTTAGATGTATTGTCATAGTTATACTTACATAATTTAAAAATCACACTCAAGATTCTTTCTCCAAATAATCCTTGGTCAAATATCAGCCCGCCTTTATTATGGAAAAACTCTGCTCAGTGTAATTTTCCAATCACTATGTACTTTCTAGCCCATTCTCTTTCTTTTTTAAAAACAAAATTTATTTTTCTTTTATGTCTATGAGTGTTATGCCTGCATATGTAGAAGTGCACCAATGTCATGCACTGCCTAAAGAGAATATAAGACGGCATGGGATCCTGCCATTTGGATGCTAGGATTTGAACTCAGCTCGTATTTGTGCAGGAACAGCCAATATTCTTAAGTGCTGAACTATTTTCCAGATCCCTAGCACATTCTCTTATGCAGCTCAAAGTATTTACTAGTCTTTTGGAACAGATCAAAGTAAAACATAATTCGTTCTAAATAGACAAAATGCTTTTTTTTCAGATCAACTTTCCAAATAAAGCTATAGTAGACTGAATACTGTGGCATTTTAAGAATCCAAGCTAGGAAATCAAATTTCCTAAAGGAGCAGTTTTACCTTGTTGTTATGACTCTCGGTATTATCTTTTATTGGAGGTCCAGCAACATCAGGACCAGGTTTTCTGGAGAACCTTTGGAGTAAAAATAAAATCATGGGTGAGTTTGGTTATTCTAGTATCTCTGGTAAAAGATCAGTCATCTGCATATTTAAGTGACATTTTTGCATTTATATAATTAAGAGCTGAGTTCTGCTTTAAAGCTTTGGCTAGCTCTCTAAGCTTTAATGCTTTTATCTATGAACATTCATGAAGACTCTCTCCTAGTTCCTTATAAAAGAGCAATAACCAGCAGCTGGGGGACAGAGCTCAGCAGGCAAAAGTGCTTGCTGAACAAAAAAGGGGGCCTTAGTTTGAATCCTCAGCACCCACATAAAAAGCTGCATAGACCTGGGACCCCAGGGCTGTGAGTGGCAAAGAGAGGTGAATCACTTGTTGGCTGCCAGTCTAACTCCAGGATCCATGAGATCCTATCTCAAGTGAGTAAAGTGGAGGTGATAAAGGTACCTGGTGTGTGTGTGTGTGTGTGTGTGTGTGTGTGTGTGTGTGTGTATTTGTGCAGGATGAAAATAAGTGGTGACCTTCCATATACTATGCTTTTTTTGGTAAAGGTCTCTCATTCAGACATGGGACAAAGCAATTAATCTAGGCTGGTTTTTAGCAAGCCACAGGGATAACTGTATCTCTGCTTCCACAATCATAGATTGGCTTCACCAATTAAATAAGCAGAACAGCCACATTTTCAGGACTCTCTTGAATTTCATATGCTCTTACAGATACTTTTTAACATTCTGTGACCTGAATTCTACCATTATCTTTGTCAAGGCAGCCATGAACCACAATGTTTTCATCACCTTTCTAACCACACTAACACTGTTTGCCTTTAAACTCCATCTTCCACTGCTAACTCATTCACATCCCCAATTGTGGGTTAACTCTTAATTCCCCAATGAGCTTCTTCCATGGGCATCACTCACGCACTCCTCCTCTTATTAAAACACTCACATGTAGTAGGTAGACCAAGAAGGAAGATGGGCAGCCACAGAATTGGGCAGCAGGAGTCCAAGTCCTATTTCTGCCACTCACTGTACCTACAATTATTTAGTATGTTTGAACTTCAGGATCCCAAGCAGAACAACCACTTGGTCAGGGTGTTAAAAAGAAGCTGAAGTATAGTGGGCCATTTGATTAGTCTCTAAGATTCCTTAACACCCTGAAATTCTGTATGCTTTTAAATTGTTCTGTGGTAAAAATGAATACTTAGCTGTCAGGAAATAGGAAAACCATATGAGAAAAAACAAAAAAAGTAAAAAAAAAAACTAGAAGTTTATTTCTATAAAGAGAATTCCAACTAAACAAGGGCAAAATGCAGAAAATCAGCAAGCAGAGAAAAACCTAAACTATTTTTAAAATAAAAACCAAGTAGACATTAAACATCATTGATAGTTAGACCATGCTCACCATGAACAAACTCTTTGATGCTTATAAAATAATCCCTCTACAGGAGTTTCTAGATTTCTTTATGCAAAAACTACGGAGATCTACCACATCTGAATCTGCCTTAAAACTTTCAATGCTAAAAATGAGTTATCAGATGCTACAGCAATTGTCAAAACTCCTCAGAGAGGCTATTCAAGGATATAACCTGATTCCAAATAAGAACTTAATCTCAGGGCCAAATCACATAACTTCAACTTTCTGAACGATCTGAAGTTGGCTGCAGTGTAATGTTAACGCTCACAGTTCCTACTCAGTCTGTGCAGAGGGTAAAAGATGTGCCAGAGAGCCAGGGTTAACTACAGGATCAGGTGCCAAATAATCAAAGTCTCTGGATGGTAAGAGCCTCATGAGTGCTAAAGAGGTTATAGAAGCATAGATACTTTGCAAACTGACTGAGGTGACAGAAGGACATAATGTGCATTAGGCACATAATACTGTCAATCGTAAGGTACATACACTAATTATTACTTTCCTCTCTTTGAATTCACCAATTATGTTCTGTATTTTTTTTTTGTTTTGTTTTTGAGGCTGGATCTCCCTGTAGCCACAGCTGTCCTGGAACTCACTACGAAGACCAGCTGGCCTTCAAGTCACACAGATCTGCCTGCTTCTCCCTCCTGAGTGCTGGGATTAGAGGCATGTGCCACCATGACCAGCTTAAATGTATTTTAAAATTATAAAATCTCTTGTACTTGAAGACTGTTGCTCAGACCTATCATTCACTGCTGAAGATAAATGCAAAATTTATTTCATAACAATGATAGAAAAATATGATATTTAAACTCACAAGTCTACGGTTTTCTCAGCATACATTCCTTTGGGAAAAATCAATGGAGACAGTGCAGAGTGCATACTCATTTATATGCACTTCAGACGTTGAGAATACTTGTTTCGACGTCTTTGTATAGTTTGAATGTAGAAAGAAGACACAACTTTATCATGATTTATTGTATGAAAATGTGCTTCCCTGTACAGTAAGCAAGACCCTAAATGAACATTAACAGACTGACTAAGTAAGTGGAATCATTGCCAGACTAGGCACCAAAATTGATATTATCAAAGAAATAGCATGCTCTACCTGCTTTATTGTTACTGTTACTGTTATTATTATTATTAATGCTATGAACTCCTGGTCCTGGAACAAGTTCAAGAAGAGGATACTAAAGAAAGAAGCAACGTTTCCACCTACTGAGTTGAAACCGCTGAGGTCAGGATGAAAATCTCTGACACAAAGGCACTGGATCTACATATAGTGACTATCCTAAGAGCATGACAAAATACAGGACACAGGAAAAAGGCCAGAGACAAAGACATGAACAACACGTTACAGCTGTCAGTGAACAAAGGTCAAGGAGAGGTCAGTGTGCTTATCACCTAATCCCCTTCTGGGAAAGAAGCTCAGAAACTCCTTGGTTCTAGCTCTGTTCCCTGTCTAATGTGGTGTATACAGGAAGCTCAAAATCAGCATTCATTGCCTCCCGAGGAAAGAATGATAGGAAAGATCACCTCCTTGGTAGTCATGCACCCAGAGACCCGTTTATCATATTGAGAAAGAGGCACAACTGGACCACAGGGGACAGAGCAGCGAGTTCCCAGGGAGTACCATCTGACAGGAAATGTGTGCTTAAACGTATAAATAATTGCTTCTGTCAAATGGAAACAATGGTTCTACATACAGGGATAACAATCATTCTTTGTCATTTAAAGTATTTAAAAACCCACTGTGACCTCCTTGATTTTCCATGACTGTGGGAGAGCAGCTGTCCCAGGAACAGATGGGCTGGAGTTGTAGCTCAGTGGTGGAGCTCATCCCTAGCATGTGGGAGGCCCTCAGTCAATCCATAACGCCACAGTTACCAGTCCAATAATACTCTTAAAAAAGAAATGAAAGAAAGCCACTCCTCTGACAATGATATTGACTTTTCATTTCGTCTCTCATGAGATGAGGGTCATTTGGGTTCATCTACAGTATCCACTCTCTAGTGTGGTTTCCAATGGCAAGGTAGGTGTCAAAAAACGCTGTGAAGACAGTTGCTTAAAGCACAAACACTTGAGTGTTCCTTCCACTGTTAAAGAGTCCATCTAGACTTCAAAGACCAGGATGGTGCAGCTAGCGTTGGGAACTATAGAATATCTCTTTGCCCAACACTCTCCCTCATGGTGCAAACTGCTCTGGAAATGATAATTTACAGTATGCAAACTTTGTGTCATCATATCCCATGTTAACTAGCAAAATAAGGTAACAAAATAATGCTAGAGGTGTCCATATTAAGGAGAGCACTCGTCTAGAATACTTGGAAAGCCAGGTGTTCATTCTTGTGCATACCCACAAAAACAGTATTGATTTTTACAGTTGTGCACTGAGGTTATTGTAATATACTGTGGCAAGACATAATCGCTTTAAAATTGGAGACAAAGACAACAGTAACAGACTTCTACACATTTTTTAACCTTATGATGAAAACAGACATTGAGGAGGTAAAATAGACATGAGATGAGGAAACACCATTAGGGACTTAAACTACTTCAGTGTTATATCACATCCTGCACTAAACTCTCAGCTCCAGAACTGAAAGCTGTGTGCACACTTTTTAAAAATATATTAAATTTGTTATTTTTCTTCTATGTGTTTGAGTTAATGTGTTGAGTATGTAAGTGCACACATGTCATACAGTGCCTGCAGAGGTCAGAAGAGGGTGTTGGATCCCAGCTACTGACAGTCATTAGCCACCATGTGGGTGCTGGGAACTAAACCTGGGGACTCTGCAAGAGCAGACAGTGCTCTTAAGCACTGAGATATCTCTCCATCCCTGAGAGCAGTGTGCACTTAATAAGAGATGCATCCTTCACTCAGAATCTTCATCTAAGAATTGAAGGTTTTACTGGTTGGCTCACCAGGTTACCATGATGACTTCAGAGGAAAATATCATGAATAAACCAAAGGAGAGCCAATGAAAACTTTGTTTCTACTGTAAAACTGATTTGCAATCATAAGTCAAAAGAAATAGTGATTCTTATAGGGGTAACACTGAAATGTGCCAGCTTTCAGAAAAGACTCTTCCTTAGCTTATTATGTGATATACTTATCATGTCTTTCAGTACAGAGAAAAATCAGCTATTCAGCATCTAACTAAATTTCTATTCGTATAATATCCCATTAAATCACATAACACAGAATTCCTCTATTGAAGAATGAATCAATCATAAAGAGGAGGGATGACAGAACCTCAGAATTATTTCCAACGACAGGAAAGACAAAAACCTCTATTACACATGGTTGATTAATAATGGTGATGTAGTTTTGCTGTCTTAAACTCAAATTATCTCTTCAGACTCTGATAATGTATTTCTGTGAAAAGCAGAACACCAGAGGGGAAAAATTAAACTTGGGACACTTAGCGGCATGGGAGATGTGAGATTGCTCATCACCTAAGAAAAGGCTCTTATGATACAGATCTGGGATCCAGGAGGGAAAGTCGCTCTGTTATGTTTCTAAACATGATCTGATGACGTAGAAGGATCCCAGTACATACATGTTAGCATAAGAGGCCTCAAAAAGATCACTCCACATGCAGATCTAGGTTCACATGTGGACTCCACAAAAGGTTTGGAATGGTCAGGGACAGTCAGTTTGCCGTCAGTATGTCTGGGTAACACTAGGAGGTCATCTACAAGCGTAGAGCTGGCATTTTGTAACAATCCCTGACAGTTTTTAAACAGTGAGAGAAGAAAGCTAATTTTCAGTCTAAACTGCATTTGATTAGACGATGGAGATTATACTAAGTAGCAAGGATTAATTAAGCACAGACATTTCCCGATGACTTCACTTATTTGAAAATCGACTGTCTCACCTGGGTGAAGACTTCTCTGTCGTACTCTCTTCCCCTTTAAACATAAGGCAAAATTTTGTTTATTATAACTATTATAATATAACATGTTAAATTGAGAAGACAAACATTTTGTTGGTTTGGATATGTTTGAGACATGCCTGTTACAAAACTAGGGTCAATATTCATTATCAGACATTGAGTGCATTGAGGACACTTTTCCATTTCTTTATATATTTCAAATGGAAGAATAAAGAAATTTATCAAATATCAACACCTACAAAAAAATAACTGTGCACTGTGCACGGGAACATGATCCTAACTGAACAATCTCACTGACAGAGAATCTGAGTGAAAAGTATTAGAAAATAAAGGTGGGGAGAAAAGAGCATGTTGTTGTTGTTGATTATCTTTGGAATAATGGAACACGAAGATTTTTATCACCTATTTTTAACTTTTAAAAAAACAAAAAAAAAATCCTTCACCTGAAGACTTGAAAATATGCAGTTTAGCATAAGTTCCCTAGCACAAGGAAGGAGGATAGAAATGTTGTATGCAATGTACAAAAGCCCCATCACAATATTGTTCAATCGTTACCTGTCCTGCTAAGTGCAGACTTCTTAGTCGTGGGTTGGGGCTGTTGTTCAGGTTGGGGCTGTTGTTCAGCTCTGTCTTCACTGTGGAATAACAAGACCGGTAATTTAAGAAATTCACTTGAAATACTTTTCCCAAATGCTCAGAATTGTTTTATGACTTCCTAGTGTCTCTTACTTAGAAATTTACAAACAACTGTAAGTTGTTCTTCCACAGCTATGACTGGTCACAGCGACTTTTGCCACCTTTTCTCATGTGGATGAAAAAGGAAGGATTTGGTGTTATTTGAAAAACAACAAAAGTACATACACACACACATAGACTCACACGCATGTGCACACACACACACACTGGGAAGGAGGACGGTGCTTATTCCACATACTTTGACATGGTGGATACAGTAACTGATGGTTCTGATTTTCTACACACAATGGCATTACACTCCTATTTCCTTCATGCCTCACACCCCTATAGAAACACGCCCCTTTCTCTCTGGTGACCTTTGTAGTCATTTCATTGAGTCCCATGCTCCCTCCCACAGTTCAATTTGGTGGTACACAATAAAATTTGATTGCTGCCCTTAGGGAATTCTCTGCCACTACTCTCACAAGCTACCACATTGGGAGGTATAATGATAAATTTTCATACCCTATTCACTAGGGTATGATGAAACCACAACTTAGCTGTTTCTATGCTGAACAAGTTTATTATGAAGTACTTAAGTCCTTATGACACACAACTCTCCAGATACTTATGTGAGGGCAACACTGTCCCTTCAGCTCCACTCCCTCCTGGATACAGAGAAGTGATCCTGATTTAGTGGATCTTTAGCAAAGCCTAGAAGAGCACTGAGCCGGGCCGTTTTCTCGCTCATCTCAGCACCTAACTCACCCAGTCTTACTAGCTTGGTGAGCTGAATTCTAACGATATTGTATGCATGTGCTGCTTTGTGTTTTTGCCTGTGACTGTGTGCACACAAGCAAGTTGCACATGTGGACTTCAGACAATATCCTTTCTATTGCTGTTCAATTCCCACCTCGTTTCTGTGGCAGAATCTCTTACTTATGACTCTTAGACTGGGAATCTCAGTCTCCCTCTCTGATCTCTCACATTAGACATGCAGAAGGTAGCATCAGGACTGATGTGGTCTCCTGAGATCTAAATTTCTCCTCACAACTGAGTGGCATGTGTTTTCATTTCTGAAAAAGTCACAATCTCTGAATTATTAACAGTATTTTACACAGCAATAGCAGACGTACAATCAGAAAGTTTCTCAGTGTGCTTCAAAGTTTTGGGCTCTACAAATTTGTACTATGTTTGCATGTAAAATCCAATACAGAAGGTGAGATGGTCAAAAGACTAGGGAAATGCACTTAGGTACTTAAACTGGTTTAGCATAATATCATGCCTTCACTCGGAAATCTTACTTTCATCAACAACACCTGGGCATTCTTACTGAGTCACATATCTTAGACTCAAAAAATTCAAGTAATAACTGAGGACTTTACTGTTCAGCTCACTGTTCTTTAGTGGTTACTGTGAAGACATGATAAGATAATACCATGAGGAAACCCAAAGAATAGCAAAATAGTAATTAGTTTTTACTGAACAACTGATTTGGAATCCCAAAGAAAATCAAATGGGTGATTCTAATAGCGTGTAAACTTGAAAACTGTAAACTTGTAAACTTTATCAGAAAATGGGTAATTTACACTTAAGTTGCTATTTGATATAGTGATTCTATCTCTAAAGATTGAGAAGACTGCCTATTCAAAGACAAATTACTACATTTTAATATCATATTGACCTATTAAATCAAATAACACAAATGCCTGATATTCTGGAAGTAATCACTCAAAATGAAACAGAAGAACAGTAAATGTAAGGTCCTGCCTAGTTCTCTATTGATTCCACACCTTATCAGTGTCTGAACCAGCACATCATTGACAAGAATGGTCCTTCACCTCCGTGTTTATTTCACTGACATGATATACAAAACCCAAATTTATCCTGAGATGATCAAAAGGCATGATGTGGCTTGCCCCATCTTAAAACCAAACACTCTATAAACAACCTATTTGAGACTCAGATAATTCATAACAGTGGAAAAAGAACCTATGAGAGGTTGCCTGAATTGGTACCTATAAGGGAATGGTGGTTTGAGATCTCTCCCACCTAACATAAGGAGCTGAATGAGATGCATGGAAGTCTCTTCACACAGACCTGCTGTTCAAGAAGGAGAGGAACTCGCTCTCTTTCTGTAACACTATCTAATAACTTGGAATGATTAAAATTCATTCATACTGACAGAAAAGATTTTACAAAGACCTCAATGGATAACTCCTCATAGAGGTGTAGGATCACATGTGAACTCCACAAAATGTTTGGAATTGACAGAGTCAGACTGCTACCAATGTTGGGGCAGAAACTGGAAACCTGCTTCTTTGGTATAGTGGATGATGATACAGATATGCATAAGTTAACTGAAAGAAACAGGTTGCCATCAAAAATGTGTTCCATTAGACTGTAGCGACTACAAGATTTAGGAGGAGTTAAGTTCATTATAAGAGGTCTATCTCAGAGGATGCTTCCTGTCTTTATCTTCTCCAATGGTTTAAAGAATTTATTTTGAGTATATTTATTGACTTTTTGTGTATTTCACATACAACATATTAATCATCTTTATACCCCCTCCCCAAAAGCAACACCCCAGAATTTCCTGCATTCTGCCATTTCTGTTAAGGTCTATCAAATCAAATTTGTATCTTCCAAATCTATCAATTCTTACCTGCATGAAGACTTCCCATTGAGACTGTCAACTTCTTCTGAGGATAAAGGCAAAATACATTTTATAACTATATAAAAATATCACATGTTAAATTGACAAAATTAATCCAGATTGTATGGATGCTTTTGAGACCAACCTAGAGACTAGTCTACAATAAATGTGCCTGTTTAGGAAATTAATTAACTAAGAAGTCTTAGTTTGATTCTTTGTATGTTTATTTCCACTGTGAAAAGAAATTTATCAAACATTCTACCTAAAAACAAACACCTTTGCTGAATGAACATAATTTGAATTGAATACTCTCAAACTGACAAAAAACAGCATCCTTACTTTAAAATAAAATGCTTACATGTTGATTTTGCAAAATGTCTTTTCAAATAGAAACACACAAAATCATGAATATCCAAAACACTCCTGAACAAAAAGAAACTGTTGAAAGCTGGGCTTAGTCGTTCATGCCTTTAATCCCAGCAGAGGCGGAGGCTGGCGGATTTCTGTGAGTTCAAGGCCAACCTGGTCTGCATAGTCAGTTCTAGGACAGCTTGGGCTACAGGGAGACCCTATCTAAAAAGAAGCCCCCTCCTTAAGAACTGATGACTGTTTCGCCATCTCTGATCTCCAGGTGTGTTACATAGTGTGACACATATAAAATAAATTACTTTTCCATAAGAATTGCATGTCAGTAGTATAAAAACAGAAATACTGAGCAATGGAATAGAATCGAGAGTCTAGATTTAAGTATTTGCACTTATAGCCACCTGATTTTTGATAAAGAAGAAAAATACACACTTGAGAAATGACAGCATAGTTAATAAATGGTCCTACTTACCTTGGATAGCTACAAGAGAATGAATGTGAATCCCTACCTCCAAACCTGCACAAAACTTAACTCCCAATGTATCAAGAACCTCAACATAAGATCTGATGTCCTGAATGTGCAAAAGGAAAAGAGCAGGGATACACTAGCACTTTTTGGCTCAGGAAAGGACTTTCTGAGCAGACCCTGATAGCACAGGCACAAAACTATCTTTGGACAAATTGGGACCCCATGTAACTAAAGAGTTTCTGTATAGAAATAGACACCTTCAATCAAATTAAGTTGTATATGAAAAAAATCCTAACCTTATAGTGTTAGCATCTACAATATACTAAGAACTCAAAAACTATACCTCAGCAAAACAACCCCATCAAAATAGGGGCAAGAAACTAGACAGTAAATTCTCAAAGGATGAAACACCAATGAATGAAAAATATTTTTTAATGTTTTATTTGTTATTTTTATTTTGTATGAGTGTATTGCCTACATATATGTAATGGCACCCATATCATGCGATGGCTGTGGAACTCTAAGAAATATTTTTGTAAATTTTCAACATCTTTATCCATCAGGAAAATGCAAAGTAAAATTACTTTGAGATTTCCTCTTATCCCAGCCAGAATGCCCAAGTTTCAAAAAACTTGGCCATAGGTGGGTGATGTTCCACAGAGGAGTCCTATCCAGGAAGATTTTATAGAATAGGAGACTGATATTGACCCTTTTTATCTCATTTCTTATACAATGATGGTCATTTTGGGTTCATCTTTGGTATTCACTCCCTACTGTGTTTTCTAATCGCAAGATATGCGTGAAAGATTCTATGATGACATCTGCTTAAAGCACCAACTCCTAAGAGTGTTGGTTCCATTGTTAAGGAGTCCATCCAGACCCCATGACCCAGGATCTTGCAGCCAGTGCTGTGTGCCCGAGAATGATGTCATTGTCTCAGGCTTCTTCCTCAGTCATAAATGGCTCCGGAAATCATGCTTCGTAGCATGTAAGCATGCATGTATCCTATGTGTTAATTAATATGAATAAAAGGTTGTTAGAATCGGGGGCCCAGATTTAAATATTTGCACTGATAGCCTGGGCCTACAAGTGCTAGTGTATCTCTACGTTTTTCCTTTTGCACATTCAGGACATCAGATCTTATGTTGAGATTCTCATCCATTGGGAGATGTTTGGAGGTAGGGATTCACATTCATTCTCTTGTAGGTATTCAGGGTAAGTAGCATCATTTATTAACTATGCTGTCATTTCTCCAGTGTGTGTTTTTCTTCTTTGTCAAATTGCCGAGAATGCTCACAAAGTGCTGTGTCCAAACATTAGTAATGAAAAAAAAAAAAAAAACAGAAGAAAGAAAATATAAGGATCAGGTTTTCAAGTTTGCTGTGAGTCTGTTATAATATTCACCCTAACATGGGAGATGGTTAGGAGAACAGTCACAGAACACAGGAAAACGCTCTAAATTGGGAAATTACAGGATCTGGAATAAACACAAGAAAATAATTTATAATAGTGATTGAATCTTTCAATATTATACAGAATGACATTGTCTGGATGTTATAATATACAACTATTTAGATATAAAATACAATGCATATATTATAAAAACAAAGAAAAATCTACTTTTATAAGCAGTCCAGTTTGCTAAAATGTACATATCCAGGACACTTACAAAGTAGTATGATAAAAATTCTTTGTTTCTCTGTGTCATGATTCCTAGACCATCATGTGAGCACTTTGCCAGCTTAAATAGTATGACTATTTTTTTTTATCCACTCTAATCTGGGAAGCTGCTGAGATTTATACCTTACCTGCCTTGAGATAGTTCTCTTTTAAACTCTAATAAAATTGTCCTGGAGATTCCATTTTTTTCATATTTATATAACAATATTTCATATATCAAAGATATGGTGGTGCATGCCTACAATCCCAGTACTGTGGAGGTAGAGGCAGGATGATTTCTGTGACATGGAAGCCAGCTGGATGTACCTAGAGAGTGCCAGGTCAGCTGGTGCTACAGGGAGATCCTGTCTCAAAAAGAAAGGCAAATAATAACAACAAAAACAACAATAATAATAACATTTCCAACATCTATGACTAAAATGAAATTAAATTTTCCTGACAATATGGTTTCATATTAGAAAATTTCATAAATAATTCTGAGTTGCCAGATTATCAGAAAATAACTTCAGAAACAATGTAGGTATATTTACACTTGATTTTCTTCACTTCTGCTCTGGAACTACATTTTCTCCCTTAAGGTAGGGCCATGTACAGGAAACTGTTATTAGGAATCTTACCTGTGCCAATCGGTCCAGACTTAAGGATTGATAATGAAGGTGTTGCCTCCCTGTGACACATTTAAAAAGTGATAAATATTTTAATATTCATATGAAACACATTTACCAAACGATTTGAATTTTTTGGTGTGATTCCCTAATATAATTTACATTAGAAATCTAAAGTGTTGGGCATTTTTGAGACAGGGTCTCCCTATAGCCTCCACTGTCCTGGAAATGGCTATGTAGACAGGCTGGCCTCACTCTAAGAGGGATCCACCAGAACCTGCCTTCAAAATGTTGGGACTAAAGTCTTCTTCTGCCATCCTCACACACTTAACCAGCATATGTGTACCAGAAACTGAGTCTTGTACAAGAAGGCCCAGGACTCTTAACTGCCGAACAACCTCTCCGGCCCCAGACGTTAGCATTTTGTTTTTAATTAACTAATTTCTATTTTATGTGTACAAATGTTATGCCTGCATGTGTGTAAGTGACCCATGTTGTGCTGTGACCGAGGAGGACAGAAGTGGGTGTCGGATTCCGTGGAACTGGAGCTATGGATTGTTATTAGCCAGGACGTGAGTGCAGGGATTCAAACCCAGGTCTTCTGCAAAAACTACCAGTGCTCTTAAACAATGAGCCATCTCTCCAGTCCCCAGTGTTAGGTATTTGGATAATGTAATTTAAAGAGTTCACTGGATGAAATTGAACTTGTTAATATCCTCTGCGGAAAAATGTCAAGATAATCTGAGGCCATCTAAACTGAAGTAAGTAATGACTTAAGTGAAGACATTTCCATTTCTTCCCTAGTCTGGGATAATTCAGTGAGTCTAGGACCAAATAAAATGTTATTTACATGATTAAAAGAGTAATATTAACATTATAAATGTATTAGTATTAAATATGAACTTTCCTTAGTTAACATAAAGCCATTAAACCAACAAAAAAGGTAACAAATACCAAGGCCAGTTCATGTCAAAAGGGGCTCTGACCCTGCTGACGCTGCCCTTTCTGTTGCAGTCTGAACAGCCCTTTGGGGCCTGGCACTTCTTTTGTGTGGACACTTCTCACTCTTCCTGAGCGTAAGCTAAATATATCCATTTAGAATTCCTGACACAAGCGATTGATACTGCTCAAGAGAAGAGCAGCACTAAGATTATAAAGGAGGAGGAACTGTACCTTTTTGGCCGAAGCACTGCGTTTACATTTGCACCCCTGGATTTTAAAAATTCTGCCATTGCCTCGTTCTTCTCTAATACAGACAATAAGTACGGTGTGAATCCTCGCTGCAAAAAAAAAATCAATTTGTGTTTTGCAAAGTTACACGTTTCTCAACCGAACTGAAAATGTTATGGACTCTACGGACATAAGCGCATGCGTGAGGAGGCGCTCTCCTCCTTCATGCTGTGCTACCCACGCGCTGCCCCCTTCTTGGGAACACCCTTCCTCCGCCCTGCACTGCACTGGACCTCCACTCCGCTCCAAAACTCAACCCAACCCACTGCTTCCAAGGATCTTTTGTTTCTGTGGACTTTTACCTTCATTGCCCAAACCTACAACATAGTACTAAAGGCTTTACATATTCCTGCCGAATGAATGAGCTCAAATGTCACCTCTGGAGCAGAGTTTCTCAATCTCTAGTTCCGGAAATGCTGCCCAAATGGAAAGAGAACCATCATTTTAGTATTTACTTTCTCTGGGGGGGGTGGGTCTCCAAATGCTTTTGTAGGAAGCCAGAATTTGCATATAGAAACTTTTTTTTTTATTATCATGAATTACAAAAAATGTAAGCCACAAAAAAGTAATTAATACTTTCTCAACTTCAAGACAATTCCTACAAAATCCTGTTTCTCCCTCTCCTCCCTCTCTCTGAACTTTTAATTACATGAATGTTGGCTACAGTTAAATTATTCAAAGGATTTCTATTGCTCTTCTTCTTAAAAGCATGGTTCTCAAGTATGTACAACTCCCAAGCTGAAAACGTCAGAGCTTCAAGACCTTAACAGATATAGTGAGAATAGTTATCACTCAGCTTCAACTGAAGGAAGGTGTTTGATTTGCTGAGATACTAATTAAGAAAATGTAGTTACAGCTCCTATGTGCTGGTTAGTTGATCTCAGTGAAGATATGAGGAAGGCACAAAATCCTTAAAGACACAGCCTCTGTTTATAAAACACTATTCACAAGCAAGTCTCTCAAGTTCTTCTGAATGGCAGTAAATGACTGATGCTAGGACGCAAAGTGGTATAAACCAACAGATACAGACACTCAAACCCTTTATTTTCCTAAGAATGGAGGTAGAAGACAGATGAAATGTAAGTATTACCAAAAAGGGGAGATTGGCAGGAAGTATTACCTAATCAAACGACTCTTGCAGACTTAAGTTTTCAGGACGAGGGAATTCACACACTACACCTTTCTAAACGGTGACTTACAACCAGAGGAAATCTATCTTGAGAAATTACAGAATCAGACTCTTCAGGGAAACACCTTGGAAATTTTCAAGGTTTTTGACCTGAGCCCTGCTGAGATTTACAGAATCATGGCTTAGGTTCAACTCTGATACACAAGATAATTCTCTTTTTCATTTGTGGCTATGATATAAAGAAGAAAACCGAAAACAGACTCCCTCACAGAAAAGTCCACTCAATCTCCCTGAAAAGGGACAGGATAGGATCAGAGAAATCAATTGACAACTTAATTGACAAACATTGTAAAATGAAATGTTTCCCAAACCTTAGCAAAAAAAAATGTCATTTTGAGAGCAAACCTGAGACACTTACTAGGTGGCTCTTTCTACAAATAAAGGGAGCTATGGTGGCATATTCATTGGCTTTCCCTTCACTTCCTAAACAGTCTCTGTCTAGCTACTGTCAGGCTTTTGGCCTGAGAGTCTTCCTAAAAAGGATCTCAAGGAGCATTTACATCTCAACAATATTCTTTCCCAAACTAAGAATTATCATCGCCCAAATTAAAGAGCATTTCTTGTGTACAGAGAATATTTAAGAAGAGAAGTAAACTATGTCTTCCTCTTCTATCTCTTCAATAACCCAGTTTGCAGATTTGCCTGCACCTGTGATCACAAACGCTTTCTCATCTTCCTTGTTTCGGCCACATCTCTGAGAGATAACCTACCTCAATATCACTTCTCTACAGCAATAAGATTTTCATTTATTGTAAAAGGTTTTTTTTAATTAATTTATCTTTATTCTGTGTGTGTGAGAGAGGCAGGGAGAGAGAAACGAGAGAGAGAGAGAGAGAGAGAGAGAGAGAGAGAGAGAGAGAGAGAGAAAGGTGTGAGTTGGGCTCAAATCCCTTAATAAAAGCCCATTCTGAGAAAAATTTGCTTTGTTTTGTCACTGTGCATGAATTACTTGCAAATAGGAGGATCTGAATTCTACCCCAGCACCCTGTAAAAAGCAGGGCATGCTGCCCTGTGCCTGTAATCCCAGCACTGGAATGCAGAGATAGGAAGGTTCCTGTGGTTTGCTGGCCAGCTAATCTGCCCTAAAATCATAGAGTGGAAAACACTTTAGGCTAACACTGATCTTGACCTCTGGCCTACACCTGTTGTGTATACACATGCACACATGCCCACACAGATATGTGAGCATGTGTACACAGATACAGATCACACACAAAATATCAGTATGTTAACCCACTTCAAAACATTTTTAATCATTGAAAGCTTGATCTAAGTGTAGAAAATGGAGCCACATGTGCCACTGTTAGAAATCTCTGGGGAATAAAGTGATCTTTACCTTCGTTCTTGCTTCAATATCTGCGCTGCAAGCTAGCAGCATTTCAACCATCCAGATGTTCCCCTTAAACACAGCATAATGGAGAGCCTTATTTCCATGCACATCCACAGCATGTGGATCAGCACCATGCTCCAATAAAATGGACACACATTCCTCATTTTCTCGTTGGGTAGCCTGTGGGTATTGTGCACAGAACAATCATCAGTTTAAGAAATCCAAGAGAAACATTCCACATATTTCAGTGAAAACTAACCCTTCAATGAGTTAATATTTTATTTATTAAGCCCTTCATTTCATCTGTGCCTCAATTCAAACTCTTCCTGCCTCATGTCAGCACACCTGGATCGTCTTTTGTAATATTTCATTTTTGAGAATTTCATACTGGAATCGCGTATTTGCATCATTTCCACTTCTTCCAGTTCCATCCACTACTTCTGTGCCCACCACTCCCTCCTCTCACTTTCATGTCACTTTCTTTGCTATATACACAGAGACACACACGTTCCTATCTAGGGATCAGAAAAATGTCAGGGAACTAGTCCCTGGAGAAATGATTTTCATTCTCTCAGCTTCCATTGATTGCTTGCAGCTCATCATTTAGAGGTGGATTTTGTGAAATCTCTCCCACTTTGACAAGTCAACTGTTTTTGTCCTCGTGCAGACCAAGTTAGACTACAATACTTGGGAGATTTCATTAGCATACCTCCCTATCATGTCTGGAATGCATGAATAGCAGCACACACCTAGATATTCTAAATTTTTAATTCTAATCCATCTCAATTGAAACTGCTGGCCACTATCTACCTTAATTAGAGGCGTGCACTTTTCATCATCAAATGCATTTATGTTGCAATTCTTCTTGATTAGGAGAGACACTATGTCTGGTTGATTATGGCTACAGGCATAATGCAGTGCGGTCCTGTGGAAAGGAGAGGAATTTTAGGAACTTACAGAGGACTAGGTCAAAGCACATTGATCCCTAAAACGGCAAATACTAGACAGCACGTAATCAATTCTGAGGGAAGGGAGGCCAATGGAAGTTCCTCATTTTTTTACTCATTATATTTATTTGAAGTAGTAGTGATACAGTGCATGGCTGCCCCATTCAGAGCAGGTGCTCTCTCTACCAGTAGTTGCATCCATGTTCAGAGCAGCCTGTCTGAATTCAACAAAGAATTGAAAATGAAATTTCAGTTCTAATCTCGGTTACTACTAGCTACTTCTTAGGCATCCTGTGAGCTCAGTAACAATGGAGATTGAAAACAGGAGCCCTTATTCAGATGGTACTGATGGGCAGCCCCCTGAGTGTTTACTGATGTGTAGCAGCGGTCATCATCACTGTCAAGGAGAGGAAGTAGCTGTTGCTTTTTCTCAGCAACACTATTTTTCACCTATGTGAGTACCTATATGTGTACTCTATCATATAACTACCATGCCTGTATGCTGGCTTTCATTTTCTTTTTTTCTAGTATGGAGGGGAAAACTGCTACAAAATAAACCAGAATCCTTGCTCTGTCTAAGTGCATAGCTCAGTGGCAGTTTGGTGCATGCACCAGGCCCATGGTTCAATCCACAGCAATAAAGAAGTAAAGCAGACCTGGTTTTGAGGGCATTCATAGGAAGAGGCTTGCCAAAAAAGTGTTGTTGCATTTATATTGAATGTTTGCGATTTTTATATAATATTCTTTGATAGCAGTCAGATCCACTCCACTTTCCACACCTGCGGCCAATTTCCTCATCCCTGCACCCAATTCAAGGAACCTTCTTGCTTATATACCATGGTACACAGAGTGTGATCTGTGTCCCACAATGTCCTTAAGTGTGGATCCATCCACTGGGCCCACCAAGCGGCACAACTCTGCAATGTCTACAAGACGGTGATTAATAGAATCCCACAAATGGTCAATGTGAAGAGAAGAGGCCACAGAATACTTATCCCTGAATACGACAGCTAGTTCCAACCTCTGTCTCCAAAAGGCTGGGGGATCATTGTGGAAGAGCAGGCAGAAAGATTGTATAAGAGCCCGAGGGGCTTGATGAGCACAGGGAAACAGGCTCTTCCAGACAGCAGGACATTTACTCATTTACAGAATCTGTGTTGTGACAAGTCCTAGGTGACACATCTACAGTTGAACCTCTATAGCTAAGGCTCACAGAACATAGGGGAACTACAGGTAGAGAAAAAACTAAAGCATCCTACAACTCTCACCAGTGAAGCTTCTTCAAAACAACAGTGTTATGCACACAAAATGCCACAACTGGTCAAATTTTATAGAATAAGAAACTGCAGAGTGTGTATCCAAGGACAGAACCCCTATTTTGAACCTTAACCAACCCATGAATCAGGGGTCACTGTAAGAGACGGGGAGAGATATTCTAAGAGCCAGGGCTAGTTCACGAACATAGGGAAACACAGGCCTTCAGGCTACTGGAAGCTTGCACATGTGAAGTTCTGGCAATGGCACTGAGCACAAAACCCACAACAACTCAAGCAAGGCTAGGGCCCAGAGTGGAGGAAAGAAATGGGTGGCAAGTGAGACCTACACTGAAAACTACTGCCAATGGATTACCACTGGTGGAGGTCCCCAAAGAAGCCTGACCAGACTCCAGTGGATGAATTTGCACTAAAGGACACCTGGGCACAAATGCTTGACTGAATAGGACTTAAAATGTGTGACAAAATGAATGAGGTCTGCGAGATGGAAGGGGGCTGAAATTTGATTAACGACTGTTGTATGAAATGTATAAAAATCAATTAAAAATGTAAATAAGAAAATTTCTGTTGTGAGTTCATATAAGAATTTGTTTTCATTTCAGGACCTTTTCCTATTTTGTATTTATTTCAAAATTTTGTAATATTCTATCATGAATTATCTTATGAAGTATAAATGCAGTTGGGCTAGGGAGATAACTCAGTGGGTAAAGGTAGTTGTACACACGCATGATGACTGAGTTTCAGATCTCAGAAGACATGGAAAGTTAGACACGTAGCACAGGTGCCTGCAGCCCCAGCACTCCTACAGATACATAGAGATGTTAGACAAGAGAATCCTAGAAAATTTGGGTGGGCTAGCCTAGCGCATACAGTTGAAAAGCAATGAAGAGACCCTGTCCCTAAGAAAGTAGAAGGTGAAGACTGACACCTGGGCTTGTCTGGGCATCTACCTCCACCAGCAAGCATTCATACACATGGGTATAGAGCCATCTCTCCAGTTCACAATTTCCTCATAAAGTCCCTTGGTAAAGAATATGGGTACAGCCAAGCAGGGTGGCACACCTCTTTAGTCCACAGCACTGAGGAGGAAAAGGCAGACAGATCTCTCTGAGGCTGCAGGGAGGAGCAAAGAGGTAGGAGGCGGGAGAAGCATGTGTGTGTCATGCTGACATAAAATAGGCATTACATTAGATTTGGTGGGCTTTTAGCCTCAAACTGGATATTGTACGGGAAAATTTGTTTCATGATGTGGTTTTCTGCAATGCATGTAAGAAAGGTAAAACCATAAAACTTAGTATTTTGTTAGCGAAATCAGTTTAAAGTGGTCAATAAAGTGCTCTAAAAGAGAACATGATTCAGAAACCAGCTGCCTTTGTTTTAGTTTTGCTTCCCATAAAGAAAGAAGGTCTGAACATAGACTCCTCCAAGGTACGCAGATTTTGCAAACCTAGGAGGCCGAGGCGGGAAGAAAATCCAGGAGCATCGGCAAAGCGGACCCTGTCCTCCTCCACCCTGGCCCTGAACCCAACTGTGTTCCTCAAACCTCCATCAGAACGCAACTGTGGAAAAGTGGAGCTCCTCCCTTGAGGTCCTTGACTGTCCCCGACTTCCCCCCTTCTCTCGTCCCTCTCCGGCCCTATTACCTGTCCCTCTTGTCTGTTGCATCCACGTGATATTCCCGAGACGTGAGTAAACGATTCACTTTAGTTACAGCACCAATACCTGCAGCCCTGTGGAGTTTTCCCTTGGGGATATATCCTATGAGGTCCACAGGAAAATCCTGTCTGTCATAACTCACACAGCCATAGCCCCTCAAAGCCCTACCCAGGCGGGTGTACCATTTGAGGTGTGGTAGGCCACCTTCAATCTGGGTGTCATAGTTGACGACTGGCATGGCAAGGGCCAGCCCAGGGCAAGCCTTCCCTGCCCTCCCTGACAGCTTCCTCTGCTGTTTCTTGCCTCCAAACTATAGAACTTTGACCTAAAGTCAATTGAATCTGAAAAAATCGCCACCTCACTACAGGTGTGTCCCACCAGGGAAGGTCTGTGATTCAGCAAAAACCACAGAGAACTTTGTTGCCTAGCAACACCCTCAATTATCACATGCCTGGCCAGTGCCTCTAGGGGTTCCATTATCCCAGATTTCCTCACCCAGCAACACTGCTAAGCACATGCTCCTGCCTAGACCCCAAGGGCAGGAGCCTGGCCTACTGTGCTCAGCATACACATGCAAAGCTCTGCCTGTCCATCTCAGCTCAGGGGCAGACACTCCTTGCCTGGTCTAGTCAGGGCAGAGGTTCAGATACTTCCCAGCCCTGCAGTTCTTGCCAGCTCCAAGGTTTGCAAATGAATACATAAATAACAACACTCATTCTATCTAGCCATTACCATAGTGTTTCCATTGAATGCTTTATACTGTAAGCTACATTTGAATTATAAGCTACTTTTGGGCTCAATCCCTAAGGGAGGAAATACTTTGCTATTTCATCCTTGCTGACTCTAATCTACGCTTTTAGAAAATACAACTCAGCTCTTAGGGGTGAGGCATGAGGATTATGAGTTCAAGGCTAGTTTAGGCTACACACAGTGAGACTCTGTTTGAAATATCAATATGCTAGCCACGGTGGCATATACCTTTAATCCCAGCACTTAGGAGGCAGAGACAGGCAGATCTGTGTGAGATCAAAGCCAGCTGTGGACACAGGGAGATCTCTGTCTCAAAAGACATACACAAAAAACCCACCCCCAAACCCAACCACACTACAAAAACTCACAAAAATTAATATAACAAAATTTAAAAAACAGAAAAGAAGATGGGAAATAATAATAATATATTCCTTATTTCACGGTATAGTGGTTCATACCAGTAAACCAAATAGGAGGCAGAGGCAAGAATATTATCCTGAAGTGCAGGTCAGCATGGTACCTTGCCAGGAAGGAACAGAAGACAAGGAGGGAGGATGGAGCTGGGTATACAACTATAGAATACAGGGCCAGGTTGGCTACATGGAAAATTTAGGACTCCCCAAGGTCGATGAGACCTTGTCAAGAATGATGAGAGATGGGGGGCGGGGAGAATAGGAAAGGAGGAAAAGGAGGAAGAGGAGGAAGAGGAGGAGAAGGACATTATGAGGTAAGGACTGTACCATTACTAAATCATTTTCAGACTTCATCTGTTGCTAATTTCTTTTCTTCGAATGTTCTTGGGTGTGGGCCCATCAGTTGGAGTCTGGTCAACCTGCCAGGAATCAATCCCTTCAAGAAAACTGGCCCTCCCTCTGTGGCAGGCATCAATTGTCAATAGAGTCTAAGCAGTGGATGGGGCTGCTGGCCTGACTCTCCCAGCCATGCTGCTTTTTTGGCTGGCTTGGGCTTACTCAGGTCTTGTGCAAACTGTCACACGTGCTATGGGTTCAGATGTGCACCTACCCAGTTATGTGCAGACAACATGGTTTCCTTGTAATCATCCACCACCTCTGCCTCTTAAAATCTATCTACTCTTTCTTCTACAATAAACACTGAGCCTTGGGGAGGACAGGCTGTGAAACAGGTTTTCCATTTAAGGCTGGAAAGTCCAAATTCTTCTATTCCCAACACACCGATCAGCTGTGGGTCTGTGTGTTGATCACTAATTGCAGCAAAACAATAAGTCATAGGGGTCTGCCTATAAACTGTCTAGACGCAGGTCCTTGGTATTCAAACAGGGCCACATAAAGACTTCATCTTGTGAAACAGGCCTTAAATCCAATCACGGGGAAGGTGGCTGCTCTCATAACATTTGTGCCTCTGTCGCACTAGTGACCATCTCATGCCTGGCCAGTCACGACTGGAGCTCACAGTGCTCAAATCTGGAAAGGTTGATACTTACTTTTCTCTCCTGATAGCATGCATAACACCTTCTTCACAATGAAAGTTAGCTAGGAGTTGAAAATTCAGGTCAGTACCAGCTTGATTTCTTTTTGTTCCATGACTCATGAAAGTAATGTCTTCACCAATAGGTGTTTCCCATCAACTTCTTCAGAGAATTTTCTTGTTTTGAATTGTTTTGCTTATTTAATTCAACTGTGTGTGTATTCATGGTCTTCATACTGTCTTTTTTTCATACCTTCTGTGAGTTCAGGAAAATAAGTATAATTGGTATTTTAAAAATCACTGTCTTGCCTATCAGCCAGATTGCCTTTCTTAGGAAATATTACAGTTAATATACTAATTTCAGGAGGAGATATACTGTCTTGATCATTAATGCTGTGTTGTTGCAGTAAACCTAAACATCTGCTTTTCTGTCAATGGTTGTGTTTCTTGTATGGACAGTAGATCTTGTCTTTGTTGAGTGTGTTAGTATCTTTGTTTGCTGTTACCCAACTTATTAGGTTGTATACCAGCGGAATTGGTTGTGTTGATGTGAGAATTGTGTCTAAGAAGTGGTCTCAGGCATGCTAGGGGTAGTTATCTGTGTTTCCAGTACAGATACCACATGATCCTGGATCATCAGGGTGGGAGTGGGGGCTGCTAGGTGAACACACTGACAGACAGTTTAGTGTTGATTTTCTTTGGATGGACTGGGGTCTGTCCTGGATGATATACAGGCTGTACAACCCCAGCTCTGCCTGGGAGTGTAGGGATGGCTGCAATGGCAGTTAAGGTTCTACAGATATCACCAACTTGGCCTCGTGTGAAGGCTGTGCATCGTGAGAGAGCTCAGGAAGAGAAGGAAGGGGATCGTGAGAAGAGAACCCTGGGGCTTGTGAAATATCAAGTCTGGAGGGGGCACAGGGGTGAGGGACCCTAGCTAGGCCCCAGTCTGGGGATGCCAGTCTGGAATTGCTGCAGTTGGAGAGTTCACAGTTCTGAGAGCTGTGCAGAGGTGAGCCGCCAGAAAGATCCTTGAAGCCAGGACCATGCACAAGGAAGGCTGCCATGGGGAAGCTACAGGTGTATGTGGGGGAGAGTACAAGGAGCTGTACAGCCCAAGCAAGCCTGGGAGCTGGAATAGCAGACAGGGAATGCTGGGCATGGGGAAATAACACTTGTGATGAAACTCACAGGTCTTGGGGATGCCCAGAGCCGGACAACTAGCACAGACCTGAGAGCTGGCAGGACTGATATGGAAGGCTGAGGTTACATAACTCACAGGTTTGGGGGAACTGCTGGTCCTGGGGCTGGTGCTGCATGGAGCTGTGCAAACTGAGGAGCACTTGCAGCTGGAACCACTCACCTGGAATGCTGGGTTAGGTAGGTACCTTGCAGATCGGGGGATGTGTGGATCTGCAGGACCCAAGAAGGCCTGAAAGCTGGAAGGATGGAGAAGGAATACTGGGATCAGGGAACTACCAGATCTGGAGAAGCTCGAAGGTCTGGTGGGACTCACAGAACTGTGGGGGTGGGGGAGTTTGCATGCAGCTGTTCAAATGGGGCAACCCTGAGACCTGAGATTGGCAAGTTTCCCACCTACCCATCCCCTCATTTCATGTCCTTCATTTTCAAGGCCTATCAAATCCTCCTTCCCCAGATGCTCTTAGGCGTGGGTGCCTCCCCAGAAGTGTGGTCAACCTTGCTGGCATCATCACCCCCTTAAGGGCAACAGAATTCTCCTCTCCTTCCAGGTTTCAATTCCCTATGGGTTCCTATGTATACATTTCCCTGTTATGTCTGAAAAATGTTCCTTGTCTGCCTCTTCAAACACCATTTATCCTTCAGATGTCAAAATTATCTAAAACCCTTAATGGTAAATAACCAAATTCCAGCACTTGGTTATAATATCAATGTCCTTCTTTGAACCTTTCCTTTGCACAGCCAGACAAGGACTGCTTACTGCCACTGGTAAGCTGGAAGCACCCACTGAAAAGAGTAATTTTTGCCTTTATTTTCCAATTAAGGTAGACTCTCTAAACTCAACAGGCGAGTACAAACTTAATATGAATGCTAACTCAGAACACTTCTTTCCTTGAGTCTAAGACGAGCAGAAAATTACTGGGCTCTTGCTCTGGCACATGTCTGCTGAGCAAAATAAGGGACAAGCAAAAACAAGTCACCCCCTCTAAGAGAACTTTCTGAAACCAGCTCTCTGATTATCCTGTAGAAGATGTCTGGAAACCAGCTCATTTGGCTACCTCAATGGCCCAATATCTGAGTATTTCTTGAAGACAGCTCTAACGACTTTTTACCAACTGTAGAATATCTATTTGGTTGGGGAGACTCTTGTGACTTTCCCTTAGTTTGCTTTGTCAAACTAAACAATACAGTATTTCACCAAATTAGAAATAAGAATTTTATGGGAAATTCGAATGAAAGACGGTCTTAATAACCTTGGACAGGTACTTACTCATACTCTCACATAAAGGCGGAGGGTCTGAAGTAAGAAACAGTGAGGCTGCTTGTGGCTGGAAACTGGGGTCATGTTCTACATCAGGATTAAGTCTGGCAACACGAGGACACTCTCGCACAGACATGGAACTCAGACATTTCTCCAATGTTGTGTTTTGTAGGTTCACAAGCCTGAGCTTTGATTTGGACACCTTGAACCTTTCCTTAGTCCTAGGAAGACTGTAAAGAAGCAAATGCTTTACATCACATATTCCTCCTAAACAACTCTTAAATATCTTGTATTGCTAAAAAACAAATTGCCATTATTAGGATAGTCAGAATGTCCCCTTAAACACTCTTTGAGTTGACAATGCGTCAAATTATATCTACTACACACAAATAGAGGTCTAAAATTATTCTAAGAGAAGCACATCTTCTTCTTGAGGGATTTCGAACTAGTAATTCAAAACATGTTCCTGAGGAACAACTCAGACCAGCATCTCCAGGGAGAGGAAGAGAGAGTTGATGTGATGATCAGAATTAATTCATTTACTGAAGCTGTGAGCTCACTACAAAACCATCAGAAGTGACTCCTGTTCTTTCTGTCTTGCACATGCACCCCCTGCACAAACCAGAAATTGTTTTAATCACTTTGTGAATTATATATACATTTATTCTTGTTTTAATCTTTTCTCGTGGTATAAATTTCCAGTCTTCTATGGACACTTTGTCCACAGACACTGTATTTTTACAAAAATGAAGTCTTTAAGATTTCTGTGTAAAGGAGGTCAAGAAAATTAAATAAAACACATATTCAGGGCTAGAGAGAAGGCTCAGTGGATAAAAGGAACTTCTGCTTTTCCAGAGGATCAGAGTTCAGATGCCAGCACCCACACTGGGCAGAACTCAAACGCATGTAACGTGCACATACACATAAATATAAAATAAACCCATTTTTAAAAATTAAAAATACTTATTCAAAAGACTGGGCTGGAGAGATGGTTCAGTAGTCAGAAGGACATAGTGCTCTTCCTGAGGACTCGAGTTCAGTACCACACCCACGCACACACACAAACCCATAAATCAAAATAAATCACTGAAAAGACTATTGGTGAAGAGTGACTACATGATAACATAAACAGACATCTACCACATAAAACCAAAATACAAAAAGAACAAAGAAATAGACTACCATGGACAAACACTTAAAGTGTATTTCATGTCCTGATATTTGTCAAAGTTTCATCGTACAGGCTAGCTTTCATAGTTTAACAATTTCACAAACCTCTACTAGTAAAAATCATGATTTAAGGACTAACTAATGAGTTTCATACTATTCTATTCCTGTTTTGACTTACTGGTTTAGTCTAATGGAGAGTGATTTTTTGGTTTCACTTACTTCTGTACAGAGCTGTTTATATTTTCCCATTTCTCTCCTGGTAGACTCCAGCTGACTTTGAATTATAGGGAGCTAGTTCCAGACTTTAAATTCTGAGTATGATCTGACTTATTCTTAAAGCACCATTGTTGTCTCTTAACTTCTCCAGAATTGTTTCCTCTGCTGTTTGTGTCTAAAACAAATGAAAACTAAGTATAAAATAACAATATGCAAAGTTAACATTTTATATTTAAAATAGTTTACTATTGAATCACTAACTTAACAGATATAAAGAGCAAATTTCATTGTGTGAAACAAGGTCGGGGAGTTTAGAGTATTTATCACCAATACCAATCAAATACCAAGGCATGACATGAGAATCACAAAACATAACTGAGGAAGAGCCTCAGCTGGGAAATACTCTCATTCCAATACTCATATTATCAGATTATTCACACAATGATGGAATCATTCAAAAATGGAGTCACTGAAAATCCTAGCTTAAGAACAAATCCACAGTATGCTCTATCTTTTTTCCCAATAGTCTTATAAGCAAACTGGCTTAAAAAGTCAAATGACCAAGCATTCTGGGACCCAGTCATTTAACAAAAAACATTATCCTGAAAGATTCTGTGCCATGGGAAAATGAATTTTTCTGGGGGAAACTTATGTTAGCTGCCTTTCAGAAATATAAAAATCAAACTGTCACAAGAAAAGTGGAGGAAACATACATACTAGATACATCCAAAGTATGATCTTTGGTGACATGAATTTAAGCATGTGACAATTAACATGTAAAACATTAAGAATATGTTTTCACAATTCCTCTCAATTATGAAGCGTTAATTCCTTAGTCTCTCATTTACCCTGGTTAACTAGACAGTAACTTACCACATTCTCTTGAAAAAGAGTTTGGAGGATTACTAATTCTTTTCTCAAACTTGATTCTTGTGTATCATAATGATATTGGACTCTTGTTACTTCAAGAATTCTTCCTCAGTAATTTGAATATGTATTTCTAGTAGTAGATATCCGCCATGTAGTTTCCCATGATTCCAGAAGATCATTGATCTATATGAAGAAAAATAAGTTTATAATGATGTATTAAGTCATAGAATAGTGTTGTAAGAAATCAGTAGCTAATTCTGACATAAACTCAGTTGTAAAAAAAATAAATTCTATAGCAGATTCTTCAGGTACAGTCTTTTTCATTTTCAGAAAGTCACCAGGAATCACAGAAAAAGCGCCCTCTACACTGACTGTCACACAACAGATGCACTTGACCTTAGGCCTTCAATATTCTATAATTTTTTTCATGAGTTTCTTTTTTTCAAGAAGGATGAGGTTTAGGTTTATATTTAGTCATACTAGACGAACTTGCTAGGAATCACGATTGCTTTCTTTGTAAAAATATTTCATACAAATTTCATACACAAGTGCTTCTGGAAAAATTAGTTTCTAACAGTCCCCAAAATGAGACCTTCTTCTGTGAGGATCACACAAAACACACATGAAAGGATTTGAAAAGGACACATGCTAAAAGATGCCTTCTTTTACTGCTTCCATATCAAGAAGTGGAAGTGGAGGCAAAATTGCAGACATTGGGTGCTCAATTTCCTTTTGAGGTCTCTTTTCTAGGTTCTTTTAATAAAACCAGTCTTACGATCACCAACCTGAAGAGTAGTCAAGGAGTCACAGTGAATCCTAGGTTACAAAGTCATACAATCAACTGAAGAACTAGAAGACTAAAAAGTCTAGAAGATGGTGGAGTTTGGCAGAACCTCCTTGATCCAGAAGGTCTGGGAGGATTTCAAAGGCACTGACAAAAAGAAGTACACGGCAAAGGCTGCTGTCTCCTCTGACAGCAGAGCTAATCTCAGGATGGACAGCCGTCAGGCACTGAAGACTGGACCAGCTCTGTGTGTCTGGAGCATTCTGGAACCCACCCACCTTCATAGGCAGGCCATTCCAACTCACCACCTCACTCACTACCCAGAATTCCTCTAGCAAGACAAGCTGTGATTCACTGTGTTTAATGTTTTAATGGAATAAAGCAGTTGTTTTATCCCACTACTGTTTTCAGTGATGTGGGACAAAATCCAACAGAGCCTCAAGTAAGTGTCCTTCAAGACAACAGCTGCTGACAGGAAACAGACTGAAAGAGTCAGGACAATCTGGAACCCTTCATGTAGACAAAGCCCTGCAACAGGAGGCTTTTCTTGCAGGCAGTCTTGTCATTCACAGGTTCTCTTACCACCCTAATGTCAAGGTGCTGAAGCTTAAGCTCATTTCCAGGAAAACTTCAGATGCCTTGGAATTTCTGTGCACAGGATGCCATATGAATTTCAGACCACAGCCTAATGCTAGGCTGGAAAATATGTAACCTGTAGCAAAATGGTTATCCATAGGGCTATTTAGCAAAAGGATCAAAGCTAATTTTATATTGCTGCTGTTGAGACACAGTCTTATTCTAACTTGGAAGACTCTTCCTGCCATGAGCTCCTGAGCATTGAGATTGCAGTGTCCACCACCAAGCTCAGTCTAAATTCTGAATTCTAGGGAGGTGGAAAAGAAAAAACCAAGGGGCGAGGAGCAGGGATCACTTCACTGCTTTGTTGGCATTCTTCCAGACATTTGATTCCTTTTTTTCTTTCTCAGTTTTGCTTTGCTTTGCAGTTAGGTGATTTAGGTGATTGTTGCAGTTGCTGACTTTCCCAACTTACTATTTTTGGAGACAGTGTCTTCCTGTAGCATCAGCAGGCCTAGAACTCACTAGGATGAGATCCACCTGCCTCTGACTGTACAGGCTGAACTGCCAAAAGAACCCCACTCTGCTCTAGCTGACTGCATTTTCTGTTCCATCCTCCACTCCTCCACTGCACCACTAACCACATGCAGCCAAGCAGAACACCCCATCCAACTGCATCTGTATTCAAGAAGCTCCTGTTTCTAGAGCACCAGGAAAGAAACATAATTTTTAAAAATGTTTGAAAAATTTTTATCTAGCCAGACTGATAGGAGGTAATTGTGGTTAGAGGCTTTATAGACACCCTGCTTTTCCTCAGGGTTAAGAATTCTTTCTGGCATTAGCGTGTTCTTGACTGTGGCTAATAAATGAACTCATAATTCAAACATCACTGTGCTGCATTCCTCTGATGCTGACGTCACATATAACATATCTGATCATTAAGTTTCATGTCTCTTAACTCATATGATTTATTTAGATGGTCTGTAACGTTCTTAACCTTTCTACGTTCATCCTTACTTCTTTACATTTCTACTTTGATCAGCCTTTATTTTATGACAAAATTATCAAATAAAATCACGTTTTTCTTTTAGAAATATAATTTTCTCTTTAAACTTCTTTATGAAAACCATACCCCATTCTATATATTTACAGGTTTCCTTTCCCATTTGTTAATTTATCACACCCCATTGTGACTGTGGTGAAACAAAATCTGAATATTGCTTCTCAGGCAAAATAGAAAGACAAAGAAAATTGTGGGGACTTGGGAAGTGAAAGGAACCCCTCTTCCTGAAGTCTGAGTTAAGCCTTCCTTCATCTGGGAATCAGAATTCCATACAGTTATCATTTGATTAAGACATTTCTCCTTTTCCAGGTATAAAATTAAATTTTCTAGAACGCTCAGGAGAGGCCCCCTTTTCAGTAAACGGACATGTTCCAAGCCCCTTGTGCAGCAGTCTAGGCTCCTACTTTCATCTTATCAGAATGAAATCCTATCTAAGGCATCTCTAGAGCCCACTCATTTATGGAAAAGCATGCAAAAATGTATCTTAACAGCCTGTTGAGATGCAACTTGAGAGGCACCAACGGTATATGTGGCTACTGCTAAGACTCCTGTATGCATCTCTTCTTTGAGAAGCTCAACCCATGTTTTCAGGTGTGTCTTCTTTCTTGAGTACCTCTTGCTTTTGACCCTTGGGCCTAAGTTCTCCTTGGAAAGTGTCTAAGAAGCTCATAACAATGGATCTTCCTGGCATTCTTTCCTGCACCGAAGAGAGTGATCTGGTTTTTACCTGAGTGGAGGTCCTGAAAAGATAAAGCATTAATCTCAGCACTGGCAAGGCAGAAGCAGGTGGATCTCAATGACTTTGAGGCCTGCCTGTTCTACGTAGCAAGTTCCAAGACGGTCAAGTGTACAGAGTGAGACTGTGTCTCAGATAAAGAAAACTCCTCAGGCTGCTGTAGGCAACAGCATGAAGCTGCGGCGTTGTCCCTGGCATGTACAACTTGGGACCATAGGGGAGTGGGGAGTGAAGAATGCAGCCACACAGAGTAGGCTAGAATTGTTGCCCAACCTGGGGAAGTCCTTCATTCCACCCTCTGCTCCACCATCAGTGTCCCTCCAGAGGAATGTGGAACCCTGGTTCCAGGTCTGGGACCACAGCTTTTGGTTTCCAGCAAGAAACCACAACTCCGGGCCAGAGGGGGAGCACAGCTCCCGATTCACAGGAGGAGACCTCGGCTCTGGCTCAAAGCAAGGGGCCACAGCTTCAGGCTTTCAGGACGGTACCATAATCCCAGTTCATAGGAGTGGACCTCAGTTCTGTTTTACAGGAGGGAAAGACAGCTTCAGGCTCTCAGGAGGGGATCAAAGATCTAGCCTCATGAGAGTGAACCATGTCTTTCTACCCCCTCTTTGAGAGAAGAACCTGCCAGAGGACAACAGCTACAAGTCAGTGTGCATTGTGAGCTGCGTCTCGGCAGCAGCTTGAGCTGCTGTGGGTTTTGGCATAAGGAACTGGTGGATCATAAGAGCTGTGGACAAGACTGGATTACAAGTGACATGAAGGCAGGTCAGCATCCACTGACTTCCCCCTGTTCCCATGGGAAAGGGACCACAATCTTTTTTTTCATTTCACACTATTGCTTTAATGCAAGGAATATAATGTCAAGGTCAGAAAATCTGCAATTGAGAAATGATGGTGCATACCTTTAATTCCAGGCAAAGGCAAGGGGATCTCTGATAAGGAAGTCAGCCTGGTCGACATAGGGAATTTTAAGCCCCCTGAGAGTGATGTAAAATTTACATTTACATCTGGAAAACAAGAAACGTCTTAAGCAAATATTAACTGTGTTGGAATTCTGATTCCAAGATAGTGAAAGACTTAACCCAGACTCCAGGCAGAGGGGTCCCTTTCACTTCCCCATAATTTTCCTTTTTCTACCTTGCCTGAAAAGCAATATTTAGAACTGGGGTTACTGTGCGACCTGAAAAAGAAAGAAAGCAAGAAAGCAAGAAAGAAAGCAAGAAAGCAAGCAAGCAAGCAAGCAAGAAAGAAAGAAAGAAAGAAAGAAAGAAAGAAAGAAAGAAAGAAAGAAAGAAAGAAAGAAAGAAAGAAAGAAAGAGAAAAATAGAAAAAGAAAGAAAACAAGAAAGACATGCTGTTGTAATGGTTTTTAACACCATGACACTGGTATTCTTTCATAGAAATCAAATTTTAACAAGCTTGTGTTTTTCTTCTGGTATGCATTTTAGAATAACTCTGTGTGCGTATACATGTGTTTATGTGATAAAGGTGAGCCCACGCCATGGAGCACCTGTGAGGTCAGAGGACAACTTGTGGTTTCAGTTCTCTTCATCTACATTTATGTGAATTCCAGGGATCAAACTACTGAGGCCATCTAGTGGCCACATATGGGGCTTTTAATACACTTGTAAAATCTCAGGTGTCAATTTTTATGTTTAACCTTTGCATTAATTTTTTTTGTTACCAAAACCAGAAAACAAATATAAGAAAACCCATACCTGTGTCAACAGTTGTTGCTAATTTTTAGGCTGAAACTGACATACACCCAGAGTTTGTCTTTCTGGTTAATTAAAATCACTACTTACCAAAAAAAAAAAAAAAAAAGATTTGAGGAGAAATTTTTTTAAATAACAGCATAATTACTTTTGTATTATTTATGGCCACATGAAGTTTAAAAGTAGTGAGAATATAGGAAATTTATCAGTTAACAAATAATCTGATTTCAAAAATAATTTCTACATCACAAAGAAGGGATAGGTACATAAAATATAATAGAAAACAGAGAATGACCTGTGTGTATACAGTAATGGTCCATGAACCACAAAGTTAGTCTGACAGATGAGTGGACCTAATTGGTAAAAATAAATGCACAGAAGTCACAAAGCTAAGTTTCTGTACTCTCATTCTATAGAAAATAAGTTCCAGAGATTCTACAGGGCTTACGAAAAGAAAGAAAGTGCTGTTAACTCTCTCATGTGACTTGTCACTTTATGTACTCAGTGTAAAACTGAAGGGCACAACGAGAAGTGACAAACTATGTTGACCTTTTACTATGCCTTAAGTTAACCAAATTGTAGCTCTCCAAATTGTAAAATATTCTTTGAAAGTGAAAGTATATGGGAAATCTACAAAATGATAAAGAGCAATCACCCAAGAATGTGGATGTCCAACTATGCATGAATTAATTTTAAGTATAGTTGATAAGAAAGCATTTTTACATAATCAAAAAAGTTTCAAAATAAATTTGAGATAAATATTCTCCTACAAAGCTAGGAACTAGAACTGGAACATTTCCCTAGGTACTTTGACTTTATATCTAACAATATTTTTAAAGATGGACAGTTGCCATGCTCCAAAGTAAGAGAAATCATGAGCATACTTTTTGGTTTGATATAGACATCCTCATTATAATATGCATTTCAGAACATAGAATTTTACTTTCTAAAATATATTTGTCAGTTTTAAATAAAACGAACTATAAATACCCTTATCCTGAGCTAGTGTATATCAACAAATTAATTCACTTAGTCACACCATGTAAAGGTATGGATAACTTATCTTTCAAACACCATCTGCCATGTTCCCCGTTACACTAACACAAAGGAAGACTCCAGTTATAAAGTCAGTAACATCCAATGATTGCTGTGAGAGTACCATTATTCAGCCACACAGAGTACACAATCCTGGGAGAACAACAAATAAAAGAGTTTACGTGTATAGAAACACATATTTTATTATGTAATAAAAATATGCTACAGAAGAACTGAGACAATAATAATTCCATTTTCTAGTGTACTTCTAGCTATGAGATTATAAAATGAAGTCATGAGCTATACCATATAACAACTTTTGGGAACCAGAGGCATTTCTTCCTACCTTTATTTCTTATATTGGAAACTAATGCAAACTGGGGCTGGAGAGATGCTCAGCGAATCAGAGCGCCACTGGCTGCTCTTCCAGAGGACCAGAGTTTAGGTCCCAGCATTCACATGGTGGCCAACATTTTAGGACTCCAGTTCCCAGGGAATCTGATGCCTTCTTCTAGCCTGAGGGCATTCAAGCATGCAGTGCACTTTCATACACAGAGGTAAATCACTCATACATATCAAATAAAAAATAAGTAAATGTTTTACAAAAAGAAAGTACCGAAAATTATATTTCGCATTGTACTGCTAAAAAGACAGACATGATGATTTGTATATGAAAATATTTTTACTTTTGCTAATAGTGTTATTTTTTTCTGAACCTTGGAAAGTTAAAATATGTCATGAGGTCCCTAAAATCTGGAACTCAGTGGGTATATCAGCCTGGATACTGACAGCTCATATCTCTGTTACTCCGCACTGCGATGACAGAGACGCGGGCCGGACACCGCGCAGGCCGTGGGACACGGAGGCTGGCCGCCGTTAGGCGGAGGAGGAGCACCTGGGAGCAGGCGGGGGCGGGGCCGCAATGCGTGTGGGTGCCCAGCCCAGGAGGGCCGTGATGGGCCACCAGGAAGAGCCCGAGCTGGGATTAAAGTCTCGGGCCACCGCACAAAGCAGAGGAGCTGCTCCTCCCGTCGTGCGGGCACCCGCTCCCGCGAAGGTCAGCGGGCCTCCGGATGCACCGCCCCGCAGCCGGCGACGCGCGCTTCGCTCTGCGGGAGTCTGAGGGACTAGACCGCACCACGCAGCGCAAACGGCGGGGACGCTGCAGGTTCTTCAGGTACCCGAGGCTCTCCGGGACGCAGCCCAGAAGGCGGCGGAAAGCTGGTCGGACCACCAGAGAGCACGCAGGGGGCGGGGCTATAGCCGAAGAGGGCGGGGACAGGGGCGGGATATGCGGAGAAAAACGTGGGGGCGTAGACGGAGGGCAGGAAAGTTGGCGGGGGCGGTTCGTGTGGAGGAGCACCTGGGGGTGGGCATGCGGAAGTGTGGCGCCAGGAGGGCGGGGCCGAGGAGGAACTGGGGGGCGGAGCCCAAGAGGGCGGGCCGTGGTGCTGCAAGACTTTAATCCCAGCACCCAGGTGGTGAGTTCAAGGCAAGCCTAGTCTACAGAGCAAGTTCCAGGCCAGCTGGGGCTACAAGGAGACCCTGTGTCAAAAAGAAAGAAAAAAACATGGAGACTTGCTCTGTGGGTAAAGGTGCTTTTAACCAACCAAGCCTGAAAACACGAGTACTGTTCCCAGAAACCACGTGGTGGAAGGAGAGAACCAATGCCTGGAAGTTGTCCTCCAATCTCTACACCTTCGCTTTGGCACCCTCCCTCCTCATATATAAATAAATATAATCTTAAAAACCTTTAATAAGATAAAATAGAAATGTTCAGACTAGACATAAGATTTATCACTGATCGTTTTCTCCAGAAGGAAAGCTATTATAGGCATTGTTTTTTCAAGGGTTCTAACTTTTTTTTTTTTTCAGAGAATATAGTGTTCATAAGCACTAAGGAATGGGTGCTTAAAAAACAATGTCTTCTTGTGACTCACAGCAAGGTAACGTCTCATGTAGAAGAAGAAAACACAGTCATAAACTGCTGAGAGTCTTTAGACAAGGCCCTTTTTCACACAGTGACTGACAAAGAGGCTGGAGAAATGGCTCCTTAGATCAGAGCACTGACCCAGGTTCAATTCCTGGCACCCAATTGGTAGCTGACAACCATGTGTGACTCCAGTTCCAGGGATCCAACTCCCTCTTCTGACCTCTATGGACACTGTATATACATGTGAACTGACATACCTGCAGGTAAAACACTCATACACATAAAATGAAAATGATTTTTAAAAAAGAAACACTAAGGAATGTGTGCCTATGCAACAGAAATATTGAGGCCACATGTTGCTTTCACCACAAATTGGGTTCTGTAATAACTACCAGAAGAAAAGACATTCACAGATTTGTCAACACACTGTATTTCAAAGGTTCTAACCTGCTTCTTTCCCGAGTGTACACAGCATTGCTGAGCACCAAAAGTGTGCTTTCAAACAGAATGTGTTCATGCTAGAAGATCCACCCTGCACTATGTTCCCTCCTAAGTGTTTTTCTGTAGAAGCTCAGAGGAATTATGCTTACAAAGTAGAAAGAACTAGGGCTAGGGAGATGGTCCAGTGGATAAACTGCTTATTGCACAAGCATTAGGATTTGAATTTAGATTCCTGAGCACATAACAGAACCGGATGAGGCTAGCAGTAATGTTCATAACAAACTAAGTTCTCTCAAGAAATGCAAAAAGGAAACTCCTTCATAAGACTCTGAATACCTTGTTTTTTCAAAAGTTCTAACCTGCTCCTTTCATCATTTATAAGCACAAAGGAAAATCAGCTTGGAAAATCACCTTGGTTTTTCAAAGGCTCGAACTTGACTCTTTGCACATACAGAATACACTCTAAGCACTAAAGAATGTGTGTGTGTAAACAGAATGTATTCATGTTGGAAGGATGATTCACCTTACCCTAGCTTCTACTGAATGCCAAATGAAAACAATCTTCAGACAAGGCCTCAAACAGGCATCTTCACACAGTGAATATTGACTTCCAAAGCATCAAGGTATGTAGGCTTATAAAACTAAAAGGGCACATACTTGTACTTACACACACATGCACGCCCACACACACATACACTTGTACTTAAACACATGTGTGCACGTGCGTGCACACACATATACACCAGGAAGAAGCTAGATGTAAAATTCATCACAAACTAAGTTCTCTCGATGCAAAAAGGGAAAAATCTTCACAGGCTTCTGAACACCTTGACTCTTCAGAGGCTCTTTTCACATAAGCACCAAAGGATGTGAAGTGGAATGTGTTCATGCTGGAAGTAATACTCACCTTATACTAACTTCTCTCATTAAGTGCCAGAACTGGGTAGGCCTGGAACATGGTTTATAGGGGTTTCGGTGAGGGAGTTGTCTGTTTTGTTTTTGGTCTTTTTGAGACAGGGTCTGTCTCCCTGTAGCCTGGAACTCACTATGTAGACCAGGCCGGCCAGGATCTCACAGATATCTGTAGTTATAAGACTTCACCACCAGGTCCACTTCAGATCCTCTTAAAATTCGAATTGGTGAATTGAGTACCATCTTCTAGGTACTTCCCAGATCTTCAGTCTAAAGAGGAAGAAGAGAGACAGTATGGTTGATCAAACCTATGACTCCAATACTCTGGAGGCCTAGGATACATAGTGAGTTTCAGGACATCCTGAACTACAGTGTAAAATGTTGTCTCAAAAAATCAAATATGGACCAGGTGTGGTGAGCACACCTTTAATCCCAGCACTCAGAAGCAAGTGGATTGTGGATTCCTATGGGTTGAAGGCCAGGTGGAGCTACATAGTCAAGCCCTGACCATAAAGAGAAAAAAATTCAAACATGGCTATACAGATGGCTCAGCACTTAAGAGTGCTTCCTGCTCTTGCAGCAGACCTGAGTTTGGTTCTCAGCACAGACATTGGGCAACTAACAATTACTTGTAACTCCAGCTCCAGGGGATCTGATGACCTCTTCTGGCCTCCACAGGTACCTGCACACCTATGACATACATTGACACAAATACACACATACACGTAGATTTAAAAAACAATCTTTTTAAAAATCAAAAAGGAGGAGCTGAATTGGAAGCTGAGGCCTTTATGAGACCCAGAGCTGATTCATACCCTTCCTGGGCCTCATTTTCCCCATCTGTGACTTCCTTATCCTGTGATGAAGTGAAGGATTCTCAAGTGTTAGCTGTGATTTCTTACCTGCCTCCAGAGGCACTCAGGTTCCTTGGGCATTCTGCCTCCCCACAGGCTCAGCTCTGACTTCCTGCCTTTGTGGAAGGAATTTCCTCCCTCCTAGCCCATAGAACACACACAGCCAGGGATAATTGGAAAATCTGAACTGGCCTCATCTCATTCCTTCCTGGTCCTGGCCCTCTTCTTTGACCCCACCAGGGGTCAAAGATGCCTAAGATGCTGCCTGGAAGAAGGCCCCCATTGTAGGTGGCATGGAACACACACCTAGTGGGCATTTATATACCTGTCAGCTTTACTTGTTCTTCCTAACAGCCCTGATAGGCAGCCTCAGCTCACCTCACAGAGAAGGAAGCAGCAGTACATAGAGAGACAACATGTCCAAGAGAACACAGCTGTTACCTGCTGAGTTTCCCTCTAGAATCTTAGCAGGGAAAGGCCAGACTCCCTGCTCAGTTGGCAGCTGAGCACCAACATTGTTGGCTTGTTTGGGAACTGTCTGCTTTTCTTTTCTTCCTGTCACAGTCTTGTCAGATTATAAAGAAAACTGACAGGCATCCTTCTCCAGGAAGCCCTCCGTCTTGGAGCCAGACATGGAAATGTAGACCTGTAATCCTGGCTCTTGGGAGGTGAGGGCAGAAAGATCAGGAGCTCAAGGTCGTCCTTGGCTATGTTGTGAGTTTTATGCTAGTCTTGGCTACACAATACCCAGTCTCAAACAAAATAAAACCAAAGGAAAGTCCCGCCTCAAAACTACCCAGCTGCACAGACCCAGAGGCTTGAAGTGTTCTGATCCTTTCCAGGAACTGTGAGTGTCCCCACCTGCAACACCAAAGGAACAGGGGTTGGGAGTCAGAAGACACACTTGAGCTATAAGTCTGAGTGTTTCTTTGCCCCTAAAATTTATGGGTTGAAATCCTACTGTGCAAGGTGATAGGAAGGGAGGGCACTTGAGGTAATAAGGCTATGATGATGGAGCCTTCATGAATAGATTACTGTTCTTGTTTTGTTTGTTTGAGATAGGGTCTCCCTATGTAACCCAGTGTGGCCAGAACTCTGGATCCTCCTTCCTCAGCCTCCTGAACACTGGTATTACAAGTGTCCACCACTACACTAGGCCTGCTTTGTAAAAGTAGGTATCATTCCCTTCCATATGATGACACAGGTTGTGATGTGTTGTGCTATACAGGACTATTCTCTAAGCCTTGTTAACTGTTGAGATCACCCCACAGAAGGAGGGGAAGGGGGCACCGAACCCTTACCTGAGTATCCAGCCCCATCTCCCAACCTGCTGTAGGCAATTGAACCCTAACTGCACATGGCCCTGGGGAAGAGCTAGAAAATGCAGGCCAGGGAAGACTTGAGGAAGGGGGGTTTTAGGGGGAGCACCCACATACCTATAAGTGACCTCTCACCCATCACTCTGCAAGTAAGCCCAATAAACATATTGGTTCCCCAGAGTGCACTTCGGTGGTAACTTGCATTGTCCTTGGGACCAAGGGAAGAGGAAGTGGACATTGTTTACATCTCCCCCAGGAAAGGAGTTTTAGCAACACGTCATCTATGAGAAAGCAGCCCTCATCAGATAGAGTTCCCTTGTGCTGTGGTCTTGGACTTTGCAACCTCCAGAGCTAAGAAAAATGTTACTGTTTATGAACAACGGTATATGATTTTTGAGGTAGCATCCGGAACTGGTTTCCCCACCCCATTCCCCACTTGCACACCCAGTGGGGAGGCATAGCAGGATTCTGAGCAGGAGTAGGACAAGCAGATGTGTTTAATAACTATTTATTTATGTTATTTATTTATTTTAGACAGGGTCTCCCTGGCCTGGAACTCACTGTGTAGAGTTGGCCGGCCTCTATCTAACAGAGATCTACTTGCCTCTGACTCTTGAGTGCTGGGATTAAAGGGATGCACCACCATGCCCAGTGTAATTTTGTTTTTTTTAAGTCAACATAGAGGGCTGGGAATATAGCTCAGTTGGTAGAGTGTTGCCTGGCGTACATGAGGGCCTGGGTTTGATTCAGAACATCCATAAAAACAAGCATGGTGGCACACCTTGTAATCTCAAGACTCAGGAGTTCAAAGTCATCCTTAGCTACGATGTAGTTAGTTCAAAGTCAGCGTGGGCTACCTGAGACCCCACCTTTAAAAAAAGAAAGAAGAAGGCCAGAAAAATATCTCAGTGGGAAAAGGCACTGACCATCAAACCTGACTACCTGAGTTCAATCCCACATGGGGAAAGAGATGCCTCTTACAAGTTATCCTCTAACCTCCACAGCTAGTGCACTGTGATACCCCTCCCCATCACCTAAACAAACCAGAAAGAGGGCGGCTTCAGTTGCTGGATGGGGGCTGGAGGGTAGAGTCAGGTCAGGATTTGGGGGTTGGAGAACCAGTGAGGAGGGTGGACACCAGGGTTCTGGCAGGGCTCCAGTAGGAGGCAGGGCCTACCTTTCACCTCTTCCCAGGCCCCTCTTTCCTCACTCACCCCTGCTCCACTCCCTAGGCCAACCTGACTGATAAAGGCCAAGGAGTGGCCACTTCATTTCCTGGCCTGCTGCTCCCAGAAAGGAGTTTGAGCTGGTTTTTTGAGCTGAGTGGTGAGAATAGGGGAGTATGGCCCCAGGCAGGAAAGAAAGGCTAGGGTTGGGCTCCTCGGGTGGGCAGACCCTGGGCAGGGGACAGTCCTTCAGCAGACTGACTCAGACCCGCCTGCCCTTATCAGGCTAGTACAGTGATAAGGGAGAAGTTTCTGGACTAGAGGTTCTAGGCCTTTGTTTGGAGCTGCCAGGAAGTGACTTGCCGACTTTGCTGTAGCCTAAGGAATGGTGCTGACTCACTGCGATGAGGGGCTGGGTGTGGTAGGGGTGTAGGAGAGTTGTGATCTTCTAGCACCAACAGACCATTGAAGGGAGGTCCCCCAGTAGAGTGTGTCCAGCCTCCACACCCTCTGCCTGACTGCAAGCCACAGAGGGAGGGCTTCAGATAGGAGGGCAGGCCTGGACTGCTTTTATTTACATTTCAAACAGAAAATATTTTCAGGGGTCTAAAAGATGGCTCAGCATGTAAAGGAGCTTGACCCCAAGCCTGAAGACTTGAGCTGGACCTCAAGGACTCAATGTTGAAAAGAAAGAATGGACTCCTACACACATACACACACACACACACACAATGTAAATTAATTTTTTTAAAAAGAAACTATTTTCAGAATAGTACTGTTTCCCAAATGTATTAACTGTTTGCCAAGTGCTAGACACTGAGGGCTCATCTCTGCCATCTCCTTCCATCCCTTCAGTAACAACCTCCCTTAGGGATCTGGAATTATTGCTGCTGTCTACACATGGCTCTACACATGACTTATGAGGAAACTGAGGCTAAGAGAAAGGAAATGATTCAGAAATCCAAACCCAATTAAAAATTCTTAGGCAAACCCCTTGAATATCCAAAAGAGGCAGAGCTCAAGGCAAGGTGGAGTGAGTCCCTCCAGTGCCATCCTGAAAAAAACCATCATGCAACCCCAAAGATCCCATCTAGATGGGGGTTCCTCCCTCTCAGCTGCAGTCCCTCATCCGAGTAATGAGTGGGGAAACCAGAGGGGGTGTGCACAGCCAGCCCGCCAGCCATGAGTAACCTAAGTTCATGAATGGGCAGTTGCATCTGTCTTACAGCTCCTCTTCCAGGCTCTGGAAGGGGAAGAGGGTGTGGTGCTTAAAGATGAGATAAAAGACCAGGAAATTCCCAGTCCTGTGGGAGAGGCCAGGCCCTATTAGTCAAGACTGAAAAGCAAGTCCAAAAAAGGGAAGATTTTGACTCATCTCACTGAGTCTGTTGTCACCAGGACTCTGCCCTGTAGCACTAACTAGCCACATCAGACATTGTTCCCTATAAGGCAACCCAACTGCCTGTTGTAGGCCAATGGCCCTAGTGAAAAGAGAGTCTGGCAGAAAAAAATTCTGATTGACTTCAATCACATACCAACCCTACACCAATCATGATAGTCTGTAGAAGGAGTTTTCTGATTGGTCAGCCCAATCTTGTATGCCAGCCCTGGTACTGGGTCCTTTGTGAGGTAGTGACAGCAGCCAGACCGCTTGTTCTGAGTGGGAGGTGGAAGAGGAAGAGGTAGAGGCCAGCAAAGGTTCTTAGATCCTACCATCTGGGGACCTGCTCCTCACTGGTGCTGCTTTCCCACAGCCAGGCTCTGCTTGGAGTCTTAACTTAGATCCTGGACTTTTAACCCTAGCACTGCTGACATTGGGCTGGATATTTTTCCCTTGTTGTCTAGCTGTTTTGTGCATTGTAGAATGTTTAGCAGCATTCTTGGCCTCTGATAGGGTGGGACATCTTATCTCTTACATGTTGACAGTAAAAATGCAGCCAGATCATGCCACACGTCCCTGGGGACAAAGTCGGGATGATTCAATTTAGGCTGACTCTGATGGAGATTTTAAGGTGATGATTTCAGGAGACTTGAGAGATAGGGAAAAGTGAGGCAGTCAATACTGTCAGGAAACTAGTCAAACCCTGGTAGGCTTGGAGGACACTGAGGATGGACTCCCGCCTTCACAATCAGCTTTGGACTTTATGTAACAGATGCCCCTCCTTGGAATTTAAAGTAACATAGGAGGGGTTGGGGATGTATGAAGCCCTGGGTTCAGATTCCCAATGATGCATAAACTGAGGTGTATTGGCACAAGACTATGTTCCCTACCCTCAAGGGAATGGAGGCAGGGGAATTAAAAGTTCAAGGTTCCGCTAGGGATGTAGTTAGTGGGGAAAGTGTCAGTCTAGCACACCAAAGGACTTTGAATTTGATTCCCTAACACCTCTTAAACTGGGGTGGTGGCACAAAGAAGTTCAAGGTCACCTGGGAATTGACCTCAGGGCTTCATGCATGATAGGCAAGCACTCTACCAAGTAAGCTACCTCCCGAGCCCTCACTTTTGCATGTTTTTTATGAAAAAGACCTTATCCTGTTTTACAGGTAGGCAAACTGAGAGATTTCAAAACTCTCTACCTGAGCAAGCACCTTGATGACTCGTAGCAGATGCAGTACCCAACCTCTGTTCTCCAGACCTATTTACCCTGAAGTCATCTCCACCAAAGAAAGAAGCCTGGAGACCTCTGCACTGAGGGGACTCAGTGATAGAAAGGTCATCCTGGGGTCTGATGAGTCAGAGAACGATGGGGACATTTCCACAGCAATTCTGCCGACACAGGTCTGACAATGGGCCTGGCCTTCGTCTGCATTTGGGTGGGGCTGTTTCAACATGAGAAATAAAATACGAAATGGCCCTACTAGTCTAACAAGAGTAGAGAAAGCAAACAATATTGGGGATGGGGGTAAGGGAGAGGAAAGGGCTTTGAGAATCCAGATATGTCTCCGTTTGGAAGGGATTTAGTCTGAGGCCACAAGAAATCAGGGAGGGCAAAACCTGTAGTTCCGTAGGGACATGTGAGCAGCTTACAAACATATAGGTCATAAAAAGGAGGCTGTTTAACTCTGCTTTCTTGGTTTCCTTAATAACTTCACATTATTATTATGAAATGAAATACCTGTCCACAAAACAAGCTCACAGTTTTAATAACTGGGATGTTAATAATCTGGTTGACAATAATTGGTCAATTTCTGTGACCAAGTATAAGACAGCACAAACACAGGTACAGAACCCAAGAGTGGACCTTGAAAATAGCACCCAGTGCCACTGTAATCACAGACCAGGGTGCCAAGGTTTCTATTCAAGAAGGCTCCAGCTGGGTATGGTGTAGTGGGCATGCCTATAATTGTAGCATTTGAGAGGAAGAGGCAGGAGGATCAGGAATTCAAGGTGAGGCTAGCTTGGGCTACATAAGGCCCTGTTTCAAGAAAACCAGAATGGGCTGGGAATGTAGCATGCTTGAAATCCCTGAGTTCCAGTTCCAGTACCACATAAATGATGCATGGTAGTACATGCCCATAATCCTAGCAATTTGAAGGTAGGGGCAGGAGGATTAGAAGTTCAGGGTGATCCTCTGCTTCATAGCAAGTTCAGGGCCAGCCAGAGATACATGAGATCTCATGTCAAAATAGAAAAAAATAGAGCTGGTGAGATGGCTCAGCAGAGTCACCAAACTTGGCAACCTGAGTTTGATCCCCATTATCCACATTGTAGAGGAAGAGAACTGACTTCCAAAAGGTGTTCTCTGGTCTCCACATGCCTGTTGTAGTACAGTCATATATATACACACACACAAACAAACAAACACACAACAACTAAATACATAAATAAATGTAAAAATTATCAAGACAACGCCCCCCCCCCAAATCATAGTAGGTAATTTGCTTTGATTTACACTCAAACTTGTTGGTCAACTCCCTAAGTGTGTGTCTGTGAGTGTAAGCACACATATATGGATGCAGGGGCACATACACATGTTTTCAAGTACATGTAGAAGCAAGAGGTCATCCTTGGGTGTCCTTCCTAAGGAGCCATCTACCTTTTTTTTTTTTTTGAAACAAGGTCTCTCACCAGCCAGAACTTATTAAAGAGCTTAGGCTGGCCAGCAAACTTCAGGAATCTGTCTCCACCTCCCAAGCACTAGGATTTTTACACTTGACTTTTTTACATGGGTTCAGGAGATCAAGCTAAGGTCTTCATACTTGTATAGTAAACACTTTACCAACTCAGCTATTTCCTCAGCTACAGTTTTTGTTTTTTCGGAGACAGAGTCTTGTGATGCAGCTAAGGCTAGCCTGGAAATCACTATGTAGACCAGGCTGTTCTCAAACTCTCAGTCCTCTTGCCTCTGCCTCCTAACTGCTGAGATTATAGGGATACAGGTGCCACTACCGTAAGGGCTATAAGTTTTTAAAAAGAACACCGTAGAGGTGAAATGCACTTCCCATCCTCCCCTATGGAGGGGAAAGAGCTGTAACAACCCCACTTCCCAATGGTGAGGTTTACCTTAACTACACAGTTAGTATTGTCTGTGGGGTTTCTCCACCAAAAAGCAAGAGTGCAGAGTATGTGATCAGGGCTCCGTGATTGCAATCTAAGTGCTCTACCACTGAGTTACACCCCTAGCCTGAAATCCATATTTTTAAAATATTTGTAAATATTTATTTAGATTTTTATGTGTATGTGGGAGAAGGTATACATCCACAAAGGCCACCAGAGGGCATCAGATCACCTCCGGAGCTAGAGTTGTAAGCAATTAAACTATCTCTTGAGACAGCATCTTAATTACCTTTAAAAAATCCTAAGCCATGCCTGCAGATGTAGCATTTGGGAGGTGGAGGCAGAAGGATCAGGAGTTCAAAGCCATCCTTGGCAGCATGGGGAGTACAGAGTTAGTTTGGGGTATATGAGACCCTGTTTCAGAAAGAGTGGTTTGGGAAGAAGAGAGGAAGGAAGGAAGGAAAAAATGAAAGAACACTGATTTGAAATGAAAAAAGGAGAATATCTCTCCCATCTCTGTCCCCAATATAATCATTTCCTTGTGAATCATCCTAGAGGTATTTTATGCACAGACAGATATGTGTGTATATATATATACATATGTATATATATAACATGTATTATATACACACACATTTCCCCACCTCTTTTACACAATGCCAGCAGTCTGGCCATATTGTTCCGCACACAGTTGTAGGGTTGCTTGGTGTGGTGGGACCCTGAAGACAACCCAATTTTACTTCCAGGAGGGTGGGTATGTAAATTACACTCTGTGTATCAAGAGCCTGGCTACATCCACCAACAGCTATACAAATAAACAGTATCAGGTGTCATGAAAAAGGAAGATGGCAAATAACAAAATGGAGGGGACCTACATTATGATTTCACTTGAGTACAAGTTGATTTTTAAGAGGGTAAAGGTGTAGAAGAGGTTACAGGAAACTGTAAGCCACTGAGATGAAATAGAAGGCTTGTGAGTATGATGATTTCTTCCACACAAAGGAATATTGAAGAGAGATCTGTGACCACATGTAGGATCCTGAAGTGAGCCACAGGTTAACAGCAAGATCTTATTACTTTTTTCCTTGTAAGGGAGTGAAAGGTTGTTTGGCCTTCTAGACTCAATCTCCTTGGATTAACATGTTTGCAGTTAATTGCTTTGTGGAAATGAGTAGAGAGCAAACACCCCACCCAGGGCAGGGACAGGATACAGATTCTTCAGGCCTGAAATGTCAGGCTCCAGGCCACATACTGAGGGTGCCCTGCACTCCAGTGCTAGTGAGAGCCCGCAGGATGAAGTCTTCCCCTTAGCCTGCCATTGCTCATCCATCCACTCATTTGTTTCCTGTATTTGTCATGTGGTAACTCTGCACTGGCTACACAGACATAACGGTTCCTGAGCTAGCCCTGGTCCTGTGTGTGGGGTACACGTGCCAATGTGGAGCTGATCCAGTGTGAGGAATGCATGTTTTATTCTTGCGGGTCTCTAGACATCTACACATTCCTACACTGGGGAGTAGGGCAGCTTCGTGGAGGAAGAGGAAAACCACCAAGCTGAGCTCAGAGTTACCAGGCTTGGGGTATGGAGGGAAAAGAAGTGACACCTTGGGCGCGGGGAAGAGAAAGGAGCCACAAGTCAGCAGATACCAGCATGTATTTATCAAACTCTTTCTTCAGTCGGTGCCCAGTTGGAGGCTCCTGGCCGTCATAATTATAAAATAAAATTAAAAAATTAAAACAAGATCTTTCTGGAGTAATCAACTGGCTCAATGTGATCAAAAGAGTTTCAGAAGAGTTCTAGGAAGAAGTGACCATAGAAAGTGAGGAAAGACAGGGTGAGAAAGACTGACTTTGCAGGCTTTGAAGACAAGGAAGGAAGGTGTGGCCAGCCAAACATGCACACAACTTCTAGAAGCTGGAACAACTTACAGAGCTGCAAGATAAGAAATATGTGAGGGTTTTGACACTAAGTTTTAGTCATCTATTACATCAGCAAAAGACAGCTAATATCCATAGCAAATATTGTTCATTTTTACTACTGCTACTAAGGTGTTTGTAGCAGTTGACCTTTAGGTAATGAATTCCTCCATACTAGGGAATCAATGTGTCTAATTTCCCATTGCCTTGCAGACTCTGAGAGGAGCTCCTGCCTCTTATGAATCTGTAGACGTACACACCCCACACCCTCTACCCCCACTCCCTGCAGTCTCTGTGTGCCCATCCCATCTAGCTCCTTGCCCCCACAGGTCACCAGGTGACTTTCTTCTAAGAAGCTGGTTGGAAACAGGTCCCTGGAGGCTTCAGAGGCAGTGGGCGTAGTGCCCGCTTTGTGCCGCAGAGGGCGAGCGCAGCCTGGAGTTCGAACTCCGCGGAGTCCGAGCAGGGCGGAGCCTCAGGGGCGGGACTGCGTAGTGCGCAGACGCAGGGCCAGGCACCTCTCCGGCTTAGGGCCGTTCCACCACAGAGCAGCTCCGACCACGGCTTCGGTAGCAGCGTGTTCGAACCCCCTTCCTGCGCACTTTGGTTGTTGTTCCCCAGGCCCTTGAACCTTCTGACCACAGTCCCTGCAGCTCGTTGCCCTCCAGGCGCTCTCCATCTCCAGGATGCCGGTGACTGAGAAGGACCTGGCGGAGGACGCGCCGTGGAAGAAGATTCAGCAGAACACGTTCACGCGGTGGTGCAACGAGCACCTCAAGTGCGTGAACAAGCGCATCGGGAACCTGCAGACCGACCTGAGCGATGGACTGCGGCTCATCGCTCTGTTGGAGGTGCTCAGCCAGAAGCGCATGTACCGCAAGTACCACCAGCGGCCCACCTTCCGACAAATGCAGCTGGAGAACGTGTCGGTGGCGCTCGAGTTCCTGGACCATGAGAGCATCAAGCTGGTGTCAATTGGTGAGTGGTTTGGCCGGGCCTAGGCGCAGGCTTGTGTTCCATCCTGCACTTAACAGAAGTCCAGGCTCCCGCCAGCACACCCTTTTGGAGCTGGGCATGGTTGCCCAGGGTAGTGGGATGCGTCCCTGGCTTGGGAACTTGGAAATCTAGGCCCTTTCCTGGGTGCTCTCTGTGGGCTAGGACCTGGTGTGATTGCTCCCCGCGGTGCGCTCTTGCAGTGAGCCTCTTTTGCCGGTGGGTTAAGCACTAGGATTCCCCAGTCGCAGCAGTAGAGGTAGAGATGTGGTGTTTCTAAGTTACTACAGCCCTGTGGGATTGCTGGAGGAATCATCTGCTGCCCTGAATGGCGGAGCCTTGGAGTCAAATGACAAACCAAAACTTGCCTCTGGCCAGGTGCGCCCAGATCAGTGCTTTTGGCTCACAGCCTAATGGGCATTGGCTGGGAGTTTGGTCCGGGAGACCTATCTTTGGCTTGGGGTCTCCACCTAGGTGGAAAAGAACCTGGGACCCAGCCCTCTTCATTGCTGGAATGGGTGTGGGCCCAGAGGTTGAAAGAGGAATCGCGGGGGTGTGTCTTCAGTTCTTTCTGCCCTGAGCTGGCGGGTCGCCTCAGGTTGATATAATTTAGTGGTAAAAGTAATTAATGGCTTGTAGAAGATGGTTCAACTAGCGCCGGCTGTGTGGTCACAGCCTTCTAAGTTACCCCAGTACCCCAGTACTTACCGTCCGGTGGGCTGAGGTGTGCTTAGACCCATTTTACAGGGAAGGAGGGGGCGTCTAGGACGTTAATTGGCTTGTCCAAGTATGGTCCAACAAAGAACTGAAGGAAACAAATGACTACTATTTTGTTTTCCTCTCCCCTGCTCCACTCCTCTTCCTGGGATCTTCCTGAGAGAAGATTGGAGTCTGGTTTCCTTCCTGCTGAACTGGGGAACAAGGATGAAGAGGAGGTCTCCATTAAGGCCTGGAGTAGTTGGGGGTTTCTGAAAGGGTAACAGGGCCATCAAGGATGTGGGTTGTGGCCATAGTGGGGGAGTAAGGGGTTGGAGTGTGTGTGTGTGTACGTATGATGCATGCATCGCAGGTATGTAGTGTCTATATGCAGTTTGTGTGTATGCCATAGTTGTGCAGAACATTAAATATGCATAGAATGTATGTGCACTTACATTGTGTGTACGTGGAGGGATGAGTCTCAGGGTCCTGATTTCTTTCCTGAGGAAACCAGGCCATTATAGTCACTCCAGTGACTGAAAGAAAGGGAGATGGGTGTGGCTTCTGGGACTTTCTCCAGTGGAGAAGGGTTCCCTCTAGACTGAGCCTCCTCCCCACGTCATGCTGGACTTCCGCCCACACCTTTCCTAGCAGGTAGGGCAACTTCCTACTTCTGGGCCCAGGCATGGCCGCTACCCAGAGCCTGCCTCCCAGCAGGCTTCCCCTCCCCGGCGTGGGTTTCTCTTCAGAGGGAACTGACTGAGGTGTGTTTTCTTCTGGGGAGGTCCATCTCCTGTGTTATGAGGGAGAACCTCAGAATTCTACAGGAACGTGGACCCTTTCAGAAACTGTTCTTTCCTTTGAGGAATGAATCTCAAGGCCTGATTGAGCTCAACTTGGATCCATTCCTCTTTGTTTTAAAAACGTGTTTTCTTTAGTTAACTAAACAAAGAAGCTTACATTAAATCAGGAGTTAAACATGACATAGAATCTCCTAAAAAAGAAACCGCGTACTTGAAAAATCAAGGCCTGCCTAACTTACCAGCTGTTTACCCAGGCAGTTATTTCCAGGTTTCCCTCAGTGCTTCAAAAGCTTGTGGGTCTCATTCTGAACTTGTCTGATCTCTTAAAGTTTTCTAAGTGGTCCTCATGATTTTCAGTCCTGAACCTGCTGAGAGCTCAGCATCCCATTGTTGTAACATCCCAGACTTATCTAACCCTTTCCTCTGTTGTGGGTCTGCTAGCCATTGCCCACAATGGGAGTTACATTGTTTTGTCTTTTAAAGATATATTTTGGATCCTAGTCGCCAAAGTGGCATTACTGGGTGTAACCACACAGGACTCCTCCCTCGTTGATCTTCAGAAAGATCTCACAGCAGACAGGTCTTCCATCCTCTGGAGACCAGTCCATCTTGCCGGGGGTCAGGAGTACGGTGGGAGGGAGAGCTGGAGGGATCTTCCCACTGCTCTTGGAGCTGTTGTGGGTAATGGCACTTCCAAAAACAGAAGTCATGTCTAGCTGGGACTTCATTTGTTCACCACTCACCTTGCGTCTGGGGCCAACGATGTCACTTGTTCACTTTATTTGGGACACCCACTATGTGTTTGTTGTCTTGTAATGACTGCGTTTATTGAATACTCATGATAATCAGTTGATAGCTATTATTGCCCTTCTCATAATCTGCTTTAGCAGTCCCTGGGAAGGTTGAGGGCTTGGTTTTATCCTGGCCTGACACACAGTACTTAGACAACCATTGTTGTTGTTAATGTTGTTAGTATGAGTGTCTCTACTTAAAGATATGAAGCCGAAATGAATTCATTTGTGGAGGTGACCCAGCTAGCAAGTACATGGGTGGATGCAAATACATGAATGGAATGCAGGTTTGCCAAACTGTTGAATCTGAACCTTAACTGAATGTCCTTCTAGTATCAGGGATAAATAAAACACAGCCTCTCTCCACCTACCCCATCGAAGGGCTGCTTGTAGTATTACTCTTTGCCGTTCCAGGGTGTTGAGGTGGCAGCTGGGTTTGAACCTTTAGCCTTGGGCACAGTAGGAATCTTGAGGCCTTCGTTGAATAACAGGATTATTAATCCTCTGGGCTGTGACGGGAGCACTTGGAGTTAAATGGCTGGGAGGAGGTGGTAATAGATTCAGTTTACCATTTTGTGTTGAGGTTGAATCTGTTGAATAGCTGCTGTCTTCACTGATGGCTTTTTACTGGGATTTTCTGCTCTCCAGGGGCCCATGTTTTACTCTATATTCAGGATAGTTACTATTTCATGGTGTCCATTGTATGCCCTGCATAATACCCAATAATATACAATGTGGGAACCTTAAGCATTGTGTCTGTGAACCTAGCTGTGAGACATGAAATGATCAGTAGTCACCAGAAGACAGTGGCATATCTGTCAAGTCAACTCCTGAAAGACACCCTGCCTATTTGTGGTGCATCAGAACATGGCCCACCCTACATTCCATCTCCTGAGTGGAAGCTTTGTTTAGTTTCTTGTAACAACCTGAACAGTTCATAGTGAGGTCTCTGGATGTTTAGTTCTCATTGTTTGCCAGGAGCTAGCAGTTTTATTTGTTTTTCCACAAACCTTTCTGAGTTATGGGCAGCCCAGCTAACCTGGAGAGTAAAGAAGTCTCTAGGCCCAAGAAAGACAATCAAGACTGCTAGAAATTTAGGCAGTAAAAATAATAATAAAGTGGGGGCTAGAGAGATAGATGGCTCAGTGGTTAAGAGCACTGGTTGCTCTTACAGGAAACCTAGATTCAAATCCCAGCACCCACATGATGGCTAACAACTATCCTTCCATAACTCCAGTTCCAGGGGTCTTCCTCGGGCACTGCATGACATGGGTGCACTTACATATGTGCAGGCATAACTGATACACATAAAATAAATTTTAATTATTAAAGAAAAAGAAATGTGGGTAGTGTATTGTCGTTTGGTCCTGTAGAAGAGAAATATTTTCCTTTTTACAAGATGTAGCTGACTGCTGTGCTTACTTAACTTACCTGCCCCAGGCCAGCCTAGGAATCTGTTGTGTGAGCTTACAAGATTTTGAATCCCTGGACACTTTCCTGGATAAGGGGTGTCACTGGGACACCCACCATGCTTGGCTTCCTCCCTCTTGTCTTATCATGGCTAATCTGAAATGCATATAGTCCTTCATTCTACTTGCTGAAATTCCTAGCAAAAGCCAGTGTGATTTTTTTTTTTTTTTTTTTTTTTTGACAGTGTAGTCCAGACCCAAAGAGTACTCAAAAAGTAGTGAAGCTTCATGCTCTGTTAGAATTAACTAATTTGGGGACATTTACAACAATGAAGCAGCACACTATCAAAGTTAGAGGTAAAGAGTCTTATTTCTGGTCCCATGTTGCACAGAGTAACTATTAAGAATTTCTGTGCTTTGCTTGTCTTATTGCTGGAGTAACTACCACCTTAAAAGGTGGTTACAAAGATTAAACAAGTTAATATTTTTTAAAGTGGCTAGAACAGTTTAGGGTACATAGTAAGTACTCTATGAGTGCTTGTTAACTAAACAAGGTACTGTCAGATAATATTCTCAAAAGTCATGCTAGAAGGATTTGCAGACTGAGAGGAAGCTTAAAGTCTGCACTGCTCTGGGAGACAAGCTTGTTTGGCTACTGTGGATCCTGGAACTTGCTAAAATAGAGTAAGGAGCTGCCTGGAGGGTGTCCTTTCTTTGGAAAGGGATGACCCTGGTATGTTCTGGCTGCCCCCAGGACCTATTCACACTAGCTTTGTTTGTGAGCTGGACAGGAGCTCCAGGCGCCTGGTCGTTCCAACCTCCCACCCTGTTCAGGAATCTCAGAGCCAAATCACTTCCAGATGGTGGCAGGGCCTCCGTGTTGCTCCTCTAGCGATGGTGGAGCCAGCATGCCAGCCAGAAGCCGCCTTCGTTCTTAGAGAGTCTGTGGGATGGAGGGCTTTTATTTGGAGCCAAGTATGTCTCCAGGCACTGCCACCCACAGGTCCAGCTTCTTTGAGATGAGCAGGCATCACCAAGTAGGCTGCTGGTTTGAGGGTGGCTACCTTGCTCTTTGGAAAGTAGATGTTCAGAACCCAGAGATTTTAGGCCATGCCTTCAAGTGGTTCCATGGCCAGAGGTCACTGTGGTTTTTGTGTATGTAGTATCAGCATGTCCTAAGCCTACTGATCCAGTGCTTGAGCCCAAAGCTAGACTGCTTGGATTCTGCTGCTCTGCCTTAGTTTTTCTAAGCCTTTGTTTCTCCAATTGTAAAATGAAGGAGAATAATAGCTCTTATCATATGGCTGCTGAGAGCATTGTATTTGATTAGGATGGGGTTGGGGATTTAGTTCAATTGGTGGAATTCTTGCCAGGATGCACAAAGCCCCAGGTTTGATTCCCCAGTACTGAACTAACCTGTAGTCGTAGCACCGATCAAAAAATGCAGTTCAAGGCAGTCTGGGCTACCTGAAACCCTTTCTCCAAAAAACAAGGACTTTGAAGTGATCTTGAAGTTTTCAGGTGTCCTTCTTGCTTTTCATGGAAAACTAAGTCTGCGTCTTAGGAGAGAGTTTCCTGGGAAAGATGGTTAGAAAGCCAGGTGAATCTCCTTAGACTGCACTGGCGAAGTAGGTGTGAGTAGCTATGCTTGGGGTTAAATTGGGAACTGCTGGGTGTTTTAATTGTATCACTTAGTATGATGATTGGAGGCACAGGAAAAATACTGAGTTACATATGACTGTTGCATATTCAGTATGTTTTGTTTTTAAAACAAATAGCCCAGGCTAGCCTCAAACTCTTAATCCTCCTACCTCAGCCTCTCAGAACCTGGGCTTATGGACATAGATACAGCAGTGACCTTTTTTCAAGAGCCTTCTAGCATTTACCTTCAATGTGTTTCCTTGATAAATTTAGGTGGTTGTTATGTCTCTTCTATATACTGTTTAGTTATAAAGTAATTGTATGGAATTTTTAATTAATGCCTATCGTCTAGTTACAAAATTTACCAAAACGAGTTGCTGCCACTCATCCTCTTTCAGTCGGTCTCCAAGAGGTGGAATGTCCATGGCTAAATTTTCCTAAACTGTAAGCAAAGAAATAGTTTGGCTTTACACCTAATCAGTTCTGGTAATAATACTGAATTATGCTCACAGAGTCTGACTTCTTTCTTTCCCTACTACCAGAACCTGGGTTTTCTAAATAGTTCAGGTATTCTACCTTGTCCTCAGCTGTTCTTAGTACCACTTATGCCTACCAATGTTTCTCTCTGTGCTGAATGGTAAGGTGTGCCTACTCAGCCTTTAATATCTAGTGTTTTCATGGCCACAGTCTGCTAAGCATTGTTCTGTACAACTTTTATTACTTTTAATCCTCATTGCAAATCCTCTGAGGCTTTATGTATTTTTGAGATAGAGTATCAATATAGAGTGCAGTGTGGCCTCAAACTTGATCTTCCTACCTCCACTTTCTAAGTGTTGTTGTTACTGCTGGCTTCTGTAATTTTGTGTCTTTCCACTTTATAGGTGAGAAAACTAAAGCTCAAAGCTGCCTCAGATATATAGTACAGGCTGTGGCCGCCAGAGAGTAGGCTGTTTGTGCACCCAGCATAGCTTTGAATGTAGCCCAACTTACTTAAAACATTATCAGAGAGAGAGAGAGAGAGAGAGAGAGAGGAAAAAAAGAGAGAGAGGGAGGTGTGTGTTATCTTTTTCTTTTTGTGACTCAATTCTGAGGTCCAGGAGTGTGAACTTTGTAGATGACAGCATCATCTCAAGATGTCAAAAGGTTGGACTGACCCGTGAGTATGAAGTATTTTTGTGCCAGAGTCAGGCTACACACATTCTAAAGTAAAATGGGTCTATTGTCAGAGAGGTGGTGGGAGTGACTGTTTCTCCTTGATTTGTTTCTTGTATTATTTGGCTCCACACTTTATTCATTTGTGCCTGATTAATGTGACATTGAAATTTCTTGCCACAGGCTGGGCTTGGTGGCACAGGCTAGTAGTAATCTAAGCTGCTCCAGTGGCTGGGATAAGAGGATCCACGTTCAAGGCAAGCTCAGACAACTTAGTGAAATCCTGTCTCAAAATAAAAGTGAAAAATGTCGGCAGGGGTCACTGAGGATATAGCTCAGTGGTAGAATGCTTACCTAGTGTGTGTGAGGCCCTAGGTCCAATTCCCAGTACTGAAAGAAGAAAGAAAGAACCTAGAAAATTGCTAATATCAAACTCTTGGGCTCATTTGTTTTACCTATTCTAATACCAGGAAACTTTGGGGGTGAAGAAGGGGGGCTTTCTGCAGTTTCTTTAGATATTCCTGTAATTCTTTCCCAACCTTTGGTTCCCAGTGTGAACCAGGAAAAGCTTTCTTGCTTTGAGGGGACTGGGCAGGGCTGGTGTTTTGAGGCATGGAAGCAGAAAGAAGGGGAGGAGGTGCCCTAGGAATTCTGCTTTCTTTTCCCTTCATACCTAGGACTCACAGTGCCTACCATAGCCCAGGTGTATGCACTGAGGTGGGGAGAATGTGTTGCGAGCCAGCCGTATAGGGGGTTGTCATTGTGACAGTGGACATTGGTCTAGCTGTGCTCTGTTAGAAATGACTTCACCCATATCTCTTCCTTCTGCTTCTTTAAACATTAACCAGGGAGAGGGTTGTTTTCTGGGGAGCGAAGGGTTCTTTTCTGCCCAGGTCTGGTACTGGCCTTTTATTTGTCTGGTGGTTGTGGCACAGTAGACACCTTGCAGTCCCAAGTTTCTTCCTGTTCATGTCTAGCTGACCTCAGGCTGGCCACTAGCAGGAAGCTGTATGTTCCATGCTGAGCTTGTGTTCCCCACTGCCTCCTCTACTCCCAAGCTGGTCTGAAGGTCCATTCAGAACCCAGCCTCCTGAGCAGTTCAGGATTGGCTTGTTGAAAGGTCTGGGTGTTAACACAGCACCCCTGTTCTCCTTCTCTGAAGGCCCTTTATGCTGGCATGAATTCCTTTTCTCATGGAGATTTGAAAGCTCTTTTGACTAAATGGGTCACCTTACTGGGTATTTTCATAAAGCAGGCAGCGTTTACCATGCCAGACAACTTTTCTGGAATTTCCTCTCAGATAGAAAAGCAACCAATGAGGTTGAAATTATTTGGAATCTAGTGTGGAATGTTGGCATCCTCACTATACAGGGAAGCCAGTGGGGATTTGGGGCAGGGACTATGTAAATTTGTGATGCATAAATTGAGATTTTGAAGATGAAGAAGGCAGGCAGCAGTTGGCTCTCCTTCCATAGACAAGAAATGGTGTTAGTTTCCACCTCCTGGCTGAGTATGACTGAGGGAGAGGCAGACTTCCTTTGGAGACTGTGTTGGGAAGGGTTTCCAGTGGCTAAAATCTGATTCCTCCATGGCTCCTGTGAGCCTTCCTTCCTGGGAGGAAGCAGTCAATTTCTTATTATGCTGGTACCACACATCTGTGTGACTCACTCGCTTCTGTGTGCATCCTGAGGTGACTTAACAGATTTCAGTAAAACAAGAATGATTTTGCATTCTACAGCCTGTTGAGTACTCTCTGGACCCAGAGCTTATTGGAGTCTGAGAACAAGTGATTGACTTTTCGGTTGTAAGTCAGCTAGAAATGGCAGCAGATCTAGCCTGTTGGGGACCTTAGCAGCCAATATCCTTAAAGGCTTGAGACAGGGTTTCATGTATCCCACAGTGGCCTTGAACTTGCTGGGTAGCCAAAGATGACTTGAACTTCTGATCCTCTTGTTTCTATCAAGAGCTAAAATGACAAGCATATCCCTGGTTTATACAGTGTTAGGGATCGAACCCAGGGCTTTGTGCATGCTTGGCGAGCACACTGCCTACTGAGCTACATCCTCAGACTAAAAGGCCTTTATGACTTAGCAGTTCCATTAACTGAGTTGAGCTCTGGGTTCTGTTCACAAAACTTACAGAAGAGGTATATGGAAAGATGAGGGCTGTGCTGCTGGTAGGGTGGGGTTTCTTTGGCAGAGCCTCAGGTCCTCCGGAGGCAAAAGCCAAAAGGTATTCTGAGTTGAAGAGTTGTGGCGGGTCCTGATTTATAAATGCCTGTGCATAGCTTGTTCCTCTTCTAAACTGAAGGGGGGTAGCTGGCACCTGGGGAGGCCTCTGGGATAGGGACCCTGCTATTGGAGGGATCCGGGTGTCAACATCCCACTTCCTGCAGGCATGCCTTTCTCACCACAATCCTCTCTATCTCTTTCGGTTGTTCCCTTTACTGATATACATAGGAGGTGATATCTAGTTGGAGACTCAGGTTCCTGTCCTTAACCTAAGCCTTCTCTTAGATCTGAGTTCCTCTCCTCTGCAGTGGATCATCACTATTTACTTTTGTGTCTCTGAGCTTGGCATTTCATAAATAAACTATGAAATAAGCAGTCTCTAGCATAATGGGTTGAATAGTAAGCGCAGTACATTGACTTGTTTACAATGTGTTTTGAGCAAATTTCAAAGTACTTGTGCTTTGCGTCTTTTTGCGAAGAGGGAATGGTGTGTAGTGGACCAATGGGTCTGGTGTTCCAGTAGAACACCTCATTTTTGTAATTGTGATGAATACTTCATGTTCAGCCTCTCAGTACCTACAATTGATGTCAATTGTTAGAAAACAAGGTCTTTCCCAAGTTACTTTGTGATGAAACTCAGAAAGTAACTTTAATAGGAAGCTACAGAGGACCCCAAGAATCATAGTGGGGGCTTCATGAGACGTAGTAAATATATATTGAGTGCCTACTATGTACTAGGCATTGTGATAAGTGCTTCTCAACATTAGCTTGAGGAAAATTCATTGCAACTTATAGTTCATGTTCTAATGCTGTTGTACAGGTGAGGAAACTGAGGCACACCCAAGTTAGCTAGGGAGGATGAGGCTGGCTATTACTTCTAAGATTTTAATCGTATAAAGCTATTCTGTCAGCGTGCCTTTGAAATTCATTTCTAATATATTTTTTTCTGATTATTAAGGTATATTTGTAGGCTATTAAGAAGGGTCAGTGAGTTAAAGTACTTGCCACCAAGCCTGACAACCTGAGTTCAATCCCTGGGATTTGCATAGTGGAAGGAGAGAACGCCTACAAATTATCCTCTGACTGCCAGTGCATGCCGGGGCACACATGTGTACACATACACACACACACACACATGCACACGCACATACATATACACGTACACACCAAATAAATAAATTTTTTGAGATGTATGTATTTGTAATTCTTCAGTTTGCCAAAAATATCAAGAATAGAAAAGCATTTGAAGAAAAAAATCTCTCACTAAACTAAACTAAAGAAGTTTAGTGAATTTTTTTTCTCCTTTCAGGGAGTTTGATATACAGTCTCCTTTTGATTAGAATGGGGGAGAAAAGGACTATGGACTGGAGCTGTCTTCTGCAGTCATTTTGGTCACACTGATAGTTATCACAAGATCCATCTTAAGAGTTACTGTTGTACTCCAGCAGGCATTCAAATCGGGGATCGAATTTACCTCATTAGAGTTTGAAAGTCTCCCTTGGAAGTCAGGAATCTGTTCTGGTCAACTGTGGAGCAGGAGTGTTCCAGATACTTCTGTCATTTAAAAGTTTTTTGGACCAATTTTTATTGGGACTGCCAGGATATGTGCATAAGTTACTATGTTTGGTAACTGTTGTGGTGACTTTTGTCTCATGTTTTTAGCTTCCCAGTATAGAAACCTAATTTGGTTGCTCAGCTCTATCCAGATTTTAAATGTGTTTCAAAAGTGCCCTGGCAGAATGCAGTTGGTTAGCTTGACCCTCCCTGGCCTGTGTAAGAACTTGGAGATGTCTGAAAATTGCATGCAGTTCTGAAGTCTTCATGATATTGCTCTTCTAGAGGAATAGTTTTCTCAATAGTCCTCAGGATACCAGATCCGTGGAGTATCTTCTTTCCATTTTGTTGAAGGCTAAAGAGCTGGAATGAAGCAGCTTCTGGAAACAGACTGAACAACTTCCTGAGTGCTTAGAGGCATTTGGGTCAAAAAGACCCTGCCACTTCCTAGCTGGGAGTCTTGGGGCAGATTGCTTGGCTACTCTAAATTAGGTACTTTCAGCTGTCACAACGCTTACAATACAGGACTTGGCCTGGTCCTTGAGGACCATAAATGTGACACAAATCACGCCTCTTCTCTTCCTTCTTGCACTGCTCTCTTACCTGTGAGGGTCCCCCCAGGCTGGAGTACAAAGTGACCTCATCAAGGAATCGGGGACATTGTTGGAATCGTAGCCAGTAACTTCTCAGATCTGAAAAACTGGTAAGATTGTTTTTAAGAGAAGTCCCCTGAGTTTTTGAGCAGCTATTCAAAGGAACATGGGCTACTGGCATTTTCTGGTCTTCTGGCCAGTGCTGTTTTAAGAATAACATTACAGTTACACTTAAAAAAAATTTTTTTTTAATGTTTTATGTGTATGAGTGTATTACCTGCATGTGTGTAAGTGTATTCATGTCCTGTCATGCCCGAGGAGGTCAGAAGAGACCGAATTCCCCTGGAACTGGAGTTATAGATGGGTGTTAGCTGCCATGTGGGTGCTGGGACTCAAACCTGGGTCCTCTAAAAGGAGCAGCCAGTGCTCTGAACCACTGAGCCATCTCCCCAGCCCCTAACAACTACACTTTTTACAGAAAGAGTCTTACACTATAGCCTAGGCTGAGCTCAAACTTGTGGCATCAGTCAGTCTTCCAAGGGATGGATTATAGGCTTGAGCCACCATTCCTGGAAATGCCACTACTCTTCTTGTCAGGTTGGACAATTGATTGTTTTCATATCCTTTTTTTCTTCCTAGCTCCTTGCCTTCCTTCTTTTCATTAATTCTTTTGTTTTTGTCTCTTGCGATGTCCTTCCCCTCATTTTTTTCATTAAAATTTTTTCATTACATTTTATTTATGTTCTCTATGTGTGTATGTGTATATCATGCCTCATGTAGGGAGGTCAGAGAAAAACTTGGAGGTGTTGGCTCTTCTGTTCTTCCACCATGTGGGTCCTGGGAATCAGACTCAGCTTCTTAGGCTTGGTGACAGGCACCTTTACTTGCTAAGCTCTCTTGACAGCCCTCTTTCATCTTGTTGGAAAAAATAATTATTATTTGTGTATATGTGTCAGTGGGTATGCACACGAGTGCTCATGTGTAGAGGTTAGAGGACACCTTGAGGGCATCAGTTCTTTCCTTCCACCATGTAGATTGCAGAGCTTGAACGCAGGTCACCAGGTTTGCATGACAAGTGCCTTTCTGTGCTAAGCATCTCTGACTTACCTTTTTTCTTTCTATGTGTTTTTATTTATTCACTTTTAGTATGTGTGTGTGTACGTGTGTTTGTGTGAGTGTGTGTCACACTCAGTTTTTCCATGGGCTCTGGCTTTCATGCTTGAGCAGCCAGCACTTTACTATCTGCGCCATCTCCACAGCCCATTTCTTTCATTATTGCTCTTGCCTTGTCTGCGCCAACCGTTGGAGAGATACCCACATGTGAAAGAGATTGTGCTTTTAACCTCCTGGTTGTCTTTGTTTGCTCCTGGATCTGAGTCTTGCCCCTTCTTAGCTGGCTGACCCTAGGAGGCTGTTTTCTCTCATGCTCTCCAGACAGACATGGTAGTTTGTAGTGCAGATGCTCCTGAGGCTTGGAGGGTCATGAGTTCAGGAGTTCCAGACCAGCCTGAGCCAGAGCAGTCTTTCAAAATAGCACTTAAAAGAGACAGAGACAGGAGGATCACATGTTCAGGGTTAACCTGAGCTACACAGGAAGACAACCCTCTTCCCCCTCCTCCTCCAAATACTCCTCTTCTCTGAGTTAATGGGATATGAAAGCTCTTGGCGGTGTCAGTAAATGACAGTTGATGCTGCTGTGTCCTTAGCACTAACCTCATTACAGTGAGGCCTGTGCCTCCCACTTAACCTTGGAAACATAAATCCTCATGTAATTTGGCAGTCTTGCTTCTCTTTTCAGGACTTAGTGGAGAGAGTGAAGTGTGGAGAGCCTTTGCCAGTGTTCATCCAAACTCAGGATGAGGCTGTGCTGACTGCCTTGAATACTTTTATCTGGAGCAAGCTGCTCCCATCCCCAGGAGCCAGGCGGTGTCTGCCTTGGCCCTCTTTACTCTTTTCTAATCCTGCCACTTGACATCTGGGATTATTGTAGGGTTGCCTGCACCACCTGCCAAAATTTTTGCTGTCCTGGGTGTGGCCTCCAGCATGTTCCAGTCTCAGGTCATGGGGCTGCTGACAGGATTTTCGCAATAATGCTCAGGAATTACTCTGGACATCAAGGTTTTGGGGCCAGCGTGAGCATAGGAGGCTGTCGGTAGTGAATTGTGTGACTCCTGAGATGGAATGGATGGGTGATTGTCGAAGAGGGTGTGGCGTCCTCAGCTCTCAGAGGCTGTGCTAGCGCCCCCACCAGGCTGAAGGGAATCTGCCTGTGTCTTGCGTAGTATTTACCTGCTTCCTCCGTTTGCCCCTTCAGTACAAGCTGCCTGCTGATTCCAGGCCAGACCGTTCTAATAGGACAGCATTACTATCATTTTCTCTCCTGTGGACAGAGAACACCCAAGACCTTTCCCAAAGGTAGAGTTGGTGAAGGTTCCAGTTGAGTGACTCATGTAGAACTCCACAGGAAGAAATGAGTCATCCCTGGTGTTGTTTCCATGTTACATGGCAAAAATCTACACAATGGCTTTTGTTTCTCCAGCTCCAGCACTGCTGTTGATAGGATCAGCAGGTGTTAGCCCAATCTCAGACACCAACTTGTATTCTCAGGCCTAACTCTACAGCCATTAAGACCACCTTCTCAGAACTCATTTCTCCATCTGTAAAATGGGAGAACCAAACTAGTTTTTTGTTTCCTGAACTTTAGTCTTTGGTAAAGGAACCACGTTTCCTGTGTTCACATCCTATTACTGTCTCCATTTCATTTTTCACTTCATTTTATTTTCCCCTGCGGTTGACTCACTTTTACAACAGATATATTTGGAAAGGAGACTGTGTCACTATCATAATGGAAAAGAAACGTCACAGAGTAAATGGAAGGTAACCATAAATACATCCAAAAGAATGTTATTAAATCACAGCCTGCAGCTTGCCTGTGCTCAGTGTGAGGTTTCCTTGCTTGTAGTGAAAAGGGGAAACTGGCAAGAGTGTGAGCCATTATTAAAGTCACTAGTACTATACAAACTCTAAGCCCTCTTCCTTGACCTGCACAGCCTGCTAGAGAGGTCTGGAACTGGGAAGAGAACCGCTTCTTCTGTGATACACAGTGACCGATAGTCACCCAGCTCCATCCAGCTCTGATTAGTAATATCCAACGCCCCCATACACACCCTTTCATGGTCTAGCTTTTTGTGGTTTGTTTCTACAACCTGAAAAGACTATGTGGAAGACTGCAAAAGTATACACTTAGTAAGTTTTAAATTGTACAGGGGTTCCAAATATGGTGATGAGCTCTCACTGTATCCTACTCCATCCAACCCTGGACAAGAACCATCCTGTTGTCTAGAGGATCCACCTCCCTTGTATATCAATCAATCTGAGTCACTTTTACAAATATGACACAGAGCAAAGAGAGCAAATTGAGAGATACATATGCTGTGATACCATTTGTGTTAAGCTTTACATGTGTAATAAAAGTACATATATAGACTGGATATAGTGGCATATGCCTTTAGCCCCAGCACTTGGGAGGCAGAGGGCAAGCAGATATCTGTGAGATAGAGACCAGCCTCGTCTACATAATGACTTCCAGAGTTTCAGGCCTACCAGGGATACAAAGGGAGACCCTGTCTCTTGGGTAGTGTTTGGTGAGTTTGTGTGTGCAGTAGCAGAAATCAAGAAGGGGTATGCAGAGGCTTTTGATTCTTTGTAATATTTCTTTAGTTGAATGGTGATTATATTGTATTATTCCTTCCCAGTTTGGTGTGTTGACTACACTATTTTCCCTTATAAAAAGTATAGCCCAGCCTGGTGTTGTGGCACACACCTTTAATCCAGGAACTGGGGAGGCAGAGGCAGGTGAGACTCCCAGTTCCAGGTCAGCTGGGGTTACCGGAAGACCCTGTCTCTGAACAAACAAACAAAAAAGTAGAGTCTGGACTGGGGATAGAGCTCAGTGGTAGAGCACTTGCCTAGCATGTATGTGTAAAGCCGTAGGTTTGATCCCAGCACTGGGAAAAATAAAAGTATAACTGGCTGGGAGCAGCGCCACTTAGCTATGGTTTCAGCTCTGCAAGAAGCTGGGGAGTAGGGAATCACTTGAGCTCCAGTGTTTGAGCCAGCCTGGTCAACAAACACAAAACAAAACAAAAACAGAATAAAATAAAAACCACCAAAGATTAGTACAATGCCTTTCTCGACTTGACCACGGAAAGAAGAAAAATACCTTGTTGGGTTTTCTTCTATACGAGTTTGGGCCCAGCTTTTAAGAAAGAAAATAGATCATCCTCAAGATGTCAGGACGATATATCAAGATAAAAGACACTCATGCTTAGTAGGATCCCTCCCTTCAAATGTGTTGAAAGATCTGAGCTAATTACCTTAGAGTGTAAGACTCTCCTGTTGCTGTGAACATGGTAGGCTTGGGGTTCCCAAAGACACAGAGCTTCAGAAGTTTGCCTCCAGGAGCTTCCAGTCAATAGCTTTTTGTCCAAGTAAAGATGTTTCTCAAGAAAGTTTATCAAGGAACTGCTGAAATATTTGCACTGTTTCTCAAAGTAGGAAAAAGTTCAGAGTAGGAGATGGTTCATTGGAATGAGTGTTAGGGAGAGTTACACTCCCAAGAACACCTTTGCACTTTGGCTAACCTCAGTTTGTTGATGGTCCCCAAGTAGAGTTGTGTTCTGGTCTCCCTGGCTTCCTGGTATGAGTGCAGAAATGCTAAAAGTCTTTTAAAATGAGTTTATTGAATCTAATTCACATATAGTAAAGGGTACTCTTTATTGTGAATGTGCTGCTTTACAAGCTTTACCTTCACCCTCAGATACACACATATTCACATACTCAGATACATATTCATACAGAAGAGTGCCTACCATTAGCAGTATCAGGACTGAACGCAAACCTATATAATCTCCAAAGTTTTTTTATACTTTTTTTTTTTTTTTTTAAATAGGGTCTCCTGTAGCCTCAGCTGACTTGGATCTCACTATGTAGACCAGGCTGGCCTCAGTCTTACAGAAATCTGCCTGCCTCTGCTTCCCGAGTGCTGGGATTAGAGGCCTGTGCCACCACACAAGGTTTGTATTTTTTCTTTCTTTCTTTTTTTTTTTTTAAGGTGGTCCTATTGTTTAAACTGGTTGGAGAAAGTGGCTCTAACTTTTTTATCTGTCCTTTGTCTCAAAGGTTTTAATTTTCACTGTCAGCAGTTCCTGTAACTAATTATAGGCAAAAGTCCTTGTGGCCTTAACACATGGATACTAGTAGATGCTTCCTGGAAAAAACAATACAGATTTGACCAGCCATCACTCAGGAATTAGCCAGTTGGTTGTGCTAAACAGCCATATATCCTACTTGTAACACTGCTGAGATGGGTATTATCTGTTTACAAGTTGGGAACTTAAGGCACCAAGCAGTTTAGTAACTTTGCCATACAGCCAAGAAGCAATACAAGCAGCTTTCAGTGTCATTGTGCCAGGGTGCATATGGTTCTAGGCCATAGGAAATCCAAATAATCCTGGTTTATCTAAAAAAGTAGCTGATTGGCTCCAACCTCTGGAAATCTAGAAGTATTCTAGAGAGGCAGTTTTATCTAGAGGTATGCAGAGAGCCCTGGCTCTTTGTTTCTCAGTGGTATAGTTTTCCCTCCGTGGTTGGACTGCTGTAACAGCCTCAGGTTCCATAGCCACATCCCATACTTCCCAGAGGGAAGAAGGCAGACCCTGGTTTTGACAGTCCTAGGAAAACTTAGGATTTGCTGAGATTTGTCTAGCCTATATTACCTACTCTCTCCTCAACCCATCACTGGCTAGGTAGTGTAAATCATATGTTGTACCCCTTCCCCCCAGCCCCAGTCCAAAGTCAGAGATACTGAAGACACTGGAAAATGTTTGGCTTTTCCCACTTCGGTACTGTGACAGTAGTTTGCTATTTTTTTCTTAGCACTTCTTTTCATTTTATGAAATCCTGGTATCTGTGCGTGTTTCTTGCCCAATGACTTAACGTAATCACCCTGTCCACACCTGTGACATGAAATCACAAAATTACCTCTTCTCCTTACAAGCAGATCAAACAAGGGAGAAACATGCATGTAAACTATAGAGTGCCTGAGGTTTCTTTTAAGCTGTCTTTATAATTAAAAGTGTTACTTAGATATGAATGGGAAATAGAATCCAACTTCAAATCTAAGTGGCATAATTTCCTTGGCTTCTAAAATACCATATGACTTCACAGAAACCCCATCTTACAGAATTTTATTCCATCTGTAAAATGTTGGCTTGGTGAGAGCACCAGGCACTCTACCTCCACTCTGGCAAGAAGGAAGAATTCAAAGGAAGGATGAATGTGTGAGGAATAGGGGATTTGATTGCTGTTCAGGTTGTTGAAGAAGAGAAAAATATTGCTCAAGCTAGCAGCCTGTCATTCTGAGTGCCATTCCAGATTGAAAGACTGTTGGGATGAAGGTGGAATCTTCAAGAATTCTTAGTTGCACTGCTTTGGGGCTCTTCGTGACAGCCCCAGTTAGAGGATGCCTCCTGATTCACTGGACAGGGAAGATGGCCTCATACTCAGCCTTGGTTGGTGGTGTGGGCACAGTTTTTATTAAGACCAAGTTTGTACAGAGAGGCAGCTTCAATGAACTCATCCTCTTCCCACTGGTGAGCTCACCAGGGCCCTTATCCACAAAGCCTAATTGTTTTGGACCCATAAATGTAAGCTTCTTAATTAATTGACTCAAGTCTTAGGACAGATTTACTTTTCTTTATAAATAAATCCATGGTCTTAAATGCTTCTGACTCAGATGAAAGAGGTTGCTGGAGCACAGAACAAGGTCAGGGAGCCAGAATCCTCAGTTCTCATTCTGGTTTTGTTGACGATAAGCTCTGTGTCTTTGCGCCTCTGTTTCTTCATCTGTAAACTTTGAGGGCTAGACCAGAATCAAGGCCAGCAGATCACTAGAACCCATTCCATACTTCTTCACAACAGACAGACAGAACTAGCTAGGCACAATGCTGTCTCCCACAGAGCCCAGGCTTGGCATTAAAGTCTTCTCACCCTGTAGCTGTGTGCACCACCATGCCTGGTTTATGTGGTAATGGGGATCAATTCCAGGGCTTGGTGCATTCGAGGTAAGCACTCTACCAACTGAGCCACGTCTCCAGCCCCTTAAGGCTCTTTCTATTTTGTATATATGAGTGTATTGTCTTCATGTATGTAAGTGCACATATGTCATGCAATGTCCGTAGACGTTCAGAAGAGGGCGTCAGAACCCCCAGAACTGGAGTTAATAGATCATCGTTAGCTGCCATATGGGTGCTGACAATCAAACCTGAGTCCTCTGCAAGAGCAATCAGTGCGCCTAACCACTGAGTCATCTCTCAAACTCCGAGGGTCCTTTTCAGTATGCAACTTCTAGAAGTTTTTTGGTCCTAGACAGAAAATCCATTTATCTTGATGAAACTGTATGAACTCTTCCTTTTATCAGTGACTCTTGATGTGTTTGTTATTCATGTGCTGGACAGCAAACCCAGGGCAAGTGCTTTACCATTAATACCTTAATTCCCCGCCAGGATTTGCGTGAATTATCCCTCGTGAAGCCCCCACAAGGCAAGTTGTGTTCCGTGAGCTTCTGCCACTGACTGGCTTGTGTGTCAGCCAGAGTGCCCTTTCTTCCTTTTGGTGTATCATACAGCTCTTCATAATACCTGTGTGCCTCACTCTTGTCTCCCTTTAACAACTCACATTTTCTTGTAGTTAAAGAAACAAGGCAGATGTCTCCTCCTCTATGGATCCCTCGTCCATTCTGGCACATAGTCATTTCTTTCCTAATGTTCCCACAACAATATACATGCAAATTATAATAATCGACTGGGCCTAATACTGCTTATCATCGACACCTTCCACCAGCCCAGACTCTAAGCCCTTTGGTTTTCCTAATAGCAACATCACAACCTCTTAGGGTATTTGTATGCTTGTGTTACTTTTTAATACTTTTTCTTTTAAAAATAATTTCAGGAGCTGGAGAGATGGCTCAGCAGTCAAGAGCACTGGCTACTCTTGAAGAGGACCTGAGTTTAGTTCCCAGCACCCACATAGTGATTAACTGTTGCTGTACGCCGTGAGTTAGAGAAAACAGCCAGCTTGTAGTTTGAGTTCATCTCAGAGGAAATCAGCTTTAGGGAGATTCCACCTCCCTGTGACCATCTGTAGTTAATCTTTGTAACTAAGTCTCACAGGAATGTCCTGGGGTCTGACAAAAGGACTCACCTTCTTCTCACCAGAGCTGAGCTAAGAAGGAAGCTCTGATGGTGCCAGGATCTTAGCACTCTCCTGGTTCAAAGCCCCTGGCCCCTCTTAGTGCCACCTTCCTGGTATGCATACAACTTCCTGGTGGGATAATGTCTCTCTGTTAATTACCACATTCCTGTATTCCTGAAACTCTGTATAAGTACCCCCTAGAACAATAAAGCACGCGGCCTGCCTGAAGAGCACGGGTCGTCATGTGTGTCTGTCCTCATATGTCTGGTCTTGTGTGTCTGAGCGGCCTGTAGAGCCCAGGTCCGTCCATCCTCATGTGTCTGTCCTGTCTGTCTCCACTGTCCTGCGTGTTCCCTCTGTGTGTCTCCACTCATTTCAGGTTTCCAGAGTCTCATGTCCACGCTGCCCGCTGGACGGGACAAACTGTCTGTAAATCCAGTTTCAGAGGACCTGGTGCCTTCTTCTGACTTCCATAGGCATTGCATGATACAGGAACACTTACATATATGCAGGCAATACAGTCATGAACATAAAATTAGAATCCCTACTGAGGCCAGAATTGGGCATTGTTTGTTGGCCGCCATGTTGATACTGGAAACCAAAACCCTGGTCCTCTGATAGAACAGCCAGTGCTCTTAAACAATAAACCATCTCTCTAGCCCCAGTTTTTCTTTTTTTTTTTTTTTTCAGATTTAATTTATTTTTTAATTATGTGGAGGAGGTTCTGTATATGTAAGTGCAGGTGCCTGCAGAAACTAGAGTCATAGGATCCTTCTGGAGCTGGAGCTGCAGGCAGTTGTAATTCCAGGATAGGGGTGTGTTAGGACCTGAACTCAGGTCTTCCTGAATATAGTATGTGCTCTTTTTTTTTAAAGAATTTATTTTTATTTTATGTGTGAGATTGTTTTTAATGCAGTGCCTGTAGAGGCCAGAAGAAGGCATTGAATTCCCTGGAATTGATACTGATGATGGGTGGTGGGAACTGCACTCAAGTCTTCTACAAGAACAGCAAATACTGTTAACTGCTGAGCCATCCCTCTGGCCCCTAAGCTACTATTCTTTAAACAAAAAGTAAAATCAGTGAGAGAGAACCGTAAGACTGAGGCATCAGGACCCAAAGGTCAAGACCAGCCTGGAATATATAGAGAGTTCCAGATGACACAGTGAGACCCTGTCTCAACACTCTCCCAATAAAAACTTGTTCTTATTGCTAAAGAAAGAGAAGTATCTGAGCTACTGTTTTTAATTTTAACTTTTAATATACGTTATTTAGTTTGTGTGTTCCCACATGCACATGTGTGGTGTGGGAGCACATGTGGAGCTGAGAAGACAACTTAGGGAAGTCAATTCTCTCTCTCCACCATCTGTACTGGGATTGAGTCTAGGGCCTTACATAGGCTAGAAATGCTGTCTACCATTTGCCTATATCCTGAACCCCTGGAACACGATTCTTTATGAATGGATGGGTTTTTAAGTTCTATCTTTTCTCATCAATCGTCATTTGTTCTTCCCCTTGTTAGGAAAAGCTATGGTGATTCTTAGCAGCTCAGCATCTAGAACAGAGAGGTCTCTGTGGCTGGGCAATGGCTTGGTACTATAATCCCAACCCATAGTGCCTTTGTTGCTTATCAAAATAAGAATTACAGAAGGGTGCAGTTATATATGTGGTGGTGCACTATTATCCTTTTTTGTCCAGGATGGTATCATGGTTTATTGGTGCGTGAGTTATTTCAGGATTTGTCCTCAGTTGTTCAAGACTAGTATCTTGGGCTAGATAGATAGCTTTAGTTATCAACCTGACACACCTGGGTTGAAGGAGCCTCAGTTGGGGTACTGCTTCCATTGGACTGACCTATGCCCATGTCTGTGAGGCCTTTACTTGATTGTTGAGAGATGTTAGATGTAGTACCTGGCCCACTGTGGTGCCACCCTGGGCAGGTTATTCTATATTGTGTAAGAAAGCAGGCTGACCATAGGCCAAAGGAGCAAGCCAGTGAGCAGCATTTCTCCATGGCCTGTACTTTAGCCCTTGCTTCCAGGTTCCTGCCCTGAATTTCTGTGGGCTCCCTAAGTGATGAACTGTGACCTGGGAGATGTAAGCTAAATAAATCCTTTTCTCCCCATGTTGGTATTGGTCAGAGTGTTTTGTCACAGCGATGGAAAGCAAACTAGAACATAACCGCTTCTGATAAGGAACGGTCTTCTACTGTAGAAGTATACAGAGGTAAGCCAGATCCTTGGAGTGCTACGATGGCAGACCCCCCAGCACCACGCTGAAGCAGGTGACTTCTTAGGCTCCTCTGCAGGATTAGCATTTTGTGACTATTAGTACACTCTGGTTCAGTGAGAAAAAACAAGCTGGTGGGACCTGACACTCTGCAGGGAAGTGTAAGGCCTCTAGCCTGCAAAAGATAGCTGTTTACATTTAACTCTAGGGAACCTCATGGTCTTATTAAGTGTGTTGGGTGGGAGACTTCTGGACTATGCCTGTGAGTCTCAGTGGGATCCGTAGGGACTAGATGGGTTCTGTATAGCATGTTGCTGCTAGGTATGAAACTTGCCTGTAATCCCAGCCTTTGGGAGGCTGAAGCAGGAAGATTATAAATGCAAGGCCAGTCTGAGGAATGATGTTAATCTTAACTTCACAGATGGAAAAACTGAGATTGTCTTGAAGTTCATCCAGCTGGTAAGCATGTGGCTAAGCCTGGACCAGCAGCAGAGACAGGTGGACTCCCAGACCAGAACTCTGTGATATCTTGATGGACAGACTAATTCTTTTTACTTTCCATGTTTTATGTTATTATAGCCAGCTCTTAAGTTCTCATGCAGAAGAGACATGAGCTTGCAACAGTCATTCACCAGGTGGATGCACTCCAGCAGCTAAGCATCTGGTGTGCTGGATTAGTCTGTGTCCAAACAACATAAAATCAGGGCCTCTGAATTGTTCCATGCTTGCAGTTCCTCTTGGGGTTGTGGCTGGACCCTGAGGGCTCCTTGCTTCTCTTGAAGGACTTGCTTTGCCTGAAAGATCCTTCTTCCTAGGAGGGTACTAGCATCTAGGCAACATGAATGTCTAAACCACATTTTTCCTCCAAAGCTCAGTTTCCAAATAATAGGTAGCATATTTATCCCCCATTGCTTTGGTATCTTAGGTACCCTCATGCTGGGACAATTAAAATATTTGCCTTGAGCCAAATGGCCTTGAATGCAGCCCTGGGAGCTGCAGTCCCTTGTGGTAAACAAGTTAAAGCAATTACAGGATTGCTCTGGGTCATCTGGGCTGTGCTTCTGAAATTCCTCAAACCTGCCTTACATGTCTGCCCTGGATCTAACTTGGCTTCTTGTGGCCTTTCATTAGGAGGCATTCAGTCTTTTCCTACTGTGGCCAGCCACACCGTTGTCAAACAGCCACATTAAGGTTCTTCAGCCGGTGCCAGCAGGCTTGTTCCTGTGCTCCTAGCTTTCTGTTTTAGAGTTCTGAGTCTCATTAGGGATTTTAACATTCTTGAGATTCTTTCTGTGGCTGATTTGGTAAAGCATTTCATTTCTTCTGTTTCTGACTGATTCCACTCTGCCCTTTGCCCCTTGCCCCATACAGGATTATCTTAGATGCTTGAGGATTTTCTCATTTTACTGAAGCTGTCTGTGCTTGGTATGAGTGGGTTTTCTGTAATCTAGTCTGCAGGCCATCTAGAAATGGGAACAGCACCTTGTGTTCTCAGCCTCATTTCCCAAACTGGCCTAGAATCTCTATGGTGGACGTGGCCTCCAAACTTCAGACATACATAGTCATCTCTGTATGATTACGGGTTCTTACAGTGTGTATTATTATTTACTCTTTTGGGACCTTGGTGTCTACAAACTCAACCCCTCTTCCATTTCTTGCTACAAAGCAGTTTTCATATTCTTACCTTATTGGTGACTCTGTGTGAGGGTGTGAGGGGGTATGTAAGCGTATGTATCACATGTATGACACTTGGGCCTCATGTGTGCTAGGCCCGTACTCTACTGCTGAACTATATCCCCAGTCCCCTTTTAATTCTTATTTTGAAACAAAGTCTGAGTTGCCAACCTGACCTTGAGTTTATTTTGTATGTAGCCCAGGCAAGCCTTGAGCTTGTAATCCTTTTGCCCCAACCTCCCAAATTATTGGGATTACAGCCCTCCATTACCAGGCCTGGCCCTGTTCTGATTTTTATTCTGGGACTGTTTATACAGTGGGCATGGAACCCCATGGAAAGCCTAAAACTGGACCATGTTGAGCTGCTGACCATAGTCATTCACCCTTCTAGATTTCAGTTCTGATAGACTGGGAAGCAATTGGGGAATTTGATGGACTTTTCTGTATTGTTGGGTAATTTTAAGAAAACAAAGCTTTAAACTCCAACTATCTATAATGAAATTAGAAATTTATTAGTTCACCATTCTTTAGACTTCAACTGAGAAGAAAATAGCTAGTTTAAATGAAAAAAAAAAAAATCATGTCAAGAGAGGGTTACTCTCTCAGTGGCATATGGCAGAAATCCATTTGAAATTACTGTTTTTGGCATCTCTGGGCCTTAGGCCTCCCAAATTCAAGTTCCCAGCAGGAGGCATATAAGATAGATATAAGTTAGGGGGGGTTTCTGTATAGATCCCTGATCTACAACACTTTTCTCTGAACCAGTCACTGTTTAGGAGGCCTGTTACAATTACCAACCTCTATACTGAACATCAGATTCTTATGAGGAATCTGGTTCGAAGACCTTGGAACCTAAAATCAAAAGCCTTGGAGAATGCCCCTGGTTTCTGGTTTTCTTTGTTTGTCTTTAGGTGAATCCTGTTAGCACTGCACACAACTTGACTGGCCCACAGCTCTTGCTGTTTACATTTCACTTGTTCTAGCCCACTGCAGAAACCTCAAGGAAGAATACAATTTACTTCTGTTGGATTCACCCCAGTCTGATCAGCTGTGAACAGAGAGACTCTGAGGTGGGTCCTTTAAAACAAATTTGGGTAAATGGAGTCTGTTGTTAAAGAAGTTGTAATACAGGTGGATGACTCCAGAGGGTCAGATAGGTAGTTTTCTTTGGTTGAGGGAATTAAACATCTCTTCAGTTCAAAATGTTAAAAATTTGCAATGTCCAGGGCCAGTCTCCAAGCTAGGAACATGTCGCCGTAAGACTTAGCTGGCTTATGTGGATGGCTCCTTCCTGCCTGGAAGTCATGCCCAGATGAGCACCTTGGGACCTCTCTGAGCTGGTCTCTCTGCTTCAGTGTGGGCCCTTCCTGTACAGTCTACAGCACTGTCTGAGAGGCATGAATGGGAATTTCCTCTTTCCAGTCCAAGTCAGCATGACTGGGATGGCTTCAGCTGGAAAAACTGAATCAATACGTGTGTTCAGGCCAAGGATTTCCCCAAATGCTAATCAGGACTGATTACTTCCAGTGTGTTGCCTTTGGCTTTGCAGTTTTATCCTTTGTGGCTCCAGTGTCTGGCTTCTGCTGCCCAGAAGGTAGGAATGAGTTTATGTGAGTGAGCCTAGGAAAAAGGAATGTGTCCCCTTTACCATCCTGATCTCCTCAAGGTGTGACCATCTCTAATTACCAGCCTCAGAGGTCAGTGGCTAGCCTGGCTTCCAGTATTAACACTTGGAGGTAGAGCTGACAGAGCATAAAATTGTGTCAGAGAAAATGTCCACAAAATTCATCACTACAGTTAGTGTTGAAAATGACCCTTTTTCACATTTTTCTTTGCTTTTTGAATTAAGCCACATTGTTGGGTAGAGGTAGAGAGAGATGCTGTGCTATCAAGTCCCAAGACCAAAAGAAGTAACTGTGCCTGGAACTTGAAACATGATCTTCCATAAACTTAGTGCAGTTTTATTATTCTTTCAAGTTCACAGAAGTTTGGGAACTGTGCTGTTTAAAGTAGAAGTAAAAGAATTAGAATTGATTTTTAATAGAATGCCTTGGTTGGAACCTTGAAATGCTTTCTAGTGCTGTCCTGAGTTTACAGATTGGAAGATAAATGCCCAGAGGATCAGCTCCTGGCCTAGGTGACACAGGGCTGTGGTTGCAAGGGCTAAAACCCAGATTCTCTTTAAAAAAAAAAAAAAAAAAAATATATATATATATATATATATATATATACATATATATATATATATATATGGGGGGGCGGCTGGAGACGAGGCTCAGTGGTTAGGAGCACTGACTGCTCTTGCAGGAGCCTGGGGTTTGAGTCCCAGCACCCACATGATGGCTAACAACCATCTATAACTTCAGTTCAGTTGCAGGGTATTAGATGCCCTTTTCTGACTTCCAGGGGCATTACATGACATGGGTGCACATACATGCAGGCAATACACTCATACACATAAAATAAAAATAATAAATAAAATATTTGAATGTTTTGCCTGCATGTATGTAAGGGCATCACATGCGTGCACTGCCCTCAGAGGCCAGAAGAGGGTGTAGGATCTTCTGCAACTGGAGTTACAGATGTTTGTTAGCTACCATGTGAGTGCTGGGAATTGAAACCGCATCCTCTGGAAGAGCAGCAGGTGTTCTTAACTGCTGAGCCTTCTCTCCAACCCTGAAAATTCATATCCTCTTGATCATAGGAATTCAGCTTATCTTAGTCCTACTTATTATTATAGTACGACCCCTGGGCTAGGAAGAATAAGACAGTGCTTGCAACCTGGGAAGAGACATAGGATTTAAAAACAAGCAAACTGTTTATTGAAATTCAATTCATATAACATAATGTTCACCCCTTTAAAGCATACAGTTTATAGATCTGTGCAGCTGTCAACCTGTATCATTTCAGAACTTAAAAAACCCTGTATGTATATATGTGCACTACAAGCACCCTTGGTGCCTTAGGAAGCCAGTAGAGGTGTTAGATCCTCTGGGGTTGGTGTTACAGGGAGTTGTGAGCCACCATGTGGATGCTGGGAACTGAACCAGGATTCGCTGCAACAGCAGCAAGTACCCTTAAACACCGAGCCGTATCTCTAGCCCTGGAGTTTTTAGATTATTTGTTTGTTTGTTTGACAGGGTCTCCCTGTAGGTCCAGCTGGATTAGAATACGCTATGTAGACCAGGCTGGCCTTGAACTCACAAAGATCTGCCTGCTTCTGTCTCCTATGTGTAGGGATTAAAGGTTTGAGCTATTCCTGACCAGAACATTTTTATTTTCTAATCCACGTTGCCCATTAGCAATCATTCCCCACTCCTCCTACTCCACAGGCCCTGGCCGCTACTAATGCGCTTCTGTAGCATTTGCCTGTCCTGGCATTGCTGACTCTTTTCCCTCAGCAGAGTATTTTCAAGATTCATCCATGTTATATGTATAGTTCATTCCTTTTTTTATGGCTTTGAAAGAAAAGCTGTGGTGCTGGAGATGTCACTTAGAGTGTAGATAGCATACTTACCTAGCTTGCAGGAGACCCTGGATTCATGCACTGTCACTGCAAAAACAAGCCTATAAAATTTTCACATTTATTTTTCCTTTGCCTGGTGAGTATTTTCCTGGAATGTTAAGGCTCTTCTGTTTGGAGTTGAAATGGGACAGCTTTCTTGCACCTAAGTAGTTACTGCCTTTCTTAAGTGTTTTGACACCTGGGAGAAAAGTTGATTCTTTACTGCCCAGAAAACTAATGCATGTTAATTCACACAGTCACCCGTGATAATTTTTCCTTACATTTATTTTCCCAATCTTTGTCTTCCTTTATTTTGGAAGTTTTTATTGTGTAACTTTTTTCTTCTTCCTAAATTCATTGAAAACACTCAATACTACAGATGCTCTGAGAAAAAAGAAAAAAAAACACTCCAACAATTCCTCATAAACGTGCTGCAAACCCCAGCTGCCAGTGCTCTGCCATACCTCCTCACCATTGTCTGGAAAGGTAAACGTACAACACTTTCAGTTGTGCTGCTGGAAACCACATCCAGAGTCTCATATGCTGTATCCCCAGCACTTAGACACACCCCTTTTATTGAGTCACTTGGAAGTACCCAACACACATTGTCCCACATAGTTCAGGCATCCAAGAAGGGTATTATCTTAACTGCAGCATCACTGCATACCCAGAGGGTTAAATGTTTCATAAAGGTTTCTCTAAATGCTTCCGTCTGTCTGTCTGTCTGTCTCTGTCTCTCTCTCTCTCTCCGTGTATGTAGGTTCCCACAAAGGTCAAAAGGGAGCATCAGATTCCTTGGAACTGGAATTAGAGGCTTTTGTGAGCCATCTAATATGGGTACTGGGATCTGAGCACCCCTCCTCTGATAGAGCTATAAGCCTTCTTAACCATTGAGCCATCCTTCTAGCCCCTACATAAATATCTTGTTGCCCAATAGTTTTTACCAACTAAAGAACTTTTTTGAGGAAAAATTACATTGTAGATTTATAATCATATGCTGGCAACATGTGCCTCTTATATAATGAGCAATTAACTGTATGAGTGATTTTTTGTTTTTAATTTTGAGGCAGGGTCTCTGTAACGCAGACTGGCTTGAATTCCTATGTAGTTGAAGCTAGCCTGATCCTCCTGCCTCTGTCTCCTATGTGTATATGGATGTGCATGAGGTGTGTTTAAAGATCAGAGGACAACTTTTGGGGGGTCAGTTCTCCTCTTCTACCTTGTTTGAGACAAGGTCTTTCTTGATTCTGCTGCAGTGTATTCCAGGCTAGCAGCTCTTAAACTTGCAGCCAATTCTCCTGGAGGAGGAGAGCTGAGATTACAGCTAGCCACTGCATCAACATTTTATGTGAGTTCCCAGGGATCCAACTCAGGTTGTCAGGCTTTTGTGGCAAGTGCTCTTAACCACTGAGACATCTCCTCCTTCAATTTTTACTTTTTAAGATATAACTAGTGACTGATTAACTCCCATTTATACTATAAACACTGGCTTGCCAAAATTTGATGAGTTACAACAATCTGATTTTGTTTGAGTCTTCTGATAAGAGTGCACATCCTGCAATCAGACACAGCATGTGTTTAAAAAACCAAGTATGAGGGCTGAAGAGATTGTTCAATGGTTAACAGTACTGAAAACCTGGGTTCAAATCCCAACAATCCCTTGGTGGCCAACACCCGTCCCTAACTCCAGTTCCAGGGCATTGAATGCCCTCCTCTGTCCTCTGTGGGCACCACACAACAAAATTGCACTTACATATAGACATAACGCTCATACATATAAAAATTTAAAAATATTTTTTGAAACCAAAAAACAAGTATTGGGCTAGAGAGATGGCTTAGGGGGTTAGAGCTTTTTCCCACAAAGCCTGAGGACCTGAGTTAAATCCCTGGAATGAATCCACATAAAGGTTGAAGGAATGAACCATTCCACAGAGTTGTCCTCTGACCTCCACATTTGCAAATCATGCACACACAAACACACACACACACACACACATCCCTACATAATTGTAATAAAGTTAAATTTAAAACACATATTATGTATGAAATGTACACACACATATATATACACATATATTTGAGAGTTTTAAATTTCTGCATACTTGAGAAAATAACTCTTCTAAGCTATCCAGGCTGTTCTTAACAGACCTTTCTGATTGATAAGGAGTTCAGTGCCCAACAGCAAAATACTTAAATATTTACTTTAAGGGAAAAATGCTTTAGAGAGTACTGCCTTCCCTGATTCCTAGCTACCGAGAAGCTGTAGAGGAGAGATTTCCAAGTGAGGGTCTTTTACTTGTAAAGTTGGAGTGCTTGACAGAATTACAAATTGGTCCAGAACCTGGAGCTGCTCTTTGGCTTTCCTGGTCTAAAGTGTAGGAATATGAAATAGTAACAGAGTGGTCTGGCTCTTAATCCCAACTTCCTCTTCCCCAGCAGTGTGGCCTTGGGCAAAGTTTTGAACTCCCAATTTCCTCCTTTGTGAAGCAGAAAAATAATGGTTTTGGCCCCCTGACGTTCCCAAATATGAAGTGACTTGGTGAAATTCTTAACATAAGGCCTAGTTCATTGTGAATACACAGGACATGTTGACTGAATGAATTTCTTTTTTTTTTTTCCCTGCTGGCACTGAAACCCAGGGCTTCAGGCATGCTAAGCACACACCAGTACCACTGAAACCACACCCCAGGCACTCCCATTTCTAGATCTTAATTATTTTTTTAAAAATTTGTGCTTAAATCCATTATTGGGTAGGGGGCATGCCATTAGAAGTCAGAAAGCTACTTTTTAGAATTGGGTTTCTCCTATGTGGGTCCTGGGGATTGAACTCAGGTTGCCAGACTTAGTGCCTTTACCCTCTGAGTCATCTCAATAACCCAGTTTTTGTATTTTGTATTTTTTGGAGATGGGGTCTTTTGTAATCTAGGCTGATCTGGAACTTCCTACTTAGCTAAGGCTGGCCTTCAAGTTGTGATCCTACTGGACCCACCTCCCATTTCTAACTCTTAAACAGATCTTAAACTTGCTATGATTTAAAACCTATAATTATGACCATATAGTATATTGTTTGCCAGTTTTCTCCAGGCACACATCCTCTTGGTTTAATTTATCACTGTTTATTCAACAAGTGAACGCTAGCTATATCATAAGAAATTCTGCAATAGAAGCTTTGGTTTACTGAGTCACAGTTTAAGACATTAAATCTCAACTCGTATGCATTTTTGCTGTTATGTGGCTGATAGACCTTAACCAAAGAGTTGGTAGATGAAAAGATTACCATTAGCTATTTTCAGCAACAGAATTATTGTGGAAATAAATCTAATTGGAGAGATTCATTTCTCAAATGTCATCTCTACTTCTGTTCCTGAACTCTTCCAGTCTGGGGTGAGTATCCTTGCTCCTCAGGATTTATTCCTAGTGGGTGATCACCCAAGTTTTCATGTAGGGTCAAGACATTTTCTCTAACCATCAGGCTGGAGACTTGTGGGTTTTCTTGGCAAAGTCACAATTGAACATGCATCATCTAGTTTCTTGTATATCATCAAGAACCTCTAATTTTCCTCCCTTGGCCCCTCTTTCCTCCCTCCTCTCTCCTTACCTCCCCCCTATTTCCTCTTTGCCCACTCTTCCTCTCCCCTGCCTCTTTTTAAGACAAGATCCCTTCCTATATAGCCTTGGTTTGTGTTGAACTCCATATTCCTTATGTAGATCAGGCTGGCCTCCTAATTTGGAGCAATCCTTCTGCCTCCCAAATAACAAAGTTATAGGTGGGAATCACCATGTCTGGCTTCTAATTTGTTTTCTAAAGGCAATTTAATGTGTTTTTCAGTATACGTATTATGTATATGGATGTATTTCTTTGCTTTGTACTGGAAATCAAAGTCAAGGCCTCATATATACTAAGCATATGCTTTACTTTCCCAGCTCCCTCCCTCTGCCAACTCCCGCCCCCCCATCCCAAATCCTGGAATTTCAGTGATTTGCCTCCTCTACCTGCTCATTGCTGGAGTCCATCCCAGGGCTTCTTCCATGCTAGGCAAGCTTACTGTTAGCTGAACAACATCCTCAACCATCTGGTTTTGTGTGTGTGTGTGTGTGTGTGTGTGTGTGTGTGTGTGTGTGTGTGTGTGTTTGCAAGAGTATTTGTTGTAATGTGTGACTGACAGTTTAGGAAATCATGTAAGCCAAACAAAGGGATAGAGACTCCCATGTGTTCCCACATGTGTTGCCAGAGAAAACAATTACATTTGAATTTCAGATAAACAGTGCATAACTTTCTAGTTTAAGTATGCCCCACATGTGGCGGGCAGCTCTTCATATTACAAGTTGTTGGATAGGACCTATTTGTACTAAATAATTATTTGTTCTTTTCCAGTGTTCATTTTTAATTGTGAGTGTAGGTCCTGTTGCAGGCTCAGAGATGGCTCCAGCCTAGCCTGCCTGTTTGCTATGGTTTGGTGTTTGCAACTTCAGAAGGTCTTGGGAGCAAGGGGTACCTCCTTTGGACTCTGGGGTAGGGGCCAGATTAGCAGTTAGCTAAGCATGACCTCAATCCAGAGGAATGTGCTCTTGCTAGGTATTAGCAGAGGTATAGACTCCAGGGAGCTATTGTCAGGAGCTTGTCAGTGATGTCATCAGCTGGAGCAGCCAGCTTCCAGCCTCAGGAGAAGCCCTGAAGCCAGGGCTTCAGTTTTGGTAATAAATGGGAATGGAGTTTCACAGGTGGGGTGTGGAAGTATTTATTAGGACATGAAGCCTGATGAAGCCTCCTGCTTTCATGCAGCCCCCAGCCAGGTTTCTGGATTTTGATGAGCAACCAGAAGCTTCTAACTCAGTGATTATACTGTTGGCCTGAGGCCCTGGAAAAATTGGCTCATTCTCTGTGAAAACTCCAGGAACTCTGAAAGGGGTGTCAGGACTATTTTTGCTGCTCTGAATGAGGCCCTTAAATTGGGGAGGTAGAGTGGCTGGTGTGGAAATTGCTTGTTAGGCTGTTCTATGTAGATGCAGAGAATTCCTACTTCCTGACCATCTGGTCCTTGCCTGGCATCCAGCCCTTTACTGTGGAAGGGCTCCTTAAGTGGGGCAGGTGCTGTCCCTTGATTGTACCTAAATCCTTTTTGGGGGTGGGGGGCGGGAAGAGATAGGATCTTGCTCTGTAGCCCTAGCTGGTGTGTCACTCACTATATATACCAGATTAGCCTTGAACTTGAAGAGAGTCTCCTGCCTCTTTCTTTAGAGTGCTAGAATTACAGATGTGCTAGTCACAGTAAGTACAGAGTACAAAGTCAGGAAGCAGAGTCTGAGAATGTGCTTGCTCAGCTCCCTTTTGCATTTCGATTCAGCCCAGGGCCCTAGTCCATAGAATGGTGCCTACCTCATTTAGCATGGGTCTTCCTGCCTCCTTCTAATTTAGAAAGTCTCTGAGAGACATGCCCTTAGGGCCTGTCTCCATGCTAATTCTAAATTCCATCAAATTGACCATCAAGGTAAACTATCCTGGGAAGGAGTTCTCACTGTAGATTCCATACAGAGTTCAGGTTTCTCTGGGCTGCTTGGAGGTTCCACAGAACCTCTGTGTAAAGAATTGCATAGGCAGTTCTGGACTACAAGCACTGCAAGTGTGTGTTTGGGATTTGGGGTAATCTCTGAGCTGTTTCTCAAGCTCTGGTCTCTATTCAATATGGTTTCTTTGTCAAGATTAGAATTTAGAAGTACTGATCTGAGCCACCAGGTTGGTGTACCAGTTACCTCCTGAAATTTCAACAGCTGTAACAAATTCTCATAACTCCTCTTCTTCCATGTCCCCCAGGGGTATCCACTCTCTGGTATGTAGCCCTGGTATATAGTGTCTCCATGACTCACTTTTAACTTCTGTAAGTAGGACTTGTACCCTCTGTGTGTGAAATACATTAGCCAGAATGACCAGGTACTAAACTGTTAATTGGGCAAGAGGCTGGTGGGAAGGTGATGTTGGTAGAGTGAATGTCATTGTAGGGGAAATCTTTGTCTTCAAAGCATATGTGTGTGTGTGTGTGTTATGTATCATAGCACACATGTGGAAGTCAGAGACCATCCCATAGAGATTAGTTCCAGGAGCCCAGGGCAAGTCTTCTCCAGGGAATACATGACACCATTTTACTGGGTCATGTGAGACTACACTCTTAAGAGTTATTCTTTAAGAAAGAGTAATGGAAATTTCTTTGCTAGAATGAGGTTCCGTCCCTTACCTTGACAAGGAAACCACTGGTCTGCACCAGAGGAGGCCTAACTCTGAATCGTGGTGTTACAGAGTTCCCTTTCAAATTCTTGGTCTGTTTCTCTTCACAGTGCTAGTGATCAAACCCAGGGCCTTGTGCCAACTCAGCAGGTGATTAGTTAGTGACTGAGCTACATCCCTAACTCTTCACTCTGCTGAGTTGTATATATAGTATTTGCTTTTCTTCCCCTTTCTTGTTCACCTCTTTGGAGTATGTCTTAAGTACATTTGCACGGGAAGAAAGGCTCGCCCTCTTGGGGAGTAATTTCGGACGGGGATTCATGTGAAGTCTGTTTGCAGACGTGATTCTAGATGATGGTTGAATTGCAGAGCCAGCCAGAAAACTTTTCGATTATGAATTCCTGCCCCATCCCCAGAGGTGCTGATTGTGTGTTTCTTCTAGGGAAATGCATTTTGTTTTTAAACCTTTTCTATATGTAGCTAGGGCAGATTCTCAAGTGCCTTTTGTGCGCAGCTTTTATGTGGTTGATTGAGAAGAAAGTTGGACAAGCTTCACAGGCTCTACTGAGCAGGTCCTAGCATTAACACCAAGTGATCCTGACCTCCCCAAGTGATCCTGACCTCATGGAGAAAGCTAGCCCAGATGAATGAGGGTCTACGAAAGAGACTAGTCTTATTATACTCATGGCTGGACTAAAATTTAGATTAATTATAAGAAATATAATTAGGAACAATGAATGGCCAAGAGAAAAAAAAATGCTAAGTCTAATAATACTAGGTAACTGGAATTCCTTCAGATTAAGCACTTTTCCCAGCAGGTCTCTTGGGTCCTAAATTATTCTGTGTCTAGGTTTAAAATGCCCCTCAGAGGTGTCAGGTCTATTATCTTTCTCTGGTAGAAGGCTTCATTGTTGACAGTAGGCAAGTCATTTGATGTCTGGTGCTGTGAGTCATAGTCCAGTAAGAGGAGAAATGAAAATGGGGCCTTCAGTTAGAAAGACCTGGGGTGGGGGTGGGCCTGGAGAGATGGCTCAGTGGTTAAGAGCACAGGCTGCTCTTGCAGAGGCCCTTGTTCAATTCCCAACACACACATCAGGGTTAACAACTATCCTAACTCCCACTCGAGGGATCTGATGCCCTTATGTAACCTCCCTGGGCATTGTACTACACAGATGATGCACTTAACATACACGCAGGCAATACACTCATACACATAAAAAATAAATGAAGAGCAGACTGGTGAATGACCCTATTCACCTGTTCAGAAAAGCCCCAGAAGATGCAGAAACTGCAGCTTCCAGCATGTTTTGGGTGCAGCGGCTGTGACGTTGATGTGGCTGACAGGTTGTCATTTGAAGGGCCAGGGCAGCAGCCACCACTCCTTGGATAGATTTCATTATCTCAGAAATAATTCTTTTACCAAACCCTCTTTCCTCTCCCTACATGGGAAGTTAGAGCTAAGAGGTAGTGGGCATGTTACTGGGTTTGTTAGGATCAAAGACTGATTCCTGGCAGCTCTAACAAACTAGGGTCAGCCACTTGTCCTCAGTAGGTCGATTAACAGAGTGATTCAGTGTGGCTGTAGTGGGAAAAAGAACAACAACAAAAACGTTCAGTGGCTCTCCACATTCCTGTCTCCCATCTTCAGGATCTTGGAATGAGCTTTAGGTTTAAATAAAGGACAAGAAGTATGTTTAAAGAAGTAGTCCTCTGTCACGGTGTGGTGTCTCCTACTTCCTTCATGAACCTATCAGGGTCCAGCTCGTGTCTCCTACAAGGTGGCTCTGACAAGATTTCAGAACTATGTGAAATCTCTTCCAGGGAAACAAGTTTCCTCCTCTGGCTGGAACCAGGCTTCAACCTTTTCCTTCTCCCAGCTTGAGATTCCTGGGGAAATTCCAGGAATTGGGGACCATTGTTTCAATAGTCTGGTAGCTGAAGAGCTGGGCAGGAATATCTGTAGAATGTCTTCAGCCCTGCCTGGAAGGTTGGAGGTTCTGGAATATTTCCTCATCACGATTTGATGTTCTAGTTCTCCACATCAAAGAGACTCCTGTTGTTGTCAACTTGTGTTGACGTAAGAGGTGGTCCAGATCATCCTCCCTCTTGGCATATATGTTGTCTGCTGGTGAAGATTTTGACATCAAAATCTAGGAAATAAAAGGCTGGTTTGAACCTCAATGCCAATCATTGCTGCTTGTTTTCAAATTTCAGTTTGCACTGAACAGTAAGATGCTGCTTAATATGTTCATGAGGTGATTCCCAGAGTTCGAGACTCCAAGAGCCTGCTTTTCTCCTGAGAGTTCTTTATCTGTGAAACTTGATTTCAAGTGGCAGGGTTATAATTTCTTAATCACTGCCACAGAAACATTGTGTCTTAGAGAAAGCTGCTGCTCTCTGTTGCCTGGGTTACCCCTTTGGTGCTTGTTTCCTGTCTCTCTTACACTATACTTGCTGTTTATAAAATATCCAGAGACTAGGGAGAGGGCTCAGTGATTAAGACCAGCTGCTCTTGCAGAGGACCCAGGTTTGATTCCCGGCACCTACATGGCAGCTAGCAACCATTCATAACTCCAGTTCCAGGGGAATTCAACTCCGCCTTCTGATCTCTGTGGGCATTACATGACACAGGTGTGCTTGGCATACATGCAGGCAATACATTCATAAAAATTAAAGTATCATCCATATTCTGGGAATGTTTGTAAGAAGTGTTTGTGGAGGACCGGAAGAGCAGTTTAAGGTAGAATATAGTCTTTCTTGAGAGTGAATTTTTATCAGACTTTCTAGTCTGGCCATGACTCAATTGGTAACGTGTACAAGCATGAAGACCCCAATTTGATCCCCAGAAACCACATTAAAAAAAACTGGGCACAACCAAGTGTATAATTCCAGTGCTGGGATGCTGGGAAGTGGTGTCAATACAGGAGGATCCCTGGGGCTTCCTGGCCAATGTATTTAACTTAATCAGTGAGTTCCAGGTTCAGTGAGAGACCCGTCTCAAAAAATAAGGTAGAAAGCAATTGAGGAACACAGTAGACAAACCCAGCATGGACCCACAGCCCTCACTTGTATGTACACTCGCTCAAATACATGCAACACAAGTTCCCTAGTCCAATTACATTTGGACATTCTAGCTACCTCTTGGGAGATTGTCATGTAAATTTGCATATCACATGTTCTGCTAAGTTCTATAGCAACCTAATTGCTCAGAGCCCCCTGTAGTACTATACCCACCTCAGGATTGTTGTAGCCTAGAACTTTGCAGTGTAACAAGACACACCCCCAAAAGAAAAAGCTATCCAGCCAGGTGTGGTTATACGCCCTGGTAATTACAGCATTGGAGAGACTGAGGCAGGATGATCATGAGTTCAAGACCAGTCTGGGCTGTATAGGGAGACCTTGTGTCAAAACAAAGTTAAACTAGTGAACATGGAACATAGTGTTTTCTTACATAGGGCAGTCAGGGTGGTGCTGTTATGCAGCTATCATAGTATCGCTGTAACTGGTATTTTCATGTGTATTTTAAATCTGTAATTAGTGTTTTAAACTTGTAATTTCATGGGCATAATCACTTAAGATACGGGTGGGGAAATGGGTTGAGTTAAAGAAAATACTGGCAGATGATCCACGTGCCGAAAGAATAGGACCAGGTTAAATGTGGTCTGTGGGACACTGGCCAGTGCTCTAGAAATCCAGTTCTAGCAGAGCAACTTTGAACTCGAGATGCCAGAGCTGGTGTGTTCTTGCAGGACTAGGAGACAGCTTCAGACTTCTGTAGATGAGGAACTGATAATAAAGAGACCAGTCATGCTGCAGCCGGTGGCTGGGGTGATGCCTTCAATATTAATCGTGTGTCACTCACTGAACAGCATGCCTCAGGAATGTTAGAATGTGTTTCCCCTTAGCAGCCAGGCTGACTTGGCTGTATTTGGTTTGTTTATCTTGCTGCCAGGACTGTTTATCATGGGACAGAGTTCAAGGGCACAACGATAAATCTCTTTTGAGGGTGATGTAACCCTCAGCATTTTTTTCATCCTTTTCAGATTCTGAAGCATTTGGAACTATTTTGTCCATATATGGACCTCTTCCTTTGCGTGCCTGTTCTGTTCTCCAGGTCAGGATAGTCAATTGCAGACTTTGGAGTCAGTAACCTAGGTTCAAATCCCTGATCTGCCTCTTAAGAGTTATGTGACTTTGGATTTAATTTATTCTCTCACCAAGTCTTTCAGTCTGGAAAGTAGAAATGATAATGGTGTCATGCCTCAGTTGAACTTTTGAATCTTGGAAGAGTGCTCTTAGGGTACCAGGAAAGGGGGTGGAAGAAGGTGGGTGGTTAATTGAGCTGTTAGTGCCTTGAAAAGCATGCTAAAGGCTGTCAGGTAACTGATGGTCTTCTTGCCGTGTAATCTAAGGCATCTTCCCTTTGCATCTTCCCTCCACTGGCAAGCTGTTTGGATAGGGTAGAGGCCCTCTCCCAGGCACCTGTTGGTCCAGGAGGGTGTGTGGTGAGTTAATGGTAAGACATGTGGATTTCTACTATGAGCACCTCAGAAGGACAGCTAGGCAGACCTGCAAAGGCCTGTGTTCTTCATTGTGTTCCACCTCCTCCTACCCCTCCTCTGCTCACCCCATTCTCTGTTCCTCCACCAAGAAGCAACTGCTTTTGGTAAGCAGTTTCTTATCTCTTCAAGAAATAGTTTGTAATGTATGACCTCACTTACGCAATCCCCCCTCCCAGCTCCCCTTTTGCCCAAATACTAACCTACCAAAACCATGGCTTTTATCATTGGTTAAAACCTGTTGATTGCCCCACATTCCTGCCTACAGATCCCAGCAAATAATTTGATTAAAATGAAAAGTTTCTTTATATGTATTTTTTTTTCCGATTTTGGGGGTGGTATATAAAATAAATGTATTATAAAAGAAATAAGCATAATTTAAAGAATATGGAAGCATATTTCAGCAACATACAAGCCCATCTTTGCCATCACCTCCTTTGTCTTCCTGCCGGAGAAAGTGAGTACGGTGGTGTGCCTGCTTCCAGACCAGACCCTTCTGTTCCCATGCAGAGTCATTTAAAAAAAAAACAAAATGGCATTGGATATTTCTATCCTTTGTTATATTGTTCCCTTCCCTTCCTTAACACATGGCTTATTGGACAGCCCCTTCCCCTTTTCACAGGAACATGTTACTGTCTTGTTTAAATGTAAAGTATCCTTTACCTCTTGTTGGGGAGGTTGTTTTCAGTTTCCTCTATTATATTGTATTGAGCTACTTTAATGGTTAAGGATCTCTTTAATACTATTTCCTCTCCCATCTCTACTTAGAAAAAGAAATCATGTTCAGAAATTTTCTTAAATACTTTGTCCTTCAGATCAAATTGAACTTCTTGAATCTAGATTTAATTTTCTATCAGCCATGGCCTGGTCCAGCCCAGCCCCTGAAGACTGCTCAGGAATCTGCTGGAGGGTCAAGGTGGCCTATAGAGTTCAGCAAACTGCCAGTTCTTTCAGCACCTCATTGAGCAAAGAACGTCTTGCTTCTATCAACCTTAATCCAGGGTCTGGAGTGGGTGCCGGCTCCTGTAGTTGCTAGCAGATGGAATGCTCTTCTGTGTGCAAGGCTGAGTTCAGGGCAGTCAGTACTGAGCAATGTTTCACCAGAATAGGATGGCATTGAATCTTTCTCATAGTGCTGATGGGATATAATTAGTTCCCAAACTTGTGTGTTGACATTTTTAAAGTAGTAACAATAATAGTCTCTGTAGCAGGTTGATAAGATGAAACTGTGGTAGTGAACAGTTTGCTGCCTGCTGCCTGCTTTATTGCAAGATGTCACACTGGCTTGATGAGGTGAGCCTAGTTATAACTCTCATTTTGAAGATGAGACCAAGCTCAGGGAACTGGCCCACTCACAGCCCCACAGTTAGCAAATTACTGCACTTTAGAGATGCTTTCCTGATCTCACTAATGGGTGTTGGAACTTCTAGCTGTCCCACCAAACTAACCAGAGCCCCTTGATCCCTAGGCTACTTGGCCACCAGTTTTCTCATCACACTCTTTTTGAGTGGACTCAGGCATCTATCCTCCGTGCTCTTGTTTATTTAGAGATGTTGGAGGTATGACCTTCCACTTACATACAACCCAGTCTTCATGCTTAGAGCTCTTTACAGAAACTATTGTCTTGACTGGGTGTGATATATTAGAGACCTCCTCTTGCATCATGGATCAAAAGGTCCAAATTCAGAAGTACAAATTCTTGTTGTCACCTGAGCTAACTCATGACATGGGAAAGCCCATCTCACACATGTCCATGACGGGAAAGTCTTCCGTCATCAGTCCTGAAAACTGCTTTCCTCCCCCTTCATCCTCTTTCTGTTGGTGATGATGAGAGCCAGCTGTTATAAATTATTTAGAATTTTCCGCAGCTTTATTCCTCTTCGTGACTTTAAATTGGAAGTTTTGTTCCTTTTATGGCTTCACAGTCTTTGGGCAGCCTGCCATCTCTGTAATAGGCTTGTATGAGTTGAAACATGAGGTGGGTTATGGGAGGGAGGGACAAGCTGCTTTCTCCTCTTTCAAACTAAGGAAGCCACCTTGATCCAATTTTGTGACTAGGCTCAGCTTCTGCAAGTTCAAAATTAAAGAATGAATCTCCACTCTAATGAGTATCTTCTTCATTGTTATTTTTATTTAACTTTTACTTCTAATGATTTATGTGCATATATGTATATATGTAATACATATGTACATGCATGTATGCATATCAGGAACTGTAGCCTAGTATGAGGGATGAAAAGCCAAAAGTTTTCACTTTTCCCTTGAATAGTTCTTCTGTGTATTATTCTGTAGACTCCACTTTTCACTAGTAATAGTACTGGGATCTCTTTGTGGAGTATTTTAGAGCCTGGCTTACCTTCTTTTCTTATTTCAAAGTTTAATTTAGCTCCAGGACAGAGTCTGATGCTTCAAAGCAGTTCAGACATTTTTGTTGGATATAAGAATAAAAGAAAAAGAATGATCTGGCCTTCAAGAATATGAGTATTGTATTTTCCAGAGAAAAGGCAGACTAACAGGTTTAGATTGCTTTGGACAGAACCACATCTTCCAGAGAGTTGGCTGCCAATAGGATATCTCTTGTCAAGCTAAGAAGCAACCCACAGGGACTTCCTGGGTGAGGGACAAGTCTGTGATCAGTGGAATCTCCAGTTCCCAGAATGTAGTAGAACCAAGTAGGTCTTGAATGAGACAAGGGACTGACGTGAACCAGCTCTGGCTCATTATGTGCTGTGTGCCTCCTGGGCCTTGTGCTGTCACTCTGCCCATGTAGTCCATCCACTATGTTTTCTCCTAGAGCCTTGCAGGTTAGGGATAGTGAAAATGAGAGTGGAAGTCTCTGCACACTCTGAACCAGAGGCTTCGCCTCCCAAGATGCAGAGTTATTAGCATTAGGGCCTTTCTTTCTCCTTCTCTGAAAAATGAGAATGATGACCCATCTTCCTTGCTGTGACATAAGGTAGGTCCAGAGAAGTAAAGTAAGCATTTGGGTTGCAGTATAAAACCCAGGCTGTTCTTAAATATTACTTTGACACCTGACTTTCACTTATGTGGGTCTCTGTTATCTCATCTGTAAAGTGGGATCGACCATGAAAGCCTCTCTGATAGTAGGGTCCTTGTGAGGTTATAGGAGGGGCTTCAAGGTGCACAGGACCTGGACCAGGGGAGAACCTGGAAGAAAGAGAGAGTGCTGCTGTCATACTTCTGTTGTTAACAAGAGAAGGGGCACTTAGGAGTCTTCCCGGGCCAGTTTCTCCTCCTCTCCTGACCTCCAGGGCTTCTCTGCAGGCTGTACACACAGGCAGCCTAGACTTGACTCTGAGCAATTGAGCTGCATTTCAGAGGAGGGTGACCTCTCTACGTGACAAGTTGAGATGGAGTCAAAAGGTCTCAAGGACCTCCATTCACAGCCAGCATTTGTTATTTCAGCTGGATGTGTTCTCAGAGTGGTGGATGCTGGAGGCTGTGAGCCAGGAACTTATGCTGCCTTGTCTTAGCTAGGGAGGCCTCATGGGTTCCTGCTGGGGTTTAACCTGAACACCTCAGGGGCTGCAGTCTACCCCTCAACTCAAGGTCATGCCCAGGATCCCTGAGGACCCTGTCCCGCTGGTCACCCTAAAACCGTATGATGTCAACAGAGTGAGTGTGATACAGGGACCTATATGAGGTAAAAGCTTAGTTTAGACTGTTTTGGAGTCTCCTCCCTTCCTCCTTCCCTCTCTGTAGGAGTGTTTTGCCTCATGTATATAAGTGCACCTATGTGTGCAGTGCCCAAGAAGGCCAGAAAAAGGCATCTGATCTCCTGGAACTAGAGATATAGATGCTTGTTAGCTGACATGTAGGGGCTGGAAACCCAACCCAGACCCTTTCCAAGAGCAGCCAGTGTTCAAAAGGGCTGAACCATCTCTCCAGCCCCTGGCCCTTCTTTCGTTAACATTTCTAACAAGGTAATAGTCCTAACCTTTTATGGGTTTTTGAGGCATGATCTTACTATATAGGCCACACTGGTCTGGGACTCACTGTGTACCTCAGGCTGGCCTGGAATTTGAGATCCTCTCTCTCACGTTCTGGTAGTATAGATTGAGCTACATCTTGTTCTTAAATCTAACTTAAGGATTGCCCAATACTGATAAATAAATAAAACTTTATTCTAGGATGTTTAATATTTATCATCATGTAGGCTTTGTTGTTGGGCATAAAGTAATTCTTACAAGTGAATTTTGAAAACACTTTAAAAAGTGTTGTTTTGTTTTGTTTTTTTAAAATCCACCAAGTATTGAAAATATAACTTTAAAAATATACTAAAATAAAAATCAGGTATTTCTGTAATAACTTGTTCCAACAATTTCTATTTTAAACAAAAACTATCCAGCAAGTGAGAGGGAGAAAAGAAGGGATAGTTTTCCAGGTAGGATCGTGTGCCCATTGCCCACCTTGCAGGGCAACAGTGATGGCATGTTTCACTTCTGTCCCCTGTCCATTGTACAGTGTCATGGGCTTAAGAGCAGAAATCTCAAATCAGAGATTTGGGAATGTTTTGGTGAAGTCTTGCACCCTCTGCATCCCCCACTGCTGATCAGCACCATATTATTAGTTGAGCCTCCATTCCCCAAGCCCCAGGTCTTGTTCACTTTAGACTCTCTCTTACTGAGTCCACATGTGGCTTCAGAGCTCTTCTCAAGACAGCACAGGCTTTTCCTCTGCTGTGCCAACGCTGTGGTTTGTTGTGTCATTGTGATGGTTGATCTTGATTGCCAACTTGTTGAGATTTAGAATCACCTGGAGGGAGGCCCTCTGGACATGTCTGTGAGGAAGTTTTTAGATTAGGATAATTGAGTTGGGAAGATCTACTCTAAATGTGGGTGTCTACTCTCAGTTTGTGATCCTGGACTAAGTAAAAAGGAGAAATATGCTGAGCACAGCTTTTATCTGCATTTCCTGACTGCAGATGCGACATGACTGCCTCACACTCCTTTGGCATTAACTCCTCCACCAAGATGGACTGTACCCTATCACTGTGAGCCAAAGAAGGCTGTCCTTCTTTAAGTTGCTTTTGTATTTTGTTGCAGCAACAGGAAAAGTAATGATTCATCTTTTGGAAAGTCATTAACGTGAGACCTTCTGAATGCAGTCTTTATTAACTGAAATACAGTGGGTATTAAACCACTTCAGAACTCCTTAGCAATGCCGAGCAGTTCATAAGCAGGAAAAAGAAATGGAAATCCAGCTGACCCCAATTTCCTGGCCTCCTGTTATTTTATTGTGATCTGTATTTTCTCTTAACAACTGAAATGGGCCCATGTGGCTTCAGGTCTTCCAAAGCCCAGAACATCATCTTATTATAGTTCAGCTGCCTTTTTTGTTTCCCCTAGTCTTTAGGTTAGTGAGGGGCAACTGATTCTGGGAACCAAGTTTCTTCCCTGACCTCCCCTCAGGTAGGTCACAGCAAGGTGATTAGTGTGCAAGGGTGTCAGGGAAACTTCCTGGGAGATTTCTGCCCATTGCCCACTGAACAGAGGTACAGTGATGGCATGTTTCATTTCTGTCCCCTATCCATGGTACAGACAACTAGTCAAAAGAGGATGGGCAAAACCATCTAGCTGGAAGCCATGTGCCTGAGACAGAAAAGGGGAAAGGAGAATTTTAATGTCTTTTGCCACAGATACTCTGCAGTTATCAGTGACTTCAAGTCACTTGGTTATAAAGTATCTGCCTTGTGTAGCACTTTGTTGGTTTGAGGCCCTGGAAAGAGAAAAGTACAGGAGTGAAGCTGACCTGAGCCCAGTTATTTGGCTCAGAGACCCCTGGCACAGGCTATCTGCAGTGGGAACGTAAGGACCATAGTACCCCAGAAATATGCCACTTGGTCTTGGGCAGTTGACCAAGATGGATCCTCCTTAACCAAGACTCAGTGAGGATAGGTGTCCTCCTATCAAAGGGAGTGGTCAACTGCTCCCTTTTAATTTCAGATGACCTATTATTTGGACACCTGAAGATTACAATTCATCCATGGTTTCTTGGCCTCTAAAAGAAGGCTGCTCCACAATGCCAGTGAGCCCTGGGTCCTGACACCCCCAGATCCATGGCCCAAGTAATGGGGTTCTACAGTATGGGGTTGCTTTGGAGCAACCCTGGCTAGGAAGCTGCTGCTGCAGACTCACAAGCAGCCAAGGCCAACAGGAAGCCCAGCTCAAGTTTTCAGGGCTCTACCTTGAACCACCGAGCCTTGTCCTTTTGAGTTTTAAGAACATGTGGAAATCAACCGTGGTTGATTAGTAAGAATAAGAATAGTGAGAATAGTAGCAACAGCAGTAGCATTTAATGAACACTCATGTGGGGATGACTGACTGGTGATGCTGCCACAACACTCAGTGCTCCCAGCAGCCAGTGTTCCAGTCTTACCTCAGTGAAGGAGCTGAGATAGAAAGTAGGTGGTAGAGGTGAGAATTCTCTGCAGAATCATGCTTCTCTGCACTCTCACTGGCTCTCCTTTTAGGCCCATGTGTGTTACCCTCGGGAGCATTCAGAGGTGGGCACAGTAGCAATATAAGTTCTTGTTTGGAAAAGATACATATAAATATTTTTTTCAGCCCAGGTCTTACTGTTTGTGTAGGCTGGTCTTGAATTAGGCTCATGCAGTCTACCTAAGCCTCTCCAATACCTGGGAATATAGGTGTGCATCACACCTGGCTTACCTTGTTGCATTCACTCTATAACTTGTGGTCCTGCTTCTCCTAGGGGACAGAAAGGGAAAGCATAGACACCTGAGTGTGACAGCCTGTCTGCCAGAGAGCCAAGTGTGCTGAGCTGTGCGGACAGTGGTGAACCAAACAGATCAGTTCCTGGCTTACTGTCACTAGCCCTTTAGGCAGAGAAGGCCAATGTGCCACCATGGTTATTTAGACACATTTGTGTTAGGTGCAGTGGCAAAAGGCATGATTCTGAGGGGTGCTCAGTAAGATACCTGTATTAGTGTGGCGGAGGCCACGGGAAGGGATGGCAAGGGAGTTCCAGGCTAGAAAAAATGTGGACCAGAGATCAAGAGTGAGCTTCAGGCCAGGCATGTGACCGCACCTCTAATCCCGGAGGCAAGTGGACCACTGTCAGATTGAGCATCTGGAGCATTTTCTCTTGTATTTATTAGACTGCTGTACTTAGTAAGTGCTCCAGCCTGCTCTGGCAACTACCCTGCCACACTCAGCAGGTAATATTGCTAAGCATAGGGAGCACAGCACAGGGCATTCTGTTGTCACGGTGCAGAGTGTGGCTCTGGTGGGTGTCCGGAGCATACACTCTAACTTCTTGATTCCCAGAGTCACTTGTTGTCTGTTTATGGCCCTGCTGCCAGCTGTACTCTGGTCAAAGGATGACCTGTTCTCATTTCTCCTGTTTACTAGCCCCCTGGTCAGTCATTGGCAGCAAGCGAGAAAGTGCTACAATTGACTTGTGGGAACTCCATTGGTGGTATAGCGCTGGATATAGTAGGCATAGTTGTGTGGATCTAGCCCTTGCAGATGAGAGTAGAGTGGCGATAGGCCACCATCTCCCTGACCTTGGAGAATTGGTCTTTCAAGGAGACAGCTTGTCGGTTAGGAGCACTGGCTGCTTTTGCAGAGGACTACAGTTCAGTTCCCAGCACCCACATGGTGGCTAACAACGTCCATAATTCCCATTCCAGGGGATCAACATCCTCTTCTGACCTCCACTGGTATCGTGCCATGCAGGTGTACGTACATACATGCAAGCAATACGCTCATACACATACAATAAGAAAATAATACATACAATATTTTTTAAAGGAGGGATTTCAAAGATACTTCTGAAAAGTACTAAAAGTAGCTGGAATCTACCACCTAACCACCCCATTCCACATACCAATGCTCCTTAACCGGAGATCTGATAAAGAGAAGTGATGTAAAGATACTCCATCTTAAATTTTCAGTACTTTAAATAGCTTTCTAGCCATTTAAAACAAAAAAACAGTGCCTTCATTAAAAGCCACTAGATGATTATAGGTAGTTTGAGAAAGTGTGTGTGGCTTAAGGGTCAGTGCTGTCAAGAGCCCAGGGCAGTTATGTGGGAATTGTGATTGGTTAGATTTGGGGAGGAGAAGCCCATGGCCAGGTTCCAGCCCACAGAAACCCAAGCAGAGTCTGGGAGGTTGGTCAGGTTGGGTGTTGGCTTGTTTTATTCCTGAAAGAGGCCCTCAAGCAGCTCTGACCCGGTAGAGAGGCTTCTGACTCTTCTGGCTTTTTCCTCGTACGTTTCTGCCTCTGCCTAGTGTTGACCGTCAGCACTGTGCAGCACACTAGCTCTGAGAATGCTGTAGTCTGCAGTGATGGTCAGACAGTAGGACACCCTTATAAAGGCCTAGGGAGTCTCCTGTTTCCTGTGAATGGAAACTGGGGAGGCCTTTTGGGCAAGTCTCCATCTTTTTATTGTTCCAAGAGCTCAGTTAAACATTTGACCCTTCACCTGTCAAAATCACTTCTGGAATGAAGCCTGTTCTCCCTCCAGCTTCTTAGAACAGCAGAATGAAGGTATCATTTATCCCAGGGAGACTGTAAGGGGGCTTTCCTGTTAGGACACCCACCTTGAATTCATTGGAAACAGAAGTCTAGGGCATCGGATGTTTCATAAGTTTGGCTCAGACTTTAACTGGGTCATATTTCCTCAAAACCTTTTTGGAAAAGACTCTGAAAATGGCTTTGCTCACTCCTTTACAGCAACATGTGTACACTGACTAAAAATAGAACAAACTGTTTTCAGGTCTTGAGTTGTACAGTAAGTCTGTAGGGTTTTGTTTTTATTTCTCTGTATGTGTGTTCTCTTGCTATGTAGCCCAGGCTAGTTTGGACTCCTGGTGATCCTCCACACCCACCTCAACTTTGCTATTTTTTCTTTCATTGCTAGAGATCAAACCTTGTGCCTTGCACATGCTAGACAGGCATGCATGTTTGCTTTGGAAAAGCATATAACATAACTTGGGCAAGTTTGAGAGTTTTATAGGCTTAGACCTGTGGTAGAAGGAGACTTTAGTCCTTGTGGTACAAGACATTGATGTCTCAAGTGTTTTGGACTGACGCTGTCACCCTGAGTAGACATACTATACTCGTGCAGTTTGGTATATGTTTAATTAATGTTTGGGTGTAGTTGGTGGAACAACTCTGGGGTGAAGACGGCTCGGTTACTATTCCTCTCAGTTTTGGCACGAGGGTGGAAGGCAGAGAATTTGGTAGGCAGTCCTGATATTAAGGGAAGGACTTTAGCATGCATGCTGGTGGGAGTGTGGTGCCACCAGCCTTGGGGTGTGCTCAGGTGTTTCCCAAAGGAAGACAGCGCAAAAGGTCTTACTGTATTAACAAGGGAACTTGGGCACAATCCTGGGGTGCAGAACAAACTGTCATCTTGGATCAGGCCAGCTGGCAGAAGCTTGTATAGGTTTTGTATTTTGAAGAGTTTGACTGGACAGTGGGGACCATCGGTGAGTTTGGAAGGACAAAGGTGCCTGACTAGAAAGATGGTGCTGGGGTTATGTGAACCAGAATTCAGTTTTGTGGCGTTCATAGATGCCAGGAGAAGGGAGAAGGAGCTGTGTGTTTTTGAGAAGGTTCAGAGGAAGATTTTCCAAGATATCTCATAGGAAGACATGACACACTAGGCAAACTGTACAAGAACTTGATGGGGAAGCCCAGGAGACTTCTGATGTTTTTCAGCTTGGGGTCCCATTAGAAAAAAGGTAATATTTGTTGAGAAAATGAATGGTGTTTAGGGAGAAGGGAGAAATAGTGCTTGAATTTTGGTGAGTGCAGGTGGAAGGACAGAGCTAGACATTGTGGTGCATGCCTGTAATTCCAGCACTCAGCGAGCAGAGACAGGAGGATCACAAGTTCAAAGCCAGCTCAGGCAACATTGCAAGGGTTTGTCTCAATAAACAAATATAAATGAGAGCAGAGCTGGCAAGCTCTGTTAAGCAAGGGTGGGATGAGAACGGAGCCTTGACTCGGGCTTGTCACACCCTCCTGGCAAGAGACTTTGTCTAATTGCATTAGCTTAGCTATCTTCTGAATGAGTGACTTATAGAGCCGTAAAGAACATGATTGGTAGCTCAACATTAGTAAGATTAAAGGGGAAGCTGGCTCTTAAACCTATAGACAAGAATGTAAACAGAAACAAGTTTTTATAGAAATTAGTAATTTTATAGCATTGAAAGCTAATTTTAAAGTTGCTTGTATAGAATAATATAAAACCAGTACAGCAAACGAGACAGTAGTTTAAGACTTGCAGACAGTCTGGGAGATTGTATACTGCCATGTTAGGTGACTATTGATTTGGGGATTCAGGCACCTCTTTTTATGGTCTATATTTCTGAAATGATTTCTTTTTTTAAATTTTATTATTTTTATTTTATGTGCATGAGTGTATTGCTTGCAGGTAGGTAGGTACACCGTGTTATGTAGTGCTGTTGGAGATCAGACGAGGGCATTGAATCACCTAGAACTGGAGTTACAGACGGTTGTTAGCCGCCATGTAGGTTTTGGGAATCAAACCTGGGTTCTCTGTAAGAGCAGCAAGTGCTCTTAACTCCTGGGCAATCTCTCTAGCCCCTGAAATGATTTCTTTGAGTGCGAAAGGAAGCATCAAATTTAATGTAAAGAAAAACAATCAGAATCAAACTATAATAAATATTGTGAGATAGACCAACTGCTGAAAACACCATAGTGTTTTCATTCATTCATTACATTTACTGGAGGGTTGGAGAAAAAGAAAAGTGTCAGTTAACTTAAGAAGTTATCAATTACTTATAAATAAATTCATTTCCAGACAGAAAAATCCTCAGATCTTTTTTTATATATTACTACATTTACTTATGTATGTGGGTGCACATGGGTGAAGATCAGAGGACAGCCATCTTTCTGGACAAAAAGCATTGGGATACGCCATTTTGTTTGTTTATCTGTCTCTTCTTCAGTTTTTAATCGTAGTACCAGTTTCTTCCCCATCTCCTAGTACTGTATTTAAGTGCTGGCTCCAAGCATGTTATCTTCCTCCAAGTTCTCTGTTGTTTCTTCTCTTCATATGAATTTGATCATCCAGACTCAACCTGATGAGATCCAAGGGCTCCTCTACTGTATTAGTTTGTTGCTGATCTCTGTCATCCACCATGTTTCAAATCTATTTCTTTAAATTTTAAGAAGCTTTTCTTTTTTTTAAATTATGGAAAACTTTAAGCAGGCAGAAAAGTAGGAACAGTAATAAAATGCATCCCCATGATCCAAAGCAACAGTCAATAACACTTGGAGTGTTGTTATTTTCCTCTTTTCTGAACCTCCAACATTTTGTATCCTTTCACTCTGAAATTGCTCAGTTCAGTCCTTTGTAGATGAGGACTGCATATTTTTTTTAAAGCTCACAGTTGTCTTGTGTAACCCAGAAGAATGACCAAGCTTGTGTTTTATCTTCCTAGACAGTAAAGCCATTGTGGATGGAAACCTGAAGCTCATCTTGGGCCTGGTGTGGACTTTGATCCTTCACTACTCCATCTCCATGCCCGTATGGGAAGACGAAGGAGATGATGATGCCAAGAAGCAGACACCAAAGCAGAGGCTGCTGGGATGGATTCAGAACAAGATTCCCTACCTACCCATCACCAACTTTAACCAGAACTGGCAAGATGGCAAAGCCCTAGGTGCCCTGGTTGACAGCTGTGCTCCAGGTAAATGTGGTTGCCTAAACCACCTCGCCAGGTGTAAGCCTCACACCTGGATTTCAGTGAGAAGGTTCGCTTGGGCGTGGCTGGTGTGTGCTCCCTGGTTTTACTCCATTTTAGGACAGATAATGGAATTTAAAATGGCTCTGTGTGCCCTTCTGAAGGCTAGGAAGACACAGACACATCCGTGGCCATTGAATCCAGCCAGTTATCCAAATCCCCAATGACAATCTCAGTGCCTAAGCTTCGGAGCAGGCTCTGGGGCTAGCATACAGATTCTAGTCCTGTCTTCCCATATGGGTGCTTCTGCAGAACATGTGACCTTCTCCAGTGGCTTGGCATGAGACTCTGAAGCCTTCCATTGAGTGGAAACTACCCTCTTTTATTAACTACTAGTTTGACTATATATGGCGTTCTCTGCCCTTTTCTTTCTGTGTTGCTGTGGAATAGCACTTGGTCACGATCCAGTTGGAGGGCTTTTTTCCTGCATTGCTGAGTGGACACCAAGATATAATTACCCTCACTAGATGGCTCAAATTGATGGGTAGAGTTGGCTGGCACCCACTTGATAGAAAAACCAGAGCCACTGTCTACACAGCCCCCATTTATTTTATTAAAAATCCAACTTACTCTTAATTATTATTTTCCATTTAGCAAGTGTTATATATGAGGTGGGCACATTAGCACTAGGCAGTAATTCTCACCAGGCTCAAAGCAGAAATAGCTAAGATTACTTGGGAGGAAAAGAAGGTCTGCTACAAGGCTTCATTATTCTTGAGAGCCTGTAAATTGATGTTATCTGGGAGTAATTCAAAGATGACTGAGCTGGTGAAGGTCTGCTGCCAAGCCTGACCACCTGAGTTAAATCCCTGGGATCCACATGGTGGAAAGAGAAGACAGACTCATGCAAGTTGTCCCCTGACCTCTACACCCATGCCGTGGTACATGCATGCACACATGCACTTACAAATAAATAAATAAATGTAATTTGAGAAATAGCATTGGTTCAATTCCTACCTACTTCTCTCTTAAGATTTTTTTTTATTAAGCTACTTTTCCATCTAAATCTGAAGATTTTACTTCAGTCCTGTACTACAGAGGTCTTTACAACGATTCTTGGATTGATTGTGCCTTTGAGTAAGTGGATTTTTTAGTTACATGGAATGCTAACTTAATCTTTTTAGATATATCCAGGTATAGGGTTTTAAAAAAAAATCCTGCAAAAAAAGTACCAGGCCCAAATGGTTGTATAGACCTCGTTTATTTTAGTAGCTCACCCAGGAATGGTTAATCCCTGTTGTAATGCCAAAAGATAGCAGCCCACAGAAGTCTTTGCTAGTGTGAAATAGTTTGCCATACTTTTATCAGAATTTTTGCACATCAAATATATAATTAGTTGAACTTTTGACAGAAATTGCTCTCAAAGTTAAAAGACTAAATGGGTTAGTTTTCAGCACATGGAGTCTTTTAATCTTAGTTAACTAATGCTAAAAACATCTTTTGTGTGTTATGAACAGGTCTATGCCCAGACTGGGAATCCTGGGACCCACGAAAGCCTGTGGATAATGCCCGAGAAGCTATGCAGCAGGCTGACGACTGGCTGGGTGTCCCACAGGTATACATACATACATACACACACACACACACACACACACACACACACACACACACACACACACACGTGCGCACATATACTGTGTCCCTTGAGACCTTCCACCCACTGGCTAATAGCTGGCAGTCTAGATGCCTTTCTGGGTCAGACCACAGTCTGATCTTCTTGGCATTCAGCCTTTAAAGAGCATTGCCCCTGGCACTCTCCACCACCCTCAGTTAATCCATAATGATGGGTTTTATGGATTTAGAAGCTTATAGATTCCCTGCTCACCAAGCCTTTCCCATCCCTCCCTTCCTCTCCTCCTCCCTCCTCAGTAGGCCCCTCCCCTGCCCAGCTCACTTTGCCCCTCCACCACTCTTCCCTTTTTCTCTTCCCTCTTCTCTCCCAGGTTGGCCTTGATCTCCTCATTCTCCTGTCTCTGGGGTGCTGGAATTACAGGTGTGTGGCACCACAAACTTGCTATTTCAATTCCAAATATTTTCAGGGTTATCTTTAAACCCCAGTCAGAAAGCATGGTTCTTTAACTTTTAGGTTGAGTCATAAGTAATTGCCAGTATTTGATCCTCTTTTTAAAAGTCTATATAAAAGTAAGGTAATTTTAATATGGTAATTTAGGGAAAATAATACATCTTAGAACTGTTTTTAAACATACAAGTAAGGATAGCCCCCATTAATGGAAATTGTGGAAGAATTTGTATTGCCAATAATCCTATCACAGGAATAACAAGAAAACTTGAACTTTGGATAAGTCAAAGATAGCATCTTTAATAGCAATATAGCTTAGTTGAAATCCAGGTTTCTCAGCAAGGAGGAAAACCAGTGTTTTCTTTTTAAAACTACCCTTAACAGCACCACAACTCCTGAGGTCAAAGCCATGGTCAAAGAGGTGTTGTAGATAAATAGTCCTAAGAGACTGAGGATCTCACTGCTGCCCCTGCCAAAGGCTGAATTGGTGTGTTCAGAGTTGAGTTCAGGGCATTCCTTAATAGTACTCCCTGGGAAATAGAAAAGCTTGCCTATTTCTTGGTTTTGGTTTTGCAATCATGTCTCTGCTATATGACCATTCTTGGATCTTTCTCTCTCCAGCAGTTAGCATGGTATGTCTCTCACCTGTCTTTTAACCTGAAGCTATCACTTCTGTTGTTGTTCTGGGTTTTTGGTTTTGCTTGTTGAGACAGGGTCTCGCTGTTTGGCCCTGGCTCATCTGAAACTCCCTGTGTAGCCCACACTGGCCTCAAACTCACGAAAATCCACCTGACTCTACCTCCTCAGTGCTGAGATTAAAGGCTTACGCCACCATGCTCAACCCATCACTTTTGATACTCGTGACACTGGTACTGTAAAATTGTCATAGGAGTCGCTGGGGAGAAATACCAAATAATATACATCCTGCTTTTAGTAGACCATATTATGGACTGCTTTTCAAACCTCAATAGCTATTTTATTTCTGTAGACTAATCTTCACAAGGTTTCTGGGGCTTTTCATCATTTGTTCATTGCATTTGATGATCATGCCTCATGAAGGAGAGCCTTCTCCTCTGAGGAGGTGTGGCACATCATTGTGCATCATCTTAGGGACTGGGAGGATTTGCATGTTCTTGGGACTGTGTCATGTATAACTTTAGGAAGGTCACCTGTCCAACCTGGATCTAATCTTGCTCCTAATATGAGTGTCAGGTGAGATTTCTTCTCTGATTTTTTTAAAGGATCCTAATACATTGAGACTACATACCTAATATTGGTCGGTTTGTTGGTTTAGTTTTTGAGACAGGACCTGACTGGGAAGTTCAGGCGAACTTCAAACTTGCCATCCTCCTGCTTAAGCTTCCCAAATGCTGGGATTACAAGCGAGGACCACGGTTCTTATTTGATTTTATTTGTTTGTTTTTATTAGTAGAATTAATGAGAGATATGGATACCAGGTAGATGAGCAAAAGAGGCCTATTCACATGCTTTTAAACATATTTTCTAATATTGTACATGCTTGTTTCCTTTCCCTGCTGAAACTCCTTCCCTTTTCCTTTCTAGGATATTTGACCAGGGAAGAGTATGGAGTCTCATTGAAGGGGTGATATTAATCTGGAAGTCACACATAGAATTTTCTAGAGAGAGCCACAGAGCTTCCAGAGGTGTCAGTGACACATGTGTACTAAGAACACTAATCATGTTGTTGTGATTTAATGTAATTTCACTTAAATGAGAAGCTGACTGAATATCTTACACATTTGTTTTGGGAGACATTTGGATAAACGTTAGTGGTTGCAGAGTGACAGGTCAGCATCCACCCACCGTGTCATGTTCATTATTCTAGGTCATCACTCCTGAAGAAATCATTCACCCTGATGTGGATGAGCACTCCGTAATGACCTACCTGTCACAGTTCCCCAAAGCCAAGCTCAAACCAGGCGCTCCTCTTAAACCCAAACTCAACCCAAAGAAAGCCAGGGCCTACGGCAGAGGTAAGTGGTGATCTTGTTGAATCTGAGGCTTGTTTGCTGGGGTTGGCTTCAAGCAGAATGTTCTAAAGTTCAAGTGGAGCTGGCTCAGTCAGTAAAGTGCTTGCTGTGTGAGCATGAGGACCTGGGTTCATATTGCCCAGGACCATGTAAAAATCCAAGTTTGCCAGTGCACCCTGTGACCCTAGCACTGGGTAGACAGACAGGAGGCTTTAGTGAGAGACTGTCCCAAGTACGGTGGAATGTAACTGAGGGCAACTGTACTGACTCTAGCTGCCATGCACATATGTGCATACACTAAAGAATGGGGCAGGGGCATCCCCAAGGCCTTCTTTATCACATATGCTTTTCAGTTTGTTTTTTAACCTGAAGTTCTGTTTATTTGTAATCATTATATTCTGTCTTGTGAATCTAAATCTTGAAGAAACAGTTTTTGCTTTCGTTTAATAGAGTGCTGAGTTTGCTGCCTTGTGAATTTCAGTGGGATTGCAGTAACCCTGGAGCTGAGGTCGGACCCAGGCTCTCATTTCTCAGAAGTGCCAAAGCCTGGTCCACGGTGGCTAGAATGGGTCTCGCCTTAGGTCACCTAGTCCAGGGTGGACGTAGGGCAAGAGCCTCAGCCTTCCAGCTGCTGATTCATTTCTCCTGTTAGGCAAAATCTGCCTCAGGTTTCCAGATGGGGTGGGAACTCTTGTTGATCCCTGGCAGACACTTCCTTGCTGAGGCATCCTGTGTATGACTCGCTGTGCTGCTCAGCACCTGGTGGCTGGTCAGAACCATTTCAAGGCAGTTGGTAGTGTGGTCAGCTGTTGATTTGAAACACACTTGCTTTAAAGAATAGCCACAGCTGGGTATGGTGGTACATGCCTATAATCCCAGTGCTTGGGTGACTGAAGCAGGAGGATCTTTAGTTTAAGGCAGTCCTGAACTACATAGCAAGACATCATCTCAAAATACACAAACAACAGCAAATCACCAAAACCAGAAACTAGTTATGTGACTGCATAGTTTGACTTCTGGTAAAGATTAACATAGTGAGATGCAATTTCTATGAGTAATACAAGATGTGAATTTTAATTCTTAATTTTAATAACTATAATTGAAGTTATACTTCTACATACTATATTCTATATCATTTGTCTTTGGGAGCATTAAAAAATTTTTTTTGTCTTATTTTATGTATATGAGTGTTTTGCCTGCATGTATGTAAGTACCATGTGTGTGCAGTCCCACAGAGTCCAGAAGAGGGCACCCGATCCCCTGGAACTGGAGTTATGGGCAGTTGTTAGCTGCCACGTGGGTACTAGGAATGAAACTTGGGTCCTCTGCAAGAGTAGCAAGTGCTCTTAACTGCTGAGTTGTCTCTCCAGCCCCTGGGGACGTATTTTAGACAACATTGACTTGTTATTTGCAATTGCTTGAATTAGTAAAGACCAGAAACTTTGTTGGAAAGTTTCTCCACATTGGGTGTTATTCAAAGGTTGGCATGTCCAAACTTGTTTTCTATGAACCAGAACCAAAGGTGGTAACTGATAAGGGGAATCTCCAGGTTTAAAGATAATTATTTCCTTAATGGCAAAAGGATACAAATACCCATAACTCTCATGTCAACAGATTGACCAAGTAAGTCAATTTAGTCAAGGCATAAAAAGCCTGTTTGTAATAACTTTATCACTGGCTGTCTAGTCTCTACATCGTTAATGTGAGATGGCTTCCTTTGGTGGTACTGTCTTCCAGAAAATGACCACACACTATAGTTCAGGAATGTAGCTGGTCATTGCTGTGTCCTTTCCATCTTTGTAAGTGTTGCACATTCTAGAAAGAAGCAACCCATTTTCATTTTATAGTTGGGTCTGTATATAGTTTTTTACATTTTTTTTCATTGTGATAAACTCACCATTTTGAGTATGAAGTTCTGGAGCATTAAGTATGCCCACAGGGTCCTTTAGCTGTCACCATCACTGTATGTCTCTGAATGTTTTCAGCTTTCCAAAGTAAAATTTCATGCCCATTAAACAAGCTGTCAATTTTCCTCTTCCTCTGTCTCCTGGTAACCTCTGTTCTTGCCTCTATCTCTGTGACTTTGTGTAGGTGCCTCATAGAAATGGAAGCCTACACTATTTGAGCTCACCTCACATTGGCCTGTGTTTTCAGGATGTGAAAACATTACATTACAGCATGTATCACAATTTTATTCCTTTCCATGACCCCCCCCCCCATAATATTCTGTCGTGTGTTCTGGGTTTGGTTTAACCATTCATTTGCTGATAGACATTTGGGCTGTTTCTCCTTTTAGCCACTGTAAATAGTGTTGCTAAGATAATAGAGGCTCAAGGTCTTTTGGGAGTATATCTAGACGTGGACCTGCTAGGTTATACAGTGATTCTATGCTTAACTTCCTATCACCTTTTAAAACAGGAAGAGAATAGTCACTTGGGGTGACAGGATCACAGCATGAGGCCACATGGGTGGGCTGTGAGACATTACCCTTATGAGATTAAAGCCAGAAGGTCAATCTGTCTTTCCTGTAAAGCTGCATTACTCTGTTTCTATTGCTCAGCTAGGAATAGTGGATATTTCATGCCGTTTTAAAAGGGTTCAGAGATTTGCCTCATCTTTTTGAATGTTGAATGGATTCCTATTGGAGCCAGTTAGCACTTGCAGCTTCATCCATTGAACTTTGTTGCCTGTTATGAGTTGGGTGAAAGGGCAGAGGGCTTGGAGTCTTTGTGTCAGGCTCCCATGCATGGTTGGTGCTCCTGATAACATCCATTCATTAGTTGAGCAGAAACCTTTTCCAATACCTATGTTCCATATGAAGCACTTATTCAGTCTGAGTAATCAAAGGGACCAGTTGTCTCTCCATAGTAAGCACAGCTCTGCAGGAGTCTATAGAGTGTAAGGGGGAATGTGGTTCGGCCTCCTCTCCAACCCTGGTCAGCCAGAGGATACTAGCATGACCAAGCCTTGGACAAGCTGCAGAGTAAGTTGTTTCTCAGGATGGCTAGAGTCATAAATGGAGTGAATGCTTGTCTGTTTTTAACCTAGTTGTTAAGTAACCTGATCATTATGTAAGCAAAAGAAAAATGTAGAAGATACAAACAGCCCATTTTCCAATTGCAAATTCCTTTTCTTCCTTCAAAGTCTAAGATATTTCTTTTATTTTGAATTGTGTATGTGTGTGTGTGTGTGTGTGTGTGTGTGTGTGTGTGTGTACATGTGTACATGCTTTTCTTTGCTTTTTTTTAAAGTAAGGTCTCACTGTATAACCCAACCTGGCCTCAAACTTGGAGGATTATAAGTATGTACCACCATGCTATGTAAGGTTCTCTTTCACCTTGTGTGTGTTAGAATTGAAGATGAAGATGACAGCTTGGATAACAGGAATAGGTGTGACGTTCCAACAAAAAAATTCAATGAAAGGCTGCTGTCTATAACCAAAAGACCAGGAAGAACAGTCTAGCAAGGCAAAACACCTTTTCTCTGTATCTGTGGTCATACTGGGATATCCTCATGAAAGTTAAACAAGCAATCTGCCGTTGAGCCATACCCCTACCACCCCCAGGTGGATTGCTTTTTAACAATGAATCCTCTGTGCCAGCCAACCACCACCACAGAAAAAACTATGCCCTCCCATACATCAGCAAAAGTAAATACGGAGCTAAGATTTTGAGTAGTTGAGTGTGAAGGCAAATGGTGATGTCAGTAAAGTAAGGAACAACAGTTCTTTAGCTGTTAGTGGGGAGCTAAGGCTCCCCCTATTAGAAACAAAGAGCCCCACTCACCTCAAGTACTTGTGCAAACTGAATGGGGATCCTGAACTTCCTCCCCAGTGGCAGCCAAGAGGTGTGCACCTCCACTCTGCTGCATATGATAAAAAGCCATCCAGGACAGAAAGTTGACAGACGATCCAGAGTCTGATAATATTAAAATTGTTGAACTTTCAATTTTAAAAATTGCTTGTCACACTGTGACTCAGGAAGATCTTAAGCCAAATGAAAATGACAGTCGATGCTGACAGTGGCTGACAGAGATATTGGAATTATCTGACAAAGATTTTTAAGTGTCTGTGATAGTTAATATTGTCAACTTGTCAGGACCTAGAACCACCCAGGAGACCAATCCCTGGGCATGTCTGTGTGGGATTTTCTAGATCTGGTTGAGGTGTAAAAAACCCATCCTAAATATGGATGGCATCCGTGTGGTCCTGGGCTGAGTAAAAAGGAGAAATTAAGCTGAGCCCAGGCTGACGGTCCATCTCCCACTCCTGTCTCCGTGTCTTTTCTGCCATGATGAACTGTATCCTTCAACTGCAGTAAGCCAAAGTAAATGCATCCCTCTTAAGTTTCTTTGTATCTGGTATTTGGTCCCAGCAATGAGAAAAATACCTACCACAGTGGCCATTTAAAATAAAAAGCTTCAAAAGCAATTAAAAGCATTCTTGAAACAAAGAAAAAAATGATCTCATCACAGAAAAGGAATGAAACCCCCCCCCCAAAAATAGAAGACATAAAGAACAGATACGTACACACACACACACACACACACACACACAAAACACACACATGATAAATCTAAAATTATTTTAGCAGACTGCAAGGGCAGAGAGAAGAATCAGTTAATGGGACATTGAAACAGGAGAAATTACACAGTTCGAGTCTAAATGAGAAAAGGACAGAAAAAAAAAAAAAAAAAAAAAAAGAACAGAGCCCCTGGGACCTTGAGAACTATAGTGAAACATCAAACGATAATGTTAGAGGAGACAGAAGACTGAAAAGAAGGTAGGGCTAAAATACTACTCAAAGAAACTTCCTAAACTTGGCAAAAGATCTATAAACTTAAGAAACCAAATGACCTACAAACAGGATAAATACACCCACCGAAAAAACAAAACCCATATGTAAAAGCACATATTAAAAAAAAAAAAAGTTTAGGTAAACTTCTAGCAACTGCAGACTGAAAAATTTTGTTTTGGTTTGAGACAAGAACTTATATAAGTCCAGGATAACCTTGAACTCCTGATTCTCCTGCCTTTACCTCCCTAATGCTGGGATTACAGGTATACTCCATTACAGCCATTTTAAGACTATGAAAATTTAAAGGTAGCCTGGCAGAACTGAAAACTTGCCCAAGAAGGAATAATAGAATGACAGGTTTCTCACCCTAATCCTTAAAGGTCAGAAGGATGTAGCATTGCATTTTCAGTCCAAGGAAAAATAAAAGATTATGTCACCAGAAATTCTTCCCCGAAAGGATGGCCTTTTAAAGGAAATTCTTGGAGCAGAAAGGAAACTAAAAAAGAACTCTTAGAATAACAGGAAGAAAGAACGTGTAAGCAAAAATGTCTCAACTACAGTAGATTTTCCTCAAAAGACATAAACTAACACAGTTAATGATAACCTGAATGATCCTATAACCCTTAAGGGTATTGAATTTGTAAAATTGTAAAGCTCCTGAAAAACCCAGATGTAAATGGTTTCACTAGAGAATTTTGCCAAACATTTAGAAAGGAATAAAAGTCAATTTTATAGTCTCTTTCAATAAGAGATAAGAATACTTACTAACTCATTTTGTGACACTAGTCATAAGACCAAAGGCAAAACCAGAAAAACACAGAGACCAATGGAATGTAGACATAAAAGTCCACCATGAAATATTAGTGTATACAGTTGGGCAATAACATAAAATGAATCACAGATCATAATCATGTGGGATTTTTCTTGTGGTGTAAGACTCCTTCACTATTAGAAAACCTGTCCACGTGTAATCTGCCAAATTATAGTAAGAGGTTAGTGAAGAAACTCATGATCATATGGGTGCTGAAAAAGTTAGTGATAGAATTCAGCACTCATGCATAATAAGACCTCATGAAGAGGAACAGATGCCAGCTTCCTCTGTTTAAGTCGCCACCACAAGAAGCTGGGACTTTGTTGTGAGAGACTGAGTGTGATCCCCGAGTGGCTGCTCATGCTGATCTGTTCAATACAACACAGGCACTTTCAGAGGTGATTTTAGTCAAGAAGAGGAAATGAAGGATGTACAGCTGAAAAGTCAAAAGTAAAATTGCCCTGTTGCAGATGATGTGGTGGTCTATGCTAAAAGCCTCAAAGTATTAGAAAAAAAGTTAAATTACCCCTAATAAATTTGAGGAGGTGGCAGGGTACAAAAGTGACACACCAAAATCTGCTATATCTTTAAATAGAGAGTGCACATGTCGATCCTGAAATTAGAAACAGCGTATCAAAACAGTCATATAACATCACAAATGTGTGTGATGTAAAACACTTGCAGGATTTATGTCGTGGAAACCAGAGGAGCAGAGGTGGAAAAAGAAAAGACCTAAGAAGCAGAGAGGCATACTGTTTTCATGAATTGTAAACAAATCATAAAGACAGTTCTCCCCAAACTGTCACATGAACACAATTGCTATTGAAATTCCAGCCATGAGCCCAGGGGCAGAGCCCTTGCCTAGCCCATGAGAGGTCCTGGGTCCAATCCCCAGTCATGAAAACAAACAAGAGACCAAAGTTTTTTTGTTTTGCTTTTGTTTTTGAGACAGGGTGAGTTGTTATGTAGACCAGACTGGCCTTGATCTTACAGAGATATACCTCTATGAAATACCTGCCTCAGCTTCTCGGGTACTGGGGTTAAAGACCCATGCCACCATGCTCTGCAGGATTCCTCTTTTATGTGTATATGAAAAGCACAAAGGCAGGGGCCAGAGAGATGGCTCAGTGGTTAAGAGCATTGACTGCTCTCTCAGAGCACCTCTGTTTGGTTCTCAGCACCCACAAGGGGGGGGCTAACAACCGTTTGTAGGTCTAGTTCTGGGGCATCTGACTCCTTCTGGGCCTCTGTGGGTACACAGGAGGAATACTTACATATATGTAGGTAAAACACTCAAGCACATGAGATAAAAAGAAATAAAATTATTTCTAAAAACGCAAAGCAGGGGGCTGTAGTAGTGGAGGTTTTGAAAGAGTAGATTAACGTGAGAGGAAGGCAGTCTGCCTGCTTTGAAGCATAGCAGAAATCAGTACCGAGTGACACTACTGGAAAGAAGGATCAGTGCGACAGAAGAGAAAGACCTGCATAGCTGACTACAGACAAAGCAGAAAGACAAGGCATTAGAGAGCCTTTCTACACACGGTGCTGGGACAGCATATAAGAGAGAGTGAGACAGAGAGTTCTTGATCTTAAGTATCACACCTAACACAAACAAAAGGTAGCTCAAACAGAATCATGTTAATATGAAACAGAACTATTGACACCAGAAGCATGATCCAAGAAGGAAAACCTGACAAGTTGTACTTCATCAAAATAAAACCAAAAACAACAACAAAACCTTTTAAGTTTTAAAACTCTATGCTTTAAAGTCTGGGCATGGTATGGAGATTTCTTCCACACATTCTCTTGCAGCCCAGGCTCCCTTAGCCTTGCCCCAAGGATCTGGACACTGTTTCAGAGCTCAAGATGGTAATGACATCAATGCCCGAGGGATTGGATTTTATCTTTAAAAACTAAAGAGGAAAGAAAAAGAAAATTTTACAGTTCAGAGAGTGAGAAGACAAAAAACTTATTACTGAGAAAATACTTGCAAACGGTATAGTGAGAATGCTCACAACCCTCAAATTGAAAGCAGTGTCCCTCCAAACCAGCCAGTGATACAATGGAGGAAAGGTAAGAACAAGTTCACTGAAGAGACTATACAAATGCATAGACACCTTGAAAAGCTGTGTAAGCCAGACTTGATAGCTTACACCCGTAATCCCAGCCCTTGGGACGTAGAGGAGGGAGGATCACAAGTTAGAAGCGATCCTGGGCTTTACATGTAGTGAGATCCTGTGTTTTAAAAAAGAAAAGTTTGCCAACCTTTAATCCCAGCACTCGGGAGGCAGAGGCAGATGGATCTCTGTGAGTTCCAGGCCAGCTGGGGCTACAGGGAGACCTTGTCTCAAAAAGACCCCCCCCCCCCAAAAAAAAGAGAAAAACTCAGTACCATCAGACATCAGAGAAATGTGAATTAAAACCATTACATCCTTATCAGAATGACTGAAATGAAAAGCCATAGTAACATGGCATGCTGGCAAGGAGGTAAAGAGGCCTGGACCTCACATTGCTGGGGTAAATGGCAAGTGGTATAGCTGTTCTATATGACTGCAGTATGTTCTGTATGTGCTGTCAATGCAAACAAACATGGATATAGCCATTCTGGAGAACAAGCCAGTAATTTAAAACAACAACAGCAGGGGCTGGAGAAATGGCTCAGCGGTTAAGAGCACTGGCTGCTCTTGCAGAACATCTGGGTTTGATTTCCAGCACCCACATGGTGGCTAACAACTGTCCTTAACTCCAGTTCCAAGAACTCTGATGTCCTCTTCTCACCTCTGCCGACATTACATGACGCAGGTGTACTTACATGCAGGCAATACGCTGGTACACATAAAATAAAAATAATAAGCACAATAAATTGACAATGAAAACTTTACTAAGGATGTACCTACTGCGCATGCCCGATCACACTTGTTGGTACATTTTTCAGGGTTATGGTATAGAAATATTGTTTATCCTTCTAGATCAGTCACAGCCTAAGACAAGAAACCCTTCTCCCCATACTTGTGGCCACCAAATTGCATGGGGTTTTCCCACTGACAACTTACCCAGTTCTCTGTGAACAGCAGCTGGGCATCTTAATCTCTGAACTGTCTCCCTGGCATTTGCACAGGACCTGCAGGTTAAGGGCTCAGTTCACAACTGTCTCCAGCTTTAGGCACTGGTTGTAAGTAGGTCCTTGAGTTGCTTATAACTTCTGTCTCATTTGGTTACAAATCGGAGGTTCCTGTGACCTGCTTGGGTTCATTCAGTGGCTAGCCAGGCTCACAGAACTCAGGGAATACTCCTGTGTTCTGGCATGTTACAGAATGAAAAGATGTCTCCAGGGTGAAGTTCATGGGGGTCCATAGAGTAAGAATTTCTGTCTGCCTCCCTGGAGTCAGAATAGACCATACTCCTGGCAGGTGAACGTGTTTACGCACCCAGAAGTTTCTGTATTCCAGTCCTTTTATCACAAGCGGCTTGCTGGTGACCAGTCCTAACTAAGGAGCCCACCCAGGAAATTTTGATCACCCAGGAAATCCCAAGAGACTTGAGAGCTCCATGTCAGGAACTGGTAATTCCAATACCATGACCACTTAGGATTTTAGGAGGTTTTTTAACAGCTCTGTGTGAAGAACCAGGCGTAGAGGTGGCTAGATAAAGATATAGCTATAAAGAGATATAAAATAATATTGTTTACTTTATATTCACATTCTCACAAAACCTCTATGTGAATGTTAATAGCAACTTTGTAAGTAATAGACAAGTGGAAATAATTCATATGTCCTTCAGTGGGAGAAAGATTAAACAGTCCCATAGCATAGAACATTACTCATCAATGAAAAATCACAAATGCTGGTACAGGCAGCAGTCTAGATGAATCTACAGAGAATTCTTAGTGAAAAGGACCAAGCCTGTAGGGTTGCATAATATATGATTCCATTTATGTGACATTTTTGAAATGGTAAAATTACAGAGTTAGGGATCAGATTAATGACTGTCAGGGGTAAGAAGAAGGTGGGGTGGAAGGGAAGTTGGTGGCGCTCTAAGAGGACAACATGAGAGATCTTTGTGGTTATGGGATGTTCTGTGTCCTGGCCGTGTCATTGTTGTTACGCTGGTTGCATTGTCATGTTACAGTTTTACACCATGCCTACCTGGGTTGGTGGTTTGTATTTTAAGTGTAATAAGTTTGTCTTTTTAATTTATTTTTATTTATATCTGTGTGCGGGGGGTATGTACATGTGAGTGCAAGTGCTCTTGAGGACCAGAAGAGGTGTTGAATCCCCTGTCACAGGAGTTATAGGTGGTTGTGAGCTGCCTGATGTGGATACTGGGAACCAAAATCAGGTCCTCTGGAAGAACAGGAAGTGCTCCTAATCACTGAGTCACCATCTCTCCAGATCTCTATTTTTATATTAACACTCATGATAGATATTATTGGGGTTCATTGCAATATTTGCATACCTATGTATATTGTGCACTGGTCAATCCAACCCACCCCTTCTACCCAGCCAACCCCTCCTTCCTAATCCCAGGTCAAGTACTGTTGTGCCTTTGGGTTAACTTTCTAGCTTCCACACTGGAGAGAGAATATGCAGTACTTAACTCCTGTGCCTGGAGCATTTCACTTTTCACGTCCTCCATTTCACTGCTTTTGGCTGCAGATCATCCCCTTTTTCCTTTCATGTCCTTCACAGAACTCTATGTAAAATCTAGGTTCTGTACATGAGAGAGAACACTGTAGTGTTTGTCCTTCTTACTCCCATTGCCCTCCTTGTTCCCCTCTTGGGGCCCTTTTCTTTCTCTACAAGGTCTTAGTTCCACTTTCGTTCTTTTTGTCTTAAATATTAAATATATTTATATCAAATGTGTATTATATCGACATAACTACAGTAAATATGTGTATTAAAGATATATTTGAATCTAGATTCCACATGTGAGAGAAGATAAGTGACATTTGTCATCAAGTCTAGCTAAATTTGTACAGGTATCTTAAAATTGAAAGTCTACTTGAAAAATATAATGAATCATCAGGCACATGTTTCAGGCAGGGCCTGGAGAGGGGACTGAGCAGTGAAGAGCACTTGCTGCTCTTGAAGAGGATCAGCATTTGGTTCTCACTACCACATGGCAGCTGCTAACAGGCTCTTAACTCCAGTTCCAGGGTGTCTGATGCCCTGTTCTGCCCTCCGTGGGTACTGCATGGATGTGCTATACTGACATACATGCAGGCAAAACACTCAGGCATAAAATAGAAATAAGATACTAAAAAAATAAATTGAGGGCCTGAAAAGATGGGCTTTTAACAGCAGTTAAAAGCACTGGCTGTTCTTGCAGAGGACCCAGGTTTGATTCCCAGCACCCACGTGGCGGCTAGCAACTGTGTGTAACTCCAGTCCCTGGGGAATTGCGTTCTTCTGACCTCCGACTTCTTCCGACCTCCACAGGCACTGCACGAAACAGATGCACCTACCTACATGCAGGCAATATACTCAGACATGTAAAATAAAAATAATTCTAAGATGTAAAAAAGAATAATTGAATCCAATTTTCAACAGGAATACAGTGTAGCATTTAAAGAAAGACAAACCTTCCCTTTCACTGCCTTTCAAGGCAAGCGATAGTTCCCCTCTGTATGAGCTTTCACCATTGCATGGATTCCATCTGAAGCCCTACGAATATTTTAGAATTTGTATCATTTAAATAACATGAAGAAAGCATTAAGGGTTTGAACCTATCTGATTATCCCTGCAATGGCAATTTGTCCCTATGAAAAAACATGATGGTTATTGCCAGGGCATGGCCCAGCTCATAATTTGCTGTGTAAACTCGTGACAGGAATCGAGCCCACTGGAAACATGGTGAAGCAGCCAGCCAAGTTCACTGTGGACACCATCAGTGCTGGGCAAGGAGACGTGATGGTGTTCATTGAGGACCCCGAAGGAAACAAAGAAGAGGTATGTTCAGGGATGTTCCTCTCCTGTCCAGCCATCTCCCAGAGTTTTTGAACCTTAAAACAGGACCAGAGACTGTATCTCATTTCTTCAATATAGCTCTCAACCAAAATGTTCTCAAAAGGATCCTGAGGCTGCCAGTGTTTAAAATAACTTGCTTAAGAGCTATGCCTTGAGTGTAATAGAAATTGATTCATAAGAATCAATTCATAACAAGACCAAGGACTTGTTAGTTGAAGTGTTGGGTGGTGTTGATTTTTCCTCCACTGACTATTCTTTAGGCATTTGTATATGGTGTTCTTCTCACTTACTGTCTTAGGTCTGGATCTTATTCCCTGTATCTTAGTGCAGTCTGAAATTCTAAATACACTAAAGTATCATCTGTTTTTCTTTCTGGAGCAGGGTCTCTGCCCACCTTGGTCAGTATTTCATTTTTGCTGTATAAGACTGGGTCTGGCGTATCCTAAGTTTGAAATCAGTGCTAAGTAAGCCAATAGAAGAGCAAGTTAACTTGTTTGTTTTCTCTCCCCTAGAGATTGCCTGCCCTGGGTAGAGGCTCTGTGCTAGGCATTTTGTTTTCTTTTTGTTGTCTCTTTTGTTATTCCTTCTCTCCTGTTGCCTCTCTGCAAGAGTGATGGGACAAAAAATAGTTCCACCAGGGTTCTTGACCTTGGTGCGGAGCATGGCTGACACTACATGGGGTTTACTCACTTTACTCACACCTGGCACCTCCCATTACTGTTATTCAACTTCTCTTCTAGGCACATGTGACCCCTGACAGTGACAAGAACAAGACATACTCTGTGGAGTATTTGCCCAAGGTCACCGGGCTACATAAAGTAAGATGGGACCTCATGACCATGGCGTGATCTGGTCTTTGGGCTTGTTTTGTTATATGTTGAAGAATGAGATCTTGGGAAGAATGGTTTTTGCAGTGCTGGGCATGGAACCCAGGGCCTCTCACTTGTTAGGCCAATACTGTAACACTGAGCTACCCACCCACAAGAGTGACTTTCTTAGGTTAACTTCTGATTATTAAATTATTTATGCTTGGCGAGGTATGGTGGCACACCCCTTTGATTCCAGCACTCAGGAGGCAGTGGCAGAGGCAGATGAATCAATGTGAGTTCAAGGCCATCCTGGTCTACATAGCAAGTTCTAGTCCAGCCAGGCCTACATAGCAAGAGTGTTTTCTCCCCCAACTTCCCCCACCCTGAATAAAAATTCATGCTTCTTTGGGAAAAAACGTAGAATCCCATATGAATTATACCTAAGATATTAGCTAGTACATCTTCACTGTTTAAATTTGACAGGGAAGTTATTTGTAATGCCCTGAATTTTTATTTTTTTTCCTTCCTAATTCCACATTAGAAATTGAAGCTGTCCATCTGGAGTATAGGTATTGTAGTGCCTAAACATAGACCCTGTCCTTAATACTTCCTTATGTCTTTCCCTTTGAGATGGCATGGGGGGTGTGCCCATCTTGAGGCCCAAGGATGGAGAAGTTCAGCTCACCAATAGAGGGAAAGCACATACTTGGCATCTCAGAAGATGCCAGTGACATAGCCCCTAGGCCTTTTGACTCAGCATCTTCTGAACTCTGTTAGAGATAGTTTCAAGGGGGGTTCCACAGGGGAGGAGCTAAGAAAGCCAGGACATGGTTAACTCAAGAATGTGTCCTTCATTGGAAGAAGGCCTTCAGTGGCACACACAAGCCACTCCTCTTGTAACATGCCCAGACTTTGAGACCTAGGTTCTACTTATTGTCTTGGGCTTTCATGAATTCACCCAGAACCATAGTCTTAGAGTTCATAACATCATGAATTTTTTAAAAAAAGAGTTCTTAAAAGGGACCATTTATCATGTAATTAATTCATTATAGCCAGGCATGGGTTAACAGTGAATCCCAACCCTACACCCTTGAAAAATTACAAAATGAAAAAAAATTGTTCAAGTTTTAAACAGAAATCATTGTAATTTATTTCAGCACATTTATCTGAGAATGATTTCTGTTGACTCATGGAAAACACCATGACTCCAAGTTTGAAATCTGGGACTATCTATTTTATTCTGGGACTGCAGTGGCCCCTTCTGCCCTCCTGTAGGAACCCCATGCCTAGAGATCCAAGTATATGTGGTTGTTCATTTCTGGTTAGAAAGACTAAGTGAATCTGATATAAGCATTCTTAATTTGTGTAAGACGTGATATCATGGGCATAGTCATATGTGTGGGAATTCTATTCTGGCCACTTACCTTGAGCTCCTGGTTCCAGCTGTCTTTGTGTGTACAGTCCTGAGAAGGGTGGAAAAGAAGATTGTCAGTGCATGAGGTTGGCTGGTGCTCACTAGCCATGTAGCAATGATTACATCTTTCACTGTTTGCAGGTCATAGTCCTCTTTGCAGGACAGCACATTTCCAAGAGCCCATTTGAAGTGAATGTTGACAAGGCCCAAGGAGACGCCAGCAAAGTCACTGCAAAAGGCCCAGGGTTGGAAACTACAGGGAACATTGCCAATAAACCCACCTATTTCGACATCTACACAGCTGGTAATGTGTCTCCTCCATGGCTTTGACCTTGGAGCCTTCTTGCAGGGTCTAAAATGTAATCCTCAGAAACCTGAATGCTTGGGGTACCCAAAGTCTTGTCTTTCAAATCAAACAAGCAACCTTTTCTGTTGAGTTAGTTGTATTTTTGAGTTATATTTTTACGTATCTTCAGTTTTGGTCCTGATTGATAAGTCCTCAATTCTTGTACACTAAATCTTCCAGAGAAACTAAGTTTTGCCAGTCGTCTGCTAGACCAAGTTTTATGCAAAATTGGGTTAGGGGGCAGAACAAATGAATAAAACATATTTTGTGAAGTGTTAACTCTCACTAAAAAAAAAAAAAAAAAAAAAAAAAAAGAAAGAAAATGTGAAAAAGGTTAACAGTTGGTATGGCTTACTTAAGTGTGGCTTACTCAGGTGTCCCTTTCTCTTTTCTGTTTGTACTTTGCATTTGTTGGCAGCAAACTTTCTGAGAGGGGGATGTATGCTCATGGAAGGTTATTTTTTTCACAGGAGCTGGTGTGGGTGACATTGGCGTTGAGGTAGAAGATCCCCAGGGCAAGAATACTGTGGAGCTGCTCGTAGAAGACAAAGGAAACCAGGTGTATCGATGTGTATACAAACCAGTGCAGCCTGGTCCCCATATAGTCAGGATCTCCTTTGCTGGGGATGCCATTCCCAAGAGTCCCTTTGGTGTGCAGGTTGGAGAAGGTGAGTGCTGGGTAACTATACCTGCTTTTGGCATGGAGACTCTGGGGCAGGGCACTAAGATCATAAATTTGGTCAGGGCCTAACACTGGGCTCCCCGCAACCCCTTTCTGCCAAGACCCCTTGTGTAGGAAGTAGCTTACTTTGTCCTCAAAATATTACTACTAATACAAGTTCTGTTCTTCAGCTTTCCTCCCTGTGTCGAAATACCTGAGATGATCAAATAGGAGATGATATAATTTGGCTCAGTGTTTCAAAGGTCATAGGCTGTGATCACTTGGCCTAATTCCTTTGGGGCTGTGGTGGTGTAGTACATCAATGATGGTAGTGCGTGACAAAGGAGCTGTTCACTTCATGGCAGCGAGGATGTCAATAGAGATGCAGAAAGGGGCTGGGATCCCAGTATTTCTTTCCTGAGTAGGCCCCCAGTGACCTGACTCCCTTCTACTAGGCGCCACCTCTTCAACACTTGTGCCTTTGGGGAACATTTTAGATCTAATCTGTAGTACAGGTTGTGGCAGCACTAAGTGCCCTATAGCCCACATTGCTTGGCCTTTACTGCCTGCCAGGCACTCAGCTCAGCTCCCTTAAACCATCACAGCAAACTGTGTTTCAGCTGTGAGTACATCCCAGTTTGCAGGCAGAGACACTGAGACTTTGGTGGTGTTGGTTTCATAATTGTGAAACATCAGAACCACACTGTCCATTGACCATGCCCTTAACTATTCTGCTAAATCCCCCCTGCAACCAGGAGCATCCTTTTTCCCCTAATATTAGACTCTGTCTCCTTCTGACTTTGTCACTCTTTTTTTATTATTGTTGGTTTTCCCACTGTGCTGCCTTTTCTAACCGGTACTTGCCTCTCCCTGTTCTGTCCTCCACATCTGTACCTGTAGACCTGGCTTCTTCTGAATCCTGCCTTTGGGCCAGCCTGGACCCTGAAGCTATTGGCTTCCTATTTGTGAGCTCTGGGCCAGAGGCTCTTGCTTTGGTAAGGGGTAGTTGGGTGGGGCATCTTTCCAGTTCTTTGTGCTTATTGGGAACGTCAGCTGAGGAATATGCTGTTTGTGACCTCAGGAAATTCCTGTGCAGGTGTTATTACAGCTTGTACAGCCAGATCCCAGCCTATGGAAGACATCACAGGATGACAATGGATTTGGCCAAGCTGACTGAGTGTTTATATGAACTGAGTTAGTTACCCATTTGATGCTGGCACTTAGACATGTTCAGTATTTCCATGAGTGTATATGTTTTAAGACACATTTAAATCCTGTAAGGGAAGTCCTTTCATCCTATTCTGACTTATTTCTCATGTGACCAGCTTTTCTCCCTTTGACAAAGAAAAAAATCCCTAAAATATTCATAATCAAAACTACTTTGAAATAAGGAAAGAAACAGTTTGGAATAGTTTTCTAGTTTCCTAATCTGTTCTTCGTGGACTGTCTTTTTTTATTTCTGGCACATTTGTTACTTACCATATGCAGAATTAATAGAACTTTTCTTTTGATTTCTGGCCCTTCACTGTAATGAATTAATAGTAAAAGAAGCTTCAGCCTGGCCTGGTCCTGTAGGCCTGTAATCTCAGCTGCTTGAGAGGCTGAGAATGACAAGTTCAAGGCCTGCTTGGGCTCCAGACAACGAGACAGTTTCATGAGACTGTGTGTCAAGATAAAAAGTAAAAGAGAACTCAGTGACAGAGCCCTAACCTAGTGTGTACAAGGCCCTGGGTACAAACTTGAGTACTGCAGTACATCCATATACACTTAAGGTTTATTTATTATTTAGTATTCACAATAGAAACCAGTGTTGCATCTCACTAAGTGCCACCATAAGCTATATTCATCCATGAACAGCTTAGGTGCAAGGCTGTTGGTATGCCCCTCGGGGAAGCAGTTATTTGCTGTGTCACCAACAGGGAAGGTGCATCTGGTGAGGAACTACTTTTCTTTGCTTCAGAATCTCTGTTTCCAGAACTCATGTTTAAAGAGCTGTCAAATGCACAATGTGAGATTTGGAGAGGATAACCTACTTCATAGACTATAGACCATTTTGACCATTAATTCCCCAAGTCTACTTGAAGAGAATATTGTCTATGCTAGACCAAGAACTCCGAGAACACAAACATATTTTTATAAACCTCCTTCCTAACCCCATGGAAAGGTAGTTTTGTGAATCTTTCATGTAAAGAATGTCAGAAGCTGCTGTAGACCTTAAGTTTTAGACTTAAAACTTACGGTTTTTAAAGAGACCAGAATTCAAGTCAGGCGTAGTGTTTGTATTTGCAGCTGCCCAGATTCTGAGGGTCTTGTCACAGCCAGCCTTGGCTGAAGGTGCTTTTTCAGCCCTTTTTTCTTTGGGCTGTTCACATGGAAGACAACAGCCATGCTTAGACCTTTAAAAATGGCTGGCCCAGGCTTTGGAACCCAGACAAGATATTTCAAGCCCTGTGTTTTCCAAATAGACTTGAAAAAGTGTAGTCTTCCCAGTAACTGGGCCCTTGAGAGTGGCAGTGAGGTTTGAATAATGTTCAGCAGTGTCTTTAATACATCCCACAAATAAAAGGATAAAAGCCAGTGCCCTGAACACAGTGTGGAATCACTGTTCTCTCCTGTTTGTTGCCCAAACAAGTTTTGCCCGGCCCTTGTATGGTGTGACTGAACGAAGTCGTGCTGTGTCATTTCCTAGCTACTGTACTTCCTGAGTGGGACCCCTGGTCTTGGGCACCTGCTGGATAATCTTTGTGCAAAGCAAACATTTTCTTGGTGGGAGGCCCCAAGTTACCTTAACTTTCTTGCCTTTTACCAAATATTGAAAGACTGAACTGGTGTCAACATTGTGCTCACAGCCTGCAATCCAAATGCCTGCCGGGCCAGCGGCCGAGGTCTGCAGCCCAAAGGTGTCAGGATCCGGGAGACTGCAGATTTCAAGGTGGACACCAAAGCAGCTGGAAGCGGGGAGCTTGGCGTGACTGTGAAGGGCCCTAGTAAGTATTCTTTTTTTCCCCCCTCATCTCATTGGCTAGGTTTTCAGCTGTTGTATATGGATTACATCCTGTGGCCAGTCCTGATTGACTTATCCCAGAGTTTTGACAAAGATTTGGGGCCTGTCTGGGTTCTCCAGTTAAGGGAGCGGTTATTGATTGGTACTGTCTGACCTGGATGTGAGGCGGCAAGAAGAGTGGGTGATTTGATAGCCTTATGTTAAGTCCTCTGGGAATAGAAAAACAATGATGTAAAGGAATTGAGGAAATGCTGTTCTTTGGACAGCAGCGTGAAGTGGCTGGATTTTTTTATTCAAGGTGACCTAGGTTCAAAGTGGAAGGTTCTTGCTCAGGTTACACAGTTTATAATCTTCTGAGCTGGCATCCAAGTACAGTCTTCAAAGCCAACGATTTCCCCAGTATAGGTTATATTTTATAGACTATGAATTTATGTCAGTTAGCTCATTAATACGATCAGTGCTTTTAGGAGAATAAAATTCCCTAGGATGGTTTTCCTAGGTAAAAGCTGTCAATGGAGGGCAGATTTACCCAGTAACCTGTTTTTACTCCTTTCTTTGGGGACAGGGACAGCCAGCACCTCCTTTGTTCTCAGGTTTTCCCTGAGCAGCAGCTCCACATTCCAAGTTGAAGAGTATGGCAGCACTTGGTGGTTTTAGCTCTGAGACCTATAGAATCCTGAGCTTCCTCTGTCAGCATTCTTCTTTTGGAAACTCCATGTTGCCATCCGTCAGGGAACAAGAGGGTCCTGAGATCCAGAAAGTTAATAAGTGATATCAAAGTGACATCTGATGCTTGGCAGCAGATTACATCCCAAGGGCAGCCACTGTCCTAGACTGCCCACATCTAGAACCAGGTAGCTCTAGAACTGTGCATCCCCCATCCAGCTAGTTACAACAGGAGCCAAGGAGTTAGTCCTTCTTGACCTTGAAGACTTGCTTGACTCAACCGTTTTCCTGGCCAAACCTCAGGGTTCAACATAAAACAAGTTCAAACCTGGTGGCTGGATCTGAAGTTTGTGGTTATAGCATCTAAAAATCCATCCTCTCAGAGATAGTATGTAAGGACTTTGTTTCTTTGGTGTCTGACTTTACCAAGAAAATACACTGCAGCTCTTAATTCAAGCCAAATACTCATAAAGATTCCTTCCCTTTCTAGATTTTGTAAGGGGCGGAGAAAGGCAGCTAGGATTGTTGGGAAATATTAAGATGTCCAGGACCTGAGTCAGTTAGCTGTGAAATTGTCCACTTCTCAAATTCGGAAGCTGAGGTGGCTCTCCATTTAGCCCTGGAGTCCTCTCTCAGGTTTGGGGGAGTCCCACATGCAGAGCTTATTTTTCTTAGGTGGCTTATGTTTTGTGGATATTCTTTTAAGCATGGGTTTGCACTGCAAAGGCTATGTGCTTCTTTCCCACAGAGGGCCTGGAGGAGTTGGTGAAGCAGAAAGGCTTTCTGGATGGGGTCTACTCATTCGAGTATTACCCAAGTACCCCCGGGAAATATAGCGTTGCTGTCACTTGGGGAGGACATCACATTCCAAAGAGGTGAGTCTAGGGTGGAGATGAGGAGATATGCATTGTTTGGAGGCATGTTCAGCCTGACACAGCTTGAAAGACATTGCTGCTTCCCAGGCTGCCAGAGGGAAAAGAGATCTCCTTTGTTGAGACTTTTTTTTTTTTTTTTTTTTTTTGCCTCCTCCTCCCTTCAGAGCAGCACACAGACATTTGGCTTGTTCTCAAAAGCAGCAGAAAGTTGCTGTGGTTTCAGCTGCCTTGCTTTAAATCAAATGCTGGTGGTTTGGGCCTGGTGGGAGGCAGAGAAGTCAGAAAGAGCTGTAATAGAGAGCAAATGGACTGTGTGTCTATACAGCCTTATATAAACCAAGGTTCTTCTTTTCAATGAATGCCTCTGTTCAAAAATGCCACAGGGGCACATTCTGCTATGGTTTACATTAAAATCATCTATGTGAATGCCGTCAGGGACCAAGGGACCCTGGCTGCAGGTTTGCCTGAGGGCGTTGCAGTTTCTTCTCTGTACTCCTGTGTTTTGCAGCTCTTCTGGGGGCAACTTAAACTTTGAATACATTTCATTTGTCTTGAGAAATAGTTGGGTATTATAGTAGTTCCCCACCCCCTTGTCTACAAGGGACACCTTCTAATACCCCCAGTATATGTCTGAAACTGTCATATGCTGTCTAGACATACATACCCATGAGAACGTTTAGTTGATAAAATAGACACAACAAGATTAATAACTGGGCCCAGCTTTGTGGTGTATGCCTTTAATCCCAGCACTTGTGAGGCAGAAGCATGTGGATCTCTGTGGGGTTGAGGCCAGTCTGGTATACATAGCAAGTTCCAGGCCAGCTGGGGCAACAGGAAGACCCTGTTTCATAAAACAAGTAACAACAGCAACAAAAGATTAATAGCAATGATTAATGTTAAATAACAAGTATAACATACTAAAATTAATGTAGTCCTGCCAAAAATATATTCTACTGTACTTACTCTTCCTGTGCTGTTAGATGACATAGTTCCCAGGTGATGAGGTAGAGTGAAAAGAATAATAATATAGAATGATGACAAAATATTGGAGCACTATTGATTTTCTAATGATACATACTGTGGACTGCATTTGGCTGCATATAACAGAAACTTTAGAAAGTAAAACTGATAAGGGGAAACTATTAATACAGGGTTTTCAGTGTCGAAACACACTTATTTTTAAATGTTCTGTGCCAAAGTTTAAGCATAGTTGATCACATAGGAATGAAATAACACACTAGTTTTCTTGTTACAGCATAGATAGAATATAGAGAAATGTGGATGCTCTTACCTCTAAGGCCTATGATCTAGAAGGTCCTGTATACAAAGGTCACTCATGACCAAAACAGAGCAAGCATGTCGCTGGAGTGTCCGCCCAGTGCCCCCTAGCTCCTGGAGCACCAGTATTACATGATATTGTTGACATAACAATGGCTGTGGGGGACCTGTGTGGAGGAAGGAGCTTGCCTGGAGTTTTGACCTCCATGCAAAAGATGAGGCAAGTGGAAAAAATGTTTGCTAAGAGTTCATTGCTATAGTTTACGCCTTCTGTGCTCTTCTTTAATATTTCTTCTCTCCCCTTCCTTCTAGCCCCTTTGAAGTTCAAGTTGGCCCTGAAGCAGGCATACAGAAAGTTCGTGCATGGGGCCCTGGCCTCCATGGTGGGATTGTTGGTCGGTCAGCAGACTTCGTGGTGGAGTCCATTGGCTCTGAAGTGGGAACACTGGGTATGTGGAGGCAGCTGCCCAGCAGCTTCTGTAAGGCTGAGAATAACAGGGTGCCTGGTGTTGTGGAATCACATAGCCTCCTGACCGCCTGACCGTCCAACACCGTCTCTGGATGCTGTAGAATTCTACTTCCTATTTTCCTTCTCTTCCATTTGCCCAGTGATCTTTTATTCACTAATCCTTGAGGGCAGAGTCCTTCTGAAGGGTTTATGCTGAACAGTGTGTGGAACGTAGTAGACAGATACTAGGACTGACCCTTATTGTGGATGAATGAATGAATCTGTGTATTTTGCTGAAATCTGGAAAAGTAAATATATTATTTGATACATAACTGAATGTACTGTTTGATACATAACTGAATGTACTGTAAGCACCCATCTGATGAAACAAGTGATCATGATGGTTAAGGAGTCAGCAAACATTTTTTAGAAAGAGCCATGTAGCAAATATTTTCACCTTGTGGGCCATATGTTTTCTGTGACGATTATATGACTGACATTTTAGCTTTAAAGCAACCTTTTAAAAATGTAAATGAATGAGAGTGCCCGTATTCCTGTAAAACTTTATAAGAATAGACAGTAAGCTAGTTTCGGTCCTTGAACTATGGTTTACTTGCTCCTGTTTTTAAGTATAACAACAACCAAAAGAAGGAAAATTTTTTTTTAATGTTTAATTTTCCCCACTAGAAAGATTAATCATTTTGGTATACACTTCTAGTCTCAAGTAGTTAGTATTTAACCTTTTAGTCGTTCAGGCTTTTTTTCCGTGTACATATATGCAAATGTTAATTTGCCCATAAACTATCTCTGGGAAATCTTCAAATCTTTATGCCTCTGCTAAATATAAGATAATGCTTTCATTTCCCATGACTGCTATGGAACTCCATTATGTAGATATATCTTGGATTCTCCAGTTACTTCAAAGATCTTGCTGTATAAACAACACTAAGTGCATATCCTATTAATCCAAGCCCAGAAGTCAGTTTCATCAAATGAGTATTGGTTTAAGACTTTTGGTACACATCGCCATATTACCAACAGAAGGCGTTTTCTGTTCCTAGTCCCATTTCCTCCCATCCTGCCCCATGTGATCTGAAAACCCATAAATGTCCAATCTAACCCTTCCATGTCTATTCAAGACCTCATATCCTTGGTTTTGTGGAAAAGGGACCTGTCCACTTTTCTGGCCAGTACTTGTTTTCCAGGGGGCAATGGGAAGGAAACGGTAGTAACAGTAGATAACTTCCCACCATGTGTAACCAGGAAGGCCCTCCTACCCCATCCCGCAGGGTTCGCCATTGAAGGCCCTTCCCAGGCAAAGATAGAGTATGATGATCAGAATGATGGATCATGTGATGTCAAGTACTGGCCCAAGGAACCTGGAGAATATGCTGTTCACATCATGTGTGATGACGAAGACATCAAGGACAGTCCATACATGGCTTTCATCCACCCCGCCACTGGAGACTACAACCCAGATCTGGTAAACTACTCATTCTGCTTCTACCTCCTCTTTCTCGAACCCCATCTTCTTCGCCCCTGTGCCTGAGGAGTAGTTATAATCAACATATCCAGATATGGCAGAGAAGAATGGATTCGACCTTAGGGAGGAAGTGGGCCTCTTAGCATTTTATGATGTTGGGCAAGGGATATACCTCTCGAACTCTTGGCCTTTTCCTCTCTACACTGGAAATGGAAGTGTCTCCTCCTAGAGTTTCTGCGATGATTCAAGGGCATGGTTTTCAGCACAGTGCTGGTCCTGTGGAGGGGGCTCCTTTTGCTCCTTTGTGTAGTTATTATTTCAGTGTGCTTCAAGAGACAAAAACTGTTACCACTCCCCCAGTTCTGCATCTCTGTAGGAGTAGTGTTTCCAAGAACTTCCTCTGAAGCCCTTAGCAGTGTGATAAGCATCAAGTTTGAGCGAGCCTGGCTGACCAGAAGTGGCCTCTTGGCCCCATGTGTGCTGTGTTTGGCTTACATGGCCAGCTGGCCACAGACTGCCATCAGTATGAGCCGATTGGTGTTATTCTTGGGCTTACTGCTAGTTCTTTGCTTTCTGGCAGTTGCAAACCTTGTAGTAAAGGTTTTACCTCTCTTCAGAGTAGGAGCATTAAACCAAGCATAACTGAAGGTGTCTGCCCCAGGAAGCTCTGTCAGCTCAGAGTAAGGCAGGGAGCCTGGGTGAGCTGGGGTTTAGTTTCAGAATGTTTTGTCCTTTATGAAAAGCTGTTGATGCTATTTATTTTTACATTGTAGTATGCTTTGGCATTTTGCTTCCCACAGCCATTCTTTACTAAGCATGAGGCCTTTTATGCCTCCCCTCCCCACATCCCATTCCCTGGTGACACAGAAAGGGAATCATTAATGGCTCTTTGCCCCAGGTCCAAGCCTATGGACCAGGTTTGGAGAAATCTGGTTGCATTGTAAACAACCCAGCTGAGTTCATTGTGGATCCTAAGGACGCTGGAAAAGCTCCCTTACAGATACTTGCTCAAGTAAGTTTGTAGGGCTGCTTACACTTGTCAACTGGAAAGTGTAATCCACACATGGGGAATAACAGGAGTATTATCTCAAGGGGTTGTATGAGGATTACAGGGGCATTTTTCATGATCTTTGTGATTTATGCTCTGGAAAGAAGGTTTCTTTTGGATTTCTCTGTGATATATCTCACTTTGCCTGAGTCTACCTAGGCCCTGATGGGAGGTTTGTAAACCAAGTTCAAAGTATGTTTATCTAATTTAATTGAAATTAGCCAGAGGACTTAAATGTAGGAATTGAAATTAAGCACTGAATGGCCATGGCTTTGGAAAAGGTGAGGGTGGTATTTATCTTTACTGATTACAAGAGAATAAATGGGGTCAGGCATAGTAATTCCTAGTAATTGGGAGGCTAAGATAGTAGGATCCGTTTAGCCTGGGACTTTAAGACCATCCTGAGCAAACTAGTGAGGCCTGGCTCAGTTTAAAAAGAAAACATAATATTTGATTACCTCTTGGTATCACAGAGCATGTTGTGGTTGCTGTGTATTTTGTTAAATGGGTTGGTGGTATCTTGTCTGTCCGAGAAGCCACCGTGACCCCTCTTGGTGGGGGTAGTATGAGGACCACTGCTATTCTCATTCTGGCTCTTTTGCAGGATGGGGAAGGCCATCCCATTGACATCCAGGTGAAGAGTCGGATGGATGGCACATATGCCTGCTCATATACCCCAGTTAAGGCCATCAAGCACACCATTGCTGTGGTCTGGGGAGGTGTGAACATCCCACACAGCCCCTACAGGGTAGGTTGTGAAGTGAATACTGATTGTGTTCAAAACAAAACAAAACAAAAAGCCCTTGTTGTTTACTGGGTCTGGGCTCTGTGCCGAGATGGCCAAAGCAGATGCATGGAAAAGAACTGGGCCTGGATGGACCTTGAAAAGCAGCCTGACCTGAAGGGCAAGATACCCTAAAGTGCCCCAAAGGCCATTCCTAGTGATGTTGTTCTGGATCTAAGGAAGGAATATTTCTTTGATGTATTTCTAGATCATATCTTTTCTAGGTCAACATTGGGCAAGGTAGCCATCCCCAGAAGGTCAAAGTATTTGGGCCAGGCGTGGAGAGAAGCGGTCTGAAGGCAAATGAGCCTACTCACTTCACAGTGGATTGTACAGAAGCTGGGGAAGGTGAGAGTAGGCTTCATCCACCTTGGTGATGATTGCTCCATAGGGAAGAAAATTCTTATGACATTCGGAGGCGGTAAACTTTGAACTAGAAAGTAGTTCTAGTAATTGCTACCTAATGAGCTCCTGTGTTGGTTCCTTGGTCATCTTTCTGTAACCCTCTATACATCCTGTTTCAAAATCCTGACTTAACACCTCTCTTTTCTTGAGTTTCTTACTGGAAACATCCCTAGTGTTCTCGTGAAGTATTAGCCCAAGTTGGAAGTGATTGCACAGGACATGCTGCTTCTTGTAAACTGGTGCTTATAAGCTGTCTGGTTCCAGGTGATGTCAGTGTTGGCATTAAGTGCGATGCCCGAGTATTAAGTGATGATGAGGAAGATGTGGATTTTGACATTATTCACAATGCCAATGACACATTTACAGTCAAATATGTGCCTCCTGCTGCTGGGCGATACACTATCAAGGTTCTCTTTGCATCTCAGGTGTGTGTTGGGGCCTAAGAGGGACAGAACAGAGTGGGCTGATTCTCTTTGGCTACCTGTATGCATATCTCCTTGTTCATTTTATTGGTTTTTGTGTGGTTTTTTTTTTTTTTTTAAGTAACTGGAAAGGTGTTTTGAGAACTATATTCAGTGATTTCTGTTTCCTTGTTAAAAAAAAAAAATCTAGAACTGAATTTTCACTACTTTTTATCAGGAAGTGAGGCATAGTCAGTGGCTAAAAGTAGGTCTCTAGACAGAGAGTGATTTGTTAAAACTTTCATTAGTCTTTTGATTAGAAAGTTCAGCAACTTCTAGATGTGTTCCACTTTGACCTCTTAGAAGTAATGTCTGGTCTCTGCCCTTAAACTTTTATAGCAAAGGCTTTTGGAAATGTCAGATGTGTGATAATGACAATCACACTGAAATCCTAATGCTTAAAATTAACTTTATATGAGAAATAGAAAGCTTAGGAAAACAGTCTATGCCTCACGTTAATAGTCTTGAGTCGATATGGTCCAACTAATTTATTCCACTTTTATTCTAGTAACTTCTAAATTCTTTTTGAAGAATGATAGTCATTCTGTTTCTGATTACTTCTTTGGAGTTCCCCACACCTTACACACTGTTGTCCAAGAAGGACATTTCCTTCATCCTGACCTGGTAGATTGTTGATTTTTAATTTATTCTGGGTATTTTAAAAATTCTTAGTCCCCAAATATCTAGTGTCCAGGGCACAAAGGTGTTTGTGCTCTCAGGATTTCAGATCCGTACTTCCTATAGAGACTTTACCCACAGTAATGGAAGTCGCTCGTCACTTGTTTAAAGTACATATTATGCCATTCTTTGTCCTTTGTATCTGGGCAGAAGGCTAAAGTCTGGCAGTTGTTCAGGGGCTTTCCTTCTGAAACAGTGTCTTTGCTTCAGGAAATTCCCGCCAGCCCTTTCAGAGTCAAAGTCGACCCTTCCCATGATGCTAACAAAGTGAAGGCAGAAGGTCCCGGGCTCAGTAAAGCAGGTAAGATGACTGGTAAGACCACCCTGGGCTTTCTGCAGCCAGTGACATGGGCATGTTCCATCCATACCTGGTTGACTAATCTCCACAGAGGGCTGTGATGTGGCAGGAGCAGTGTGTCTGCCTTGTTACCAGCTGTTGCTGTGGATTGTGGAACTTGTCAGACTGGTTCTAAAAGTGAAACCTCTCCAGCCAATGCCATCTCCTCATTTCATTGTATATCATTTCAGGTGTGGAAAATGGGAAGCCGACCCACTTTACTGTCTACACCAAGGGGGCCGGAAAGGCGCCACTCAATGTGCAGTTCAGCAGCCCCCTTCCTGGTGACGCAGTGAAGGACCTGGATATCATTGATAACTATGACTATTCACATACTGTTAAATACACCCCGACTCAGCAGGTAGAGTCCTTCTACCATGTTCTGCAGGCCAGGTGCTCGCCACAGTGCGGGACTGTAGAAGGCGGAGGCGTGAGCAGCGTGGTGGAGATGCTCCAGTGTGAGGTGGCTCTCCAGGCCTTTTGTCCTCACCCTCTCCAGGAGCCTTGGAAGAAAAGAAGCCTATGCTTCAGGGATAGTCTGTGGGGTTCCCAGAGAAATAAGACAGCCCCACATCTCTACCTCAGTTTCACTCAGAGAAATACTGAGTTCTTGATGCACAGGGCCAAGCAGATCCACCTTTTCTTCTTAAACACTCGCATGTGCATATTCACTGTCCCACACTTTTCCTCTACTTCTGTCTTTAATTGCAGAGAAAAAGCTCCCTCACCCGAAGTTTTCCTTGCTGGCTCTTTAGCATAGTTTACCTTTTTTATGAGGTGTTTTAGTGGGCTCTTTTCTCAGAGAGCCAGTTCAATTTTTAATACCTAAGGCCCAAAACACACTGTTTAGGCCAACAAATTGTTTCCTTTTACAAAATGCAGGAATTCTGATGACTCCAGGCTGATTGTTCTGTTATTTTATGCAACCAGGGTCCAAAAACCACCCTTCTGCACAAGTTCATGTCTGCTTAATTTTTAGGATTTATTCTTGTTATAGCAAAATTGACACATTACCATGCTAAAGCCTATTCTTCAGTGGCCTAAAGTATGTCCGTCATGCTGTGCAGGCCTCACCATCCAGCCCCCAAACATTTTTTTTTTTTTTTAACTTGCAACACTAAAATTTTCTACCCATTATATTTAAGATTGTGTTCTGCTTCATGTTCACACCTCCAGAGTCTGGACAGCAGACATCCTGGCAGGAAAGTCTGGATTTTAATACTCACACCTAGTGTTGTAAACAGTCATTCTAATTCTCCAAAATTCCTTCATTCTGGGAGGGAGGGGGTCCTGTGTGAAAAATGCCATTTACAGGACAAAGGCCGTGCTGTCTGCAGAAACCTTGCTCAAGCCTGTCGGCCTGGGCCCTCTCAGCAAGGAGCTGGCAAGAGTCAAGTGGGGATAGCACAGGGCACAGGAAGAATGGGGGTGTCTGGCTATCCTTCTTTGGGAGTTAGACATCCTTAGCTATCCTCTGAAAACTTTCCTGGCAGTGCAAGGAATTCTCTGGGGCAGAATCTGTGTGTCACATTACATGTTACATGTAAGTGTGGCCTCTTTTCTGCAGACTTACTGCTTTATACTTTTAAGAAGGCCTGTGAGGGGCTGGAGAGATGGCTGAGTCTTTAAGAACACTGATCTTGCAGAGGATCTGGGTTTGGTTCTCAGCACCCACGTGGTAACTAACAACTGTTCTTAACTTCAGCTCTGGGGGATCTGGACACCCTCTTCTGGCCTCCTAAGGCGTTGCACACACATAGTGCATTTACGTACATGCAAGTAAGATGCACATACATAACATAAAAATTTTTAAAGAAACTTTAAAAAATCCTGCTGGAAGATTTGTTGATAGTAGTAAAAATAGCACATTTGTTGATAGAATATCCTTTTCTCTTGTTGGACTACTCAGCTATACACAGGTTATTATTTTGCTAATGGTTCTGAGGATTGGTGGGGCCTTAACCCTAGGAACACTACCTTAACATTGAGAGCAACACCTTGACATGATCTCTGTTGCCACTTCCCCACATTCCTCAGGATAAGGTACCAGAAAGCTGTGAAGCTGTGGTAATGATCACAAGGTCATGCATGGGTGCTTCTGTAAACATTCTGAGACTTACCTTCATCTCCTGTCTATATACCATAGCTTCTTGTATTTTGGATAAGCCATTAGATCGTAAATTGCGGGTACCAGCATTAAGTCAGAATTTGATTTGAACCTCCTAAAAGCAAAGTAGACTCCATTGTGCCCCCAGCTGCCAGTCAAGATGGAAGTCAAGAGCCCAGTTCCAGCTTTGTTGCATTTGAGGTGATGCTAGAGTGAGAAAGAAGCACTTAATTCAGAGTGACCCCCAAGGTCAAGTTCACCGAGTTCTATGGTAAAAACTAGTTTGAGGACTGTTGGCATGCTGAGAGGGCCTCTGGGGGCTGCTTATCTCAATGCTAGCTGGGTGGAACCTGGTAGAGTCTTGGTGTTAATGGTGTAAGTGTCTTGCATTGTACCTGTGGAGTTTGGAGGGATCCTGGTAATTTCATTGTTTTGTTTCCCTGTGGCAAAGAAAACAGATGACATCTCTCCTCCAGGATTGTGAGCTCTCCAAGGATAGGATACCATGTCCTGCATGTATCTTCCCAGCCCCAGCCCCAAGCACCAGACCTGGCATGTTCAGTGCTCCGTGTGGATTAGCAGTTGGATGAGTGTGTAAATGGCAGGGTGCCTCACTTCATAAGCACAGATGGCCTAGGAACATTGTAATCCGGCAGAAAAGTTGGGACCCACAGCCTCGTTCTCCTTTGAACTCTCATTCATCTAAGGAGTCAAAACCCCAGATTGGGTAAAGAATGTACCTATGAGTTGTGCTCTAGGTTACGGTTAAGAGCCCTTAGCCAGCCAGAGAGAGCTAGCCCCACTGTGGAGAAAAGAGCACACTTTGGGGATGGATACCATGGGCGTGTCTTTTCATGATGATTTCTTGGGAATACCAGACTAGAACCTTCCAGAAAGGTTGCTACTTAGTTTATGTGGAGAGGCATGGGCACTCCCTCCTCAGAATGTGGACTGTACTTCTGAGGAGCTACAGCCCTGTATGCCTGAGGAACCAAGGCCTGCTCCCTGTTTGTCCCTGAGTGACACTTTGCAGGTACTCACCTGTAATATACAAATTATATGAATGGTTGGATGTGTCTGTCATGATACAGTGGCCAGAGCTATTTTGTCTTAGAAGAGTGGGCGTGATGGGTGGGACTAAGACAGTATTGTACTAAAAGGTTAGCTTTTATCCAAGGATACTGCTTTCTTTGCCTTTCCTTGTCTATGGTCTCAAGTGGTTTAAGTGGTTTGAGAAGTTGGGAACAGTAACTCTATTAGATACCGTGTCTAGAGTCAACTAGGGTCAAGCAACTCCATGTGCTTGTATAATACCCTTACAGGGTAGTAGTTCCTATGACGAAATTCTCATCATGGTGGTCATGGTGTCTCTCAGGGGGCCATTGGAGGAGAGGTGCTTGTGGGAGGCACTTTCAGGTCAGTGTCTTTGGTACCTGTATTTTGCAGAAAGAAGGTCAGGTTTCGAAAGCACATAAGAGAAGCAAAAAACTGTCTTGTAGGGCTCAGCAGTTCAGAGGACTTAGTGTTCTCACAGAGGACAAGAATTCAATGCCTGGCTTCCACATGGCAGCTCACAACTGTCTGTAACTCCAATTCCAGGAGATCGAATGATCTCCTCTGGCCTCCGTGGGTACTGCACACACGTGGTGCACTTACATACATGCAGGCAAAACATTCATACACATAATCTTAAGGGAGCTGGAGAGATGGCTCAGCAGTGAAAAGTATCAGCTGCTCTTGCAGAGAACACAGATTCAATTTCCAGCAACCACATGGTGCCTAAACCATCCAGAACTCCAGTTCCAGGGGAATACGACAACCTCTTCTGACCTCCTCAGGCACTGTAGAACTCAGGTACAGTAAGCATATGCAGGCAGTGCTCTCATACACATAAAATAAATTTTTAAAAAATCTTAAAAACAGAACTCTTAGAGGCAGCTTCCTCTTGCTGAGATATGCAGGTGGTCACTGCTGAGGCATTCCTGTGAGGGAAAGTCCAATCTGTACTTAGCTTGGTCTCAGGAGAAACTGGAAATGCTCTAGGACTTGAAAGAGTCCGTTTCTGAAGCTTTTCTCCCCCATGTAATTGGTTAAGGCAGAGTTAATTTCCTATCTGAGTTTTTGTTTTGCTTTTATGACTGTAATGAGAGCATACTTTCTTTTATGGAATGAGTGGGCTTAACCAGAAGAGCACTTTTCTTTTTCTCCTCAGCACTCTAGAGAAGGGGCCAGAAGACTTACTGTATATGTTTTTGGGGGTGGGAATGTCCTTCCAGAATCCCAGGCCTGCTCCTCAAGGAGTCAGAGCTAGTAGGAAATGGGAGCCAGGGACAGCTGCAGTGGCTGTGGTGACAAATCAGTGCTGCCCTTAGCGGAGGAGGAGACCTTTCCTGCCCCTTGGATGGCTTCCAGCTCTGAATTTGACCTGTGCATGTGTCAGCATAAAATATCACCCCTAGAGGTGGGGTGGGGGCCAACAGCAGTTGGTTTTGTCAGTGTTAAAGATCCTAGAAAATCAGTCTTCCCTCTTCATTGTTGCAGCCCTTTCCCTCCTTGGCTCTCTTCCCCTTCTTTATTACAAAGGGAATGTGAGGAAATACACACAAGCCAAAAGCAACACCCTTTTAACACTTGATCAGTGACAGCTTTTAGCAGGCCTTGTGTGCCAGAGAGCCTGCTAGATTCTCTGGAGGAGTCACCCCCACACACACACACACACTTTATTCCTTGATCTGTTAGGATTGCAGTGGGCTTCTATGGAATTTGGCTTGGAGGGAGAGGATGCAGCTGAATGTGGAGAGAGGAAGCCAACAGCTATCTCAGCACCTAGCGACCGACCGAAAACAGCAATTCACTGCATGGTTGTGTTGTGCCTGGGCAGCCACCAGAACCGCTAGCATGGGAACCTGCTGGTCTACCTGTACACTGTGCCTTTACAATGAGAGGTTTCCTTTCCATCTCCAGAACTGATAGTTAGTGTCTGTGCTGGCCTAGAGCAGCTCCAGGTAAACCATTACAAATCTCTCGTGTGGTCTACTGTTCAGAAACTGATTGCCAGGAATTGAAGAACTGGTTTTGTTGGTTTAGAGGCCCCAGGCTGAGTGGCAGTACCCATGGCTGGGGTTGGCTTTGTGTCAAGTGGGGAGGTGCTATGGCAGAGTAGAACAGACATAGGTTTGGGTACTGTGGTATGAGGTCCAGCATACACATTTAACAGGGATATGTGACAGGGGGGCAAGATCCTTTATCTCTGAGCCATATTTTCTTATCCTAGAAAAATAGAGGTGACAGTAAGAAATAACCATTAGAACTGTTTGGGGGTTGAATTGAGAAAATGCATAAAAGTTTAAAGCACAGGACTTGGCATGTAAAAAGTTTAAAGCACAGGACTTGGCATGTAGTAACTTGTTCCTGTTGTTAATAACTGCTCTTATTTGATTTTGCCTTATGTTCAGAAACTTTAAAAAAGTATGCTTGGGATGTTTTCTGACGCCATCAAGAGTCATGTTGTGGCCAACCATAGTAGTGTGTGTCTTTTAATCCCAGTACTGGGGAAGCAGAGGCAGGAAGATCTCTGTGTGTTAGAGGCCAGCCTGTTCTACATGCAAGTTCTTAGGCCAGCCAGGGCTACACTGTGACCCCTCTCCCTCTCCAAAAGAGGGTCAAGATATGAATGTAGCTTATTTGATAGGGTGATTGTCTAACATATATGAAGCGATGGATTTGACCCCCAGCACTACATTTACTAGATGTAGTAGCTCACATCTATAATCCCAGGAGAGAGGAGGACCAGAGGTTAAAGGTCACCCCCTGCTACATAACAAGTTCAAGGCCAGTCTGGGATACCTGAGACCCTGTCTCAAGAATGATTAATTAATTAAAGTTCACTATGTCCCTGGAAGGAATGAAGGTTTTCAGAAGGCAGGTTAGTGTGTTGCAACCCAGGAATGTACTCTTTTTCTCTCTCATTCCAGGGCAACATGCAGGTCCTGGTGACTTACGGAGGAGATCCCATTCCTAAAAGTCCTTTCACTGTTGGTGTTGCTGCTCCACTGGATCTGAGCAAGATAAAAGTCAATGGACTGGAAAACAGTAAGTATTTGAGGAGATCATTGAAGATCAGCAGCTATGGTTGCTATTATTAGATTTCCTTCAGATTTTTGGAGAATTTAAGAGACTTTCTGCAAATGGACAGACTTGAATTTGAACAAGAACCATGCTATGACCAGCTCTGTGACATACCTGCCATTCAGTTGCACCCAGACTCATTCATTTGCACGGAAGAGACAGGGTGTTTGGGGACACTTAGACACATGGGAATATCATCAAAATTAAGTGAGCTAATAATACAGAAACTGGCATGCAGTCAGCCCTCTTAACTGCTGATGTCACCACAGGAAGTTTTCATTAAAAGAGAAGCTAGGGTATGTTGCTTTTAGATAAGATTCTCATGTGCCAACCACCCTTGGCAATCTGAGTCACATCAAGGTCAATAGTCATGCATAGAAATCAGCTCTTTGGCACTCATAGCCCACAGCCCTCATCTTCTGTCCCTGTTTCAGTATTCTTTTAGCTTGTTATGAATCTTACTATTATGACCTCATTTCATTCATGTTAAAGTGTAAAAATTTTTTGTTGTTGTTATGCCAAGGATAAAACCCAGGGCTTTAGGTATGCTAAACAAACACTCTACCTTTGAGCTATATTCCTAGTCACTTATTTAATTATTTATTTATTAATTATGTAGCCCTGACTGACCTGTAATTCACTTTGTAGACCAGGCTAGCCTCAGACTCACAGAGATCCACCTGACTTTGCTTCCCGAGTGCTGGGATTTAATTTTTTTATGGAAAATTTCAAACATACCAAGATAAAGAGCATGAATGCCAACACATTTAAACATACTTAAAAATCTTAAAAATGACTTCTTAGGAAGTAATATATAATCCTTATTTTATCTACAAAAACGTTATATGTGGACATGTCAAACATTTGTCATTTCAAAACAATGTTATCATCTCAAAGTTCACTCTTGAGAACTACCAAAAAAAAAAATCTCAATGTTTTAGGTTTATGATTTTCTATTGGGTTGCATTCATGGTCGTCCTTGGCAGAACGTGGCTGCATGTAACTTGCGAGTCACAGGTTGGAAAGACCTGATCCCTCTTCTTAGGGTTAATCTAAGTTACCATTTGCATACTCCTTCCACACCCTCCTTCTGCATCTACCCGTAGATGTGCATGGAAAGAACACTTGGCAGTGTTTATTTCACACCAAAGTGGCCCTGCTCCTCCCATAGTCTTCAGTCTATCCTTTGAAGTTAGCAGTGCATCTTGAAAATCATTCACAACTCAATCTTCCTGGTTGTTACTAACTGCTTTGGGGTCCCAGAGTAGTGCACCTGAGCAATGCACACTCATCTGATTTCAGGGCCAGCAACTCCGCAAGGCATGTGTCTAACCCCATGGTGCACACCAGGGTATCCCTCTGTGGTAATTCTCTAGGGCCTCAGCAGTGCCCTGAGTGAACACCTTATTTGGCTGTGCCCCACACATACAACTTGTATATGAGACCAGGCAAGTCGTAAAGTGAGAGAGTGTTGTCTTCGGTGACTGCAGACAACCAGCACTGAGTGTGTGTAGTGGTTACTGCCAGCCTCTTCATGTGTCCCCATGTTATTCCTTTCCCCAAAGATATATGAGTTTTGACTCCAGAGCAGGGAAAGCATCATGCCTATTAGGACACAGAGCTCTGGGATCTCTCACTCGTGATTGGCTGTGCTCATTTTTGCCAGGTCCATTCTGCCTCAGAGTTAAGATTTGCCTGGATTGGGGCAGGGCCCTGTGCCCCTGTGTCCCCAGTGTTTTTGTTTAGCTGAAATCCTTTCCCTGATTCCGTCAAGATAATGTTTGGATTTCCATCGCTTTGCAAAGAGTATTTTTCTTTCCCAGTTTTTTAAAGATTTATTTTTGTCCAGGTGTGGTGGCGCATGATTTTAATCCCAGCACTCAGGAGGCAGAGGCAGGCAGATCTCTGTAGCCAGCTTGGTCTGCATAGTGAGTTCCAGGAACTGAATTCAGGTCTTTGTCAAGAGTAGTATATGCCCTTAACTGCTGAGTCATCTCTCTTCTCCTCCCCCCCCCTCCTCCCCCTCCCCCTCCTCCCTCTCTCTACCCCCACCCCAATATGCAGGAGCTTACTATATACCCCACAGACCTTTCAAAAGCCTTCAGAGTCAGTTCTTAGAACTTGCCAGCTATGTGACTTTTGGCTTCTTGCAGGGAGGAGTGAGAGTAGGATTGAATTTTCTGTCAAGAGTAAATAAAACATTGACTTGTGGGTGTGTGTTGGTGTAAGGTTATCACCATAAGGAAGTAAAGTAGCGGATAGTGCTGGATTAGAATATAATGGTTATACTGTATCAAAGTAGAGTGTGGGGTTAGATAAATACAGATCTATGTCCTAGCTTTGTGGCCTGCTAGGTATGTTGCCCTAGACAAGTTATTTAACCTCTCAGAGCCTCAGTTTTCCTATCTGTTCAGGCCATTTGTTACTAATAAATGTCCCATGCTGTTGTCAGGTAAATTGAAGGCACTATGATGTATTTGTGAGTGGCATACAAACTGTATAGTAAATGACGATTGTTGTTACTGTTGATGTGTATGTTTGTGCCAGTGGCTGCTGAGGCTTAAATGTCATTGTATTAGTCCAAGTTAGCTATTACTTATTGTAGCAACTGAGGTAAATCCCCATATCCAAAAAGCCATCCTTTCCTTGCTGTCAGTTATTCTGACTACTGAAAATGGACAGCTCATCACTTTATCTTGCCTCCCTTTCCCCAGGAGTTGAGGTTGGCAAGGATCAGGAGTTTGCCATTGATACTAAGGGGGCAGGAGGCCAGGGGAAGCTGGACGTGACAATCCTGAGCCCTTCACGGAAGGTTGTGCCATGCTTGGTAACACCAGTGACTGGCAGGGAGAGCAGCACAGCCACGTTCATCCCTCGGGAGGAGGGGCTGTTTGCTGTTGATGTGACCTATGATGGACACCCAGTGCCTGGAAGCCCCTACACCGTGGAGGCCTCACTGCCACCAGATCCTACCAAGGTCAGTTTTTGGTTTTGGTTGAGAACTTGACCCATCGCTGTCTAATATGAGTCCTCTGGTCCAGCCTGGGAAAGGCATTTGGAAAACCTTTCTGTGATGAAAGTGAGCTCTTGGTGGCTAGCAGATGTTCTGTGATTCAGTGTGGTGGGTTCCCTGGACAGGTATGTGTGTGTGTGTCTCTCTCTCTCTCTCTGTCTCTCTCTTTCTCACATACACACACACACACACACACACACACACACACACACACACGCACATTTTCTCTGCTCATTGTTGCTATTTGCAAGACTTTGCTGAGAGACTCTTTGCCTTGGCTCCTTTTCCTTCGTTAGCTACCCTAATAACGGTCCTAGCCAGCCCACAGGGAGGGGGCTAGAATGTGGAGGCCTCAGCCCATTGTCCATTACACAAACCAAATTTACCCTGTGGAAGCTGTAAGATAGTACATAAAAAATATAATGACCTTGTTTTTCCTAACCTCCCCAATTCATATGTTTTTGGGTGTTTTCAGTGGTCTGAACAGCATGAATTCTGTAAGATTATCTCTCTGATTTATTGACGCAGATATGAGGTCCTCATTCTTTTAAAAACTTTTTTTTTATTATTATTATGAATAATTCATTGACAGATGAGGAACAACCCAAGTTGCTCCGAGGTTCATGACAACCCTTTTTCAAGCACTCAACCCAGCAAGCCCATGTGTCTGTGTTAATCAGGATGTTGGATCGCAACATCGAGCCCTGTGATTCAGCTAGGGCAAAGAATGGAGAGTCAGGGTGGACCTGCCACTTCTCTAACTGCCCCTGAGCTGAAGGCTACGCCTCTCCCACCTGTTCCTTTGAGGAGTTGGATTGTATTCTTAGCTACCTGTAGCCCTGCCTGTATTGTGGTCTAACTGTATATGTGTGTGTGTGTATGACAGTGGCCCCAGGGATACAAGCCACTTAACTAAGGTGTGCTTCAGTGTTGATTGAGGTCATGAGTGTTGAAAGCAGGTTGTCTGGGCAGCAATACCAGCTCCAGACAGGGTTTAACTTAATTCTTTGTTCAAATAGGTGAAGGCCCACGGTCCTGGCCTTAAAGGTGGTCTTGTTGGCAAGCCGGCCGAGTTCACCATTGACACCAAAGGAGCTGGAACTGGAGGTTTGGGCCTAACCGTGGAAGGTCCATGTGAGGCCAAAATTGAATGCTCTGACAACGGGGATGGAACCTGCTCCGTCTCTTACCTTCCCACAAAGCCTGGAGAATATTTTGTCAACATTCTCTTTGAAGAAGTACACATTCCCGGGTCCCCCTTCAAAGCCGACATTGAAATGCCATTTGATCCCTCTAAGGTTGTAGCATCAGGACCAGGACTCAAACATGGGAAAGCGGGGGAAGCTGGACTCCTTAGTGTTGATTGTTCAGAAGCAGGGCCCGGGACCCTGGGTCTGGAAGCTATCTCAGACTCTGGAGCAAAAGCTGAAGTTTCTATCCAGAACAACAAAGATGGCACATACGCAGTGACCTACGTGCCTCTCACAGCAGGCATGTACACGCTAACCATGAAGTATGGTGGCGAGCTCGTGCCGCAGTTCCCCACCCGGATCAAGGTAGAGCCTGCCATAGACACCAGTGGGATCAAAGCCTTTGGTCCAGGAATAGAAGGAAAAGGTGAGTTTCCAGAAGAAACACAGCTACCTACTAGGGGTCAGGACCCTAACCTGTAGCTTTTTATCTCATGCAGTGGGGTGATCAGGTGAGTGGGAGTGGGGCACAATTGAGGTACAGAGGGGTTACATAGTGTTTCCAGTGGCTTTGCTCTTGCCCAGACCCTATTTTCTGTTTCTCTGGGAAATGGAGTCTGCAGATTTTACAGTTTTTGTTGAAAAGTCAGAAATGGTGATTTTTTTTTTTTTTTTTTTTTTAAGGATAGGGTCACTATGTAGCCCTGGCTGGTCTGGAACTTGCTATGTAGACAGGACTGATGTTGACCTCGGAAATCTACTGCCTCTGCCTTCAGAAAATACTGGGATTAAATATGTGGGCCACAATACCCAGTTCCAGAAATCTTTAATATTATTTTTATATCATTGGGACTTAGTTGAAGTGAAATGTAAAATATGTTTAACAGCCATACTCAGGACACAGCAGGTCTGGCTTCACCCTATAACTTGTCCTCACTCTGCACCTTTGTTTTAGTTTTTTGAGACAGGGTTTCACAGTAGAGTCTAGGCTGGCCTTGAATGCATGACCCTCCTGCTTTATACTCCAGGATTATAGGTGTGCATCACTGCATCTGGCCAGATCCCTATCTTTGGCCACTTTTGTTGTTATTTCACCAAGTCTGCCTTAGAGGCTTCGGTTAAGGGAGAAAAGCAATGTCCAGAGAAACCAATCTCTGGACATTGAAATTATACTTAATGTGTTCAAAAGTGTGAAGAGTCTTCTGGGGTTTGTTTCTGGGTTACAAGGTATTGGTGACATTCTTATATGTGTCGTTGCTCTGCAGATGTGTTTCGGGAAGCCACAACGGACTTCACAGTTGACTCAAGACCCCTAACCCAAGTGGGGGGTGACCACATCAAAGCTCACATCTCCAACCCTTCTGGGGCCTCTACAGAGTGCTTTGTCAAGGATAATGCTGATGGGACCTATCAGGTAGAATACACACCCTTTGAGAAAGGTAAGTTCTGCTCACATTGGATTGACCCTTGTTCATTCAGAGCTGTGCTTGGTCATTTTGTCCCAGTGCCTGGTGCCCACCCCTGGGTGCTTAGCCTGCCTCAGCAGAAGATAAAAATTACGTGGAAATAGAAGTTCCCTTGCCCTCCCCAGCAAGCAATACTAGCCTTATACAGGCTATACAGGAAGGCTGAGGCTTATAAGGGGTGATGTCATGGTATGTTACAATGTGCACTTTGTCCAAAGTTTTGGAATTTTTCTTTTTTGAATGGTAGTGATTATTAAAAGTTAGCCTAAAGAGAAAGGAAAGCATCATGTCCCCTTACTTGGATATTTAATCCCTTCACCACAGTTACCTGCCTTTTTCCTATCTTTTTCTGTGTTTCCCATAGTCTTTTGATTAATGACTGGATGTTGTTTCCTAAATCAGGATAGTGTGCCTAGAGTGATTGATTTGAATATAAGCTTAGTGCTGTTTATTTCAAGAAGGTTATGTGACCTCCAGGTAAACAAAAAGCAAAAATAGTTTATATTTTTTTACAAATCAGATTAGGGGCTGGAGAGATGAGTCTGTGGTTAAGAGCACTGGTTCTTCTTGCAGAGCACCAGGGTTCAGTTCTCAGCATCCACATGACTAACAACCCTCTGTTAACAACCCTGTTCCAGGGGTCCAGCTCCCTCTTCTGACATTTATGGAGATTGTACACATGAGTGTAGTTACCTACATATTGGCAAAATACTCATAAGATTATAAACATCTCAGATTATACTGACATTACCATTTTCTTTTGTTTTAAAGATTTATTTTTAAATTATGTGTATGTGTCTGTACATATGCATACATTCAGGTACTCAGAGGCCAGAAGAGAGCATCAGATCCTATGAAGCTGGATTTACAAGCAGGTGTAAGATGCCCCATGTGGGTGTTGGGTACCTTGCAAGAGCAGTAAGTGCTCTTTACCACTGAGCCTTCTCTCCATTTTCTTAACCTGTACTTTTCAAATAGCGGTATCACACACTTAGTGTGCTGTCTGTAAATTGCTGAGTAAAACCTTGAAGTAGTGATATTACCCACAAGAAAGTCACTTGTACAGAAATGTGTTTCTGTTTGTGTTTTGGGACAGGTTTTCATGTAGTGGAAGTGACATACGACGATGTGCCCATCCCAAACAGTCCCTTCAAAGTGGCTGTCACTGAAGGCTGTCAGCCATCTCGAGTTCATGCCCAAGGTCCTGGATTGAAAGAGGCCTTTACCAACAAATCAAACACCTTCACTGTGGTTACAAGGTAATTATCTGGTTTATCTGAGGTTTTTTGTTTGGTTTCGTTTTTTGGTCTTTTTTTTTTTTCAGTTTTATAAGCCAGGCATGGCAGTTCATGCCCATATCACAGGGAGGCTAAGGCAAGAGGATTGCTGTAAGTATGGGGCCAGCCTGAGCTACAGAATGAAGAACAATTGAAGGATAAACATGAAAAGGAGAAATGAAGACTGTATATATCAAACTTTTGAGACATGTCACATTTGTTGAATCATTTTGGCTAAATGGCGTGGCTTGTGAGGGGATTTAAGTGAATTCTGTCAATAAGCAGACTGGTGTAGACTGTTAACATCTCACTTCTCTCCTCAACTCCTTACAGAGGGGCAGGAATTGGTGGGCTTGGCATCACTGTTGAGGGGCCGTCAGAGTCTAAGATAAACTGCCGAGACAACAAAGACGGCAGCTGCAGTGCAGAGTATATTCCTTTTGCTCCAGGGGATTATGATGTTAATATCACATATGGAGGAGTCCACATCCCTGGTAAGCCGTCCTTGAAGGTAGTTCAAATAATAACTGATGCTGCATGAAAACAATTCTGCTTGTCTTTCTTGTATAGAAAGAATAGTTGATTGTAGCAAACAGACGCTCTTCCCAAAGACATTACAATGCACAGTAGAACTCAGGAACATGGCAGAAAGTGGTGGCTTGGAACTTCTAGAAATAATGGTTCACATAGTGGATGGCTTAGTTTCTGATTTAAGGTAAACTTCATTTTTTACAAAATTGAAAATTCTCTTTTAAAAAACAATTTAAAATAGATGTGTATGTGTGTGCCACATATGTACAGGTCCCCCTGGAGGCCAGAAGGCCTCAGATCCCCCTGGAAAGAGAGTTGTAGGTGATTGGAACATACCTCATATGGGTGCTGGGAACCAAGTCTAGGTCCCCTGCAAGATGAATTAAGTGCTCTTAACCACTGAGCCATCATCTTTCAAGGCCAACAAAGTCTGTTTTTATGCTTGGCTCTTACTGTATTCATGTGTCTTGTTCTCTTCTATCCATTGAACCCTTCCGGCGGCTAACAAAGACATATCATTTCAAAGTCCTGTTTTTTAAATTTGTTTTCTATTTAATTATGCTGTGTAAAATTGTTTCTGAACCTTAACAGTGTTATGGAGGGCTTTTTGGTACAGTTTATAGTGTTGGCAGCATCTCTGGCTTCCACCCACAAGGTAGATGCCGGTAGGCAGCTCTCTCCATTTGTGACAACCAAAAATGTCTAGAGTTTGTTTTATATCTTGGTGAACAAAAATTACCCCAGATTAACAGTGCTGTACAGATTGAAGCCATAAGGACATGTGATATCAGTCATGGAGGACCTCCAATTTTTGTTTCAGGGAGAGGGATCTCCAGTAAGGTCTGGCTAGTTAGGTTTGCCTAACAGAATGAGCGCTGACCACTTTTTATAGACACATACATGTCTAAAAGGGCGAAGAGTGTGTATTGTGCTAGTCTGAGAGCTCCGGGGCTGTTCCTGAGCCAACTCATGCCTTGTCTTTAGGTGAGGAGAAGAGTGCAGAGCCCCACCCCAGGGTGTTTCTTCCCTCTCCCTCAGGGACCGCATCAAGTTGAAAAGGAAGGGGCTGAGGGGCCTGTAGCTAGGCTTCTGAACCAACTCCCATGAGGCAGAGTATCCACTGACTAAGCACTTTGCTGGTTATATCTTCTCTTTCCACCCTTATGTGTTAACATGCACACATACAGTCATTCCCTTCCTTTCTCTCACACTGATTAGAAAGCACTGATATTTGAAGCTAATACTGGGCCAACAAGATGGCTCAGTGGACAAAGAAAGGCACTTGCCATGTACACCTTGATAACCTGTGTTTAATCCATAGAACCCACATAAAGGTACAAAGAGAGAACTGACTCCACAAGGTTGTCTACTGACCTCCACACTTGTGCTGTGGCATACTCCCCATCATAGAAAATGATAATAATAGATTTAAAAACAATTTTTTTAGCTAATTCTATTGAGCTGGGTGTGCCTAATGCCTTTAATCCCAGTACTCAAGAGGCAGAGGCAGGTGGATCTCTGAGTTTAAGGCCAGCCAGATTACATCGTAGGATCCTGTCTCCAGAAAGATCCTGGCGGGGGGGGGGGGGGGGTTTGAGAGATGGCTCAGCAGTTAAGAGCTCTCACTGGTTGCTCTTTCAGAGGACCTGGGTTGGGTTCTCAGCACCTACATGGCAGCTAATAGCCATCTGTAATTTCAGTTCCTTGTGATCTAACGCCCTCTTCTGGCCTCCATGGGTAATGCAGAACATGGGTATACTTAACATACATTCACACAAAATGCTCATACACATAAAATAAAAATAATTAATTAAAACAAAAGTAATTCTACTTAGATGTCTAGATAAACCTTAAATCATTCAAAGGAACTAGTTTATCCTCAAACCTGTACTTGTAGTTCAGTCAATATAGATTGTTTTTTTCAAATTATTCTAGTCTCTGATCTAGAGAATTTTAACCACAAAGACAAAAAGCTCCCGCTCCAGAGGTACCTACCCTCTAGCATTTATGCAGCTAAAACTTGTGCCTAGTGATTGAAAGCAAGTAAAAGGGCCTAAGGAACAGACATGAGGTGTGACCCTCCTCCCCTCCCTCTGGAGTCTTGTCCTATGGCAGTACTTGGGATAACAGAGTTTGAGCACTAAAAATGAACAGAAGGTGGTCCCCAGGAAGACAGCAGTGTCTTTCACCAGGCAGGCCATTCTGGGTTCTATGTGCTTCTACTGGCTATGGCTCTACAATTACACCTCCTCAGCTTGGAAAGTACAATAAGCTACTAGCTTTGGAATTTCCTTGCAGAGAGAATAAAAGTTGGGGACCTGAGGGCCCACCAGGGATCACTAAGCAAACGATCCTAACAAAATGAGATGTGTGTCTGTTTCAGGCTCTGTTGCCTCCCAGAGCTAAATATCAGTTTCCTCTGAACACCAGAACTGCCCCAGGCTTAGGCTTTTAGTAAGTGTCAGGCTCCTTGGCCAAGGAGCCTTCCACAGTTGAAGCATTCTGTGACCTCCTTGCTTCTCATCTCATGTGCTTTCTTGCAAATTCTGAGTGATTAAACATTAGTTCAGATTTCCCTGCCCTCTAGTGGGTTTTAGTGTTTGGTTTTGAGATAGGGCCTCCAACTTGGTACCTTCCTGCCTCAGCCTCCCCATGCTGGTTGGTGGAGTCATTTGTTTAAGATAGGGTATCCTGTCTTACCTATAATGACTTACCTGTGGGCCAGCTGTGATCTGTTGGTGGCAGCTCCCTAGACCACTTGATTGACTGGGATTCACCATGTCAGTAGAAGGGTCACAATCAACTGGTGATGTGTACCTGGGGCAGAGAACAGGGGGCTGGCAAATAATAGTGTCTTACTACATTGGAAGGAAGTTTATCTTGCCATTGCACATTGCTTCAAGGCTGCTCCATGCTGAGTTCAGGCAGTTTCCAGTGGAGGCTCGGACTTAGTGGACTTCAGAGATAGTCTTTGTTACCTGTTAATTTTGCAATTCTCATCTGTCACTCCAGAATAAATCACTCTTTCATAACCAAACCCCAGTATGGAGAGTGGTGAGCATCTTTGCGGGAGTCAGCCATTTCTTTCATCCAGATGAAAATCAGAACACCATTGAAAGCAAGCTGTTGTTAGAAAACCAGGGTTTCAGTTCTTTTGAGTGATATTCCATCCTCTCATTCTACAAGGAATAAGCTTTCTGGGGTAAATAACAAGAGATTTTGACTTTCATGGCAGACATCTGGCAGTTCATGCCTTGTGAAACATTCAGGATACATGCATATGGCACTTGGGGACCTTGCCCAGTGGACTTGGCAGCCCAACCCTGTTGGAGACCCTGGGACACCTATTATCTGAAAAGTCCATTGATGACCCTGGCTCTGACCTTGTTCCTGTTTTTGTGCTTCCCTTACAAATCGTGATGTCCCTGTATTCTCCATGTATTACCAGTCTTCAAAATTGATATCATTAAAGAGTCAAGAGTCGGAGACTCTCAGGGTCCCCCAGGGGTCAGCTGTGCAGCAGACCACAACTTACTCTCTGAGAAACCAAGGCCTCACAGAAGAGCAAGAAACCAAAAGGCCACATGTGCTGAGAGGGTGCTGGCTTGTAGGAGGGAGAGGAAGTTGGATGTGGGTTGCAAGGCTTGCTCAGGCCTCATCCTCACCATGTACTCCCACCATTAAGTTGCCATCTTCAGTTCTTCCAACAGCTTATCTTCTCTCTCTCCTCTAGGCCTCTGCAAGAGTGGGCCCCTCTGCTACACTTTCTTCTCTATCTGCTGCCCCTGAGTTTTACCGCTGCATTGCCTAGGTCTTACCGGAAAGCTTTCTCTGGTAGACCTGGGCTACAAACCATGTTCATTGTTTCCTAAATGGTCCACTGTATACATCCCAATAAATGTTACTTCAAATGTTAGAAGGATGTGCTAGAATCATCTTGCTTGGTGGTTCCTGGAAAGCCATTAGCCACTGAGACCCCAGGACTAGGTATTATGTCTGCATGTGGTAATTGCTGTGTGGCAGATGTGGGAACAGTGCGTGGGATGCATAGCTACACAGCATTGAGGCAGTATGAACTAAGACCCATCCACCCCATCTTCAGAGGAAGCAACAGTGCAGTTCCAGGTACTCACAGGGTGGATCTTCAATTGCTTCATGCTCAGAATCTTTTGACTCTTCCAGGCAGCCCTTTCAGGGTTCCTGTGAAGGATGTTGTGGATCCCAGCAAGGTCAAAATTGCTGGCCCCGGTCTGGGCTCTGGCGTCCGAGCCCGAATCCTGCAGTCCTTCACCGTGGACAGTAGCAAGGCCGGCCTGGCCCCTCTGGAAGTGAGGGTCCTGGGCCCAAGAGGTGAGTTGGCATCCTGCCTCTCTATCCACATTCACCAACGCTGGGTAGAGACAGCCTTGACTTAGAGCAGGCACGTTGCTTGTGAGTTTGGTCATGAACTTAAATTCCCTAAATTAATGTATTATTCTATATTCTAGCTATCCAGTAAAAAAAAAATCTGCTTAAAAGTTGACTTATAGCTGGGTGTGGTAGTATAGGCCTTTAATCCCAGAGGCAGAGGCAGGGAGAGCTCTGTGAGTTCAAAGCCAGCCTGGTCTACAGAGGGTGTTACAGGCCAGCTGGGGCTACAAGGAAACCCTGTCTCAAAAGGACCAAAAGAAAAAAGTTACTACTTTTCCAAAAGTCTTTCTCCCCATGGTAATAACATGGCCCTAAGTTTCTTTCTAAAATTTCATGGTGCTGAAGATCAACCCCAGGGCCCTGCTCCTACAAAGCAAGTGCTCTATCACTGAACTACACCCTAGGCCTTGGTTTTTTGAAATAGAGATCCTCCTGCTTCTGCCTCCTGAGTGTTGGGACTTCAGACATGTGCGTTAACTTCACTTTTTCAATTAGCTCATTAAGGAAGGCAAATAGTGTTTTAGTACCTGTTTCAGCATTGGGGTGGGGGGGTGTTCAGATGTAGGCAGGTAGTAGGATTTGGAGGTGATTACTCTTTTTTGAGATGCATTTATGTGCAACATGCCACAATCTTGGGAATGCTAGGAATGTGGCTTTGTCACCTCAACTTCTGTGGAAAGAGGGTCTCTTGTGGATTGAGTTTTGTTGATAGTTGGCCTACACTGCTGGCAACCTGAAGTTAAGGTTTTGTATGCCTAATAGACTATTTGGGAACAGACCTAACTTTGTTGAAACATGCTACCAGATTTCTTTCAGTATTTAAGATGTGCCTTTATTCATATATAAATTTTCTAAGTAATCTGGGCTTCCCACCCCTGTGAACTGAGGTTTCCTCCTTTGAAGAGAAACTTTTTTAATGGAGTTCAGCATGAGGTTATGCCCTTTGAAGCTCAGGGCAGAAGTGGTTTGGGAGAAATGAGGTCATGGGGTTTGGAATCTGCCTTATTTAGTAGAGTTACTGAGCTTCAAGTGGAATGTGTACATGCATGAATGTGTGACACACATATGTAAAACTTGATGTACACATCAACCTCTAATATGGAGGACTCTTAAGTAACATCCTTTTAATTTTAGCTGTTGAAGTGGATTCCCAGTCATAGCTCAGCCCCTTGAAAGCCATCTCAGGGTTCTTTAAAGCTCACCCAAAGGTTGACTTTATGAAGACAGGTTTGCATTTTCCCATTAGCTGCTGCTTTCAATTATGTAACCCTAATGCCTCTAAGTGGCCCCACCTCTAAAATTGACTTGCCCTTGCCTCACCCGCTCTGCTTAATGAGCATGCTATTCTTTGATTAACTTCCCCTCTGATTCCTTGACCTCGTGTTCAGGACTGTGGTCTAGAGTCTATCAATCTAGTGCACGCCATAGTTGTACTTTAGCACAGTCTCTAGCCATCCTTCATCCCCCAAGGCCTCTCATTGAAGGTCCCCTTGTCGGTTAAGATTGGCACCCTCTCCTGCACTATAACTATATAAACCCTGTTGGCACCATGGTGGTCTTTGCTCAAAGGTGGTACAAGTCTTTGACTGGCTAATCCATTGGTTAATATTTACTGTTCAGAGTTCTGTTCTCTCAGGTACTTTCTCAGGATTAGAATAAAATTGCCACATCCAAGCATGCCTAACCAGCTTGAAAGACTAGAACACACCTTCAACATGTGTCTTCACCATATACCTCCAGCAGCAAGCATGGACAGTCCCCTTAATTATACTCTTGGGCAGTAGGGCAGACTGAGTATTTGGCCAATTAAAAGCTAAAGGTGTCTCTTGGGGTCATTTTTGCAACCATGAATTGTGGATCCTCTGATTCCTTTGGCCTGTGATTATGACCTGCTTGCCTTTATATTACTCATCAGTGGAAACCAGTATCTCTTGGGGATGGATGTGATCCTGTTTTAACTTATTCATGGGTGGAGTAAGAAGAGGCCAGGTTGTCATTCAGGCTCTCATCTCTGTCCTCAGGCCTAGTGGAGCCAGTGAATGTCATAGACAATGGAGATGGCACACACATGGTGACCTATACCCCATCTCAGGAGGGCCCTTACGTTGTATCTGTTAAATATGCTGATGAAGAGATCCCTCGAAGGTAAGCCACAACCTACAGAACCGGTGAGCATGGCTCTAGTGTCTCATCCACCCAGCCATTCATCCACTTTTCCATTCATCAACCAGAAAATGTTACCCAGAGTCTGTATGTATCACACAGTGTGGCACCATTCAGTGTGCTTGACACTTGTGTCACTATTGTGTTTTCCAACAGTTTATCTGTCTTCAGGTCAAAGGGAAGCTGAAATTAAGAAGTTGGGGGTCTTTGAAGAAATTAATACATTAGCTTACCAGAGGTTTCCTTTTGATGACCCTGCAAGTCATTTTATGATCAAGACAGTGAGAGTTGTGTTACCCATAGTATTCTCTAAAGAAACCTTGTTTTTTGTTTGTATTAATATCAAAAATGGTGTATAAACTCTTCACCTCTAGAACAACTCCCAAAGACTGATGGACTTTCTCTCTCTCTCTCTCTCTCTCTCTACTCCTCCTCCTCTTCCTCCTCTTCTTCCTCCTTCCTCTTTTTTACAGTGTAAACCTGACTGACCTAGAACCCACTATGTAGACCAGGCTGACTTCAAACTCACAGAGATCCTCCTATCTCCTAAGTGCTGAGATTAAAGGCATGTGCCATCATGCCCTGCTAAAATTTTCTTGTTTTTAATCATACCCCTTAAAATTTAAAAAGCTTAAGTTATGTCCCCAATATGCACATTTTTGTGAATGAACATTTGTGTGTGTGTGTGTATATATATATATATATATATATATATATATATCTGTGTACAAAAACATAATTCATAAATAATCTTAGATTGCTTAATTGATCATATACCATATAAAGCATATTAAAAATAGAATAGCAATAAAGATAGATGTAGAATGAGTTAAGCTATTAAAACTAAAGTCTTAGCATTTCCATTTTGGTGAGTATTGTCTTACCATAGCAAAGGTCCGTGTTTTCCAAAGTGATTTTGAAGTCTAGACTGTTTACTTTCCATAGGACGTTCTCATGCAGCTCTAGTCTGTTATATGATAACTTGTATCTCATGGCTCTGTATTTCTGGTTCTTTGATTAAACTTGCTGTCTTATCTGCTGTAGAAATTCTTTCAGCTCCAGGTTTCTTTGTGTAAGAGAAATCAGGTAGGGCTGGGCTGGCCTATGTAGTCTTACTGACCCAGGGTGTATATGTGTGTTTATCAAGTCCCCTTAAGGTCAAGGTGCTTCCTACATATGATGCCAGCAAAGTGACTGCCTCTGGGCCTGGCCTCAGTTCCTATGGGGTACCTGCCAGCCTGCCTGTGGAGTTCGAAATTGATGCCAGAGATGCTGGGGAAGGCCTGCTGGCTGTCCAGATCACGGTAACTCTTGAGTTTGTTGTGTTTGTTTGTTTGTTTATTTATTTACTTATATTTTGGAGCTATACCTTATAAGTTAGACCCAATATTCTGGATAAGGATAAAATCAAGGATTTTAAAACCCAGTTTCTGACCTGATGCACATGTTTGTGAGATTTTTCACAGTTAGTATCTGTTGGAGAAAAAAAAATATTTGTCTGAAGTGATGGAGGGTGTGACTCTTGATAGTGGATCTCATATATTTTTCTTTTACATCTATTCCCACACATTTATTTTAAAATGTTTAAAATTATGTATTGGATCAGTTAGGTCTAAAACTGCATGTCATATAACCTCCAGCCTCTTGTGAAAGAAGCCCAGAGGTAAGCTACTTAGGTGCTCTGTGGCTCAACAGAGGAACGAAGCTGACTCCATCTGTGTACTCTGACCTCACATCTGTCTCTATCCGTAATTTCTCCTCATAGACTACAAGCCTGTCAATGCTCTGGCCATCAGGTCTCCTTGCAGGCCACAAGGAGAGTGAAGGGGAAAATGGCTCTGCTAGATCAGTGAGGTATCTTAAGCAGTCTTGTGAGAAGTCTCTCTCCCATCTCATTTGGCAGAAGTTAGTCACAGTCAATGGTTGTACCTGGTGGCAAAGATGCTACTATGTGGAGCCTTATATTCAAGGGTAACCTAGGGAAGAATAAGTGTCCTTTTAGTGCAGAGAAAAGAAAGAGAAGGTTTGGCAGGCTGCAAATGTAGCTTTTGCCCTTTGTATCTCTATAGTTCAGCATATGTGATGCTAAAGTACTATTTATTCATGTCACAGATCTGTGACCCTCTCTTTTCCCTATGAAAACATAGCAGAACAAGATCACATTAAGCTGTCACTCTGTCTCTTCCCACTAGAGGTGCTAATTAAAGAGCAAATTAATTTCAACATGTTCACAGCAGCATCCTAAATAGCATTATTCTGTGATTCATAGGACCAAGAGGGAAAGCCCCAGAGAGCCACTGTCCATGACAATAAAGATGGCACATATGCCGTAACCTACATCCCTGATAAGACGGGACGCTATATGATTGGAATCACCTACGGTGGGGACAACATCCCGCTTTCTCCTTACCGTATCCGAGCCACACAGACAGGAGATGCCAGCAAGTGCCTGGCCACAGGTATGTAAGTGCAGAGGCACATTAAGGTCAGGATTGGTCTCCCTGTGTCACTTAATAGCTGTGTGATCTGGGCAGGTTACTCAGACTGAGTACCAGTCATAAAGACATAGAGTGAAGGTCTTCTTGATGGGAGAACATTTGGGTTCCAGAAGCTTTTTCAGGGATCAGAGATGGTATCACAAGGTTATCCAAAGATGAAATGAGGTCAGACAAGAAAGATGCCAAGCCTGGTGCCAAGGCAAGGGAGTTCTCATTGCTTTTGAAATGGGTACTTTGATTGAGGTCTCAACTCTGACAGAGATTCCCGTGAGAAACAGCAGATCTCTGCCTTTGTGAGTGGTTGGTTTGTTTGGTTCATCCAAGAGCATGTTAGATCAGCAATAGAGAAACACATGAAAGAATTTGGGATTTTCCTCTCAGAAATTTTTTTTTTCATTATTATTATTATTGTATGTGAAGATTGGGTCTGGGAATTGAACTTGAGTATTCAGGCTTGCATCATGGGACTGCAAGCACCTTTATCTGCTAAACCTCCTTGCCAGTCAAAAACTTCTTTTTAAAGACCTTTTTTTTCCCCTGGACTAGCCCTAGACTTGCTATGTAGCTGGAAATGTCCCAAACTTCTTTCCTCTACATCCTAGGTTCTGGGATGCTGGCTATATGTCACTGTACCTGGTTTTGAGTTTTTCAGTTCCTAAGAACAGCTCCTGCAACTTTGTGTTGCTTCTTAAACAGATTTCAGAACACAGATCCCCAGGGCAAGATGGCTCAGTGGACAAGGGCACTTGCCACCAGGCCTAACGAACCGAGTTCCATCCTCAGAACCCACATAGTGGAAGGAGAAATTGTTCACATGCTTTCTTCTTCTCTTCCTCTCCTCCTCCTCTATTTCTCTTTCACTAAATAAATAAATAGGGGGACACTGTGAACCACCAGTTCCAAAATAAATTGTTTCTCTTGAAATAAACAATGTGGTTCCACCCTGGATGTATTCTGTTTTTCTCATCTCCTTCTGCTCAAGACCGTAAATTGCTCGGCTTTGCCTTTTTTGTTTCACCCATGGCAAAACTTGAAAAATGCTGGCCAGACCACCACCTCTAATGGTGCCCAATTTCCAGCTCCTGGACTGGGGCGTGTTAGATGGCATGGGGATCTCCCTCTTGCTTTTCAGACTCCTGTTTGCTCCCCTAACTTAGGCAGGGTCCTGTGATGATATTTTCCTCAGCCTGGTTCTACCTGTTGATTTCTCCCCTTGTTCTGGCGTTTGAGGCCTTCCACAGACCAGCTCCATTCGTCTCATCCCTTTCTCACTGTGCGAACAGCTTTGTTAGCACTCCCTGTTTCCCTTACACGTTTTGCACATTTTAATCAGTGTGGTTTTTCTTTCCTCTGATTTAGCAAATCAGGGAGAGACTTGACTGACTGTTCGGGGAGAGTTTGTAAGGCTAGAAACATACATCCTTCAGGGTTGAGACTTACTGTCCTTTCAAGGAGGTTCTGTCACTATGCTTTGAACAGATATATAGCAGGATACTTCTCAGAAGAACTGATTGTTTTTTCTGTAACTGAGCTCTTCTCAGCATTTCAGTGGTGAGTAGAGCTGTCATGGTTGGCACTGGCTCACCTCCCTCTGCCCTATTTAACTATACCGTTTGAAAGTAGGGATTCTGGCTTGCTACCCTTTACAAATACCTAGCCGCTAAGAAAGTACCCAGCGTTAGATTACTTGCCTAGTGTGCATGAGGCCCCCAGGTTCAATCCCCAGAACTGAGAAAGAGAAAGTAGGGGAGGGGAGGCAGGGGACAAACAGAGACAGAGACTGACAATAAATGCTTAGTGTTTCTTGATAGAAGTTTTCCTGTATCCCCCCCATATAGTTTTGCCACTTTTGAATGTGGACAAAGCAAGGCTGGCCTTCAACTTGGATTAAGGAACTCTTGAGAGCTTGTAATTGTTCTTGTTAAGTGCTTGATGGACTATTCCCTTCCCCAGTGATCTTTAGGATATCCTCTGTCTAGCAACAGGTGAAGGTCTTAGCTTTACAGGCACCACAGCCTAGTGCAATCTGTTCTTGGGCATCTGAGGCACATATCCATGGCTGGTATACCCCTTCTCTCCTGAACTTTTCTCCAGGTCCAGGCATCGCCCCCACTGTGAAAACTGGCGAGGAAGTAGGCTTTGTGGTGGATGCTAAGACTGCTGGGAAAGGGAAGGTGACCTGCACGATTCTAACCCCAGATGGTACTGAGGCTGAGGCCGATGTCATCGAAAATGAGGATGGCACCTATGACATTTTCTACACGGCTGCCAAACCAGGCACCTACGTGATCTATGTGCGCTTTGGTGGTGTAGATATTCCCAATAGCCCCTTCACTGTCATGGTAAGCAAAATTCCTTCTCCAGAACGTGCTGTTATTAGCAGATAGAGTAACAACCATCATGAACCTTTACTGGGACATCCTTCCACACAGCCTTGACGTTGTTCCCTAGGTGGAATTTCTAGAAATATGAAACCCTTTGATTCATAAGGGTTTTTGGAAAAAACCTCCTCAGTCTTTGAAGTATCTGTCATGCTAAAAGACTTAGTGTCCTTGCCTAGCCTAACTCAGAAAGGAACACTTTAGAGGAAAATGTAAAACAGTAAGGAAAACACATGTGCATTTTCCTTTTATCTCCATGGCTAAAGAGGAGAGGTCCTACTGCTCTCTATTCTACAGACATGACTGTAAAGTTCCCAATACCTCCAATTGTGTTTCAGAAAGATTCAGGAGGGGAAAATGCCTTGTCTTTTGAAGCTGGAGAGATCCAGGGTAGAAGGGAGCCATCCTGTGAACATCTGTCTTGTAGATCTTCTGATTAGTAAGATTCTTCCTCCTGAAGCACAGTAGAACCATAGGAGAATTACCTCATGTAACCCTCAGAAGCAAGCCCTGTTGACCCTGTTAAAATGAGGAGTGCCCAGTCTAGACAGATACCAGGTGCCATGTGGGCTCCCTTGGTGGGTCCTTTGATGCAGAAGAGCAGCTACCCTCAACCACAGTCCTAGGGCTGCCAGTGACCTGGCCCCACCCACAGCCTATGAAGAGCCTTCTAATTACTTCATGTTGTACAGTAATGGAAAAGAGCCAAGTCCATTCCAAACAGAGGCCCAGGAGCTCTCTTCCCATCTATAATCTGCTGTAGCTTTTCTCCTTTCCCTCAGTGTTTATAAATGTCATGCCAGAGCTCTGGAAGCTCTTTCATATCTCCAGTATGTAAACACTTGTCAACTTTGGATGTTGCCCATTTGGGAGTGTTTTTCTTCTACAGGGGAGAAAACAATGCAGTGAGAAAGTTGATGACCTTATTTACAGAGAAGGGTCCCAGTTGCAGTTTTAAGACTTTGTGTTTATTCTGTAGCAGTTTTGATTTTTGTTGGCTAGAATAAGGTGGGATGGAAGAGCAATCATCAGGGAGAGGTTATGGTGGTACTGCAATGGGCCAGGGATTAGAGACCCCGGATCCTGAGAGGGTCTGAGTGAGAAAACCAGAGGTGAAAATTTGGGAACCATGTTAGTCAGTGGGCCGGATGCTTGAAGTCGAAGCTTCCAAATTGATTAGGAAATCACAGAAGCCCTAAGTACTCAGAAAGCTAGAGTACCTTGTGGTCACCCACTGCCCTCTCATCACTGGGTGGATTCTCTGCCTCTCTTTATAGGCTTGAGGCTAGAAGAGCAGGGACACTGGGCACAACATTGATAGTTCATGCCTCAGGGACATTGCAGGCTTGATCATTATGTCACACACATGTGACATGCAGATTCAAGGATGAGCAGCTTAACTGCCTGTCACCTTTGAGAAGTCCTGTTTCCAAGGCTATGTAACCTAGCCCTTGTATGACCTTCCTGCTGGTGACATGATGCTGAATCGGTCCTGTTAGAGCTGGCCCTAGAAGTGAAGCTACCTTATCAGATGAGAGAGCACACAGCTTCTTGCTGCTATGGCTGAGAATAGGTGATGAGAGACCTTTCCCTATTGGGTCATTTGGATCAGGAGCATTGTGTTGGCAATTCTTAAAAATGAACGTGCTCCCTAAAACTTAAAGACATTTACTGGGCTGCGGAGATGGCTCAGTGAGTAAAGCGCTGTTGCACAAACATGAGGGCCTGAGTTCAGATCCCCAGCAGCCACATAAAAATCCAGGCTTGGCAGTGTGTGCCCATAGTCCCAGTGATGAGAGGCAGAAACAGAAGGATCCTTAAGGCTTGCTTGACAAACAGTCTACCCAATCTGTGAGCCCCAACTTCAGTGAGAGACCTTGTCTCAAAAACTAAGGCAGAGAGCAACATAGAGCGAGACCATTCCACAACAGCAAACAACCTACTGGAGCAGTGGGGAGGAGACAGGGCTCAGGTTGTAGTATCTTGAGTAGTAATATCCATCCAGTGTGATTCCCAATTAATCTCCATTTGCCGCTGACCAGGCCACTGATGGGGAAGTCACAGCCGTGGAGGAGGCACCGGTAAATGCATGTCCTCCTGGATTCAGGCCCTGGGTACACTTGGTTTTGTTTTTTGCATTTCTGTGTTTACTCAGCCTTCATTTCAGAAAAGCTGTCGCCTGCTTGGGAGTTGCTTAAGCCCCCTGGGTGTCCTGGCCGTTGGTGTGTCCCCCTGCTGATCATCTCATCACCATGATCCTGCTTTCTCTCTATAAATCCACCTTCATCACCATCTGCTCTCCACGAATCGCCAACCATCGTGCCTGTGATCACGCTCCATGCAGTTTTTCTCCATGTTTAACCAGCAAGATGGACAGTGGTCAGCAGGCTTCCTGCTCTGACTCCAAGCTGCTACTTGTGCACCTGGTTTCTCTTTAGGGGCAAAGCCACCCACTGCTGCTCTGTCCCATTAAAACACACCTTCTTTTCCAGGCCACAAGCAACTAAACCTTTCCAGGTGGAGCCTCTTGGGATTTGGACATTGCTTTCTCTCCCTTTTCCATTTTCCTGAGGGCACTGCTGGGAATTTTACAAGCAGACCGCTGGGCAAGCAGTTTCTAGTGAATGGTTGATAGGAGGGACTTTGACAGTCCTTCAGATTCTGCCCTGGGCTTAGGCCCAGTTAGACAAAGCCCACACTACACAGCTGGCCATACCTCCAAATCCAGGCCTCACTAGCTTGTAGAATTCCCAATGGCTCTGCCCCTGTAGCTCCACCAGTCCGTGCTGTTGTCCATTATACCGAGTGACCACTGTTTCCTGTTTTTAGGTGACTGAAGAGGCCTATGTCCCAGTGAGTGACATGAACGGCCTAGGGTTTAAGCCTTTTGACCTGGTGATCCCATTTGCTGTCAGGAAAGGAGAAATCACAGGTAAGCCTCTTGTGAAAACCACCTTACTTTTGGTCTGTTGCACCTATAACTGGTTCTTGCTCTAACAGGTGGGTCCACAAACCCTTAAGATTATAGAGTATATTTCTCTGAACAGGTGGTTCATTTATAACTCATTACTTTCTTAATGTGATTCTCTTTAAGCTAAGAACTTGTGTTCAGATACTCTCCACATCCGGGTTCCTTCTGCCTTTTTCCCCGATTTCTTTTATTCATTCCCTTCCCACATTCAGTCTGACCTTGACACAGATCTGGGTATAAGGTTCTTTCTCAAATCTCAGCCTGCTTCTCCTAGAGTTCTGCTCTGCTAGGTTTGTGGTCATTTCAATTCCTGTCTGAACTTCTAATTTGCCAGTTGTAGAAACCATTTATTTATGAGTTGCATTTTGTGGAAATGAAAGTGGCATTTTGTGTAAAAAAAGCAAGTCTTGATTTTCCTGTTGCCGGGCTTGGACGTTGGAAGCAGTGCGAGAGGTCTTGTATCTGACAGCCCTTGTTATAAGGACACCTGTGTATTATGTCTGCCGCTTTGGGAAAGCCGCCAGTGGGCTTACTGCCCTGTGTCCTTGGCTCTCCAGGAGAGGTCCATATGCCTTCTGGGAAGACAGCCACCCCTGATATTGTGGATAATAAGGACGGCACAGTCACTGTCAGATATGCCCCCACTGAAGTCGGGCTCCACGAGATGCACATCAAGTACATGGGCAGCCACATCCCTGGTAAGTTTGACTCAGCCACTTGGATGGCCACTTGGACATGTGGGAGACTAATGGACTCTCCACAGTATACTCAAGGATGCTGTGTTGGCCTGCCTGAGAAAACAGCCTTGAGAGCCTGCCACAATGCACCTACTTCCTGAGGAGATAATAGACTCAGTATCCTGGGTCATAGTGCAGGGCCTTGCAGCTGTGCTTGTTTGTCTTAGTCTCTGTGAGAAATGTGGCCAGAGATCAAGGTTTGAGAAAAACAGGCTCAGACAGAGGGACTTTCCACCCTGGCCTGCAGAACCCTGTGGGGTATGAGGTTCAGGATGGGGTCAGATCCTGAGATGAGGGGATAAGAAGATGGCAGCTGGCCCTTGAGGAGGCTTGTGTTTACTGGCCACTGACCATCCCTGTGTTGTCTTATTGGTTTTGGTTTTTAACTGTCTGAATATTTTCTAATTTAACATTTTGAGTTGGCAATGTGTTCATACCCATAACCTCCACCTGCCTTCTCTTTGAGACTAATTGTTGGTCATTTTTATGTCCAGTTTAGACGCTAGGATTACTTGAAAATGGGCATATAGATTTTAAAACCTAGCCCCCTTTTCTGTAAACAGTAGAGTACTTAACACATCAGTCTGTCCTTACTCTGTACTCTGACAGCATGTTCAGGAAAACTGTGTGGGCATGCTTAGGTGGGCATCTTGGTGCCTTGCACCATCTGTCACCGCTGAGCCATTGCATGTTTCTCTGGTTCCCTGCTGGAGAATTTTAGCTCTTCCAATCATTGCTGTCTCCTGTCTTTACTGGGAGAATAGCCTTTCACATCTGCTTCACACACCTGCGAGGATGTACTGTGGGATTTGTCCCCAGAACAGATGTGCTATGGGACGACTACAGGCTTCTTTAAGTAGATTTTCCCATATTGCCCTTTCTGGGACTGTTACATCTCCATCCCAGCAGTGGAAGAGTGCACCTACCATTCCCACAGCCTTGCTGATAGAGTGTGCTTTCTGAATGTTGCTCTTTTGCCAGTCTAATGGCTGAAAAACACACGATGCCTTGACATTACCTTATTTACCTTTTCCCTGAAAATGAGATTAAACCAACTTTCCTTATCATTAAGTGTCACTCCCAACTTATTTTCTTTGCACTGAACATTTGTATTCTTGGTCCATTTTTTTTTATTGGATCTTCAACCCATTAGAGAAATTAACCTTTTGAGGTGGTTCTGATTCTGAGCTTGTCACTTGCTTTAATTTATGTTCATATGTATGCATAGTACTTGATTAAAATAAATATGTGTTACCTGATTCTGATTAAATATTCTGACATAAAGTTTTAAAAAGTCATTCTCAAACTGTGGGTGTTATAGATGGGTTATAACTTATATATGCCGTATATGAATATAATTTACTTTGTACTTCATGTGACACACTATGGAAAAATCTCTCAAGTTAGTACATACAGACTATTTTTAATGTTCCATGAGTAGATCAATCCCCATTATATGTTGAAGTCTTTCCTTATGTGTGTGTATGAACACTGGGAATTAAAGAGCTTGCATCTGAGAGTCAGGGTGGGCAGGGAGGATGACTGTGGGGTCCATTCCTAGAGTTCGGCTGCTTGGATCAGGAAGCCTTACATTTTGAATGGCATTGGCCAGCAGCCTTCCCTCTAGTAAGCAGATCATATCTTCACATGGCACAGATGCTCTTCTCGTTTGCCAAGCTCTAGCTCCTCTCCCTCTAGTCTGGGAGCAGCCTTGGGAGGTGACAGACCTGCCTTCCAGTAGGTAAACACTGATTGTCTGAGGCATCTTAATGATCTTAATGAATCCCTTGTGTCCTTGGCAAATACAGAGAGCCCCCTCCAGTTCTACGTGAACTACCCCAACAGCGGGAGCGTTTCTGCCTATGGTCCAGGCCTTGTGTATGGAGTGGCCAACAAAACTGCCACCTTCACGATTGTAACCGAGGATGCAGGAGAAGGTACTGTGTGTTTATACTGTTTATGAACTTGTAATCCTCCATTTGGAGAGATGAGTGAACATGATTGAAGCTTGCACAGTGGCACATACAGTCCCAGCTATGCAGGAGGCTGAGGTGGGAGCAGTACTTGAGCCCAGGGGCACAGATCTACCCTGAGCCATAGTGAGACCTCATCTTAAAGGAAAAAAATCACTACTGTGTGGAAATACTTGTCTCACCTGCATCCCCTCTCACAAAACAGCCTGTCTCTGTAAAGCTCTTCTGTCTTCTATCCAAAATAGAAATGTTTAAAATCTTATAACCTGAAAGAAATAGATTTTGTGTTATGAATTATGGAATGGGACTCTGAGAATTTAAGAGGGCTTTTGGTCAAGGATGGTTTTATTTTTGTTCTTTGTGCTCACTAATCCTCAGGAGCCCCCACAAGTTATTTGGTAGTACATTCTAGCCATTGCACTTTCCAACCACAGTATTGCCCGAGTCCTAAGCCTGTGCTTTCAATGGTGGCATCCACCCTGACCACCAGTGACAGTCTACACTAGCCTATCCTGTTTGTGTGATTGATTGAGAGCACTTGGTTTCATCCTTGTCTCTCACATTCTGGGAAGCTGGTATTATTTAAGGGAATAGTTGACAGTGGTGGATCTTGCCAGTGGATTTCAGACTCTTGTAGAACATGTCAGTCTGTTGTTGCAGATGAGTTGTCCCTATAGAAATAAGGAAACTGCCTAACCTTCCCTCTTCCACGCTCCCACTCACAGGTGGTCTGGACTTGGCTATTGAGGGGCCCTCAAAGGCGGAAATCAGCTGCATTGACAACAAAGATGGGACATGCACAGTGACCTACCTGCCCACCCTGCCAGGCGACTATAGCATTCTGGTCAAGTACAATGACAAGCACATCCCGGGCAGCCCCTTCACTGCCAAGATCACAGGTACAGGTGTTTGGCTTGCAGGAGTGTCCCATGGGCAGTCAAGATGCCCCTGATCCTTATTCTTCAGCCAGCCTGAGTAGCAAGCTAGGCATGTAGGTTTCACAAACTCTTTGAGGAGGATCCGGGGGCAAGTTCATGTTCAGGCAGCTTTAATTTCTCCTTTACTCAAAACCTAGGAAAAACAAGAGCTACCATCTGGAGTGTAAGCCTTCAGTTAGAGACATTAACTCAGAGAGGCCCTTCAGCATCAGACTAGACAAGGTTTCCACTCCTTTTTACGGGTCTGAAAGCAGAAGTTTGGCAAGGTGGTTGGTGAGCCAAGCTCGTAAAGTATTCTGGGATTTAGAGCCAGATTATCCCATTCCATAGCCCATGTTCCTGACCTCTGTTCTGCCTGCTGAGTTGGGAGCATGCTCACAGTGGGCTATGAAGGAATGCACAAATCAAGGTCCTTGTTCTCCCAAGGTGCTTAGACCTGTGTAAAGCAGGTAGCAGCACTTCGTGGAGTAGGACACTCTCTGGAAATGCCCAAGGGCATGGCAGATGGGCAGTGCCTTCCATTGCTAAAGATTCTTTTTAAAAATTAATTCCCTAAATTAGAGTATAAAATAATGGGGTTTGTTTGGAATTTTTATGCTTTTTTCAAATGGGCCCCTCCCCCATCCCTTCTCCCACCCATGCCTCAACCTCTTGGTCCCCTTCCTACCCTTAGATAGTCCCCTTTTCTGTTTTCGTGTCTCACATTATTACCCTGTTTCCCCCAGTCTTCCTTTAGATATCTTCTTCCCCTTTCTTGAACCTCTTTCTAGTCCATCCTCTCTTCCTCCTCCTCTCTCCTTCTCTCTGTCTCTTAAATCTATATTCTGCATATGGCACAAAACATGTAGTCTCTGTCTTTGAATCTGGCCTATTTCGTTTAACATGGTAATTTCCAATTCCATCTATTTTTCCAATAAATGCCCGGATTGGGTTTTTTTCTTTGCAGCTGAATGAAATTACATTATGTATGTGGAATTTTCTTTATTCATATGTTGATGGGTATCTAAGTTGGTTACATTTCCTAGCTATTATGAGGAGTATAGCAATAAACATGGATGTGCAAGCATCTCTGTGGTGTGTGGACTTAGAATCCTTTAGGTATATATCTAGGAGTGGTATATCCGGGTCATGTGGTAAACCTACTTTTGGATTTTTGAGAAAGTTTCACACTGATTTCTGCAGTGACTGCGTCAGTTTACATTTCCCACCAGAAGTGAATAAGTGTTCCTCTTGTCTTACATCTTTGCCAGCATTAATTCTTGTTTGCATTCTTGATAATAGCCATTCTGATTGGGGTGAGATAGAATCTCAAAATAGTTTTAATAGGCTGTCTCTTCAACGTGGTGATTATTTTGTTTGTTCTGCAGAAGCCTTTTAATTTCATATAATCCCATTTGTCAATTTTGAGATTATTTCCTGTGCTGTTGGAGTCCTTTTTCAAAAAGTCCTTACATAAACATGTCTATAACTTCAAATGTCTTCCACTAGCAGGTTCTGGCCTCACATTAAGGTGTTTGATTCGTTTGAATTGAGTTTTCTGCAGAGTAAGAGATAGGGATCTAGTTTCAGTCTTCTACATATCAAAGATTCCTTTAAATTAAACTAGTTCACAAGGATTTGCATCTCCAGTTTCTGCTAGCTCTGTTTGAACCAGACACAGGCATCCTGGGTTAGTCGTATGTACTGGTTGCTGGAGGTACATGTTGATCACATACCTGTGGGTAATAAGTTCCTGACTGTTCATCTCTAAGGGGCATGTAGAGATGTAGACTGTGGGCTCTTGAGAGCCAGAGCTACCATGTGATAGGACTGTGGTGCGGCTTTTTCTCAGATGATAGCAGACGCTGCTCCCAAGTGAAGCTGGGCTCAGCTGCCGACTTTCTTCTGGACATCAGTGAGACTGACCTCAGCACACTGACGGCCAGCATCAAGGCCCCATCTGGACGCGACGAGCCCTGTCTGCTAAAGAGGCTACCCAACAACCACATTGGTAAGTTCCAACTGCCTGCATGGGTGGGAGGCAGGGACTCCTAAGTCTTTTCTTAGGAGGCGGCTGGCACATCAGAGTCATTACTATGACAAAAGTACCTGAAAAAAGCAACTGAAGTAAGGAATGGCTTATTTTGACTGATAGTTCAGGGTCAGTCAAATCCATCATGTTGGCTGCAGGAGTATGAGCAACTGGTCACATTGCATCTGCAGTCAAGAAGCAGGGAAAGATGCTGCTGATGCTCAGCTTGCTCCCTCTTTGTTATAGTCCAGGACCCCAGTCCATGGAATGGTACTGCCCACACTTGAGGGTGGGTCTTCCCACCTCAATTAACCTAATCTAGAAATGTACTTACAAACATATCCAGAGGTCTATCTTCTAAGTGATTCTAGATCCCATTAAATTGACCATCAACACATTCCATAAGCATCCAATCATTCTCCCTCCCCGACCTCTTCTCCTCCATGCTTTTCCCCCTCCACTTTTACAAACCTCAACCTATGTTCTGGTCCAGGCATCTCCTTCATCCCTCGGGAGGTGGGTGAACATCTGGTCAGCATCAAGAAGAATGGCAATCATGTGGCAAATAGCCCCGTATCCATTATGGTGGTCCAGTCTGAGATCGGTGATGCACGCCGAGCCAAAGTCTATGGCCGAGGCCTGTCAGAAGGACGCACTTTTGAGATGTCCGACTTCATCGTGGACACAAGGGATGCAGGTCTGTGGGATGGTCCCAAGGGAAAAGCCTAGAACTTGTGGGAACTGACTTCTTTTTGCTAAGACTATTCCATATTTTCATTCCCTTTCCTCTCCAAGCATCCTTTAATCCTAACACTCGGGAGGCAGACAGAGGCAGGTGGATCTCTGTCAGTAAGTTCAAAGCCACCCTGGTCTACATAGCAAGTTCCAGAGTTCCAGGCCAGCTGGGGCTACAGGGAGACCCTGTCTCAAAAAGACAAAAAAAAAGAAAAGAAACTGAGGTTCACAGGTCTTACTATTACCCCATCTACTGAGATTCAAACCCAGATTCACAAGAGCTCACAGACCCCTTTTCTATTATGTGTATTCCTGTCATTGTTCTACGATTTCCAGGGTCTCTGCAGAGGATATTCAGTTAACTGGCCAAGACTGTGCTCAGTGCTTTGCAGTAAATAAGGCAGAGCCTCCCAATCCTTTATTGAGATGATTTGAGTTAGGTTGGACCTCTCCCAGGCTATACCACATCCAGTGCCTTCATATTCTGCCTTTTTGAGTGACAGCTACATGCTGAGTTCTAGACAAAGTCATAATCCCAGGACAGAGACTGGAAAATTTCTGTCCTAACTCAGCACTCACTGTTGAGTCCTCATGCTAATAACCTTTAGGTCTAGTGACCTGGTTGACGCAGCTGTTTGCTGTCTAAAAATTCGGCCTCTTAGTTATGTGGCTGGTACTAACCCCTTGAGGATAGTACAGACGTTTCCTGAGGGCCGTGTGGTTGCACAGGACCCCTGCTCAGTGGAACATGATCAGTGGATTCTTTTGCTGGGGAACTTCTTAGAGCCTCTTGCTTTACCATGGGTTCCTTAAGCAGAAACTCTATAGAAATTATTTAAAATTTAAAAATCAAATATTCTTTCTGCCTTCACCATACTCCTCTCTCAGGGAGTTGCTGTTAGAACATCTGGGTTGTTGCAGGTTATGGTGGCATATCCTTGGCAGTAGAAGGGCCCAGCAAGGTGGACATCCAGACAGAAGACCTGGAGGATGGTACCTGCAAGGTCTCCTACTTCCCCACAGTGCCTGGAGTTTATATCGTCTCCACTAAATTTGCTGACGAGCACGTGCCGGGTATGAATTCCTTTGCTCTCCTTCTTCTGTGACGCTTCGGTTTTTAGTAAAAGCCATGCCTCATCCTCAGGACTGCTCATGGGAGCCTTCTCTCTCTTGCAGGAAGTCCATTCACTGTGAAGATTAGTGGTGAGGGAAGAGTCAAGGAGAGCATCACCCGGACTAGCCGGGCTCCATCTGTGGCCACTGTCGGCAGCATTTGTGACCTGAATCTAAAGATCCCAGGTGAGTGCAGGGGGCTGGTGGAACAGTGTTGCCTGTTGGGAAATCAAATCTAGGTATGACGCAGAGCATACTGTCCACCTCAACTCTAGGGACATTACATTTTATGATTTTCTTACCTGGTTTTTAAGTTTTTGAATTTTATTTATTTTTATTTTATGTGTATGAGTATTTGCCTGCATATAAGTGCCAAAAGAGGACCTCAGAGCCCCAGGAACTGAAATTACAGGTGATTGTTAGCCACCATGTGGGTGCTGGGAACTAAGCCCAGGTCTTCTGCAGGAGAACCCAGTGCTCTTAACTGCTGAGTCATCTCTCCAGCCCCTATTTTTTAATTTTAAAAAAATTACTGATTTTATGTGTATGAGTGTTTACCTGCAGGTATGTAAGTGTACTAAGAAGGTGCAGTGCCCCTGGAGGCCCAAAGAGGGCATTAGATAATGTGGAACTGGAGTTAAGGATGGGTGCTAGTCATCATGTGGGTTCTGGGAACCAAACCCATGTCCACTACACCCCAGTGCTCCTAACTGCCGAGCCATTTCTCCAGGCTCTGGTTTGATATTGAAAGAGTTGTAAGCAATATGTTTTTTGAAGAGATGATGTAGTTTAAGAATAAATTCTAGGGGGGCTGAAGAGATGGCTTACTTTTTAGTAGGTTCTGATTGGCCTTAAACTCATGTGAGCCTTCACAAAGGCTCACTTAGGAAAAATTGGCTTACTATCTTTTTCTTCTTTGTAATAAAAATAGTTTTGTTGTATTACCTAGGAGGAATTTAGCTATGCCTTTAGATTTACTCTTCACCAGTTAACATAATGGTCAGTGGGAGGCATGGCTCTGCTGCTGCCAGTATCTGGAAGAATTTAAGAGGGGGTAGCCTAGCAGCCACCTTCTCACATTTTTAATTTTACTTATAAATTGAGGAGAAGGCCATACAGTCTGCCTGAAATGTGGCCTGGATTCTTTCTGTGTAGAGGATCACTGTAGCAGTGAAAGGCTACATCAAGGATCCTCTGCCCACAAGGTGGCACATGCTGTGGAGTTGTGTAAATTCTACAGGGAAAGGAAACATAGTCTTAAAAGATGCTCGTGGACTAGAGATATATCCCAATTGGTACAGTGTTTGTTGCACAAGTGTGAGGACTTTAGTTCTAGCCCCAGAACATAGGTTAAAAAATGTTAGCGCTGCTGGTATGTACTCGTGATACCAGTGCTCGGGGAGGAAACAAGGAAATCTGTGGGGGCTGACTAGCCATCCAAACTGAACTGATGATCCTGAGGCCAGTGAGACAGTCTCAGAAAACAAGGGGAATGGTTCCTTAAAAAAAAAACACCTGAGCCTGTCCTTTGGCCTCCACATACAAGCATATGTGCACATGCACCTGCTCACATGCACATGGACACGCAAATACAAAACATACGCCTATTCTCATGAGGGACGGGGCTCACTTCCCAACTCTGTGCCTTCCATCTGTCCTCATGCTGTGCGTGCTTCTTTTACTCTCCCCTCTGAGCTGTAGTTGATGGGTTCTTGAGCATACACAGACACTAGTCATGTCTGAATGTAGTTGTCTAGTTACTACAGTCAACACAAAATCATTTTTGAAGAGCTGTGTCGATTGCATGTGGTGGCACAAGGTTCATGTGGATTGCCAGGATGTGTCCCTTTCTAGTGCATTTCACACGTGGCTAGACCTTGGTAAGACTCCCCACACACACCCGAAATGGATTGATGATGCTGTCCACCAGCACAGGCCCCCTGCCTTTCATTTCCATCGGAAAAAATGTGGTATCTAGCTTTCAGTCTTGTTTTTGCAGTTACTAATGATGTGCACTTAGTTTTTGCTTTCCATTTTTTACTTTGTAAATGACTCATTCTGTTCTCTTTGCCTCCTCCTCTCCTGAGGAATTAGTATCTGTGCAGTGTGGGCGTCTGTCCTTTGTCTTAAACCTCCTCTGGCTCTTGATTACTTGGCTGTCCTGTTCAGTTACTCTCAGTTCCTTAATAACATAGTAAACTGAGGTAGATCCCTTTCCCTCACTGTCCACCTATCCTCTCTCATCAGTTAACATGGGAGAGCTCATTAGCTCCTGGAGGCCCAGGCCACATGGGGTGTCTTAGTCAGTTTGGGTGCTATCAGAGAGAAGCATAAGCTGCATAGCAACCTACAGACACTCATTTTTCACAGTTCTGGTGGCAGAGAGTCATCGTGGCTAGGTCCCAGTGAAGTTCCTCTTCCACATTGCAGGTAGCCAACTTCTTACCTACTCACTTGGTGGAGAGGAAGTGGGTACTCAGGATTCTTTTGAGGGCAGTAAGCTATTGTGATGGTTCTACTTCCTGACTTTATCGCCTCTGGATTGCCTTCCCAGTACCTCACCTCTTTATGTCATTTGATGGTGTTTCCCATAGGAGTCTTGAAGGAACACAAACATTGAGTCTGTACCATGATGTGACCTCTCCTCAACCTCCCTTTCCTTCTCTGTCCATAGGGTTCAGAGTCATGAACTGCAGCAAAGTGCAGTTTCATTTGGGCTCTAGGTGATGGCAGTACCCAGTGACACCCACCTGTCTCCTCCACACCAGTTAAGGCGCAGTTTTGTCTGTGATGTGAGCAGCTTATAGCATAGACATGATTTGTGTCCTGGTGCTTGTGACCCAAGGCATTGCTTTTCTGAAAGTGTGGCCTCTGGTCCTCTATTTGCTGAAAGCTTTGCTCATGCATGATTGTTCTTTACCATTGAGACTAGCATGTGATCACCTTTATTTCTGAATGCTTTTGACTTTCCTTGTTGCCTGAAGGAAACCACAAGACTTCTTGACACTAAGAAATGGAGGCTGTTATGTTTTCTACCTTCTTTCTCTAGAAAAGAGCTCATCTATGCATGACAGATGGCCGCCACCTTTTCATAGAAACACCCAAGCCACTGTGGGTTTTATCACATGCTGTAACTGCCAGCTTAGATCCTGGTTTGGTGGAGTAACTAGGCTTCAGCCAGGAGAGCTGTTGGTGTACAGTGGGGCAGGAAGTGCCAGTGTCCTAGGAGGCTAGCTTTGCTGGTAGTCTGAAGGGTCTTACCCCTTCGTGCTGGTTACAAGAGGGCGGACCTCCAGCCCCAAGGGGAGGGAATCCAAGCACTTCACACCCCTGTTCTCGCCTCCTCCCTTCCCCCCACCATCATGCCACTGCTTGCCTTGCATGTCCTGTCCTGCTCCAAACCTTTGCCCTGATCATCATCTTCTCTCAACCTCCCACTCAGAAATCAACAGCAGTGACATGTCTGCCCATGTCACCAGCCCATCTGGCCATGTCACCGAGGCAGAGATTGTGCCTGTGGGGAAGAACTCGCACTGCGTACGATTTGTGCCCCAGGAGATGGGCGTTCACACGGTCAGCGTAAAATACCGTGGGCAGCATGTAACAGGCAGCCCCTTCCAGTTCACTGTGGGGCCACTTGGTGAAGGGGGTGCCCACAAAGTCCGGGCAGGAGGCCCTGGCCTGGAGAGAGGAGAAGCAGGGATCCCAGGTAAGAATTCTGGGTGAGTTTTGACCAGAGAAAGATAGATATGCAGTGTACCCCTTGCTCTAAGGAAAAGACTTCAGTGGGTGGCTGTAAGGACATTTCTTAGGGAAATCACTCACCTATCCAAAACCAAGCAGGCTTAGAGAGAGGGGTTTTGCTAAGTCTATAACATTAGTAAACATTGAGTCTCTTAAGAGGAGAGCACTGTTTCCAGAGCATTCTTAAGGGCCTGTGTGGAATACACTAGAATGCTACAAAACTGCTTGACACATCCCTTCCTGTGATGACTGCTGAGAGAAGAGGGGTGGAGGAAGCCCGGATATTCTCATCCTTTTCTGGCTTGGTTTGGGTGTGTTCTGTGGTTCTAGGTTCTCCATGAGCTTCATGATCATCAGTGGTGCTTGAAAATCCATGATGATGGCCCTTGCTTGGGATTATGGGAAAAGTAAAGCACTGGCAGCCACCTGAACCTTCATTGCTGGCTTGAACTAGAAGAAGGGCAAGGGCTCTCAGGCTCGCTCACTAACCAGGTGTTTCTTTGCTCTCAGCTGAGTTCAGCATCTGGACCCGGGAAGCAGGTGCTGGAGGCCTCTCCATTGCTGTGGAGGGCCCTAGTAAGGCCGAGATTACATTTGATGACCATAAAAATGGGTCATGCGGTGTGTCTTATATTGCCCAAGAGCCGGGTATGTACTCAAGGGATAACTAAGAGGATGTTTTTCTTTTTTGGAGATGGTTTAATTTCTAAGATCAGAAACTCATCAAGCTAGCTCCAATACACTTTGGGCATTGGCATATGGAAGAGCCTTCTAGAAACCCAGTCACAGAAAACAGCTGGGCTTCAGAGAGATGAGAATTCTTATCATCTCTTACCTTTTACTCTTGGCCTCGCTGCTTGCTATCTTTCAAATGCTTTATCTGTTCCCTGGCCAGCCATACTGTCTGCCCACACCTGACCTGTGGCTGGTTTACCTGCTCTAGAAGAGTGTCCTCAACATTTGAGCTCCCGGAACAGTGATTTGTCACCTTTTTGTGCCAGAGACCTTTTTGGCATCTAGTAAAGCCTGTCTGATCTCAGGATAATGTTTCAGAGCACACAGCATGAAACATATCAAATTATAAAAGAAATCATTTATATTAAAATACAGTTATCAGAGCTAGGTATGATTCCTCATGCACTTAGAGGCTGAGGCAGAAGGATATCCATGGATTTGAGACCAGCCTGAATTGCATAGTGAGCTCCACACTGCTGACCTAGGCTGTAGAGTGAGACCCTGTCTCAGGTAGATGGATAATGCAAATTATTTTGTTAGTCAAGCCTGTGGATCTCCTGGATTCCATACATAGATTCTTGGGGGGACCCTGTGGACCCAGGTTAAGAATCACTGACCTTGTCCAAGTAAGAAAATCCCATTGACTCAAGGTTAGCCAGGTGACCTTTTAGCCAGTCAGCTGTGTCCATTAAAAGAGGGCTAGTCTGAAGACATTTGAGCCTAGCTAAGAAGCAAGAGGCTGCTCTGGAAACACCTTTTTGGAATCTCTGATATGGTGGGGCTTTCCTGTCCCAACAGGTAACTACGAGGTGTCTATCAAGTTCAACGATGAGCACATCCCTGACAGCCCCTATCTGGTGCCCGTCATCGCGCCCTCTGACGACGCTCGCCGCCTCACTGTTATGAGCCTTCAGGTGAGACGCAAGGAAACATCTATCTCCTTGGCCACAGGCCGACCAGTGAAACCCCTGGACTCCTGAGGCCGCTTTAATCCTCCTTTGGGTGCCCAGCCTTTGTTGATAGTTGGCACCCAGGTGTTGCTAATCTTAGGGAAACAGTCCTGTGGCAGGATCACCTCCCCACACCCTGAGGGCAGAAGACAGTATGAGCAAGCAGAAACAGACTAAGTCAACAATGTGCCTTACCATTCAGGGACGAGTTTGCTTTTAAATATTTATTCAAAAGAAACAAAGGAAGCCCGGTAATCATTGGAACAGGAGGGCTTTCAAAACAGAATAGACAAAACTGACAGTCTACTAGTGTGTAACCTGCTATTGTTGGCTTCCTTTCCCCAAAGTTAACTTCTCTGCAATTTTCTTATTAGAGTGATTTATTTGGGGTAAGTGTTCAAGGAACTATGCTAAGAACTTTATCAGTGATATTCAGTAAATCTTTGCAGCATCTTGGTAAGTAGCATCTCTTGGCCCCAGGACCCAGCTGGTCTCTCTCCCCAAAGCCTGTGCTTTGAGACCTCACATGCCTCAGTCTCCCCACTGATGTGGTGGCAGATAACTCCATAGTTCAACCTACTAGGGTGCCGGCAGATATGCACACACCCTACCACACCCCGTGAACACAGGTCACTTAATTCCAAGTTACATTAGCACCAGAGCCAAACCAAGAGCCACTGGGGCTGCCTGTGCTCAGGACACTGAAAAAGAATTTGTCTGAATTAGGAGAAACAACTAAGCTATAGAGTAATACCAGAATCCCTTAAATGAAAATTCTAGTGAATGGAGTTTCTAAATAGCCTTTGGCTGCCCCAGATTCTTGAAAATGCTGGGTTAGAATCTAATTTGGAGTCTTGAATTGGTGATAGAGCCACACATTTGGTTTATATTTGAGATTCCAATCTTAATGCTGAGAGAATTGGACTGCTACTAATTATTCCAAACACAAGTCTTCCAGTCAGAGACCAAGACAGAAACCAAACCAGAATTCCAGCCCACAGATTGAAGAGGTCTCAACTGGAGAGTCCCAGAGGTCCTAACTGGTCACTGTGGTATAGATGTTTTTCTTGTGTTTCATTTAAAGGCTTCTTAACAGATATTTCTTTTTGTGGCCGACTGAACTAAAGCCTATGGAGGGAGATAAACCCAGTATTTGTTGAGGGTGAAGAGCTGCCTTCCTGCATCTGGAAGATTTCTTTTCAGATCTTCAAAGGCATTTATCTCCCTCTTGAGGATTTAGCGGCAAGAGACTCAGGTAGCAGGTGATTCTGCTCAAGAGCTGGTTCTGAGCAAGGCTCTCCAACAAGCCTGCTGAGTCCTCATGTCAGTTTGTTCTTAAGTATTTCAGTAAGTATACAGAAAGCTGTACATCAAACGTCTGCAGCCAGCTGCATTGGCAAGTGTGTCTCCCTGGGTCATTTCATGCTGATAAATATGTAATTATTTATCAGAGCCTCAGCAGAGGCCTGAACATCTGGTGCTGGTTAGGCACGAGAAGCGTGCTTTGTTTTGTCTTGCTTTTGAGACTTTGTAGAAAATTGGAGTCTGCTGGCACTTTGGGGAGGAGGGTAGAAAATGGGGTGATCTGGAGATCAAAGAACCCTTAAGTTTGTGTTCCATCCTCCCTCCCTAGGCTGTACCCTTCATTCAGGCAGGGAAGTCAGTAGGATAGTCTGTAGTGGCAGGAAGACTCCACGGCTCCACGGTACAGTTTAATAGTCACTAGCCACATGTGGCCCCTATTTGAGATGTTATTATTCAACCTGAGGTGCTTTAGGTTGGTATGTTTCTGCCTGTGGCTAAGGACTAACGCAGGAGACACAATGTTGACACCTACCGGAGAGATGTGATGTGTAAGACCAGCATGCTCAGCCTCATCTGGGAATGTCTGGAAATATTGCATCCAGAATCTACATTTTACCATGGATCCTTTGTACACTAAGTGTGCCTGCTGCCCCAAAAGTTATCCTGTGAGAAAGAGATGTCCTGCCCACCACGTTCATATCCAAATTGCTGGTGTGTAAAAACCTTCCTGCTCAGACTGGGCTGGGAAGCAGTGGAAAGTGTTGCTGCTGGTCTTTGTGAGTCTCAGCCCCTCCTCCAAGAATATCTACTTTCTAGCAAAGGATGAAGGGTGAAATCCACCCAAAGGAGAACAAAGGCTACACTTTGTTCCATTGCTTTTTTCAGGGAGATACAAGTAGCTTCTAAACAGTAATATTTAACAATAGGCTGCCATTTTGGACCCTTCCCAGGAGACCAGGCCCTGGGGCTGAGGGTTTATCATAATTTCATGTGATCTTCATAGCAGTTCTCTGAGATACGGCCAGTTAGTTTGTCCACTTTATAAACAAGGAAATTATAAGACTCAGATTTAACAACTTAGTTTTATTGCTAGGAAAAAAAGTAGTAAAGCAAGATCCAGCTTGCTTTGTATATCTAACCCTTTACAGTTCTATCAGAAGGTCTGCCTGTTCCTTACCCTTGATTTAAAAAGAAAATGAAAAGGAATCTAGTAGCAGTAGCAGTAGTAGCAGCAGTAGTAGTAGCAGCAGTATTGGCTGGTCTGATAATAATCCTCTTGCCCAGATTGTCTCAAGTCCCCAGCCCCAGGAACCATCTCTCAGCCTGATTTAATAGGATTTGAGTATAAGACTGCAGCTTGTGTTTCTATTTTCTTTTGTATTAGAAATATTATGGGTAACCCACCCAGTTTTGTTATCCGGTGTTATATGGGAAAATATTCCAGGCCTATTACATGAGGGTTGTCACCTGGATTCCTACATTGGGTCAGTGTGTGTCACTGAGAAGGAACTCTTAAGTCCCATAACCTGTCTAATTTATTAAATTCTCAGGAATCAGGATTAAAAGTTAACCAGCCAGCATCCTTTGCTATAAGATTGAATGGTGCAAAAGGAAAGATTGATGCAAAGGTACATAGCCCCTCGGGAGCTGTGGAGGAATGCCACGTGTCTGAGCTGGAGCCAGGTAAGCAGGGAGGCCTGGCACGGGGTCGCAGTGCCAGCATCTGCAGATCCACAGAACTTCCTGTGGCTGTGCCTCCCAGGGCAGGAACTCATCAACCAGGGCACTGCCGGAGTCTTCAGTCCTTTTTGTTCCTGCCAGACATTGTTTATAAATTAGGATAGAAACATTTACCAGGAACATAGACTTTTTACTGTGACATCCAATAGCCCCTCCTCTCCTTTCTTTAAACAACTTCTGCTTTATATTCTCTTACTTTTTCAGACCCCTTTTATATGACGTTAGTCACGATTTTTCAGTTGTATTTTAACAAAATCTTAGTTTTATTGTATTGCTGACTTTATGACATGTGTAAGGACATTCTGATCTTACTTTACTCTGAGAGAATTTAGTTCTTTAGGGCTTAGCAGGAACTGTCTGTCAATGAACTTTAAAGAGATCATTTTTATCCGCAGATGTTTATTATGTTAGACTTGGCAGGAAGGTAAAGCAAGGGAATACACAGTTCTGCCTTCAAACGTTGCTCTTGTTGGTGCACGCCTACAATCCCAGCACTTGAAAACAGAAGCAAGAGAACTACAAATTCAAGTCCAGCCTGGACTATATAGCAAGACTCTGTCTCAAAAAATAAGCAAATTGAGATAGATTGTGTGTTAGTCACTTTTCTGTTGTTGTGATAGAAACACTGACCAAGGGAACTTAGAAAAGGCAGATCTTCAAAAAGGCACAGGAAGCAGAGTGATACCAGAGATCCAGTAAGACTTGAGAACTCTCTAAGCCCTCCCCCAGTCACGTGCTTCCTCCAGCAGGGCCACACCTTCTGAGATCTCCCAAAACAGCACCACCAACTGGGGACAAAATGTCCAAATAATTAGAGCCTATGGAGACATTCTCATTCAGACCACCACAGATGGCTCAGCAGTTGAGAGCACTGGCTGCTCTCTTAGAGAACCTGAGTTTGGTTTCTAGCACCCATGTCAGATAGTTTACACATGTGCACACTCCAGGAGGGCTTCCCAGAGGAGGCACCATTCAGTGTGGGCTTTAATGCATGAGAAAGTAACCTCCTCCTGTTGGGCATTTGCTGTGTTAACCTCTACATCTGATGAGGGTGGAAATTCAGAGCAATGGGTGAACATCTGTGTCTTACCAGGAGGAAAGGATCAGGATGCCTCAGAATAGATGTTGGAGAAGGGGTACCTTGACCAGATCTTGACTCACATCTGGTCACATCATTCAGACTATATTAGACTATATTAGAATAGTTGACAGGCAGAGTGTCGACCTGTTGCCCTTGAGAAAGTAGAATGATATAGTGGCTCTGAAGGTGGAGAAGACAGACTTGAAGCTACAGATCCTTAGCACCTTCAGTGACCAGTTGGCCTATGGCTCAAGAGTGAATTAAGAAAGGTGACGTGTAAGGACTGGGAAGATGGCTCAGTCAATAAAGAACTTGCTGCATAAGCATGAGGACCTGAGTTCAGTCCCTAGCACTCACATAAAAGAACAAGTGCATGATTAATTCCATTACTGGGGAGGCAGAGATAGGATTTCTGGAGCCTGCTAGCCAGCCAGTGTAGCCAGATCAATGAACTCTGGGTTCAGTGAGAGACCCTGTCTCAAAAAATAGCATTGAAGAAAACACCCAGTGTCTTCAGACTCCTGACTTCCAGACAACGCATGCATACTCTCACGCGCACTGGAGGGAGCACTGGACAAATGGGCAGGATGATATAATGCGGTCAGCAGAGCTGAAGACTGCTGGCGACAGTGCACAAATGTTGGTCAGAGACTTGGAGTCTTTCTTTGGAGGGCTATTGTAGTCTCTCCCAGATGGCCAGGTGGTGTTGTTTATTAAATCACTATGGCACTGAGCTCAGCAGCAGTGAAGTTCAGTGTCCTCAGCACAGACTACATTTGGAAGCCCTAGTAGTGTCCAAGATCATTAACATGCTATAATTAAGTTGTGATTGATTATGGTTATAGAATTCCCTCAAGGCAATATATGCAGTAATGAAACTCAATAATTCATATAATTAGAACGTTCAAGGTCTAAGGCAGATTTTTTTTTCCTGGTCTTTTGGGGATAGGGTCTCCTGGTATCCCCGCTGGCCTGGAACTCGGTATGTAGACAGGGCTGACCTCGATCTCACAGAGTGAGAGCCTCTGTCTCTCAAGGGCTGGGATTAAAGGTGTGCCCCACAACACTCGGCTCTAAGGCAGATTTTTAACAATGACTGATTCAGTCATTTGCAGGGGTTCTCTAAGGACCCAAAGGCCTTTGCTTTTGTTTGTTGAGACAGATCTCTCTGTGTAGCCCAGGCTAGCCTGGTACTCAAGATCCTTCTGCCTCTGCCTCCAAAGTGCTGGGATTCCACACGGATGTCATTAGGCCCAGCAGACCTTTACTCTTTCTTCATTTCAAGGCTGGCCTTCCTCTCAGTGGCAGGGTGGCTATGGCAGCACCTGCTTTTTCATTCCACATCAGTCAAGAGACATCTCAGGATTTGCTTTCAGAAATGTTGAGAGGCAAGGAGTCTAGAAGCCTCCAGCAAACCTCCCCTCCCATCTTAATAAACTGGGACACATGCCCATTCCTGAGTCATTTCCTGTGGCTAAAGAAATGAATTGCTTTACCTCCAGGAAACAGTCCCCCGTCCTATGAGGGGCCACACCTGGACTTGGGGCTGGGGTTCACTTTCCCTGAAGCTTGCTGGATTTAAAGGAAGAGGATGGGCATCCAGCTGAGAACTACAGGGGAAGTGCTGTGCTGAAGGGTGTGGGTGGGTGGTCCTGTCTAGAGTGTTCCTCCATGAGAGCATCAGAGAAGAAAGAAGAGTTTTTGGGTGTGGAGCTTTGAGGGACATACCTAATTCCAAAAGAGACAAAAGATGCAAGGAGCCAGGGAGGAACTGAGAGACTGACCATGGGGAGGGCACAAGTACTTTCCCGGGCCACGTGGTACACCATACAAGGGTAGTCCAGGCATTCACTTCCCTTGACAGATGACCTTACCTCATGTTGTGACCCAAAACAGAAAGCCTGGCTGTGGCTCTGTGGGACTGTTGCTTGCCTTGAGCTTAATGACAGAGCCGTAATGCCAGATGGAACTGTATTTTTTCCCTTCAAGTGGCCAAATAGGGAAACATGGTGAGAGAAGTGAACTTTTCATAAAGGGTGGATTGTGAGGCAGGGGCCCAAATGTAGAACAGAATTAGAGATTCAGAGTGGTTCCCAAAGGGCTGATGAGGAACACGCAAGCCCATCTGGCTTTGAAATCTATGTGTGAGCTGCCAGGCTCCCAAAAGAACCATGACTTTAAATGATTTAACACTGGCCAGCTCAGGTTAGCCTGCAGTCCTGTGTCCTCGCCTAACTCCGGGCTGTTAACTGCCCACATTTACCCTGTACCTCTTTCTCCTAGACAAGTATGCTGTCCGTTTCATCCCCCATGAGAATGGCATCCACACAATCGATGTCAAGTTCAATGGGAGCCATGTGGTGGGAAGCCCCTTCAAAGTACGAGTCGGGGAGCCTGGCCAGGCAGGGAACCCTGCCTTGGTGTCAGCCTGTGGCGCGGGGCTCGAAGGGGGCACCACAGGTAAGACAGTGCGACTTCCCCTGGCTGCCTGAGCAGTTTGGGAGCAAAGCTGGGTTGACATCTTCCAGCCCCTTAGGGCTTTCTGTGCTCTCTCCTTGAGAAAATGTAGCCGTGTGCGTTGGTGGACCTTAGGGACAGTGCTTGGATAAATCCAGAGTGACACTTGTGTTGTCACACCTCACTGCTGTTTATTGTGGCCCAGATGCCATCCTTCCACGGGTTCTTCTGCGTCCAGGCAGCACGGTGACAGTATTTTTGAGGGTTTTCTTTGCACAGAAGCAGCATGAGACCTCCTGCAGCTTGTCTCCTCCTTGAATTCACTGGTGACTTCTCAGCACCCATGAGGGGAAGAGGCCAAACGGGGGCAGAGTGCCGAAGTGTTAGGGACCGGCTGCGGCCCCTCCACCACCTTGCTCTGCCTCCTTTGCGCATGTGAGCACTGTCGGCCAGGTACCCAGTCATCCAGGCCCTCCTCCCTCCTCCAGGTGTTCCTACCGCCTGCCTAGCTCTGGAAGCCCTTGTGCCAGGTCAGCAGATGGTTGCTTCCTTGACAGATCAGTTCACAGCTCAGCTTTGATTTACCTTTCTTTGTAAAAGTTCACAGCTCCGCCCCTCTTCTACTACCTGGTTGGCTTTCATAGCTTGAATTGGAAGCCACTTGTGCAGTCATTTAGAGATAGGCTTCAGCTGGGCCCCACACTGAGGGGAAGTCTCCCCTCACACAGTGTTTGGGAAGGTGGGGAGTCTGTCCTTGTGAGAGTCTGCAGAGAAAGACTACTGGATAGGACACCATTTACATTTGCTGTTACTGGGACCTCTTGGGGAGGTCCTAGGTTCTTTAGCCCACTCTTGGTCTCTCTGCTGCCCCCTGCACCATGATACTAGAGGGACAAAGCAGACTGTCTTCCCCATGCACCAGGGGATAAGTTGCCATGGTTACAGCAAACCCAACCGTGGATCGAGAGACTGCTAAGTGGTAGAGGAGCCCTACCCAGCATAGGAGTGGCCAGTGTACTGACACATTTCCAGGAAGTCTGGTGAAAGCAGTGGCCTCCATGAAACCACCCCCACAGTGGAGCCAGTACTGCCAGATGCCCCTGGCACACCCAGCCTGGCTTGGTACCTCACTGTGGGCCAACACCTTGCCCTTGGGTGAGATCGGCTATGCAGGCAGGGAAAGTGAGACTCAGTAGAATAACACTTTCCAGACCCATTCAGCTGGGAGTTCATAGAACCAGGGGGACAGTTACAAGTCTATGACGTTTCAGTCCAAGCCTTTATTTAGCTCCTTGGCCCTAAATGATGAGCCATTTAGAGGCACGTGTTGCACCCCAGGCCGCTTTGTGGGGATGTCCTACACCAGAACCTCTGTCCTCCCGACTGCCCAGAGTGCTTTCAGCGGTGCTGACATGTGGCTAGCTACCGACCAGTAAAGGCACCGTGGGGCCTTCCTGGCAGTGAGCAGACAGCAGGCCTCTGCCCTGGCTCATAGCAGCCGTAGGTTCTGCCTTGCCAGCCAGAAGCCATCTGATCCCCCTGGCTATAGCTGCCCCGGCCCTCTTCCACTTCCTCGTGGTAGTCTCACCCTTCTGCGGAGCTCAGATGTCAGACTGTGCTCTGGCAGCCCAGCCGCTGAGAAGGAGCTAGACTGGCGGAGAGGCCCCCAGCCAGGGGAGAGGCCCAGAGCTCACCCGCTTCCACCCTTCGTAAATATTGCTCTGCTCATGGAGAGGAGTCTTGTTTTCCTAGCCTGTCTGCCCCCAAGCTCTCCCTAAATATCCATCCAGAGATGACACAGCTGCAGTGTGAAGGGAACGTCCGAAAAGGGATCTACTCAGCCACTAACAGGGCTCTGCATCCTGACTGGAGCAAAACTGATGTGCCTGTGATAGATCCAGGCTTACTGTGGGCCAGATGTGCTATAGGCTGAGTTCACTATAGGTCTTGGCTAAAGCTTTACCTGCTCTGTTCTCTGCAGGTCTAGGGGCAGGGACTGTGGAGAATTTGGGCACAAAGTTTCACAAAGTTCAAGGCCATTTGGAGCAGCCTTGGGGTCTGATAGGGATAGGGGAGGACCATCATGCCCAGAGTCGGTTTGATTATCACATCACATACTGGTAATAGTGGGAGGTGATGGTAAGAGCCATCTGCATGTGGGTTTTTCCACTGTCTTCTCTTGGACAAATTCCTTAGCAACAAGCGATTTTTATGTCCAAGTCCCACCCCTGCTGATCCCCAGTTGTAGATGTTATTTGGCCTCCGATGTTTGCACTTTTTCTGTGAAGGTCACCAGCCTGTTTAATAGGCTTGTTCTAAGTGCTAATAAAGGCGGCTCTTGTCCTGTACGTCCTAATTTTCCCTTTTCTACCTCATCTCTGCCTTTTCAGGCTCTTGCAGTTAGGATGAGGTGATTGGTTAAAAGCAGTGGAATTTCTTTCCACTTAGGCCACCTAGGTCTTTTCAGCTTCACTTTCAATTCATCTTTCTCACCTGCAGCCACTTCCTGGCCCCCTTGTGGCTCAGCACCCCACTTCCTCGCACAGCCCCCAGCCTCCGCAGCAGCTGTTGGAAGGGTTGCTCACATACACAGACTAACTCTGAGGCTGTCATGGGGGTAGGGAGCTTTGGCACAACAGCCTCAGGAGCATCCAGAAACAACTGGCTTGTGTTTAGGGGGTCACTCCATAGCAGCTCCTTTGTTTTATTGATAACCAGAACAATAAATCTTTCTCTGGCCCAGGAGCTATAACTAAACCAAAATATTTCCCAGCTGGGTTGGTGTCTGGGACGCTGGCAGAGGCAAAATGCTGCTAGAGGATGCTGCACCAGGGTGCCCCCTAAAGGTCTTATAGCAGATAGGAGCTGGTATCCTGACACCCCACAGCCCCTACTAACCACATAGTCCCCTCTGGACTGGCCAGGAGCTGCAGGCATGGGGACTTTGAGAAGGTCTCTTAGTCAGTGCCCTCTTTGGCATTCCCTTTTGTCACAAGCCAGAATGTCTGAAAGGTCAGGTGACTCGAGGCCACAATTAGGGTGTCTATGGCAGCCCCCTGTCCATCTACCGCCTGCCTGGCCGAGGTGCCAGAGTTGTGCAAGAGTGGTTTGGACACAGACTACCCCTTTCTGGTGATGCACCTTGATGGGCGCGTGGCTTGCTTCAATGTCGTTTGAGGAAGAGGAGTGCTGTGGCAGGATTTCAAGCATGCACAGTGGGGTGTGGCCCCGGGGGCTGGTGTGCTCAGTCTGCAGGAGCTGCTGCTTAGTTCCCTTTGTGGTTGCAGGTGTTCATGGTGTAGGGGGTTGTCTGGCAGCTTGTTCCACCAGTTCCAGGTGAAACACAGTGTCTGGGATGAGGAGGAGAGAAGGTGACTTAGGCCACCTCAGCCTCTCCAAGTCCACACAGAGAAGAAGGGAAAGGTCAGAGGGACCAATATCTCCTTCCTTCCCAGAGGCAGAGCTGGGGCTGGGTGGCTGGAGCAGCCTTTTGGCTCATAGTGACAAGCTGGGCTCCTCGCCCTCAGCCACATTCCTGAGAGAATAAGGTTATCCAGGCAGTTGGTGCTCGTGGGTGAAATGTCAGCCACACTCCTGACCTAGCCAGAGAAGGGAGCTGCCACCCCTACAGCCTGTGCTTTCTGTGTGAAGAACTCAGAGCTAGGACCAGCTGGTTCCCAGGCCACCACAGCAAGCATTTTATAAGGGGCATTCTGTGTGCCTCCCCCCCCACTGCTTCAGCTTCCCTGGGAAATCCCGCAGGACCACATCCTTATATCCCTTACCTCTGCACCAGCCATATACATATCACTCTTCTCTCCCAGGTATCCAGTCCGAATTCTTCATCAACACCACTCGGGCAGGCCCAGGGACATTATCCGTCACCATTGAAGGCCCTTCCAAGGTCAAAATGGATTGCCAGGAAACCCCAGAAGGGTACAAAGTCATGTACACACCTATGGCCCCCGGAAACTACCTGATTGGTGTCAAATATGGCGGGCCCAATCACATTGTGGGCAGTCCATTCAAGGCCAAGGTGACAGGTAATGATGACCCACTCTCTTCTGGAGTTAGTCTTTTGTATTGTGGAGCTAGTCTCATCTGATTACCATGGTAGCAACTGCAGGTGAGTTTAGATATGTTAAGTCCACATTTAATCTTGACTGTAAAGAAATGGTATGTGGAGCTGCACAGATGGCTCAGCAGTCACAGGAATGCATACTCTTGCAGAGGACCCAGGTTCAGTCCCAGCACCTCTATCAGGCAGCTCACAACCACCTGTAACTCCAATTTCAAGGAATCCAACACCATTTTCTCACCTCCCTGAGGACCTGCACATACATGGTAGCCATAAACTTAGGCACACACACACACTTATACATAAAGTAAATAAGCAAATAAATCCTTAAAGAAGAAATGGTATGTCCAAAGCCAGTATGTTTCAGACTTGGAAAAATAAATCCTTTGAGGGAGGTAGTAGAAAGTGGAGAAAGCGTGTACTGGCCTTCTGTCTCTAGCCGAGAAGAAGAAATATTTACATACTTGAAATCACATGAACTTGTTTAGTCAGGGCCTTATTTCCAGTTTTCACTTTCATAATGATAAAATTCTATAAAATACATAATATGCCTTCTTCAAAATCCTGAAATAAATACTAAACAATAAAAACAACTTCGCAGCCCATCACTGAAAGTAGCCACCATATAAACAGGAAGATGTGAACTCTAGCAGGCGGTGAGTCTTTGTATAGAAAGGATTTCTAGACCTTGTCAGCCACAAAACCGGATCCAAGTTGTCTGGGTGGGACCCCAGGAATTTAGAAGACATGACTTGGTGGTGTATACCTATAATCCAGCACTCAGAAAGCTGAGGCAGGAGGATTGCAAGTTTGAGGCCCCCAAGTCTTGTCTTTTAAACAAACAAAAAATAAGGGTTGGGAGCCAGGCATAGGTGGTACACCTCTGTAATGCCAGCTGTCAGGAGGCAGAGCGAGGGAAGAGGAAAAACCTTGACCCTGTCTTAGAGAGTGAGGGGGAAGATGAATAACGGTAGGTTGCCTAGCCTGCATAGTACTCTGGGTTTGAACCCTGACAGCATGGATACATAAGTGTGAGATGCTTATGCAGTGGCTTTTGCATACAGGTATTGGAGCTTTTCTAAGGCTCTTGTGAGTGGTGCCACCTGTCTTCTGACTGACGGACCCCTTGGTCTGGCTGTTCATGTCTCCCTTTTTCCCACATTCTAGGCCAGCGTCTGGTTGGTCCAGGCTCAGCCAACGAGACCTCATCTATCCTGGTGGAGTCAGTGACCAGGTCTTCAACAGAGACCTGCTATAGCGCCATCCCTAAGTCATCCTCAGATGCCAGCAAGGTAACCTCCAAAGGAGCAGGGCTCTCCAAGGCCTTCGTGGGTCAGAAGAGTTCCTTCCTGGTGGACTGCAGCAAAGCCGGTAGGCATCATGGGCCTGCAGGCAGGGTGGGTTTAGGGACTGGTGCGGACCAGACGTCTTTGTACATTTTGATATCTCTCTCTCGGCTCTTCTGTAGAATCCACCCACCACCAAGTAACCATGTTTCTTCCTTTGGACTTAATGATTTTCAGTGATTTTCCTTTTGCCTCTTGATTCTTTGAGCAAGGCAGGTGGAAGGATGGTAGTACCCACTACAGATAGGCCGGCGGAACGGATCACCTGGCCTCTGCTGGCACCAGTTGCTGTCAGTGTAGTTTGAGGTTGGATATTTACTTGGGTTTTAGTAGTCAGTTGCCTGGTTCTGGCATCTAACACGCCTGGGCTGGAAACTCAGCTCTGCCGATTTATTCACTCACTCATTCCTTCACAAAGCTTTTTAGACAGTGACTCTGGGCAAGTTAACCAAATTTAAAAGTCAATCCTCTCTCCCAAATGGGATTCATAGTAATATTTTCCCTTGAGATTCTTTTGAGAATATGCAAGAAAATCCTAACAGCCGTCAATTCTGTAGTGCTCTTTGCTAAGGGCCTGAATCGGTCATGTCTGTGACACACATAAGGTAAAGAGGTGTTGACAGTCTCCCTGGTTTGCAACTTAGGTAGAAAGAAGGGGAGTTCCACATACAAGGTCACTAAGACAGGAGGTAGCAAAGCTGGGATTTGAACCCAAGACAGTCTGCCTCTCCTGGTGATGACTGTGTTTTGCCGCCTGTCAATGGGCCAGGGTGTCTTTGGGAGGAGCTCAGCCAGGAGTCCCTGACTGCCATCCTTTTGTCACCCACATCTCCCCACCTCTTTCTGACCTGACTCAGTAACAACCTTCTTCTCTCCCAGGATCCAACATGCTGCTGATCGGGGTCCATGGACCTACCACACCCTGTGAAGAGGTCTCCATGAAACATGTGGGCAACCAACAGTACAACGTCACATATGTCGTCAAGGAGAGGGGGGATTACATTCTGGCTGTGAAGTGGGGCGAGGAGCACATCCCTGGGAGTCCCTTTCACGTCACAGTGCCTTAAAGCAGCTACATCCAGTCCTGGGAGAAATTCTTCTGGTTGCTTTTGTTGCTTGTTCGTAATTCATTTTATATGATGTCCTCAGCCTGTCAGTGGGCCCCAAACCCCATCCCAAAACATTGCCATTCAAAGTGCCTTTAGAAGGTCTAAACTTGACTCTCAAGGGACATGTGGGAAATCATAAGAAATGCAAACTGAACCGAGGGACCAAGAAGGTGCAGAGTACTCTGTTCAAATCAAGACTCTTGGATGTCTAGGTCATTGCAGACTGACCAAGACATGGGCAAGACCGGCACTCTTTTAAAGATTAACCCAGCTCTCCTAAGCTGCTGGTCCACTCTTGAGCATTAATGGAGCAAGACCAGGGGAAGGGACAGGGACAGGGACTGGAGGAACCTGGTTTAGGGTGTCATTTAGCAAAGAAGATGGCTTGGACCCCACCTCACCTTCTCCAGCCCCCAGATTCTGTCCGCAGAGGCTGCTAGGTGGCTGCTGTCATTGTGCACCATGGCCCTCCAGCACTGTGGCAAATGCACTGTGGCAAATGGCTTTCCAGTGCCCTTGGCCAGCTTCTGGTGACTATTTCCTTGCAGTTGCTGTGACCACCTTGGCATCCAGTGTCTGCTTTGGTTTTCCAAGTCTGTTTTGGTCACTTGGTTGAGGAATTCCTACAGTTGTAAGCAGCACCCCATTTACCAAAGATCCTTGCAACCAACACTAGCCCTTGTTTTTAACACATACTCCACCCCATTGCCAGCCTGGCAGTTCTTACCAAAGCCTTTAAACAGACCTCGGGCATGACCATGTGCTAGCACCTTGACTGTTTCAGCCTCTCATGGGTCATAAAACTATAAACATGAAAGAATAAAACTCCTGAAACCTTTGCCAACAAGTCTGGTATTGGGGGAGGGGGTGGTTGTAGTTCAGCAGTGGTCTCTGCTGTTGAGAAGAAGCAGTAGATTCTAGAGAGCTGACAGTGGCTTTGCATTTTGCTGTGACCACATGTCATCTGAAGCTGTTTGGAAAGCAGTAGGCAGGTGCAGAATTCCAAAGGTGTAGAATGTTCTGCGTGCTTCCTGCGGACCTGAGCTGGCTTTGGGATGAAGTCAAAGTGATTAGAGACGTTGCCCATGACAGAGCAAAGAGATGGAGTAAGGTCTGGGCTGGCAGATTTTTCAATTTCCTGTCCAGTCTTGAAGAAGTGGCTGCTGTCATTGTGTGTGTGGCAGGGGTGAAGAGGCGTGGCATCTGGGAGAGGTGTGGATGGTAAAAGGCCACTTGTTAGGAACCTGGGCAGCCGAAACCAGATATGAAAGGACCACAGGCATAAATGGACATGAAAGCCAAACTGGAATCAAATACCGACTGGAAAGTGTATCTTATAACTTATTAAATAAAATGTTTGCCCCATAAACTGCTTCCCTGGCATTCTTTTGGGGGTGAGGGGCTCCTCAGAATCGGTGGTTTGCGTCCCTGATCAGCTCTTGCCCTGACTGAACAGGTACAGGCGAAGTGCTTTGGCAGTGGCCTCCCTTGACAATGGGCCCGACCTCTTCCTGCAGGGGACAGTCTCTTCCTGAGAAGCAAGGTGGCTAGACAGGGCAGAATCTCAGAGAAGAGACTCTGAGAAGGAAAAGTTGTGGGCCATGATGCGCATCAGCTCTGTGGAATCCTAGATCTGGAGCCCAGGAGGAAACCATGGATTTTAAGAGTCTTTTTCTGATGTCATCCAGAATCCCCATTCTCCGGAATGTTCTCAAACAGGACCTGTCACCTGTCCTCACTGCCTTAAACGAGCAGAGCTAGTATTGAGTGCCACTATCTGCCCTTCCCTCATTTCTGTCTCTGTTTGTACTTCTTGCCAGGGAGAGTCTCATTGCTGGCAGTTCAGGGTGTATCTAACCTTCACCTTCTAATCTTCATGGTGGTCTGCTGACACCATCTTACAGGTGACAAAACTACCGGGTTTAGTTTTCGCTCTTTACGGATCCAGAGCCTACCTGGGGACAGACTTCGGGCCTACACCTTTTGATTCCAGAATGGGAGCTCTATCCCCTTGTCACAATGTAAAGAGGCAGGAACTCAGAACGAGTCACAGGAGCCCCTCAAATCCCTTGGCAGTGGCCCTCAAGCCTCCAGTCTAGAGATGGGGAGATAGAGAGGAAAAAAAGCAGGCAGAGAAACTGGATCGTTTTTGTGTTGGTGTTTGTTTACAGGTTTGTTTTTGGTTTTATGGAGGTAGGGTTCACTGTGTAGCTCTGGCTGGCCTGGGACCAGTGCTGGGATTAAAAGTGTGTACCACTGTTCTAGTTTGCTTCCGATCACTGTGACAAAACACTAACCAATATCAACTTGGGGAGGAAAGGGTTTATTCCACCCACTTCCATCTCCTGGGTCACACAGTTCAAGGTAGGAATTCAGGGCAGGAACCTGGAGGCAGGAGCTGGAACACAGGCCATGGAGGAACGCTTCTTACTGACCTGCTTCACTGGCCCATAGTCAACCTACTTTCTTACATAATACAAAGCAACCTGCCAGGGTTGGCACCGCCTGCGGCGGGCTGGGCCCTGTCACATCATTCATCTATCAGAAACTAACCCCCAGACATAGCAATGGGCCAGGCCAATGGAGGCAGTTCCCCAGTGCAGTGTGTCAAGTTGACAACTAAAGCTATCCAGCACAACCACCATGTCTGTCTGTTTTTGAGACAGGGAAGGCCTCATGCATCCAAGACTAACCTAGAACTACCGATACAGCCAAGAAGGACCTTGGACATTTTTTAAACATTTTATGTGTTTGTTTTGCCTGCATGTATAAAGTGGACCTGTGTTATACAATGCCCACAGAGGCCAGAAGAGAGTGTCAGAACCCCTGGAACTGGAGTTAAGGAAGGTTAACTGCCATGTGGGTGCTGGGAACGGAGCCTGAATCCTCGGCAAGAGCAGCCAGTGCTCTTAACAGCTGAGTCATCTCTCCAACCCCAGGACCTTGAACTTTGCTCTTCCTCCGCCTCGTAAGTACTAGAATTAAAAGCCTATGTCATGATGCCTGGTGCTTGCTATGCTGGAGATCAAGCCCAGGGCCCTGTGCATGCTAGGCAAGCACTCTACCAACTAAGCTATATCACCTACTCCTTTTCTCTGTATTTTGTTTTTATTTTTCCCTTTCATACCTGGCTAGCCATTAGAATGATAATTTGTTTCCCTCTGAGGTTAGAGGAAAGAGAGACAGGGTCGCCCTGTGCCTTGAAGGGCTGTCCTAGATGCCTAGTATCCACAGCCCTTGAAGGGCTGTGGGCTGAGGAGTCTATCCAGACACTGCCTGGTATGATGCTGGCTTTGCCAGGGAAACACAGGAGTACAACTGTTCATCTGTTCACCTCCAAGCCCAGCTAGGTTTACTGGGGGTGGCAACATTTGTACACTAACAGTATGGATTTTGGCTCGGGCACCCCAGAGTCAAAACACTGCCTCCTAACTGGCTGGGCCTTGTGGCTGTACCTGAGCACGCCTCCCTTGGCTACTGGTGAGGCTGTTGAATTCCCACTGGGATCTGTAAGAACAGTTCTCTGCCCACTGCTTCCTGTGGACAACCCCTTCTGGAGGTGACACTCACACAAGGAGGTGAGCTGGCTGGTTGCTGGCATGTGGTGCCTGTTCCCTGCACTCAGCGATGGTTTTACCCTTGGGGCGCAGTCTTGCCCTTTAAAAACTACTGCTGCCTGTGACATCAACGACCCTAGATAGAGACCTGACTCTTCCAGTCAGTGTCTAGAACCACAGGGCCGCTCTTATCTGCACATGGGCTTGGCTACTATGGAAACAAGCCATTGTTTGTACCAACACCATAAAAACTTTGAAACTTGGTGGGCCAGGTGCCAAGTCCTTCTGACTTTTGCGGGTAGACTTTGCCCATTCCCTGGCTGGAGCAGATGGACTAGGGTGTCGATCTTCAGTGGCTGATGGAGGTTGCAGCCAGCAGCCAGTGCCCACCCTGCAGAGGTGATCAAGATGGAAGAGGCAAATCCTGCTCTGCTCCTCATGGATGCCCACTCTGCCTCCTTGGTTGCCTTCTGTATCCAGAAAGGTGCTTACATTGAGGCTACAAGAGGCAAACTTGTCATTAACATGTCTTTGCTCCCAATGCATTTTGAAGCATTTCTTAAGAATGAATTGGGCACATTTAATTTCCTATGAAAGTTAGCCTTAAAAATCAGCACAGTATAGCCGGGTGTGATGGTGATCCCAGCATTCAGGAGACAGACATAAGCAGATCTCTCTGAGAGTGTAGCCCCTGAGCTGGGGCTACAGGAAGTCCTTGTCTCAATAAACTAAAAGCATTGGGACTGGAGAGATGGCCCAGAGGTTAAGAGCACTGGCCATTCTTGCAGGGGACCGGGGTTCCAATCCAAGCACTCTTATGGCGACTAACATCCAGTTCCAGGGAATCTGACTCCCTCTTCTGTCCTCCACGGGCATTGTGTGACACAGCTGCACTTAGATGTAGGCAATACATGTATATACAGATAAAACTTTTAAAAAGCAATAAAACAAACAAAAAAGATAAAAGTTGGGGTTGGGTATTCTAACCTTGTCAGTTTTATCTCTTACAACTTGCAAGACCAACATTGGAGGTAGGGTAGGGGTGGTTTTTGTTTTGCTTTATTGGTGTGCAGGAGATCTAACACAAAGCCTTGTGCTTGCTAGACAAGGGCTCCACTACTCAGTCGCAGCCCCAACTCAACCTCTCAATCTGTTCTTTGGTTTTCAGTGTTGTTTTTTTTAAATGTGTGTGAGTGTTTTGCTGCATGTAAGGGCTCCCATGTCATGCGATGCCTGCAGAAACCAGAAGAAGGCATCAGAGCCCCTGTAACTGGAGTTATAGATGACTGTTAGCTGTCACGTCGGTGCTGGGAACCAAACCTGGGTCCTCTGCAAGAGCAGCCAACGCTTTTAACCACTGAGCTGTCTCTTAAGCCCTTAAAGTCTGTATCTAAATGGGGAACAAGAGGGTTGGGGACATAGTCATGTCAGAGTTTTATAAAACACTTGAATTTGATTCCCAGAACCCACAGGAAAAAGTTGGGTGTGGTGATATCCGCTTTAATCCCATTGCTAGGACGGTAGAGTGGGTGCCTGGAGCTGGACAGCCAGCCAGCCTACCCTAACCGGCAAGTTCCAGGCCGAGTGAAAAGACCCTGTCTCAGAATACAAGTTGGACAGCACCTTTGATTTAGGGGTTTCTTTCTTTCTTTCTTTTTTTCTTTTTTTCTTTTTTTTTTTTCCTCTTCTTACAAATGTCAGTGTGGAGGGAGGGAAGGCACTAAGCAAGTTGGATTCAGTTTTTCTCTCTGATCTTGCCGTGAGGATGCTGACCAAATGCATGGTGGGAAGAATCCTTGCAAACAAAGGATCCTTCTCTGCTTTGTGATGGTCTTTGTCTGGGCCCTTGAACCCACAGAGACCTACTCATGTGTGTGGAATTTAGGGAGACCCGCCCCTCACACCCTTCTTCTCTTCCTCTGGTTCTCAAAAGCAGGCAGGAGCCAGGAATTTGCAGGCCTTATTTGTGGCACGTATCCCAGGGTGCTCTGAGCTTTGGACCTGCTTATCTCCCAGGACAAAGAACCTACTGGCCTTTTATTGCCCGTGTTTCCCCTCTGCCCTGACCACCGCCTTCCCCTGGCACCAGGATGCCCTGCCTAGCCCTGTCACCACTGGGGTAGGGCACATTCTTTGGATCCAGCTGGTGCTGAACCCTGGCAGGGTGTTTTCAGAGAAGGAAGCTTGACATGATCCAAGGCACCAGGCCCAAATACCAGCAGCCGACCGGACAGCAGCAAAGACCCAGTGTGAGAGGGCTCAGGAAGCAGTGCGTTCAAGTCTAGACTCCAGTCCAAGCTGAGACTGACACCTCCCCAGCACCAGCCCATTCATCCCACAACAGGCTTGAGTAAACTGGCGTCTCGATGTTGGGGTGACTTGGCTCCCCGAAGTGGAGAGAAAGGGGCGCCCCACTGGAGGGGAAGCTGGGTTGGGAATGCTTCTTAGCAGAGGCCAAAAGCTTAGTCCTAGCTCTGCCCTTACCTCCAGCAGGCTGCTGACCATCACAGAAACAGTGCTCCACCATCTTCCCATCAACAGGGTCATAGGTGTCCCCCCGAGAGTGTTCTGAAGGTAACCCACAGGGGTACATAGACAGCATGTCTGAGACAGGCACACAGGAAGTGCTTACAAAATGACTGTTGCCAACAGAAGGTGACGTCGATCAGGATTGTGGTTCTGCCCAGTGAGTTAGTTCACTGTCCAGGAGGGGGCAGTGTAGGAACGCAAGGACAGAGTCCTAGGGGCATCAATGTAGCTATGGGGCCTGGAGCCAGCTGGAGGCTGAAGCAAGACATTGTCATTGGGAGCCTGTGAAACAGTAGTCAGGATGCAATGGATTCAAGTTTCGTTTCCAGTCTCAGCTCTGCAGCAGCTTAGAGCCAAGACAACCTCAGGCCTCTGCCTCAGTGCCCTCATTTATAAAATGGAGCACCCGGAGACACAGGACAGCGCTGGGGTAGAAGTCGTATGTATGTCTGTCCACATGTAGCTCCTGGCACAAACTAGGCCCTCAGTAAGAAAAGGACAGTCTGAAATGGCAGCCTGACCAAAGAGCCTGGGTTCAAGAGGTCACTTGGACCCCCCAAGAGATGCAGTAGGCCCAGGCTTTCATGCTTAGTCTGCATGTAATCTCCCCCAAACTCTCCTATCCTTCATCGGCCCCTGGGGACTGAAGGACGGAAGGCTGCCTTAAAACTGCGAGCTTGCTTGCCTTTCAGACCAGGGTCGCTGACTGTTCACTGTTCCTCAGCTCTCTGTGGCTAGCTCATGCTCCTGGTTTAGGTCTTAGTCCAAGAGTACCCCCTCCAGGAACCTTCCTAAATACCTGCTACGCCCATATCTGGGTGTAACTCTACCTTGCGGGCTCGAAGCACATGGGTTTCCATGCTCCTTCTCTACCTCTTGAGTCTGTCTCAGCACCTGCCATGGGGCTAGAGCAAATGAGTGTTTGTTGGATGAGTAAATGCGCACACATCTAGAAAAAAATAGAAAGACAAGTGGCCTGGAGCATTGTGGATCTCTCTCTCCTCCCTGGCCCTTTCCATGAGAAAGGCAGAGACTGTGAGGATCTGGGAGACATGGCTTTTTCATGCCTGACTGTCTGTCCCCTCTCTGTGACATTCTCTAAGGCAATTTTGTGGCCATAACTTAGACACGGTTTTTGGAGTTGTTATAACATGAATCTAAGATGCCCACACAGACTCATGTATTAGGGCCTAGGTTGTTACCCAAGAGGCTTTTGGGCAGTGGTTGGTGAGAGCTGACCTAGGTTAAGCCCTTGATGGGTTCATATGATGCATTACTGGGAACTGGAGTCAGAGATGGAGTGTGGTGGGAGGAAGTCTCTAGGAAGCTGTATCTTGCCCCTTCTGGTAGTCTTTCTCTACTTTCTGGCCACTGTGAGGTGATGTGTCTCCTCTACCATATACTCCAACTGCCATAATATTCTTTCTTGGCCCCCATGGGGCCAAGTGATCAAGGACTGAAGCCTCTAAAACTGTAAGCCAAAATTAATTTTTCCTGCCTTTAAGTTTTTCTTCTCATGTATTTTGGTCACAGCAACAAAAGTCTGACAAATACAGGATATCATCCCAGTCCAAGCATCTAATATGGCTTCCACTCTCCACATCTGAAAAGGTGATGTCAGTGCACCTGTTATAAATCCCTAAAGCGCCAGGCCCAGGGCCTTTGAGAAATAGGTGCCTACCTCCACATACCAGCAGAGGGCCTGCTCCAACAGCATTTCTTAACACCTGGAAAGAAGGCCACGAGCGAGCATCTTCGTAGCAAGGAGATGATTTAAGGTTCTAGCATGGTACCTAGCTCCCAGTAGGTACATGTTAAATCACAGCTGACAGTGATGGAGGACACCTCCTAGGCCAGACTGTCCCACAGGCTTTATGCACTGTGAGATGCTCTTCTCCCAATATCAGAGTGTCCCACCACCATCCTGTGTACAGAAGAGGCCACTAGCTAGCAGGTGGCAGGACTGAGCCTCTGAGAAAGTAGACTCAGAGTTGCCAAGACAACTCCCTTAGTTATGAGCCTCAAGCTTCCTGCAGGTGAAGACTGGACCCCTGGTGTCTGGTACAGAGCTGGTTATTTCAGGATCCACTGTATGGAACAGAGGCAGTGGCTCCTCTGTCCTCCCCTGGAAACCCTTTGAATATGAGACTAAAGGCCTGAGCACAAGATCCTCTGGGAGTCAGATTCTGCTCTATTTTTCTTTTAATTGTATTGTATTTATTAATTACTTTGTGTATATATGTGTGGGGGAGTGTGGTGCGGCACATGTGTGAATGTGGGCTTGCATATGGAAGTCAAAGAACCACTTTCAGGAGTCAGATCTCTCCTTCCACCCTGGATTCTGGGGGTGGAACCCAAGTCATTGGGCTTGCCTGGCAGAATTCTTACCTGCTGAGCCGTCTCTCTAGCCTTTGATTCTCCTCTTTTTTCCAGGTTGACCTGGCCTGGCCTGCCTTTGGGTGACCCAAGTCCCCTCATCAACCCACCCCCTCCTCTCTAGCAGGCCCTGGCAGCTTGGCTCTCATTGGCTACACGTTTCCTTGGAGACGGACACCAGTCATCCAAACACAGGCTGTGGAGCTACAGGAAGAATCTTTTGTCCATGCCCTGTGCTCCCTGGCCATGAGGGAGCTGTTCAACTCCCCAAACCAGGCCTACTGGGGGGAGCACTTAAAGAAAGAGGTAGCTGCTCGGGCCGCGTGGAACATCCGCTATGGCCACAAGTACCTGAAAGCAGGGACCAGGGCCAGAAAACAGGCCCGGCAGGCCCCCTTCGGCTCAGCCTCCAGAGCCGGCCTCGATGCAGCGCCTGCCACTAGTTCCCCAGTCAGAAAAGAGGTGCAGGTAGGACGGCCACAGACCCGGGGGACCCAGGACCAACTGTTCAGGGCTGAGGATGTCCAGGGCCCTCCATCCAAAGGAGACAGAGAGAGGCAGGCCAGAGGATCCCCTCAGGACATAGCAGCCCAGGGCAGGCCGGAGGACTTAGAGATGAAGCGGCCCTCCCCAGCCACCCTGAAGCTGCTCTTCCAAGGCGTCTCCCATGAGGGCCAGGGCCGGGTCCTGTACCTGAGGGAGCGGCATCGACTGATCCCGGAGGAGAAGTTCAAGTACCCAATGGTGTCCTCCTGGGAGTATGGCTGGCACGTGGGTAAGGCCACCCCTCTGGCCACTCTGGGTTTTGGCAGACAGGCCTAACCTCCTCCCCATCTCTTCCTTCACACCTCCCTCCCGACACACGGCACTAGCTCACCACCCTGTAAGCAGAACAGGAAACTTCTCACCTGCAGGTCGGTGCCTGGCCTGGCCTCCACCGCTCCCCCAACCTTCCCAGATACCTCAGACAGATTCATTAGGCCACCATGGTGCGCCTGTGGCTTGTGTCTGCAGAAGCACTGGGACCACCAGGTCAACATTCTTTGCACATTCATTGGGCCTGAAGAGCCCTTTGTGTTCCAAGACTCTCCTTGTTACTTTATTTCTTTCCTCTCAGCTGCCAGCTTGGAACTGACACTCAGGGACTGAAATGAGGGAATATGGGCAAGCCAGGCTGGTGGCATACATTGTAATCCCAGCACCCAGGAGGCAGAGATAGCAGTCCAAAGTCAACTTCAGCTATGTAAGGAGGCTGAGGCTAGCCTGTTCTACGTAAGACCTAGTCTCAAAAAAAGAAAGAAAGAAAGAAAGGAAGGAAGGAAGGAAGGAAGGAAGGAAGGAAGGAAGGAAGGAAGGAAGGGAAGGAAGAAAGAAAGGAAGGAAGGAAGGAAGGAAGAAACCCAAACATGGACTGGATGGATTGGAATGGGAGGTGGAAGGCAAATCCTGATTCTACTGCTTCTAAAGAACCCTAATGTCATCTAACCTTAACTTCCCTGGGCCTCAGTGTCTACATCTGAAAAACAGGAAAGCCAGTACTTGTTTTCCTATGTCACAGTTGTGCACAGTGTTTGGGGAACATTGCCGGGGGGGCGCTCACTGAAGGCTGGGGATGGAATCCTGGACATTGCACACATATGAGGCAAGTGCTCTATGCTGAGCCACATCCCAGCCCGAGTCTGCATTTCTCAAAAGATCCTAGATATTGCTGATGCTGCTGGTCTTGGGACTACACTGCCTATCAAAGCTGTAAGAGGACATAACTCCGGATTAGGGGATCAGGACTGGGGGCTACCATGGTAATAGGTGGTCAGGGGAGGCCTGCTACAGAGGCCTGTACTGAGAAGTAACTAGCAATACAGCACTCTTCAGGGAAGGACCCGATTGCCTCTCAGAGAGAGAGCTACAGTTTAGATGCCCAGCACCTTCCTCTCCTGCCCTGGCTCAGAGGCCCACGCACACTGCTATGTTGGTGAATCTAGCAAGTACACAGGCTTATTTAATATAAAAAAAAATCATTTTAGCATTACTTCATGCTAAATACAGTATTGGACATACCCTAAAGATTATTGGTGTTTGCTACAATCCAAATACATCTGAATAACCTATGTTTTATCGAGCAAGCCACACTCCAGAGTGCTATAGCCATGCTGGGAGGCTCATTCTGGATGCTCCCTGGCTACCATGGAGGTGTGTTGGGTTTCTGGGAGGCTGTGATTCTGCTTAAACTCATAGTTGCTCCCAGAATCTCTGGAACATTCTATAAGCCTCTGGCCTCACACCCTGAGTCCAAATTCAGTTAGGAATCACTTGGGAGAACAGATGACAGACCGTCTGTTGACCAATACAGTCCCCTACACCAGTTATAAACAGGGAGGGGGCTGCCTCATCCCAGAGGGTGCAGAAAAGCCACAGAGAAGGAGACTGGGGGCGTTGACTAAGTCCCATCTGAGTCAACCAAAATTTTTCTTTTATACATATAAAGCAAGAGCCTGGTGCCTCGCAGAGAGTAAATGCTCCATAAAATGGCAGCAGGTATTATATTGTTGTTGCTGTTATTAGTAGTATTGGCTCAACAGGCAGGATTTACAGGCTGTGGGCCTCTAGTCTAGTTTTGGGTCCAGCCCCTAGAGATCTTACTGTACAGTGGGATGGTGAAATATTCTAACAATGGCAGGAATGTGGTGAGTGGTGAGTGACCTTGAAGCTGAGTGAGAGGCCCAATTCCCAAACTGGAATGACAGTAGTGCTGCCCATCAGGACAGATCCTGGCTAGGACTGGCCCAGCACCTAGAGGCTCCTGCCTTTAGCTGTTGGATCATAAGACATTCTGGGAATCCTCAGGTAAGAGCAAGGGGCATGCAAGAGCAATGGCTATTTCTGAGTCACAGAAGTGCTGCCCTCATTTAACAGATGTGGTGGCACATCACTGCTGAACCCCAGCCCTTTGGATGGGGTGGTGCTGGCCAGAGGACGGTGACCCCTGCTCACGCAGACCTCTGTTGTGTTCCAGGGGATGTCATGACGGACTACAGGACACCAGCTTACGCCAAAGTCCAGCCCATCACAAGGTCATTTTTCGTCAAAAATGGCATCTTCTATTTTCCTCGGCGATCAGACCAGCTCATGTGAACTTGGCTTGGAAAGGGCATCAGTGGCTCCTTTCTTTCCCTCTGATCCATTTGGACCAGCCTGGGGGAGATGCTGCTGGTCAGACCGACTTCACTCCGAGTTCTGTTGAGCCCCGCCACCTTGACTGAGAGTGACGTGAAGAAGCGCCCACGGGCGTGTACCTCGGGGCGACCCGGTAGCCCACGTGGCTCTTGTCTGCACACAGAGGCCGCCTCTCCTTGCAGAGCTGCCCCACCCTCCCCGTTCCAGCAAGGGCTGGGTCTCGTGCTCCTTGAAGACTATGGGATCTCCAGTGCAGGCGTAGACAGGGGAGGTGTTCGCTCAGCCCACAAGGTACTCAGGGGAGAATGGTCTCCCTGTTGTTTATTTCTCTACATTTGCTGAAGGATCCACACAGTAAAGTTGCTTGGTCCCAAAGTATCCCGCAGTTTAGGGGAGGATGTGCCATTTCCGCTCGCTGCTTTCCCGGTGGCTCAGAGCCACAATCAGAGATGCCCTGCCTCACCAGTTACAACAAGAAGCCCCTAAGGCCCAACGACCTCATCCAATAAAAATCCATTTCTTTTCCTGTTTTTTTTTTTTTTTTTTTTTCACTGAAATTGCATGTGTTCCACCAGAGTCCAGCCTCGTGTTTAGTGAACAGCCTTCTACATGCTGATCCAATGGAGAGGCTGCCCCCATCTGGTGGATCTGTCAACAACTAACCTCAGAATTCCTTGAAAGGACAAAGGAAGACAGATTGGGAGTGTGGAGATCACAAAACACCTTTGTTCTTTTGTTTTGTTTTGTTTTATTTTTCTCAGTTAGAATCTCACAGCTCAGACTGGCATGGAACTCGTATTCTTGAAGCAAGTCACTCTTACAAGCCTTGGCCTGGTGCTAACACAGGTGTACTACCTCTCACATTCTATTAGTGAGAGCAAGTCACATGACTTCCATATGGGTTACAGCTGGATTCTGTCCTATAATCAAGACCCAGGGAGAAAAGGAAAGACTCCAAACATCTAGTCCATCTCTGCCTCAGAGCCTGATATGACCTGGGGCTGTCTTGGGGCCGTAGCCATTGTTTGAAATTCATTGTCCCTGCCTGTATTTGCTTCCCTAGGCTACAAAAATCTGTGAGGCTTGAAACAACAGAAATAAATTCATTGTACCACAGCTCTGGATACTGGAGGTTCAGAAATGCAGGGCTCAGGGGGTCTGTGCTCCCTTGAATCTGGTAGAGGAGTGGTTTGTTTGATTGTGTTTAACCTCCTTCATGCCTCTCATGGCTCACAGGCAGTCTCATATTCCTTAGCTTGCACCTACCTGCATTGCTCTAAACTGCCTTTCAGTGTGCCACACGTCTGTCTTTGCTGCCTGCACTCTGCCATCTTACAAGGCCATCAGCTGTGTTGGATTAGCACCCACCCTACTCTGGTATGGCCTCGACTTTACCAGTCATGTCTTCAATGACCTGCTTCCAGATAAGGTGGTGCTGTAAGACACTGGCACGAAGGACTTCAATGCATCTTTTTGGTGAGACATAATTCAGCCCATCTCCCACCCCTGTCTTCTGATACTGGCCTTAGTTACTGGAACCATCTTGATGAGCCTTCCTCTGTTTGCTTGGAAAACATCCCCAAGCACAATCCCAGACATGGAAATATGATCCATGGAGTCCCATTAGGCATTGGTGTCCACAGCACCTCATTGCTTAGAAGGCCTCCGCATGGATGGATCCCTGCACGCAGCTCTTTGCTAAAGCAAAATGCTCAGAGGTTTGTCTTTTAAAGCAGGGTATTGCTACATTTTTCACTCTGGTCCAGTCTGAACAGAGTGTAAACAAACAGCTCTCTCAAGGACCGCCTCCAGAAAAATCCTCCAGGTTTTTATGGCTTTCCCAATCATCCTGAAATCTCACAGACAGCCAGACCACCTAAAACTTAGACTACAACTAACTTAACTGGTTTTCCCTAATCAGCCTCAGCAATGATCTTGACTGAGAGATCAAAAAGCAGACATTGAGAGCAAGGACATCCGTGGAACATGGTTGTCTGGGAACTGGCACTGTGGCCCAGCGCGCCAGAGTTGCTGGACAAACACCTGCTGAATTTACTCAAACACCAAATAATGCACTGGGTTCTCTGGAGTCATTGGCTTGAATGTAACAAATATTGGTCTAGCCAGGACCAGGCTGGGCTCCTAGGGCTGGGAGCAGATCTTGGAGCTCAAAGAGGGAGTGAGATGAGCTAGGGTAAGGAAGGTGGGCACCTTTAGGGGACAGAGAAGGCTCCCGAGGGAGGTCACTAACATTTCTATCTCTAAACCATGCCATGCGTAGCAATCCCTTGGCACAGAATCTGACTCTATGTATGTGTGTGATATGAATTGTGATCTCTATCAGCAGCAAGTGCACATACCACTCAGAAGACGATAGGCTGCCATCAGTGTAGGCTTTCCAGATGAGCACTCTGCAAATAAACTAGGCCCTACTAAAAGATGACTTCAATTCTCCCAGGGACAGTGCTATATAGTTAGCCTAGTATTAATCTACAGGGTGAGTTGAAAAGTTGATTCGTCTAAAATTTGGGGACTTAATTTTCTCTGGAAAGTCAGTTAAGAAGGGATGAGTTCTAGGGATGTAGTTCCGTTGATAGAGTGCTTGCCTAGCATGCACAAAGGTCTGAGTTCAACCCACAGAGCCTCAGTACTCATAAATGGGGCATGGTGGTACATCCCTATGATCCAAGCACTGGGAAGTACAGGCAGAAAGATCAGAAGTTGATGATCACCCTCCTTGGCTACATAGCAAGTGTAGCAGGCTGGGCTACACGAGACCCAGTCTCAAAATGTAAAAAAGGAGGGCCTAGAGATAAGGCTTAGCAGTTAAGAATGCTTGCTTTGTAATCGTGAGAACTGGAGTTCAGATCTCAACATGCATATAACAATCCAGGTATCCTGCACACACCTATAACCCAGCTCTGAGGGAGGTGGAGACGGTGGATCACTGGGACTTGTTGGCTACTAGCCCAGCTAAAAAACATAAGCCCCAAGTTCAGTGAGAGACTCTGTCTCAAAAAGATAAGTAGAGAGTACAGAGGAGGATGAACACACATGTACAGACACACATGAAGGAAGGAAGAAAAGAAGAGAGGGAGGGAGGGAGAGAGCGAGGGAAGGAGAGGGAGAAAGAGGGAGAGTAAAATGAAGAAGAAAAAGACCCAAACCAGATGGTAGGTTAGATATGACCCATACACACATGGATCCATGGTTTAAATTTATAAAATATTTTCATTTGTTTCTGATTTTTAAAAATTGGCTACTAGGGTGGGTGTGGGGTGCACTCCTTTAATCTCAGCACTGGAAAAAAATGGCTGCTAGAAGGTTTCAAGATATTTGTTGCTCACTGTATGCTTCTATTAGGATTAATCTAAATGCTTTGCTGATAGATCTTGGGGTTGACTGTCACTCTGGAAGCTGAGAGAGAGTGTGTATATGTTATGTGTGTGTGTGTGAGAGAGAGAGAGAGAGAGAGAGAGAGAGAGAGAGAGAGAGATGAGCTGCATGAATTTCCATGGCAACCTAGAGAAAGCTTCCTGGCTTGCTCCCACTCTAGCATAGATAGAGTCCAAGTGCAGTTGGGTCTGGCTGTGACAGAGGGGAAGTTCCCAGAGAAACCACGAGGTGGTGCTAGGAGACCACGTACTCCTGCTGGTTCACTAGAAGACAGACTCAGGAGGGCTGTCAGTCACACTGAAGCAGCTTGCCTTTATTAAGTCTCCCCTATTTATCCTATGAAATGAGCAAAACAATGGGTCAGATGTTCAACGTAAAAACAATACTAACACAGGCAAAATAACTTAAGACGTGATTGGCTTCCTTCAAAGGTCTTCAGGTGACCTCAGTCTTGGGTGTAAAATAAACTTCTCCTCAGGTGTAAATCATTTGCATAATGAAAACTCCTGCTTCCAATCAACACTTCTGTGCACGAGATGGACTTCTGCCTAACCCCAAACTAGGGCATAGTTCAAGGCAGGCAAATAGCTCCCGACACACACCAATAGGCAGTATAGAAAAAGACTCACTAAGCAGGAATGAAGGTGTGATTCAAAACCTAGGCCTCAGACACCTGCCTTTGAGCCCATGTGGACATGAAGGGAGTGGAGCTTATGCAAGGCAAGCATGAAGTCCTGAGTTCAGTCCCCACATGAAAAAATAAATCCAGGCATGATGGCATTTACTTGAGTTTCAGTGTTGGAGAGCTGGAAACTGGTGACTCCCTGAAGTTTGTTGGCAATGGCAGAGGGTGCTGGACAAATTCCAGGTCAGTGAGAGAACGTTCCTCAAAAAAAGCCTGGATGACACTTGAATAATGACATGTGAGTTGAACTCTGGCTTCTACACATATGCACACATACATACATATGTACCTGCACATAAAAGAACATATCCTCATGCAATGCAGATTAATGGAAGCCAGACATAGTGCACATACATCTAGTTCCATCATTCAGGAGTTGGAGGCAGAAAGATCAGGAGTTCAGCATCATCCACAGATACATATGAGTTTGAAGTCAGCCTGACACATGAGACCCTGTCTCAATAAAAAATGATAGATGATAGATAGATAGATAGATAGATAGATAGACAGACAGACAGATAGATAGACCCTGGCTCACATTTCCTGAGACAGACTCTAGGCATATAGAACCTGTGCTTTTGGCAAGAGAACTGACTCCTTGGAACACTGTTCGCCAAGCTTCAGATGCTCTGAATAAAGCCAAGGCTGAAGGAAGAGGTAGTTTTGATCAGGGTATACACACACACACACCTTCTCAAAATATCACCAGATTTCCTGCCCCAGCCAGGCCAGGTAACCAGTACACAGGAGATTTATGGCAACTGCAACTCTGAGTGTGAGCAATAAGCACAATCTGTGACCTCTGGCTGGGCTGAGTTTGGCAGGATGGATGACAGTTGACAGCTACCGGTGGCTTTAACTGGCAGGACAGAAGATTTTGTCTGGGAGGACACCAAAGGTGTCTGGAGTTGCTGACTCTGGGTCAGAGCCATGAGCAGGCTGCTCAGGTGCCTGGTCCATCCTCTCCCAGGCTCCTCACTCATCAGAGCCCCAAACCTGTCAGCTAGAGTTTGTGCCCTAGCGATGCCAACCAGAGAAATTTTGGTGCTTGGGAGTCCCTCTCTGTCCAGAATGGGCTCACTTTGAGAATTGTTTGCTTGACTATATGGGACCTTGAAGACTGGAAGGTTTCTAGGTATGGTGAACTCTGCCTCAGAAGTGTGCCAAAAATCTTAAGAGCCTTACCATCTCCTCCTAAAGTCTCAGAGATAAACTGGACAGAGGAAAGTTCAGCAAAATCTCAGAGGTGAAGTTGTTTGGGGAAGAGGTGTCCCTCAGCTTATTGAAGGCACTTTGGCTTATATCCGTTGGTACAATGTTATATAATCCTAGCTATCAGGCTGCTACAATTTGGACCTGAAGTAGTTACCAAGGGCTTATGTGTGAAAAGCAGGGTCCCCAGACCAGGATGCTGTTGAGAGGTGGGTGACTCTTTTAAGAGGCGGACCCTAGCCAGAAGTCATAGGAAGTATGCCCTGAAAGGGATCTTGGGATCACACCCTTTCTCCCTCTCCCCCTCCCCTCCTTCCACGCAGTGAACAGGTATTGTTCCACCACAGGCTTTCTTTCCTTGGGCCACAAAGAGATGGAGCCACTGGCCATGAACTGAAACCTCTGAACGCATAAATCAAAGTAACCATTCTTCCTTTTAGTGTGATTATCTCAGACACCTGCTGCAATGTCAGAACGCTGACGGATGCACAGGCACATAATCCCTTTCTCCTACACCACAGTCATTCTGGCCCTGGTGCATTATGGACAAAAGGCAGGCCATGGACCCGTGCTGACGGTATAATAAGCTTTGTCTTTTTTATGGTTACACAGGGTTGCACAGTTATACATCTACGCATAGACGCCCTCAGAAAGAGCACAGAAGCTTTGTGGAGGGGCTGTTTCGAAGACAGGAAACAAGGGGGTGGAACTGGAGCTGTCATTATTTTTCAATGCTTGAGTTTATTTTTTTAGCTGTGTTTACACAGGTTGAATGAAGAAAGAATATCAGCAAAAACAAAGCAAAATGTTCAAACACGAGTACTTTGGATATAAACAAAATAGTGCCGAATTGCTCGTAGGTAGAAAGAGAAAATGTTCGAGTCTCGGTCAGTCAAGGAGGCCTTCGTCACACCAGCACCTTCGGTGAGTTCTAGTACTGGTCCAGGTGACAAATATGGTGTGGTAAATGTTGCAGTGGAAGTGTGAAATATGGGGCTGGGGACACTTAGGCCAGATTCTAGAAGAGGATTCAGGGTAGAGGCAAGGCCCCTGCAGGGAGGGCAGAAGGGAGAGAAGAGAGGAAGAAGGGAGGGAGGGAGGGAAGGAGGGAGAGAAGAGAGGAAGAAAGGAGGGAAGGAGGGAGAGAGAGAGGGAGAGAGGGAGGGAGGGAGGGAGGGAGGGAGGGAGGGAGGGAAGGAGGGAGGGAGAGAGGGAGATGGGGAGGGAGAAGCCACCCGACTGGAACATGCAGAACAAGGTGAGGCTGCCCTGGGACTTCAGATACTGGAGTTCTTCACGAGCCCGTGCTGCATGGTGACAGGACCCCTGCAAGGATATGCGCAGGGCTAGGAATGGAGGTGGACTCTGGTCTTAAGTATGACACTCGTGGTTACTGGACTGGCTGAGTCAGAAGAGGACCTCTGGATGAAGGCAGGAGGACCCAGTAGGAGGAGACTTCATTCTTCATCCCTGTGAGATGCTACACTGGCCTACCCAGGCAGGAGGGAGCAGAGTCTGAAAACAGTTGATTGCCCAAGTCATTAGGATCTTGGTATTTCTGCTCAGTGCTGAGAAACAGGGCTCTCTTGTGAGGACTGGCATCACATGTCTGTCTTCCTCTTGCATCTCTAGTGGCTGTGTTTAGCAGCATACTAGTGATGGTGGGTGGGGTCAGGAAAGCATTACAAAAGACTCTCCTTCCAACCTGGCTCCATGAAGAATGAACTCAAGCAGACAATGAAAGCAGCTGGACCAGTCTTATATCCTAAGTGTGCAGACAGCAGTGCAAGAGCCATTTTATTTAGAGGCAAGGAGTGGCCTCAAGGCACCTTGGTATCTAGGAGCGACTGCCTTTTTTTCTCTTCTTCAGAGCAACAGATTTTTTGCTGTTGGAGGAGGCCCTTGAGGACTGGAGTTTAAATTCAACTGGAAAGTGGTCACTGACATCCAGAGCCTATCAGGAGAAAACAGAGGTAGATTTAGGGATTAGGAGATGCCTGGGACATACTGTGGTTTCAGCATAAGCAAGCTCAAGAGTAGAGAGGAAAAAAGTCTGAGGTCATTCAGTGGAACTGGTGAGCATCACCCTTGGTCTAGCTAATGGTAGGTCTTCAAATCACAGAACTATTGATCTTGAGACTCAAGACCAAGCCTCCTTTCCAAGACAGTGGATCAGAAAGACAGGATGGCAACCTTACCTCCTCTTCTGACAAACCATAAGCTTTCTGGAAGTCAAAGATCCCATTTGACTTGGGAGCCACTGAGTTGACGATCTCTTGTCCTCGAAGCACAATCCTGCAGCAGGGGGAAGAGAAGACAATTGTATTAATCCAAGCTGTGGGTGTATGAGATCAAAGTGGGGTCTGGATTTGATGTCTGGAGCTGACTGAGCTGCTTAGACTTTCATGTTTCAGCTTGCGACCCTAGAGAATGCCTAGGTTTCAAAGCGGGATTAGTTCCTGCCACGGCCCTGCGGGTACAAGCAGATCTCACCACACAGCAGACATGGATGGGAAGAGAACACATTTTACATGTGGACCACACCAATGACTTGCAAGATGGGAATGAATGCTGCTCTCCTTTCAGCCCTTTTTAACTTTGTCCTAATTAGATATGGGTGAAATCTCAGGTAGGGGCTGGCTAATCTTGAATACCTGCCTAAGCACCCATTTTAATAAGGGGGGTGCAAACTGCCACCTCCAAGTATTCTCTAGAGTTGAGCACTTTCCACTGGGCATCTTCCTAACCCGCTTTGATTCATGGCAAGTGCTGCTGTTTTCTTACTTACAGCATTGTCTTAGTTCATTTAAATTTAATTTGTCTCAATATAAAATTAATGGATTCAAAGAACAGTACAGAGAAAAATGACAGTACAGATATTTTGCAGCTGTGACACCAAATGAGAACAGTAATCAGTTGAGTTCTAGAAATGAACTCTAGGGGAGCTGGAGAGACCGCTCCGTAGTTTAGAGCACTGGCTCCTCTTGCAGAGGACTTGGGTTCAATTCTCAGCACACCCACCTGGTGGCTAACAACCATCTGTAACTCCAGCTCCAGGGAAACTCAGTGCCTTCTTCTGATCTCAATGGGCATTGCATGACACAGGTGCACTTACATACATGGAAGCAATACATTCATACACATAAAATAAAACATAATAAAATAAAATATTTTAAAAATAGAAATGGAGGGGGGCTAGAAAGATGATTCAGAACACTAGCTGTTCTTAACAAGGTCTTCCAGAGGACCTGGGTTCAATTCCCAGAACCCATGTGGTAGCTAACAACCATCTGTAACTCCAGTTCTAGGGGATCTGACCCTCTCTTCTAGCCTCTTCAGGTATTGTATGCACATGGTGCACTTATAAACATGTAGGCAAACACTCACACACATGAAACAAAAACAATAAATACATTCTTCTAATTAAAAAAATAAAAATAAAACAAAGAAATGGATTCTAATATAAGCTAAAAGAGGTGAAGCTGGCGGCCTCAATCTCTCAGGGCCTGGGGAGTGGAAAGGAAGGAAAACTGCTCATCCTCTGCCCTGAGCTTTTCCAGTTCTGACTGGAGTTTGGTCTCTGGGCTTGAGCTTCCCAGAGTCCCACAGTGGCATGAGGGAGTTCACTAGAATCATCGCCAAAGCTTGCAGCATTGGAGTCCCTTCAGACGGGACTGGGTGAGCCCTGGGTGCTCTAGACACGAACTTCTTATGCTGTGCTTCCACTTTTGAGGGCTAGAACAATGACATCCAAAAAGGAAACCCCATCCCAGAAAGCCCCAAGAGGAGCAAAAGCGGCCAGGAGATAGAAACGAAAGCCAGACCTCAAGACTGAAGAAGTGAGCATGTCAGACAGGAGGTGACTTTCTCATGCTAAGCAGACTAAGTGCTGGGGACAGCAGCCGCCCTGGGATGGGGGTTTCCCTGCCTGCCGCCTGCAGTCTCTGCTATGAAAGATCACAGATGCCCCCACTCTCCTCCTGACTGAGGAGCAAAGCTGAGAGTACTGGAGAACACTCACAGAAATTTCTCAAGGACAAGGATTGCTGTTATTGTTATCTAATCCCAAGTATTTGGGTTTAGGAATGTGTAACAGTACTTTTTAACTAGACAATCCAGGCATAGAGGTACACACCTTTAATTCCAGCGCCCGGGAGGCTGAGGCAGGAGGATCAGGACTTCAGGACTATCCTGGGATGCACAGTGAGTCGAAGCCAGCCTGGGCTATATGACAAGACCTTTTCTTCAAAAAAACATAACAAAGTATAAATGTCAATAGACTCAGTAGACTCATTTTTACATATGTGCCCGGGAAATCATAACTATTTACACGAAATGCGTATGGAGGCTGTTCATTTCAGTAGTGTTTGTAACAGCAAGCCTTGGAGACAACTTAATGACCAGTGATGGGCATGAGGTGAACTGATGGTGGTTTAGCTTTGAGGTACAACTGACAATGGCATGGGAGGTCCCTGAACTCGACTAAGAGCATACGAATGCATTTAGCACTTGTCATATGCCCAGACACTGTGCTGGAGATTTTATATGTTATTTCATTTAATATTCTTCATTTCTCTCCAAATGAGGTCCTGGTCATATTGAAATCTCCAGCTTAAAAATGAGAAAATCAAAACACAGACTGTCTGCGACCAAGTAATAGAGTTAGGAATTGAATCTGAGCCCATCTGGCATCAAAGTTAGTGCTGGATACCCAGGGCCACCATATAAGGTCCTGTAGTTCCATACACTGGACAAGGGGCTGGCTGTCTGCGCCAGCCAAGCCGCTGTGGGGCTGCCCACCTGTCATAGGCACAGTTGGTGCTTTTCTTGACCGTGGTGTCCTCTTGGTCCCCGATCAGCCAAACAAACTTGGGGTCAGTCCTCAAACGAATATTCTGCCAAGCCTTCTTGGGGACATAGTTGCAGCCAGCGTTGAAGTCTCCCATGAAGATGAAATTCTGAAAGTCGTATTTTAGGGCCATCACCCCGTGAGTCAGCTTTCACTTGTGACCTCCAGCTCTGACCCTCTCCCATACCCAGTGACTGAAGGGTCTTTTGTGGCCTGAATTGGATCACTCCCAATTTTAAAAATTTAACTGTATCATTATCATGCAAGTGTATAACGTGTGAGTGCAGGCACATGTGTGTGGAAGTCACATGACAGTGCTTAGCGGTGGGTTATCTTCCTCTACTATAGATTCCGGGGATTGGAAATTGGGTCTTTTGCAGTTTGCTTTGTTTGAGACAGAGGATCATGTAGCCCAGACTGGCCTCAAACTAACTATATAGCCCAGGATGCTCTTAAACTCCAGATTCTCCTGCATTCCCTTCTTGAGCTCTAGAATTATAGAGCTCCCAGCTGCTGAATGGGACTTTTAAAAAGAGGTACTTAAGGTAAAAAATGAGGTCAGACTGGTGGTCCCTTACATAGGGGCAGGGCAGGATTTTCTCAGCGGTAGATTTCTGGCAGGTGGGAGACCCTGGGGTTTGATTCCCGGCAACACATACATACACAGATTTAAAAATGGAATTAGAACACAGAGACTGACCATCTACAGGCCAAGGGCAGAAGCCTCCAGAGGGGACCACCCGTGTTCCCACACTACCTTAGGCTCACAACCTCCAGAACTGTGAGCAGACAGCTCTGAGTTATTTGATCATCTCTGGTGCACCGCTCTGGCGGCCCTAGCAAACTCAAAGAGGATCTGTCTTAGATTCCTTTTTAAAAGAAGAGGCCACAGTTTCCAGCTGAGTCAGAGTTTTGACAAGGATCTGGCAGTGAACACAAGAGCGTGTCTAATGGAGGGGACGTTCACCCCGTCACACCATCCTGTTCCTGGTCACCCTGGCTCTGTAATCCCGAGTGTACTGGTAGGCAGGAACATTGGAATCCAGCTAGACAGTCCCTCTCAGAGATACTGCAGGAAATATCAATGCGTCAGCACCCCGGGGAGTGTGTCCATTGCTTTGGGACCTCTTCTCTGTGTCCTATTGTTTTAAGGTCAGAAACAAATTCCTGTCAAAATTTAGTCTTTGGGAAAAGAGGGAGAATTCCCTAGGGAAGCAGGCCTTAGGGGTGAACGTCTCTGCCCCACACCATCAATAGAAGCCACTTTTTATGTTGAAAGTGTTTTTCCCTGTAGGATCCTTGGAAGAGAATGATAACATTTCACAATGCAGAGGAAATGTCCTATTTCCTTGTTGGTGCTGTTGTTTGGAATGGTTGCTCACTTGAGAGGTTTTTGTAAGGACATTTCATTTTGACCTTTGCAAGCACAGTTTCCCCTGAGATTAAGGTTGAGGACAAAGTACCATCCCTAACCCTAATGCCACAGGCTTCTGCTCATATAGGTGTGATGCTGAGAACGCACCATGAGTCTAGGGCCAGCATGAAGTGATTTAGCAGGCTTAACTTGCATGACTAGAAAGCAACAGTAGAAACAGACCAGAGGCATTAAATGGGCTGACCTAGGCAACACACCTGGGTGAGTAAAGCCCAGAATGGAACTCGGTCTTACCTCCGAAGGTCCCTCATCCCAAGTCTCCTCCTTGCTCACTTTTGGGTCACGGAGGCTTCCCTGGGGACTGACACTTAATGGATGCTCAATATATTCTTTCTGAATTAATAAAGGGTTTTAGAGTTTGTCCTGGAACCTAACAGTATAATGCACCCCTAGTCTTCTTGATGGCCAGTTCCCACCAGCTGTGTCCACACTGAACTCATTTTGCACCTTGAGTAGGGGAACTGAGGAGAAAGGGGGATTCCCAGGCACATTCCGAAAGGAGAAAAGAGGAATTTGGAAGGAGAAGCCTCTGGAGCACTTCCATATTTGCCAAGTGCTTCCTCAAACCCCAGAGCCACAGATGGCAGCGTGTCTGTCTTCCAAATGATGGCCACCATGATCTCTCCTTCTCCTGTTCCTGTCACTGACCACCGAAGCACCTCTGACCCCTCTGCTTCACTCTTCTCAGTTGCAAAGTGGGAATGATCAAAGTAGCTACCTTGTGGGATTATTGGAGGGTACACATGTGTGCAGACACACACGTGCATGTTCAGAAGGCCAGAGTACACCCGTGGGTGTTGTTCCTCAGGTGCTGCCTACCTTCTTTTTTGTGAGACGGTTCTTCACTGGCCTGGGACTTACCAAGCAGTCTAGACTGGCTGGCCAGCAAGCCCGAGAGCTACCTGTCTCTGCTTCCGTCGCACTGGGATTATAAATTTGTGCTACCATGCTGGGCTGCTTTTATGTTTGTTTGTTGTTTGAAATGGGGGTTCTGGGGATTGAACTCAGGTCTTCATGCTTGCAAAGCAAGTACTTTATCGATGGATCCAGCTCCCTAGTCCCTTGTGGAATAACTGATATTACATTTACCTATTCATGTTGAGCTTCAGTATAGTGCCTAGCTGCTCAGCCCCAGGGCTAGTTACTCAATGACACAGGCATTCATTAGAAATGGTGCAGAGCATGAATTCCCAAGACCCAGAGGGAGAGGCCCGAGCAGGCTTAGCAAGAAGGGTGTTAAGGCTGAGGAAAAGCCCAAGGTGACGTTGTAAAGCATTGGTGGCCTGTATGTGCTCTGCTCCTCCCCCATCTCCTCAAGAACTGGATGCTGCCCCTGCTTGATGGAAACTGGACATCACAGAGGTCCTCACCTCCACCTTCCATCGGCGTTTCGCATCCACGTAGACATCAGCCAGTTCATCGATCTCTTTAACAGAGGTCTCAGGAGTTGTGTGCAAAGGGACAATCACGAAGTCCTTGACAGCTGAGAAACAGGAGAGAACAAGAGGTCACATGCTTCCTATTAAGAACTTGCCAACACTGCTTAAGGAAGTGGACTTTCCTTCTAGAAGGCACGCACATCGTGGGGTGCTGGTGGGGGCAGGCAACTGGGGGTCCAGCCTGTGACTGAGATTTCAATTCTCTTAGTGTCATTAGGCTACTTATTTTCAGTGCATGACTCTTCCCTCCCAACTGTGCTCCCTGAGCTGCAGGAAAGCTGGTGGGTGATTGTCCCTGATGGCACTTGCATATTCTCTCTCTCTCTCTCTCTCTCTCTCTCTCCTTTTTTCTTTCCTTTACATTTAATTACTCATTTTGTGTGTGTGTGTGTGCACATGCGCATGTGTGTGTACATGCCATGGCACACATGTGGGAGATAACTACAACTTGTGAAGTCAGTTCTCTCCTTCCACCCCATGGGTGCGGGGATCTCACCCGCTCTTCCTTTGCAGATCTATATTTTCCTCTTAGTTTATTTTGACAAGTAAGAACAGTATGTTGTTTTATAGTTCTGTTGTCCTTTTAGAAGAGCAGTAACTCTAGCTGGGCAGAGTGGTGTACATCTGTGGTTCTAAAACTTTATAAGTTGAGACAGAATAATGAGCAGTTCAAAGCCAGCCTTGGCTATAAGAGACTCTGCCTCAAAAAACAAGAAAAAAAACCTCCAAAATTTACAAACAAACAAAAAGCATATTTGTAATAGGGACCTAGAAGCTGTCTCTTCCCAGGCCTGTAGAGGCCTAAGATGTGGCTAAACACGGTAAAGGCTCGACACCTCTGCCTTCCTTTAGCATCTGTCTCCCTTGCCATCTTAAACTTTGGGTCAGATTCTTGCTCACTTCTGTGCTGACATGTGAATCATTTAAGGAGGTTGTAGGCTGATTAGTCTGAAATTTCTCTAGCCTCTTGAAGCCCCCAAGGCTGAAAACACCAAGATGAGAGTAACCAAGAGATTTTCAGCATTCCAGAAACAGTGAGCCTTGCAGACAGATCAGCCCGCATGGAAATCGAGGCTGTAACCCCCGGCAGGAGCTATGTCTCATGGTGGGACCTGAATTGGCCCCTGAAGCCAGTTGCAAAACTAGACATGAGATCATGAGCAAGACTGCTGAGTGATGAACACTCGTCCCCTTGCCTCTGCTTTCCTTCCTTCCCTGTAGAGTCCCGAGGGTCTTGCCAGTCACTCCCAACACAGGGCTCAGTAAGTGCTTTCCTCGCTTCCCCCAAGTCGTCATACTGAGACTCAAATTCCTGCGTTGCTCTATTACCACTTGTCTCTGGCTGCACTCTCAAAATGGCAGGTAGCAGGCCTGATTTGTTGAGCGCCCAAGAGTCAGGACCCTGACCCAGCAACCCAGCACTCTGATAACGTGTTTAGCTTTTGTACTAAAAGGGAAATAAAAAATCCAAACTTACCATCTTATAGTCATTTTGTAATCAAGAATAAAAATTTTAAAAAGTCACTTAAAAAACAAGAAAGCCCAGTGTGATAGTACATGCCTTTAATCCCAGCACTTGGGAGGCAGAGAGGTAGAAGTCTATGAGTTCAAAGACAATCTACATAGTGAGTTCCAGGCCAGCCAGGACTATATAATGAAACGCTATCAGAGAAAGGGAGAGATAATGGAAGGACTGGAGAGCTGGAGAAGCTCAGTAGTTGAGAGAGAAAACTATTTTTGAAGATGACTCAAGATCATTTCCCACCACCCACATTGGGTGGTTCACAGCCTCTGACCTCTGAGGTGACTCACATGCACATACTCACACACAGACATATATAATTAAAAATAATAAAAATCTTTTAAAATAATAAGATGTTGGATGAAGTTTAGCTTAGTTGATGGAGACCTTGCTTAATATGTACAAAGCCCCCGGGTCAGAGCCACATTGCTGCATAAAACCATACATGGTTGTACAAGCCTGTAATTCCAGCACTTGGCAGAGGCAGAAGAATCAGGCAAACCTGGGCTACAGGAGACCGTATCTCAAAAACAAAACAAAGCAGGCTGGAGAGATGGCTCAGTGGTTAAGAGGACTGGCTGCTCTTCCAGAGAATGCTAGTTCAGTTCCCAGTACCCACGTGATGGCTAACAGCTGTTCAGGGAATTAAGTGTCCTCTTCTGACCTCCACAGGCATTGCATGGCACAGGTGTACTTACATACATTCAGACAGAACATTCATAAAAATAAAATATATAAATAAGTCTTTCAAAATTGGAAAACAAAACATAATGCAAGGTTAGCTTGGATGACATAGTGAGTTCCATGCCAGCCTACATGGAACTACATCCATATTAAGACCTTGCACTGATGCAAGACAGACATTCATACACACACTTACCGCCCTGGGGACTGAGAGCTACTCAGTATGGCTCCCAGGGTGGTGCTGGGAGCCATGTACTGCCCTCCCACTTACAGAAGCTGTGATCTGAGCCCCTCTTCCTGGGGTATTCCCTCGTTCTCTGCCTGAATCTCATCCCTGCCTATCAGAGGAGGCTGTGAGGCAGCCACTGCTTAACCTTCATGGTTGGAAGTTGGGATTCAGACCCACAGGCTTTCTCCGGGGCATCAGCCACCTCTCCAGGTCTCCATCCCACGCCTCTGCTTCTCTCATGATCCCCTACACACTTCACACACTTTCCCACCTCTGGGGTTCTGTGTTCTCTCTGCTTCCAACTGAATGCTGTTTCTCCAGCCAAGTGCACAGCTGGCTGTATTAGGCCATGCTGAGTGTCCACTTCTAATGGCCTTCTCTGGTTACCCCTCTAAGGTGGCCCCTTCTGCACTATTCAATGCATCCGGCTTATTACTTTCTTCATGCTCTGAAATCGTTCTCTTCGCTTCTACGCTTGGTCCATGAGAACCACCCCCACGATGCCAGGCATTTCTGTCCACTTCACCTTCTTGGCTGCGCAGCCCAGCCCAGCGCATGGCATATTGGAGATGCTCAAAACTATTTGTCGATTAAGTACATGAATGAATGGTTAGATAAATGAATGAAATCACTAATTCATTCATTTTCAATCCTGGCACAATAGGGCAAACTCCAAATAGGCTGCACTGTCCCAAGGGAGAGAGGAAGGCTAGGAAAGTGTGGAAGGGTGGAGGCTTAGAACAAACAGGTTTGTTCAGCGATGCAGAGGCTTGCCTCTTTGAGAGGGAATAATTGCTTGGAGGTGGGGACTCTCCATGCTGAGCTGTAAGTGAATTGGGTAACGACAAACAGGATTATTGCACTTGCTCTCTGAAGGGCACTGATTTCCCTTAATACCCCCTCTCTTTTTCTGTTGAGAATCACCATCCCTCTCCCTTAGTTGTTTTCCTAAAGTGCTCCTCCTCTAAGTTAATTAACCGTGGGCAGAAATAGTTGACGCCATGGTTCAGGATGCTATGCCAGTGTGGAATAGATCTAGGCATGTGTACTTTAACTCTGCATATATTTATTTCTTTGTACTCTGTCTCCCCTACTACAGTATCATGTCATGAGGACAGGGGACCTTGCCAACCTTCTCTGGTGTCCTCAACAGGGCCTGATACACAGTAGGTAGTGCGAAAAATAGGTGAGTCTACATACTGCAACTTATAAACCAATTTAATCCCCTTTTCCCAAAGCAAGACCTTGCTATGTAGCTCTGGCTGGCCTAGAACTCATTATGTAGACCAGGCTGGCCTCAAACTCTCAAGAGTCCCACCTGACTCTGCCTCCTGAGTTCTGGGATTACAGCTGCCCTCAGCTGTGAGCCACCATACCTAGCCTATTTAATCCGTGACTCCTTTTCCCCCTTTCAGTGCAGAGGATTGAACACAAGGCCTTATGCATGCTAGGCAAGTGCTCTTCCAACGAACTATATACCTCAGCCCTTGGTATTTTGAGACAACATCTTACAGCTCAGGTTGGATTCAAACTGCTGATCCTTCTGCCTCTACCTGAGTGCTGGAATTATGGGCATGTGCTGCAACCCCTAGCGAATTCTTGACCTTCTGTTGGGTGCTGTGTGATGAGAAGTACAGGTTCATGAGCTGGTGGCCCAGCTTACAACCCTGACTTGTCCATTTTAAAAGCTGGACTTGGACAAGTTAATCACGGATCACTAGTAGTGTTGTCGGAGCAGGGCATGCCTGACTGGCCTTTCCTCCACCTGTCAATCTGCGGTGAAGGCTACTGTGCTATGGAGTTACTGCAAGGAAAGTGAGACTCATTTCACCTTTGGTGGCCGTCACTTGGGTCTTTTGAAAATGAAGGACTAGTTATGTTTGACATGGACCAAAGAATTGTGGTAAACCATTTCCATGCCCCTGCATACTCCAGAAGGTGGAGTTATCACTGATCCTGTGATTGGGATCTAGGCTTTGGAGGTCCTGCATGTTGATTCTGAGACACAAGCCTGGTACCATCACCCTGCTGTCTCTAGAAGCAGCATATTCTCCATTCAAACATCCCTGAGAATGCTGCTCTCACATGGTCAGGGCCACTGTCCCTTCATGGGGAGATCAGGAGAGGGGCTATTATGGTTTGAATGTCACCCACAAGTACGTGTGCTGAATGCCTGGTCCACAGCTGGTGGTACTATTTTGGGAGGTTGTGGAAACTTTAGGAAGTAGGGTCTAGCTAGAGGAAGTGGGTCACTGGGGTGCTTACCTTTGACAGTTATGCATAGCCCCCAGTCCTTGTATAGCTCTCCATTTCCTGCCCACCATGAGGTGAAGAAGTCCCTCCTCTACACACTCCCACTGACATAATGTTCTGCCTCCCCACAGTCCCAGAATCTGTGAAGTCAGACTGTGAACTGAATCCTCTGAAACAGTGAGCCAATATAAGTCTCTCCTTTGTTTATGTCACAGCAACACAAAAGTAACTACTGTGGGGTGTTCTCACCAGTGAAAGGCGACTGGAACCAAACCACAAAAGGTTCCCTGGAAAACACATCTGGATCCCCAACCTGATAGTCATTGTAGAGGTACTTGTCCTTCACAGACACCAACTTTTCCCTAGAAGATAAAAAAACGAAATCCTGCCGCTGAGTTCGCTGGTTGGAAACATTCGTTCCTGTGACTTCACTGAGCTTGAGGGCAGGCTCAAGTATGGGAAAGCTAAGTTAGCTCTTCTCAATGGCCAAGACCCTTCAGGAGCTAAATGTCTGAGTTATTCTTGTTTTCTGAGGCACAAACAACTGAATGTTCAGACCTGAAGTAAATTACTAGCAGGAAGACAGGTTGAATTGTGCTGAACTACTCAGAGCTCCAATGCTGGGCCAGGACTTCACCATGAAGAATAAAGAACTCCTGCCCCAGTCAGTTGGTGAACTCACCAACAAATTAGGCATTATGAAGCTACTTGTGTTTTCTATTTTGATAATTAAAACATTTTTGTTTTTGTTTTTTGTTTTGAGCCAGGGTCTCATGTAGCTGAAGATGATGAACTTGGACTTCTGATCCTCCTGCCTCTGTCTTCCAAGTGCTGGGATTGCAGGCATGTGATTCTAAGCCCAGACTATTAGGTACTGAGGAATAACCCAGAGCTCTATGTGTGCTAGGCAAGCACTTCACCAGTTGAGGTACATCTCCAGCCCATGAATCATCAGTTTTGACAGCAAAGATTCCAATTGATTTTGAGAGCTGGATAGAAACCAAAACCTATTGTTAAAGAAAAGATACATAGTTTGATTCAATTAGGTCACAATTTTAGGTAGGCTGTTGTACGGCATAATGCAGTGTGGGCCTTAGGCAGGCCACCTGCTCTGAGGAATAAGGGAGTGGCTCCTGCGGACGTGGCTCTCCTCTCTGGCCAGGCCAGCTTCTGCCCGGGGACAGATCACTATCAGCTGCAGTCGGGGAAACATCCCACAAGGTGATTGGCTAAGCAAACTCATATAATCCCTTGCATTTCCGTGAATAAAGGAGTTTTGCTGCGACTCACCCTCCGCATGCTTCTCACCCAGCTCCCAGAGTCTGTATGTTGACTCCGCGCCACTCACCCCCTCATGGCAGAGACCCTGTGCCCCACTCGGGCCAGCCCTGAGCACAGGGACCCCAACAGGCCATGCTCTGGAGAGCATAGATCATACTCACTTGTAGAGGAAGGCGTACTGTTCTTTGTATGTGTTTCTTCCAAGTCGAGAGCTGATCACATAGTTGTATGTTGTTCTCCGTGAGTTTCTAGAAAACATAAACATTTCATGGTGTGTTGAAAAGAATGAACATGTCTCTGCTAATCTGTCCCCCATCAATATGTCTCCATATTCCCTACAGCATTGCTGTTCTTCATAGCGTGCATGTGCGTGTGTGTGTGTGTGTGTGTGTGTGTGTGTGTTGTGTGTGTGGTGTGTTTGTGTCTCTGTGTGTATGTTGTATGTATTTGTGTACAGGGTATGTTTTTGTGTGTGTGCATTTTGCTTTTGTGTGTATGTGGTATTTGTGAGAGTATGCCTGTGTGTAGGTCACAGGTTGATATCCAGTGTCCTCTTCAGTGGCTCTCCACCGTATTTTTTGAAACAGGGTCTCTCACTGAAACTGGAGCTCACTGATTCGGCTGTCTGTCCAGTGAACCTCAGGGTCCTCCTGTGTCTGCAGGATCTTTATAGCCCTGATTTCTAGTTTTTCCTGGTGTGGGAGGTCAAACCCAGTGCCTAACACAGACTAGCCAAGCTAGCAGTAAGATGCACAGATACACAGATACACAGATGCACAGGTTAGCCGAGCTAGCAGTAAGATGCATCTCCACCCACACCCATCTTTCTTTCCTTTTTCTTTTCCTTTCCTTTCTTCCCTCATTCTTTTTCCAAATTATTTTTTTATTTTTGTTTATGTGTATGTGTGTGTGTCTGTATGACTGGATGTCAGGTGCCCTCAGAGGTCAGAAGAGGCTGCTAGATCCCCTGGAACTAGAGTTGCAGGCTGTTGTGTGTTGCTCAACATGGGTGCTTGGAACAGAACTTGGGTTCTCTGGAAGAGCAGCAAGTGCTCTTAAGTGCTGAACATCTCTCCAGCCTCCTTCCTTCCTTCCTTCCTTCCTTCCTTCCTTCCTTCCTTCCTTCCTTCCTTCCTTCCTTTCTTTCTTTCTTTCTTTCTTTCTTTCTTTCTTTCTTTCTTTCTCTTTCCTTTTTTCTAACTTGGTCTCAGTATATAGGCCAGCCTAGACTGGAACTCACGATCTTCCTCTCTCTACAACCTCCATGCCGGCATATAATACCACATCAGCCCTTATTTCTCATCCTACAAAGATAATTACTATTTTTCTTCCCCACTGCATGATTTAAGAATACAAATTTAGAATTTGAACCCAGACCTAACTCATTCCAAACCCCACAAACTTTAGGAAACCATAGGACCCACAGATTGTCCAGGCAGAATAAGAAATCCTTGTTTTGGAGCCTTCAGGATGACTCAACTGGTAAAGATGCTTGTGGCTGCTAAGCCTGAAAATCTGAGTTCAGGTCCCAGGACTCATGGTAGAAGGAGAGAAACCAGCTCCCGCAAAGTTATTTGACATATGTGTCATGGCATGTATGCATGTGCACACACACATACACACACAAATACAATAAAAATTTTTTTGAAAATAAATCCTTGCTCTGGCCTGGGCCAATGCTGTAACTTCTGGTTTGAGTCAAGGTCACCGGATGGACAGATGGATGGATGGACATGTGCCACCTCTGAGCATTTATCAGATACTTAATACTCTCTCCTCTGAAGCCCCCAGGCATCTTCTCACAAGTCCTGGGACTATGATTTCAAATAGCTGTTGTTTATTCTGGGAGCAGGAGATTCAGCCACTGGACGTAGTGGAGGAGGGAGCCCTGGTCCTCTCCTTCCTTTCAGAGTCAGTTGGGGAAGATGTGGGGGTGGGGGTGTGATTTAGCAACTGACTTATATTCTACAGAAATCCCTGGGGCTTCAAATATATGTTCGAAGACAGACCCAGCCATGGGAACCCAGGAGTAAAGATCTCACAGAGATCCTCCTGCCTCTGCCTCCTGAGTGCTGGAACTAAAGGCTACTGCCACACCTGGCAATGCCCCAGCTTTTCAAAGCTACAGGCTGTTAACACGAGTAGATTGTGGTTATACACCAGGCATTGCTCAACTACTTAGATGCAGGATTTAATTTAACTACCATGAAATCCCAGGAAGATGCCTTCTACCTCAGCCCCATTTTACACATGTGGAAAACAAGGTGAAAAGAAGGCAGAGCCAAATTCCAAGTCCAGTGTCTCCGGGTTGAGCATGAGCTCCTGACTATTGTGTTCACTCTCTCTCCAGCTTCCAAAGACCAGATATATGAGTTTTTAAAAATTAAGGCACATATAACTTGGGTGTGGTGGCTCTTGCCTGTAGTCTCAACACTCAGGAGGTAGAGACAAGAGGATCAGAAGTTCAAGGTCATTCCTCAGTTACATAATGAATTTGAGGCCAGGTCAGGATACAGGACACCTTATCTAAAAAACTGAAATAAAATAAAAAATTTTAAATGAAGACATATCAGGCTAGGGGTACATCTCACTGGTAGAGCACATGCCTGTATTTAATCCACCACCACAAAACAACAAATTACGGTTTATCAGAATCACCAGGGAAGCTAGTTAAAATGGATTCCTCTCACTAATACTTTCATTCAATGGGTGATTTTCTGTTGGATGTGTACTATGGTTTGGAGTATGTCCCTCAAAAGCCCATGTATTAGTCGGTGGCACTTTAGCCCGATTTTACAAGGTGGTGGAATCTTAGAGGCGTTACATAGGGGTGGAACCGTGGAGGAGGATATTAGGTCACCGGGGGCACTCCCTTGCTGAGGAAATTGGGACTCTAGTCCCGCCTCTTCTCTCTCAGTTCCTTCCTGTTACGTGGCAGGCCTCCTCCTCATGCTTCTCCGTGATGTGCTGCCTTACCACAGACCCCAAAGCAGCAAGCTAACTGACCATGGCCTGAAACCTCCAAAATTGTGAGCAAAAACAACCCTTACTTCTTTATAAGATGTTTCTCTCAAGTATTTTATCACAGTGATAGAAAGCTGATGAACATTATGATTTTGCTGATCATTCAGAATGAACATAGATCATCAGCATTGCCCAGTGTTAAAACTATGAGGAGACATTGCTTTTTGTTTTCATTGATTTTAAATTATATAATCAACTTGTATTGATGGTAAAGCATTCAGATCATACGCAAGTATCAAAATAAAACATGTCTCCCATTCCTTCATGACCCAGCTCCATCCACAGCGGCTCTTCAGTCCTATCTCCCAGAAGTCGCTATTGACAATTGGAAGTCCATTTCCCATCTTTCTTCTGTGTCACCCTAGTATGCCCACGATATGTAACCCACTGACTAAAACAATCTGCTCTAGCAGTTCTGAATTCTGTTTCTCATCTGTTGCAGCCATCTTTCCATGCTGAAATATTTAGTTGTATAATAATCCAATCCGCAGACTCGCATGACTTTACTGACCCTTTCTTCTACTGTTTGCATTTAGTCTTTAGCAGGACTTCTTAGCTCGGCCTTTTGTCTATGGCCTTCATTTTTCTGTCCCAATTCTTCACCTTCTCTGCCTGCTTTTACTTTGCTGTGTTAAAATCAGCCACTTGAAAGTTCATGGGACTGTAGCCCACCCGCCCTGGCCATGTGGTCAGGCACCCTTGGACTTGACCTTCGGCTGTCCAAGGCTCACCCTTCTCCCCAGTTACCCGTTCAGCTTCTCCATCAGCGTGGGGCAGATCTTGTTGCTGCTGTCCTTGATTTCCATCAGCAGTATGAGGTCACAGCGTTTGATGACCTGCAGACAGAATTCCCAAGGAGTTGAGGCCATTTACCACAAATCCCAAGACATTTCATCAGGTACTTGCTGTGCTCTGAGTATTGTACCAGCTACTTGCAAAAATAATTCTGTTTCTTACCTGAACTAAATGAAGGGCTTCCCTGTGTTCACAACGTTTTTGTTGTTACTGTCATTTAATTGTCCATTTTAGTTTCCTTCTTCTTTCCTTCCTTTCTTCCTTCCTTCCTTCCTTCCTTCCTTCCTTCCTTCCTTCCTTCCTTCCTTCCTTCCTTCCTTCCAAGACAGGTTCTCTCTGAAGCCTCAACTTGCCTGGAACTGGCTATGTAGATCAGGCTGGCCTCGATTTTGTGCAGTTCGGCCTGACATTGCCTCCCAAGTGCTGAGACTAAAGGCATGTACCAGCGTACCCAGCCAATTTTGTTTTCTCAGACAGGGTCTCATGTAGTCCCTTCTGGCCTTGAACTCACTATGTAGCTAAGGATAAGCTTAAACTTCTGATCCTTCTCTCTCCACCTCCCAAGTGGTGAGATTACAGGTGTGTGCCACTGTTGCTTGTATGTCCATTTTAAAGACAAAGAGACTGAGGGTCAAATACATTACATAGCCATCCAGGTAGAAAGTCACCACAGTGGCAACTGAATCTAAGCAATTCAAGTTCAGAACATATGATCGTGACCTTCCCATACATCCTACATCCTGGCTTTGCTTGAACGATTGCAGTGGTAATACTAGTAATAAATACTAATTAAGCCTTAGTGCATAAAGGTGCCAGGCTGGATATTGTAGAAATAAGGAGACATCATTACATGATAATAGTTATAAGAGCTAACACTTATTTTTAACCTACTCTGAGCCTCATAGCAACACTAAGAGAAGACTATCATTATTAGTCCATTAAATGTAGATGGTAACTAAACTCAGAGTGGTTAAGTCATTATCTTAAAGTCACACAGCTGGTACAGATGGGAGAGCCAGAATCTGAATTCAGTTCAAAACCTTTTATGCTCAACTCTTAAAATACAGTCCCTGTTCTCAAAGACTCATGGAAGCAACTAGGTATAACACAGGGAATCTGTGCTAAATAGGAGTCACATGCCATGGACATGTTGTGGGATAACTAACTACTTCCCAGAAAATCAGAGAGGTTTCACAAAGAGGTGCCATTTGGTTCATGAAAGGCTAGAAGGAATTCAGCAAGAGAAAGAATACAGCAGAGGTTATGTCGGGGCGAACAGAGGCTATGAGCAGGTACAGTCCTACCTCATACCCCTTGATGACCACATGGCTTTCGAAGTTTGGGATGCTGGTGACTCAGTGCCACGGGATTTGTCGGTCAAGGATGAAGCATCCCCAAGGTTGATTTTGTCCTCTCACATGGCATCAGAGTCATGGAGTGAATGATCGGGCCACCAAGCCTCCATCTCAGGAGCATTATAGTTACATCTCCATCAGGGTGGAGTCCAGGTTCCCCTGTGACCAAGGACTCAGCCTTTAGGAAGCAGCCTTGGCCTAGAGAACTGAGGATGAACTAAATAGGAAGCCTGGGCTTAAAACCCTTAGATAAGCCAAAAGGGACCCACCAGGAGCTTTGTGCTGCAGCCCAAGTCAGCCTGGGCTGGTCAGTCACTGGGGGCCTCCAGGCCTTTGTGGAAGGACTTTAAAATATACGCCCTCTTTGATTCTATTCTTCCCACTTTGAAGAATGTCTTCAGGTGAGGAAATACACACTGCCTCATTTCCTTCGTCTATCCATTGGGATGATCATAGTCCATCCTTCACAATGGTGCTAGAGGAGGACTGAGAGTTTAGAGTGATACCAGCCCTGTGAGAGGCCCCATGGCAAATTAATATTACTAGTACAGGTCAAAGAGGAAAATGCATTTGCCAACAAAACAACGGACACATTTCAGTCAGGAAAGCACTTAATTTAGTGATGCAAATGTAACATTAGAAAAAAAATGGAGGGTGGGAGGAGTGAGATTTCAGGTAGACTAAGCTGGCCTAACTCCCTGTGTAGCCAAGAATGACCTTGAACTTCTGATCCTCCTGCCTCCACCTCCTGAGTGCTGGGATTATAAGAAAGTACTACCATGCCTGGTTTATACAGTGCTAGAACTTGAGCACAGGGCTTTGTACATGCTAGGCAAGTACCCAACCAGCCGAGCCACATCCCCAGCTGCTGATGTGATATTCTTCATCGCTCTCTGTATAACTGGTTACCTCAAGGCTCAGTGAGCTTTGGTAAGCTGAACATCAAAGAAATATTGGCAATAAAGCTTCCACTCTACAGAGCACGTTTCCTGACCACTACACTCAACAGCTAAGGAGATCAGCACACCAAAGGCCAAGGAAGGTCTCGCTGTTGTGTGACTCACTGGTACAAGGAAATGTAGACCCTGGGTTCAGATCCCCTTTCCGAAGAGACAGTGTATCCGGACTTCCTGTTGACATCCCTGCTCTTTGTTTAACAAGCACTTCGGAGCCCCCTATCTCCAATTGATACTGGTTTCCAGTTCCCTTGGTATCTCTGGGAATACTTCCTCAGACAAGAATCTGTACTACAGTGATCAGTAGCTCAAGATCCCTCTGTAGAATTCTCAAAAGGGCAGAGGAACAGGAAAAAATATTTCTCTTCCGATTCCTTCTTCTCAGGCGGAGAGGGTCCTGGAAGGGCCTTTCTGAGCCAAGCCGTGAAACTGAGGGATTTCACTAAAGTCAAAGTCCTGATTATTCACAGGAGGGAGCAAGAGTCTGAGACGCAGCTATGCTGAACACTATGCTTCCAACACTCTGGGAGCAGGAGCTTGAAGGGTTGTGCAGGACTAGTGTGAAAGAATCTTGGACATGTGGTATCGTGAGTGCTTGGAAGGAAAGGGAAGGGACACTCTAGAAAGGTCTAGAAAGATCTTAGGTAGAGGACAGCTGGTGAAACCTTACTTCATGTCTCTAACCAGGGAGCAGCCTAGCATGAAGACCTGGGGTGCAAACCCCTCCCCTACGACTTCTCCTACAACTTGTGTGCGTCGTGGCACTAGACAGCTTGCTCTCTCAGCTAGAGTCACCCCATACGTAGAATGGGCTTATAATAATCAAGAGGATTTTGAAGGTGAATGTGGATGCTACTTATTAAGGAGCCAGCGCATTGCAGTGGATAAAACCAATAATAATGTACTCTAAGGTCTGGGAAAGGAGACAATGCCAATCCTTATCCCCATCCCTTCTCCAGTTCCTTGGAGTGTCTGGTACATACCCTCCCTTCAGTAACAATTTTCTGGATGAACAAGCTCTGCACAAGGACACAAACTGAAGAACACAGCTCTGAGACAGCCCGGCTGGGTTTGGTGTACAGAAAACAACTGTTCCTCATAGGAAAAGGCAAACCCAAATCAAGGAAGGTAACTCGCCTCACGCCATAACCACATGAGTAAAGGGCAGTGATGATGGAATAATGTGAGTTTGTCCCCAAACTGGTTAAGTCCAGCATAGAAGAGTGGGAGATGTGTCTCAGTTGCTGGCTTTTCCTAACTATGGATGCCTGGGGCAGTAAATCCACCCTTCAGGGCAATGGTTTTCTCAGTTATAAAGTGGCTTAGAAAAATGCTTGCTGCATATGCATGAGGACCTGAGTTTGAAGTGCAGAACCCATGTAAACAAACAAACAACAAAACAGGCATGGCGGTGCATGTTTGTAATCCCAGTACTAGGGAGGCTGAGACTGGAGTTCACTGTCCAGACAGTTAGCCTAAATGACAAGCCCCAGGTCCCAGGGAGAGACTCTGTCTCAACAGGTGGATGGTTTCTGAAGAATGACCTGAGGCTGACCTCTGGACTCCACATGTATGCACACACATAGATGCACACGCACAAGTGGGAGAAATGCTACCTAACTGACAATATTGAATAAGAATATGAACATCCTGGCTTGTAGTAGACACTCAGCCAGTGGGCCTTAGAAATAATACTATTTTGAGCAAGCACCTAGCATTTGGGGCAATCTGCCACTGTTCTGTTAGGTGGCTCTGGTAGTTCTTTATTTGGAGGGGGTGGCAGCCTCTGTTTATGGCATTGTAAGATTGGAGACAAAGTCTTTACAAAGACTTTAGACACACTTGCTGGGATTCACAAGTTAGGGGAGATGCTGTACGGAGGAATGTAGTTACCAGAGAACAACAATACAGCCCCGGAGAGTGCGATGACGTTTCTAGGGTTGAATAAACTAGGAAAGAAGCTAGGTATTTAGGCTCCCAGGCTCCACGGGGCCGTGGGTGGAGAAGGCGGAAGTTGTTTCCTTGCATGTCAGATTTTTCCACTGAGCCATGGCATCAGGGCTTCCACAGGTTTGGCACAGCTGCCTTGGTGAAACCACATCTGGGTGCTTGGGTATCCTCCAAAGGCCAGGGCTGCCCAGGCTCAGGACCATCTCTCAGGAAGAGCGCAGCAGGCTGGTCTTCCACCTGCATCCTGCTTAACAGTGGCACAGTGCCTGCCTCATCTCCAGCTCTGTTGGGCCTCACTCACCAGAATTCTCGGTCTGCTCCTGCTTAAGTGATGCTTTATGTTTAGTTCCAGGAGGGGAGCCGGGGATCCTGCACTCTCGCACTCTCGCAGTTGATAGATGCGACCTGAACCCAGAGCCTCTGCTTGTTGGCTGATTGATGTGATGTGTATGTGCGTGTTAAGACAGGGTCTCATGTAGTCCAGACTGGTCTTTAATTTACTACGTAGCCAAGGGTGACTTTGAACTTCCAGTTCTCTTGCCTGTACCTCTTGAGTGCTGTGCTTACAGCACTACCATGCTTGGTTCATGAGGCCCTGGGGATGGAACTCCAGACCATGCATGCTAAACAGCACTCTACCAACTCGTCTACAGCCTCAGCCCCACCAGAGTCCCTGGAAAGTTTTTCAGTTGAAAGCATCAAAAATAAATCAATCTGTAAGACAGAGTCAGCTGACTTCAGAGGAATGTGACAGCATCCCAGGACACTGATCCTATTACCCAAGGACAGCAATGTCCACAAGCAGAGAAAGAGCAGACTTGAGAGTTGGGAGATGAGTGGAGGGAGGGAGAAGAGGAGGAAGAGAAGTACGCTTTGCTGACGGTTATGAAGACCAAGCAGGCAAGGCTGTACCAGCTCCCTCACTGCCCTGGAGCTATCCAGTGCTACACTGCGGCTTCTGAGTTCATCTCCACATGAGAAACAATGGTCCTTGCTGATGAATGAGCGCGTGTGTTTCTTGTGCCTGACAAAGGCATTTAGTAAGTTAAAATCCATCAGAACAACAGCCCACACCTGGAACTGACTTTTAGCCAGACTCTGCAAGAGCGTCACATGTACCTGTTCAGGTGACCTCACAGCACACATGTGGGACTGACCGTGCCCATTCTGGCCTGGAGACTGACAAAAAATACCAAGAGTTGAAATGGTTGTTAGGACCTCACGCACTGTGAGTGATAGATTCTTTCCAAATCTATCAAGTCTAAACATAGGAGAGAGCAGGAGGGGTGTCCGCGACAAGAATGGGACTCACCTTCACAATGACATCCATAGCATTCCGGTTTTCTTTCTTGCTTTCTCCAAAGGACCTCACGTTAAAGGAGCAGAGCCTCAGGGCCAAGGCACTGTGGAGACCGAGGAGGAAGAGCAGCAGCGAGGCCAGGCGCAGGGACATCTTGGCAATCCTGGGACCGAAGGCTGGATGAAGAGACAAATCATGGCTCACTGGCTTATAAAGCCAGCTGATAACAGGAATTACTGGATTCCTCTAGGCTACTTTCACTTCCCCGAGGAACTCAAGATCATGGGTGTCAGTCCCTAAGGAAGTGAAAATAATGGACTAGCCTTTAGGGATCCCCATTTTCATTGCCCTTGTGAGGAAAGTGGATGCTTCATTTAGGCACCAGCCTCCTGAAAGTCACTCATAATCCTGGCATGGAGCCAGTTCTGATATCTGGACATGTCTCCTGTGGTAGCTTGCCTTTTTCTCACAATTGAACTGGGAAGTGGCCCATCCAGAGGGCCCTTGGGGCTGTGGAGCCATCTACTGGGGGATACTGAGGCAGCAGGCAGGGGGACGTCCAGGAATCACTGGAATTTGGTGACCAACTGCCCCAGACACATCCATGAAGTGTTTCTCTAATGATCTTTCTGTTTTTGTGTTCGCTTTTGAGACAGGGTCTTATGTATAAACCCAACTGGCCTTGAACTTACTATGTAGACCAGGATGACCTTGATCTCACAAAGATCCACCTGCCTCTGCCTCCTGAGGAATTAAAGGCATGTCCTACCATACCTAGTTTTTTTAAAAAACAAAAAACAGGGTCTCACTATGTAGCCCTGTCTAGCTTCAAATTCCCTATGATGGTGTAAGTTAAGGTCAGATTTAGTTTGAATTGCATCATTTTAGGCAGTTTTATTGCACACTGTGATACACCAAGTACCAGCAGCTGTATGCTGCAGGGGGATGAGGGGCTGGGCTGTGAGTGCTGCCTTGCTAGAACAGGCCAGTAAAATATACTTGGACTTTAAGGATAAATAGCCAGTGGCAGTCCCCATAGAGATCCTTGACTCTACTTGAATTCTTTTAGTATTTTTCAGAGGTTTATGGCTCTTAGAAGGGACAAATTGCAAGAAACTTAAAGTTCCGGACCAAGTAAAGTGATTTTTAGAGAATTGTTGAAAAAGATATGTAGAGATAAAAAGCAAAGAAAATGCAAAATTTGTTCAGGTTTTATTTGTGGATTTTGGCAAGGATAATTATTCTGTGAGAAAAGGGTTGGGGGTTAGCCCAGACCACCTCCTCCTACAGTGATGAGGCCGTGGCTGTGCGCACATGCACGCATATACAGGTTGCTAACATGTGTCAGGCAGTAATCTGCTACACACATCCAGAACTTCTGAGAGATAAAACCACATAATACAGGGAAAGAAATCACAGCTTCCTGAGATCATAGTAACATGACTCTCCATGGTATCTGCAGCCCGAGACTCAGGCCTGACAGAGTCTATTGAAAAGTAGCTCTGGTTAGGAGCGGAGTTAAGTGTTTTCTTTAGTGAATGAGAGCTTCCATCTGAGGAAGATTTGGAGTTAAGTGTAGAAATGCTGAACAGATTCGACCGTGCTATAGTTGAGAGAGTCTGTACATGAACAGTACTTTATGAACTTGTAAAACTTGAGAGTTTTTTTGGCCTGTCAAACTGACCATCTTGTAACTCCAATATAAAATGGACAGTTAGGGATGGGGGTGTAGATCAGTTGGTAGAGGGCTTGTCTAGCATGTATGAAGCCCTGGGTTTGATCTTTAGCACTGCATGAGCCAGGCATGATGGTGCATGACTGTAATCCCAGCACTTGGGAGGCAGAGGCAGAGGCAGGAGGATCAGAAGTTCAAAGCCATCTTCCATTATATAGTAGAGTTTAAGGCCAACCTGGGCTACCTGAGACCCTGTTTTAAAAGGGGGGGGTGGTTTCAATAGGTGAATAATCAATTTAGATTCATGGCTTTATCGAAACTTTATAAAGTTCGTGTATTACTGTGTTTTCTTTTGTGTGTGATCTTGCCTCAACCTCATCAGTGTTGGGAGTGCAGGCATGTGCCACCATACCTAGCTTTTAGTTCTAGAACATTTTAAAGGCCTTTGTGTTAACAATCATTTTATAAGACTAATTTTTTAGACTAAGAGGCATTTAAAATTAAAGATAGCATTTGTTAGACAAATGAAATTTTAAAAGGAAATAGGACATAGTAACTTTTTCAATTAGTAAAAGAAGTTTAGAATGACTGAAAATTAGTCCAAACCCCTTAAAAGTAATTATTTACAAGCATTTATTTATTGGGGGCAATCATGTGCCATAGAATGTGTATGGAGGCCAGAGGACAAGTTGTGACAGTCAGTTCTCTCTTTCTGCCTTGTGGGTTCAGGCTTCGAACTCGGGTTTTCAGGTTTGGCAGAAAGTCCCTTTACCCACTGAGCCATCTTGCCTCCCCTTTCATTCTTTTAAGCAGGCTGACCACGGTCCATGTAAACCTTTTCTCTGTGTGCTACAAAGTCAAAGAGCATCCTCCCACAGCCCCAAAAGTTACAAAGAAGGGAAGAGTCAAGGGGCAAGATGGTTGCCTTTCCACCCATCTTCCAGTTGGGTCCTATTGCTGGGAATTGGGAACTTGGGGCAGTCCCTCCTGGAGCCTAGCACCTGACAGGAAAGGCAGATGCACACTGACCACTCTGAGGCATCCTTCCTTGTCATTTGGTCACTGTGAATGATGTCCCCTTCCAAAGATGAACCTGCAAGGAGCTCCTGGGAGAAAGGATAAATACATAACACTCCTTGGAGATTTATAATGCATATAAGTATGTGAAATGTTTTCAAAAGTGCTGTAATTCAGGGGTTGGTATAATGAGATTTCTGCCAACTCATGATAACCTGAATTCAATCTCTGGGACCCACATTATGGAAAGAGAGAGACGACTCCTTCAAGTTGTCCTCTGAACTGCACATGCGCACCGTGGCACACACGCACATGTGTGCATGCTTGTGTGTACACTCACACATAGTACCGAGTTTGTGTTCAATCCAACCCTTTTCATCTCAGGATTCCTTCTCAGGCAATCCTGAGCAACACCTACCTTGGGAAATATGTCCTTGGTGGAGCAAGGACAACCAGGACCCCACAAAGCCTCAAGCTCTTGTCCTTGTAAGTTCCTACCGGAGTCCTATGCATGTCATTTGAGTGAGCAGAAACGTGGACTGAGAGTTTCAGACCAAACATTGTGATGGCCAGAGTCCTTTAATGACCCTGGTGGGCCAGAATGCCTTTGACAGGTACATTGAAGTAAAGGATAACCTGGAATCTGAGAAAGGCAAGATTGAGAACACCAGGAGGAGCAAAAGTGTCATAGGATGAGTCACTCAAAAGCAGCAGAAAGAAACAAGGTAGCTGCAGGAAAGTCCCCAGGATGAGCAGGGATGGGCCATGTGACCCGCACAGGTGTTCCCAGCGACAAGGCTACTTTGCCGAGTGATGAGTGAGCAGCCCTGGCAGTCATCTTGTAATGTGCATGCAATGCTTCATCATCCCATTTCACCGGCAGCTTCGGGTGTGGGGCGAGGCGAGCACATCATTTAGGGTTGTGTAATTGTAACAAAACTTACCTGTGTGAACTGAAGCGCCTGGAAAAAAAAAGCCACACCTGTGTTGGAGTCTACAAAGCCGATTGACTCATTAGAACAACTGTGACTGTGGGGAGTCAAATGACCTGCGGCCATCTTCCGCCTCCTTTAAAGGCATCCATTGCCACCTCTGTGTTTGACCTAAGACCCTTGTGACAAGCAGATAAAAATCTCTTTGGAATATACAAGAAGAACCCTAGCTTCCATCAGCCCAGAAGTTAAGAATGTGATCAGATAACAGCTGAGTCCCGTGGCAGAAATTTTTGCTGAAAACTGTCTACCGACATTCCCACGCATGTATTTGAAAAGTGCTTTGAGTCATAGATTTCTTTTGTTCTATTACTATGAAAACTTCATAAACCGTCACCATGTTGGAACACGGCATTTGAGGAAACCTAAACCCATATCTCCCCACCAGAGTCGTATTTGGCTCTAGAATAAACTCTAGAATGCCCTTTGAGGTCAGAACTCTGTTTTTGCATTGACACCTTTGGACCAGGTGGTGAAACAGGTTCCTGGTTTCAACCTCACATATCTTCTATGCAAGGCCGTGCCTGGACTCAAAGAGGGTCAGTACGTGAAGGGCAGGCCCAGGTGTCATGGCTCCAAAAGTCTTTGAAATTTCTTTTCTGTCTGGGACAGGGTCTCTAGCCCAGGTTGACCTCAAACTCCGTATGTAATCCAAGAATAACCTTGACGATCCCACTCCGCTGCTTCTCCCTCCTGTGTGCTTCTCCCTCCTGTGTGCTTCTCCCTCCTGTGTGCTTCTCCCGCCTGTGTGCTTCTCCCTCCTATGTGCTGGCATTAGAGACCTGTGCCCCCAGTGCTGAAGAACAAACCCAGCACTCATGCATGCTAGGTAAGCATTCCACCAGCACAAGCCTTCTAGCAACTGAGCAGCCTCTCTATCCCCTTGAAGGCTCTTGCTTGACAGAAAGATCATGCTCCTTGAGGAGCACCACTTTCTCAGGTCATCATGATCATGCAGTCTTCCTCTCCCACTGTCTCCTGGTACACAGCCTGGTTTTCACTCGTCAGAGCCTTTGTACCATCCCCTCTGCCTGCAGTGCTCCCCCTTCCTCCCTACCCAGCTCTTACACCCTCAGAAAGAGTGTTTCCCCTCTTGTCTTCCACGGTGCCCCAATCCCGTGCTCTGTCCCAAGCACCACATTGCATTTTTATGCCTAACCTTTGTGTTTCCTCCACTAATTTCTGTCTTGCCACTAGACAGCTCTGTGTAAGCAGGGCATCGTGTGTCCGTGCTGGCTAGGACAGAACAGGACACAGCAGGCATGTAGCAGGTGCTCAATAAACTGCTACTGAATGCAAGATGTAATGGCCAGCTAGCTCCAGAGCCCAGGTTCTCAACCATAGTGCTGAGCCAGGGAACTCAGTTTCCCTGAACAACCAAAGAGATTTCCATCCCCAGCCATATAGACAGAAGGAAACAATACCAACAACCACAGCAATGATTCCTTCTGTGAGCACTAGGGGCTAACTCTAATTGGCATTTTGGAGCCTGCTGAAGTTTTGAGTGTCCACCAAAGACCTGTGTGTTAAAGGCTTAGTCTCAGCTACTGGTGCTACTGGTAGGTGGTGGAAACTTAACAGGTGGCACCTAATGGAGGCTATGAATATTTTTTCTTATAATTTTTATGTGTATGAGTATATTGCCTGCGTGTGTGTAAGTGCACCCATGTCATGCAATGCCTATAGAGGTCAGAAGAGGGCATTGGATCCCCTGGAACTTGAGTTACAGATGGTTGTTAGCTGCCTTGTAGGTGTTGGGAAACGAACCCAGGTCCTCTGCAAGAACAACCAGATGGCTGTTAACTGCTGAACCATCTCTCTAGCCCCATAATGGGAGGTCTTAGGTCCTTAGAGGTGTTCCCTGAGGAGGACTGTGGAAACTCTATCACTTCCTTTCTCTTTTTTGGTTTTTCTTTCATATCCCAGCTATGAGATAAGAAGCTTTGCTCCGATATATGCTCCAATTATGAAATATTTTGCTTTGATGGGTCCAAACTAAACACAGCTTACTGATCATGGGACAAAACATCCAATATTAACCTGAGTGAATCATTTCTCTTCATAAGTTGATTATCTCAAGTGTTTCTTATAGCGCTAGAGAGCTCACCTAACCCAGGGCCAGGTAACTTTGTTGTGGGTCTGTCAAGTGCATTATAAGGTGCCCAGCCACATCCCACTACTGTCCACTAGTTACCAGTATATGTCCAAGTTATTACAGCTCCAAATGCCTTCAGACATGGCTAATTGCACTGAGTGGAGAGGTTGCTCTAGTTGAGAATGCTGGAGTGAGGTTAAAGCATGTGGACTTCTAATTATGAACCATTCAGTCTTAAAGAAATAACTGAACACCTCTGTGCTCATTTCCTCACCTTTAAAATGGAAGAAAATAGCTGCTATGTAGCAGAGATGTGAAAATATAGTTTATAACTAAGGGCATACTCAACACAGTGTCCGGCCCTTCATCTGTGTAAAGAAACTATTGTTATATCAGGGCTGGAGAGATGCCTTAGTGGTTAAGAGCACTTGCTGTGCAACCAGGAGGACCTGAGTTTGGATCCCAGCACCCATGTAACAACTCAAGTGTGGTCTCATGCACACCTACAACCCCAGAGCTGTGATAGGCAAAGACAGGAAGATTACTGGGACTTGCTGGCTGCCAGCATCTGTCTGAGTTTAATAACCAGATGCAGACTTTTGCTAGGAGTCAATATCACATCTCTGGGAGCCGAGATTTGTGTATCAGTCTTTCTCTCCTACTTGAAGTGGAGCTCACACTCAATGGGATTGTACAATCCTTCTCATTTACCTTTAAAAACATTCTCTGATCGCAACCTCTGAACGTGCTAAGAGTTTGCGGGGATACATGTTTGGCTACCCCTGTGCTCTTCTCTTCTCAAATAGACATCTCTATTCTTTGGGAACTATCTGGTTGTTACTCAGGTTGACAAGTTCGAATCAGCTGGAGAGTTCCAAACTACAGGGAGAAATCTATTTGCTGGTGATCCAGGGAGGGGCAGCCATGGATTATTCTCAGTGTTCTAAGCTGGAACAATGGCAGACCTTGTCACGTCACTATTCTATGCAGAGAAGAAATGGTGTGGGTGGCTGACCAGTGCTCACTCTCTGGTGTCAAACACTCCTGGATGTGCCTCTTTCTTGCTATGAGACCTGGGTCAGGTGACTTACCTTTTTAGACATAATTCCCTCATCCACAAAATGAGAACAGTGTTCAGGGGATCATGAGGCCTAAAGAATCTATATATGTAACATGGGGTCTACCACAGCTCTGTAGCCATAGCCATTGTAATTTCTTTATAATTGTATTTCCCTAGAAACAGCTTACACTACATTGTTCTGAGGAAAGTACCCCACAGGTTTTCTGGTTTTTTTTTTTTTTTCATTTTCACTAAGACAATCTTACTGGCCTCCAAGTTACTCTGCAGTTCAAGCTGGCCTCATACTTGTGATTCTTCTACTTCAGCCTTTCCCATATTGGAATTACAGGTCTATGCCAACATGCCCAGCTAGAAGGACTTTTTGTGCATCATTGTGGTGGCCTTTGTGTAAGGTGGTAGGTTCTGGAAGAGTCAAAGTGTCCTTGGAGTAAATGGCAGAGACAGGCCTGCCAGGGAGCAAGTTTGTGTTCACACCCACTGCTCTGCGTTGCCTTAGGTGGCTCCTGTATAAACATGGTTCAGACAAAGTCCTGAAGCCATATTTGAAATTAATTCTGAGACCCAGAGCCAGTTCCTCTGGAAGAAGTCACTGAGCTGTGTTTCCATGGAGACCCATTCATATCCCAACCAGGCTGTGTTCAAATGCAGCCATAATGGTGAGGAGGCGTCATCACTAAAAGAAGGTACATTTTAGCCATTTCCTATGTTTCTCCAACATGTTCTCTATCATTTTCGACTTCATTAGCGTCACTGTCGTGGCCTGCAATGGGTCAGTGCAGCACAAAGCCTAAGAGATGCTCAGGGGAGATAATGATTGACAGCACAGATTCGGGAAACAGTTCCTGCCTCCTGCTCCCCATTGCTACTGATTATATAATTTGGGGCCAGGTTGCCCAGTCTTGAAGCTCAGTTTCCCCATTTTTTAATGGTTAAAAATGCAATACATGAATTCGAACCCCAGTGGTCCCAGACTGTTCAGTGGGGAAGTGTCTGCTACCACCAGTGGCCCGCCAGTGGCCAGCCACTTGCCTGCCTTTAGATGAGGCCATCCACCCGAGAACTAGCACGAAGGCACAGCAGGTGCCACAGCTGACCTCTTCCAGCTTGACCTGCACCACTTCCGTCTGCTCTCTCTTGACATCCATCCCGCTTCTCATTCCTTGCCCGGTTCTCTGCCACTTGGGGATCCACTAATTCAAACACTGGGAGCCGTTTCTGCCCAGTGTGGCCAGCTGTGTGTGTTTGTTTGTTTGTTTCTGTTTCTGTTTTGTTTTGTTTCTGCCAGCCCAGGCTGGTGGCTCCTGATTCAGCACCTCAACCCTGTTTGCTTGGTTCACTAGGTCTCCCCTAATCCCAATCCATGTGAGAGTGAAGCCGGCATGGATTCCTTAAATAAGACATAAAAAGCACCACACTGGGTTCACTGCAGTGCTATTCACATTAACCAGGTTACGAAACCTAGATGATCGTCAACAGATGATGGATAAAGAAAATTTGCTACATGTGCGCAATGGCATGTTATCCAGCAATAGAAATGAATTTTTAAAATCAAGTCATTTGCAGGAAAATGGATCAAACTGAAGATTACCATGCAAAGTGAAATGTACCAGACTCAGAATGACAAACATGACTCACATACAGTATCTGGATTTTTAATTTTATTTTTTAAATGTTTATTTATTATTTTAATTTTGCTTGTGTGTGTGTAATTGCACCTGTGTCATGCAATGCCCATGGAGATCAGAAAGGGTAGAAGAGCCCTTGGAACTGGAGTTATGGCTGTAGGCCGCCATGTGGGTACTGAAAATTGAACCTGGGTCCTCTTCAAGAGTAGCCGGTGCTCTTAATTGCTGAGCCATCTCTCCAGTCCTAGAATCTAGATTTTAAAAAAAGATTTATTTTAGTCTTTTATTTGTGTGTGTGTGTATATCTGTGTATGCCTCATGTGTTCAGGTGCCCAGGAGGCCAGAAGATAGTGTCAGATGCCCTGGAGCTAGAGTTGCAGGCAGTTGTGAACAGCCTGATGTGGGCCCTGGGATCTAAGGTAGGGTTCTCTGGAAGACCCTCCAGAAGAGCAGCAAGTGCCTTTAACTGCTGAGTCATCTCTTCAGCACCCTAGATTGTTTTTAAAGCATGAAGGTAGAAGGGGCCTACCTGTAGGAGCGGACACCAACAGGAATGAGGCCGAGGATAAAAGAGGGTTAAGGGGATGAATATGATCAAAGTACACGGTACACATGTGTGAAAAAATGCCATGAGAAAGACCATTATTTTGTACAAAAAAATACACACTAGCAATGAAGAGTAAAGAGCATTCATTGTAAGGCAAACTCAACTACATTAAAATTAATGTCTGTTTTTCCAAACCTACTAAAGAACAGAAAAAGCTAAATCAGAAACTGGGAGAAGATATTTGCTGCCTCCAACCATTAAGATCACTGGGAAGAAACTGGGGTGATGGCTCAGTGGGTAAAGGTTTACTGCACAAGCATGAGGACCTGAGTTTGGATCCCCAGGACCCATGTGAAAAGCTGGGTGTGGCACTATGTGCTTGTAACAGCAGTACTGCCAGGCAGACACAGGAGCATCCCAGGGTCAAGCTGGCCAGCCAGTCCAGCCTAGCAGCAAGCTGCCATGCCACAAAGAGTAAGATGGAGAGGGATGAAAGAAGACACTGGAAATTGACCCCTGGCCCTCATGGATGCACACGCTCTCACACACGTGTACACACATGCACCCTCCTGCCCACCCCACCCCAAAGACCACTGGGGAAATGGGGAGATGACATAGGAAAATAGATGTAGAAACACAAATGGAAAAAAAAATGGAAAATCGCTCTACCTCTTAGCAATGGGTATGTACCCAGTGACCGTTCACAATCACTGGATTGGAAAAGCCTAGATAATGCCAAGTGGGCAAAGCGAAAGTCTTTAATCCATTGTGTATTAGCTTTTTGTATTAGCTCTTTGCATGTGCAGGGGTGAGAAGACTATCTAATTCTTTTTCTTTTCTTTTCTTTCTTTTTGAGATAGGGTCTCACTCTGTAGCTCAGATTGGCCTCAAACTCACCACCTGCCTCTTTCAGCCTCCAGAGTCCTGGGATTACAGATGTGTGCCACCACACCCCATTTAAACTTCTTAATTTTTCAACATAAACTCTCAACTGCACCAGCGCTTTTCCCTATGACTGGCAATCAAAGCTAGGGCTTTGAGCATAGTAGGCATGAGTTCTACTACTGAGATCTCCCCCGGAGCCCTTTTTCCGTTATTTATTTAGAGACAGGATCTTATCAAATTGCTCAGGCTAGCCTTGAACTCACACTATAATCTAGGCTGTCCTTGAACTTGCATTCCCTCTACTTCAGGGCCCCTAGTAGTTGAATTGATGCTGTCATAGCACTTGTTACTGAATGATGCGTCCTTTTGAAATGGCATTTCTCTGATGAACATTTCTCCACGCACATGAGTCAGTTTCTGTGATGTTTTGTTGGTGGTTTATCAGTCTTTATATGGAAGCCGTACCACCCAAATGACTATGCTCTTACTATGAGTCCTGATCTCTTTTCACTGATGATGTTTTGGCTTTGGCTTTTCTTGACTTTGTTCATCCCTATGAATCTCAGGATAAGCTCGTATCTCCCTTGATAAGTGCTGTTGAAATTGTGACCGTAATCGTCCTTGCCTGATTCCAAAGGTTTCTTTAGAACTCATGTTTTCTGTCCGAATTTAATAATCAGTTGCAGACTTTTGCTAGGAGTCAATACCACACCTCTGGGAGCCGAGATTTGTGTATCAGTCTTTCCTACTTGAAGTGGAGCCCACACTCAATGGAAGTCTGCCAGCAGAGTCTACTGAAGCTCACGGAAATGCTTCTGAGAGCCTATGTAAACATCTGTTGATGCCCTGGGTAGCCATTTCTTGTGATCTAGTTACTTGAACTCAGTTAAACTGATGAGTACTCTGCATTTCACCCATTCCTCTTTAGGACAGTCTAACCTGACTGAATCGAAGCTCGCTCTTCATGGTGAGGATGATGTAAATCAGGAAACTGGTTGTCTTGGTTTCCTTGTGCCATCTGTTGGCATCCCATATGCTCACTTCCTTTTTTATTCGTCTTTCAATTCAAATCTGGGTTTCAACTGACCTTTTCCTGTCATTAGCATTCGAGTCCCAGCCATTTAGGGATTTAGTCTCTTTCTCCTCTTCTTAAAGGTTCAGGTTAATAGTCTGGAAAACTTTCATCACTTTCCAACTCCCACTCAGGTGCTTAGAGTCTGAGCTTGCCAGAGGGTGCCCTGGGAGAGCCCTCAAAGTCAAATTCCTCTGTCCTTCACACCATGAGTGTGACGGGCTCAACTGGCACTTTCCAAAAGTGAACTCAATACAGTATCATTGCTAAATTATGGGTGCTGAGGGGATGACTAGGGGTTAAAGCACTTGCCATGCGAGTGTGTGGGCCAGAATTTGGATTCCCAGAACCCACATTTTAAAAAAAAGTAGGACACAGTAGCATGTGCCTGTAATCCTAGTGCTCCTGTGGCGAAATGGGAGGCAGACAGGAGAATTCCAAGAAGCTTGTGGGCCAACTAATGTAACGTGTGCATTACTGTACACATTATTGTAATGTGTACAATAAGAGACCCTGTTTCAAACAGAGTGCACTGATGGTGAGGGCTGACAGTTGAGGTTGTCCTCTGATATCCACAAGCACACCATGGTATATATGCATCCATATGAGCACACACACATACACATGTTTGACAAGTTTAGAACTTCCTTATTATCGAGTCATTCTTTTTGTGCTGATCTGCTATAGTTTGACATGATAACTTGTTTGGTTTCTTTTTTGGTATTTCTTTTCATTTGAGTCAGGGTCTTGCTGTATAGCCCCTATAAGTCCTATAACTTAGACTTGAAGGAAGGAGCTCTTCTCAGAGGAAGAATCACATTGTATCTTTGATAGCTTGACTCCTATGTAAAACTAGGGAGCTGGTAATATTTAATTTACAGTATTTTGAGTCATTTGTAAAGATATTTCTGGTGTAATAATATTATCATTTCATAGGTTGCTGAATATTGCAAGTTAAACTTTGTCATGCCTTTCATATTTAATTCCCTTACTTATTATGGGAACAGGTGGCTACAACACAGATTTTTATCTTCAGATTGCACAACTTTGGATTCTGGCAGCATTGATGACTAGCTGTGTGATCTCAGGTAGGTTATTTAGTCTCTCTGAGCCTTAAATGTTCCTCATCTGTAAAGTGGAATTAGTATTAAAACCCACCTAATAGAGTTGTTGGAGACTTCAATGAGCTAATGCATGATAAAGCCCTGAGCACAAGATGGGGCATTCAGGAAAAGCTAATTAATATTTGCCTGTTTGGTGCACACATCATGGGATTCCCTTGGGACTTGAAAGTGGAAAAAGAGTTCACAGCCTGTGGGAGTTGAGTGTCACCTAAATGAAAAAAAAAAAAAATATATATATATATATATATGCTATCACAAACAATGTGGGTTTATAAATGATGGAAGTATTTTGTCTGAATGATCAGGTAGGGTTCTTCCAGGCCACATTATCTGAGTTGCAACTTGGGCAGAGAGTTGGTGGCTGGTTTGCAAGTGCCATGTGGATATGTTGGGGAATGGATCATACAAAAATGTGTCATAAGCCCAGTGTAGTAGATGCCACAATGTGATGGTTCCTGATTCAAGAAAGACTAACTTCTAGCATCCTTTAAACCAAGAGTGAGCACAGTCCATTCTCAAAACTGTTCTTTTCTGATTTCTTTTAGAACTATGCCTCAGACAAAGACTTTCACTGCATTTATTTTAACAGTACATTCAGCATATATTGGAAAGAAATGAGGAACTTTGACCTAAGACTTTTTAGCCAAGAAAGAAGTTTGCCTTGTCAGACCCCCCAATGGCCCAGAACAGCATACAAAACCAGAAGCAGATGGGTTTGAATGAGAAATGTCCCCCAGAGGCTCAAGTGTTTGAGCATTTAGCCGGTTGGTGGCACTTTTTGGGGAAGTCATGGAAACTTTAGGAGGTGCAGCCTTATTGGAGGCTGCACTTCACCGGCACGGGTTTGGGGAGTTCCTAGCCTTGCCTCGCTTCCAGTTTGCTCTCTGTGCTTCATGCTAATGTTGAGGATGTGATCCCTGAGCTTTCGGCTGTTGCCACTGTGCCTGCTGCTTGCTGCCTTGCCTCCCTCCCATGATGTGCCCTTATCTCTCTGGAACTGCAAGCCAAAATACACCCTCTCTTCTTAAGTTGCCTTTGGTCATGGTGCTTTTTTGCAGCAACAGAACAGTAATTTATACATGAACCTAAGCCCACATGCTGCCTTGCCACATTCATTGTGAGCAATTCATTGCTTGCAAGGTGCTTCCAAGGTCACTGCTTCCAGAGATGATGTTATCATATTATACATACACATGTTCTATTCTGGGTCAGGGGCATGTTTAGCTTAGCTTGTAAAAATTGATTGCATGTGGATCCCAAGGCCACATAAGATTGTTTACATTGTTTTTTTAAAAGACTAGTTAAATCTAAACAAGCTGACTACACAGTACAAAGGCAGATTGAACATATAGTGATAAATATCTCAAAGCATATGAGATCAAGTTCCTGTTTGTAACAGAATGCATTCCCAGAAAGGTCATCCCCACACCTAGGAATGCCATCCAGCTGACATCTGAAAAGCACAGAGAATCTAATGTATTTCATTTTTCATTTGCAACATTTCCATGTTGGACACGGTCCTTGTGTGATTCTTTGGTTAAGCAGTCTTTAATATTGCCTTCTTATGAATATGCTGTATTAGTTACTTTTCTTGTTGCTATGATCAAATACCTGACCTGGAGCAACTTAAGGGAGGAAGGGTTTATTTTGGCTTACAGTTCAAGGAACACAGGCCATCTTTGAGGGCTAAGCATGGAATCAGGAGTGTGAGGGCGTCTGGCCACATTGTATCCGCAGTGAAAAAGCACATAGAGATGAACCCTAGTGCTCAGCTTGCTTTCGCCTTTTTATTCAGTCTAGCACTTCAGCCCCAGAGAATGATGCCACCCGTATTTGCTATCTAGAAATTCCCTCGAAGGCATGCCCAGAGATCAGTTTTCTAGGTGATTCTAGATCCAATCAAATTGCCAATCAATATTAACCCTCATAGATTCTAAGTCCTTGAAGACAAAAGGTCAATGGGATGGCTCAACAGGTCAAGTACTTGCTACCAAGCTTGATGACCTGAGTCTGAAGCCCTGGAAGAAGAGAATTGACTCCTGTAAGATGTTCTCTGACCACCAGACAAGTGCCATGGTGCATATGCATCCCCCTCCAGCCACAGACACTCCCTAGATAATAAATGTCAAAAAAAATTAAGAAAAAAGTAAATAGTGTGTCTTTGGTCAGCTACAGTGTAACTAGCATGTGGCAGGTTCATGGTAATGTGATGAATGAGTGAGCAAAGGAACGCTTTGACTCCTGGCTCTGCCTTATGCTGGCTCCGGGATCCACCAGTTAATCCCTCTGCACTCCTATGCTTCTGTGCATAAAGCGGGTTAGTGCATCTCATGGAATGGCTGTGAGGACTATGTGATTTGATGGCCCAGTGCCTACAGGGAATGAATGAGCATTAGACAGTGGCTTCTGTAGGCACCATTCAGCTCTGACTGATGTGCTGCTAAGTCCAGGACACTCTACAGACCTGTGGCAAGACAGAACCTGGGGTATTCTGCTTCAACTTCTACTAGGTGAGAGGTTTCAAAAGTTTTTGGTAATGCTGGGGAGAGGTCTGACAGCTGCTAAGGAGTTTCTGTTTGGTGACTGAGGATGCAGTCTGGATGGGAGGAAAGCCCCCGGGCCTGTTTCCCTAGCCTCCCACCTGATTCTGACTCCTCGGTGGTAGTGTTCAAGGGCATCACTGACTCAGGGGCACTGCGGGGGGTGGTGAGTTGTCGCATCCCCTCCCCTCTTACCTCCCAGGCTTTACTGTAAAACTGGAGTTAATTAAGACTTCTCTCTTATCAGCCATCATGTGAAGAGTTATCCAGAATGTGACTCACCTCTGGAGTTCAATGAACTATGTCTATGTAATAAACTCACAGAGATCCATCAGCCTCTGCCTCCCAAGTGCTGGGACTAAAGTTCACGCCTATATAGCACTGTAACACTTAGCTACACCCCCCACCCCGTCCCATTGTTTGAGGCTTTGAAGGGGGAAACTTTTTAAAAATTTAAAAGACAATCATTCTCCAACATGCCAGGTAAAGGTTATGGCATCCAGGCTGGGCCTTCTAGGCTAGGGTTCATGCCTTTGTCCATTTATTTCTGTATTCACCCCTCAGCATCTAATGAACTCAGAGCCCAAGATTGCACAGCCTACAGTAAATGGCCAGCAGGAATACGAAGACAGCTGGATTTGGCTCCTTGCTTGCCATTCTGTGTCTACTGTGAAGCTGCTGCTGGTGGGCAGGTGACTGGAAACATACAAATGTGACTCAGCTGGGAGAGAGAAGGCCGTAGTGGCATGACTAAGGGCATGGTGCTTGGTGGGTGATTCGTAGCAGAAGTTGTGCGAACAAACAGTTCTCTGAAGGGAGCCAGACGCAGCCCTTGAGGCCTGAGTGATAAGGTGGCCAACAATTCCAAGGAAGATGCCTAAACCAGACTTCGGGATTAATTCCAACAGCCTGACACAGGCAGGCTTTGCGGCCTTGAGTGTGCACCGGTGACTTCAGACACTGCCATTTGCTGCATCTCTGGAGCTTCCTGTCCATACACCATTCTTAGAAAACAAGATCGGCTCAGCTCAGTCCAGATCTACTTGCTGAGAGCCTGGTGAGATGTTGCCGGGAGCTACCCTTGTAGTGGATTTAAGCGGTTCAGAATCCTGCGGGACACTGGTTACACCAATGTCTGGAGGTGAAAGCAGAGAAGCGAGCCGAGACCTGCGCTATAAGCACGGGGCCCGGTCCTCTTTGCTCATCACTACACGGAACTCCTCACCGAGTAGGTCTCAGTTCCTGCTTGTTAAAAGAATGATAGAGCGGTTTGACAGAAGCGTGCAGTGCAGTGTGAGCCCCAAGGGACATAGGGAGGGCTTCCTGAAATGACATCTACTCTGGGACATGGAAACAGGAAGAGTACTCAGGCCACGCTGTGGTTTGCTTGTTTTACAAAGGAAGAAAAGACAACAGTCCACACACACATATACCCAACCTTGGGAGTTAGAAAATCCTGCATTAGAATTTCCAAGAGCTTCTGGGATCAGAGCTGAGATCCCGCTTGAATTCTTTTGGTTGTTGTAAGGCTCAGCAGCTCCAGATACACAGTAGGTGCTCAGTAAACGAAAAAGTGCCCCGCGATTGCAATCCCTTCTCCCTAAGCCCCGCCCCTCAGAACTCTTCGAGAGGAGGGTTGATTTTATTCTGTTGTACAGAACCCAGTAGGCGCTCGTGCTACAGCTTTGGCTCTAGGGTGGCTGGAGATAGGGTTGTGTGGGACACTGACTTTGCTGCCAGGTTTAATGACTTGAGCTAGGAATGTGGAGAAGCAGGGGTTAGCGTCCCACAGTTCCCTAAGACAAACCCGGCTGGGGCACAGCGCTCGCTGCAGGCAGTACTGGGTTTTCTGTCGGAGGACGCGGGCGAGTGCGATGCGCCTTTAAGGAGTCTAGGCAAGCCGGCGGCCCAGAGCTGACAGTGCGCAGGTGCGGGGACCTGGGCACGGAGGGCCGAGATCCGGCAGCAGGAACCCGGGCAGCTAAGGTCCGTGAGGTGAGCCAAGCGGGAGGTGAAGGCGATGGTGGCTGCACTCCTAGGAGGGGGATGGGGCCTCTCGTGGCCCGGCCACCTGCCCCCCTTTCCCAGGCCACCCCTCCGCCCCAGCATCGCACGGGTGCACATGGGTCCACGACCCAAACCTCCCTGTTCAGTTTCCCGCTCTGGCTCCAGCTCTCCTTTCAGGTGCTGTGAAAGGCCCGAGAGTCCTCTAAGCGCCCCCCACGTCCCCCTCCTGGCCAGCTGCGAGCTCGCTTAAGCCCGGGGACTGAGCGGACCGGGGGGACCTGCATCCTCTTTCTCTTCCGCTTCCCATCCTCCGCTCCTGCGCCGGCCGCGGTCCTCTTCTCTTAGTGCCAGAGTGGATTTGGTCCAGCACCCCTGCCGCCTCTCCCTCCCAGGTGAAGGACTGCTACTCGCTCTCCTGCCGCCGGGGAATTGGGGACCCGTTGGGGATTCCTAGTCCTCGCTAATGGAAGAATTTGAAAACGAACTCAGAAGGAAGCTTGAGGAACCATTTCATTGCAGTTTGAGAGGAAAAACAGGGTGGGCAAACCGTACATCTCGGTGACTCCTGGCAGGAGGGAGATGGGAAAGAAGAAAGCCGTGCCTTTGGGTTAGGGCCCCAAACAGGCTCAGCAATAGAAGTCTGCGAGCAGCGGTCTGGAAGTGGGTGAGGGGTGCTCTTGGGGGAAGCAAGGGAAATGCCCAGAGTGTCAGCGCACACATACTTAGGATTTTGGCCAATATCCGAAGACGAGATGGGAAGGGGAAGGAGAAAAAGTTATCTTTTTGAGTTAGAGCTCAGAAAGAAAAGCAGGCAGGCTTAACAGTAAAGATCTTATTATAAGCAGCTGCCTCCGGGGAAAGCTTTTGCGGTCTGTAAATACCTATCTCTTTAAGGGGAAAGTTATTCCTAGTATTTCTTTAGCATATCTTCAGTACTGTCAGTTTTCCTGATGGTGGGTCTCCTGGCCAGGAAGGCGGGAGAGGGGGGATTGACAGGCTCAGTTGGCTCAACTTTAAGGCAGGGTACATTAGTACGTTTATAATTTAAGCCAGGCTTTACCAGGAAGAAATGCTTTTTCTTTCTGGGCCTCAACAAAGCCCTGGTACCTCCACCCTCCTCCCTTGCATGTGGTACTTGAAATCTTAAGGGAGGGCAAGTGTGATGCTTCATTTTCTTAAAATCGATGTGTTACCAGGGAAACCGGAGATGGGAGTGGGTGGTCCATTCTCCAAGCCTGACTAGCTACTGAACACTCCCAGAGCACCTTGTGCTCCCTGTCCCCTCCCCACAGGACCATAACCAATCTTCTTTACCTCACTTAAGATCTCTCTCCTGATAATATCCCTCCCGACCCCTTCAGCAGCTCATACCTTAGCCTGTCCCTACACCTTCTGCCTTGTGCAGAGGCTTCCCAGAAACCCAGACCCGGTTCCCTGCAAGTGTAACCACTCTGACAGCTGGAGCAGGCCTCCTAGCATCCCCACCTACTCTGGGGCTTTCTGGCTGCCTTAGAGATGCCTATTGTATAATGCTGACTTCAGGGTAAGAGCACACTGTAATTGTGTGGAGAGGCCTCATCTAAAGGGTGCTGCATGGGTGAGGGGTGAGGAGACTGGGTATGCAGGGAGGAGGTGTTTTGAACCTTTTTTTTTTTTTTTTAATGCCCCAGGTGCTTGGTGGTTAAGGAGAGGAAATAGAGGATGATCCTACCCCAGCTGGCACTTTGAAGCCAGCCTTGAATTCACACCCTTTTCAGAAATCTCTCATGGCTGGCTGCACCCAGCTGATAGTTAAGCTGTTTGTAATTAATAATAACCGATATGGAGAAAAGCAGGTACTGAGTGCCTGGCCCTGCCCTAAGCCCTGTGACTTTTTGCCCTGTGGATTTTGCCTTACTCCCCTAATAGCTCCATGAAGTTAGTACCCTGTTGATGAAGTTCTCAGGGGAGTGATGTGAGGCTTCCAGAGATGGACCCTTCCCAGGACACACTGAGCTGACCTCAGAGCCTCTCTGAGCCACTGACCTTTTACCCAATTTTAAGATTAAATTCCTTTTAAGAAACACTTTTATAATAATAGGAAATTAAAATATGTCATCTGTGTTCTTGGCATTAGTTTAATTTTCTAAAATTAGACTTCGTGGACTGGGGGTGGGAGAGATCAGTGTAGGGCACTTGCCTAGAATGTGCTAGGCCCTGAGCTTAATCCCCAGCATAGCTAAATAAGTAAATGAAGGTTTTCAGACCAGTGAGGAAGGAGTCTTTAGTACCCTCCTGAGACCTAAAGAGCAAAGGGACTTGCCTAAAGCCAGATGTTTGGAAAGTGCCAGAATGTGAAAGAGGTCCTGGACTGGTTGGTTCTGTCTTCTTTTGTTCTGGCTTTTAGTTCCATCAGCTGGAGTTTGCTCTTCCCCTCTTGCAGCCTGACAGCTCTGCCTCCTGGCTGCTTTCCACATGTGGACACATCTGTTCTCCACCGCTGCCTTTTACTTAGAGCCTTCCTCCTCAGGGAATGCCTTGCTAAGAAATCTCTAGTCTGTCTTACTCTCCTCAAGGGTGCTGCTTAGCCACTTTCTCCAGGAGAACTCCCCTGTGCCCAGCCAAAAGCTTATCTTACTTCCCATCCCATGATGGCGTTTGGAAAGTTTTGCTACTTGTGTTTATCTTTCCCTCTTATGTGTAGTTTTGCTGCAGGAACAGAAGTGCTTCCCAGGGTTTCTATTTTCCACCTTCTGGTCAAACTCCAGGACACACACACACACTTCCACAAGAGAGGCCAGGGGAAGATTAGCCTGTAAAGTAACAACAGGCCGATGATTTCTGAACTCTGTAACACTGAACTCCCTCTGTCCAATCACAGGGAGAATGGCTGGGCCTGGTACCTGCTATTGTAATGGCATCTTTTATATTGCTCATAATACAAAGGATTTCCCCCAGAAAGACAGACGTACGCCCACATGTCCTCTACTTGCTTTGTGGTCCTAGGCAAATTATCTAACCTCTTTGAGCCCTAGATTTTGGGAACAGTTCCTGAATTACAGGACAGTACTAATCCCTAGATAAAATAATACACAGGGCCCAGCATGGGGGCCCTCAACATTGGGAAGAGTGGTGATAACTGAGTACTTCCTTGAACTATATGTGCTGTATCAGAAGAAATAAGTGACTCATCCTCTATTTGAAAGTGGGCAAGAGAGTTTGGAGCAAGCAGAAGTAAACATTGTTTTGTACTCAGAATGGCCTCTGAAGCGTTCTTGAATTGTAAACCATCTTTTTGCCTTTGCACTGAGACAGAATTGTCCTTCTTTTTCTTGAGCTTTTAAAATTTATGAGTTATGAGTTCTGTCAAGATCTATGTACTGAGAGTGAATGTGGGAATTCAGCTTGTGCAACTGCAAGTACTTACGAAACTTCATGGTAGAGATAAACTTATCCTTAGAGATGACCTTGGGTGGCAGTGTGTGTTGGTACAGGCCTGTCCCGGGGCATGAGGTTCAAAGATTATCTTTGGGTTTGAGTGGAAGAAAGGGATGAGTATTTTATCCCAGGAGACTGATGAGCAGCTGAGAGAATACTCTTTCCTGGTTATCTTCAGTTTTTGTGATGGGGCTTCCAGAAAAAAAAACTGTTTGTCATATACCAAGAAGCTAGTTCTGCAAGTTGATGTTTTTTTGGGGAGGAGGGTAAAGGTATGAAGTGGTGGTATTAAACCTAAGTCCTTGCATATTGGACAAATGTTCTACCACCGAGCTACATGCTCAGCCCTCTAAGAAATTTAAATTTTTAATTACATTTACTTATTTGTGTGTGAGGGAGGGGTGTATGTGCCATGGCACATTTGAGAAGGTCAGAGAACAACTTGTGGGAGAGTTCCAGGCTAGCTGGTGCCACAGGAAATCCCAACCTGAAAACAAACAAAAAGTTGCACATGTGCCTACTTTTAAAATGGATTAAAATTAAATTAAAAATTTGGCTCATGTTCCAGATGTCTGATGGTGCCCAGCAGCTGTGTATGGCAGGCAGCGACCATTTTTGCCTTCACGGAAAGTTCTGAGGTTTAGCACTAGGCAGCCAGTGAAGCCGAGGGAAAGCTGCCTGTTGATAGAGTTCAGTTTTCTTTCTGCTAAGTCATCAGTAGGCCAAGAAATGGAGTGCACAGAGGGTCTTGTATTGTTAGGAAAGGGTGTCCAAAAGCTCCTTAGACTCATTTGGGCTACGTCATGGACTTTTGCTACTGTCACAGGAGGATAGAGGTTGTCAAGTGAAATGGCATGCTACCTTCTAGACACACTTAGAACCACCGACTCAGAGTTAGAATGTAGCTTAGTGGTAGAGTGCTTGCCTAGTTATGCCAGTTCCTGTGTTAGACTACCCCCCACCACACACACACACACACAAATAAAGTCTTTGGGAAACACATAATCTATTTTGGAGACGTGGGTCAGTTGGTAGAATGTTTGCCTAGCAAGCATGAAGACCCACATTTAGTCTGTAGCACTACATAAACCAGGTATGGTGGTGCATGCTGTAACCCCAGCCTGGAGAGCGAAGGCAGGAGGATAAGAAGTTCAAGGTCTTGGCTATACAGCAAGTTGAGTCCAGCCTAGGCTATGTGAAACACCAATAGCCCTTTTAAAAACAATACTGTGGAGACTGGAGAGATTGCCCAACAGTTAAGAGCACTGGCTCCTGTTGCAGAGGATCTGGATTCAGGTCCCAGCACCTACATTGCAACTAACAACCACTTGTAACTCCAGTTCCAAGGGATCCAATGCCCTCTTCTGTCCTCCTCAGGCATAGCATGCATGTGGCACACTACATCCATACAGGCAGAACACTCAAACACATTAGACAAAACAAAACGGTACTGTGCCACGACTCTACCTTGGACCAGCTTGAATCCAGTGAGGATTCTGGTATGGAGCCAGGCTTAAGAACTGGTTTTAAGACTGTGAACTTAGAATCCTTTCGAATGGAAGACATTAGTTATTTCAGGATAGTTTAAGTGATTCCAAGTTCCTCACTGATTTTCCATGGTAATCGGACAAAGGTAGAATTCTCAGCCAGGGTAACTTTGTACCCTAGGAAACATTCGTCAGTGATTGGACATCTCTCTGCTTGTTGCAATTTGTGAGTGCCATCGGTGGGTAAAGACTAGGGATGTTGCTAAACAGCCAACGATGTTGTCACTCACTGTCACTTGCTGAGAAACCTGACATGGCCTGTGGATTCATGGCTTCCTCGTATGAGACTGCATGGTGGCCTCGGGGGCTTCTCAGTTGAGCAGCGGGTTGTATTTTGATGTTCTTGAGTACTGTTTGATATGTGCCCACCACGTTCCCACTACGGGCGAGACACGGTGAGTCTCAAGTGCTGCTGCAGATCGAAGGTCTGGTCTGGCTTTTCTTGGAGGTCTGGCATCTCCGTGGAGGGCACAGGCACAGCCAGTGCTCCTGCACCAGGCACAAATCACAGCTGCCTTTGGGGAGGTGCTCATTCAAAAGCTCTGGGGCAGGGAGAATGGGTGAGGTTGACTGAGGAACAGAGGTAACTTCTCTTCCAGAAAGAGCTGTAAACATGATGAGAGCATCTTAGAGGAGATGGTGGCAAGCAGAAAGCCAGTGCAGGTGCAGTCGTGAGAGGGACAGGCCATTCACTAGTCAGTCTCATATCTGGTTTCCCCGAAGATTCCAGCAACTCCTTTAAGAGAGTTCATGAAATCCCAGCAAGATGTTTGCGAACTGCCTGGCTGATGTGTCCAGGCAGTGGTAGGGTCTAGTCACGTGAACTGTACCAGCAGTTGAACAGAAGAGATGAGCACCCTTTCAGGGAACGGAGATGGGAAAATCAGAGGATTGAGAGGTTCTTGAGAAATGTAACTGTGGGGTATACTTTGGAAAAATCACCCTTTGATGACAGCACCATGGTAACCAAATGTTAACTGAAAAGACTCCACGTTAATAAACAGTCTATAGGAGGCTTATTATTTATTCTGGGAATTAGCACAGAGTTGTAATTATAACATGAAGTATGTTTAATATTTGTTACTGCATTTATTTATTTGCTTATTTATTTGAGACAGGGTCTCCTGTATCCCAGGGTGCCTCACACTCACTGTGTAGCTGAGGATGCCCTTGAACTTCTCATCCTCTTGTCTCCACCTCCCAGCTCACCAAGGGTCCATTTTGCTAGACTTTGTGCAGGGAGCAGAAATCTGGCTCCCTAACCTCCGCCACTGTTCACCGATAGGGCTTTTTTTCCATGTGAAGCCAGCTTTGTCAACGGCAGTCTGAAGATGATACTGATAGGCTCCTTTACTGAAGACAAACCTCGTTCAACTCCTAGCTCTCTCCTTTGTTTTGACAGCAGGTTTGGGCAACAGGGGAATATTTTGGGGCACTCAGGTTCCATAGTAGGTCTCTGCTGTAGTGCACACACAGAGCTATTTTGATTCTTTTTCAGTCAGGTGGAAAATACTTGCTGATATAAGGCTCTTTCTAGCACTTTGGGGGAAGGTGAACACTTGCTGTGGGCTCCCCAGAGTCTGAAGCCGAGGGTCTGGGTAGGGAATTGGTCAAGTGGTTTAGATTTCAGCAGCACTGTCTTATTTCAACCATGATTTCAAACAGGCTGTTATTTCAGACTATCGCAGCTCAGATCTTGACCTAAAAGTGTGATGTTTCTCAGGTGCTGGACTCTGCTAGCACACGAGCTGCATAATGAGAGTTTTGAAAAACTGTGATAAAGGATGAAGAAACCTCCTCCTTCTAACCAAGCTCCTGACTGGTCTGACTACCTGGCCCCACCTTTGACTGTCACCTCCCCAGGGTGGGGTGACAAGACTTTCTGGTTCTCTCTGATCCTCTGCCCTTGTGTACAGCCCAGCCAGGCTAAGTCGTTGTTGTTGTTACTGTAGTTAAGTCATTGTTGTCATCATCATCATCCTTATCTCTGTCTTCTTCTTTTTCATTCTTTTTTTTGTGTGTGTGTGAGTGTGAGTGTTTTGTCTACTTGTATATAAGTGTACCATAAGAATGCAGTGCCTGAGGAGATCAGAAGAGGGTGTTGGATCCCCTGAAACTGGAGTTACCAATGGTTGTTAGCCACTATGTGGGTGCTGAGAACCAAACCTGGATCCTCTGGAAGAGCAGAGAGTGCTTTTTTTTTAACAGCTGAGCCATCTCTCCACAGCCTGGCATTGGCAGTGTTACCAAGGTGGCAGAAACAGGGAGGGACGGTGCCTTTCTGGTCCTTGGACATGACCCTCCCAGGGGAACCCATTACTGGTGCTTTATAAGCTTTCCCATCAGCCTTTCTCAGAACCACAAAGGAGAAAGGAATTTATAGCTTAGCATGGATGTGTGGTACAAAGTGGAAAGTCCTTATCAGTGTCTGTCTGAAGATCCTGAAGTTCCTATGTACTTAATCTCTGCACAGTCCCTAGGTCAGCGGTCCACCAGGCTTTGAAAATTGTCTTAGTATAGGTCTTCAGGTTACCTCTTTCATGTATGGAGATAGATGGATTCTCATGCTAACAGTACTTACATTTGTATTTCTGCTCTCATGATGAGAAACAATGTTCTTTGCCATGGGTTGTTTAAGCCAATAGGACCTTTTGGAATGATAAAAATATTCTGTGTTTTCACCATCCAGTACGGTAGCCACAAGCTACACATGGCATTTGAGCATTTGACATGTGGCTAGTGCAGCTGGAACTTGTCTCTCCTGGATTTCATTGTCTTAGTTTTTAGGGACTTTTTATACATTCAGAAAATTGTTTCCTATGATACATTTTTAGCAAGTTAAAAAAATTATAGAGTTGAATTTTATGTGTATGAGTGTTTTCCCTGCAGATATGTAAGTGCACCTGTGTTGTGGAGTGCCCACAGAGGCCAGAAGTGGGTGTCAGATCCCCTGCAACTAGAGTTATGGACAGTTGTTAGCTGCCATCTGGGTGCTGGGAACCAAACCTGGGTCCAGTGCTCTTAACCAGCTGAGCTGTCTGTTTGCTGACCACTCTGGTAGCAGGATTGGTCTCCTTTGCCCATCGAGTGCTTCTTTCCTTCCATTCCTTTCAGAATGTCATGTTTAGATGGGCCCTAGTCCAGATGAAGAAGGAGAACTCTAGAACTTTATTTGAGGTTCTTCCTTGAGCTCACAGTCCCCAGAGCATTTCCCCCCAAAGCACACCTTTCTCCCCTCTTTGACTTCTCACCCTCGTAGTCATTCCTTGTTTGACCTGTCAGCTGCTTTTATCTCAGCCCTGCTTAGCCTCCCCAGGCCTTCCTCATTATCTAGATGCCCTGCCTGCTGTGCACTTTTGCCTAGTTGGGGAGGTGGCCTGAGTGAGAGGTGGACTATAAAACCACAGGATGCACATATTTTCCCTGTGCTGAGAGAGCCCTCCATCCCCATAGTCAGAGATTTGGCTGACTGTCAACACTTCATTTGCATTCCTTACTGTGATTTAATGCTTTGTCATTTTATTTCTTGTGATTACAGAAACTCATTTTCAGCTCCTGCCAAAGCCAGTAGCAGTTGAGAGAGAGTGTGCTCCTTGAAGAGTAAGTACGTGCTTTTAATGTCTTAGATTATACAAAAGAAAGCTTTTCCGGAGGCCAGGCCATCTCTGACTTCCTGCCCAACCTGTGCAGGCCGCCTGTGCTGGGTGAGACTCTGGGTCAGTAGGTGGGAAGGGATTAAGCACCTGGAGGTCTCCAGAGCTTCACTGCACATTCCAAAAGTCCTACAAAATTCAAAGATGGTGTCAGGAGCAGGACTCTGATATAAAAGTTGTCTAGCAGGCATGGCCTCTGGGAATGACAGTGCTTTTCGGGGAGATGTGTCACTGGAACCAGCTTTAGAGGCAAGGTCAGGATAGCAGGACCAGAAGGGGACAGAGCAGGAGGCATGGGTCAGGAAGCTGGTTAGTTCGGGTGTAAGCAGGCATGGGGTAAGTTAGCACTGGGAAGTTGAGCTGGGATCGTATTGGGTGGCTCCCATTTCATTTGGTAGCTATTAGATCAGCATAGCCCAGTCCTTGCTGTGAACTGAGATGAGTCCTCTGGGAGCTGGTGAGGGAAGGATGCTTGGTGTACAAGAGATGCATGTGTATAGAAAGGGAACAAGGAGAAATGAGGTCCTGGCCCCAGTGTATGACTGAGGAAGCATGTCTGACTGATTAGCAGTCCTATGTCTGATGGGACTGTTCTTCCCACTCAACATTCCTGGTTAATGCTGAGCTAAACTGGCCTCAGGGATAGCTTGCAACAAGGCCTTCACAGTGTGAATTTTCAGTGCTTCGTGGTCTTATGTGGCCTACATGTGTGGTCTGTGTGTGGCTTTTGAAAGCTTGAAAGGTGGCCGGTATAACAGAACTGAGTTTTGGATTTTACTAAATCATTTAAATGTATGATACTGGGCATTGAACCTAGGAGTTCATAGATGCTAGTCATGTGCTCTATCCTTGAATTATCTCCAGAAGGAATTTAAACTTAAATGGTGGTTCGTATAGACTCAGACAAGTGAACTTCACTGCTGGTGTTTATTCCATTGTGTAACTGGAGTGGTGAGTAGGAGAGAAGAGTGATGGCAAGGAGGAGAGTGGCTAGGACACTGTTAGCAGACATAAGCATGGCAGGAGAAACAGGAAGAGATGTATCCAAGGCATTGTATCATGGGGTGCCCAAGCAGCCATTAGAAAAGTCTAGAAGGAGATCCTGTTGAAGATGTTGATTTTTAAACTTCCTTATTGAAGGGAGAAGTAGAGGACGGAGGTGAGGGAAGAGTGAGAAGAGCATTATGGGAGAAACCTGGGAGAGAGTAGAGAGCATCACGGGAATATTCTGGGAGAGCGTGAGAAGAGCCTGATGGTACCCTAGCCAGGCATACTCCACCATGGCTTGCTTCAGCAGCAAGGCTGTTGAAGCTGCAAATAGCAGAGGAAGAGTGAGCTCAGCCAGCGTCAGGGAGGAGACAGGCGCAGAGGAGGCAGAGGAGCAACCCGGGGCTTGTTGAGCTAGCGATCCTGAGTGATGGTGCTGAGGAATGCGTTTCCAGGAACTAGATTTGGAGTTATGGGGCAGGTGGAGCAGCACTAAACTGTGCAGACATTACATTCAGGTTTCAAGAACATAGCATTCTTCTTTTCCCGACTTTCTTTATAGTGTTTTTCTTTTCCTTTTCTCCTTATTTTCTCCCTCTACCCCAAGGTTTGAGAATTGAGCCTAGGACCTTTCAAATGCCAGGCCAGTATTCTACTACTGAGCCTGAAACAAAACAAAAATAACAAACCCCACCAAATTTATTTATGAGCACAGAGTCATGCTAAGTTGCCCAGATGGACCTGGAACTAGTGATCGACTGCCTTAGCTCCCCAACTGGCTAGGATTACAGGCCTCAACCACCAGGCCTGGCTAAACACATACAGTTTTGCTAGTGGTGAACTTTATGGAGAGAATTTTTACGTTGCATAACTAAAGAAAATTTATAAACAGCACTGAGTAGCTTTTACAGCATACTGCAAGAATAAGAAATAAATCTATAACTTGTAAAAGTTAACATATTAGCATGCTGTTGAAACAGTTCTACAGAAGTATAGTGCCTGTGGAGTTGCCAGACTCTGAGTGTTCAGTGTAACCGATGCACCGATGTGTGTAGAAAGGCAGTGTGAAGATGGAGACCTGCGGGATGGAATTAGAGTTCAGGTCATGTCCCTGATCAACCAGGTGACTTGATGGATGTTTGTTGACTTCTTTAAGCCTCAGCGTTTCCATCTTTAAAATGGAGACATGCTTCTCCTTTCATAATGTTCTGAGAGATCAGATGGGATGATACCTGTCAATCACTGCATGGGCGTACGTGAGTGCTTTGTCTGTACATCTTTGACTTTGGTGGTGGGCACAGTAATCGTTTTTGTTGTTGTAATCACATTATTGCTTTTGGACAGACCAGGACTCCAGCTTGTCAGATTTGATGGCCTCTAGGTAGATGTTAGGTGGCCAATCTTTTGGCATACTGATATGACATTGTCACCTACAAACGTGTGAGCCACATTCATAGCCATAGGTATCCTGGATCGTATGTGGCATGTTGTTCATGCCTGGAAGGCAATGGTCAGTGAGAGTGCTTCTCCATTCTGTCTATTCTTGCATTTTGCTTTAAACCCTGAAGAGGGTATTATCCCTCAAGATCCTCAGCTTTTAAACCCAAGACTTCAAGGAGAATTGTAAAATGTCATGCTGGATTCCTGAACTTAATTTGCCTTCTACAGGGCTTATCTGGATCCATGGACTTATTCTCTATCCAGTTCCTCTTGTGTTGAGTGGTAAAGACCCTGAACATATAGCTTTGGTGTTACCAAGTGCAAAGGAGGCTGAGGAGTGGGCTCTGGTCTGTGGTGTGACAATACATGGTTCTTTCTGGTGTCAGAATGGCCAAGTCCTCCTTTGTCCTCAGTTTTTGTTGTTGTTGTTTTATTTGTTTTGTTCAGAGAATAAATTCTGTATTAACTGATTGTAAATTAAGGCCAAACCAAAACAAAAGGAGTATATTGAGACAGAGCCATAACCATCTTCTTCTCTGATGTTACCTGACTTCACGCTCTGTTGGGGGACCCCGGGATGCCTGACCTTATACTACAGACTGTGAAAAGAGTAAATCAAGCAGCAAACATTATCAAGTACCAAACATTTGTTAGATACTATTTTAGCTTCTGGGGAACTGTAATAGTTGATGAGATTTCTGGAAAGGCCAGCTAGATCCTATGCTTTGGTCACCTGGCATAATTTCAGAAATTTTAAGTTACTAGATTGGGAAAGAACAGAAGAAATGCAGAGAATAGGGTCTCACAGGTGATGTGTGGGAAGTGTACAGAGGCCAGGTAGGGAAGAGCTGTCTAGAATCCCAAGTACAGTGCTCCTGTGTCCTGTGAATACGGCCCCACATCACATCATGTTTCTCTCCAGATCCATATATCACCCACTGAGTAGTTGTCTTGCAATGCTTGGGATCAAACCCAAGGATATCTATATACTAGACGAGCTTGCTGCCTTGCCCTGAGCTATATCCCCAATCTCTGGCTTTTTTCTTTATGTCTTTTCACTTAAACTTATTCTTAAAATTAAGATGCATCTATGGAATAATTTAAGGTATCTCTTAAGAGCTGGCAAGATGCTCAGTGCATAAAGGTGCTTGCCACCAAGCTTGACCTGAGTTTAAGCCCTGGACCCCCACGTGATGGAAGGAGAGAAGTGACTCCCACAAGTTGTCGTCTGGTCTTCACATGTGTACTGTGGCATGTCTGTGCACACACATACAATAAATAAATAAGATTTAAAAAATTAAAGAATCTGTTCAAATAAGGCTGGGGAGACAGTTCAGTCTGTAGAGTGCTTACTATATTGACATGAAAACCTGAGTTTGATCCCCAGCACACAAAGCTAGGTGTGGTGGCGCATGTTTTGTAACTCGGTAGAGCACCTAGCCTACTTGCTGAGCCCTAGGTCTCAGTGAAAGACCCTGTCTCAAAAACAAGGTGGACAGGAGCTGGAGAGATGGCTCAACAGTTAAGAGCATTGGCTGCTCTTGCAGAGGACTGGATTCAATTCTCAGCACCCATGTGGTGGCTAACAACTATCTGTAACTCCAGTTCCAAGGGATCCAAAACCCTCTTCTGACCTCTGGGCATTGCACAACATGGGTGCATTTACACACGTGCAGGCAATACACTCACACACATTTAAACAAACAAAAAACCCAAGGTAAACACATCCTGAAGAATAACACCCAAAGTTGACCTCTGATCTCTACATGTACACATGAACACACACACACACACATACACATACACACACACACACACACACACACACTCTGTATTAAAATGAAAGAGAACAATGTTACTGATTAGGAGGCCCCGGGGCAGAGAGCTGTTTAACGTCACCAGTCTTAGAGTTGTTCTCCAGCCTTGACAGGACTTGAACTGCAGAGATGAATTTCTTTGGTTGTTTGTTGAAAGTCTCCTGAAGCTTGACTTCATATTCTCCACTCCAAGCCACCATGCACACCATCAGTCAGTCGTATGAGCCCACAGTCTGGGAAGCCCCATGCTATACCTTTATTTGGTTTTCTGACTTTTGGATCACTGGTGGGTCCTTGTTTTCAAGGTTTTACTTTTCCTGTCTCCAGCCTCCCCCGAGAAAATGTTCTATTAATAAGCACCAGCAAGGAAGGGGAGCCATGTTCTGAAGGAGAGTTGGGCTGAGTCTTTTGTAAGTGACGGATATTGCAGAAATAGGACAGTCGTTGGCTCTTTGTATAGAAAACATGGCAGAAAGCATTGCAGTTCTCTCAGCCTGGGCCTGGTTTCGTTTGACCTTGTTAGGGAGAGTGTGCAGGTTATCTGGAGTAAGTCCAAACCTTGCTAAATTGATCATGCTGCACAGAAGACTCCTTCCTGCTGTTGAATGGGATATGGATCCCGATAGAACTTTCCTCAAAAGTGTGGCATCCCCGGCAGGCTCAGGCAGGGGGAGGTCTCTTTCCCTCCTTGGTACCGTCCATGCATCCACTCTTCCCAGTGTGAAAGTCCATGATGTGTATGACCTTGGGAACAAAGTGTTCTAAGTACTAGACTGATGGGGCATCGGGCAGTTAACTTCCTCTAGCTTTGGAGTCAGAATTCCCTGTGGCGCTCAGCGCTTTCTCCGGTGTGGGAGAATCTTCTTGAAGCTGAGTTCTGATGTTCATCAGCTCGGGTGAGACACACAACCTGTAGGTTTTTACACATCCATTCTCTAGGCAGTGTAAATTGTGCCTAGCAGTTATTTGTTTCCACAGTGCTGGATTGGAACCCAGGACCCTGTATGGGCTAAGCAAGCATTCTATCATCGAGCTATACCCCTAACTTTTATACCTCGGTAGCATTTAACAGGTGACTATCCAGAGAGTGTTATCATTGCTTAAATGTCAGGAAAATGTCAGGTCTCTTGTAGCATCGTTGAGAACAGTTTTCCTTCCCTAAAACAAACAGGATCAAACCCATTTTATAAGTTTGCTTCTTATCAAGCTGTTTGTACTTTGTGTATGCCTTCTGCTATTCTAGACACTGTAAAGAACATGTGATTATTCCTACCCTTAAGGAAGTCTGCTTTCAGAAGAGAAACAGGCCAGTGATGGAGGCATGCTGAGAAATGGCTTACAGTGGCCAAGCAGGCGAGGGCAGCTGTGAGAAACCGACAGTAACTGCTTTCCTCTCTCTGCCTCACAGTTCCTATTTATTAAACAGAAATAGCATCTCTCTGGTTATCATAAAATGTTTGCCAGTACTCAGGACGCTGAGGTGGGAGGATTATTAGTTCAAGCCTAGGCTACATAGTGAGATCAGTCTCAATCAGTCAGTAAATCAATCATCATCGTCAATGATAATAAAATATAAAATATGTGTAGGAAACTTGAAGGAAAATACTATATAACTTTCACCCGATTTCCTCAAGGTTAACATTTCATATATGTTATTTTATCTCTCCTGGGGATCTTTAAAGTGAGTAGCAGATACCACTGTATACTGCCCTTAAGGCATCTCCTGAGAAAAAGGTCTTTCTTTTTTAAAAAATATTTTATATATTATTTTTATTTTATGTGTATGAGTATATTGCGTGCATATATGTAAGTGCACCCATGTTGTGCAATGCCCTTGGATGACAGAAGAGGGTGTTGGATTCCCCTGGAACTGGAGATTGTTAACCTCCATGTGGGTGCTGAGAATCGAACCTGAGTCCTCTGCAAGAGCAACCAGTGCTGCTAAGCACTGAGCCCCCCAAAGGCCTTTCTGTATTAGCCACAACCACAGCTTCATTGTCACCCTTGAAATAGCACTGGTACATAATATTATCTGATACTAGCGCGTACTCTGATTTCTCCAGCTGTCCAGTAGTGTGTCCTGTCATTTAAAGCCTGGGATTCTCCCAAGGCTGCCTCATCATGTTTGGTCACCACTCTGTCTCATTTCTTAGGTACTCCCTTCTGATCTGTACCCTCATCCTGGGTCCTTTTCCTCTCTGACACTTCCCCTTTGTTCCTGGGACAGTTTCAATCCTGCCCCTCTCTTCAGTCCCTGCAGGTGTCACCTGGCCTTCAGCAGCACCATGGATCTGGATGTGGTTAACATGTTTGTGATTGCAGGCGGCACCCTGGCCATTCCAATCCTGGCATTTGTCGCCTCTTTTCTCTTGTGGCCATCAGCGCTAATAAGAATCTACTATTGGTAAGTCGGTTATGGTTGAGCTTTTCAAAGTGTCGATTTTATCATCTCCCCTTGTCCTACCTGTTGTTTGCTACGAAATATTTTAAACAAAGAAAAGATGAAGGTCAAGTACCCTCTTTTGAATTTTGAACATGGGCTTGAACTGGCAGCTGCTTCTTAGCAGGCTATTTCAAGTGTCAGAGAGCCTATTTGCCCTCAGGCCACCCAGGTTCTCACAGCTCCGGCTGTCTGCATGCAAGGTTGTGTATGTTCATGAGAATTGCTTTCCTGACCACTGGGTGCATTGGTGGGATTGGAGACACCCAGCTCACTAAGAGGTAAGTGCAGTGCTCATGTATAGCATAGAATGCTTTTAAATTTGCTCTACAACTGGTTTTGTTTGTTTGTTTGTTTTGATTAAGGTACTTGTTTTGTTTTGTTTTGTTAGCTTAGGCTTGCTCAAACTGGTTTTGAAGATGACTTCTAATCCTCCTGCATCCACTTCTCAAATGTTGGGATTACAGGTGTGTTCCACCACACCCTTGCTCTAGAACAATTATTGAGGTGAGAGACCAAGAAAATGCAGGGAACTGGTATGCCATAGCATAGGTGCTACCTGTGGAGGTCCAGGAAAACTTTGTGGAATCAGTTCTTTCTCTCTAATTTTTTGTGGGTTCTGGGAATCAAACCAGGCACCTTCTATCCACTGAGTCATCTTGTCATTCTGTGTTGTTTTGAGACAGGGTCTCTTGTAAGCCCAAGCCAGCTGGGAACTCTGTGTGGCTGAGCATGACCTTGAACTCAGTCAGGATCCTCCTGTTTCTGCAGCCCAAGTGCTGGGATTAGGGGCATGAGTCACCATGCCTGGCTTTAAAATCTAGTTATTTAAAAAGTGATCTAAGTATCTCTACTATAAAATAGAAAACTTTCCATAAGCAGTAAATTAATGTTAAAAAGTGAAAATAAACACAATTATATTAAATAGTCTTCCTAAATTCTAGTCTAGTCTGTTGTTCCTCCTTATGGCCAAGTAAGAGATGTGAAATGGAGCCTCTCTCCTTGGTGGCATCAGAAGGTTAATACTCGTGGCATTAAGGGTTGAACCCAGGGCCTGCATGCCGGGCACGCATTCTAGCACTGACTGACCTACATCCCTACCTCTTATAAGGATAGCAATTGAAAAGGAAGTGACTTTCTTATAATGTGCTTTGTTGGTTTTCTTTTTTATGCCTCTGCCAGTTTAGCCTCTGCCACCCCATGATGAAATGGATACTGAAATAGACCAGATTCCTCTCTATGCCTCAGATGAGCCCAGGGAGATTTATCTGGGCCTTGGGCAGTTAGAAGGAACTTCTGCACACAGGAGAAGACCTCGGGGAGGCTGACGTGCCCTTTCTCTGCCCTCCTTTCTGGCTCCCTTTGTTTCACTGGCCTGTGGAATTTTCCACCTGCTGCTCAGGCTCTGAGCCTTGAAAAGCAACTAATTGAATTGAAAGCAGTTTTTCATCTTTCACGCTCTTGCTGTGGTCAGAGCTGTGTCTCCACCTCATCACCCTGCCAAGACCGTGGTCCTCCCTGCACAGATGCTGTCATCATTAAACCAAATCGAAGTTAGACTGCAGTTGTAGATGCGCACCCTAGCTGTGGGTGTGGCTGCACACCTAGGTGTGATTCCACCCACTCCCAACCCCCAAGTTCCCTGAGTGTCAGCAAGAACACTCAGAATCAGGGTATCTGTTTTGATCTTTCCTTTCAAAGAGGGGAAAAAAAATAGCTTTTTTACTGAGTTCCAATTCACATAAAATTTTTCAAATGAAAGTATGCAGTCCGGAGGTTTGACTATATTCATAGCGTGGTACAGTCATGACCACTACATCACTCTAGAACGTTTCCATCTCACCAGGTTCACACTAAGTGAACTTGTGATCCTCCTGCCTCAGCCTTCTACGTGCTGGGACTGTAGGCATTTCCCACCACACCAGCACTGAGTATGTCTTCAGGTTTCATCTGTGTTGTTCTGGGTGTCTAGCTTCATTCATTGTTAAAGCAGAATGGTTCATTGTACATATGAGGGTTTGCGCCCTCCTCCCCCACTCCTGTTGAGATTCACTCCCGTTGGAACAGTGTTTAAAGACCTATAAGATGACATTAGGTCATTGAGAGGAATGCTCCTCTGGTGAGATTGGACTCACTTCTACATGGGAGCTAGTTGCTGTATGTCACGGCAGCTCCTCATGTTTTGTATTTTCTGCACGATGCCATGTGCCCTTTGGCTTTTTTGCAGTGAGTTGAGGCACACGGAATCTTTACCGGAAGCTAAGAACTCATACCATGTCTTGGACTTCTTGGCCTCCAGAACTATTAATCCAAACAAGCCTCTTTCCTTTATAAATAATCCAGCTATTTTTTTTTTTTTTTGTTACAGCAACAAAATCCAGACAAAGACAGTATGATTGTACCATGTTTTACTTAGCCATTCAGTTGCTGATGGACACCTTGGGTTGTTTCCAGCTTTGGGGGTTTCTTTAGGAATAATGCTGCATAGCAAATAATTCACTTTCATTAGCAAATAATACCATCAAAAGCCAGAAATCCCTGGGGAACAGAGCATTCATTCCTTCATTGGTGGTCAGTGTGACTGTGTGATTTTAAAGCTTGCCTACGCCTGTCACCCAACACTGAGCGGCAGCCAGGGACAGGCACAATGCTCTTTATTTTGTGAACTCAAACACACAGGCCAAAAAGAAGACTGGGTTGGTTGAAGAGGCTGAAAATCCTGGAAAACTTTTCATATGGCGCCAGATGGCACGGTGACACGGGGGACTGTGATTTTAGTAACAGGACCCATGATACTGTCACTGAGAGCTGTCAGAAGGCGTGTGAGCTGCTTCCTCTGCCATGCTGAAAAGCACAGCCTGTTTCCTCCAGATCTCTTCACCACAAGTGGCATTTACCCAGTGCTTGTCATAGAATGAGCAGCTTTCCCACAAGTCATTTAGGTTCCTCAATCACAGCTACTCCAAAGGCCTTCATCTGCTCAGCTGCCCATCATAACCACCGGTGATGTCACCTCACAAACCTAGCAGGGGACTCAGGTTACTTTTCAAAGGTTGCCATCTAGCCGAGCAGAGCAGGCAATAGAACTCTACGCACCCTCGTCCCTACCGCCTCGCCACCCGAGCATCAGGACTCAAAATCATCATGCATCCGACTCCCCTCGAGATCTATCCAGCTTCTCAAGAACCAGAGACTGGTGTCCCCAATAGGCCACAGCTAGTCTTCACAACAGCTCTCTCTGGGCCTAAGTGTCCCTGGGTCATGACCAACCATCTCAGCAGTGTCCTGGACCATAGTGGCTCCTGCAGAGGGTGCCAGATGCTCCCATGAGTCAGCAGAAAGTCAGAACCACAGTGCCGTGGCCATGCTGTGTGATGGCCCCTGCTGCCAGGGGAGTTCTGATTTCCATCACGGGATGAAAACAAGCACACAGTAAAGGGGACTGAGGTTTTCTAGATTTCTCAAGGAAACTTATTCATGAAATTGGGATAAGAAATCATAGCAAATTGCTTCTTTAAATAGAGGAGCTAAAAAAAGAAGATATTCCTGGGTGCAGTGATATATGCCTTTAACCTCAGCACTCATGAGACAGAGGCAGGCGGATTTCTGTGAGTTTGAGGCCATCCAGGGCTACAGAGTGAGACCCCGTCCCCAAAAAATGAGTAAGAATTAGAAATGAAGGCATAAATCCTGTTCACAGATGACATAGGAAGTCTGAATGAATCTAAAGGTAACTGGGATTAATAAGTAAATTTGGGGTTAGGGAAATGGTTCAGTCAATAAAATGCTTTCCACACAAGCATAAAAACCTGAGTTTGGATCCCTGACAGCACAGTGTAAACAGAGGCAGCTCGCACCTGTGACCCTACCGTTAGGCAGGCAGAGAGGGAGGGCCCCAGGGCTCACTAGCTAGGCAGTCTAGCAAAATTAGTGAGCTCCAGGTTCAGTGAGAGAGCATGTTTCAAAAATGAGATGGAGAAGAGACTGAGGAAGATACCCTAAGCTGACCCTTGGCCTTCCCAAGCACAAACATCTGTGCATACACCTGCACAAACATTAGCAAGTTACTGAATACAAGATCAGTAACCCCAAATTAATAGTATATTCACATATACCAGAAACAAACACAAATGGAAAAAGTTAAGTATTACTATTGTGTCATCAACTTTCAAACACCCAAGAATAAATCTAAAGAGCAACATGGGGGCTGGTAAGATGCTGGTGGGAAAGGGGCTTGCCCTGCAAGCCTGACGACCTGAGTTTGATCCCCGGAACCCAGGGTGGAAGGAAGGAACTGAATTCTAAAAGTTGTCCTCTGACCTCCATATGTACACCGTAACACTTGCACAGCCATACTTAAACACACACAGTCATACACACATGCACAATAATAATAACAAATAAAGATTAAAAAAATAAAGGTGATACTCTCCTAACCCCTTTTTTAAAAATGTGAAAGAACACCAACACAGAAAACTAAAAAGTACTCATGTCAGAAAGTTAACAATACCCATACGGATGGAAGGACATGCTATTATTTGTGGGTTGAAAGACTTTCTTATTGTAGAGGTATCAGATTTCCCTACAGTGATCTCTAGATTAAGTGTGTGCTCATTTAAAATCCCAATAGGTTTTCTTCTGTTGAAATTTAATAAGCAGATTCTTTTATTGGTTTAGAAACATTTCAGTTTTATATCATTCTTCATGTTGGCTGGAGAAGTGGGATTGGCCTCTATGGTGGTTTGAATGAGGTATCCCACATAGGCTCGAGTATTTGAGCACTTTGTCCCCAGTCGGTGGCCCTGTTTGTGGAGGTTTAGGAAGTGTGGCCTTGCTGGGATCCTTGGGGGTGGACTTTGAGAGTAGATAGCCACATCCCATTTCCAGTCTCATGCTGTCTCCTTCCTGTGACCACGTGAAGATGTGAGCTCAGCTTTCTGTGGTGGCAGCCTCTGCCACTGTGCCTTCCTTCCCTGCCATGGTGGACTCTCATTCCTCTGGAACCGGAAGCCAAACAAACTCCTCCTTCTCTAAGTTGCCTTGGTCATGGTGTTCTATCACAGCAACAGAAAAGACAAAGGGAGCTCTGGATTAGAGCTGGCCTTCTCCATGGGCAACAAAGGGGCAGAGTAAACTAAAATTGAGGTCTTTTGTCTAGAATTTTAATTTTCTTTTAACAGAGCTTTTATCAACCATATATAATAAGTTTCATTGCAACATTTTCATAGGTGTATAAAGTGTGTTTTTATCATATCCCTCCTCTGATCCCTCTCTCTGGTCCCCCTCCTGTTCCTGTTGATGCCTTCCTCTTCCTGTTTAGTCTTCCTTTCACTTCCATGTAATAAGTGGATTCTCTTTCTAAAGTGATTGAGGATTTATTTATTTTTATTTTACATATATGACTTTTCCCAGTATGTATACATGTGCACCATGCATGTGCCTGTTGCCCACAGAGGCCAGAAGCGGGTATTAGATTCCCTGGAATTGGAATTACGAACAGTTGTGAGCTGCTATGTGCATGCTGGGAACCAAACCTGGGTCTTCTGCAAGAGCAGCCAGTGCTCCTAACCACTAAGCCATCTCTGAGCACCAAGAAGCACTTTGAAGATAGACAATTTTATTATCGTTTTAATGTTTTGAGTAGGCAGTGCAATCATTGCAGAGAGATCAAAAGAAATGCAGTTCTAAACCTCCCTCCGGACTCTGTTCCCCTTTCTCCTACTTCCTGCCTCCCATGCCTGCTTTCCAGATCCTTAACAGAGCCTTGTGTATGTGCCCACGCCTTTTGTGTGCAGATACAAGTAAACATGAATATATAGCCTGATCTCTCTTCCCCCTTATGTTACAGAAAACATTAAGACCATTTTGTTATTTGCTTTTGTAAGATTTGGCTCCTGCTTTGATATAAAGTCTATCACAAAGTGAATCTCTGGATGATTTAATTATCTTTCATCTTTGGAGACATTCTTCACATCGAGAGTTCAATTAGTTTCAATGGTAATTTCATACCAGAATGGATTTGAGGCCAAACCACAGCCCTGCCAAGTCTTATGTAACCAACAGAAGCAGAGCCTTCACCCAGCAGCCATATGTTGTGAGGAACGAAGCCAGAGGACAGTGCATGTGGTTCCCAAGCAGTGAGTGAGCTCCAAGCGCTGTCTCACGAAAGGTTATCTATCATGTGTGACATACTCGTTTCTTTTTTTCATTCACCTGCTGCCTTTTTTTTTTTACTTTTTAATTTCCTTTTCTTTATTATCATATATTAGTTATATAAAACAATGGGCTTTGTGATGACGTTTTCATGCATCTCTATGATGTACACTGATCCCTTCCTGTTACTCTCTGTTATTCATCCATCGTCGTCCCCCTTTGCTGGTCCTCTTCGTCTTTCCAAATAAGTGCATGACATCCACCTGTTCTTAGTGCTTCTTGAGGGTGAAGTAAAGGACAGAGCTGGGAGAAGTGCGAGTCTCACCACTGAGTAGGTTCTCTGGAGAGGACCCCAGCCCTCCCAAAGCCACTTGACCTGAGTGTGCTGCTTGTTTCACCTTGGTTGCCCCTTAGGTACTGGCGGAGGACCCTGGGTATGCAAGTCCGCTATGTGCAGCACGAGGACTATCAGTTCTGTTACTCCTTTCGGGGCCGGCCGGGCCACAAGCCGTCCATCCTCATGCTCCACGGATTCTCAGCACACAAGGATATGTGGCTCAGCGTGGTCAAGGTACGCTTCTGGACTCTTCTGTCTCAGGAGGAAAAAGGTGCTACTTGCATATGACATCATCAGCAGAAGTGGAAACGAAGGGGAACTAGAATCATAGTTCATGTTCAGTCTTTTTTTAAAAATGTTTTTGATTGATTTATTTTTATGTGTATGAGTGTTTCCTTATGTATGTGAGGTTGCCCATGTCATGCAATGCCCACAGAGGCCAGAAGAGGGCATCATAACTCCTGGAACTGGAGTTACAGAAGCTTGTTACTGATACCATGTGGGTGCTGGGAACTGAACCTGGGTCCTCTTATCCATTGAGCCATCTCTCCAGCCCCTCAAGTTCAGTCTTAAAATTGACAAAATATATTATTCAGATCCTTTGGTCAAACGATTGAGATGAGCAGTATTTCTAAAAACCGTGCCTCGGGAATCTCACCCTGGAAGTACTTTTAGGGATTTCCAGCACAGCTCTACCTCAGAGTTACCAGGATGACTGAGACTGGGATTTTTCAAAAGCATTTTTTTTTTTTTAATGCCCTGGGTTTTCTCTTTTCCCTTCTTCCAACTCTTCCCTTCGGCTGTGCCTGTTTTCTTTCCCTTGGGCATTTTGAGACACAGTCTTCATCTGGCAGCTTTTCAGGGTAGCTTTCCAAGTCACTGTCTTTGCTGGTTTACTTGTGTATCCTTTTGCTGTTTTCGGTAGGAATGGCCAGCTGGTGAGGGCTGAGGCTGGCAGGGGTCTTGATACTGCGAGATCTCAATACCACCTGCCCCAGAAGGAAAAGCTTGCATATTTTTGGGTTACTTGTGTTTTTATTTCCAGCCTTCGGCATTCATGAATCTGTCCCCTCTTGTCTCCAGTTCAGATAAGCATCTTTCACAACTGATGCTTCTCAGTTTCCTCATAAAGTGGTAAATTACAAAAAAAATCTATGTATAGTATATTGCCCACATGTATAGAAGTGCACCTGTGTAGTGCAGTGCCAATGGAGGTCAGAAGAGGGCGTCGGACCCCCCGGACTGGAGTTACAGGTGGTTGTTAGCCACCATGTGGCTGCTGGGAATTGAACTTGGCTTTCTGCAAGAGCAGCCAGTGCTGAGCCATTTCTCCAGGCCCCAAAGTGGGGACATTTTTTAAACAAGGAAAAAGAAACATGATTTTGGAATAATCATCTTAAAAAATTTGTATTTATTGTTTTTTAGTTTTATGCATATGAGTGTATTGCCTGCATGTGTGTAAGTACATCTGTTTTGTGCAGTGCCCACAGAGGTCAGAATCGAGTGTTGAATTCCCCTAGAACTGGAATTATATATGGTTATTAGCTGTCATATGGGTGTTGGGAATTGAACCCAGGTCCTCTGCAAGAGTAGCTGGTGCTCTAAACTGCTGAGCCATCTCTCCAGTCCCAAGAGTAATTATCTTAAGAAATAGACCCTAATAAAGAAAAACAAAAAAGTTAAAATTAGCATGATTTAGAGGAGAAAGCATTGGTCCTATGAGCCCTGGCTAGCTCCAGAGCCCTGGGAGAACTGAACCATCCCTTCTAATTCCAGTACAACAGCCAGATGCCTGGAGAAAGTGTGGAACAGGAAGGAAATGAAAGGTGGTACTGACCAAGCAGTGTTAAAGTTTCAGTACTGGTCCTGTGAGACTGTGCAACACCTGCTGTATAAGCTTGATGACCTGTGTTCAACTCCTGGAACCTGTGCTAAAGGGAAAAGGAAAGGACAGACTACACAAATTTGTCTTCTGACCTCTACACACATGTACACGCACACACACGCACACGCATGCCCACCAATAATAATGATGATAGTAACTTTAAAAAAATGTTTTTAAAGTACACACCATCAGCCTGCCAGCCTGGGTTTTGTAAAGTTCCCTTTCCAGTCACTCAGGAAACCTGTTTTCATCTGTACACCAGTCTTTAGGACCCTCTGCTTTATATGAGGCTGCTGGTGATACTTATTCCCATTTAACATATAAGACACTGGGGAGCTCAGAACCATAAATCTCAGAGGTGGGTGGGCTCGGTCACTTGGTGGGGGTGGGGGAATACCTCCCCAGAAAAGTGGGTCGTCACATTCTGCATAACTGCATACTGACAGTCTGCGTCTGTGTCCTCAGTTCCTTCCAAAAAACCTGCACTTGGTCTGTGTGGACATGCCAGGACATGAAGGTACCACTCGCTCCTCCCTGGATGACCTGTCCATAGATGGGCAAGTTAAAAGGATCCATCAGGTAAGTGGGAGGCTCCATCAGAACTGCCTTAGACCGGGTCTTCCATCACATGACTAACCCTGGAGAGCAGGCACACTACCTTGTGGCCCATCCTTAGTGTTCTGTCTCCAGATTGCAAACAAAATGGTAGCCCAGGGATATCTGTAGTCAGCCAAGGAGGGCCTAGGACTGCTGCAGACGATTTTCCTTTAAGCCTGTTTCACTTTTTTGTTTGTTGTGAAGCCCAGGCTGGCCTGAAACTCCCTAAGTAGCCGAAGATGACCTTGAACTTATGGTCTTCCCAAGTCCTGGGATTGATTATAGGCGCCTGCTACCATGCCTGATTTATGTGGTACCAGGGCTCAAACCTAGGACTTTGTGCATGCTTAGCAAACACTCCAGCTGAGGTATATCCAATAGCTATTTTGTACTTGTGAGGAAATGTAATCTGGGCAAGTTGTCAGCTCTTTGAAAAGACAGATTTCTACAAAACTGTGTCTGTCCTTCTATAGAGGTCTGTTGTTCCGCTCCGCTCCCCAGCAGTGGCCCCTCTACTTCATTAGGGATGGTATTCTACATGGTATCCGTCTCTACGTCTCTCTCTGGTCGCTTCTGCAGTCATGAGTACTCATGTGTGCTTTCATGATTGAATAGTCTGTAAGTTTCAGGTTCATATCTGGTATTTTCTCTAAATATGGATATTTACTTGATAATTTCTACCTTGATTGTTAAGCTATAAATTTTAATAAAGACACAGACCCTTGCCTCTGGCTTTGCTGAATCCTCAGCAGCTAACCATAGTTCTTGTACATTAATAAATATTTTTCCTGTGATGGATAGATAGGTAGATGGTTGATTAGATATGTAGATGACTGGAGAGGACTTCAAGTTAAGGCAGTAGTCATCAAACTGTGGTCCCGGGCTGTAATTTGCTTGTCACCTGCTTTTGTAAGCCAAGTTCTGTTGGAACACAGCCACACTCACTCCGCTGGGTATCGCCTCTGACGGCTTTTGTAACACAATAGCAGAGCTGTATAGTTAAAGCAAAGAGCGCCGACCACAGAGCAGAAAACATTGACTCCTTGGGTCTTTTTAGAAGAGTTTGTTTATTAAAGGAACCCTTGTTGGTTTTATTTATATAAATCACCCAATAGTCACTTGTGCCAGGTAAAGCAAGGTACACATGTTCCAATCCCTCATCTCGATAATGGTTCCAATAGAGTGCCACGCTCCTGCGTCTGTGGTCACTTTCAGTTGTAGGAGGTGGTGGTGGGGTGTCTGCTTTGCTGTCAGTGCCATAACCACCCCTCCTTTTCCTTCCTAGTTTGTAGAATGCCTTAAGCTGAACAAAAAGCCCTTCCACCTTATAGGCACCTCCATGGGAGGCCACGTGGCTGGTGTGTACGCCGCTTATTACCCATCAGATGTCTGCAGCCTGTCTCTGGTGTGTCCTGCCGGTGAGTTACAGGGCTACAACTGCTTTATGAGTGACTTGAGCTGTACACTGTCTGCTATGGCTGCTTGTAAAAAAAAACATCTTTCTGGTGTTCGCTTTCGAGATATACAATGTTTCAGTGATAACTCGGACTAAATAATAGTTGTATAGTCCCAGTCATAACCAGAATGGCATAAAATGTAGAGTCAGCCTATTCCACAAGGGATCGGAGGTAAGTAATTGAAGTGTGCACGGTGCTGTGCGGCACACACACTCAGAAATCAGTGCTACTCTTAGCTTCCAGCATTTACCAAGTCCCCGAGAGCTAAGATCTGTTTATGGATTTAGTCCTACAATACCCTGTGAAGTGTAGGCACTGTGCATTTTACATTCTCCCTTTTCTTCTTTTTTTTAACCAAAACCTAGACCTTTAATCATAAGATCTTTTTTATTTGCCTATATTCATTGTACCAAGTAATGAGTGTCTTACAGACATCTTCATCTAGTGTATCCTGACCTTTGACCATATTCACTTCCTGAAACCTCCTCTTCCTGCCCCTCACCAGTCCCCTTCTTTTTCCCAGATAGTCTCATTACAAGATCTTCAAAAGGGGACTGGAGAGATGGCTCAGTGGTTAAAAGCACTGGCTGCTCTTGCAGAGGACCCAGGTTCAGTTCCCAGCACCCACATGGCAGCTAACAACTGTCCATATGCAATTCCAGGGGATCCCACACCCTCTTCTGACCTCCGTGGGCATCCACAACACAAGTACACTTACATAAATGCTGGCAATATATCCATACATATAAAATAAAAGTAATAAATAAAATATTTTTTTAATCTTAAAAGAAAAATCAGCTGGGTGTGCTGATACATACTTTTAATTCCAATACCAGAGAGGCAGAGGAGTTCAAGACCAGCCTGGTCTGCAGAGTGAGTCAGGCCACCCAATACTATGTAGTGAGACCCTGTCTCAAAAGAAAAATTGTGGTTTCTCTTTTCATATTTGTGTATGTATAAACATATTTACATGCACTTGTATCAGTTTGAGCTGTAACATTTCTCCAAAAATTACTACCTACAGCAGTTTGGGATTTTGTTTGTTTGTTTATTTATTTGTCTTTTTTGAGATGAGGTCTCTCTGTAGCTCCACCTAACCTGGAGCTTGATATGTAGACTATGTTGGCCTTGAACTAACAGAGATCCTGCCTCCTGAGCGCTAGGATCAAAGGCGTGCACCACCATGTCCGGCCACTTTGGGTTTTTAATTCATTTTTCTTCCATAAATCTTCAAAGTTGGATTCATAGTTCATAATAATATAATCTTACGTTCTCTCTTTCATCCTCTGTCTTCCTCTCCCTCTGACTTTGGTACATTATTAGGGTATTATTTATACATAGTAAAGTGTTGATTTTTTTTTTTTTCTTTTTTTGAGACAGTGTATTACTGTGTAGCCCAGGCTGGCCTTGAATTTGTAATCCTCCTGCCTCATCCTCCTGAGTGCTGTGATTATGGATATATGCCACATCTGAAGAAAGTGCTCAGTGACATTTCACAACATAATTGTCATACAAACAAAAGTATTATCCCATTTTCTGGATGAGAAAACTAAGGCACAAAGAAATTGCATTAGTATCAAAGCCAGGATAGGAACGGATCCTGCAGTCTGACTCTAGAACCCAGGCCGGAGCTTTTTTGGAAGTCCTTTTCTGTTTATCACTTCCCTTATTGGATACAGCTAGGACCTCGCCAATCAGCTGAACACTTACAGCTCTTACCGAATGAATCTTAACTAAACTGACCTTTAAAGATCCTTTATCTATGGTGAAAGTTAATGGTTTTCAGGTGTATTAAGGAGAAGTTGCAAAGCAGTTTCTCTTCCCCTTTTGCTAAGCATCACATCTGAAGTCCTTGGGTCTTTAATAGTAAAATTTGGGAACTGAAGAGGCAGCCCTAAGGGAAGGTCATTAGGTACTAAATCACTGGTGGAAGGTCCGATCTAATTGGCCTTTTCAAGTTCACTGCTCAGAGAAGAAGCAGTAAACCAGGCTGGCCTCAATCTCACAGAGATCTGCCTGCCTCTGAATTGTGGGATTTAAAGGCATGTGCCACTATACCCAGCCCTCAGAAAAGTTTTATGCCAGTTTCAACTGGAAATTTAAAATTAAATTTGTTTGCATTTTAAAAAGTAGGAACAAGGACCAGAGAGATGGCTCAGTGGTTTAAGAGCCCTGGCTGCTCCTGCAGATGACCGAGGTTTGGTTCCCAGCACCCACATGGCAGCTCACAACTGTCCGTAACTCCATTTTCAAGGAACCTGACACCCTCTTCTGGGCTCTGTAGGCATTGCAGGACATGATACTCCTACATACATGCAGGCAAAACACTGTACATTAAAAAAATAAAAGTAAATTTTTAAAAAGTAGAAATAGGGGCTAGAGAGAGATGGCTCAGGGTTAGGAGCACTGACTGCTCTCGCAGAGGACCTGATTCGATTCCCAGCACCCACATGGTGGCTAACAACCTTCCATAGCTCCATTACATGACAAGGGTGCACTCACATGCATGCAGGCAATACACTCATACATAAAATAAAAAGAATAAAATATTTTTTTAAAACTTCTGCTGCTTTTCCAGGGGTGAGCAGTGGGAAGATAACTAGAGAAGAAAAAGTACGAAGGCCAACTGAATGCGGAGAAAGAAATGTCATTATTTTACCTTTTGTGAAGTGGCGTTTTATATTAAAAATTCCATTTGCATGTAAAACAGTTACCTTTGGTTTTTGTAGTGCTGAATGTCAACCCAGCAGCACCTCAGACAGGCCAAGCAAGGGCTTTGCTACGGACCTACAGCCCCAGATCTTAAACTAGTTTATTTATAAATAGATGGTGTTTTAGCACAGCTTCTAAAGGTTATTACTGAAAATCTGAGGCTTTGAAAGTTAACTAAAAAGCTTTTAAGATAGCTTCATGACAGGACTAGAGAGATGGCTCAGTGATTCGGAGCACTGACTGTTTTTGCAGAGGACCCAGGTTTGGTTTGGTTCTCAGCAACCACATGGTGGATCACAGCTGGCTAAAACGCCAGTTCCAGGTGATCTAAGGCCCTCTTCTGGTTTTTGAGGGCATTGCATGCACAATTAAAAGCAAAGAAGTTACAGATGGGCATGGTGGTGTACGCCTTTAATCCCAGCACTTGGGAGGCAGAGACACGTGGATCTCTGTGAGTTTAAGGCCAGCCTGGTCTACAGAGTAAGTTCCAGGCAGCTGGGGCCACAGGATGAGACTTAAAAAAAAATGCAAAGAAATCACTATGAAACAGACTGAGACAGTTCTGACGTGTTCTAGGATTAGTCCTTCTGAGTTAAGTTCTTGTAATAGCTGGCCTTCATTTTCTGCATGTGTAGTCCAGGCTGACCTCAAACTTGCGATCCTTTTGTCTCAGCCTTCTGAGTAGATAGGATTATAGAGCATACCATCTCAGCAGGCTTTTCTGGATACAGGTTTATAAAATGTGGGGTGTGTGTGTGGTATATGTTCATGTATACATGCATGCATGTGTGTTTGCATATGTGTAGACACACTTGTGTATGCGTGAGTGCAGGTGCATGTGGAGACCCAAAGCTGACATTATGTCCTCCTTGATCTCCCCACTTGATTTCTTAAAGCAGGGTATCTAGCTGAACCTGGAGCTTGCCAGTTCTGACTAGTCTAGCTAGTCACCCTACCCCAGGATCACCTGTCTTTATCTCCTGAGTACTGAGATTGCAGGTGGCCATTGTGCCTGCCCAGACTTTACATGGGTTCTGGGAATCTGAGTTCTGATTCTCATGCTTGTACAGCTAGTACTTTTATCTACCGAGCTGTTTCCCCAGCCCTGACCTGAGGGTTTCTCTAGAATGATCATTGTTAATGATGCCCCACTTTTTTTTTTTCCTTTTAAGACAAGTTCTCATGTAGTCAAAGTTGGCTTCAAACATCTAATCCTTCTGCCTCTATAACCCAAGTTCTGCGATCACAGGCCATGCCCAGCTTCTTTCTAAAATCTAGCTCTTTGGCTAAGTTAAACATCAAGAAATCATTCCATATTGGAAATAAAAATTATTCTTCCCTACCACATAACATTAGCTCTTGGGGCCTCTTGGGTTGTGATGCAATCTGCAGTCTCAAAGGGAGTCCTTCTCAGCTGCCACCTAATGGTCTTCTGGAAGAAGAGGGCCTGTGTGCTGCAGACAGACTTACAAACTCTCCCAGGCTTTGTGTAATGACCCTAAAGAAAAGGCACCACATAGGGCCCAGGGGAGATGGGGGAGCAAGCACCCAGGCACATGTAGCCCTGTGCCTTCTCTCCGTTATGCACTCCCTTTGATCATCTCACAATAATGCAGGTGTGGAAAGGTCACAAATAAGTTGCTTTCTGGTGTGTGTCATCCTCTGCTATACAGAATCCCCTTGCAGCTTGTTAAAATGCTGATTCTGACTCAAGCATCTTAGGGACTGACTGAGTTTCTACCATTTTCATGATCGCCCAATACTCCTGGCTTGTAGCCACAGTATGAGCAGTCAGCCCTGCTTGGAATTTATTATATAGCACAAACTGGCTTTGAACTTGTAATCCTCCTGTTTCTGCCTCCCAAGTGCAGAGAATGTAGTATAGACCACCATGTTGACCCCAGTCCTAAAATATCTTGGAGGATTCTTTTTTTCTGCCCTTCTCAAAATGTGGTTTTTACTTTGAACAAGGACGGCAGTATCAATTAAAACGGAATCTTAGCTGGGTGTGGTGGCACACACCTTTAATACCAGCACTTGAGAGGCAGAGGCAGGTGGATCTCTGAGTTCAAGGCCAGCCTGATCTACACAGCAAGTTCCAGGCCAGCTGGGACTACGGGGAGATCCTCTCTCTAGAAGACAAAAAAAAAAAAATTTAAAAAGGCATCTCATCCGAGGCTGGAGAGAGATGGTTCAGAGGTTAAGAGCACTTTGTTTGAAGAGGGTTGCAGGTTTGGTTCCCTGCAATCACATGATGACCCCAGTGCAAGGGGACCTGATGCCCTCTTCTGGCCGCAGCAGACACTGCGTGCACTTAACATACATGCAGGCAAAACACTCATACACATAAAAATCTTTTTTTTTTCTTTTAAATCTCCCAGTGAAAGAAGCCTGAATTGTATTAATTTTGGCTTGTTATTGGCAGTTCCTTGTTTAAATGGGGCCTTGTAAGCAGGGTGCTGTTAAGCTCTTCTGTTTTGCATACACAGGCCTGCAGTATTCAACTGACAACCAGTTTGTACAACGGCTCAAAGAGCTGCAGGAGTCTGCTGCCATTCAGAAAATTCCCTTGATCCCATCTACCCCAGAAGAGATGAGTGAAATGCTCCAGCTCTGTTCCTATGTCCGTTTCAAGGTGCCCCAGCAGGTACAGTGTCTTAGCGCCCACAGCCTTGCCCTCCCCACAGCCTTCAGGGGACCACCTCCTTCCCTTCTGTACATCCTCTTTCATCTGCTTCCTGATTCCTTTCTGTCTGCTTCCATTTATTCAACATGTAGTCACATGGTACCTGTGATATGTCAGATGTTGTGCTGAGCACTGTAAATGTGGGAGACAGGGAAGTCCCCTGGGCAGATCTAGCTGAATGCAAGAGACAAGAGATTACAAACTGAAATAAGTTTCTAGGGGTGAAATGAAGATGGTGTTGAGGCTGAAAGTAGGGAGGTGGAGGGAGCTCGGATAAGTCGTGCTAAAGAAATGTGGGGAAATGGGAAAAGCAGACGTAGGTTCACGGCAGTGGAATGAGGGCAGGTGGCTCCCGAGAAGGCGTTGAAATGAGGATGGGAAGGAGACGGGCTAAACCATATTCCCTATTTTAAACAAAGACTCCTCTCTGGTCTTAAAATGTTGTTGATGGGCTTTGATTTATGGGGGTTGTATTTGTTGATATTGAAACTTAGAAACTTTTAAAACACAAGGATGTACATTTGTCATTAGAGATGATATTGTCTCATATTATGTAGGCACCAAACAACTGTATGTGAATGTAAGCGAACATCGAAGGCCTTGTGGATTATCTTGAGCATAGCATGACCTAATGGTCTCCTAAGATCCACTTTGAGAAGATCTTATCAGTCCTTGTAGTTTATGGGAAGGAATCTAGGGTTTTCTAAGTATGGTAGCAGAGTCTCAGAAAGACCTTAGGGAAGCACAAATGGAAGCTGGGGCTGTGTAGAGACTGGGTCAGGGTGGAGCACTGGGGCTGTGTAGAGACTGGGTCAGGGTGGGGCACTGGGGCTGTGTAGAGACTGGATCAGGGTGGGGCACTGGAAGTGAGAGCACAGGCGCGTTGTGAGGAAGAATGCATAGGACTTACAGGCAGGTCGAAGTGGAGGTGAAGAGCAGTGAGACTTCGCAGGTCACGCCCAGTTCTTGAGCAGCTGGGTGGATGAGGCAGGGGAGGGAGAGGAAGTACAGACTGGGAGATATATCGAGAGCGAGAGCGCCATTTTGGATGTGTTAAGTTCAGGTTGCCTGTGAGGCCTTCCTAGGGAGGGGGTGAGTAGGTAGTTGGACATTTAAGTGGTACAGAGGGAAGTCTGCCTTGACGGTAAGCAGGAACTATCAGGAAAGGTATTGAAGGGCACAGGTCTGAATAAAGTCATTTAAGAAAAAGGTGTAGAGAACTAAGAGAGAAAAGTCCACAGCTGAGGCCTTCTGAGCCCTGGATTATCTTCTGTAGTGTAGGGCTGGACCCCGCCTCAGGGTTGGGTAGGATCCTCCTGGGAGCTGTGAGAAGGGTGCTGGTCAGACCTGATGAACGTGACTTAGTCAGTGGGTACAGACTGTTTGGGTAAGTGTCCAGAATCTGTTTCTGTGGTATGACCTTGGATCCTCCTTATCCTTTTAGTCACGAAAGGGTACTTCTTTTCCAGCTGTGATGTCTTCTAGGATCTAATGACTAAAGGAGACTCTGTGTTTTCAGTTATTGGAGATAAGAAAACATGGAGAGAAAAAATAAATGTTGACTTCAGAAGCCTTTCCCCCCAAGAGGGTAGGACCACCTAACATTCATCACCCTCAGCCATCTTTTGTTTGCTCATCTATGGCTCCTACTTTGTGTGCTTAAGATCAAGGACTGTCCTCACTGACAGTCATTTAAAATCCAAACCAACTAGTCTTCCAAGCTCTAGTCTGCACAGGACTTCTGGGAAGGTATACTGAAGTAGTTTAGACCTGTTCCCAGGTGGATGGGAGGAGTGATAGTTACATTTTCGAACCCTGAGCTCTGCATAAGATTGCTAAGGCAGGAAGAAGGAGGAAACTGCCTTACATCTGATCCCAGCTAGCTATTTGGGTCAGTAGCCCGGGGTTTGGAGATCTGGCTATAGCCCTCAGCAAGGAAAGCAAAGGCAATACTAGTCATCAGAACTCTAGCGGACCATAGGACTCTCCCCATAGATTCCTTAATAGTCTCCTCCTCCTCCACCTCTTCTTCCTCCTCCTCTGTGTGCTCCTCCTTGTCTGTGTCCTTCTCCTCCTCCCCCATTCCCTTCCTCCTCCTCCTTCTCCATCTTCTTGTGTATAACAGGCTAGCCTAGAACTCACTATGTACTTCAAGATGAATTTAAACCCCTGATCCTTCTGCCTCTGCCTTCAGAGTGCTAGGGTCACAGGCTTGTACCGCCATACCAGGTCTGAGTGAGGCTAGGAATGGAACTCCTCAAGGCTTTCTGTATGCTAGGCGAGCACTCTACCAACTGAGCTACATCTCCAGTTCCTTCATTGTTTAATCGGCCTCCCAGTGGTTCAGTTTTTAAAAAGTAGATCTAGGTCTTCATTTGGATGTCATTGAATAATGACAGGTGCTTTGTTCATACTGATTTTGTCTCAAGCCAGGCTAAGAAATTTTCAAATTTTCATGCCATCTCAGTTGGCTGTGATAGGCTGTGCAGGCCTCCAATTTCACGTTACCCAAGTTCCTCCCTAGTTTAAATATAAAACAAAATGCAACCTCTCAATTCTGTCATATCCTGCCCTTGTGCAGGAAATTTCCAGCCTTTTTTCCCTTCTCGTGCCCAGAGGTGTGAGAGGCTGGAGGAGATGAGACTTCTCTACAGTCTAACTTTGGGTTATTTGTTCTCAGATCCTGCAAGGCCTTGTTGATGTCCGCATCCCTCATAACAGCTTCTACCGGAAATGTAAGTGGCTCTGCTTCAGCTTGGAGCTTATTGCAGTGAAGTGTGTTGGCTGGCTACCTTGTATTGAAAACCTCTGCAGCTTTGAATGTTTTCTGGGCCCCTGAAGAGAGGAAGTGGTGGGCTAGACTTGATGGTGCCTTGACTGCTGTGGTACCCACGAGCGGAACCAACACACACTCACTCTGTTTTTCTTTCCCAACAAGTATTTTTGGAAATTGTCAACGAGAAGTCCAGATATTCTCTGCATCAGAACATGGACAAGATCAAGGTCCCAACACAGATCATTTGGGGGAAACAAGACCAGGTATGTCACAGGGCCCTATGGAAGAATGGCCTTGCAGAAAATCAAGTGGTGGTCTCTAAAGGAAGCCTCCTCAGTGGATGTCTGTTATCAGGAAGGGTGGAACACACCTGTATCAGGCGCCAGTGTCTACCAGCTGCACAGTCCAATGAGCTGAGAGCAATGACATTTGACTTTTAAGATGAAAGAGATTTTTTTTAAAGATAGGGTCTCTCCTTGTAGCCCAGGCTGGCCTTGGACAAGAAGTCTTTCTCTCTCCACCCCCCAAATTCTAGAATGACCAGTGTGGACTGCTGGGCCTCTTGAGTGCTAAGCAATCCCCCTACCTCTGAGCTGTACTCTCAGTCCTAATATTTTTAACTATACTAACCGGCTGGGTACAGGAACACATACCTATAGTTCCGCTTCCTGGGAGGCTGAAGCAGGGTGTCCCTTGGGCCTAGAAATCTGAAGGCAGTTTAGCAACATAGACACTGTTTATTTTTTTAAAAATTTTATCATGGTCTTATTGTCACATGTAGTTAAAGGTTATGCAGGGGTCTTATATTAAGGAATATTGTGAGTAAGAGATACTAAAAACAGTCTTTTCTATGACTTTGTTTTCTATTGCTGGAACAAAATGCCCAATCCTAGGTAATTTATAAGAAGTAGAGGTTTATAGGTTCATGGTTGTGAAGACTGGGAAGACTAAGGATATCTCAATGTGAGGGGCTTCCTATTGTTTTATAACATGGTAAAGATCAGCACATGGCGAGACAAAGCAAGGTGATAGGCAGAGCTGACTTTTATATCGAATCCATTCCTGTGATGGTAAACCTACTGCCATAATAGTGATATTAATCTATTCCTGAGGACAGAGCTCTTGTTAGTCTATTAATCCATTTAAGAGGGCAGAAAGGTAACATTTCCAACACATGTACTTTTAGGGGACACACTCAAGCCATGGCTCTCTCCAAGGTCACATTCACTATGGACAGCTCCCTCTGGGTTGCTGAAAGCAGAAGCAGGAGTCAGGCTATACTTGGGGACCCCACAGCACATGGAGGAACTTGTGGGAAAAGATGATGTGTGCTTGCAGTGCATGCAGGGAGGTAGCCATCCATGTCTCAGGTCAGCCAAGTGTGGCCAAAAATGCGCAGTGCAGGGATGGATGCAGGGAAAGAAGGGAGGTCCACATTTCCCTCCAGCGGCTCCCTTCCACAGCAGCCAAGGAGCTGAAAGCTTTGTGTGTGCCTGAGCAGGCAGTATACTCTAGGAACTTGGCCGGCAAAGACTCAGTCAGAACCACAAAGGCCTTTCTCGGTTGTAAAAATGCCCAAAGTAATGCTGGCCTCTTGGGGACCTGCAATGAGAGGGCATGGCCCATGGTCCCAGGAAGACCATGATCAGCAAAAGAAGCAAGCGCACTGACCCGGCTCAGACGCACACTCCAGCCTTGCCCGGTAATTGCAAGACTCAAGTGCAGGGACTTCTGTGACAGTGATCTTATTTCCATGCATCAAAGCACAAATGACTTAATCCACATGTCCTTGCCTCAGCCCATGGTTGAGAATTTCCTCCCAAACTCTTCAGTCCATTTGTTGCAAGGACAGAGCCTGGCATCCTATGGGGGAGATACAAATATGACGAGATCCCTTATGTTCTGTGGACCATCCTAAGGGCATAGGCCAAACAGAGGGGCTTAAGAGCAGTCCTTTATTTCTCAGCCTCTTGGTTCCCAAGCTCCCCTGCTCTTTTCCTGCCGTCGTCAGCATTTGGCGTCACCACACCTGTGTCTGTCGGGCCGAATTCAGCCTTCCTCTTCTCTGGACCCCATACTGCACAGACACAGGGAAGCTGGGAGTGTTGTCCACTGCGTGAATGATGACCCTGAATGTGAGCAATATAAAACCTGCGTGCCTGAACTTGGCAGCTCTTCCTGAGATGGCTCCAATATACCAGGTCAAGAAACCTCTGCTGTAGTCTCCCCTTGGATTTCCTTGTGGGACCTTCCTACAGCTGGGCTTCCATACTCCAACACAGAGCCAACTGCTCAAACATTCCCCTTCACACAGTCCTGGGACTCCCCATGGCTCAAGGCTGTAGTAGGGCTGCACATTTGGTTCCATTGGTGGAGTGCCTGTCTAGCATGTACAAGGCCCTGGATTCCATCCCCAACACTACATAAAACTGCATGTGGTGGCCAAGGCCAGGGTAATAATGGCCTTCCTTCTGCTCCAGCGTGCCCTTCCCCACCCTTTCTCTTAACCACCTTGCTGACCCCGAACTTGTCATGACCTCCTGCCCTCATGTTCCTCCCCCTTCTGTGAAGATACCGTCCCACTTCCTTCTGTTGTCTCCGAACTCAGAAGTGACGTCTTCCTTTTCTGTTCTTCCTGTGTCTTCTCAGCTCGTTGGATTCTCTACAGAGCACTGTACCCTGTTACACTGCACCACTTTCATCTCGATGTGTCTGGCTCCCCCTTAACTTGCAGACAATGACTTGGTCTTTTCCATCTCACGATCACTGGCAGTGGTACACTTCTGGTACCATGTCGCAGAATCAAATAGGAGACATGCTGGTGGCTTCCATCCACCCCGCCTCCCTGACCCCCACTAGGCCACAAGAGTGCAGTGGAGCATCTAAATTTTTGTGTACTGTCTCTCCCCCCTCTTCTCCCCTCCTCTCCGGCAGGTGCTTGATGTGTCTGGGGCAGACATATTGGCCAAGTCAATCCCTACCTGCCAGGTAGAGCTTCTGGAAAACTGTGGGCACTCGGTGGTGATGGAGAGACCGAGGAAGACAGCCAAGCTCATCCTTGACTTTTTAGCTTCTGTGCACAATACAGACAACAATAAGAAGCTGAACTGAGGCCGCTGTCGCTGCCTGCCTTCTGCACACAGCATCCACTCCCATCCCCGAAACCTGACGCAGCCACCACTCTCAGGAATCCTGCCCCGATGCGGTTGGAGCGCCAGTGTCCCTGAGGAAGCCAGTCTCTTATTCCTGGTTCCACAGAGCTTCAGGGGCCACAAGGAAATCTCCAAGATCTTTTTTTTTTTTTTTTTTTTTCACAAAATAGAAACTGAAATGGAATAAAATAAGAAAACTCAGCCATGAAACCTATCAAGAAGTTTTCAAGTTCATGTCGCTGACAAGCTTGTGCTAAGTGACCATTTTCTTTAAGGCGTTCCTCACACATTAGACTTAAGCTGATTTTTGTTGCTTCTGTATTCCCCTGCATGGTCAGTGGCTTCTGTAGGAGCTTTAGTCTTTTGCCGAACTCTCTTGTTTAGGTCTAATTCAAGTTTTGCATAGAGACCCTGTTTGAATGCAGGCCGTCAGCCGCAAGACGAGGGAGGAAGACGGCAAGTTCTCAAAGAGGTTTCTACCACTGGCCTGGTGAATAGGCCCGTAATCCCAGCCACTTGGCAAGCTAAGGCAGGAGGATCACAACAGGGTCAAGGCCTGCCTGAGCTACAGACTGAAATCAAGGCCAGCCTGGGCAACTTAGTAAGACAATGTCGCAAACAAGAAAAGAGAAAATATTTCTACCTTTTTTTGAGATATAGAAATATACGTGGAGAGTCATTGCTGCTCAGAAGTGCCCGAGCAGCGGAGCACACTGAGGGGAGGAGTCTTCTGCACCTACACGTCAGTCTGTCATGAGTGAACCCAGAAGACTTGCAGAACGAAGGACAGCTAGCACAGTGGTTTCCTAGGATAATTTATGATTTTTAAAAATAGGACTAATAAAGCAATAATGTTTTAGACATCTATCTAATCAGACTCAAGTTCCACACCCAAGCAACCTGTGGACATCTTTTCTATTTTGCTGTGCTACCGAAAACCCTTGGATGTAAAATACTAGTTTGTTAATGAATTCTGTGAATTCCGTGAACAATAACGTGATTGAAAATAAGTCTAAACAGCTGTAGAAGTGACCACAATAATGTGAAATAAATTTAATAAGTCTAAGCTGGCAACACATAAGTGATTTTTGTTTCTGAGCTCCTAATTAAGTGTACTGTTGTTGGATTTTTCAGTTCATTTTACAATGTGTTTATTTTGGATATTCTGGATTCTCTTCAGATCACATAAATCTTTTGCCTTTTACTAAAATGTATTTATTTGGGGGCTGGAGAGATGGCTCAGCAGTTAAGAGCGCTGCTTGCTCTTGCAGAGGACCTGGGTGTGGGTCCCAGCACTCACATGGAAGCTAACAACCATCCTTAACTCCAATTCCAGGGGTCTAATTTTCCTCTTGGGACCCACAGACATTGGACAACTTGGGTACACTTACATGCAGGCAAAGCACTCATACATGTAAAATAAAATAAAATGTGTTTATTTGGGGGAGGTGTGTGTGACTGTGTGTGTGTGTGTGTGTGAGGGGGCCAGAGGTCAATGTGCCTTCCTCAGACACTCTCCACCTTGACTTTTGACACAGGCTTTCTCACTGACGTGGAGCTCACTGACATCATCCAGAGTAGCCAGCAAGCCCCAGGAATGCTGCCACTGTTTGCCCAGCACTTAAGATTACAGGCACAGGCTGCCTTGCTTGGCTATTTATTTATTCATATTATTTTGAGATAGGGTCTCACTATATACCTCTGGCTGGCCTAGAACTCAATATATAGACTGGGCTGGCCTTGAACTCACAGAGTTCCACCTGCCTCTGTCTCAGAGTGCTAGGATTAAAGGTACATGCCACCACGTGCAGCCTGTTCCCTGTTTTTCACATGGGTACTGGAGAGCCAAACTCAGGTCCTCATGTTTGTGCAGCAAACACTTTACTCTCTGAGCCATCTCCCCAGCCCCTAAAATGTGTTGTTTGAAGTAACTGACGTTATCTGTGAAAGCAGCGTCTTCACATCGTTCCTTCTGCTTGCTCTACTACAGTGAAGGACCCTTGACCACGGAGCCATCTCTCCAGCCCTTGTGATTTGGTTAGAATAATTTATCATAGAAGAATGGAATATAAATCTTAAAAAAACAACAAGATATAAAAAGATGACACCAGACTAGTGAGGTGCAAAGATGAGGAAATTTACAGGTATACATACATACATTAGAAAAGAAGGACTGCAGAGATGGCTCCGTGGTTAAGAGCACTGGCTGTTCTTGTAGAGGACCCAGCTTTGATTCCCAGCACCTATGTGGCAGCTAACAACTGTCCATAACTCCAGTTCCAGGGGATTGGATTCTCTCTTCTGGACTTTGTGGGCATTGCATGACACAGGTGCACTTAGATACATACAGGTAATACACACATATACATAAAATTAATAACATACTTTAAAAAAAAGTCTGAAAGTCGATAAATTAACCTATTTTAAAAAGCTAGAAAACGGTAAATCAAAGCAGTGAAACAAGTAAGTAACACTACCGAAAATAAACAATGGAATGTATTCTGTTACTGAAAGAAAGAAGTGGATATTTTACTTAGCCTAATTTCCTATGTTTACCAAGAATTCTAAGCTTCTTGGGAGAGGCAATAAGTCTTGGTGGGTCTGGGTGATAACAGATGTTTTCTTATGAATCACTACAGAGGCACCCGAGACTGGGGATCATTTTTGGATCAGCGGCCTTATGATCTGGTTTGAATGCTGCTGAGAACTCCATCAAAAGGGGTCTCTGGAAGGCAGGAATAGTGGTATACATTCACAGTCCTAGCACTTGGGAGGAGGAGGTTAGAGTAACACTGTCTCATAATCCTGCAAAACCAGGAGAGGGGAGGAGAGAGGGGAGGAGGGGAGAGGAGGGGAGGGGGAGGAAAGAGTTGTTTTTTATAAACACAAGAAGTAGGTTTTCAGGGTTCTCCAGAGGCTTTCCTATGCTGGGAAGTCCCTTGTATCCTTCTTACCTCTGTAATTCTAAGCCTGCTGGTTACTGCCAGCTGGCTGCCCCCACACCAGATCCCACTGGGCTCCGTGCCTTCGATGACAGTCTTGGAAAAGAAAAAAAAGGAATCATTCATGAATTCATCATAGCCCTTTCTGAAAAACTGCCAAAACTTCTGGAATAAAATGGGAAGCCCTAGAAGGCTTAGTCCCACTGCTTAGAGTTGGGACCTGTTGTGGATGGAGCCTCCTGGACAAGAATTGAAGAGACTGAGGGACAAGCAGTGGTCAGAACTTGTCCAGGCTTGGATGACACCAGGAGTGACTGGTGAAATGTGTGCCAGCTTGGCGGTACTTGTTTAAGTCTATGTCTTCCATTTGGAGTTCCCAGAGAACCATACCTATTGCTCTGCCTGAGGGCAGTTCCCAGAAAGTACCAGGGGATTGGAATGTGTGTTCTGGCAGGGCTGGAGGACTGAGTTTACTATATTTCTCTGTCTCCTGTCTTTCTATGCTTCTCTTGGTGTTAGGCACACACTGGCACCGGCAGTCGCTCTTAGCTACTGGAAACCTGGCTCTTCTGTGCCCTTGTATATTTCTCCCAGTGTCACCCTGTTAGTCATATAGTAGATTTTCTTGTCAGCTGTTAGGAGGCAAACAAACCAAAAAAAAAAAAAAAAAAAGAGATGGAGGAGGAAGAAAAGGAGAAGGAGGAGGAGGAGGAGGAGTTGTTGTTTTGGAGGGGCAGGAATGAATAGTCATAGGGGCAGTGATGATGACCTCAAATTACCTGCCAAGGTCAGGAGCAGAGAGGGATAGTGCAGTGCTTGGGCTCCTGTTCCAGATTTCTGCTGCCCCAGGGCTTTGTGGTTCAGGGTTCTATGTAACTGCTGTTCTGTGACTGGTAACAACCAGGGTGTGAACCTGTGGGAGCAAGGTTCTTGAGTGACTATCATTGGTCAGAGAAGGAAAGAGGACATCTGTCCGATGGGCTGTCCTTGCTCTGAGATTGTGGAGGAACCATCCCTTCCTGAGTTTCTGGATCTTTGGTCTCTATACCATGAAGGCAATGAACGTTAGGCTATGGAGCTCCGGCAGTCAATAGGAGAGTGAAGCTTTCTGACAATTCCAGTGACCCAAAGCCAAAGCTGGTTGGGGCATATGACTGTCATTGATTGAAGCACAGCCCTGGAAGGTGGTTGCTGAGACTAACACGAGCCTAGTTCCAAAACAGAAAGACTCTCAGGGACAGATGTGACTTGAATTTAGAACCATTTCCGTTTAAAGGGATTGTGGCACTGTGTCTTATGTAATGTCTCAACTCCACACATGAACAAAAAATGTATGCATGTTTCTGCTGTGCCATGTATGCAGCCACAGTAGACTGGACAAGAGCTTTAACAGTCCTTCCCTTCACATTAAGCATTGGTGCCTGGTGAGGAGATTGTTCCACTGTTTTTAAAATTACTGAGTTACAGACAAAGAAGGCAAGCCTGCATTCCAGGTTCCAGGTCTTCTGTCGGGGAGTGGTTGGCACACTGAGGAAGAGAGTTCTTGGAGTGTGCAGGAAGGAACAACCTATATATGGGTATGCCCACAGCTCCCTCTTGTGCCTAGCCTTCAGTAGCTGCTCCTGATAGTATACTTAATTATGAATGTTTACAAAACAATGCTCTATCACTTTAAATAAATGTTTTAAATACTAAGAAGAGAGTCTTCTATCCTGTACAGCCTTTCTCACCCTCCATCAATTTTCTGGGATGTCTATGTACTTATATGTACATACCTATAAACAGAGAGGACTCTGTAGGTGATTTTGTGGGGATTGTTGGTTTTACATAAATGGAGTCATGCTGGACATTGTTGTTGCTCCCTACACATGCCCCTTGATTATCTCTGCCTTGGGACTCTTCTGGGTTCAACCCACAGATTCCCAGGTCCCTGTAAAGGCAGTGCAAAGTTCTCCAGAGAAAGTGTAGGGATGCCTGGGAACCTCTGGGAAAGCACCTGAAAATTAAGAAACAGTCTAGCCAGGTGCAGTAGCTACCCAGCTACTTTGGCGGTTGAAGGAGGAAGATGACTAGATAGAGGCCCAGCCTGGACAACTTTCTCAAAGCAAAATTTGAAAAGCTAAAGATGCTCAGTGGCAGAGTACTAGTCTAGTGTGTGTGAGGTTCTCTGTTCAATCCAGAGTTTAAAAAGAGACTCAGTGCCACATGGTGGCGCACGCCTTTAATCCCAGTACTAGGGAGGCAGAGGCACGTGGATCTCTGTCAGTTCAAGGCCAGCATGGTTTACATAGTGAGTTCCAGGCCAGCTGGGACTACAGGAAGATCCTGTCTCAAAAAAAAATCTTAAAAAATAAAAAGAAAGAAAATCAAAGCCCCTCCAGAAGTAATCCTCTTAATTACAGTGTGGTTAGAGTCTTCTTTACTAAGGTCTAGAGGGTGATTTTTGCTTCCATTTTGTAAGGGAGAGATTTCCAACACGTCTAAGGAAAATTTCCCTCATCACGTAAATGCTCTCATCAAAGCTGACTGAGACACAGTTAAAGTGTCTCGCTATGGTGCCTGCAGGTACATGACAAGGAAAGGGCTCAGATGGTAGGAGACAGAAGGGAGGGCACTGAGGCCGAGTCTAAGCCACACTGCTGCTCCCCTGGGTGGTGGAGGTGTTTGGACCTGTGGTCTAGGTCAGAGCTTCTAGCGTGTCACTGTGGTCTGCTGAGCTGTTCCCATCGTCCTTTTCTAAGGGTTGCCACCTGCGACCCTCCAGCTCCCCTTTAGTTCCTGCTGCACTCCAGTCCTGCTGCACTTGCTGGCTGCTGCTCAGCGGACTGAGAGAATGCACCTACTCCACTCTCATCTCTTGTGACTGCTGGTAAAACAAAGGACACCCAGTAGCATTCTAATGTCAGGTGGGCAATGAATATATTTTTAATATAAGGATTGGAGATATGTCCTGATGACAATTTATTTGAAACTCAGATTTAACTGGGGCATCCTGATTGTTGTTGTTGTGTGATGTGTGTGTTTTATGCATGAGTATGCACATGTACATGCTTGTGTGTGCATGTGTGAGTGGAGACGAGCCGAAGCGACAAGGTGTCCTGCTCAATCACACTCTGCCTTATTCCCTTGAAACAGGGTTTCTCACTCAAAGTTTAGCATTTAGGCCAGGCTCGCTGGTCAGTGAGCTCCTGGGCTCTACCTGTTTATGCCCCCAGGTACGTGTGAGGCCCCACCTAGCTTTTACATGGGCGATGGGGAACTGAACCCACATTGTCACGAACTGAGCCATCTCCCTAGCCCAAATGTCACAGAATCTTGTTTGTTTTGGTTTTGGTTTGGGGTGGGAAGATGAGACAGGATAAGTCGTGAGGTCTAGGATGGCCTCAAAACTCTTGATCTTCCTGCCTCAGCCTTTTAAGTGCTCAGATCATAGGCAGGTACCATGATGCTCATATGCATGCTGTAATTTTATTTGCTGCAGCTGTCCTCTAGTGTCAAGCTGAATCCACCTCTTTGCTTCTGTGTCGGCTGCATCCCAATTCCCTCCTCGACACAGGCCTCACATGCATCACAGGCAAGTGCTTTTCAGGGCTTCTTGTTTGGAAATGATGTTCGGGATTGCCTCAGAGGAGCCGATCCAGTCTAGTCATCTGTGTGAGAGGGAAAGAACATAGCTGGAGCTTTCTTCTGCATTTTCTTCATCTGTGGAAGGCAGCAGTGATAATGCCACTGCACAACAGACAGGATAATGTGAGCAAGCTGTCACACTTGGCAGGTTGCTTTCAACGCAATGGAGGCCATGGCTGCAGTTCAAAGCTTTTAGCTTCCAATCATTTTCACCCACTTTCCTTCTACTTCACAGAATCTGCTGACATGGGGCCAGATTCCCATCAGAAGGATGGACAGTTGTGGGACTAGAATGCCTCTTTAGTTCCTTTGAAACTATTTGCCAGTTAGCAAGGCAGGGAGGAGAAAGTCACAGAGCTTGGGGAGGAAGTGTGAACTTATCACTTTCTTAACTGCCATGCCTTCTAGGAACACAGTACTCCAGTCCTGCCACAACATAGCCCTGAGCCAGAGACACAGAGGGCAAAGCAGTCAGAACCAAAGGACTTCACTCAATGGGATTCAGGGAAGTGTTTGTTTTATCTAGGAACTCTGAGATTTAATATATAGCTTTTTTCCATATATGGGTCTGTATGTTCTAAAAGGCAATGGAACATTAATATACCAGTACTCCAAGTGCTCCACTAAATGATGACACTTGAGTTGTACCTATGTACTTACTTATGTGTGTTGCTTGTGGAAGGACTGAGAATGACTTACAAAGATGCATATGATTCATCAACAGAGAGTTACGTATATGTGAGGGGAATAAAGACAAAGAGAACAGGATACACTGTGAGCTGCAGTGGTCAGGTTAAGAGGAAAAGGCAGTCCACGAAATCCTGTGTGCTTCCAAGTGCTAGGTGACCAGATCCTTGTAAGTGGCTAGTGAAATGAGGGAGCCATTATCAGATACATAATCCATAGTGTCTGTTAAATAAATATTCATCAGTTTCTTACAAGATGCCCAACTCTTTCCACTGGCAAGATAAATTTCAAGAAACAGCAGCCCTGCCAAAAAGCAGATCTGCCTGTTGCAACAGATCAAAAATAAGTTTTAGTGAATGTCTTCAGGCCAAAAGCCAATTCGATATTTAATTTGGCACAGCCTACCTTCCCTCAAAAATAAAGAGAAGAAAAAAAAAACAAAAGTAAGATGGGGTGGAAGGAAAGAGGAGGAGGGAAGGAGGGAGGGAAGAGAGGAGAAAGAGAGGAGGGGCTAGTGAAGAAATGGGAGGCAGGGTTTTCATACCACCTGAAACAATGCACCATAGGTGCCCAGTTAAAAAATAAATTTTTTTTAATAAAATTTTTGAAAAAACAAAGTATTTCAAAGTATCTTTTAATCAACTTTGGATTTATGACAGCCCTGGCAGAAATCAAGTAACGGAAGGCACTTCCTTTTCAGGGTTTGGTGTAGAAGGAGTGAAAATTCACTAAGGTTCTTTGAAGTCCCAAATGCATGAGATGTCCTGTTTTTTTTCTGGGCCACACCCTTGGCAGGAAAAGTTTGCAAGGTGGCTACCTCATAGAGGCTCTTTCCCATTACAGTTTCCTGGATGCCAGACAGTACATCAAATATTTTTTCTCTGCGAGGAATATGCTGATGATCTGTCTACATAAGAGGTGAGGAAGCTGGATAGATGGCAAAAAATGGATTCCAAGCCAGTTCTGACAACTTCTAAAATCCAAACTTTTTTGGGCATTTTTGATACAGGGTCTCCTTTAGCTCCAGCCATCCTCCTGGATGTGGACCAGGCTGGCCTTGAACTCACAGAGATCCACCTGTCTCTGCCTCCCTAGTGCTGGGATTAAAGGTGTACACTACCATGCCTGGCTAAAATCCAAACTTTTTAAGAATGAAATTGCCACTATCGGAGGGAGGGGGAAGGGATGTCTGTGCTTGTTTGTCCATCTAGTTCCCATATGTAGCAAGTGTTGTTTTCTCTATAGGGAGAAGGAAAGGAAGCAGGAGCCACATGACTGGAAAGTGTGACCAAGGCAAGGAATGTTAAAACTTCAGGAAACAAAAAAAAAGGTGGATTTTTTTTCTAAAAAAATTATGGAAAAGGTTATCACTACCTAGGCACAGGCTTGACTGTACAAGGCATTCTTTTACCTCCACTCCCCAACTTAGACCATATTACATTAATTTATTCAATAAATACAGGTTGAGTTCCCAGGAACTGGAATGCAGTGGTGAACCACCACACAACTTCCCATCTTCAGGGGCCTACCCTAGAGGTTCCTTTCGGCCTCAGTCCCCAATTGGTTTAGTAGGGTACAGTCTGGACAGCATTGGCTAAGTGGACGGTTTAGAATAGAACTTGTAACTATGATCTGGGCCAATAATTTTGACTCTCCCTCTGCCTCAGTTCCACCTCTGTAAAATGGAGTTGACTTTAATAGTTACCTGAGGGATCCATAAAAAGCATATGTAAAAAAACCCTCTTGTTCTGCTATTATTATTAAATACACACTGTATGTCCCATGAAAACAGGGACCACATCTTCAGAGTTCCCAGCATCCACAATAGTGCATTGACATAGCACCCAAAATAGTAGGCACTGAACAAGTACTTGGTGAGTAAATGCAGACTGGAAATGACTAACATTTGTAAACAGGACCAGTTGGATCTTTCAATGTCAACACAGAAAAGCTACTGTGTTCTGGGAGCCACAAGGGACATTGAACGTGGATCCTGTCCTTGGACGTGCTTGACCCAGACGTTCAGGAGATGCTGATGCTGTGGAATAGTGGCAGAGCACTTACCGAGCGTGGGGAAGGCTGTGGTTTTGATCCCTAGCACTGAAAAAAGAAATAAAGAACAAAATGATCCATAAGAGATGTTTTTTATAAAATTGTTGAAGGATGAACGCATGAATAAATCAATGACCAAGAAGGCTGTCTAGGGCAAATAAACAGGCCACAAACGCACATCCCAAGAGTAGGCACTAGAGGGCGCCGAGCGCGACGGCTATCAGCCCCTGCAGAGGATAAACACCAGCTTCTAGGGACGGGCGCCGCGCAGTGACGTCACTTCCGCATGTGCGGAGGGTCTGGGCGAAATCAAACGTCTATGCCCCAGCGATTTCTCTGCCCGCTGAGTGGGAACGCGGATCCCTGTGGACTTCCTGCAGCGCCGGGAAGTCTGGGGCTGCTTCCAGGGGGCGGCCTCCCACGCGTGCCAGGTGCGCATGCGCGAGGCGGGGTGGCGGCGTGGGGCGTCTGGGATTCTCACGGTCAGGAACATCGCCTGGCCCGGTTCAGCGTGGCGTGCGGTCCCGGTCGCCAGTGGTGACCGGGAGGACCGATCTAGCTGTGTGCAGGGCGCACTGCCTTCAAGGTGGCGCAGAGTCGGTGCAGGTAATAGAGAAATGTTAAAAACGCAACTGTTGAGCTTTGTAAACGACCTTAGTTGCAAAGTCTTAGAGTGTACGCTTACGTCGTGCCGCGCTGTTTGAGGTGCGTAGGAAACAGTGGGAACTCTACAGACCTTCTCCGAGTGGACGTGCTATGAGGGAGGCAGGAGAGGGAAGTAAGGATAAAGAAGTGAATTCTGCAGTTATGTTAGAAGGTGGTAAATGGCTAGGAGGACGTAGAGCTAGGACCAGGAGGTACTGTAATGGATAGGATGATCACGGGGCCGCCTTGAGTAAGGAGGCTAGGGTGAACACCTGGAGGAAGGTCATATACCGAGAAGGTGGAGTGTGATGTCCCGAGGTGGAAGAAGCCCAGAGGCCGGCGTGAGACTTGTATACGGGAAAGACCTGAGGGACCTGCGCGGTGAAGGGGATTGACCCCTGGGAGAATGGCAGGCCATGTGGTCAGAGTAGTATGATCAGGGAAGGGACTTGCAGGCCACTACTGGGAGGCCTTTGACTTGGCTCTGGATAAAACCTCGCAAGGTTTGAACAGGGTGGTGATGTAGCTTAACATGAACACTGGCAACTGTATAGATATTGGGGAGCGTACAAGTGGAAACCGAAGTAGGAGACACTCGCTAGTAAGATATTTCTGAACAGCCTTGTAATCCCTAAAAAGGCTGGCTTAAAAATCACCCCCCAGCGGATTTTTTTTTATTGTTTATGAATGTTTTGCCTGCATGTACGTGCACCTTTTGCATGCAGTGCTGGCGGAAGCCAGAAGAGGCCATTGGATTTCCCTAGAACTGGAGTTATGGATGGTTGTTAGACACCGTGTGGGTGCTCATAACCTAACCTGAGCCCTCTGCAAGAGCAGGTAGTGCTCCTAACCATGAAGTCATCTTTCCAGGACCATGTGCCTTAAGTCTTAATTGTGGCATCCTAAGCCTCACAGGCTCAAGCCATTCAGATCTGCCTTCGGCAGTGCATCCATCAAGTAGGCAGTTAGCAAGGCCTAAAACACCTGCCCTGTGCCAGGTAGTGAATGAATGAAGTAGATGAGGTTACTAGGTTACTGTTTTTGCTAGTGGAGGGACTGGTGGTTGGGGCAGGGAAAGGAGCATCAAGTAACTAACTGTTGCTGGTGTCTGAAGCCACAGATTCACATGAGCCCATAGGCCCGGCTGTGTGCTTTACTCTGTTCCCTCAGTCATTCGATCAGCAGCTGGACACAGAAAGGAGGGATGTTTGTTGAATGGATGGGTGGATGTAGCAGATCACTGTCTTCCCCCAATCCAGAAGTAAGAGTGTCATCAGATAGCATCTTACACCTATAGCAGATGTCTCTGGCTTTGCTGTGACCCACCTTCCTGATGTTTCCACCAATGTACTTGAAAAGTGTCTTGATTTATGACTTTCCTTGTTCTGTTACTCTAAAAACTTCAGGAAACAGTTACCACTTGGAACATGGAATTTGGGGTAACCTAAATCTGTGTTCCTGGGTCATAGTTGATTCATAAATAAATAAATTCATAATAACCTGTCTCTCATCCACTTTGAAGGGAGAGCTGTTTCTTACATCAACAGTAGGCAAGCACCTTGCCACTAAGCCAAATTTGCAACTAGAGGTGTGGTTTCTGGACTGAGAATAGCAACTTAGGGGAGAAGACAACAAAAGTACCTCCCCTCACAGTCTATGTTGACAGTAAATGAAGGAGTGGCCTTCAGGCCCCCAGATTGTACTCCTTTATGCTTTTGTCTTTCCTTTGCATGACATTCAGGAGTGTAGAATGACTGGAATCTGGTTGCCCCTGAGCAGGTGTTACTCTTCGTTTCTAAGCTTCAGTGTCTTCTCAACCAATGGAGTGATTGCTTTCGCTTCATAAGATCATTCTGAAGATAGAACCTGAAATACATGAAGTGCTCGATGTATGTGAAGCTGGATACTAAGTAAGGAACAAAGCCAGGATTTCTGCCAGGACTTAAAGAAGAACATAGAGATCTGGCATATTTAAAAATATAGGAACATGGAGAGATGACTCAGTGGTTAAAAGCACTGGCTGCTCTCACAGAGGACCAGGGTTCAGTTACTGACACCCACATGGTGGCTAACAATTGCCCATAATTCCAGTTCCTGGGGAATCCAGCAACCCTCTTCTGTCCTCTGAAGGCATTGAATGCATGGGTGCACCTACATGCAGGCAAAACACTCGTACTCATAAAAAATAATTAAAAAAATATAGGAGCATGCTTGCTTGTCAGGCACCAAACTCTAGGTTTGATCCTCTGTGGTCCACCATCACCAAAATGACCTTCCTTTGTACCCTTTGTCTGACCAGCCCCCTCCTCCCTAAGGAAAGGAGATTCCTTTGTATCTTCATGGGTAGCTTTGTCTGGGTAGAATTAGGTAAATTACTGTAATATGAAGTCTTTTAAAAAGTCAAATAGTTTGGGGGAGGTTGTTGGGACCCCCAACATACTGGCATCTGAAACAGGGACTCTGCCCCCCTCAACATTGGTGAGATGCCCTGGTCTGACTGTCGGTGGGTAGGCCCCCAGTGTTTTGTGTGCTGTCAGCCCTCAAGAGTGGAGGAGGACCCTCTCCCATTTACCCTTTTCTGTTTCCCTACCCCTGAAGGGAAAGCACACACTGCCACACAGGTTCGGAAGCCCGTGTTAGCCCCTCCTTTTTTGGTTCGTCTGGGCGGAATCAAGTGAGGGCTTAATCCCCTCTAGATTTCGGGAACCGAGGTGAAGCTATTAGCTAAGCTTTTCTGGAGACGATATCGTGTGGGTAATCGGCCTGGGGAAGGCTGGTTTTCCCATTTTTGATTTAAAACTGCTCCAGCTCGCTCCTGCGGGCCTGGTTACAGCCACAGGGTGGAGCAGGACTGGAGCATCACCATCTAGGCTCAGCTGGTGTGATGAGCATTACCTGTGAAGCTTTGAGAGGGCTCAGGCAGGCTTGGACCTCTCTGAGTTTTAATTGCTCCATCCTGAGGTAAGCATTTTGGCATCAAGCCAAGCTCCACACAGACCACTAGGGCTGAGTAGTCTAATGTAACTACTCCTTGTAGGACAGATAGGCTCTGGACTCTGACATTTGTTGGAGCGCAGAGCTGTAGAACTGCAGAGCTTTTGGAGGCTGACGCATACCTGCGATGTTTTTTTTAACGTGCCAACTGCAGGACTCTTCGCTGAGACTGGCATGGAGATTTGCAGGAGTTTTCCACTGGGATGTGGGGCAGTTTGGCCCCCAGCATTTTGGCGGCATGTCTCAGTGGATTCTGATACTGGCCGTTTTGGCTTGTGTTCTGATTAGAGCGGCCTTGAGTTTTCATTTCGTTAGCCCTCACTCGGCCACAATGAATAGTTTCTCCTCCCACCAGGCAGTGTCATAGCTGCAGGCACTCAGAGCCCTGCTTCTGCAGCACGGCTTGAACGCAAAACAAAAAGATTTTAACATTTTTTGGAACAAAACCCTTGTCCTAGCCCCATGGATTAGCCCTTGGACAGAGCCTCACCTAGAGAGGCAAGTGGATCAGGAGTTCCCGGCCAGCCTAGGCTACATAGAAAGTTTGATGACAGTCTGTCTCAGAAAAGAAAAGAAAGAAAGAAAAATGAAAAGAAAAAAGTCAAATCGGCTAAATTCACATTAAGACTATAAAAAATAACACGTACTTTGGTGACTAGTAGCCCTCTTGCCTTCTTGTAGGTGGTCTACATTGGAAAAGATGCCAGCTCCAGCCACTGCTTATGAAAGAGTAGTATACAAAAACCCTTCAGAATACCACTACATGAAAGTTTGCCTGTAAGTTCAGTCTTCTCAGTTCTGCTTTAATTATTTTTTACTTTTTGTGTATGGGTGCTCTTCCTGCATGCATGTAAGTACACCCATGTCATGCAGTGCCTGTGGAGGCCAGAAAAAGGTTGGATTCCCTGGAACTGGAGTTATAAATGGTTGTTACCCACCATGTGGGTGCTGGAACCGGAACCAGGATCCTCTGGAAAAGCAACCAGTGCTGTTAACCACTGAGTCATCTTTCCAACCTCCTAAGTTCTGTTTTAGATTACCTTAAAAAAAAAAAAAAAGAATCTGAAAAGCATGAAATTTAACATGATATTGTTTTTTCTTTTTAATATTTTTTACAGAGAATTTCAAGAACATGGAGTTGGACTAAATGCAGCCCAGTTCAAACAGGTGCTTGTTTCAGCCCTGAAGGACCTGTTTGGGGAGGTATGGAGTCCTTAGTAGATTAACATTTTCCAGGTCTTTGTAAGCAGTGCTGAAAGAGACTAAGGGTATAGTTCAGTGGCAGAATGGTTGCCTACCCTGTGTGTGGTCCAGAGCCCAGTGGCACATACCTGTAATCCTACCACTAGGTAGTGGAGACAGGAAGATAGGAGTTCAAGAACAACCTACATTACATAGGCAGTTGGAAGTCAGTCTGAGCTACATGTCACTAGGTTTGAAAAACAAAAACAGGGCTGGAGAGATGGCTTGGCAGTTAAGATCACTGGCTGCTCTTGCAGAGGACCCGGGTTCGATTCTTAGCACCCACATAGTGGCTAACAGTTGTCTGTAACTCCAGTTCCAAGGAGATCCGACACTTTCTTCTGACTCCATGGGCATTGCATGACACAAATGCCCTTACACGTATGCAGACAATACACTCATACACATACAATAAAAATAATAAAATTTGGAAAAAAAACCAAAGAAAAAACAGAAATAACACTTTTTAAGAAGTATAGAAATATCATTTTTAAACTAAACCTGAAATTACTGAAGCCGAATTTTGGAAAGATGAATTCTATTAGGTTCATTCTAATGTTATATTATAACATTATATTTGACAAGGAACTTGTTAGGCTAGTGTTTCTTTTTTTCTAGCACAGTGCTATCAAACCGTGGTCCAAATTGGTAACCAGCATACATTTATTGTCTATGTTGAAGACATAAGGGGTTCACCTGAAAACTTGCACACCTTCCCTCATTGAGAAAGTCTCATTATGAAGCAACACCAAGGGGCTGGAGAGGTGGCTCAGCAGTTGAGAACATGTACTGCTCTAACAGAGGGCTTGAGTTTGGTTCCCAGCTACCAGTTCAGGCTACTCACAACCACCTATAAGTCCAGCTCCTGGGGAATCCAATGCCTCTGACTGTTGCAGGTACCTGCACTCATGTGCATGTACCCACTACCCACACTCAGACACACATACAGACATATTTTTTTTAATCCTTAAAAAATTTTTTAAAAACAATGTGAGGGCCAGCAAGATGTCTTAAGTGGACCCAAGTTCGATTTCTGGAAGTCACATGGTAGAGGGAACAGACTCTACGAGTCATCCTCTGACCTCCCCACATGTGCAGTGGTTCATATGTACATGCCCAGACACACACAAATAAATGTAATAAAAATGTAAAATGGGGCTGGAGAGATGGCTCAGCGGTTAAGAGCACTGACTGCTTGCAGATGACCTGGATTCAATTCCCAGCACCTATATGGAGGCTAAGAACTATCATAACTCCAGTACCAGGGGATCCGATGCCCTTTTCTGGCCTCCATGACACAGGTGCACCTACCTACATGTAGGCAGTACACTTATACACATAAAAATTAAAAAATGAAAACCTAAAACAGTGTGAGCAGAAGTAAACTGAGTGATGTTGTTGATTGACGTTCTGATGCAGTGTCTCATCCCATCACAGACTAGCACTTTGAGCAGCTCTGTCTTAGCACTCACTTACAAAAGTAGAGCTTTGGAAATTGGGAGGAAAAACAGAGAAGTCTCAGTAAATTATATTGCTTATTTATTCTATTAAAGTCTGCCATGTACCTTATCAAGAGCTTACACTGTACAAAGACCATGTTAAGAAGGCAAAATGATGAGTTATAGAGTGGGGAGAACAATTTGGAAACTATGTATTTAAGGAAGAGGTATTACCTAGAATATTGTAAAGAATTCTGAAAACCCAGTTGGGACCCACATGCTAAAAGGAGAAAGCCTGTTCCCTTAAGTTATTGTCCAACTTCCACATACATTGGCACACACACACACACACACACGAGCAAATAAATAAAAATAATTATTTAAAACCAACGCATAAATGTTTATAGTGGTCTCACTACTGAAACCTGAAAACATAACAGTTCTGTGTGTGAACTGTTCAGTGATAATTCATGCATGCCGAGAAATACGGTCATCAGTATAAAGAATAGTGATTAGGTGAATCTGCAGAAAAATATGCTAAGTGGAAAAAGCCAACCCTGAATAAGTTACATGCTGAGTGATTCTGTGTACATAATATACTTGATACAACATAACCTGAGGAAAAATCAGTGGTTGCCAAGGGTTAGGGATGGGAGGTAGAGTGAATGTGATTATAAAGGACTGTGTGAGGGAGACTTGGGATACAATTTTTTATCTTGGTTTACAAGAAGTCACTGATGTGGAAAAATTGCATAGAACAACACATACATACATACAAATGTAAATGCATATATAAGAGGTAAAATCTGAGTAAATTCTGAATTATACCGATACCAATGGCTTTGATCCTATACCATGTTCATACAAGAGACTGCTGTTGTGGGAATCTGAATGAGGGTGCATGGCAGTTCCCAGTAGATTGCCTTACAATCTCCTGTAAATCTTTATTTTTCTAAATCGCAAGGTTTTTTTGTTTTTTCAGAGTCTCACTATGTACCTCTGACTGGCCTGGAACTTGCTATGTAGAGTAGACTGGCCTCAAACTCAGACTCCCTGCCTCTGCCTCCTGAGTGCTAGGAGCAAAGATATGTGCCGCTATGCCATAAGTTTAATTAAAAAAAAAATCTGCATTTTCTTTCTTTCTTTGGCAGGGATTGGACAGACCGGTTTGAGAAAGGGTCTCACTATGCCGCCCTGGCTGGCCTAGAACTCAGAGATCTTTCTGCCTCTGCCTCCAGAATGCTGAGGGTAAAGTTGTGTAGCACCATTCCTGGCTCTGTGCACTTTTCTGTGTGTCAGGTAAAAAGCCTGGTTTCAGGAAACATTAATGTGAGTAAGCAGGCATGATCCTTTGTCTCATAGGCTCATCATAGGAAAACTTGTTAGTGACCAGAAGCTGAGAATTAGAAAAGACGGAGATTTGGGGTCTTGAATAAGAACACATAACGTTTAGATCTTGGGAATAAGGGAAGGAACAATTTTTCCATGAATTTGTTGAGTGTGTGCACGTGTGTGTGCCTTTGTGCACAGTATGGAGGTAAGAGGACAACTTGCAGGAATTGGTTCTCTCCTACGAAGTGGATCCTACGGCTTGAACTCTTGGTTGTCAGGCTTGCTTTACCCACTGAGCTGTCTCACTATCCTGAGAAGGAACAGTTTAAACAAAGATTCCAAAGGTGAGGAAGGATCAGCTTCAGAAGAGGGACAGGAACATTCCAGACAGGGGGAGCTGCAAGCAGGCTCTTGAGAGTTTTGGCAACATTAAAGGAAATACTGGTCTTTGTGTAAAAAGGAGAGGAGCTCAAAAACAGAATAACAGGATTTATAGAGTTCAGTTCTGCTGATAGCATTCTCCATACCTAGGTTGGTGCTGCCTTACCTGTGGATGTCCTAACCTATGAAGAGAAGACCTTGTCAGCTGTCTTGAGAGTAAGCAGCAGGTATGGCAGTAAAGTGTTTCTGTTGCAACAGGGTAGAGAGACTGATGGAGCAAGGGACAGATGCTTGCTTCCAGGATAAGAGTGTGGTTGTGAATTCGGAGCTACCTTGGAGGAATTTAAACTGGGGTGAATGGGAACTTGTTCCACCAGGAGGTTATTAACTCTAAACAGATCCAGACTTGTGATTTGATTCAGCTAGGTTCTTAATTGATGGTTATGGTTTTAAAGTCAGAATGTATATTTTAAAAAAACTCTTGGGTTCATTTTGTTCTCTGCTTGTTACATATTATGCTAAAGTTATATTTCTGAAGTTCTTTTTTTTTTAATTTTTATTTAAGACTTCTGATTAAAAAAAAATTTTTTTTTCTAGACTATCACAAACAAAAGTACTAGGGAGATATTGCAGGAGAAATCTTTATGCTTTCTTGTTCTTTATGCAGTGGTCTGGCCAAGCTGTGGAGCTCTTTGACCTTGTTAGGATCCTATAAAAACAAGAAATGTGCCTTCAGAGTGATTCAGGTAAAGGCTTTTCCTTCACAATTCTAGGCAAGACTGAGCACTAAAGCGACTGCTCTTTAAGTGTGTATCTCAGTTTTGTGCTTGAATAAACCTAATGTAGTTAACATCTAGCAAGGGAAAAAGCAAAACAAAACAAAACAACAACTTGGATCTCTTTGCTTCTGAAGAAGTGAGACAAAGTTGTTAAGAGTTTAAATCATATGGGAGATGTTTGGGGATCAAATGTAGGTCCCCTGTGATCAGGCTTTGCATTTAAAAGCTTACCCTTAGTGTATTAAGGATTGATGGATTGACTTGCTTTTGCCAAGCCTGTGATTACTTGTTTTTAGTTAGTGCTGCCTCTAGGGTGCGCTTTAAAATGCTTTTGCCACAGTTTTGTGCTTGGAAAACCCACAGGTTTTGATGCTGCCCACTGTTTCAGTGCAACTTTTTCCTGTGTTAACTTTTTTTCTCTCTCTCATAGGTGTCTCCATTTCTCCTTGCATTATCTGGTAATAGTAGGGAACTAAAATTGGACTGAATAGTCTTCAGTTTCAGAAACTTTTCTCTGCTCTCAAAAATATAGTTTGGAAAATGAAACAGGCCAGAAGCTCCTGTTGATGACATTTGAGATGCTGAAGATGTTTCCTGTTATTTCCAGCCATCGACTCTGGTGGAGTGGGCTTCAGAGGAGCCTTTGCCTAAACCACCTGTTGCCAGCAGGGCAGCACTTTCAGCACCTGCATATGAGAGTGGGAGACCGTGCTGAGCTCAGTAGAGCCTTCACACACCAAGATGTGGCTGCCTTCTCAGAAATAACGGGAGATGCCAATCCTTTGCATTTAAGTGAAGATTTTGCAAAACGTACCAGATTTGGAAAGACAATTGTTCATGGAGTTTTGATCAGTGGACTTATATCAGCCCTCCTGGGTACTAAAATGCCAGGGCCGGGCTGTGTATTTCTTTCCCAGGAAGTTAAATTTCCAGCTCCTTTATATATCGGAGAAGTGGTTTTAGCTTCTGCAGAAGTGAAGAAGCTGAAGCGGTTTGTTGCTATTATCACAGTGTCATGTTCTGTGATGGAAAGCAAAAAGGTGGTTATGGAGGGCTGGGTAAAAGTTATGGTCCCAGAAGCTCCGAGACCCTGAGATACAAATTGAAAGTTGTAAGTTCACACACCCGTGCTCTTGTTATCAAAGAGCATTTGGGAAAAAATGGGCTGATGCTCCTCGTGAAGGAATGGCTGGTAGGGGAGCAAGCAGAGGTGGGCATGTTCCAGTTCCTCTTTCCAGTTTGGCTTCATGCCTTACCCAGACTCGTATATGCAGGACTTCAGCGACTGTGTAGGTTTTTTCAATTAAAAGAAAAAAAAAATTTCAGAAAGTTATTTATATGCTTATTTTCTTTCAGAATTAAAAACCTTAGTTAGATGTCTATTTGGTAACACCTACCAGTGTCTGTGTCAAATAAGTCTTTTACTGAGTATATACTCCCAAGTATTTAATCACTAAAGGCAAGGACAGAGGTGGGTCATCTTTGAACACCTGCTCTTCACTATAAATATTGTAGACCCTTGTCTCAACTGTTTCTGGGCTAGTGTCGTCTTGCTCAACCTTCTGTGGACTTGCCTTTCAGGTGTTTTTTGCTGTTATCTGAAGTGTTTATGTGAAGCTTTGACTCGTAAACTCTGCCTCATAGAAGATGGTGATAACACTGTGCAAAATTGTTAGAAAGAATAGAACATAGAATTAATCACAGGGCCTGGCCTGTAAATAATCCCCACCATCCCTCCCTGCACCCCAAATGACTGAGAGTAGGGTCTTCCTGAATTTAAAGCTGACTAATTTACAGTTGAATAGGTTAATAGACCAGTCTTTCAGGGTGTCAGCCAGTCTCTATTACTATCTTAAATTTAGGATGGATTTGGAATGCAGAAGCTCTATTTTAAGGATTAATATTCTTTTCTCCCTCCCTTGAGAATTAGGTCTACCTAAGAATTCATGTGTGTGTGTGTGTGTGTGTGTGTGTGTGTGTGTGTGTGTGTGTGTGTGTGAGAGAGAGAAAATACAAGGTAGACCATGGAGGCCAAGTTTAGGGGTATTGGGAAATGTGCCCAATGCTCTGGTATTACATAATCAACACCAAGATGCTTTGATTGAAGATAACAGGGAATGATATCACATACCTATAATTACAGTACTCAGGAGGATTGGGAGTTTGAGTCCAGCCTGGGCTACGTAGCAAGACTCAAAGCAAAACATAAAGGCCAGATGTGATTGACTTGTTCTAGAAAAGTAGTTTTCTTCCCGATGATGGATAAGTAACCAGATTTTTGTGTGTATGTACATGTGTGTACATGTGGAGGCCAAAGGTCAGCTTCAAATGTTCCTCAGACACAGTTTACTTTGTGTGCTATGTGTTTGAGTGTTTGCTTGTATGTATATATGTGCACTACATTCATGCTTGGTGCCCATGGAGGCCAGAAGGGGCATTGGATCCCCTGAAACTGGAGTTAAAGCTGGTTGTGAGCTGCCATGTGGGTGCCAAGAACCAAACTCCGGTTTTCTGTAAGAGCAGCAGGTGCTCTTAATTGTTGAGCCATCCCTCTAACCCCTCACCTTGTGTTTTAAGTTGGTCTCTGACTGTCCTGGAACTCACTGATTAGTCTAGGCTGGCTGGACAGCAAGCTCCAGGGATCCACCTGTCTGTGCCAGGCTTTTTTTCACATGGATTCAGGGGATTGAACTCAGGTCCTCTTGGTTGTATGGCAAGCATTTTTTATCAAGTGAACTGTTTCCTCAGTCTCAATAACCAGATTTTAATTTTTATAAAAATGGGAGCAATATTCAATTCAAGAGTACTAGAATTATTTCAGTCGCTAGAGGGCAGTCATGTGTTATACCTTACTCTAGTATGTGAAGGTAAAAAGAAAATGCCAATGTCAGGAGCAAGGATACTATTCTATGAGTCTCACAGTGGGGGGCAACTTTGTAGACTGATATCAGCTGAAGAAGACTTAGTTATAGCCAAATCACTAGACTTGCTTAAAAATGTGTTCTAACCATCAGAACAAAGTAAGGGACTTGAGGTCATCAATGTTCCTCCAGAACTCATCCCCTGGGACTCAGCAGCAGTCTTAAAGTGAGGATCCATAGATGGAGTATGATATGGTTATTAATACTAGGAACTAGCACTTTTATTTCTGATAAAACATTTTCTGCATTCTAATCCTTGAAACAGTTTATGAAGTTAATGTGTTCCATTTTATTGATGTGGAAACCAATTGATGCTACATGATTTGTCCAGGGTTGTACAGCTTATGTGCAGCAGAACTAGGATTCCTGTGTGAGCCTTTCTGGCTCCAAAACCCCTCCTTTCTCTGTCACTGTGATCTTACAGTGTTCTCACTCCAATATTAGTAGTATTTTATTAAAGTACTTAGAATTATTCCATAGAATGTTCACATTCTCATTGTCCTTACAGCTGTCTGTTCCCTATTCTACAACTGTGTTTGGTTTCCACACATACCTGTTACCAGACTCTCAGCCTTTTTTTTTAACTTGAATGGTCCTGTCACATAACCTAGGCTGACTTTGAACTCAAGATCTTACTATTTCAGCCTCCCAAGTGCTGGGACTCTGTTCACTACTGTGCTTGGCGACCTACCCTTTTTCTAAATGACATTCGGAGCTTGTCTTCAGCGTACAGATGGTATGAGGATCCGTCTAATGAAAAGGTAGACCCAGGCACCATGGCTTATGCCTAATTTCAGAAATTCAGAGACTGAAGCAGGAGGCTGAGGAAGTCAGAGTTAGCCTGGGCTGCCTAATAGCAAGACCCTGTCTCAACCCTCCTAACAGAAAAAGTTATGTGCAGACCAAGTAGAGAGTGGAGAAGGGATGTCACGGTGGGCTAATTGCTGATTTACACTGTGACTTCAAAAGTAGCTTTGCATCTTGAACATTTTCCCATTATTAACATCACTGGTAGGATGTTTGGTCTCTGTTAACAGGAGTAGGCAAGAAGATTTGTCATTTTCACTCAGAGCCAAGGTTCTCAAACCATTCATTCATGCTTTGTTAAAGACAGCTATAAGGAAAAAAATGATCAGTTCATTTTCTATTTCAAGCCCACATGAGGTACCAAAAAGAATGACTGTCTTGCAATAAAAGGGGTTGATCCTCAAATTAGGAGACCCTCCCCCAGAGTAATTGAGAGGTGGCCTTGACTATACCAGGTCACATATGGAAGCGAGTACAAAAGCAATGACTGAAATAGGCCCATTTGTCTGGTGCTTTCCACATAGGGGCATTGTAAGACTGCAATTTATGTGATACTTGATTGCCACAGAAAGAATACCCATCTTAAACAATATCAGCCTAATGTACTGGAAAATTGCTTAACAGGATTTTATATTCTATTAAAAACATTTCCATATTGCTAAAACGCCACTCATTTTTTTTTCTTCAGCAGCCAATCTTACATTAGTGGGTAGAGCCTCGCCAAGGCTACCATTTACCTTGTAGACCTGAGTTGTGTATTCATCTAGAAAAAGAAGTCAGTAAATGCACACCGCTGCCTTTGAAGTAACTACGGGTTTTCATTTTGTGCCGAAGTATTAGCCATTTTTCTTTTATGTTTCTAAAGTGTAATTCAGAGGCCAATTTACTCCGAAAGAAAATTGCTTTTAAACTACATCTATTAAGGATTTATATTTAAAAAAGTCTTCCAAGGTAGATGGACACTGAGCTACTCTGCCACTGTGACTGTTTCCTGCTAGCATCGGCATCATTTTCTTAAACAGCTCTGTTTAAACAGAACAGGGGTACCACCGATTGGCGGGTTGCATGGCCACATGTGGGTACCGTCTCCAGAGCTCCAGATGTTTCATCCTTTGTTCTTTTCTTTCATTTGGATTGCAAAAAAAAAGAATTCTTAGTGTCTTCAGAGAAATTTGGGGTTACCAGTCAGAAGAAACCTCAACTAATGTGTACATTACAAGATTAACAGGCTCTCCAAGCTGTTCATTTCTAAGATGGCTCTTACCTATAAATCACTGACCTCATAACCCTAGGCAAGTTTTCCCTGTGATAGAAAATATCAACATGTGGATGCTTGGAGGTTGAATTTTGTTGTTTAGTATCCAGATCATGAATATTTAAAGAAATAAAGCCATGCTGAGTTGAGAGGCCATCTTCTCAGCTTCTAGGATTTGATTTTGTAGAGTAGTTGTTAGACTTCGAAGTTTCCTCTCTAAAATCCATTATGTTCAATCAATCTGGCCAAACCTCAGGTTGTTAGATAAACAATCCGTGGGCTGTCTAAACATTGGCTACATAGCAGAACATAAATTCATTTCTGCTACCAGCCTCCTAAGTAATTGTATATATTCCTGCATCTTAAGTTCCCTCATTCCTTGTTAGCTTTTTCCAGCCTGAGATGAGAAAGCAAGATTGATTTAATTTAGAACAGCTCTGAACTGAGGAGAATTTCCAAGCCTCATAGAGCCAGGAGCAAAAGCCTGTGTCTGTAGTCCCAGCCACTCAAGGGGCTGAGGCAGGAGGATTATTTGAGCCCAGGAGTATTGAGCCTGGGCAACATAGCTAGACCCTGTCTTTAAAAAAAAAAGTCAAAGAACAGTTTGTAATGGGATTTGGAGCTTGGCTTCTAGTGGATCTTGGGATCTAGTTATGTTGAGATACTCAGGGAATCACTGACAAGTCACTCACTGAGGTATGAAGCGGGGAAGAGGGAAAGGAAGAAAGCAGAACAGGAGTTTATACTAAGGAGCCTCTGGAAAGACTCCTCAGGAAGTGCATGGGAAGACTAGAGTTTGCCCCTGACTTCTGCCAAATACCTGATTCACACTTTCAGTTTCCTTTTCCTAATGAAGAAGACTAGGCAAGCCACAATCTTACGACCTCTGCAATTCTGATCCTCAATTCCAATTTCTTTTCAGTCCTACTCTTGAAGAGAGAAAAGCCTTTGAATTCCTCCCTTCAGCCCCGCCTGAAAGGCTGTGTTGCTTTCCTTGTAACTGATATCCTGCAGTGCATTCTTAGCCTCTCTTCCAGGAATGCGTTCGTTCTTCTCGGTAATCCTGTCTGCTGATGCTGTCCTAATCTCCTTTCTACAGATGAGGAAACTGAAGCGAAGTAAAGCTGCGCTACCAGTGAACTCTGAAGCCAGTGGGAACCGGAACAGTCAAACCCAAGAACAGTAGTTTCCTCAGACTTATGCAGACTTACGAAGGCAGCTTTTTGCCTAGTTCTTGAATCTAACTTTTTCTCATGGCTACCCTCTTCCAAACCAGTCCTTTCACCTCTCCCCTATGTCCTGTTCCCCTCCCAGGCTACTTTTATCCACTATTACTCAACTCCATGAAGTAATACTACACAGATAGGAAGAGTGCTAGTGACTAATGTAGTCTAAGCTCCCCAAAGTTTGCAGATATACCCGTAGACTCGAGAATGCTTCAATTCAATTGTCAGAATGTCTAGCATAACAGGGTGTAAAAAACTCTTGTTCCCTTCTGCTAAGTATCTCTTAACCAGTTTGTCACACATCCTGGTCTCCACCAAGCTTGGCTAGCATGCATAAGGCTCCGGGTTTCTGAAGACCTTGTTCAAACCCCAACTCTTTAATTTTTTTAAAATTAATTTTTATTTTATGTGAATGAGTGTTATGCCTGTATGTATGTATGTGCACCCATGACATGCAGTGCTCATGCAGAATAGAAGAAGGTGTCAGATCCTCTGGAACTGGTTTTATGGGTGGTTGTTAGGCCATGTGGGTGCTGGTATTCGAACCTGGGTCTTCTGTAAGAATAGCTAATGCTCTTAACCCCTAAGCCATCTCTCCAGCCCCTGAAATCCCAACTCTTCAGGAGCTGCCCCACAGTCCACTGGCAGTCCACTAGCTTTTCTCTCTGTGCTCCCATAGTGGTTAGTGACTTGATTTCAGTATGCCATACAGACTGCTTTGGAGCCACTGTCTCTGTGACAATCTTTCCTTCCTCCTGTAGTATTAAAGGACCAGGCTGGGGATGTGACCCAGTGGCAGAACACTTGCCTAACATACAAGAAGCCCTGGATTTGGTCCCTGGCACCACCAAAAAACAATAACAACAAAACTCACTCATTTTCTGTTTTGTCATTCATGGATCCTCAGTACCCAAAGTCTTCAAGTAGCACAACTGCCACACGTGAGAATATCACCTTCCACATAATCTTAATAACATATCTAATTTGGAAACTCTCAAACACTTTCCTAAGGGCAGGTGAAATCATTTGTAAGTTACAAACCAAAAGTTGGGTTTTCTAACTAAAGCATTTGCTTGTGTACACAACAGTGGAAGTGCAGCTAATTCCAACTTGCTGCACTGAGAGAAGGCATTTTCTTCCTAGTCTCAGCAGTGTATCTTACAGAGCCTGTGATGTGGCAGAGCACTGAATGCTGGTTATATGAAATTGATTTCTTAATCATAAAAATAGAACATTTTCTTTAGAGACATTTTGGAAAATATGGAAAAGCATAAATCATGATTCTGCTTCCTACAGGAGACATTTTGGTTTATTTCTGGTGTTTTTTTCTATGAATATATGCAAATGCATATATTGCTTTTTCAATTATATCAAGAACATTCCCCAGCATTGTTATTCTTGTGTGTGTGTGTGTGTGTGTGTGTGTGTGTGTGCACACATGCATGAGTGCACTGGGAATTGATCCAGGGTATTGTGCAAGCCAACTACATGCTATATCACTGAGTGACAGACACTCCCAGCCAATTATCTGATTTTAACCTTGCCAAAAAAAAATCATGATTATGCTATGATTTGTCTAATCTCATTTGTCCTTGCTATACATTTGCACAAATCTCTGATTCCTTCCTTAGTATAACCCTCTTAGAGGAAGATTTACAGAGTCTCAGGGCGAGAACATTTTCAAAGCCCTTGATGTGTATTATTATACTCCAGTGCTACCACTGGGCTTATTACATGGTAGGTATTCAGTAAATTATTGCTGAGTGAATTCCTGAAAGACTGGGAAATTTATACTCCCAACAGAATATGAACAGAGCCTTGTCTTGGTCAATCCCCATCATGACAGGAGTAATAAAGCAGGATTTTGGTTTCTGTGAGTCTGACATTGAAATAAACCATTTGCCTTTAAATAAAAGGAGGAAAAAGTTGACCCTTCCTTAAATGGCATATGGTTTGGCTTTAGCAGACAGCTGCTTTAAAGCCCATTGAGATAGAGATGGAATGTAGGAAGAGATTCCATTTATTTTAGGGCTAGATTAGGAAGTCCCCACATCTCCCTCTACTGGGCATTGGCCCCTGAAGCCAATCTGTCATTGTCATTGGCTACTTAAGGCTGCCCAACAAGCTCTTTTAAGTTTGAACTCTGGAGAGAATACCCATTAAATACAACTGAGGCTTTGCTATCTAAGATGTCAAATTGTGGTGGCAGTGGTGGTATCACAAATAAATTTTGCTCCTTTGAGATATAGAAGTTTAGTGGAAACAAACTTAAGTCTAGCAGTCCTCTGTTCTGTGAACTGTAAGGATGGATTCATAGTTGGAGATTTTAATTTGCACAAAGTCCATTCCTATCCTGTTGCCTTCCTCATACTATACTTTCCATATAGAGATTTACTCAATTTTGCAGATGAAAGAGTTGGGTCTGAGAGAGAGTGAGTAACCCATTCAGGGCCACATAGCTTAGATAAATGGCCAGAGACTGGAGGGCCTGGTCATCTGACCCCAAGTTTAATTCCACTGTTATCCTGGAAGACTGTGATCTCGGGTTAAGGCAAACTGGGTAGATTTGGTGCTGAGAAGTTGATCCTAAGGTACTCTGGCTCTAAGTCTGAGGTACTTAGAGCCAGTGTGCTAGGATTAAAGACTTCCAAAGTATAAAGAATTTGAACATTGCTGGCATTTGAAGACCTGTGTGAAGACCTGTGGACCGAGCTGAGAATAGAAGCTGGACATCATTGATCAGTTGAGTTATTTTTTTTTTTTTGTCCCAGTTTTTAGAGCTGTGCTTGGGAATTCTGGGATCCAGTTCTGAGGATATAGCAATTAGGTTTTCCTGAGGATCCAGATTCAAGACCTGAATCATAAGGATTTGATTTAGAAAATCTGTGTCTTCAGGCTCAGGCTGAGAGTCCAACCTGAAGGTTTTTGTTTGTTTGTTTTTTAGTAGAAGAAAGAGTTTATTTTGGCTTATGATTCCAGAGGAATAGGAGTCCATCACAGTGGGAGGCATGGTGGCCAGAACAGGAGCTGAGAGTCACACCATCAACCACAGAGAGACAGAGTATACTGGAAGAGGGGCAAGATCATGAGCTCTCAAAGCCCAGCCCTAGTGACACACTTCCTCCAGAAAGGCTACACCTCCTAAATCTCCCTAAACAGTGCTACTAAACGGGGACAAAAGTATTCAAGTACTTGAGCCTATGATGAACATTTCTCACCGACCCACTACAGATACTGAAGTGCTTTTCTCTCGCTGTTTAGCTATTCTTAGTCAAATGGCTTTCACCTTTCAACTTGCTTTTTTGTGGTCACCTGATGGCTGCCACTACTCCAGAAAGCACACCATTTTAAGGTAGGAAGGCAGATGAGTGGAGCAGAAGCTTGTTCAGAATTTCCCATTGCCCACATCGCCCACTTAGCTGCAAGGGAGTCTGATCCATCACCCAGGACTGGTCACATTCTCCTTCTACACAAAGCCAGGGTCCTATTTGCTAGCAATAAAGCTGTGGAGAATGGATATTAGGTGTCATGACTGATGGTATCATTCACTTTCATGCTCTCACTAGGGTAGTCTGGAGGTCTCAGCCCATCCTGAAGTTTTTTGTTTCTGTTTTCCCTGAGTCCTAAAGTCCTGGGGCAGAGGAGGTATGACTGGGAGCAGTACAGCTCTGAGGGTCTCAAGTCTGACAGTCTGAGCCTCTGCAAGTTTCATTTGAAAAGCTCAGTTCTGATGGATTCCTGGCTTAGGCTGCTGTGTCTTAGATGTGCGTATTCCTGGTGATGATGGCTTACTTTTGTGCTAACGGTGCTAAAGATATTGAGGCGACCTAGCTGAGAGGAGGAGGTGCCAGGCCAGCAACACAGTGCCTCTGAGAGCAACAGCCCTGTGGTCAGCCAACAGCCCTCAGCCCCCTACCGTGCTCTGCATGCGGCGCTAGGACCGCGCGGGAGGCGGCGGCACGTCGCGCGAGGGTTGACAGGGCCCGCGGAGCGGCCGGCGCTAGGACCGCGCGGGAGGCGGCCGCGGCGGCGCGTGGGGCGGCGCGCGTTGACAGCGGCGGCGGCTGAACGCGGCGGGCGGCGGGCTCGGCTCCTCGGGTTCCTGCCCGGGGCTTCGGCGGCGGCGGCGGCGGCGCGGGATGGCCTTCATGGAGAAGCCGCCGGCCGGCAAGGTGCTGCTGGACGACACGGTGCCGCTGACAGCGGCCATCGAAGCGAGCCAGAGCCTGCATTCGCACACGGTGCGCGGCCGGGCGGGGCGGCCGGGGCGGCGGAGGGCGCGGGGCCTGCGGGAGCCCGAGGCCGGGGAGCCGGGCCGGGGCGGCCCGGGCGGCGCAGGGGCGGGGTCCCCCAGGGGACGGGGGATCGCTCCCCGGGGAAGGCAGACCGCACAGCGTCTTGTTGGAGGCGGAGTGCAAATTTGGGGCTCCAGCAGCTCGGCCTGTGGCGGGGATCCCGGGGAGGGAGGTGTGGGTGGGGGGAGAGGCAGGTGTGTGAACGGCTCTCCTTCCCCTCACCTGCCCCGGGGTTCGGGTAGCAGTCGTTAGGGTCCGCTGGCGTAGCAGGAAGGAGTGATAGGTCCTGGTAGGATACAGAGTTCATTTCTACTACATAGGCTGTCTTTTATGGGGCTTTAAAGCCATGGTTGTTTGCCTTTGCCTCGGTCTTTTTTTGAAAGGCACGTTAGACGTTGTAATTTACAAGCAGTAAACCCGGGAAGCCGTGAAAACAGTGGAGCTGCTGGCCTCTAGGAAAAGATGAATGGGGTGAGAATGGGGGTGGGATTCCTTAAGTGTTTTGTCAGGCCACCAAATCAGATTCCAGCTCAGAGCCCTGTTTGTTTACCATGGCAGTGTTTGGGGGTTCATCATCTGGAGGCTAAAGCACCCACAATAGCCTTCTGTTTCTTTTTGTTCAAGCTCTTCTGCTGTTCAAAGAGACCTTTCATTCTGTTGTATTGAAGTGAGACTTTTTGAACCTCAGTTTCCTCTTCCGACCGCCTTGCTTTGTAGGCCCTGAATTGTTCAAAGCATTCATTCTCAGCTAGAGAAATTGCTATCACTTTAAAAAGTGCACTTTGTTTTTCTGTGCACATCTTTAACCATATTCTTCTATAAGTCTGCGAAAAGGCATCATATATGGTTGAGTTTGGGAAACTTGTAATTTGTTACAAAGTGAGTATTAAAGAGATGAGATTTAGGGCCAGGAGCAATAATTGTACTTTGACTGATTTATTGCAACTAAATCTTACAGCCTATTAGATCATTTAGGACTATTCTGTACTTGAGTAAAGAGATAGATGATAGATGCTTATACATGCCCAGAGAAGGCTTCCTCTAGGAAGCCTTCCCTGGTGGCTCACCACCACCATAACCTTGTAATTTCCTCTTCACCAGGCTTTGGCAGGAGAGACAGTTCTTCTTCATTTGGGGTTCCATATGTGTCTATTGAATGGATTAAGTAAATGGATTGCAACCTCCCTGTGCCTCGCCTTGTCTTTTCCTGTGTGTGTAAAGCGATGGCTGTGAAAAGTAAAGCAACATGGTATGCGAACTACTGACGGGTGATTGCCAAAGTGAGGTGGTGAAAGATGTAATGGGAGCCCATATATTACAGAGCTGCTCTTTGAAACAAACACAAAAGAGAATTTTAGGACAGAAAAGTAGCAGTTTTTATAATGATGACTGAACAGAGAAGACAATGACTCATAGGAGAGACCTAGAGAAGCAGATGTGGTGGAGTAAAAAAATGTAGCGTTGTCTTGCATAATTTTTGACTGTTCCGTGCTTTTGTCGTTTTAGCTCTGGAGTTTGAGACTGAGAAATATTACATCAGCCCTAAACTTTATTGAGAAAAATCATTTGCTGGTGCAGGCTTTTTGGACTGTTAGAGACTTATGAGTAAGTCCTTTTAAAACAGGGATAGTTGGAAATTATTTTGGAAAGAAGTAGTTGTTTAAAGTGGTATATGAAAGAGAAGAGAAAGGCATGAATTTCTGCTGGAAGGTTGTAGGGAGCTTTACATTTTCCCAACTGAAGGGAAATCATGTCTCAAAGGTCAAAAATGCAGCCCTTGCTTCAGTAAACTGATCTCTAGAAAGTTGTCTTGGCTTACAGAGGATATGGAGGAGTAGCCATCCTTTGTATTGAAGAACCAAGACCTCACTAGAGGTCTGGGATGATGCTTACTAGTCATGTGACTTTGGTTAAACAACTCAGTGAAAAAGTTTTAGTGAAACTTTTTAAGTGACTGAGTGTGTGTGTGTGTGCACTATAGTGCACGTACATGTGTGGAGATCAGAGGACAACCTTCAGGAGTCTGTTCTTGCCTTCCACCCTGTGGGGTTAGAACTCAGGTCATCAGGTTTGGAGACAAGCACCTTTACCAGCTGAACGATCTCATCAGCCCTGAAATCAGCCTTGAAATCCTGGTCTTCCTGCTTCTCAGTGCTGGGATTACAGACATGTGCCGTTGTGTGCTACTAAGCCTTGCTTCTTTCTGGTGTTAGTTGGTCATATGCAAATGGAAATAATAAATGACTGTCCAGGTTGCCCTTCTTCTGCTGTGAAGATCAAGTGAAATCATCCTTATGAAGTACTTTAAGGTGCATTCCTTCCTTCTTCCACGTCTTCCTTTCCTGACAACATATTTACAGAGCTAAACACATTTTAGTATATTATTGCAAGTAAGCTAATTTCTGTCCTTAGTTCCTTTACCATGTCAAGACTGTTTTGCCTTGGAAAACAGAATTTGAAGTTGAAAATTGCAGGATATATCTGACTTAGAATTTATGGAGGGAAAATTCTCTGGGGGAAATAGAGACACTACAGACACCAGGGTGATGAAGGGATACAGTCATCCAGAAAGGTGTGTTTGGATCAGGAGCTGCTGGGTGCATGTTGGTAGGAGATTCTGTGCCTGACTTTAGCAAGTGGACTGGGAGAACCAGGAGACTAGAGAGTTGGCTCAGTCAGTGGGTAAGAGTGCTTGCTGTGTAAGCATGAGGACCTGAGTTTGAATTCCAGCACTCGTGTAAAAAGCCAGGCATAGCTGGGTGTTCCTGTAACTCCAACATTGGGTGATAGAGACAAGTGGGTCATGGGAGTTCATTGGCTAACCCGTTTATGCTGGTAAGAGATTCTGTCTCAAGGGAATAAGGCAAAGCGTGATAGAAAGCCACGTGAAATCCTCCTCTGACCTCCACTCTCATGTGCCTGCATCACACCATACATATGCCATGGCTACACGCACACACACACACACACACACACACACACACACACACATAGACCTTCACCACAAGGAAATGAAGGGTCCACAAAATCAGAAGGACAAAAATTCAGGGACAAGATGCTTTCAGAGGCAGGGAAAAGGTTTTTTAAACAAAGGATTCTGGTAAAAACCCACACAGGTGAGTTGGGTGAAAGCTTAGAAGAAATAAAAGAAGAAAATGGAAATGTAAGTGCTTGGCTTCATGAAGGAGAAAACTCAGTCAACAGACTAAAAAAGTGCTAACCTCACTGAAATAGAACCCAGAGGAAGCTGACAATTCTGCAAAGGGTTGTTATCAAGTGTGCACATTTATTTTTGGTGGTTGGTAGACTGGCAACATGACAAGTCCTCTCACCTCAGTTTTCTCCTGTTTGAATGTTCTGCTGTGAGTCCGTCTGGTTCAGAGACCATTTACTCTGCATCTAGTACATTTTGTTCTTGAAACAAAAAGATCATGTTAGTGATATTTGTAGCATAAATAGTTCTTTCAAAATATGTGGAAAACATTCTATTACGTGTTAAAATCATAATGGAAAATGAACCTCTCATTGAAGTTTTGAGTTTTTGGAAACTACATTTCTATGTGGCTTATTTATTTCAAAGCTCTCTTTTACCAAGAATGATACAGTAGTGAATTAGACATCTGCTTTTCTAGTTTTTGTCCTACTAGAGTCTAAGATCTTCAGTTTCCAAGGTGGGTACAAGTCAAGCAAGGATCATAATATAGATGGGATTAGAGTTCCAGTTTTGGCTTGTTGGGTTTCTTAATCAGTGACCCTTTATAAATTTTTTAAAGCTCTATTCATAGCCAGACATGGAGGCATACCACTTTAATCCCAACACTCAGGAGGAAGAGCCAAGTGTATCTCTGTGATTTCAAGGCCAGCTTGGTCTACATAGTGAGTTCCAGACCAGGTAGGGCTACACAGTGAGACCATGTCTCAAAAAACAAAAGTTTATTCATTTATTACCAGAAAACTTATTCACATATGATGCCAAATAAAACGTCATTGTCTTCAGTGCCTGTAATTTTAGGTTAAATCAGAATCTTCCTTTTAAAATGCTATTTAAAGGTGTCTTTAGAACTCCAAGTTAAACTGAATACTTTTCAAACACTTTCTGAAGGTATTTGCATAAGTAGATGCCTGTTAACTTGGCCGCACTTCTACATATTGTAATAATGTAATAATAGCAGTGGTTTTCTGGGAACCTACTTAGCTTCTGCTTAGTTAGGTATTTTCCCAGTTGTCTTACAAACCTTGATAAATGCAGCTAGAAACCCCTCATTTGTGAGCTCTTAGAGACTGGTAATTTAGTTCATTTAGCGATTATAAACATACCCTTTTTACTGAAAAACAAAACAAAACAAAACAATTTTCTTTTTCCAGCCTAATTTAGTGATACTGAGTCCTCAATGTATCACCTCCTTTGAGCATTATCCCATGAGAAAGGTTTCTTGTAATAGGAATATGAATAAGGACTTAGTGAAGTTAATAAGAGGAAATGTGGGATTCTGGGGCAGGTGTTTATTTTTTTGTGAAAAGATAGTTATGTACTTTGCTGTGGAGTAGCAGAAATAGCCATCCCTTCCATTATGACCTTGTGATTATTCAAACTATGGATGTCAATTAAAGGATTTAATGAGTTCATTTGGAGCATAAGGAGCAGGCTGTCTGCTGTCTACCACAAGTCTTATAGAAGTTCCTGTCCAAGCCTTGAGAGGCTTTTAAGGGCTTCATAGGAAATAAAGTTCTTATATTTCAGCTTTTGGCACTCTGAGAAAGGGGGCGCTAGACCTGAGCTTCATTTTAGAATTCTGTGGCGGGGGAGGAGGGAGGTTGACATTGGGTGGCTTCTTCAGTTGCCCTCCACCTTTTTAAAACATTTATTTTAACATTTTTATTTATTATTATTTTATGTATATGAGTGTTTTGTCTGCATGTACATAAGTGTACCCATGTTGTGCAATTCCCATAGAGACCAGAATTGCTGCATTGGATCCCTAGGAACTATAGACGGTTGTTAGCTGCCATGTGAGTGCTAGGAATGGCACCTGCATCCTCTGCAAAAGCAATCAGAGTTCTTTTAACTGTTGAGCCATATCTCCAACCCTGACCCTTTTGTTTTTTTGAGGAAAGGTTTCCCATTGAACCTAGAGCTCGAGGATTCTGCTAGACTGGTTGGCCAGCAAACCCTAGTCTCCTGACTACCTCCCAAGTGCTGCCATACAGGTGTGTGCTGCCTGATTGTTGTTATGTGGGTGCTAGGGATCAAACTCAAGTCCTCATAATTGTATGACAGGCACTTAATGGACTGAGTCATCTCTCCAGCCCCCTTGGAACTCCTTTTTTTTTTAAATTTAAAAGAAATTATTAGCAGGTGTGGTGGCTCATGCCATTAATCCCAGTACTCAAGAGGGAGGCAGAGACAGAAGAATCTCTGTGAATCTGAGGCCAGCCTTATGTACATATAGCTAGTTCCAGGCCAGCTAGGAGACAGACCCTGTCTCAAAAAAATTTTTTATTATATTTATTCATTTATTTGTTTGTATTGGGAGGACAAGCATCGTGGCACAGGTGTGGGGTCAGAGGATAACTTTCAGCAGTCACTTTTCTCCTTCTACTATGTGGATCTGGGAATCAGACTCATGTTGTTATGCTTGGGGGCAAGCACTCTTACCTGCTGAGCCATCTTGCTGGCCCAAAAATTTTATAAAATTTTATTTTATTATTCATGTATATGTGTGTGTATGTATGCATGTGCATGCTCACTGTGTGCATGTATGGGTCAGTGGATAATTTTGTGGAGTCCGTTCTCTCCTTTCACCTTTCTGTGTGTTTCGAGCAAGTGAACTTAGGTCATCAGGCTTATGTTGCAGGTGCTTTACTTACTGCTATCTTTCTGGCCCATTAAATTAGTCTCACTATGTAGCCCTGGTTGTCCTAGAACCAAGTATAGACCAGGCTGGCCTCCAATTTGCAGTGATCATCCTCCCTTTCTGCCTCCTGAGTTCTGTAATGAGAAGTATGAGCCACCACTGTTGGCTCCCCTTGGAACTCCTAAGTGCTTAAGTGTTTGGGGTGGAGGAGGAATGATAGACTCTTCCCATGAGTTTGCCCTTGAACGGGGGTCATTCTGCTTAGTTTTGAGTACCAGGCACATACTGGGGAGATTACAGTGTGACTTCTTTTCAGAGGAGAAGTCATGTTTATTTACTTGCAGGTTGAGACTTTTGACTTGTGCCGGAGGGACAAATGCTTTACAGAGGTAAACACTTGGTCTTTAGGAGAGGAAGGTTTCTACAGATTGACCATTCAGTTACCGTTGATGTTAATGATGACCAAACTTGGGAAGTCTGGTCATTCCTAGTAAAGATTAAGATACCAGTGTTTCCTCCTACTTCCTGAAGAACACAGTTGAAAGCAAAAGGGAACTTCAGTTTTGCTGTTGCCTTTGAATAATTAAGGAATCATTTCTTGGTGGCTAAGAGGTACTCTCCTGTTTGTTAATGTGATTGTATGTCAGCTTGGAGAATCCATGCATAGTAATAGGAGTTACTATGGGTGCTGAGGATCAGAACTCAGATCCTCATGCTTACACAGTGAGCATGAGGATCTGAGTTCTGATCCTCAGCACCCATATAAAAAGCTGGGTGTAGGGGTGTGCACTTGTAGCCTCAGAGCTGAGAAAAGTAGAGACACAAGGAGCCCGGAGACTTGCTGGCCGGTCACGCTAGCTGAAAAAACAAGTTCCACGTTCACTTAGAGGCTCTGTCTCAAAAAATAAGGTGGAGGAGTCATTGAGAAAGATACCCTGACATCAGCCTCTGGCCTCCATTTGTGCTTACATAGGTAAGTGTGCATACACGCTCACACACACAATAGAAAGAAAAGGAAAACCAAACCAGACTATAAACTTAGAGAAGTAACCTATTTTGATTGATGAGATATATTTATTTTAAAACAATATACTACTATATATGCTATTCTCAGAAAACCATATATTTCGAACACTAGATGGAGTATATACGTTGAGCAAAAAAACAAAAACAAAAACAAAAACAAATTGCTTTAAGCTGTAGCTTGCATAGTGCTTTTTGGGATGTGTGCACAGGTACCTTCTGTGGTCCAGGAGGAAGGGAAAGGTTCTGGGCAAGAAAGCAGGGTATGTGAGTCATAGCCATGGTTCCATCTGCTTGTCACTGTACCTTTGCTTAAACTCCCTAAACACATCTGCCCACCTTTTTTGGCTCATAGCAATAAGTCATTTCTCCTCACTAGTTCAGTAGAGGCTTTTTTCCCTTCTGGTTATGAGGGAGGCAGTAAATGGATATTGGTATGGGAAATGCTGGAGCTAAAAGTCTAAGACCCACTTAAAGAGGTGAAAAGGGAGAGCAGTCTTCTTCATTCAGGATCTTTCTGTTGGGCCTGCCTTTCTCCCCAGGGACTCATCGCATTTTAGCCTTTTCCTTTTTGCTGAAGCAGGGGGAAGTGAAGCTGGAAATAGGCCTGTTTACATGGACCTATATTGTCTCAGGCTGAGGGTCTGGTTTGGGAAACAGAGCAGCCCACTGGCCCACCAGGCATAGAGAATGACTGGGTAGCCCCTTGCCATGCCCTAGGCATTTTTGTGTCTAGGCCTGTAGATCATCACCTTCACTGGCTACCTCACAGTCTTGTTCTGTAGATGTTCACGATCTGCCTGACACTCCCTTACTCCGCACATGTTCACCAGCTGACTCACTTCCTCACTCCATAGATACTGTGAGCTGCTTCACCTCTCTTACTCCACAGACATTCACCAGCTGCCTCACTCCCTTACTCCACAGACGTTTCTCAAGTTCTGGCACTGATGGGAGCTAGGGCTAACTTTAGGGTTGCAGAAGTGAGCAGTCTCTTCATGGGGACTCTCAAGGTGCTGAGGGTAGAGGAGTCTACTCCTGCCCCTTTTCCACTCCCCACATAGTAGAGCCACAGGCAGCTTGTTCTACCTCTCTCATGTCTTCTCTTTGGGGTTTCTTTTTCTTTTACTCCAAACCCAACCCTTCTCATGTTTTGATTCTATTCTAAACTAGAACAGTCCCTGGCACAGAGATAGTATGTATTCACTATAAATATTTGTTGACTAAGTTAATTTCTTGAATGAATAAAATTGTTCAAGATGCAACTTGGAGAACTCTCACTGTGTACCTCTTACTTAGCTTCTTCCCTATCAAGCTGTATATAGTTTTCCTTTCTCTGAAATTCCCATATTTTCCTCAAAGGAACAAACATTTTATGTTCTTATTTCTTAGTATCTATTTCCACTTCCAACACACAGGAGAAACTAAGTAACCTGAGAAGAGAGACAGCATCTTAATGACCTTGAACAAAGCATCTGAGTCCTCTAGTCTTAGTGTCTTCATCTTTTAGAAAGTATTTCTTTTATTTTTAATTATGTCTTTCTCTGTGTGCGTATGTGTACGTGGCACAAGTACCTGTAAAGGCCAGTGGTGTCTGATCCCGATCTCCTGGAGTTGATTGTGGGCTGCCTGTTGTGAGTGCTAGGAGTTGAACTTAGGGTCCTTTGTAACAGCAGTATGTGCTCTTAACTGCTGAGCCATCTCTGCAGCTCCAGTGTCCTCACCTTTAAAGTGAGGAAGTAAAAGTTATGGCTGCAGATTAACCAGCTCTTACACATGAGCATCAGAACAGCTCAGCATAAGGTATCAGCTGTTTTGTAGTTTGCTTTGTATAGTCAGAGCACCAACACAGCTTCTAGTGCCTTTCTTGGCACTCAGGTATGTTGAATGCAAGAAGGAAAATTGCTTATTTAAAAGTCTGTCTTTCCATCAGTCATGACTACTTCAGTAATGAATGGCAGAAAGATCAGTGACATATCAAAAAACACTCCCTCCGTTTCCCCCTTTTTACTGTAGAGAACACTTTTTTGGCGTCCATGGTTGGGGAAATGAGGGTAGCAGCACTGGCTATTGGTATTCAAAGGCCCAGGAGAAGAGGCCAGGGGCAGGCTATGGAGGACAGCTATCTATGAGCTCCCAGAAGCCAGGCGTGGAGGGAGGTGGCCCCTCACAAATGCCCACTTCAGCTCATCTCCTGCCAGCTTTTGCTTATCCCTGGAGGGGTTCATGACTTCTGCATGTTCTGCAACGTTTTGTTTTGTGTTTTGTGTCTCACCATAGCCTAGGTTAGCTTAGATCTCACTGTGTAATCAGGGTGGCCTTGAACTTGTGACAGTCCTTTTGCCTCAGTTTCTCAAGTGCTGGGACTAGAGGCATGAGCAGTGCACCCCGCTTTGACTCTGGAGCAGTAGTGAGTACCTAGGAAGACTTGTTCATAGCAGGCTTGTGCTCTATACTAGCAAAAGATGAACACAGCAGGAGCACATCACAGTGAAGGGAGCAGGGAAATGAATGCGGAAAAGGCTTGTGCACCTTGTACAGTGAATGAGGTTGCCACTCAGGAGAGGCCAGTTAGGCCCTTCAGGGTTAGGGAGCTAGAGGAGGTTACCAGAGGAGAAAGAGTTTTAAAAAACATAGTCATCTTGAAACCCCCATCACAGCATCTAATTGTTCATCCTGCTGTATTTTTACTTTTTATATTAGTGTGTGTGTGTGTGTGTATGTGTGCACGTATGTATATGCATGAGTGGGCCATGACAAGCATGTGGAAGTCTGAGGACAACTTTTGGGAGTAGGTTCTATTTTTCCATCATTTTCTCCTTCCACCATGGGTTCCAAGGATCAACTTAAGGTTGTCAGTCTTGTGCAGCAAGCATTTTATCTGCTGAACATCTTGCCAGCCCATTCATCCTGTTCTAAACTGTTACCAAGTGGTCAAAAGGATCTTAGTTCAGAAAACTAAGGAGTGGTTACTTATGGTCTCAACAGTCAAGATTGGGTTTGCAGGCTGCAGTACTGCTGCTGTGTAGTGCTATAGTTTGGCATGGCTACTGCTGGCTTGGTTGTAGCTGCCATTTTGCCTATCTGGTGACTCTGGCCCACATCTCAGACCCTGTAGGACAAATCGGCAAGATAGAGGAGGGTGTTGTACCAACTTCTGATTCTCACACTGCTACTGAACTCATGCTGAGTGTGTATGTTAACAGTTCCTGAGAAAGCTTACGAACAGGCGACCTCTGACTAGCTTCCTACAAGCCCTTCCCCCACGTTGAGGTGTGGTGATTCTCTTGCCTGTTACCACCTAAGATATATTTCTGCCCATAGGTTCCCGATAGACTGCACTCTGCAATTGCAGATGTGCCTGTCTCTCATCTTGGTCTCTTGAGTGCGGTAGAGCCCCATGCTCAGCTTGTCTTCTTTTCTCTTTCTCCTTTTCTCTCTCTCTGTGTGTGTGTGTGTGTGTGTGTGTGTGTGTGTGTGTGTTGTATATATGCATGTGTGCCCATGTGTTATGTGACACTTCTGGGGGAGACGTGACACAAGCATTTATTCATTCCAGATGGGGAACTGAGGGCAAATCAAAGTGCAGCACTGTCAAGTCTTACTTAGAACCAGTGAGTTTATTGGGGTCACTTACAAGAGTGTGAGAGAGGAGTTACTTACAGAAGCATGGGTGATAGCTTATCAAAGCTGGAATCCTGGAGCTCCCTGCAAGACTTGCAGGCAGCTTGACAGGTCAGAGAGTATTTCACATGAGGCTGATCTGAGTCTCTTCTGCACTAGGACTGCTTATAGAACCCCAGGGAGGAACAGCCTTGTGCTCCTGAAAAGTTTCAGGGACATCCTGAGACTTATGAATTGTTTACTTCTGAGTCTTAAGGAGCCTCCCGAGTCTTGGTGAGCTTCAGTGAAGTTGATATATAGCATCATGCTGAGGCCAGAGCAGGATCCAGTGTGATCTTCTCTTAATATCCGTCTTACCTGTTTTTAGGCAGGGTCTCCCACTGAACTAGAAGCTCACTGTTTTAGCCAGGTTGACTGGCCACGAACTCTCCAGATTTGCCTGTCTCTTTCCCCCAGTACTGCTGCAATGGGCATGTCCAACTATGTTTGGCTTTTTATGGTTGTGCTGGGCATTGGAACTCAGGGTGGTAATCAGTTCTCATACATTTGAACTGTGTTTTTCCAAAACACATGGTGGATCTATGTTCTGGGCACTTGGCACTGGAGGTGCAGGAGTAAGTGGGGCAGAATGCTCCTTGCTTTCCTACATTCATCGCTACTCATTCTGCTGTGAGAGTAAAAGATTGGACATGAATCTGACTAGAAGCAATTGTGGGGCCTCTGGGATGCCAGCAGGAGACCTGAGCAGCACTGTGGGGTTTGACCTGTGTGAGGCATTTGATGAAGTCTGATTTGCTGCTGGTGTGCAGGGTGCTGTGAGGGGGATGAAGAAGGAGCAGAGGATGCGTCTCAGCTGTGAGAAGAGGAAAGGGAAAGGACAGAGGAAAGCGGAGGGTGGGAACAAGTGCACAAGAGATGTGATTAGAGAAGCAGTACAAGGTCAAAGGGAAGTATTTGGTCTTCTCAAGAACACAAGTCCAAGTTTAGCTTTTAGACCTTTAGAATAACACTGTAATGAGAGCTGTAATTAATATAACAGTTGATATGGTTATGTGCCTAGCCTTGAAGTACTTTATGTTAGCCACTAATTCCCTACCTCTCCTCTTCCAGTTCCATTTCTTTCTTGATCCCTATTAAGTCAGGTTTGTTGAAGTGTAATTTGCATAGAATAAAGTCGGTCTATTTTAAGTACACTTTGGCAAAAAGTTATGTCTACTGTAAGGTTTTCTTCACAGCAAACAGTTCCTTGGCAACTCTTTACAGTCGTAGCCTCCTTCTGGGCCTTGGCAACTGCTGCTCTGTTTATTGTTACTATCATTTTGTCTTTTATAGAATGCTGTCTGTAAATGAAATCTTACAGGATATAGTGTTTTGTGTTCTCTGTCTCTCTGTCTTATCTCTCTCTTGGCCCCTTGAATTTCTGGGCTCAAGCAATCCTCTTGCTCCATCCTCCCCAGTAGCTGGGAAGATAGGCACATGCTACTGAGCCTGGCTCCCCATTTCTTTGATTGCTAAGTAGTATCCTACTGTATGCATACACCACAGTTTATTAGCTACTCATCAGCAGGTAGATGTTTAGTTGTTTCCAGTTTGGATCTATTATAAATATTGTGAAGACACATTTTTATTTCTCCTGAATAAATACCTGAGAGTGAAGTTTCTGAGTGATCTGCTAAGTATACATTTTACTTTATAAGAAATAGTCAGACTTTTCTAGATTTTTTTCATTTGACCCTCATAACAATCTGAGTTACATTTTGTTAATATCCCCAGTTTTTACAGGAAGAAAGTGGGCTTCAAATTGGGTGAGTTGTTCTAGACTTTAGGACTGGGCATGGCAAAATGAAGGTCTCTGTGACACCAGGAATTTGGAATGCTCTCTTATAAGGGTGTGCAGAGAGGTAGTCTTGTTTTATAGTACCACCATGAAGTCAGCATGTTACCGGTCTCCTACGAACCACAGAACCAAACGGTGATCTGGGTGGCCAGTTTTTCATTCTTCTGTCCTAGCTTTGTGGGAATGGGGTTAATTTATTACCTATACTGAAGGCCTAGGGCAGTGCCAGCCAGTAAAGATGTAGTAAGAACTACAGATGGAATCTAGCATTTTTAATAGCCAGACGACTCGGCTGGTAAAAACCCTTCTTGTGCAAACCTGACTGCCTGAGTTCAGTCTTGGGATTCCCTGGTGAAAGTAGAGAATGGACCCCTGAAAGTTATCCTCTGAGCTCCACCTGCACACTATACCGTGTGTGCACCCTCACTCATGTACTCTCTCTCTCTGTTTGTCTCTCTCTGTCTCTGTCTCTCTGTGTCTGTCTTTCTCTCTCTCACACACACACACTCGCACTCACACACACAAAACACTAATTTAAAAAAGTGATTTCCCAGCACTTGGAATGCAGAGGCAGTTAGAGCTCTGTGATTTAGAGGACAGCCTAGTCTACATAGTCAGTTCCAGGCCAGCCAGGGCTACACAGTGAAGCATTGTCTCAAAGAAATATTTTAAAAAGTAAAAATAAACAGGTGAAATTAATTGAAATGATATTTTCTGCTTAATATAATCTAAAATCGTCTTTCAGCTTGAAATCAGCATAAAATTATTGGTACATTTTTATATTCTTTTTGTCATACAAATTTTGAAATATCTTCATAGTGAGTTCCAGGTCACCTAGGGCTATAGGGAGACCCTGTCTCAAAAAGACACCCCTCCCCAAAAATTGAAATCTAATATATATTTTATAACTATAGCACATTGCAGTTCAGACTAGTCTTGTTTTAACTGTTCGATAGCCATATATTGCCATGGTTACTATATTAAGCAGCACAGGTGTAGACATAAAATAATATTTAAATGTATTGCTCTGGGAAGAGGCTCATGTTATGTTACAAATGGGGAAAAAGCAAGGCATAACACATTATATTTAGTATGCTTTCATTTTCGTGAATACTTATACCTGCATATAGTCTCTAATTGCATTGGCCAGTGCCATGATCATTGGATACTTTATTCATTTTTATTTGTTTACTTATTTTGAGACAGGGCCTCACTATGTAGCCTAAGTGGACCTTGAGCTTGCTATGTATCTGGCTGGCCTCAAACTCTTTTTGATCTTTCTGTCTCAGCCTCCTGAATGCTGAGATTACAAGCACATGCCACTGTGCCTTGCTTAGACAACTTTAATTAAAAAATTCAGCCCCTAACACCAGCCATATTTCGAAAGCTCAGTACTGCCATGTGCATAGTGCTGTCTTATTAGATGTTAAACTTTAGATCATTGCTATGTTCTGATGACTTAGCTGGTTGAGAAAGAGTGAGCAAGAAAGCAGTGGTTGCCAGACCCGTGAGCAGCAGGACTGTGAGCCCTGAGTTCTGGAGCCTCCATGACTCTTGACATTAAAGCACAGGAGTAGCTCTTGTTTGTATCTTGGGGAGATTAATAGGAAAATTGGAGAGACACAAAATAACCTCAGTGATGACCATGGGCCATTTTGTACCAGTTGAAATCAACTGCCATTTAAATTGCAGAGTAGCCCGTAAGCCTGACGTTCCCTTCACAAATGTTCATATAGAACATTTAGAACATATAGAACAGTTCAATTAGAGCTCCTTCAGAACCAGTCAAATGTTGATGTTAACATTGTGGAGGAAAAAATAATCTTATTTGCACACAGCCCCTATGGTGCTCAGATTGTATTCTTCCTAGCAGTTTGTGTCTGAGGTAGGACACAGACCATAATGCATAAGAGTATTAATATCAGGAGATTGTTGCTCTGAGCATTCTTTCCCTGCATTTCTATAAGCAGGCGGCATTCTTTTTACTCTGCCTTTACCCTCTCTGTCCCTCCTGACCTGATAGACCGGTTCTGCATGCCTAGCTGACCCGCATTCACTAAAAGGAGGCTACACAACATGAATGAATCTGCTCAAGGTCATAAAATTAGGAGCAGCTGTGCCCTTGGGCCAGACAGTTTGGAGGACAGGGGCCCAGTTCATCCTTGGCACTTCCTAGCTGAGTAGCCGAGTTGAAGGTATTTGTCTGATCTTTGGGCCTTTGTTGGGGATGGAATAACCTGAGGAATACTGGGCAGGGAGTAAGTGTCCCATGGGCTCAGGGGCTATTACTTTCGAGGGGGCTCATGACAGCCTGGTGTGTACAGTCATAGTTGGTTACGAAATTAGAGCTCATGTCTCAGGATTCTTAATATATTCAGGCTGAGTAGAAGAGACGTTGCTGTTGTCAACTCTTGTCCTTGGTGGTAACCATTGCTAAAATCAGAGGCAGTCCTGCTTGACTTCACCACTCATAATTCAGACTTCTTTCTCCTCATCTCTTTTTTTTTTTGAGATAGGGTCTTACATTATACAAGGTGACTTTGAACTCTATGAACTTCTGATTCTCCTGGCTCTACCTCCTAAGTTGTGGGATGACAGGTGTGTGTCACCATACTTAGTCCATGTGGTGCTGGGGATAGAACCTATTGAGCTACATCCCCAGTCCTCACACAATGTTTTATCAGCCGTGATACAAGTCGAAAAGTTAATTTACTTTTCATGTTCTGTCTTCCCAGTCTCCCCAGCAAAATACAAGTGCCAATGGATAATAAAGTGACCAAAAAGCCCCTCAACAAAGGAAAAGAGGAATCAACTGCATTTATCATTGATAGCATAACTGGCTCTTCCACACACTCAGAGAATCTCAGCCCTCAGCACTCAGAATTCCTTATTTAAAGTAGCATGTTTTAAATTACAAGTGCAGTAAAGCAGCAGCCCCCTTTCCCACAGTTCTGGGGATTGGACTCAGTGCCCCCAACAGAATAGCTGGGTAAGTCCTCTACCACTGAGCTAGACTCCTTGCCTACAAACCAACAAACTTTTACAAATTGGTTTTCTTATTCTAAAAGTAATATATGTTCATTGAAGAAAATGTGACAAATATAGAAAAATGGGCAAGAACCTTAGATACTGAGACAGAATAATACTCCCTAGGAAGCGGAAGCTAATGACATTGTTCACCATGCTCAATAGCATGGCTGCTTTTGTTTTTTTCCTTACACACTCCTGGTGTTGCTACTGTCCCTCATGCTGTAAAACATTGATCTGCAGACATCTTGAAAATGAACAGAGATGGCCATTGTCCAGGTGCCTCTCAGTATGCTGTCTCAGATCATCACCACAGCCCTGGTGGAAAGGTATGATTTTGTAGAGCTAATAAACTGAGGCTTGGAAAACTACAAAGTGGTGACTGGGCCGTGAGTCTGGGTGAGCTGACCATTACCCAGTGTTCTCCTGGGCACTAGGACTTCTAGGAGGCCTGTCTTTGAAGTGGTGGAAAGGAGTGGGTAGCAAAGAATGGCCCCAAGAGGGGACACTGCAACCCTGAGAAGTACTCAGGTCAGCTCCAGCTAAGTGTGTAAGAGAATGGGTCTCCTAGGTCCAGAGCCACAGAAGCAGTGGCCCTGCGAGCACATTAGCCTGTCTGCTTTACTTTCTCTCCTAGCTAATTATGTGGTGGGTAGTACTTTGAGTATGCGCGCTCCATTTCTACAGTTTTTCAGGGCATTGTGGCATTTATTGAGCAAGTAAGTGAAAGCTACATTTCATTTAACCACGCTTTTGTTGAGGCATCTTTGGGTACTTTGCTTTCATGTGAGATGGAGTTATTGAGTTCCTGTTTTAGCAAATTATATAATTTTCTTTGGTATCATTTGAGAGTCCCTGTACTATAAAATGCTCAATGAGTTGATTAGTTAACATGCTGAATCCAGGGGCCAGGTGACACATGTCTATGGTCCCAGTGCTTGGAAAGCTGAGGCAAGAGAATCATGGATTCTAGGTCAGCCTTAGCTACACAGTGAGAGACTCTGTCTTAAAAACAAGCTGCATCCATTCTGTAACCATGTCTGAGGTCAAAGGAGTTCAGGGTGCTTTCTTGTAGAATTTCTCCTAACTGGAACATCTGCAGTCCATCAGCGGTCCAGCTCTTTTGCTGGGAGGCTATCATCTAGAGGAGAGAATGCACCTCAAAAGGCCCCAGAACGGAAGGCAGCAGGCTCAAGGTTGTTTTCATTGCAGGGATCAAAGTGGATTTGTGACCTGTTCTTTGTCTATTCTGTGAATAGAGTAAAACTGTAGAATTCTGTTTTATATATAGCAAGCAGGGGAATTTTGTTTTGCATAAAATATACGGTTTATGATCTGGTTAGTTAGACTTCTTAAATGAAGTTCATTTCATGTGGTTGGAAAGGAGATCTACTTGGCTTCACTCACCTGCCAGAATTTACAATAAAGACTGTGGTGGCTCTTCAGATGCCTTTAAAAACCCTTAATATTATCATTTGTTTTAGGGAATTTTTTGCACATTGTTGGACTGCACAGCAGTTGAAATAGAATAAAAGGAGGTTATAGCACTGGAAATCTGAAGATGAAACAGTGATAAGTGATGACTATTTATCAGAACAAGGAGTAATCATTAATTCTGAGTACACTATTAAAGATTATGAGCAACCAGGCAGGTGGCCAGTGAGCTGAACAAGTCATTCTCTTATGAAAATTCCTTAGAAGACCTGGTGTCCTTTAGGGTGATGTTGTCTGCTGCCTGTGAGTCACAGCTGTTGTGCCATGTGACTCGAAGTCTGAACATTAAAAAATTTTTTGAGTCCAAGTCTTATTGCATAGGTAGGCTGGCTTGAGACTCATGATCCTCCTGCCTCATCCTTCAGACTGCAAGCATTATAAACATGTACCAGCTTGCTGAGCCTGACTTAACTTGCTACCTTCCTTCCTTCCTTCCTTCCTTCCTTCCTTCCTTCCTTCCTTCCTTCCTTCCTTCCTTCCTTCCTTCCTTCCTTCCTTCCTTCCTCCCTCCCTCCCTCCCTCCCTCCCTCCCTCCCTCCCTCCTTCCTTCCTTCCTTCCTTTCTTCCTGAGACAAGGTTTTACTTGTGAAGCGCAGGCAAGCCTTAAACTTACATTCTCTTGCTTGAGCCTTCCTGAACAAGCATCACCACCCCTGACTTGAACATTAATTCTTTTATAGTGCGTATAAGGCGTATAAGTCTGAGACTTAGGAGATCTCTTGGTGCTTTTCTTGAAAGTACCATTTAATTCTACCTAGTTGTTTTTGTGTAGGCTTCCTCCTTCCCAAGGGTACAATCAGACAACAAATACCCTTCAGCAAGTATTTGCTTTGTCTCTGCTGTTGACCTTACTCTGTGCTGGGTGGGATCTGGAACACACAAAAAAGTGTGATTCTAGCCCTTTAAGACCTTAATGCAGTTGGCAAGATCCATCTCCCCAAACAGATACGGTGCAAAAATAACAGTAATATATTTAAAAAGGTGCACATCCCAGATTTTGAATATTTGGAACAACTAACTGAGAGGAACGAAGCATGTATATTTAGGATATAAGGTGTCTGATAGAGAAGGGATTAAATAGAAAGAAAAGGTTAGGTCAGCATGGTCCAGAGGTAGAAGAATGTGGAAGGTAGGCTGGGGAATTTGGGGTTATCCTGTGTCAGTGGGAACAATAGAAAGTTCTGGAACAGAGAAGTATCATTATAGTGTTTGTCTTGTCAATACCTGTGTTCAGTGCAGACAAATGAAATCAGTAACTCTGAGAAGTAGGACCCAAGTGAGCACAGGAGTCTTTTTTCTTAAGTTTTCTAGGTGATTCTAGAGTGCAACAGTTCAGACTTTCTGCTTTAGTGTATCTATAAAATCTTCCAAATAGCTACCTGTAGCTTTCTCTTCTGTAAATATCTGGGTAAATTTAATAGCTGCGCCTTTTTAAAAGGAACAAGTCATATGCTTGAAGCTCATGAGCCGGTTTCCTTAAACCTAGCCTTTAGCTCCTTTAACACATTTCTGTCAAAGCTGTTTGTGCTTGTCACCTTACTGAAGTAAAGTTTTCCTAAAATCTTGTCAAACCAAGTCAACTTTGAATGCCAGCCACTGTATGATGAAATCTAAAATACACCTGTCCTTGATTTAGGAGGCAGGGTGCCACACACAGGCACCAAGAAGAATCTGAGCAGACAGGCCACCTTGATTTCCCAATTTTGTCTTTTATCCTAAGAACGTACCCTCAGCTTGCATGGCAGTACATGTCTGTACTCCCAGTGCTCAGGAGGCTGAGATAAGATGATTGCAGGTTTAAGGTCAGCCTCGTTATATAGAGAGACCTGTTTCAAAAGCATACAAGTCATATCCTCTAGTTCAAACCCATTTCTAAATGACTGTGCATTCTTCACTGAATGTAAACATAGAAATAGACAGTTTTTCTTGAGTGTTTGTGTCTTAATTTCTTAATTTTTATGTGTATCAATGTACTGTCTACATGTGTGTAAGTGTACCCATGTTGTACATTGCCTGTGGAAGTCAGAAGAGGGCATTGGATTCCTTGGAACTGTAGTTACAGGTGGTTGTTAGCTACCATGTGGGTACGGGGACTTGAACCTGGGTCCTCTGCAAGAGTAACTAGTGCTCTTAACCACTGAGCTATCTCCCCAGCTGGGGGTCTTAATTTCTGAAGGTTCCATGTCACATAAAACTTTTATTAAACAAATATGGTATGCTTTCTCCTATTAATGCCAGTTACAAGGGGAGGTGAGGAAACATTTGCTTCTCTAGAACAACAGATCGAAATTTGTGAAGATACTGCTAAAGGAGTGCTGAGAGGGATATTTAAGTGTCAAATGCTTATATAAAAAAGGAGAATAGCACCCAGTCAACAATTTCAGCTGTACCTCAGAAGCCAAAGAAAAGCAGAATGATACTTGTAGAGCAAGCAGAAGGAAGCAGGCGTAGACAGGAACAGAAATTAATATAACTGAAAACAAACAAAAAGAGAAAAACAGTCAAGCAGATGATTCCCTCTCCACTTTGTCTCTGTGGAATGTTCTTCTCTATCTCTGGCAAAGGTTGATGTCATTGACTCAAAATGCTAGGGACTAGAAGATTCTGAATGTCAGATCTGGGGATCTTAGCATAGTATTGCTTCTTGAGTACCCAATACTGAAAATTCAGAATACTCCAAAATCTGAAACTTTGCCTTCTCAGTGCTAGGGGTCAAACCCAGGGTATATAAGGTATCTAAGTGTTGTACCAGTGGGCTGCATCCTCAGACTCAAAATCTGAAGCTTTTTTTTTTGATAGAACTTCTCTATGCTGGTCTAGTGTCATTACTAGTCATCTGTTTCAAAATCTTGGCTCATCTTAAATGCTTATTTTTCCTATGTAAACTTTAGACTTATCTAATTATAGAAATCCTAGTTGATGTTTTTAATTTTTATTTATTTAAATTTAATTTTTGTGACTTGAAACTTCTTTTTAAAAATATAGTCTCACTGTGTAGCCAACGTTGGCCTTGAACTGGTAATCTTCCTGCCTTGTATGTGCTGGGCTTACAGAATGCTGTGAGTATAAGAATGTGTTATCAACTTGTACTCAAAAATATTTTAGATCTCAGAGAAGTTTTTTTGATTTTCAGATTAGAGATGTTCAACCTGTAATTTTTTTTGTGCTGAGGAATATTTAAATCTATTTTCACATTTTTTTGAGACAGGATCTCACTCTACATATATATACATATATATGTATGTATACACATATATACATACATATACATACGCACATACACATATATATACACACATGCACGCGGGTTGGCCTCAAACTCGTGCTTTTCCTGCCTCTGTCTCCTGAGTGTCTGGTTTATAGGCCTGAGATTTCAGGCATATGTCACCATCTGGCTAAGTCTGAAACTTTTTGAATATGATGTCAGTGCTCAGAATGTTTTAGATTTTGTATTTCACGATTAGAGATGCCCAGCCCATCATTTTCTTGGCTCTGAAGTCTTACATTTATCTGGTATCCACCTCATTCTTTTTTTTTTTTCCTATTTGAAACAGAATCTAACTATATAGCCTAGACTGGCCTCAAACTTGTCTTTTTCCTGTCTTAGTCCCCCTAATGCTGGGATTCCATGACCACCATGGCTGACTCCCCCCACCCCAGTGCTGAGGATTGAACCCAGAGCCTTCTTCATGCTACTTGAGTACTTGACCACCAAGCCACATCCTCAGCCCACTTACTCTTTTATCTTATAGTTAAGATTCTTTTTCTTCCACTACTTTTAGGAATATATCATCCGGGTACAAAGAGGAATTTCTGTGGAAAACAGCTGGCAGGTAAGCTTTTTTTTGTCTGTTAGAAAAAAATGTTTAAACTTGTGGCCCAAACTCTGTCTCCAACTGGCTAAAAATCTGGGAGTCAGAATATTTATATGTTATAAATCATGTTTTTTTTTTTTTAAGTATAACCCTTTAGCTTTTAAAAAAAGTATTAAAAATTGTGTGTGTGTGTGTGTGTGTGTGTGTGTGTGTGAGAGAGAGAGAGAGAGAGAGAGAGAGAGAGAGAGAGTGTATTGACTGCATATATCTAAGTGGACCTGGAGGTCATGCAATGCCCATGGAGGTTAGAAGAGGCGTCAGATTTCCCTGGAACTGGAGTTATTGTTAACCGTCATGTGGTGCTGGGAACCAAACCTGGGTCCTCTGCAAGAGCAGTCAGTGCTTTTAACCACTGAGCCATCTCTCTAGCCCCTAGAGAAATTATCTTTTGATTATGTGTATATGTATGTGTTTGAGTGTGGGTTTGTCTATATGTGTAAAGTGCCCATGGAGACCAGAAGAGGGAGTTGGATACCCTGGAGCTGGAGTTACAGGCATTTGTGGGCTGCCAAACCTGAGTGCTAGGAACCACACAATATGTACTCTTAACCCCTGAGCCATTGATCCAGCTCCAAGCCTTTAGCATTAAGACAAGTATTATAAAAAAAACTTTTCTGTTCCTAGCAGTTTGATTAAATCATATATGGTACTACCAGGAAGAATATCTAGAATCTTGTTCTCTAGCTCAACCCAGAAGATTAGTGTTGAGTCCACCAGGTAGAAAGTGCCCTGAATATTGTGCAGCGTAACCACTACATCTCATGGACACTCAAGTCCACATGTGGTGCTAGCTCCTCCACTGTCCTTCCTGAGGTCTCGGACTCTGCTTTCATCTGTGCTGACCTCAGAGAAAGCTGAAGGTCTTTCTTACCCCAGTTGCCTTGCAGAGGGTGGCTGAATTCTATATTCTGTTTCTTTCTTGTTTTAGTAATTATATTTGCTATACTACTTGGCTCCAAAAATCTAACCTTGTGCTTTATAGCCTCAAACCCTAGCTCTCAGCTTAGGCAGTCTCAGACGACAGTGGCCCAAAATTGGTCATTCCTTTACCTAGAATTTCAAACTGCTTTTCATTTGAATATTTGTTACATTTCTTATCTGTTGAGTGTTTAACTCATTGATTTAAGCACATTACTCTTTAAAACCATTCCTTTGTAGCAGTATTGTCCCTGTTTTACATTTGAGAGATTAGTGCTATCTGAGGCCACACTAGACTTTTGGTAGAATAGAGCTGAAATTTGCATGTTCTCTGTAGTTAAGCACTGTTCTGCTATGTGCTTTCTTGTTGCCAGGGGTGGACTCACATAGAATTTTTTTGGTATTTTTGGCAAGCGGTGTCCTATTAGAATTGTCAAGCCTAGATAATAATTTTCTAAATCTACTACATATAAGCCTGGACTTTTTAACAAAAATGGATACTTGGGTTCCAACTGAATTAAATTTTCCTTAGGTTCTAGGTCATATCCAGGTAATTCTTCTGCATACTAATATTTGAGAACCACTGATAAAGTCTAACTATTCAAAAACAAAATGATTTCCTTAGTAGGATTTGGCTGTGTTGTAATCAGTGGTATATGCACAACTAAGAAAGTACATAGACAGTGGAGGAGTACTGTCAGTGAAGAGGCAAGGCAGCCCTACCACAGCTATAGTCTTAGGGGAGGTGGCACTTTAACTGGGTAGAGTTTTACCCCTGACATGGACAAATGGCCTCAAGCTGTCTGCCTTTTGTTCTCATTTAAGCTCAGCAAAACTTTGTTTTCTTTTGTAAATTATTACTCCGTCCCTCCATGTGCTCAGTTAATAAGAAAGATATTGGAAAGGCATTCTGACCTGAAAACCAACAACCTTTTTTGGTTTAAATCACTTATTGATGCCTTATGTGTTGATGCCAGTTTCCTGCAACCCAGCCAACCTCTGAATACTGCTAGGTCCACTTTCTGGGCCTGTTGAGCCAAACAAGTAGCAACAGGACATTTTACTCAGCACAGTGCTTAGCTCCAGAGTGCCAGAAAATACCAAGTAAGGAGGTGGAAATCGCTAGCTTTGCTGAATCAAAACACCACTGCCTTGTCTCTTACAGATTGTTAGAAGATACAGTGACTTTGATTTACTGAACAACAGCTTGCAGGTAAATATTTCAAAACTCCAATGACACACACATTAATTCCTTATGATGTCTTACTGGTTAGAAGTGGTATGTTTCTCAGTTTTCCGTTATTATAATACCTCAGATAATCAATTTATCAGGAGGAAAGGGTTGTTTTAGCGCACAGTTTGGAGGTTTCATTCCATGATCAGTTGGTGCTGCTACTCTTTCAGGTGGAAACCTGTGATGGAGCAAAACCATTTATGTGTGGCCAGAAAGCAGAAAGAGAATGGCCAGAGAGTGCAGTCCCCTTCAAGGGCACATCCCCAGTAACCTAACAATCTGCCAGGCCCTGCCTCATAAATGTTCCATTGCCTTCCAGTAGACTACCCTGAGGACCTAGTCTCTGACACCTAATGGAGCTTTGAGGGGCATTCGAGATCCAAACTGTAGCAAATGGAAATATCATGAATTAAAAAAATCAGCAAATTTCCCTGTCAAAATTCATACTTTAAACAGATGATGTGTGGCTCTAAAGTAAACTTCTGGGAATAAGCACGTGATTCCTAACAGTCACTTTGCAACTGAATACCTTTGTGAGAGACTGTGTCCTCACCATAGTCATAGGTGCTGATGGATTACCTCCTTTGGCAGATTAGGACTGACTGCACAGGTTGCTAGAGTTCATGTGGATGGTGGTCTTTAACTTCAGGTTAAAGTTCATAGGTGCTGGGGCTCTCCCCTGTGCTTTCTGGGCTGTGCGGTCAGCACTGCAGATCAACATTAAACAGGGACAGTAGAGACTCAGCCGTTTGCTGTTTATTTCTCTTAAGTACACATTTCTAAATCCCTTTGATTTAAATGTTCTAACACAGTGGCCATAAGTTAAAAAAGGAAGTGCTGCAAAGAATTTGTCTGAAAATAACAGCTAATGCCAGTAGTGATTTAAGGCACTGAGAAAAGCTTTGACACCCTCCAAAAAAATCTGACCATGTCAGCCATCTCTCTTCATGCCTATTGGTCTTCAAGTGCCATGGATAAAGACTCTCCAGCCTGTGTTATTCCTCAGATTTGCCTGGTAATAGAAACTAACCCTTTCAACCTGAGCCAGAGTGTTTAGCTGATAACCAGATCTGCTAGGAGGTAAAGAACTATTCCCTTCATTGGCAAGCTAGCCATCATATATATTCTGGGTGACTGCTGATGTCTGCCAAGGTCAGGAGGAATTCTGGGTGGACGAAAGCATAATGCTTCCTTTCCTTCATAAGGCCATGTTTTGTCAGACCAGAAAAAAGCATTGTTAGAGTCCAGATTTTAACATTATTTACTGCTAAAAGCCCGAGCACTTTATTTTCCCTCTGCAACTGACCCAGGAATCTGCAGGCCTTTATGTAGTTGCTGTGTTTGTTATGCATTAGATTCATGCTGTATTTATATTTTTTAAGGGTTGAGGATTGAATCCAGGGCTTAAATGCTGGCAAGTACTCTACCAATGAGTCTCTCACCAGCTCCCCTGTCTTTTTTTGTTTGAGTTTTAGTATTGCCAGTTTAAATCTCTAGATAACAAACGTATTGTTATGTTTTATCCTTATGATGAATTTTCGTTACTGATGGTCTCTCTTGATTCTTTAGTGTATTTTAATAGCTTATTCTTTGCACTTAAGACAAAAGCTAGGCACCAAATGCAGTTTGTTCCAGTAGGAGGTTTTTTCTTATTCCTTCATGCACTGGTCCACGTGTGTTTCTCAGTGGTAAGAACACAGTGGGAATTAACACTGAGCCTACTATGAATTTCTGTCTTTGTGCCCATATGAACCTTTGCTCAGTATTAGAGAAGAAGGTGTGATCTTTTTACAGCATCTTTTTGCTACAGCTAAGTAAGAATTATGGGAGAAATAATTCTATAAATTGAAGTTGCTTAGAACTAGCCTTTGACACTGTGGTAGGAGGTTAAGAGAAGTGTTTTATCTTCTCTTTTCTTCCTCTGGGGATATAATGTTGAATCTTCATGACTGTCAATTGTGCCTTATTTACTTTATATTTATTGTTATTATTTTTAAGACAGGGTCTTGTCATGGAGCCCTGGCTTGTTTAGAACTCACTGCATAGAGCAGGCTGGCCTCTGCCTCCCAAGTGTTGGGAATCCAGGTGTACACCATCATGCTTAGCCAATTGTGGCCTACTTAATAAAATAGTTTTATTTTTTGCTTGTAATTTTCCTTTTTAAAATTGGCATTTTCAATGTGAATCTTATTTCAGGTGCAAATATCCATATAGTATACTAGTCTGTGGGAGGTTTTTTTTTTTTTTTTTTTTGAGACAGGGTTTCACATATCTTAGGCTGGCCTCCAACTCATTGTGTAGCCTAGTATAACACTGAACTGAACTGATCCTGCTTCCATCTCCCAAATGCTGGGATTGCAGAAACAGGCCACCACATCTGGCAGTGGGAAATTTCCCTTAGTTCAAGTAAACAACAGAAGAAAGCACATGAAGCTTTTTGGCAGCAAAGTAACTTCAAAACAATTTCCATAAAACAGACCAAAAAGACTCCCAAACCACAGAATGAAACTGTGACCATGGTTTTGAGTATCTGATTACTCTCCAAATAAATGAATTCCTGCTGAAGAAAGAGAAAGGTAGTCCATGTATGGAGTCGATTTGAGTCCAAAAAGAATGTACCATATGAAAATAACGGTGCAGAATGTGTACTTAGATGCCATGTGATAAAATCACATGAAATGTTTAGGAAAAAGAGATTGGCAGGAGTTATTCCAAATGTTAATGATGATGATCCCCAAGTTAGGAGGATTTTGGGTTGAGGGTTTTTTTTCTATTTTTTTTTTTTTGTAGCATTTGGTACTTTCTAGTTCTGTTCAAACTCATGTAAACTAAGAAAAATAGAAAAAATGTTTGTTTTCCAAATTTTTATGGTGATCATATTTCACAGAAACAACAGAAAACTCAGTGCCATATTTTAAATAAATGCAGCGTCAAATTAGCAACCATCTAGAGAGACACAGCATGCAACAAAGAAAGAAAAAAGGAGCAGGTGGTTGAAGTGATTCAAGCTGGGCAGAGAGAAAGGAACCTCAGTTTTGTCTTTTAGACTGGTCTAAAAACCCAGTCTCTGGCCTGGTGTTAGACCTTGTGTCAGTCATTTCTTCTCTTAGATCCCATTCTCCCCTTTCAAATGAAGAGTTTGAACTTGGTGACTTCTGAGGTCTCTTATAGTACATATGTTTTATGATTCAAATTTTACTGCCCATTTTTGACCTTGGAGAATTTATTGTGTGCTGAGATAAATTAAGGATTTGTTGAGAGTTTAGAACTCTGTAGGACACTTACTGGCATATGATTTAAGGTAATTTGCATATCATGAAGATCTAATAATGGAAGGGAGTAAGGAGAAACAGCAGTTTGGAGCCTTTTACTTTCCAAATAAAATGTAGTTTCCAGATAAAAGTTCACCTCCTGATTTAAAAAAAAAAAAAGTACTTTTCTTGAAACTTGTGCAGTTTGTCATGTAACTTAGAAGCTTCTAGGAGGCCAGAGGGTGCGCTTCAGTCTCTATCTTGGAGAATATCTCCCTTTGCATTACTACTCTGAAGTAGTTGTGAATGAACCTCGGGATGGCTCTCCTGGCTTTGGTTCCCCTCCCTCTTCTTTAAAGGAGCTCAAGAAGGGAACACATAGAACACATGAAAGGGTCAAGTTATAAAAGTGAGGGTATGTCCTGACTTGAAGTCATCAATGTGAAGGTGGCTAAGGCACCAGTGGCTTAGTAACGACCCTTTATGTGCCATTCTTTTCCCCTCCCCTCTAATTAGTCATTCTAGTTCTAAAGTTTATATTCTGTGACTAGGAATCATTGTGGAAGTCACAGGAGAGAGCCAAAGTAGTGAACAAATGTCTCTTGAATGCTAATCTTTTTAAAGACAAGGTTTAAAAATTAGTACCCCTTGCTGTTTTAGTGCTTTGGGGAATATTTATTCCTCTCTGACATAGCAGGGACAGTATAATCACAGCTGTTGGGAAAGAAGTCTGATGATTTGGGATAAGTGATAGGATGTCTGGGCAGATCAGTATGTTTTCCTAGTATGAAATGAAATTTCAAAAAATAGATTGGGGTCTAAGGAAATGACTCAGTGGGTAAAGTGCTTGCCATGCAAATGTGAGGACCTGAGTTCAAGTCTCTAGAACCCACATAAAGCCAGGTGTGACAGCACCTATTTGTAATTCCAGTGCTCCTACAGTGAGATGGGAAGCAGCTTGAGGACTAGTTAGCCTGGCATATGCAGTAGGAAAACAAAAAGACCACGTTTCAGACAAGGTGGAAGGTGAGGACTGATACCTAAGGTGTTCTTTGACCTCTACGTGTGCACAGTTGAGTATACACACATACACACAAACACACACATGCATGCACACACCATGCACAAGTATGAAAAAAAGGGAAGAAAGGGAGGGAAGGAGAGAAGAAAAGAAAGGAAGAAAAAGAAAAAAGAAAGAAAATGCATTGGTTGAACCTTGGCATTTGCACCATTCACGACAGACATTTTAGGCAGGGAATGTAGAATTGGTAGAGTACTTTCCTAGCATGGTTGAAGACCTAGGTTCAGTGTCATAGTACTGCATAAAATAAGGTGTGATGATGCACTTGGGAAGTTGAAGCAGGAGGCTATCCTCAAACATCTATCAAGGTCATCCTTAGCAACTTAGAGTTTGAGGCTACCCTGTCTCAAAACCAAAAGACATTTTCATCAAATTCAGGCTCATATCCAACCATGAATGGAAAATAGTTAAAATATTTGGGGTTTGAACTCAATATCTCCATTTGGGATAATGTAGTATTCAGTTGGTTGTTGTTGTATGGACCATGTAGGCATGTAGGTTCACAACAGGAAATGGTAGATTTTAAAACCTTGCTTCATAAGCAAAAGGAATTTTCTTTCTTTTGTAAAAAGTGTAGAAGGAATAGGGAATGAATGTTATAAACACTTCACAGTAGAGAATAAAAATTAACAACCTGAGATTGTTAGCCAGTAGGGATGAGTCATTTTGGAGTTTTCATGCCCGCGTGAGTATATCCTGTATTTACACAAAGTATCTTGAGTGTATAAAAAATAAAACAGTGTTCTACAGTTTCAGAAAATGTTTTATAAAAAGGACACACGTTACCCTCGCGTTAATACTTTCTGCCCTTGAGCAAAAAAATCAAATAGTCATTGGTTTGCTTGTATAATGGCTCAGTGAAGTGCTTTGTTCTAAGCATGCATTTTACTTGTCTAATAAACTACAGTCACTTCTTGACCTTTTTACTAAGATTAAGTGAAGAAACTTCAAGTAGGTAAAGCGTAGTTGTATGAATAAGGAAAACCACCTGAAATTTAAATATTTTATCTGGCAGTGAATTATGCTTTGATAAAAAATTTATACTACTTGTGTCTGACATATTTTCATTATTATGATGGAGAGATAGGCAACTTAGAATTGTTAGCCAATCTCTTTTTTAAAAATTATTATTATGTTTTATATCAACTTCAAGGTATTCATTTGGTTGGGTCATTGTTGCTTGAAAAATCTAGAGTGGAACCTCTTAGGTTTGCCCATGTGAGGAGCTTCCATTGCATCTTCTTCCTGAATTTAAGATGCCCTGCCCTTCTTTTTAGATCTTACCCTCAATCAATATCCATGCCACTTGGACTGCATTCTTTTAAAAAAACAAGTATCAAATAGCACCATAGCACTGCTCTTTGAACGTGACTTTGCTCACTGAATTAAAGTGCAAATCTGATGCTTTGTTTGTATGTTTAAAAATAGACTCAGGCATTTAAATGACCTGGAAATGATCATGGACTGAGCACCTGCATTTACTTTTTCTTCTTCCCAGCTTCTGAAAACCAACACTTTAAGCTGAAAATCCAAAGGTTGAGAGCTCAAAATTAATCAGATGTAAGAGGGCAAAATTCTGAGAAGGGAGGCAGATAATCTCATCGATTCCCCATGTACATCCCAGAATCTAAAAAAAGTTTAGTAGTTGATATAAATGTAGCTGTTAGGCATGTCATTCACCTAGTGTAAAGATGATAATGCATTCACTAAAATTATCTAAGACTAGAGACAGGACATGTATGAATTAAGGTCAGAATTGTGAAAGAGAACTTAATCCTCATCTTCCATAATGAAAATTTACAGTTACTGCCTTCCTATAAGTGAAAAAATCAGGATATAACAATATAAACATTCCCCCAAGGGTAAACAGTCAGTTGAAAGGACTGATAGGTCTGTCTTGGGAAAGAATATGGATATATCACCTGGTAGCAGGCATTGTGAAGGGTGCAGTGCCTCAGGCCACCAATAATAATTTAAAAAAATGTGTATAATATATATGTGTATATATATATATGTATATTTGCTCTTGGCATTATGTTCATATGTGACTTTGGTAAAAATGAAAGAAATTCAAAGTTACTATGCTTAATATAGAATTTTATCAATTTTAAGATGCATAGTTTATATACTTATTTATAATATCACCAATATTAGGCTGCATCTTGGTCTTTGAACTGTGATGGCGTGGGTTCTGATATTATCTGTGGATGACATGAGTTTAGCTCCCTTCTTCTCTTCTTCACGTTACCTTCTTTTCTTTCTTTCAGATTGCAGGTCTAAACCTACCTCTTCCTCCTAAAAAATTGATTGGAAACATGGATCGTGAATTCATAGCCGAGAGGCAGAAAGGCCTTCAGAACTATCTTAATGCTATCACAACAAATCACATCTTGTCTAATTGTGAGCTGGTTAAGAAGTTTCTAGATCCAAACAACTATTCTGCAAACTACATTGGTAAGGAAAGGGATCTGTGAACTATTAGTCATGTGAAGCACTAACTTAGCAAGAGATAATGTATGTGAGGGAAACTCTACTTCTAGATGGTGATATGTGCGTGTTTGTAATAAGGTAGTATTTCTTCACAACAACTTAGCTGGTTGTAATTGTCCATTTATAAGAGACAACGTTTATAAGATTTATAAGAGGAATATAATTTACTGCTAGAATGTTTAATATGTCTGAATAGAGAAAATGTGGAAGAGAAATGATCATGTCTGTATACTTACAGTCTGTCTTTGTTGTCATCCCTGTCAGAATAGAGCAGATAATCCATAGTAATATATATAGCAATCATAATAAGCTCTGGTTTTGTGTCTACAGGATATCATCTGTAGAAATTTATCTTAAATGTAGCAGTGATTCAGAAGGGCCCTTTCTGTGTCTTCCCATCTGCTCCCGAGACTCTTCCAGTGCAAAGCACAGAGGTAGCTACCCTGAATCAGGGCCCCACTGGTGATGTGGGGTACACAGGGCTTTTGTTCCAATACTGATTGCACACAAAGTCAGCATCAAATACCTAAGCCTTTATCAGCTGAAGGAAGAACTTACCGTCTAATATACTCTGGTAGGGCCTAGCAGAGACCAATAGAAACCACAGTAGACCTGATTTAACAGAATTCAACTGATTGGTCAAGGCTTAGCTTGCTTTAAGGCTTTGCAAATGGAATGCTGTTAGTTAATTTTCTTGGTAAGGGAATAGATACTGTCAAATAACTAAGTCTTTAAAAATACTGTTTTAAGTTAGGCTCATTCCTATAGCCCCAGGACTTGAGAGGAGGATTGCTGCCAGTTCAAGGCCAACCTGAACTACATTGTAAGTTCTAGGCCAACCTGTGCTAGAGTGAGACCCTGCCTCAGAAACCCTAAACAAGCAACCCCCTCCCAAGAAACCCCCCCCCAAAATCCAAACTTTTTTTCAAGTAAGTAGGTGGAATCTTTTTATTCTGTTTGAAAGAAGGGGAACTAGAGGTCTGCTTGTTGGCAGACACCAAACTTTTCTGCACAGCAGATTCATTTGAGGAGGGTTAAGAAATCCTGATGCTTAGGCTGTGTGTGTGTGTCCATCAGATTCTCTGCATGTAGTTTGAGAAGCTCCCCAGATGACTCTATTATGCAGCTGAGTTTGAAAGACTCAGCTCTCAGACTTGATACTCACAATGTAGTTCTCTGACCAGGTAACAGTGGCATCATGGGAGCTTGTCCACAGTGCAGAATTGAGATCCTGTCTCAGACTTGCTGGATCAGGATCTGATTTTAATAGGTCATCAGGTGATTTGCATATACATTGTAATGTGAGAAACCTTGCTCTAGAATATGTTTTCCATCTTTCAGTGGGAATGTCAATGCAGGGATGAGGAAAATCTTTTCCAGAATCTAACCAAGAAAAGTAAAGTTTATTTCAAACCTGTATTTACTGTAAGTTCCAAAATGAAGCATTGAATTGTTAAAAAGATTCCATCTTCCCCTCTCTAGCTTTAAGACCTGGTACCTAAGACTGGAACTGGGAAGAGCTTCAGTTCTTTGGCCATCTTTTGAGGCTTTCGTTTCTCCATTTCTCACCTTGACTTTCTCCAGATTGTCGGCAGGTCACTTGGATTGCTTTAATGAGTCAGCCCCAACTCAGCCTTGCTTATGTCTGTCAGCATTATCTCCTGTGGGTGTCTGCTCATGCTCTTCTGAGGTGTAGTGCACATGTAATGATGCCATTCATTCAACCAGTATCAGGGACCTGCCACACTGTGTGCTAGGGCAGGCAAGTGCTGGGGTCATCATGAAGTACACGTGTTCCATGCTTTCAAAGAGCTTGGACCAGAAGAATGATGATTCACATGGTGTGAGCACTAGAAGGCATCTTGGGCTGTTGTATCAAGACTAATCATTTTATTATGTGTGTGTATCCATGTGTGTGCAAATAATGTGTGTGTGAGTGCATATGGAAGCCAGAGGTTGATGTCCAGTGTCTTCTTCCACTTTATTCTTTTAAGACTGAGTCTCTCACTGAACCCTAAGCCTGCCATTTTGGCTCGCTGGCTGGTCAGCTAGCTGCAAGGATCATTTTATCTTTCTTTCCCCTGTACTGGGATTATAGGCACAAGCTTATGCGCCTGGCTTTCTACATGAATGCTGGGAATCAAACTTGGACTCATGCCTGTGTGGCAGACACTTTATTGACTGGTCTACCTCCTCAACCCCAACTATATTATTTTATAGATGAGGAAACCAGGGTCCCCAGAGAGGGAGGGCCTTACTTAGCCTTGCACGTTTCTGTGACAGTAGTCTTGATATTTTCAGTTTAAAATACTGTTTGTCCTGGAAGTTTGTCTGATCCATTTTTCTTTCTGTTGTACCCTACCTCCAGTTGTTATTGTCTTTGCTCTTTTTCCTCTCCCACAGCAGGGCTGATGGTCAGGAGTGCAAAGCAGATGTGCCCAGGGTATAAGAAGGTCACTAGAAATTCCCACCAGAATCTAATTGCTCAAGAGTCCAGCCACTATTTAGAGGGCAGAGTCCTGAGATGAAACAGTAGGTGAGGGGAACTGATTTATTTCCACCTTTGAATGAAATATCAGAATTTGTCTTGCCTCCAGGCTGATTCGCTGTCTGTACCAGGAGAGGGAAGCACGGGCCACCTCCTCCTGCCAGCTTGACTAAACCACTCTTGAAACTCACAGCATGGCCCCTGGTTCCCTGGGCCTCTCAGCACATCTCCCAACATGTTGTACCTCTCTAAGTAGGGTCAGGTCTCCCAGTGTGGGTAAGGCCTCTGCCTCTTAGCTTCCAAATTATCTGCAGTTACTGCCTTACTTTACTTCAGCAAGATTTGTATTGAATCAGTATTGAATTGGTGGCCAGAATCAGCACAGCTAATTTTCCTGGTCTTGCTCTGACTTGGGTGAGAATGTCTTGTTTTGGAGGGACTCTGCTGCAACCTGAGTTGGGAGGTGGGGGGTAGTTCTAAAACCCAGAATTCCTTGATTGGTAGGATAGAAAGAGGGAGGGTCTGGTTTGAGGATTATATACAGGTGTTCTAGAGGAACTGTAGGCCGTTCTGCAGCAAGATTCAGCAGATTAGAGATCTGGACTCCCATTACAGGGCTGGAAGAGTCATCGCATGGGGCTGGGATATAGGAGTTCAAAGGCTATGTTCAGACAGGGACCTGGTTTCTCCAGCTCTGTGGAAGATGGGTGAGAAGGGGCTAAGGGCTTGGTTTTGCATTTCCTGCCTTTGGCCTTGGTTTCCTCGCACTTAGTAAGCAGTGGTTAGTGTGTCCCCCACACCATCCCAGATGTGTCAGTCACTGCTAAAGAAATAGCAAAATTTAAAAATATGTAATAAAAATAAACTTTATTAAAGAGAAGAAATAAATAGTAGGCAAGTATCTCCCCTTTCTTTCGTTTTTTTTTTTTTTTTTGAGACAAGATCTCACTATGTAGCCCTGTCAGGCCTGGAACTCACTATGTAGACCTGGTGGCTATCTTCAAACTTAGAGATCCACCTGCCTCTTCCTCCTGGGTACAGAGATTAAAGGCATGTGCCACCAGACTTGGCTTATAAATGCCTTCTTTTTCATGACCTTCATGTTCTGATGAGAGGTTCCACATCCATTGACCACATATTCAATCTTTAAGTCTTTCTTTATCAAATAATAATTTGAGCGCCTATTATATGTGCCAAGTGCTATATATATAATAAGGGTAAAGGAATAGTTCACCTGACCCCATGGCACTTATATAAGGAGATTGCTCTGTTACAGGGTAAACAGGGAACCTGGTTGCACCTTGGCACAAGGGATGGGGTGAAGGTTGGAAGGTGCAGACGATCTAGAACTGGAGATGGAAGAAGGCTTCCCAGAAGAGGTGATGCAGACTTTGGAATCTGAGGGTCCAGTGGAGGTTAGCAGGCCTGGAGGCAGGACCCAGTGCTCCAGGAGAACAGCTCAGGGCGAGTGGGATAGGGGAGAAGTGTTTCCAAAGGGCTCTGGGCTTTATCTGAGTAGGCTTCCAGCTGGAGTTTATAGTGCAGTAGAAGAGAGCAGTCTTAATTCAGGACACACTGGGTAATCCCACAAGAGACGCACAGATGCAGTACTGGACATCTATAAAGAGAGAGAACGGCAGATGTGGTAGCAGTGTATTACGACTCAACCTAGAGCTTTAGCTGGACCTGAGGGAATATGCTGAGTGCTTGGGTAGGCCACTTTTGAGGGGACGTGGTAAGCAGAGCTCAGATTGCAGACATTGTAGGCCATGAAACCAGGAAGGAAAGGCAAGCCAGAGCTAGTTGAACACTGCATTTAGCAGCTTGGTATTGATTTGGTAAGAAGTGGGGAGCCAGGAAAGGCTTCTAGGCCAAGGAGTAGATGTTTACAATTGAAATGTGTGGAGGAGTCTGAGAAGAAAGAGCATTGACACTGGAAGCTTATAACCATGCAATTTGATGATAAATAATAGTTCAGAGGCAAGAAAATTTCCTTTCTATGATTCTTTGACCAACAAGTTTAAAAAAAAAGTCCAGTTCCCAGTTCTGAGTTTATCAGCAACAATCTGCCATGTTCTGTTGCTCACTGCTATTTCCCCTTCCTACAGTGCGTGTGGTGCACAGTGCCATACACTAAGTTGTTGATCAGTGATTTTTGTAGGCAATTATGAGTCACCTTTAATTTTGAATAATTCCTAGTTTGTCTAGAAGTGAAACTGTAGTGCAGTAGGAAATTATTTTTTCATGTTCTTCTCACAGTTGGCGTGAATAATTATTTTCACCTAAAATAATTTCTTTTTGAGTTGGGCATGGTGGTGCACACTTTTAATCCCAGCACTCAAGAAGCAGAGACAGGTGGACCTCCGTGAGTTCAGGTCCAGCTTTCAGTATGGTAATTCCCTCATGCCTCCCCAGTCTCTTTGGAATGCAGTTAAGGCTGGGCAGAGGTGAAGTTCCACAGTGCTTTGGAAAGATTGCCATTTGCTCTCAGGGATCTGGAATGTCTTCATTTATTTGCTGTACTGAGAGGAAATGGTGACTAAAAAAGGTTGTTTTTTGCAGGAAATGTAAAAAGCAGTTATTCTGATAGTTTCTTAGTACAATGAATTTAAGAAACTTCCTCTTCTCATTGTCTTCTTAAAAAGGGGAAACATTTTCATGATAAATGAACACCAAAAAAGGATGAAAAATTTTTTACAGTAAACAGACACTGTGACTTCCCATAATAAAACCGAGTTATTGTTGAAAATTTTTTTTCTACAACAGTGGCTTTTATTTCCAGTATATACTGAAGGCTATCACTTCTTTGCTTGCGTGAGCTATAAATTCAAGGAAGAAGGATGGGATAAACAGCACCTGGAGCATGTTGTTCCAGTCTGTCCTTAGAATATGTTTTGAATTTTAGGTTTCAGTTGTGTTCTGATTAAATTATTGGTTTAGGCAAGCTAGCTTACATACTTTAGATTTTCCAGTTTAAAAAATTATGTTTTCATACATATAATAATTGCATTTTTGCTCTTTGATAATTTTTAAATTTTGGAATAATTTTAGTTTTGAAGTAATAGTTTCTCTCTGTATCCCTCACCCAGTTTCTCTGTTAGAGAAATTACTAATTCAGCCTTAACCAGTTTTTCCCAGATCCAATCTAGACTCTTACATTATTATTTAAGTTCTTCCTTTGTTGTGATTAAGTTTTTTAAAGAAGTTCAGAGGACTGTATGGACTCTATTTGCAAAAATAACATGTGAAGCAAATGGCCCTTTCACTAAGACACCTGACTAATGAGTTTCTACAATATCATTGCAGAGATTGCCTTACAACAGGTTTCCATGTTCTTCCGATCAGAACCAAAGTGGGAAGTGGTAGAACCATTGAAAGACATAGGTGAGAAGCTGGTGTGTTTATTCTATTAAGATGGGTCACAGAACTGGATTCTTTAAAAAGTTTTGTTTTTATTTTACTTATGTGTGTGAGTGTATTGCGTGCATGTATGTAAGTGCACCCATGTCATGCAATGTCTGTGGAGATCAGAAGAGGGTGTTGGAGCCCCTGGAACTGTAGTTAAGGTTGATTATTAGCTGCCATGTGGGTGCTAGGAACCTTGGAAGAACAGCTAGTGTTCATGACCACAGCCTTTCTCTAGCCCCACAGAACTGGAGTTTTAGTCATGCTTGCTGATATGTATCCCAAGAAAGCTCTTCATTTTTTTTTTAACCTTTCTACTGCTTGAAGATACTCCTCTTAACTTTTCTTTTTTGTTTTTTTTTTTGAGACAGGGTCTCCCTGTAGCCCCAGCTGGCTTTGAATTCACTGTATTGACCAGACTGATCTTGGTTAAAACATCATCAGAGGACTAGGATGGTGGTAACTTTCAGGACCACCATTCATTGTTTTTTGGGGGGAGGGGCTTATTTCTTTTTATTTTATGTGTATGAGCGTTTGGCCTACATGTATATAACTGCACCACATGCTTGCAATGACCATGGCGGCCAGAAAATGGCATTAGGTCCCCTGGAACTATAGTTACAGATAGTTGTTAGTCACAACTATCTGGATGCTGGGAACCAAACCTATTCCTTATCTAGTGTTCTTAGCTGCTGAGCCTTCCCTCCACCACCACCATTCATTCTTCATTGTTATTTTTCAGCAAATCTAGATTAGATCAAAGTGGTATTTTCCTAGTTTTTCATGAATATAGTAACTTCTTTGTTTATTATTTTTTAGTAGAGTCTTTCTGTGTAAACATTATTAAGTGGTTGGTTTCTGTGTAGCTGTGGCTGAGATTCCTGAGTGTAATTTTGACTAACTACTTAACCAATAAAACTTGTATCAATTGTTGCAAAAATATTATGCAACTGTAGACATAATTCTGCTTCTATGGCAGGTTGGAGGATAAGGAAGAAATATTTCTTGATGAAGATTAAAAATCAGCCAAAGGAACGGCTAGTGTTGAGCTGGGTAAGCTAAATTTTTTTTGCTTCAGTTTATTTCAGGAAATTTAGATAGGCTTAAGAAAGCAGTTTAATAAGAAATTTATAAAATTGTACTGTGATCTTAAGTGATGATGTAAGTAAGGGCACCCTCAGTCCCATGTCAAAGGAGAGTCATTGTCTGTCACTATGCATTTGGTTTAAAAGCTGTAAGTATAGTTGCTCAAGTAGCAAACACTCAGAAAGAAACAGGGATGGCTTAAAATGGTTCCCTGGAATTTCTTTAGAATTGACAGCTTTGAAGTTTCCCTCCAAAGAAAATGTTTGGGCATCACCTTGTCTTTTTCGCTTTGGGAGTTCTAGTGGTATTGGTTAATGGAATTGGATGAACAAGTCCTGATACTCATGCGTTTATACACTACCTCTCGAGAAAAGGCTTTGAGGCAACAAGACTCAATACGGTTTTCAACTTTGATTTGTAGTCATATATTTGGACAAATAAAATGAGGGGGAAAGTTAGAAAGAATTTTTCTTTCCATGGGCAGAGCAGTACTCTGATATTTCCTCCCACATTTTCAGGCTGATCTTGGTCCAGACAAGTACTTGTCAGATAAAGATTTTCAGTGCTTAATCAAACTTCTGCCTTCGTGTTTGGTAAGTACAAGTCCTCCTGTTATTCTCAGTGCTGATCAGAGTCACAGTGTTCTCTTGAGGGTGAACATGGAAGAAGAGCTAAAAATACTCTGTAGTTCTAGAGGATGGAAAAAGGTACAGTGACTTTCAGTTCATACTGGAAGTGTGCAAGGCTGCATCGAACGGATCAGAGGCCATTTCAGTCAAAGTTGGTGACATCTGTGTAGCTCAATCACACTAATTTAAATATAGTCTTTGTACTTTAAGCAAATATCAGAGCAGGAGAAAGCCACTTGTCTGAATCTCTTGTTCTTGGTATGTTTTTATCAGTGGAACTCAAAGATCTGTTTCTAGCCCAGAAGACTGACTACTAAGGCTTTAGATAATCCAGGTGAAGGTGTGGCAGAATAGTCACTTTGCTGTCTGAGTTACTTCTGTCACAGGTTAAATGGCTGACCCTTTAGCATTAGTAGCATTATTTATGCTAATACAGAGTTCTAATCAAAAGCCTTCACTGGAAGAAACCACACCAATATATTAAAAATAGTGGAAAATCCTTCCAACAAGGACTGAAGTCTGGCCTGGAAATTGGGTTAATGCTGACACTGTTGTCTGTACTCCTGAATGAGTTGCTTGTGGGCTGAACACAGTTATCCTGACTTGTCCACTTGGGTTGGCAAGTTCACTTTTGAAGATAAAGTATCTTCTTAAAGTATTGAAGTCAAGTTTTAATTAGGTATGATTTATGTCCAAGAAAAATGCTGTGGCCTTGAATTTGATTGGTTGTGTGACAGGCTGTCAGGACTCAGAATTTAAAAAAAAAATTTTTCTTTTGAGAATTTCATACACAAGTCTTGTATCATTTCTACCCCTCCCAGTCTCCCCTCCAACTCCTCCATGTCCCCCTTCTCCCTTTCAATTTCCCATCCTCTTCTTTGGTTATTATTGTTATATATATAAAATGCACCACTGAGTCCATTTACTAGCACCCAGATTTTTGTTGTTGTTAACAGTGCTTGGATTGAACCTAGGGTCTTATCTGTGTTATACACTACCACTGAGGTCGATGCCTAACTCTGTTTACCTTTTATTTTAAGCTAGAGTCTTACTAAGTTGCCCAGGTTGGCCTTAAACTCACTTGGTAACCCAGGCAGGTCTTGAACTTGTAATTCTCCTGTCTTTGCCTCCTAAGTGCTGGTATTATAGACCTGAACCAGCAGACTCTGCTAGTACTCAGTTTTAAATTTCTTTTAATGGATGTGCTTTTTAAAGATAGGAAAGATCAGCCTGGTATACATAGTGAGTTCCAGGACAGCTGGGGCTACAGGGAGATCCTGTCTCAAAAAACCAGAATCACAGGACTGGAGAGATGGCTTTGTGGTTAAGAGCACTGGCTGCTCTTGCAGAACACCAGAATTTGAATCCCAGAATGCATATGGCAGCTAACAGCCATCTGTAACTCCAGTTCCAGGGAATCCAACGCTCTCTTCTGTCCTCTGCGGGCACTGCATGACATGGGTGGGTGCACTTACATACATGCAGGCATAACAGTCATACACAAAATAAAAATAAAGTGAAAAAAAAAACCACAAAAGCAAAACAAAATCAGTAAATAAAGTAAAATTTAAAAAATAAGAAAGAATACTTGTGGTGGCATAGGCCAGTAATCCCAATATTTGGGAAGTATAAGAGAATTACAAGTTCAAGGCCAACCTGTGCTACATTGCAAAATTATCTTAAAAAAAAACAACAAAATTCTCACTAACAAAATCCCCATATAAGAAATATATATTAGCTGAGTTTGGTGATGCATGCCTTTAATCTGAGCACTCAAGAGGTAGAAACAAGGATCAGGAGTTCAAGGCCAGTCTTAACTAAATAGCAAGTTTGAGACCAGCCTGGGGTACATGAGACCCTGTCTCAGCTAAAGAAAAAGCAAAAGTACATATTAATTATAGAAACATGATCAAAAATAAGAAAGTGAACTTGCTTGTAATCTCTGTGAACTAAGAATAAAAGCAAAAATGTTCAATTGTTACAGTTTTTAGAATTTTAAGATTTTTTTAAAAAAAATTAAAACCTGATGTATTCATTAATGGTGCAGCATGAACATCTTTAGCTGACAATGAATATGATGAATATTGTACATTGTTACTGCTAACTGCATAGAATTAATACCAGTTGTACCCTAGTTTACACAGCTAATCTACTAGACACTTGAATGACTAGAGTTTTACTCTTATTTTTAAAAAAGGAAAGAGAAATGTAATAAACAGTTTTATCTGACCATTTATATCCATCCTTGTTTTTTTGATAAATACCTCAAATGTGTGAGTAGCATGTAGGGAACTATATGGTGATGACAGGAATACCTTGTTCATCAAATTCACTAGCTTTGGCATCTCATGTAATTTCTGCTACATCCTTTATCATTAGTTGACTTCTGCCATAAGGAAGAATTCTTCTCCTCTTCCTCCTCCTTCTCTTTCCCTTTCTCTTTGTTCCCCATTTTCTTCCTTCTCCATTTTTTCCTGTCCTTGTTACTTTTGTCATTGCTGTGACTTCTGCAGCTTGGCAAGGTGACATTGGCTCACACTTTGAAAGGCGATGGAGCCCATCATGTCAGGGAAGTCGCAGGAGAGAGGAGTGGCTCTCGTTTGGCAACGGGAGCATGAGGTAGCTTGAGGCAGTGGGCCACATTCTGTCCAGTCAGGCAGCTGTGAGATGAAGAGAAGAGAGAGGAATGTCAGCATTCCTCAGGTGGGTCTCTACCTCAGTTAAACCTCTCTGGAAATACCCTTCCAGACACTCCTGAATTACTCGAAATCCCATCAAGGTAATGATCAAGAATATCTATTAGCTCGGAATACTGGCATGTATGCCTGTAACATTAGCCTTCAAGTGGCAAAGGCAGGAGAATTGACATAAGTTGAAGGTCAGCCTGATTTGCATAATAGCAAGTTCTAGGACAGGCAAGGCTGTATAGCAAGGCTCTCAAAAATATAAATTAAAAAAAAAAAGATAAAAGATTATCACATAATCCAGCCATGGCATCATATGTATCTAGGCAACTACTCTATCACCAAGTTACGTCCCCAGCCCTATTATTCATACCGGTATGGAGTCAAGGATTTTTATTTTATTCATTAGATTTCTTTTTGGGGATGATAGAAATGTTCCATAATTAGGCTGGGACTTTGCATAACTGAATATAGTAGGAACCATTGAATTGGATATTTTAAATGAATGAATTATATCTCAATAAAGCTGTTAAATCAGCAGCAGTCATTCTGGTACAATCAGGAGAAAGTTCTTGATCCATTACTGTATTATCCTGAGCACAGGTTTCTATTCTCCTCAGTCCTCTCCATACCCCAAGTCCCTACACAACAGTGAATTTATTATTTTTTTAAAAAACTAATTTATTATTTTTATTTTATGTGTATGAGTGTATTATCAGAATGTATGTAAATGTACCCATGTTGTGCAGTGCCCAGGGGTGTCAGAAGAGGGTGTCACATCCCCTGGAACTGGAGTTAAAGACAGTTGTTAGCTGCCATGTGGGTGGTGGGAACTGAATCTGTGTTCTCTGCGAGAGCAGCCAGTGTTCTTAACTGCTGAGCCATCTCTCTAGCCCCCCACAGCAGTGAATTTAACTTTTTGATGACTCACCTTTGAGCTAATGGGCATTTTAATACCTGTCTGGAGCGAGTTTGTCCATGTGATCAAAGTTTCAGGTTACAGAAAGATTTTCCTTTCGGTCATTAAAAACTTCATTGTTTCCCCACCCTGCTTGTTTGATGTCAGCGTCCTCTTCTGAAGAGCACACTATGAATCAGCATACTGTAGACTTTTGAAAATGGACAGGACAGTTCATGCTAACTGCTTCTGGAAAGGACTGGAGATACCCTTACTGTTTCTGGCTGTCATGCTCCTGGATTGGCACCCAAACAGCAGTGCAGACTATCAGGCAAAGCTATGAACAAAGATACATTGGGCCTGGTCTTCCACTTGGCTGCTCTATGACTTAGAGGCAAAACATCAGAACCAACTCTTCCTAGAACTCAGCCTTTTCTTCTCTGCAACCACAGTTTTGCCTTGTCTAAAGCAGAGGCTTTCCATGTGGAGCTTACCGTGTCACTTCTCCACCGTCTTTTGTCGTTAGCCTTTGCCCTTTCTCCCAGTGAAGGAGGAGGAACTAATGGATCATCAAATAACTTGAAAATAACCTGTGTTCAGGAAATGTCACTTTTGTATGTAGCCAAACCAACATGATGCTTGGCTCTGTGTAACCAGATAATGAACCTAAGAGGACTTAGATGCTGATGTGAACCAACTAAATTTCTTTTTTGTTTTTGCAGCATCCTTACATCCATCGGGTTGCCTTTGCCACAGCTAATGAGTCCTCAGCATTGCTGATTAGGACATTTAATGAAAAAGGAACTTTGAAGGATCTGATCTACAAGGTACTGCTTATGAATCAAGTTCATGACTCTTGAGTCCCTTTAGAGTCCATTATTGATACTTGGTACCCCAAATTCCAGAAGCTGGGCCCTAAAGATTTAGTTTTAATTATTTATTTTAAGCAGGGCATGACAGTGCACACCTGAAATCTCCATTCTCTGGAGGCTAGGGCAGGAGGATTACAAGTTTCAGGCTACACAGTGAGACTCTGTCTAAGAAAATCAAAGCATAAAAACAGAAATTTAAATTTAACTTGGAAAAATTGGTGGGAGGATAGATATTTAATGAGAACTTCCATTACTTTGTAGGCTGCTCTTTTAGCGAGTTTAAGGTTAGTATCATGCATTTAATAAGACGTTTGGAACTGCCAAGGTTCAGACCAGACATGTAGTCCATAGGATACACAAGGACAGAGTCTGGGTCAGCTTCTTTATCCCAACTATAGACTATTAGATTTAAAAAAAACCTGAATCTGAGCTGGGTGGTACACACCTCTAATCCCAGCACTGGAGAGACTGGTAAATATCTGTGAGACTGAGTCCGGCCTGGTCTACATAGCAAGTTCCAGGGCAGCTGGGACTACAGGGAGACCTGTCTCAAAAAAACTAAAAACCCCACCCCCCCATGGTGAGCTGCAGCATCTGGTACCCGTTCTCTGCAGACTCGTCTTTTCAGGAAGCCCAGGCACACTGGCTCCTCTGCCACTTACTTACATGTTCTTGGTTCTTTTCTAAAGGCAAAACCAAAGGACCCATTCCTAAAGAAATACTGCAACCCCAAGAAAATTCAGGGCCTAGAACTTCAGCAAATAAAAACATATGGGCGGCAGATACTAGAGGTAAGAGCTATTTGATTAAGTTGATTAAGTTGAACTAGTGTTTCACCCAAAAACATTTTTAAAGTTTTATTTTATATTTAAAAAAATTTAAATTTATTTGCTTGTGTGTCTGTCACATGTGAATGGGTACCTGTGGAGGCCAGAAGAGGGCATTGGAGCCCCTGGAGCTAGAGTTACAGGCCTTTGTGAGTCACCCAACATAGGTGCTGGGAACTGAACTCAGGTCCTCTGGAAGAACAGCAGGCACTCTGAACCTCTGAGGCAATATCAAATTATAGACATTGTCTAATTATCGATAAATCGATGGCATTGTTATATTTTGCCCCAACAAGCAAATATTTGAGATGAAGGTAGCAGTAATTTAGATCTATAAAGTTCTAGAATCATTAGCTATTGGAATTTGGTGTCTGACTTTTAAGAACTTTACTATGTGGATACCATCTTTTTGTGTTGTTTTTGGTTGCTCATTATCTACGCTAAGTTTTTGACTTATTTTTTATTTTCTTTATTTTGTGCCATGATGTGCATGTGGAGGTCAGAGGGATAATTTTTGTGGAGTTGGTTCTTTCTTTCTGCCTTTATGCTTTATGTGGGTTCTGTGGATCAAATTTAGACAGATCATCAGGGATGCAGGGCAGGTGCTCACTGAGCCAAACTCAGTATTAGTTTTATTTTTATTTTATGTGTATGAGTATATTGCCTGCATACATGTAAGTGCACCTATGTTGTACAGTGCCAGTGGAGATCAGAAGAGGGTGTCGGATTCCCCTGGAACTGAACTTACAAATGGTTGTTAGCTGCTGGGATTCAAATTTGGGTGCTCTGCAAGAGCAGCCAGTGCTCTTAACCACTGAGCCATCTCTCCAGCCCCCCTCTGTCCCATATTTTTTTTAATGACATATACATACCCATATGGCTTCTTTACAGAAGTATAAGGAATAAAAGCCTGTCCCATTGGTCTGGAGATATGGCTCAGTTGTACTGTGTATGCTTAGTATCACAAGGTACCAAGTGATCCCCAGTAGCAAGAAAGAAATGGGGGAGGGAGAAGGAAAGAGAGAGGGAGAAGAGAGTGTCAGCTTTGCCCATGTGATCCTCTCTATAGAGTATTCTTTAGGCGTCTTGGATTGTGCGACCCTATCAATAAGGATTTAAGTATAACTATAGCCCCATATCTTTATATATATTATATATGTGTGTATGCATTTTCATACGTATGTGTCTATATAGTGTGTATACATTTTTGTGTATACACACTCCTCTACACATGCCTGTATGGAGGCCAGAGGTCAACATCAAGTGTCATCCTCTGCTGCTCTTCATCTTATTTTCTGAGACACAGTCTCTCACTGAACCTGGAGCTCACCATTTGGCTCGGCTGGCTAGGCAGTAAGCTCTAGGGATCCTGGATCCACGTGTCTCCTCCACCTCTGTGAGCACCAGGGTCACAGGTACAAGCCACATCTCTACACTCTGCCTGGCTTTTACATGAGACTGGGCATCTAAAATCATGTCTCCATGCATGCACAGTGGGCACTTTATCCACTAAGCCATCTCCCCACTCCTTCCCATGGTATGTATATTTAACTATAAAGTTACGCATTTGTAGTACTATAATACAGTTTGTACATTATAAAAATAATGAGGTTTTTTTTTTTTTTTTTTTTTTTAAGAGTGAGATTTTTAAAGGCAGCAACTGGAGGAGAAGTTATGACTTTCCTCCCAGTCTTCACTGATTGCCCTGGCACCCCTCAGCTGCCACTGCCCCTGTTCCCCAGGTCTTTGTGGGGGCATCATCCAGGCATCCCTGTTGCCGAGTGAGCTGTTTATCTACATGCTGAAAAGTTTGCTTCTTTTTGTGGGAACCTGTTTTTGTTTTGTTTTTAGTAAATAGCCAGATATGTTCCAAGCAGAGATCTAATTAGAGATGTTTTCAACTTAACCTCTTTTCCTAAGTGACTGGTAGAAACTCTGATGTCATAGCTTTCCACATCCATATAAGCGGATCAGGACTGCCTCAGAAGAAAGCTCCCTGCTGAGATCAGAAAGCTCTTCAAGCAGAGCCTTTTGGCGATAGAGCTGTTCTCTCCAAGCTGCTTCTCTGTTGCTTGGGAAAAGAGGAAACTTGCTATTGTGTCTGACAGTCTCAAAGCTGGGAGGCATTCCACATAACTCCCCTTTTCCAAAGAAATGGGTGAAGGTGAAATTTTTCTTCAGGAATCGCTTTAGTGATCTGAGCGTACAACGACTGAGCTACACTCCCAGCCAAAATGTTTTTGTTTCCTTTTAAATTTATTTATTTGTGTGTCTGTGTTGTGTGTGTGTGGGTGTGTGTGTGTGTGTGTGCCATAATGCGTTTGTGGTAGGAAGACAGCTTGTGAAGTCAGTGCCCTCTTTCTATCATGTGGAACTCAGGAACTGAACTCAGGTCATCAGGCTTGGTGGCAAGGACCGTTTACTTGCTGAGCCATCTTTCTGTCCCCAAAGTGTTTTCAAAACATGAGTTAACCTATCTTATATGTGAACGAGTTGTGGGAACAATGTAACCTACACATATTTTTCAATAGGTACTAAAGTTTCTCCACGACAAGGGATTCCCTTATGGCCATGTTCATGCTGCTAATGTGATACTAGATGGGGACACTTGTCGCCTGCTAGATCTTGAGAATTCGTTATTGGGCCTTCCTTCCTTCTACCGATCCTACGTCACACAATTCAGGAAAATTAATGTAAGTTGTGACAGTCATGAAGCCCAAGATCTATTTTTAGGTATAAATTACTCCATGTGTTAAGCAGTGAAAAATACAGTAGCATATACCTTGCCTTTGACCCTATTTCTCCTATGGGGCACTGCTGGATCTTTAAGAGGCCAAACTGAAAGGTGGGTGGGCAAGGAAGGGAATAGAATCATTGATTGAAAATGACCTATCACCCAAGCCAGAACAGTGCTTTGTGAGCTTTTATAAAAGGCTTTGGAGTTGCATTGGGAATGTTCCTCAGTGGAAGCTTGGGTAGGAGCAGTGAGGATTACAGAGCCAAACTGAAGGATGACTATGGCACTGCTCTTTCTTTCACAGACTTTGGAAAGTGTAGATGTCCACTGCTTTGGCCACTTACTCTATGAAATGACTTACGGACGACCTCCAGACTCAGTACCTGTGGATTCCTTTCCTCCTGCACCATCTATGTCTGTGGGTTAGTACAGGGCTTGGAGGGCTCTTCTGGGGCCTAATAATCTGCAGAGCTACTCACTCCTTTCCAGAGTCCAAGAGAGATCCAGAGGAAGTTGTTGTCTTCCACAGCTGAAGCACATGTTAGTGAAAATGCAGAAAGCACATGTTAGTGAACACTCAGATGGCTTGTCTGTTTGATGAGCTGTCTGAAATGTTCAGGGAACTTTTTGTAAAGTGCATTATAATTCTAGAAGCAGGAAGATGTAAAGGGAGCTATGCCTAGCTTGCCTTTTAATCAGAAGCAAAAGTAAAGCCAGATTTAAGGAGCCAGGCAGGTGTCAGGAGTCAGATAAAGGCTGGAGTGGGACTTGGAAGGAACTTGAGAGCCATGGATGGGGAAGCCTGGAAGATACTGGTCTAGCAGGCCCAGCGAGGTCTCCAGACTCTCAGACAAATGGGATCCAGGAACTTTTCTAGGCTAAGAACCACCAAAAGACAGGTGGAAGTATAGGGACTGAAATAGACTCAACCCAAGACCTTCCTGTCCTCTGAACAACCAGAGCAAAGCTCAAGGCTGGAGAACAAAGGAGGGATGGGTAGTTTTTGGAACACTCTACTTGGAATATGCAAATCAGCACTTCACCAAGTTTCCTTGTGCCAAATGAGGCTGATCAAAAGAAGAGACCCTGGACCTGTTTTGTGCTGGATTTGAACAGCTGAAACTGAACAGTGGCTTATGGGTAGGAGAATCTGGCTGCTTGTGAGTAGCATCCAAGGTGATGGATGATGAGGAATCAACATCTGGGCACTTTGTGTGCTGGTTTCCGTTAGGAGCAGACAAGCAGAAAAGTCTGTCAAGTTCAGAATGTTGCTTCTATATAGAGTTTGCTTCTTCCTCTAAAGAGAACAATTTTATGAATGGTATCTTGATGCCTTCCTCCTTTTATCCTTGAAATACACTTAGCTATGTCAGCATGTGGTTACTGAAGCATTTCTTCTGAGTCCTTGGTAACACCAGCATCGCCAGCAGTCCTCCCTCCCCTATGTATGCCATCTGTCTATATGTAAAGAGTTTTGACACTGTCCTGATGAGCCTGCAGACAGTTGTTGCAAAGTGGTGTCAAACTTTTCATCACTAAGTGGATCTGCCAGAGTGTTCTGTGGAACTAAAATGTGTATCTGTTCATTTCAAGTGGCCGTGTTGGAGTCTACGCTGTCTTGTGAAGCCTGTAAAAATGGCATGCCTACCGTCTCCCGGCTCTTACAGATGCCGTAAGTCAATCATATGCATTGGTTGGTTGTAATCCTGGAAATTGTGTTGAACCTTGGACTACTGTGCCCCAGGGCATGGTACCTAGTAAAAACTCAAGTGTGGTCCCTGCAGAGTTGGAGTGATCAGCTTGCTGTCATTCACTTACAATGTGATGCCATGACCTTTCCTTGTGACCTCTCTGCTTAGTCCAATTGCTGTCCTGGAACACCAGTGTCCTTTCCACGTATGTCCCATCGAGGTTAGCATTTTATGTGTTTGTATGTGGAATTCTTAAGTATGGAAGGAGCGTCCTCTCAGCACCTCTCTTTGCTGACCCTGCTCAAGCCACCACCTGGCCCCCAGCTATGGGTAGTTGATAAGTGTCTGGTCTTGGATGGCCTGCCCTCTATGAGGAATCCCTGTGTTCTTGGGCTCCCGTGCTTTCATTTGTGTACTGAGCACTGGCTGTTAAACCTCTAGCATGTACCAAACCCTGTGCTGGAGCTTTGTGCTCAAAAGTCCTGTTAATAGAGTTGTGAAGAGTTGAGACCATTGCTATAGTGCTTAGGGCTTTTTCTTTAGGTACTTTCTTTAGTCTTTTATAGAGAGGCAGCTGAATGGTTAAGGAGGGTGTATCTGGAGTCAGGTTTGTGAGTGGATCTCAGCTTTGTTTCTTCTCCCTGGGAGAACTTGGGCAAGTTTGTTTCTTCACCCCTGTGACAAGTTTCCTGAGCCCTGTGCTTTGTACCAGCTTGTTTTGTAGCAGAGGTACTTGGGAAATAGTAAACCAGGCAGGGGACAGTGTGAAGTCAGACGATGTGGATAACTTCAGTTTTTCATTCATTCTTCCTACATGGTTAGCCAAAGCACTGTCTGCATCCTGGGGAGACCAAGCAGACGAAACAAGCCCCTGTCAGTGGATGTGACATTTTAATGCTCCACAGACACTATGGCATCTGTTTCTAACCCAGTGACCACTAATAACGGTGTACACATGGAAATATAGATTCATTTTGGAAAACGGAACCATTTCCACACAGGCTTCTGGGTCAAATGTGTGTTTAGTTGGGAAGCAGCCTGTATGAGGCCGATGTGCTTGGCTTCGCATTTGTGTTCCTTCCCCAAAGCTCTTCCCTTTTCCCTAGTTACAACATATATCCAAATAGTTTTTCTTCACTAAGTCCTTTTTACCCCATGGGTTTGGCTTCAAGACAAACATCTGGAAGAGGTGTACCCCATGTCCAGTGAAAATGTGAGGTTTGGAAGTCAGTGGGTGAGTGGCAGAGAGTCTAGAAAAGGAGTCTGTCATTTCTTCTTGGATGAGAATATTCAAGGAGCGCTCACTGGGCTGCTTGGGCACTGTGTAGACAACCCTCCAGCCAGAGCAGTTCAGGATTACTCTTGCTGTCGTTTAACAGCTTGCCTGAGAAGAAGAGCTGACACACTCCAGAAGCCGCTGCTTTGTAGAGTGAAGTGTGAGAAGTACTCAGAAGAAAACTATTTTTCTTTTAGATTCTGATCAGGACAATTCCTTTCTACTTACTTGAACATTTTGAACTTGCTGAGTTCTAGAATAAATTTTACCTGTTTCCGAGGCAAGCAGAAAAAGCTATTCTTTTAGAAATTTCTATTAAATATATTATTTGCAATATTTTGCAAATTGGTATGTACCTTTTTTTTTTCATATAGTTCCCAATGGGGAAACAGCCTCCAGGGCAGCTGACTTAGTCCTTTCCCTTGTAATAGTTCTGAAGTCACACTAATTGACCTGTAAACTCTCTCTTTGCCTTTGATAGATTTGGGATGGTGAATTGGGCTAGCTCAGTCTCTGCTGTGAGAAAGGAGACCTTGGGAACCTGTTCTGAGAGCACAGCTAGTTTAAGGAGGGTGTTTTTGTTTGTTTGTTTTTTGTTTTTTGTTTTTTTTTTTTTTGGTGGTACTGGGAATTGAACCCAGGGCCTTACAGACTTGTTTCTTTTCTTAACAGATTATTCAGCGATGTTTTACTAACAACTTCTGAAAAGCCACAGTTTAAGGTAAAGCAAATTATATAATGTTTTGGGTTTGTGACATAAGTAAATTGGCTTTGAACATTAACTTCAAAAACAACAAAGAAGTACACAATAAGGAAAACTTGGAAACAATCTAAATATCCTGTCATTTGGAACCATTTTGATAATTTATAGTATATGGGTTTTTTTGTTGTTTTGAGGTTTGGGGGCAGGGCAATTGAGACAGAGTCTTACTCTACAGACCAGGCTGGCCTAGAACTTGCTACGTATACTAGCTGGCTTCAAACTTGCAGCAATCTTCTTAGCCTCTGGCTCCCCAGTGCTTGGGATTACAGGCATATACCATCATGCATGGCTGTAATACATGGATTTAAATTTTTTTACCTAATAAGAATAAAATGTATGAAAGCATTGTAATAATGTGGGAAATTAATTTTATTAGGGCTAAAGTTTTAAAAAGTAGTTTTTAGTGCTGGGTATGGTGGCACATGGCCTTTAATGCCAGTACTCAGGAAGCAGAGGCAGGAGAATCTCTGAGTTCAAGGCCAGCCTGGTCTACATAATGAATTTCAGGCTAGCTGGGGCTACAGGGAAACCCTGTCTCAAAAAGACCAAAAAAAAAAAAAAAAAAAAAAAAGTAATAGTAATATATTAAATATAGACTATAAACCCAAACATCTATATCTAAAGAAAAGTTGTAGCCTCATGGGAAGCAGATAGAACTATTATGACCTTTGGAACTGAAAAACTAGAATCAAGCCAGGCATGGTGGCACATACCTTTAAGCCCAGCACTCAGGAGGCAGAGGCAAGCGAATTTCTAGGAGTTTGAGGCCAGTGTTGTTTACATAGTGAGTTCCAGGTCAGCCAGGGCTACACAATGAGACCCTGTCTCCAAAACAAACAACAGCAGCAAAAGAATAAGAAGTTGTGTTGGATGCCAGTCACTGTTGTAGACATGGCTTAACCATGGTTTGGTATTTGAGACCAAATAATTTTCTGCTGTGGGAGTTGGCCGGAGCACTTCAAGCTGGGGAGAAGCAGCCCTGGCTCTGTCCCTGGGTGCCAGTAATACTCTCTACCTCCTCCTCTGTGGTGGCAATGGAAAATGTCTCCAGACATTCCAGGGAAACATGTACAAAACTGCCCCCAGTTGAGAGCCAGTGACCTGTGAGCAAGCACTTCATCCCTGTTTACTTGTATATAAAATGGTTGAACAATACCAGTCTGTTATCCCTGAACAACTTGAGATCATCTTCATGAACTCCTGGTTTAGGGTCTGACTCTCACCAGTGTGCAGTTAGTACTGACTAAGTAGGAGGCTGAAGGGTATCTCTCTTTTCTATATTCCAGAAGAGAGTATAATAGGATTAGAGAGAATATAAAGTTAGAAAACAAAACAAAGAAGAAATGAAGTTATGGTGGGGGTTAGAAGATTGTATAAATGTATAAATGTCCTGTTTGCCAGTTAGAAAATTCTGGCAGTAATCACTTCTTTAGATCTGAAATGTAGGGATGCATGGGCCATTTAAATTTATCTCTTCACCAAAACTACTTAGGAAAATCTATTCATTCAGCCTTGTCAATAAATATGCCCCCCTTAAACCCTTGTGATTCTTAGTTTAAGTAATTATATTTTGCAACTTCAGAGAGATGTTCTCTAGGAAAGATTTGCATCCTGAATTTTCACAGACTTTTTACTTCTGTGACGCTTTTAAAATGCCTACACTTCCACCCATCCTTCCATTTCCCTTTCTTTCCTGCCCTCCTTCCTTCTTCTCTTTCTTCCTATCCTCTTGCCTTGCCCTTATTTTTCTGTTTCTTGAGCATCATTTTAGTATATGAAAAAATAATTTGATAAAGCAATTTTTGTACCATTTGTATATTTTCTTCAAACAAATGTCTATTAAAGTCCTTTGTCCATTTTTAAAATTGGGTTACATATTTTTGTTCATTTGCAGAAGTTCCTTTATATCTTTTGGATATAAAACTCTTACTAAGATATAGATACTTAAGTATTTACATTTTCACTGTTGATAGTATCCTTTTTTATGTTTAAAAGTTATGTTTGAAAGTTTTAATTTTGATGTATCCAAGTTATTTATTGTTTTCCTCCATTACTCATGTTTTGGCTGTCATCTCCAAGAAATCATTACCAGCTGAGTATGATGGTACCTGCCTGTTATCTCAGCACTTGGGAGGCCAAGGTAACCTCATTCATTTGAGGCCAGGCTGGACTATATAGAAAATTTCAGGCCATTCTGGGCCATACAGCAAGACCCTGACTTAAGAAAAAAAAGAGAGCCAGGCCTGGTGATGTAGGGTAGTAATCACAGCTACTCAAGAGCTGAAGTAGAAGAGTCATAGGTTCAAGACAAGCCTGAGAAACTCAGTGAGATGCTGCCTCAAAGATAAACAAAACCAAATAAAATGTTTTTAACAGTAAAAAGAAAATTATTGCCAAATCCTGTGCCATGGTGTTTTCCCGTGTTTTTATTTTTTTAATATTTTAGTTTCAATTATGTATATGTATGCATGTCTGTGTGTGTGTGTATGTGCCCTCAGAGGCCAGAATGTCAGAGCCTTCTGGAGCTTAATTTATAGGCAATTGTAAATCACCCAGTATGTGTGCTGGGAACAACACTCAGGCCTTCTGGAAGAGCAGTAAACTTTCTTAACTTCGGAGTTATCTCTCCAGCCCCACTCTGTGTTTTCTTTTAGGAGATTTGCAGTTTTAGGTCTTATATTTAGATCTTGAATCCATTTTAAACTAATTCATAACTTTTCATATAGATATCCAATTTACCAACACTGTTCTTTGAAGAGCTCTTAAAGTCTCTTAACGTCAAAGATCATTTAACCATGTTCACGAGTGTTTTTCTCTGGGGTTTCTTGTTTGGTTCCATTAGTCTATTAGTTATGTAACGGATTTTGAAACCAGGTTTTGTGAGCTCTCTGACTTTGCCATTCTTCTTTGAGATTCTTTGGCAATTCTGGAACCTCCTTGAATTATTTGAAACCTATGTTTATGTTTTAATTTTATATGTTTGTTGCTACAAAGTGCTAGAGAGGTAAAAGTGGCTGGGGTTGACTGAGGGGACAACTTTAGCTGGCTTTGTTCTAGAGGACTCCTTGATAACCAACTGCTCCTCAGTATCTTCAGGACTCAGGAGACTGTCCTGCCACTTCCTTCAATATCACAAGTACTTTCTCTCCTTCCAGATTCCCACAAAATTAAAAGAGGCATTGAGAATTGCCAAAGAATATATAGAAAAGAGACTCATTGAAGAACAGAAGCAGGTAAGTTGGTAACAGTTCCTTATTGCTCTGTGGTTTTTTAATGTCCCTGTTCCCTGCCATTGTATTCACAGTGGTTGGCTTTTGACTGATTGTCCATTCCATCAACATTTTGTGCATACTTGCTCTCAACAAGATACTGAATTAAGTGCTATGACACAGAGCAGAATATTTCACAGTGCTGCTCTCAAGCTATTGAGTCGGTAAGAAACAGGGACATGCACAAAGATGGTCATCCCTTATGGATTAGGGCTCACTAGGTGGGGGTGGTCAGCAGCATGCGTGGTCCGTGTGTTAAAAGTGTGATGAACCACATTCCTCTGTAAATGAGAGATGGCAGAGAGGAATTAGGAAAGATTCTCCCCAACATACAGACCTGAGCCATGAGACACACAGGCCAAAGAAGACTTTTTAAAAAATTTTAACAGTGTAATGTGGCCAGACATGTTGAAGAGTTTCATTAAGAAACTGCTTTAGGTAGGATTTACTTACATTTGTCGGGGATCATGGTTTCTTACAGATTCACCAGCATCGGAGACTGACAAGAGCTCAGTCACACCATGGATCTGAGGAAGAAAGGAATAGGAGAAAGATCTTAGCTCGAAAAGTAAGCCTCGTATCACTCAATTCTCTTGTTAAATTCTTGACTACATGTGAAGAAAATTCCCAGGCTAATGGTGCACATTTAATGACACAGTTTGTGGTATATCCCACTGAAAGCTAAAAGTATTTCCAGATGACTGCTCAAAGCTTTACAAAACAAAACATATCAGTAGTGCAGTGGACTATACAGTTTCCTGGATTGTTTGGCCTATTATAGCATAATGTAATTGGAGAAAATCCTTGGCTTGAGATAGTAAAGTCAGCATTCTTGGTTTTATCCCCTGTGCTTGTGGCTTCATCACCGCTCTAAGTTATAAAGCCGAATACCCCTTCTCTTTAGCTAGTTTAACTGTGTGCATGGAAATTTTTTAAAAATTTGACTCTTCAGCTAAAATGTGTTCATTTTTTTCTTACTACCCACCCTTCTTTTATTTTTAAAGAAGTCAAAACGATCTGCTGAAAATAGTGAAGAGCAGTCAGCAAAATACAGCAACTCCAATAATTCAGGTAATTGGCTAGATTGTCTTGGGTCCATGATTCAGCGTTGAAGGCTGACAGTGTGGAGATCATCTGGAGATTTGACTAAGCAATGTAGTAGTGAATACAGAGATTAGAAGAGCTCTGTGCCTAATGAAAGAGTGTGACAGCCTTTCGTAAACTTTGGGCTTAAGGGCTTGGAGGATCCCAGAGGTACTGGGTACCTCTACCTCCATTGATGGCTAGACTCAATCGATTGAAGATATGGAAGCATTTGACGTGGAAATGCTTCTACACTGAAATGAACCCCAGTCCTGCTTTCTGCTCTGGACCTCATATGGTGGGAGGATGTCCTCTCTTAGTAGATTAAGGAGTAGACTTAGCGATATGTAGGGCCTGTCCTGAGTTGACAGTCTTCAGCCATTCTCAGCTGCCCCTCAGTTGACCCTGCTGCCTTTGGGCCTAACACATGCTCATCTTTGGACCAGCTTGAGGATCAAATTGAGTGATCCTTCTGGCTTATGTATGTATGAAATAGAGTTCAATATAGAGAAGAGGAGGTTTCACTATACCCTTGCCGGGTTCACCAGCAGGTAGGGCGGTGTAGAGCCAGTCCCCCGGCCTCCTCCAGGGGCTGAGTGGGATGGTGAATGTCCACGGCCTGGACCCTCTCCACTCCGGAGGAACACCACACCGAGCTGGGAGAACTGTCAAAGCAGGCTCTTACTTTATTGCATTGAGCACAGTCTTATATAGGGTAGAGGTAAAGGGTTGGGCTAAAAACGTGGGAAGTGAAGGACCAATCATTTTTCACCACGTAGGCTGTAGCCAGGTAGAGGCCATTCTTGCTATACCTTGCTAAATCACTCTTATGCGGAAGTGGAGTGTCAGAGACAGGCTGCAAACCTCGAATGAGGCTCAGAAAGTTGCACCAGGCCACATGTCTGGGCCCATGAGGCCCAACATCTCTCCCTTCTATTTTAAAATAAACAGCAGAGGTGTGTGATCCCTGTCTTAGGTTGTCCCCTACTCGGAGATCTTACCCATCATTGGTTGTCACGCAGCATGCTTATTATAGCAGAGGCGCATGACCCCTGTCTTGGGTTGTCTCCCACTCGGAGATCTTACCCATCATTGGGTGTCATGCATCATGCTTATGATGGATCCACTTCATGACCTGTCTTAGGTTGCCTCAGTTTATCTGAGATCTTACCCATCATTGGCCAAATGGAGGACAGGGGAGGGCCATTCATTAGAAGATAGCCAATCATTGTGAGTAGCAAGCCTCCGGTACTAGAATTACCTCAACCTGGTTTAATTGCCTCAAGACGTTGGTGAATGAATTGTATTAATTTGTTAAAAATACAAGGTCCTTCGGTCAGGGAAAAAAGGAGAACAAGGAGGGGGCCAAGCAAAGAGAACAGAAAAGATAAAATACCATTAAAAGTAGTCCATAAAGAATTATCTTGACGTTCTCACCGCCTTCTCCTCAAGATCATCCCTTTTCCTGTGAAAACAAACAGCCTTTTTTAGCTGATCATGTGGGGTAAAGATTCCCCCTTTTGTTTTTGTAATTGAGATTTAAGTGTTTGGTTATATCTTTCAACAATTACCTGACCTCGGGATTATATGGGATGCCTGTGGCATATGAGATTTTCCAATTTTGGAGGAAATTGGTGACTAATGGCATGCTTTGCCTTTTCCCCAGCATATGCCAATGTCCAACAGGCATGGGAGAAGGTAACAACTGAGAGGAAAATGTAGAGGAAGGTATTTGGAGAAAGGGCTGGCAAGATTTACAGGTTCTAACTATTTTCTTGAGGTCTTTATCTGAAATATGTGGAGAAGGTTGACCACGTAAAGGCTGTCAGAAAACAGGTTAAAAGGTTCCTTAATTTATGTGTAATTGGGGTTTAACTGGGGAAGCAGAGTCCAGGGACAAGATGGAATTTTAAAAGGAGAGACTGTTTGCTAAATGGGGACTGGTACTTACAATCTCTGGCCCAATGAAACCCCTTCTTGCACCGAGGGCGTGGGGTGGAGGTGTATCACTAAGAACAGGTGGGGCTCTTTTTAGAAAGTTGGGGTATTCCCTCTTAAAGTTCTCTGCCACAACTGAAACATGTTCGTCCCTTGCCTACCGAGACCTGTTGGAGGGCATTTACCAGGGTAGTCATCTCCTCCTGTCTGTTCAATTGTAGAGCAGCCACCATGGCTCGGGTTTGGTGGGACAAGGACCCTACATCCTTAGAGGCCACTATCCATCTCTCCATCCCTAGATTTCACATCCTGGCACAGGCCAGTTTATGGTTGGAGGTCATGCCATCCCAAACCAGGGAGCGGACAAGCTTGTTACGAAGTTCTCCTATGGGAAACTTTCTCTTAAGGCTTTTCTCCACCTGATCAATGAATGAGGGAAGGTCCTCAGTGGTCTTTTGAGTGATCCCCGAGACGGGATTCAGTAGGTCCCTCCTCTAGCTTCCGCTAGGCAGCAAGGCCTAAGGCGCGCACCTGGTCTGAATATGGTGCAGGAATGGCTGCCTGCTGAAAGCCTGTGGAGAATTGGTCTGTCAAGCCTGTAAGCATACCATAAGTGATAGGAATAGGAGGCTGGGCACTCTGATTACACTCCTCCTCTGAGCTCGACACTCCTCCTGATAATAGGCCGACCATTTTAGGAACATGGGACCAGGAAGGACTGCCTTAGCCAGTTCCCTCCAGTCACGGGCAGTACAGGACTGGTGAACTAGTCCTTCAAGGATGGTCTCTGCCTGGGGGAATTGGCGCCATCTTCTGCTACTGCCTTTCTAAGATCTTTTAGCTCCTGGGCCTCCCAGGGATACCAAGCTGCCAGGTGGTTGCCACCAGGGGCCACATTAACGGGGAAAAGGTGGGGGCCGAGGGAGCCCGGCTCACCTTCTTGAGCCAGCAGTGCAGTGCATAAGGTAACCCAAACTAGGGTAAATACTCCTCCCCGAGACAGGTGAAGGGTTGGGTGTGGGCTGGGGTTGGGGTGTCTGAGACACAGGTGCCGTGGAGGCCTCATTAAGTTTTCCTTTTGATACCTATCAGGTGACTTGTCTCGGGGTTTTTGGGAGGTGGGCTTAAAGAAAGATTGCCCCATAATTTATGAGGGTACCATCAGCATTCTTTCGGTGAGCAGCCGTTTATCACATCGGGTTCCTCACATGGGGCACCAAACTGCCGGGTTCACAGCAGGTAGGGTGGTGGAGAAGCCAGTCCAGCTGGCCTCCTCCAGGGGCTGAGCAGGATGGTGAGTGTCATGGCCCGGACCCTCTCCACTCTGGAGAAACACCACACCGAGCCGGGAGAACTGTCGAAGCAGGATCTCGCTTTATTGCATTGAGCACAGTCTTATATAGGGTAGAGGTAAGGGGTTGGGCTAAAAACGTGGGAAGTGAAGGACCAATCATTTTTCACCACGTAGGCTGTAGCCAGGTAGAGGCCGTTCTTGTTATACCTTGCTGAATCACTCCTATGCAGAAGTGGAGTGTCAGAGACAGGCCGCAAACCTCGAATGAGGATCAGGAAGTTGCACCAGGCCACATGTCTGGGCCCATGAGGCCCAACATACCCTGGGAAATTTCAACCTGGGAGTGTGGGGGATGGGAAAGGAAGATTGAGGAAGACTGAAGGTTAGCTGAGTATACTTTAAGCAGATAAAGGACCCTTCAGAGGAGAAGCTGAAGATGCAAAGAGGAGAGTGATTGAGAATCTAGAGGGCCAAGGGGTGAGGATTGAGAACCCCACTTGTGTCAGGTGTGGAGGCAGCTTAGATCTCTTCCTGAACACAGGAGAGGAGGCAGGTGAAGAAGCAGAAGTCTTTAAAGGTGGAAGGAATGGTGTATATGCTTGTAGCCCAGCTACTTGGAAGATGTAAACAGATTATTTGAGCCCATGAGTTTGAGACCAGACTGGGGTGGGTGGGAGAGAGAAAAACAGGTTATGCTTCATTCTCTTTGGTTAACTCAGCCAAGAAGATGTGTGCTGGGAAGGAGACACTGAGAGGCATACAGGAAGATTGACCTGTAGCCCTGAAGAAGCTAGATTAGCCACAGCTGGAGACTGTAGGAGGTGTGGGCAGAGTTGGAAATTGTAAAGTTGGAAAGTGAGAGTGACTAGAAAGGAGATGAGAATCACAGTAACACCCACCACAGCATCTAGGCAGGAGACAGACACAGAGAAAGCTTGAGGGAAGAAGAGAAAAGGTCCCAGTAAGGACCAAGGCAGGCTTGGATGATGGGAGTTGCTGTACCTGGCAGGTAATTTCAGAGTTGCAAATCTATTTGCTCCATGGTTGATGGGATGGACATGGACTAGTCACTGTCATCAAGATACTGAGATTCATGTTTCCAACCAGCATATCTATCTGCTAGTGACTCTAGGAAGCTAGTTCTTTATATAGCAGAAAGCCTATACTCTCTACCTCCTGAAATCATGCCTGCTATGTGCCACATACAGCTAAAAGGGACATGAAAGACATCTAAGGGAGGGCTCACCTGTTATGCACAAGGCCTTGGTTTCAATCCCCAGAAACTCACAAACCGGGTGTGGTGTCTCATGGTCTAATCCCAGCACTTAGGAAGCTGAAGCAGTAGGATCAAGAGTTCAAGGTTATCTTCAGCTTGAGGCCTACTTAAGATAAATAAGACCTGACGCAAAACCAAAAATACACCAGAGGTATCTCAAGAGTTTAGGAAAGCCAAGTACTGGTTGTTGATGGAAATGTGTAGATCAGTTGCCAATTGCAAGTTCACTTTTCTCTTCATTAAAAGCTGTTAGTGATGTAATAGTATGAAAGAAGCTTCGCTGAGTTTTCCTACATTTTCAGCAAAATAATTGTTATATTCTACAGAGGGCTGAGGAAATACTGTGAGTAATGCAGGGTGTGGCTTAATTAGGACCTATCTCCAGTGTTTATGGTGTCCATGGGGCACCAACTTGTCCTCTGAGTCAGTAGTGGAGTGATGGTTGGAGGCCTAACCTGAAGCTAGTGGTGGCTTCTCAGTGTCAGGTGACAGAAGCCCTCTCTTTGGGTGTGTATGCCTGTCAGCCTAGGCAGTGCCAGGTGAGGAAACCCTGGATGCCCTTCTTGTAGGACTACGCCTCTTCCACAGAGGAGGTCTGTATAATAGGAACCTCTGTTTGCCATGGGGCTATGTCCCTTTCAGGCCAGGAGGTTATTTTTTTAGGGATTTTAAGCTACTAGGAGCTAGTGAACTTGCAAAATACTGGATTTTGCATATTATTTTACTATAAATAAGGATGTTTACTGAATGTACCTGCTGGTAAAATTAAACTTCTGCAGAAAAGAAAGCTGGGTGTGGTGGCACATTGCCTATAATGTAGGGCAGAGGGTGAGGCAGGAGGATCAAGAGATTGAGTTCAGCTTGGGCTTTTTAAGAAAGCAAGACTCTGTCTCAAAAATGAATGTATGAGTGAATACAAGTCTGATTTGGTGAATGCCAGTATTCTCATTGGAGGCTGAGTCAGGAGGATTGTGATTCCAAGGCAAAAACGGATGGAGAGAAGGAAGGAGGAGGCAGGGAGAGAGAAGAAGACGGAGATGTGGAGGCCAAGGGATGCTGTGAGGATTCCTGCTTCCCTTTGGGGGAGGACCTCAACAGTCTGCTCTGCATATCTCTGTCCTGGTTCAGGAAGAGATACTGTAATCAATGCATATGCCACATTGGCCAGTGAGCCTTTAATGGCTTGGGGAAGAAAACAGACCTCCAGCACTGGAGTGAAAAACCTGTTATCATTGGATTCAGCCTGTAGATTTTCTGATCCTTATCATACTGTTCCATAATGTTCACATACTGGGCCAAGTACAGATTCTTAATGTTGAGTCTCTGCTCACGCCAAGTCTCAGACATCTACCTTTGGTTCCCCATGCGGATTTCTCTGTGTTTTATCTTAGCAGGATCTGGGGCCAGCTCACCTCTCACATCCCCATCATCTCCAACTCCACCCTCTACAGCAGGTTAGTAATGGGGTAAGGTGACATGCCTCCCTCCTCTTCACCAACAGAGGGAGCTGGGCTATTTCTCCTGCCCTGGCCCAAGTATTTCATGGGTTACCGGCTTTCTCCAGAGGAGCATCCGTGAATACAGATTGGCTGTGGTATCTGGGGGAGCTGAGGATCTAGGTTTCCAAGGTCAGTTCTCATAAGGAAACGGCTAGTTTCAGGACTACTAACTCCCTCTGGCTCAAGCTTGCTTTTTGCTAAAAAGCCTCTCCCAGGACTCCTTGGATTAGAGATTGTCTTAGGATAAAACAAACACATTGTTGCCCTGGGTCTTTCCAGAACTTTCTCCTTCAGGAGCTCTTTCATATTATAGGTCTATTGCAGAGCAGAGCTGATAAGGTGCCCAAGTACAGAATGAAGTACCTCCACAGTCCGATTTCTTGATGACTGCTTGCACTCTGTTGTGCTCTCTAAAGCACTTATCTGAATATTTACCCTTATAACCTTTGTTTCATCTTTTTGGATTAAATCAGATACTGAGTTTTGTCTGACAATTTGAAAAAGAATTTGTCTTTGGGAATTCTTAAGAAAAGTATTCTCTGATTCTGTGGCCTAGTCTCCTAATACTGTCATATCTCGTTCTTTCCTTTTTGAACTAAGATTTTTTTCTAACCATTTTGCAGTGCATATCTGCTTTACTTCTTAAATGAACATGTTCTAGATGTCTAAAAAGCTGGTTCTACTACTCAGTTTACTGACTGTCCTTGAAGAGTTCCTTCAGCTGTTTGAAAGCAGACTCATTGTCAGGGCTGGTATGTGAATTGGTAGTGCCATATTCATTAATGCTTATGGTAAGGAGCCGCCAAGAGCATTATGGTGACCTCTTTTAGAGCTGCTGGCCTTCCCAAGAAAACAAACAAAGGCAGGAGGCTGGTTTGAACCCCGTGCCGCTGTCCATTGGCTGAGAGTGGTTACTGGTTGCTTGCCCCTAGAATGTTCTAGGGGCAAGGGCAATCTTATGTAGCAAAAGCCTTAGCTCTTACCTGTCAGCAGATTTTACAAGAAATTTCCAAGTAATACTCAAAACAGATCTGTCTTTTGTTAGTCTGATCAGAAGTTTCTAGAAGTCTGTTGTTCAGACTATTTTGAGTCTTCTTTCAGATGATATGTTATTAATTTTATATCATTTGGACATACTAAAGAAATGGAAAAAATTATTTATGCGATTCCTTAGCCTTTGTTAACAAGGCTGTGTATGTTTAGTGTGCAGAGCACCTCACTGTTTATTAGGTGTGATCTCAAGTAGCTTTTGGCCAGTTCTCATCTTTAACTAACTTGCCTTGTGGCATTTACAATGTAGGAGTCTTTAGGTGTCGGGGAGGTGTAGTTACCTCTGCTTTGCACAGTAGCAAGTTTACAGAAATGAGACAACTTTCAGAATAAGAGAAGAAAATGTGGAGGTTTTTGTAGAGTCGATATTGGAAAAGCTTCAGCTTAGGAGGGTGGGAGCGGCAGGGTCTGTGCTGTGAACAGGACGGCATGTACCCTGGAGGGGCCCATGAGCATATAGAAGGAAAGCATTTTGAAGCCCAAGCACAGTGATATCAGGAGAGGTTCCCCACTAAGAAGCAACCCTGTCTTTATTTCTTTAATGTTTTTATTGATGTGATTAATTATTCACCCAAAGACCATGCTGACCTCTATTGGCTGTTACTTGTAATGCATCTCAAAAATAACTAATATTTAGCATTCACCTAGCAATGTAGCATTTCAGATCTATTCACTCCAGATGTGCTTAAGATGCCCTTGCAGGGAGCCTGTGGTTTGCCAGGAACTGTGTGTAGCCCTGGGTTACAGAGATGAGCAGACAGACTCCAAAATGACAGACAGACACAGTTTAGGCAGGTAGGTACTTTCCTCTGGGTCCAAGCCCAGTAAGAATTTTCCTCCAGTAGTTCCCCAGAAAGAAAAGATCTTTACTAAAAGTCCCTCAGCAAGCAACATCTTGAACTTTGCAAGTGCCGTTGTCCGTTGTAAGGCACTAGTCATCCATAGGTGGTAGGCTCACTCTGCCTTCAGGGCTTCTTTTTGTGCGCTGAGGGGCAGCTGCTGGCTGGTCAGCCCTGCAGGAGAGGAACGAGGCTTCTTTGTGGGTACCTCTTTCTTGCTCATCACAACAATGGAAGTATATTCCAAGTTTATGGCTTTATTACGAGGATAGTGTCTTCAGTTTTATGATCAAATGCAGTTTTCATAAATGAAGTGACAGTCTTTGTTTTTAAGGACTAGTGTTAATTTAAAAGAATTGTTGCAAAAGATACTATCTCATTCACACTTCAACTGGAACCCATGAGAACTGCTCTAGTGGTCTGGAAACCAGAGGCTGGGACTACTGCTTGCTAGTTCTGGGAACTTGGGCAAGGCTCTTGACTTCTCTGTGCTGAGGCAGGTTTACCACTGGTAGATGAGAGGAATGACAGTACTACCTTCTCAGGTTATCAGGGCTCAATGGGGTCCATGTGTAAGGGCTTAGAGCAGTGCTGTTGTGTAGTAAGCCCTAGGTATACTGTTAATTGTCGAGGGTTCAAATGAACCAGTTTCCATAGAAAGGTTTGTTTACCTCATCTATAAAGGGCAACAATAACTAAAAACTAAACAGCAGTTAGAGGAGACCATGCCATCATTCCCTCTAATCAAGTCAGTGCTAAACCCAGTATGAACCTGTCCTCTGACAGTCTGGTCATTTGTAGAGCAGCAGCAGCAGCAGCAGCAGCAGCAACAACAACAACAACAGGTCAGCCTGTGCAAGTTGAATGGGGCAGCAGCACCTTCCTGAAGGCTTCAATTTTAAGTGACTATTAGATATTATTCTTAGCTACTTGTAGAATTTTGATAAAGTGGCAGGCTTTTCTAAGAGATCTTACCAGTATGAGACCTTTCTACCAGTTTGGACCCTCTCTACAGCTTCCTTTGGGGCTTCCTGAAGTCCATAGTAAGTTGTTGAGAATAGTACATATCCTCAAGTCAGGCAGTTCTAAAGTCTGGTAGGGTGGCATTTCCTCATACTCTTCTATTAAGACCCAGTTTTTCAATGAGAAAATTCGCAACACCTTTTTTGTTGAATGTTTCCTCATTCAGGAAGGCTGCTCTTTCAGGAACTTTAAAAGTCTTTTATCCTGACATATTTCATGTTAAATGTTTATTTTAACCAAGGAATATTTATATTCAACATTGATAGAGCTGAGTAGTTTGAAAAGTCCTAGGTTGTACATATGCAAATATTCGCCCTACCCTATTTTAGAAGCAGACAGCAGGCTTGCTGCCTTGGTTTCCTTTTTTTTTTTAAAGATTCTAACCTTTATTTTTATTTATATTTGTGTGTCTGTCTTTCTGTGTATGTGAGTATACATGTAAGTGTGAGTTCTAGCTGAACCAGAATGGCATGTGAGATTCCCTGACGCTGGAGTTACAGGTAGTTGTGAGCTGTCCAACATGGGTGCTGGGAATTGAACTCTGGTCATCTGGAAGAGCAGTAAGAGCTCTTAACTACTGAGCCATCTCTCTAGTTCTTTTTGGGTTTTTGAGACAGGGTTTCATGTAGCCCAGACTAGCATCAAACTCTTTAGGTAGCCAAGGATGACCTTCAACTCCTCATCCTCAAGTGCTGGAACTATAGCATAAGCCACTGGTTTTTATATTGTTTTTAAGCAGATTCACAAAAGAGTATTCTGAGGAGGCTAAATAAATAGGAAACCTGAAACTGTTATTGTTTTTGTTTTATGTATATGAAGGTTTTGCCTGCATGTGTGTAAGTGTACCTGTGACATGCAGTGCCTATGGAGGACAGAAAAAGATGTTGGATCCCCTGGAACTGGAATTACTGGTTGTTGTTAGCTGTCATGTGGGTGCTGGGAACCAAACCTGGATCCTCTGGAAGACCAGCCAGTGCTCCTAACCGCTGAGCTATCTCTCTAGCTCGTGTTACTGTTTTTATTTTTTGTGGATTTGTGTGTGTGTGTGTGTGTGTGTGTGTGTGTGTGTTTGGAGATAGGGTCTCCCTGTACCTCTAGCTGGCCCTGGAAATCACTGTATAGACCAGGCTGACCTCGATTTCACAGAGATTTACCTACCTCTGCCTCCCAAGTTCCTAGGATCAAAGACTTGTGTCACCCCGCCTGGCTTCATGCCATTGTTTTAATAATCATATTAACTGATTTAGTCATTATTTGGTCATGATTTACTGTCTAATGAGAGTGGATTTTAGTTTAGCTCCATTTCACAGAGAAAGAAATAGAGCCGCTAGTAGCATTAAGAAAACTTGGCCAAGGTCACACAGGTAAAGTAAGTTGCTAGAACCAATATTTGAACTTGATTCTGCCTTTGTCCACTTACCCCACCAATTTATTGAGTGCTTGCTTTTATTTTCAGGGTATATCAAAGGCTCCTAGGAGTTAAACACTGTTATGCATGTGTGATAATTCTGAATGTACAGTAAAAACACTTGGACTGCTACCTGGCTTGACTACTTGTTCATTATGACCTTGGTGACATAACTTTCATTCTTGGAAGCTATCCTTGTTTTTGATATTTGATATTATTTTTATTTCATGCGTATGAGTACACTGCCTGCATGTGTGTAAGTGCACCCTTGCATACAGTGCTTGAAAAAATCAGAAGCATCCAGTCCTCTGGAACTGTAGTTATGGACAGTTGTTAGCCACTATGTGGGTGCTAGCAATTAAACCCAGGTCCTCTGCAGGAGTAGCCAGTGTTCTTAACCGCTGAGCCAATTCTTCAGCATGGAAGCTCTTTTAAAAGAACCCTTGAACTAGTTAGTGAGATGGCTCAGTGGGTGAGGACACTTGCCACCAAGCCTTACAACCTGAGTTCAATTCCTGGGACCCATGTAGTAGGCAGTGAGAATGAACTTCCACAAGTTGTCCTGACTTTCACATGTGCTATAGCACACACACACACACACACACACACACACACACACACACATAAACATACAAATACATACATACAGTAAAAGAACCCTTGCTTTTCATTGGGTAGTCTACATGGCAGAGCTTTCTAAGTAGTAAACTCTTATAAAGTTAGGCTGGAGAGTAGGGAAGTTTGAGTCTGGAGAGTATAAGGAGATGAAATAGCCTCATGGGCATATAGAAGTAACAGATTAATCTGGGAGAGCTAAGGAGGATTCAGAATAGGGTAAAGATGCCTTAGGGTATCAAGAAAGAAGACAGTTTATTTAGAATGTTGATGCTTCCAGAATTGGGCCTAGTCAAATCAAAGTCTGAAGCCAGTATATGTTCAAAATTTTGTATCTGGCTTAAACAATTGTTTTCTCAAAAGCTATACATAAGCCTGGTGGTACATGCTTGTAACTTTGGGAAGCTGAGGCAGGAGGGTTAAGAATTTGAGTCTGATCTGAGCTAGATACTCCAGCCTGAGCTACGGAGAAGACAGTGTCTCAAAAAACCTAGGGCTGGGGATGGTAGCCGAGTGGTAGAGTACTTACCTATCATGTTCAGGCCCTGGGTTTGATCTCCAGGATGTGACACACACACACACACACACACACACACCACACACACACACACCACACACACACACACACACACACACACACACACACACACACCCCCTGGACTCAGGTCCGCCCTGCAGTGCGGCCCCCTGGACACACACCACACACACACACACACACACACACACACACACACCCTGGACTCAGGTCCGCCCTGCAGTGCGGCCGTCCTCTGGTGCCGCTCTCAGCTGTCCTCCTCTGCTAGCCCACTTCACTCCTCTGAGCTAGATACTCCAGCCTGAGCTACGGAGAAGACAGTGTCTCAAAAAACCTAGGGCTGGGGATGGTAGCCGAGTGGTAGAGTACTTACCTATCATGTTCAGGCCCTGGGTTTGATCTCCAGGATGTGACACACACACACACACACACACACACACCACACACACACACACACACACACACACACACACACACACACACACACACACACACACCACACACACACACACACCACACACACCACACACACACACACACACACACCACACACACACACACACCACACACACACACACACACACACACACCACACACACACACACCACACACACACACACACACACACACACACACACACACACCCTGGACTCAGGTCCGCCCTGCAGTGCGGCCGTCCTCTGGTGCCGCTCTCAGCTGTCCTCCTCTGCTAGCCCACTTCACTCCTCGGGGTGTGAACATCTCCTTGGACATTCCCTGGTGCTAGGAAAGGGACGCCTGAGTGTCCCAGCCTCCCCAGCCTGCCTTGCCCATTTTTCCCTGTGGGACCTCAGTTCCTGACCCTCCCCCAACAGATGGGGTTTTCCTCCCTGCAAAAGGGCAGGTTTTCCAGAGGAACGCTGGATTTACTCTGTGGGGAAGGATTATCCGTCACGTTGAAACCTAATCACATTGAAAGAAGACAACAACCTTTGCCTTTCTAAATGACTTTATTGAAGTCTCACTAGATTAAGGTGGCCTGGAGAGGCCATTCCAAGGCTCCTTCCCACTCAGGAGCTCTGCCTTAAACAGTGTTCAATTATTTTGCTCTTCTCAAAGATGTATCCGTTTGAAACAATAGAAGACTTGCTTGAGAAGCAGTGAGTTTTCTGGTTTTCCCCATTTGTCTTTGCTTAGTAATAAGATGCAGAGCAGATCACTGGCAGCTGATCTGCTGCTCTTTGGAAGAGGGAAACCTCCATGGCTCTTTTGGAGTGTTACGTTGTAAACAGATAAAAATTGCAGTTAACTGCTTAGAAAACAAAGTGACACCTAGTTCCTTTGCCATGTCCTAAAGGGTCACTCCTATGTTGTAAGCCAAGGCATTTATGGTTAAGCGTATCCTAGTTTTGCAGTTAGAATAATTAGCACGTGATTCAGTCTAATATTTTACTGTTTGTTACTACTGTTTAATTAAATGACACTAAACTCTGAATAATGATCTCTCTTTTCTTTCTCTCTCTCTCTGCTGTTTTCAGTAGAGCATGCACCATTTTGAACGTGACTTTTCGGTAAAGTAAGCTGCGCTGATTTCTCTAGCTTTAAAGATGCTCTGTTTCTGTATGTGAAATTGGACTCCATGTATTCCTATTACTGAACACATGGGAAAGCAGATTTGAGACTATTTCCTTGTTGAAACATTTAAATGAAATACAGCATCTTTAAAAGGCACCCAAGTAACTCCATCTGTATTCATTTCATTTCCATCATGACCTTCAAACACCTTCATTTTCACTTAGACTTTAGTTTGGAAATATAGTTCTAAAACTACAAATACACGGCATGGTATTTGAGTGAATTTTAATTTTGGAAACTTATGACTCTCAAACTCGGGCTGCAAAAATTTTGGTTCCTAGTTACTCTGATGAAGAGGACATACATAGCATTAGGCAGTTGAATTTGTGGTTCTAGGGAGGCACGCTACTTTTTAAACTGGGTACACAGAAAAAAACAGTTCTTTTCAAAGCAAGACATGAGCATAGTCTCATCTGAGGCCAAAGCAAAGGTGGCCCCCAAGAGCTGAGAACATTGCCCCTTCTCCCAAGAGTAGCACGTTTGTCTAGTGTAGGCCAGTGGCCATTTGGCTTTCTCTCCCAGAGCTATAGAAACCTGATTTCCCACTGCTAAAACTGGCTTGAGAGGTCACTCCTAGATGTCCTTTCCTCAAGGCTGTTATGTTCTTGGTACAGCAACACTCCACAGATCTAACCTATATGATTATTCTTGATGTACCTGAGTGCACCTTTTTCCAGGGCCTTTGCTGCGTTACCCCTAGATCTGGTGGAGGGGCTTCTGGGAAGGTTGGAGTAGTTAGAGAGGATTTCTGTAGAAGAGAACCTAAGCTGAGAGAGATCAAGACTAACGTTGTTTTAATTATAGGTGCACTGTTAGGAGCATGCCCCATCTTAAGTGGCACCTCACATAAACACCTATCCAACACGGACTCCCTCTGCTCTTGTCTGTGGCCTGGGGATAAGGCTACTAGAGGCCTACTGGCAGGAGGGATCTTATGGTTTAGGTATGGACGGAAAGAATGAATCAGGCAGTTGTTCCAGGTTTGTCCAGGCCAAAAAACCATAAACAGCTTTTGTTTGTTTTCTGACCCTTCCCTTTTCCTTGCCTGACATTGTTGCTAATATGTCCTACTCAGTGACTTTTAAAAGAAGCTAACAGACCCTTTTAAAAGGGCAAGAAGAAGCCAAAGACAATGGATAGTTTGTCCTCAGTCTCCCGTGTGTTCTTACAGTTTTGCTACCCCTCAACTTCTAGCTTCCCCTTGCTTTATTGTCCACATCAAGATCCACCACAATTCTAATGAGTCAAGGGAGGAAAAATGCGTCTCATGGAACATCAGACCCTTTGGGATGTTTGGTCCAGCTCCCTGTGATTGGGTGTTACTCTTTCCCACTTACGTAAGCAGCTACCTCACATGGCCCTGTCATTGTTTGCTATACGGTCACTCCACAGCACTGTGGATGGTATATTATACTTCCTACTTCAGAGACCTGCTCAAAGTGGTAACAGTTTCAGCCTTCACGTAGAAAATGAAGATCCATTCACTGAAGCCACTAACTCCCAAACTCTGGTAGTAAATGTGCATGTTTAATTTGAAGTGTTTGGTGTCAGAATCAAGGGTTGATTGTCTGTGAAGCTAAGTTCTTTGTAAGATGGCCATCCATACCACCAAGTCCAAGCCCACAGTAGGCCTGTCTCTGGTCTCCCTGAACCCTAAGCTGGAGCAGCAGCCAGTTGCAGATATGTAGGACCCCCAATACTGCTGCAGTCCAGGCTTGCCCTCTGATCTTGGCCCTGAAGTGATGGTTAGCCAGGAGTCAGAGCACAAAGCTGGGAAGAAACCTGGAGCTCCTGGTACACCATGGCCCTGAATGTCAGAATACATTCTACTGCCCCTTTCTGGCCACTAGGGGGTGTCTGGTGGGAGTGGAGGTGGGGTTGGCAGCCACTTACCCACCAGGTGGGCAGAGCTTCCTCTGTTCTCCTTGGTAGTGAAATCAGCTTCCAGTTCAGCAGAAGCCCCCTTCCCCCGGCATTTCACTGGTCATTACCAAAAGCACCTTAGTGGGATGGTTATCCTCTCATTTCACTTGTTTTTCTCATCTCAACAGTCACTCAAGTTTAAGTCTTTTTTTATCTTTACAACTCTGTGATGTAAAGCCAGGAATATCTTCCCACAATCCATCTTAGCATAAAACATAATTGAATATTAATGAGTAAAACCAATGTAAATTACGTTTTGTTCATATGTCTGCATTTACTCTTTATTTATATTGCTGTATTATCATTATTTGAGAATTCTAAGACTGCAGAGCATGAGAATGTGCATTTGTGTGATTCTTTACTTTCAGCTGCCTTAGGTTGGGGTAAAAGATAATAAAGGAAGGTAAGTGCTTTTTTGTGAATTGCAAATCTTCAGCCATTGCCTGTCACACTTGGTGGAAAGGAGGCATTTGAGTATTGGTGACCCTGAGCCATTCATCCATCCAACACCTGTAAGTGCTAGGTGGCTGCCTATTATCCCTGCAGCTCATAGCAGTGTGGGCAAACAAGACAGGATAAAGGGTAGTGGGATAAAGGGTAGTGTTAACCACGAACAGATAAGTCTTAAAGAACCGTGTTCACAGGACACAGGGCATAACTGCAGCACAGTTTATGTTAAGTAAGTTAAGTAAGGCAGTGCTATTTCTGTACACTATCTATTTTGTTCTGAGAGAACAAGTCACCCAGTGATTTAAAAATAGGAAATTTAGGGCTAGAGAGATGGTTCAGCAGGTAAAGGCACAGGCCAACAACCCCTGATGACCTGAATTTAATTCCTGGCACCCACATGGAGAGAATGGACTCCTGCAAGTTGTTCTCTGACCTCTACATGCAGTGTAGCATTGAGTGCATGTACACACACAATACATCACTGTAAAAGAAAAAGTGAATTTCAGGTTCCAAGTGTTTATAAGCCTGGAAGTTGAGGGAAACTTTAGACACCTACCCAGTTTCTCTCTCCTTGAGGTTACCTCATACTGCAGCAGAGGCATTTGGTGTGGGCCCATTCTGTTCCTGGCTTAGGCCACTCTGCGAAGAGTACCTGAGAGACTCCTTCCTGAGAAAGCCAATGCCAGTGAGACCTCCATTTTCTAAGTTCCTGCTCACTTACTGGCATTTCATGTTTCTTCAGTGCATGTCAACAGGAAATGCTTATTTTAGATGCTCCAGGGAGACACACAAATCACACAGCTGCACTAGCTTCTGAGAATCCCAAGTGGCTTATTCTATACCAGATTAAGAGATGGTTAACGCCTCATCTCCAGGTTGTCTCTGCTGAAAGCCTGAAGTAGTTTTCTTTCCATATACTTTACCATGTAGGTGCTGCTTTTTACAATACCTGTTTTCTCAAGATCCAGTTTTATGGAGCTGGGGGATGGCTCAGACAAGTGCTTGCTTTGCAAGCTTGAGCACAAATTTTGGATCCCTAGCACCCACATACAAAAAACAGAACAAAAACTAAGAGGCTAGAGAGATGATTCAGTGGTTAAGAGCACTGGCTGTTCTTGCAGAGGACCCAGGTTTGATTCCCACAGCTACATGGCAGCTAACAACCATCCATAACTCGGGTTCTAGGAGATCTGATGCCCTCTTCTGACCTCTTCCGGGATTGCATGACATGGTGTGCTTCCACGCATGCAGGCGATACACTCATACACATAAAATATTTTTTAAAGAATTAAAAGCCAGGAGCAGCAGCATGTACCTGTAAACTCCACTGTTACACAGGTGCTTGCTGGCCTACCCGGCCAGTCTAGCCAGTCATACCCTTCAACTATTGTGTGGGGAAACAGCCAAGGATTGTTGGTCCCTTTGGGGTAACTGGTATTCGGGTAGTCCAATTCTGTGCATGCAGAGATCTGTCTCACATTGTAAACTCAGTAGGTAAAGCTGACCCAAACCTAAGCTACAGAGCTAGAAATGGAGTCAGAGCCTCCTCTAGATAGTCTGTCACTTTTTGTGGTTTTGTCTAACCTATGATACCTGGTTCACAGCTCTTCTCACATGATTGTACTTGGTATCTTGGTCCCTCAGAACATTTAGTCTCCACTAAGTGTATTCTGCCCCAGCCTGAGCAGCAAGCAGTGCACAGGGTAAAAAGACAGAATACTAACTGTCCCTTTTCCCTTGCCTTTGCAGGGCTATCTTCTGCATTACCTCCACCTCCTCCACCTCCGCCTCCACCCCCACCCCCACCAGCAGGTCCCTTGCCAACCTCGGGCACAGAGATGTCTGCCCCACTCCTGCCCCAGGCTATGAATGGCGTGAGCCGTGGGGCCTTGCTCAACTCCATCCAGAATTTCCAAAAGGGAACTTTGAAGAAAGCCAAGACCTGTGATCACAGTGCTCCTAAGATTGGCTGATGCTTCCTGTTTACACTAGGGGGGCGTTCTTTTTCTGTCCCACTCCTCACCCTCTAAAGTACCTGCTTCCTAGGTGAGTCTCTGCAGAGCCTCCCTAAAGTACCTTCTTCCTGGGTGAGTCCTTGCAAAGCCAGTACTACTGCAGTCCTACAGACACACCCCAGAAAGGCTTTTCAAGAGGGAAATGTCCTCCAAATAGAATAAAGTGGGGCCAGCGTTGCTCCTCTGTGACTGAATCTTAGTCATCTTCTGATGGGCATCTTTTAGGGGCAGCAACATATTGGGATTCAATATTTTCACCAGCTAAAGGAAATGGACAGAAAAAAGCAGTGACAATATTCTGTCACAGCACTGAATGGCCTTTGTGTTAATAGTCCCTTCTACTCCATCAGAAATGTTCTTCCCATAGCTCATTTTTCTGAAAAATTTTCTGGTTATTTCTTAATTCCAATTTGTGCTACCTTTATTTCATCTCAGACATTAACATTATAATCCAAGGCATAGTTATGTTACTGAGTCAGAGAAGTAAGAGATTTATTGTCTTTGTATATAAAACAGGGAGAACGCCTCAATCTCAAGTTCTAGTGAGAACCTTTGTTGTGGCTTATGAACTTCAGGCTGTGAGAGTAACTACTCTGGACTTAGAGTTTTTAGTTAGAATGTACTGAAACAAAAAACATCGTTAACAGAAAAAGATCTTGCCAATTAAAAGATCTTCTTAGTCCTTGGCAATTAAATCAAGTTTGGGGTATAGGGAGGATCATATTATAAGTAAATTTGGCATCTGTAGGAATCAATTTTGAGTTTTGATTTATCCAAGTTCATCTTGTTACTCAGTTAATAGAAACCTTTTCTCCTATGATTTGCTTAAACCTTTAAATAAATTGCACTTTAAAGGATTATAAATAATCCATTTTAAAATTCAAGTACACACATCAGTGTTGGTTACTATGCAGAAAGAATGTCATTGTGTATAGTTTCATGTAATCTGTGATAAATGTTCAGCTGTATTTTTTATTAAAATAAACCATGTCAAGAAAAATGTGTCTGTGGGTTTGCTAATTTCAAATGAGAACTTTCTACAGCACCTTTTGTAAACAAAAGTATAGAGCCACAAAATGCACTTCAAGTTTCTCTTCTCCTTATATTGTCTATTTTTATTCTGCAAGTTTTGTCTGCATGTATGTAAGTGTACCATGCACATGCCTGGTGCCTGAAGAGACCAGAAGAGCATGTGATCCCTAGAACTGGAGTTAAGGATGGGTGTTAGCTGCCATGTGGGTGCTGGGGATGAACCTGTGTCCCCCTGGAAGAACAGTCACTGTTCTAACTGTTAAACCATCTCTCCAGCCCCCTACATGTTTCTTTTGTGTCCTGATACGTCTGTGTAACAATTCCATTTAGATACCAGCTGTATGCTTCTATAACTTGTTTAAATTAATCTTTTCCATCCGAAATGCTAAAGGGGCTAGTATATGACAGAATGCCTGGTTTTTGGCAACCAGGAGAAAGCACACAATATAAATTTTGCTTTTGTTTTAAAGGGAACTCTGTGAGGATAAGGCATTAGAGACTGCTGGGGATGTAACTCAGTTGGTAAAGTGCTTGCCTAGCACACAGGGAACCCTAGGTTTAGTGCCCAGGCATGACGGTGCATGGCTGTAGGGAGGTGGACGTGGGAAGATCAAAAGTTCAAGGTCATCTTTGACTACGTGAATTTGAGGCCAACCTGGGCTACATGAGACACTGGCCCCCCACCTCCCGAAAGTCTGCAGACAAGTACAATATGGCCTGATGACCAATCCTGTTGGAAGCTGTAGGGATCTGAGTCCTGTAGTCAGTTTTGCCATTTTAGATTAAGTTTCAGATAGGGTCTGGGGATGGTAGAGCACTTTGTAACCACATGGCCCTACAGTTGGTCCTTAGCACTTTAAATAAAAAAGCCATAGCTGTTTTATGCAGGATCAAGGTATTTTCTATCTGGCACTAATTTCTTCATAGAATTTCAAGACTGCCACACACATTATTCTACAAACATAAAAATAATTACTCATAGATAGGAATCCTCTTTATTCCTTATCAAAATCTAACAGCAAATGTACATTATACTTTTTTAGACATATAAGTTATCTTTTTTGGATATACCTTCCATCAGGACTTGTCCTTCTAGTAAAACAGGGTAGAAGTTTACATTAATCTTATTAAAGGATAGGATAACTGTAACCTGTAACAGACAAAGAAAGCATGAAATCTAGGGCAGGGAAGTGGAGAGTTCTCCACTAAACACATTTAAACTTACCAGTACAGAAACGGCTTTAGAGAGAACTTTACTTTATGAATAGTAAGGTCTTGCAGTACAATTCTGGTGAAGTCCCAGTCAGTATTTTAAATAATTTCAATGACTTGATACTCAAGTCCAAATTATATATTTAATGTTTTCTTTACTGCAAATATGATGTCTTTAACCTGAGGTATAGAGTTGTCTTCTAGAACCTTTGCGTAAGGCATAGGGACATCAGCACCAGTGACACGTACAACAGGAGAATCCAGGAAATTGAACGCAGGGCCTAGGACAGAGAAGGCTCATCTGAGAGGCAGATCTGGGGGCACCCAAGAGAAATCAAGGTAACAAATCCTAGCTACAGGGAATCAACCATTTCCTCAAAGGACAAAACTATACTGACAGGTTGAACCTGGGTGATGAATACCCCTGGCTGTTGATCTCTTTCCAGCTGGTATTCAAGTACGCAACATTCACAACAGGTTACTGTATTCTAGAACCAGTTTCTTTGAAATACCTTCCATGATTCTGGCACAAATCTCAGCTCCTACTCCAAATTGAGGCCAGCCTCCTTCCACGGTTATGAGATGATTTGTTTTCATGACACTGGCTTCTATGGCTTCAATGTCCATTGGTCTGATGGTTCGCAAATTTATCACCTAAAAAGATAACACGTAGATTTCATAGAACTTAAGAGGCAAATAAAACAACCTCAAAATACCACTTTGTTTTTTGTTTATATCAACAGGTGCATGAATATAAAACACAAAAAGAAAACCCAGCATGGTGGTGCACATTTGAAATCCAAGCACTTGGGAGTCTGAGACAGGAGGACTGCCACAAGTTTGAGGACAGCATGGGCTACACAGTAAGACTCTGTCTCAAGCAAAGTAAAAGGAGAAATTAAATTTAAAAATTGTAATTACAACAAAAGTCTATATCCCTATCACAGGCAGCTTTGTTGATCTATAGGATTCCCTTTCTCACCTTGGTTTTTGTTCTTGTTTTTAATTATTTTATTTCTTGTGTGTATGACGTTTTTGCCTGAATGTATGTAAGGGCATTACATGCATGTGCAATGCCCAAAGAGGCCAGAAAAGAACATCAGATTCCCTACAACTAGAGTTATAGATGGTTATTAGTCACCATGTGGGTGCTAGGAACTGAACCCAGGTCCTCTGGAAGAGCAGCCAGTGGTCTTACCCACCATCTCCCCAGCTCCCTCCACGGTTTTAACATGTCTCTTATCAAGAGTTGAGTGCTTGTCATGTACCAGGCCTTCCACTGTCATTTTCTCAGCCACTCTGGGCTGGGGTAGTATTTGAGACAGTCTCTCACTAACCTGGAGCTTAGTGCCTGACGAGACTGGTTTAGCAGCAAGCCCTGGGGGCTTCTCTTGTCACCATCTCTCTAGTGTTGGGTTTAGGTATGTGCTGCCACACCCAACTTACTTTTTTGTGTGAGTGCTAGGAATCTGAACTCAGATATTCATGCCTGGTGGGCAAGTACACTTTACTGAGCCATCTCCACAGCCCAGCAAGACTCACTCTTGACTCTAAGCAGGTACTATAGTAAAAGATCCAGGGCCTAAGTGGTAAAAAAAACTTTTGTGGAAAGCAAGCCACCATTTTGACTTTAAGTAGGGCAGAACTGCATGACAGAAGATCTGGTAACATGTTACAGAGTGCAAACTTGTACTTCTGATTCTTGAACCAGTTTCTTTGAAATACCTTCCATGATTCTGGCACAAATCTCAGCTCCTACTCCAAATTGAGGCCAGCCTCCTTCCACGGTTATGAGATGGAAGAATCTTGCTATGTAACTCAGGCTAACTTGGAAATGGCAAATTTCCTACCTCTACTTCCTGTGTTTCAAGATTACAGGTTCTTAGATTTACTGTATTTACCCAGTATGTGTGTCTAGGCATGCACATGCCACAGTACATGTGGCGGTCAGAGGACAGCTTTCAGGAGCTGCTTTTCTACTTGTACCATGTGGCTCCCAGGATCAAACTATGAGAATCAGACTCTTTGCAGCAAGTGCCTTTTCTTGCTGAGCCATCTCACTGGCCCTGGATCATAAATTTAAAAGGAGCCTTTCTGATTAAAGAAAAAAAGAACAAGTGAATGTCCTCTCACCTCACATTCAATTCCCTCTTTAGACAGCACAGCTGCAGCTTCTACACAGTGGCCCACAAGTCTCGAATGGCCAACTATAGTTATGTGGTTCCCTGAAACAAAGTGGTCACAGATTAGAGGTCAGAGTGGAGTTAAAGATGCAGCTCCTGTCCTCTTATTAAAACCTGAACTTCACTCCAGTGAGCTGAACAATGAGCCTGTCTTCCTAGGAATGTAAACAAACCTACCAGACTGAGATTCAGAAAAGCCTAACCTGAGCTCTTCTTTACTCTTTTAAGTCAAACCACATGGTAGGAACTTCTAGATTAAATCTGACGTATATAAGCAGAAGGGCCAGAATAAAAAATAAATGACTAAATGTAGGTTGAAGTTCTCTTACCTTGCTTTTCAATTTTGGCTTTTCCAATAGGAATCAGAAAATCTTTTGACTGAGCTTCTGGAGAAAGTTCAAATGCAACTCCATACATCAGTTCACTCTCTAGCATCACCACTGCAAAACATTATAAATACCTACAGACATCATGACCAAGAATGCATATTTGAGAGAATCATGTATCTTGCAAGTATGCAGAAGCCTTGTACCTATCATATCCAGGAGCTTCAGGATGGTCTATGTGCTGGCATCTTAGTACGACCGCTATCATTTTACTGAGGGTAAGCCAGTCTGGTGTGCACTAAATGTCACCTTACCTAACCAGCCCCCCTACAGTAAGAGATAAGAAAAACTACATTCTTTTTTGAGACAGTGTCTCCCTATAGCTACCTGCTATGTAGATCAGGATGGCCTCAAACTCAAGAGATTTATCTGCCTCTGCCCACACTGAGTGCTGAGATTAAAGGCATGTGCCACCACATTCTTTCTTATTTTATTATTTCTATTTCATATGTATGAGTGTATTGACTGTATATATGTAAGTGCACCCATGTTGTACAATGCTCATGGAGGTCAGAAGAGGGTGTCGGATCCCCTGTAACTGGAGTTCTGGATGGTTGTTAGCTACCATGTGGATGCTGGGAACTGAACCTAGGTCCTCTTCAAAAGCTCTTAACTGCAGAGTCATCTCTCCAGCCCAACAAGTACATTCTTCACTGCCTTTACTCTGTCTAGAAATCATTAGCACTTTGTATGCTGTCTAAGCCTAACTAGAAGCCCTTACTGGTTCCTTCTATGCAGTTTTTTAAAGTTCAGAAGGGGCCCAGGGGTTACTCTGCTCACCTGGATTGTTGTCACGAATGGCTGATTTAATAAGTCCTTTAGCATCCTCAGAATTCCAGGGGCTTACCACTTTTAAGCCTGGGCAGTGCCCATACCATGCAGCAAAGCACTGTGAGTGTTGAGCAGCTACGCCTGCGGAGGCACCATTGGGCCCCCTGAATACTATGGGCACAGACTGGAGGCCAGCAGACATGTAGTAAGTTTTGGCAGCTGAGTTTACAACCTGGTCGATGGCTTGCATAGAGAAATTGAAGGTCATAAATTCACAAATGGGTCGCAACCCAGCCTGTCAAACCAAACACACTGATGTTAAAGAGACTAAAAACATGCAAACTGTTTCAAAAGAAAGTATAGTATTAAAGTAAATCTCTTTGCATGAGCTTGCTATGGTGGTATTACGTACCATAGCTGCACCTACAGCAATTCCAGCAAAGCCCATCTGTAAAGTAAAACACCACCATAAGTATAGGTCCATAAAAAACAGGACTGTGAACACTCAACTGGACCCTGAAAACTTGTCTGGAAGGCTTACCTCTGATATGGGAGTGTCGATGATCCTCTTGTCACCATACTTCTTCCATAGGCCTCGGCTAACCTACAGTTAAGATTTAACCCCATTTCTTTAAGTGTATATCAGGGCAAATGGCTACTTTCATTTTATATAACTTTCACCTGTTTTGGTTACCTTGTATGCACCGTCATACTGGGCAACTTCTTCCCCAAGCAGAAACACCTTCTCATCTCTTTCTAGTTCTTCATCCATACCTTGATTAATAGCTTCACGAACTGTCAGCTGTCATAAGTATGTGAAAACAGTAAACAAGCCACAGGATTACTTAGTATACCATACTTCCTGAGGCTGCCCACAGCATAAAACATGAAAACTCATTCTCAAACAGGCAGTTCCCTTTAAAGTTCCAAGAATCTAGGCCAGTAAGATGGCTCAGTGGGTGAAGGTGCTAGCTACCAAGCCTGAGGAATTTGAGCCTCCGGTCCCCACATGGTGGAAGGAGTGAACTAATCCCTGAAAGTTGTCCTCTGACCACCATGAATACACAACATGCATGTCCACACTCATTCACATAAAATAGATAGAAAATTAAAGTTCTGGGGGCTGGAGAATGGCTCAGTGGTTAAGAGCACTGACTGCTCTTGCAGAAGACCAGGGTTGGGTTCCTAGCACCCACATGGCAGCTAACAAGTGTACTCCAGTTCCAGGGCTCTAACACCCTCTTCTGAGCTCCTTGGGCATTGCACCAACACAGGTGCATTTACACACATATAGGCAATACACTCAATACATGAAAGTAATAAATTTTTAAAAATTAAAGTTCCACGAACTTTACAAGCAACATTTCTGTCACACATAATCTTTGGCTGTTTGCAAATTTAAAAAACACTTTATTTGATGTACTCTAGCTTAGGAAAACTGATGGCTGGTCAAACTAGCTCACAGGCAGTTTCCTAAGTCAAAAATAAAACTGGGCTATTTTATTACTCTACTTGGAGTACTAAGCAGTAGGAGTACTATCAAGGAAGCCTAACTACGGCTAAGTATTGAGGACTACTGGTGCCAGGCACAGCCCAACCCTTCCCATCCGCAATGCAGTCGTTATTTTAATATGGAGAATGGTGAAATCCTCCACTTCTTAATATGTATGCCAAAGAATTGGAAGCAGTGACTCAAACATACTACCTGTACGCCAATGTTCAGAGCACTGTTACCAACCCCAAAGGAAATAAGACAAATCATCTTTGGATGAATGGACAAAGCGTATGAAGGATATTATTCACCTTTCAAAGGTACTCTGATGTGTGTATGCTACAACATGGATGAACCTTGAAAATAATGTGGTGTGAAATAAGCCAGACACAAAAAGGCAAATGATTCAACTTACACGAAGTTCTTGAACAGGAAAACTCAAAGACAGTAAAGTACAATAGGGGTTACCAGTGGCCAATGGGTTAGGCGTGAGGTATATACCGGTAGTATTCCTGCTTGGGTTAATGAAAAAAGTTCTGGAAATGGATAGCATGAATGGTAAAGACACTCAGTGACACTAAAGTCTACAATTTAACACAATAGAATTTTCAGTTATGCCAGAATTACAGGCGGGTGTAGGCGTCTGATCCCTTAACTCATTGTCATCGGCCTCGAGGGAGTGTCCGTGAGAGTGGCGCCAGGCAACCGGGCAACGGATTCCACACAGGAAAGGGCCGTCGCCGAGGGCCGCCGCCTGGGTCCGCAACGTTGCCCAGGCTCAGTGCAGGCGCGACCCCACCTCGCCTGCCTCCGCCCGCGACCGAGAGCTCCTTTCCCGGCCCTGCCCTAGTCAGTGTCGGTTACCTGTACCGCCGCGGGCGCCGAGCGATGAAAAGGCCTCTTCAGCAGTCCGGAAACCTGGTGAAGAGAAAGAAGAAGGCTCAGCGAGGTCGCAAGGCCGGCCGCGAACGCACGTGGGGCCGCCGCCTACCTGTCGCAGGGGTCCCCGCACCAGACCCGCCATCACCGCCATCTTGCCAGTGTCCTCTACCGGCCGCCTAATGACAACACAGAAGCGCCGCAGACCGGGCGAGCCCCGCCTTCTCCTGAGGAGCCAATGGCGGGGCGTGACGCATGAGGGCTCCGCCTCTCCCAGCACAGCCAATAGTAGGACGTGACCCTGCGGGCCCGCTCACCCCAGCACAACCAATGGTAGGGCGCCTCACCTTAGCGCAGCCAATGGCAGGGCGTGAACAGCTAATGGCCCCGCTTCTTCCGTCGTAGCTTATTACAGGGTGCTACCAAAGGCAGGGGGCGGCGCCTGCGAACCCTGCTCACCTGGCCGCAGGCGGGTGAGTCGCGCGGCGGCCTGAGGTGATCCTCGTGGCCCTTCTCTGTTCCCGTGCCCTGGAGTTAACTTTGCCACCGCGAGTGGCTGTTGCCACGCGCCTAGCCACAGGGCTGGCATGCGATACACACACTTCTATTGGCACTGGAAAGCTTTGAGCACCAAGTGGCTCTTGCACACAGTCTAGTCAGGCCGAGAACTTAACCGCTGTATGAGTGGGTGTTGTCTATCTAATGCAAACAATAGTTTTTATGCACTAGCGCCAACTTTCTGCCAAGTATGGTGATGAGTGTTTGCTCATTTATTTCTCACAATAATCTTCATAAATGATTCGCGTTAACATAATCTCAATTTCCAACACACCAAAGATGGGCTCGGTGAGCCTCGATTTGAATTTAGGAGTTTCTGACTCTAATGGTGCTCTTTTTCCACTGATTCCTAACACAAGTAGGAGTCCAGCCTAAGGGAAGATTGCAACCACCTGCATGTAGAGCACAGGCTCATGGGAAAGGCTCCAAACACCTGACCCTAGGGGCAGGGGTTTTGTGGGCTGAGAGAAGGGGCCTGTGTTTAAAGACTCTGGAGAGCCTGGGTAGTAGAGGAATCACTGGATGCTAGGTAGGGATTAGTCTGGTTACTAAGTGAAAATGGGAACTGCGGTGGCCAAGGCAGCAGCTGGAAGATACCGGGATGTGAGACTGAAGCAGGAAGAGAGCTGGACTAGGAGGCAGGTATGATGGAGAGGGCCCTCAAGACCGAGATGTGTTTGGGGATGGAATCAGTAAGATTGCTATCAAGGTTTTGTTCTTGGATGTGGCTGGAGCCTTGCCGGTGTGAAGAGGTGGGGAATTAAGTGATTCTGATCATACTGCGTTTCAGTGACATACCCAGACTGGAGAAGCCTGAGGCTTGGCAGGATAGAGATGGGAACTGGGGGACAACTGCTTAGATGTGGCCTTTCTGGGTTTCTGTGCTGTCGTCTGTAAAATGGGAGATGGAGTGTGAGGTATGGACTGCACACCTTCCAAATCTCCCTCCCTACTGCCACCAGGTGGCCACTTCAGCCTCCAGTTACCTCCAGCAATTTGACAGGTTACATTGATTCCTAGTTCCACCTAGTTCTAGTCCTGATAGGAGGCAGAAAGGACTGACTGCTAGGGGCATTTTCATATTCTGAATTAGAAATACATACGACACTGTACACTACAGAAAGGAATTAGCATGTATATATTATTAATAGTTTAGCACATGCACAATGTTAGTGACTTGTTCTGAGTTAACCCCCTCTCTTCAATCCAGATGCCCCTGGAAGAGTACAAAGCTGAAACCATCAGAAACTAATTTGAGACTCAGTGTTTCAAGAGTCTGAGCCTAAACATCCTCAGAATGAAGAAAAAATGCCAGGGATAATACAGAGAAGTACAGACATTACAAGCCTCAAAAATGTGGCTGACACCTGAGCAGAAGGGCAAGCCTCAGCTCCACAGTGACTGACTGCCTGTGCCCCTGTCCTGCCATACCCCCCTTTTCTGGTTATAGAATCTGCTGACTGGAGATCACATATAATACAGATCTCTAGTGTATTCATCCTCTGTTTTCTCAGATTGACAGCTCTCTGAATAAAACACAGTTTTTAAGATTCAGTTCCTGGCTCTGCTTATTCTGTAAGTGATAGGGAGTATGAACAGAATTCCAGTTACATTTTCATTTCCTTCCAGGAGCACCAGAGCTTCCCAGAGAGCTGCAACATCTCACTCCAGCCTTTCCTAGCATCTCCGTGAAACCCCTCAATTTGAGATGTTAGTTACCCTGGGAATTCCTTGTCCTGTTCAGAATGAAAACTTAAGTCCGTTGTCTTTCTGGTCCCTACCACTGAGTACTGAAAGACTGGCGTCCAAATTAAGAAGCCAAATGACACATCCAGGTGAAGGAACAGTGACCCAAAGAGAAGCCAGTTCAGAATGGGGTCTAAACAAAGGACTGTGTTCTTGGGTTTTATATCCACAGATAACCAAAAGCTTTGCAAGTACCACTGCATTGTGCAGCTGGTCTGAAAGGGAATGGTATTCATGGGCCTCAGAGAATTTTCTTTTGAAATAATGACTGTGGACATTTTAGATACATAATAATAATTGGTATAGTTGCTTTCCTGACACAGTGGCCACTTCAGAAAGGCTGGGCATAATTCTCATTTAAAACACACAAAAGAGGAAAATACAGAATTTCTTGAAAGCAGTTTACATTCATATGCATATTAGATTTCCTAAAGGAAGTATAAATTGGCCAACCAGGCTTCTCCCAAATCACCTTTGCAGTATTAGTTACACTTCTTCTCAAGTCACTTTGGGGTCTTTTGTCAGTTTTGGGAAACCCTTTTTTCCAAAGTTTTAAAAATTATTTTTCTACTTTATGTGTATGAGTGTGTTGTTTGCATTGATGTTAAGTGCACCTGTGTCATGCAGTTGCCTGTGGAGGCCAGAAGAGGGTGTCGGATTCCTTTGGAACTGGAGTTACATATGGTTGTTAACCACCCTGTGTATGCTGAGAATCAAACTCTGGTCCTCTGCAAGAGCAGCCAGTGTTCTTAACTGCTGAACCATCACTCTAGCCCCCAAAGTTTTTGTCTCTGTGAGTCAATCTTTTGTGTTGTTTTGTATTGAAAGGGGTCTTATTCTGCCTCATTCTGTGTACAGCCCAGAACTCACTGTTTAGGCCAGGCTGGCTTCAGACTTTCTTCAGTCCTCCTGCCTCAACCTCCTGAGTCTGGAATTACAAATATAAACATCTCCAGTGCTGCATGTGTGTGTGAGACTGTGTGTGTGTGTGTGTGTGTGTGTGTGTGTGTGTGTGTGCGCGTGCGCGTGCGCACGCGCGTGCGTGCGTGCATGTGCTTGTATCGAATTCAGGGCCTCAAGTTGTATCACTGAGCCACACCCTCAGACCTGCCAACTTTTAAAATTGTTGTTGTTATTATTATTATTGGCATTGAAGACAAGTTCATTAACCAGGGCTCTTCATTCTTCCTCTTTTTTAAGTTGTAACTTAAACACAAAAATGAAGGTTTCCACTACCCTAGTTTCTTCATGCCTTTTCCCAATCATTCCCCATGCAACTTCCCGCAGACAACTGCAGGCCTGATTTTCATCACGTAGTTTAGTTTACTTGTTTTGGAATGTGAGATAAATGGATTACACAATGCATACTTTTGAATCTGGCTCTTTAGCTTAGCAAGATGGCTTTTGAAACTCATCCATTTTGTTACACGTATCAGTAGTTTACTCTTTATTTTGAAAGATTTAAAACTTAAAAGAACTTGCAAAAATAGCACAGAGGTTCTGTGTATTTTCCTTCCAGTTTTGCCTCTGATGATATATCTTAAGCCATAGATAGTCTCATGAACCAGAACCTCTCATTAGAATAAACACACTGTAGGGGAGACCTCATGCAAATATCACTGGTTTTTATATGCATTATTTTGTTTATGTAAATTCTAACCATATATGTGTTACAGGTTAATGTAACCCAACCCAATCAGTATAAAGAATTATTCCATCATCACAAAGAAACTTACTCTTCTGACCTCATAGCCTCCAGCGCCTGGCAACTGCTCACCTGTTCTAAACTGTAGACTGTAATTTGTTCTTTTAAGAATACTTTGTAGATATAATTCAGCAGCAGAGTACATATTTAGCATGTGTGGGTCCCTGAATTAGATCCCTGAGAATACACACACACACACACACACACACACACACAGAGTTATATAAAGGGAATCATATAATATGTAAGTTCCAGACTGGCTGTCTTCAACCTAATGCATTTAGATACATGCAAATTATGTATATATCACATTTCCTGTTTATGTCAAAATAGCTGTATGGTTGAATCAGAATGTCCATTCACTCACTGAAGGACATCTGGGTTGTACCCAATTTTTCACTCTTATAATAAAAGCTGTTACAGACATTGATTTAGAAGTCACTGTGTGAAAGAATGTAAGTTTTCATTTCTCTAAGTAAATATCCAGGAATATGATTGTGTGGTCAGTGCACACTTCAAAAACTTCCAAATCTGTTTTGCAGAGTGACTGGTCACTTTACTTTTCCTCCATACATATATGAGATGTCTGGTTGCTGCAGATCCTTGCCAACATGTAGTAACTAATGTCAGTCTTATGTTTTGAATTTTTAAACAGGGTTTGCTATGCTATGTACATAGCCCATTCTGGCCTTAAATTTCAATTCTCCTGCCTTACTTCCTGTGTGTATAACTATAAATAATAACATAACTCAAAGTTTAAAAATAAGGAAGATTTATAATCCCATTTAAAAGCAAAATATATTTTACAGTTTTGTACATCCCTTTCCAATATATTCATATACAGTTATGTTTTATTATCTGTTAATTTTTGAAAAAGATTTATTTATTTTTATTTTCTTTGTATGAGTATTTTGCCTGCATGTATATATGTATACTATGTGCATACACTGCCCACAGAGACCAGAAGAGGGCATTAGATTTCTTGAAAGTGGAGTTATAAATGGTTATAAGCCACCATGGAGGTGCTGGGAACTGAATCTAGGTCCTCTGCAAGAGCAGCAAGGGCTCTTAACCATTGACCCATCTCTCCAGCCCCTATACTTTAGTTTTTAAAGTGATTTTGAAAGCTGGGTATGGTGACGTAAACTTAAAATCCTAGGCATCAGGAATGTGAGAATCTGGAGTTTGAGGCCAGCCTATGCTGTATAGCACATACATATACTCCCATTAACTAAAATGTTTTTGAGAAGGAAATTCATTCTGTTTTAGGAAAATAATTCCAGGAGTACTGAGAGCTATGTAGTAAACAGCTTAGTTAGGGTTCTCCAGAGAAAGAGAGCATCAATAGATATAGATTTAGAGAGGCATGGATACAGAAGTGTGAAAGGGGTTGTGAGATAAGCCCCTGAAAAGCTGCCAGCAAAGCAAAGAACCAGGAATGCTGTAGTGTGACTCAGTGTGGGTCTACAGGCCTGCAAATATGGGAGGTTCAAGGCAGTCCACAAACCCCCATTTCTGTTTTGTTTTTTTTAATTTTTATTTTATGTGTATGAGTGTCTTGCTTGCATGTATGTAAGTGCACCAATGTTGTGTAATGCCCACAGAGGACAGAAGGGGGCATTGGATCCCCTGGAGTTACAGACAGTTGTTAGCTGCCATGGGTTGTTGGGAACCAAACCTGGGACCTCTGCAGGAGTAGCCAGTGCTCTCAACTGCTGAGCCATCTCTCCAGCCCCAAACCTGGATTTCTGAAGGCACATGAGGTCAGAAGATCATGTCTCATCCCCAGGATGTTGGGAGAGAATGTCCCTTTCCTCTCTCTTTTCATTCCATCTGGGCCTTCAGCTGGGACAGTGCTCATTGTGTCGTGGATGACAACCAGCTCTTGTTGCAAAAGGGAATGAGAGAATCTTCTGACCCAAATATGAGTGTCCATGGCCTTGGAACACAGATTCAGGTAGTCCCAAATAACATGTCCAATGTGGAAACATCAGATGAAGTTTTATAGTCATAGACCAAAAGAAACCATAAATCAATGCATTTTCCAAATACATTCATGGAAACATTGGGAGGCAGGCTATATTAAAGCAGGAAAAATTGCTATGGGTTTTAGATGTTATCTGATGACATTCTTAGCTTCTGGACTGATAGAAGCTGATGGTCTGCTAGATTAACACAGTCCAAAGGTCAGTTAAAGACAATTGAAAAGAGATGGGATCAGACTACTTTTTATTTCCTTGATTACCTCATTTATTTTATTCATTCACTCGCTGGTGTAAATTTTAGTTATTTCCAGGTTTGTTGATGATAAATAGAACAAATTTGAAAAGTATGGGTGTGGTGTATGCATGTGTGTGCACATGTGTGTGTGGGGGGTGTGCTCATCCATGCATGCACATATGGAGGGCAGGGGTCAACTCTGAATGTCTTCCCCTTATTTTTTGTATTGATTTTTTTTTGTGATTTTCATACAATATAATTTAATGATATTTAAATCACCCTTATTGCCCCTTACCCAATTTAATGTACTCTATTATCTGTATAATAAGTCTTATAGAGTCTAATTTGTGGCTCCAAGTCCTTTAGTGTGAGATCACTCACTGGAGCCTGGTTAACCTACCGAGTTCCATCTTTGAAAGAGACTCTCTCCACCCTTCCTAGCAGCCATCTGTTGCCAGCAGTTACTTAGGTTGGGTTCGGGTTTCTTACCTACTTCCCCATGTCTATACTGGGATTTTGTCTGGTTTGAGCTTGCATGAGACTTGTGCATGTTTTCACCATCGCTATGAGTTTACGTGAATAACTGACCAGCCATCTAAACAACTCTGTTTCTTTGTGGTCATCCACCACCTCTGGCTCTTACAATCTTTCCACCAGCTCTTCCACAATGATTCCTGAACCGCTAGAGGCAGAAGTTTGATACAGGTATACAGTTCAGGGTTAGCACTCTGTATCTTCTCTGCACATTGACCAGTTGTGGGTTTCTGTGTCAGTCACCATCTGCTGCATAAGGAAACATCTCTGGTAAAGTTGAGAGATGTATTAATCTACGGATATAACAATGAGTCATTAGGAGTCAGTTTAATACTATAACTGTTTAGTGGAAAACTAGTATTAGCCTTTGCATTATGTCCTGTGACCTGTCTAGCCTCAGCTTCCTAAGCCTGCTATCAGTATTGGGTATGGGCTCCATCCTATAAAGCAGATCTTAAATCCAATTAGAGAGTGGTTGGTTACTCCCATAATATCTATTTATTGCACCAGTGGGCCTGTCCTGCCAGGCCAGTCATTGTAGTCCACAGAATTCACAGCTGGGTAAGGCTGATGATTACTTTTTCCTTTCAGTAGCATGCATGGCACCTTCCAGCACCAGGAATGCTAGCCAGTGGAGATGAGGTTCTGACACAAGTTTGTTTTCTTCTTGTTTATTCTACAGCTCATATATGTAGCGTCATCAGCAGTGGGGTCTTACCATCAGGTTCTGGTAGGCAACCAAGAACGCCACCTTATTTTTTGAGAAAGAATCTCTCATTGAATCTGGAGCTCACTTATTGACTAGACTGGCTATCCAATGAGCCCTCCAAAATCCACCTGTCTCTGACTCCCAGAGTTGTTACAGACATGTGCTGCCTCACAACAGCTTTTACATGGGAGCTAGAAATTCAAACTCATGTCCTGATGCTTGTGCAGCAAGCACTTTACCTACTGAACCATCTTCCCAAGCCTTAAATTTTAAAAACTTCATACAATGTTTTGGATGAACAAATATTTTAGCATTTCTAGGATTTGAGGTTGGGGATTGCTGGGCCTCATGTTAGAGGTTCTGTCTTACTTTTCTGTGGCTGTGATAAAATACCTGACAAAGGCAACTTATGAAAGGAAGCATTTATTATTTCAAGGGTACAGTCTGTCATGGTGGAAAGTCAGGGGACAGGACTTGAGGCAGCTAGTCACATTGCGTCCACACTCATAAAGAAGTGATGAGAAGGGCTGGAGAGCTGGCTCAGCGGTTCCGGGCACTGAGTGTTCTTACAGATGACCTGGGTTTGAATCCCAGCACCCACACAGCAGCTTAAGATTATCTGTAACTCCAGTTCCAAGGTATCTGGTGCCCTCTTCTGACCTCTGTGGACACTGGTGCACTTACACACATGCAGGCAATACACTCACACACATAAAATAAATATAAATTTAAAAAAATTTTAAAAAAGAATTGATTAGCAGGGCATGATGCACATGCCTTTAAGCACTAGGGAAGCAGAGGCAGGCAGATATCCAGGCTAGGTTGATCTATACAGCAAGTTCCAGAGCTCCAGGCCAGCTGGGGCTACAGGGAGACCTGTCTCAAAAAAAAAAAGAATGATGAAGCCCATGATCACTCACATTTAATACAGTCCTCTTTCTCATCCATCACTGCCCTCCTTAGGGTGGGCCTTCCCACCTGAGCTAACCTAATAAAGATACCCCTCACAAGCCTGCTCAGAGGCTAATATAATTTAAACATTCCTCACAGGTGTGCCCAGAGATGATCCCAGATTCTGTCAAACTGACACCAGCCATCACAAGCATATTTAACTTTGAAGGAACTGCCAGACATGTCTGGAGTAGCGGAGTAGCTGCAGAACTCTGTATTCTCACCAACACTCACAGGGGCCCTTACCGGCACTTGCCCTCGTTGTTTCCTTTCTGATAGACTTGTGGTGCTGTGTCACTGTGGTCTGTGTCTGTATCTCTCTGAAAGCTAAATGACAACATGACAGCGTCTCTCCTTACGCTTCCTGACCATTTACTATTGTCTTCCATAAAATAAATTTTTACCTGAGAGCAAACCATCTTACCCAGCTAGGTGAGGAATCCTACTGAGCATAACTTCAGGTCCCGTTGGAACTTGAGTCACAGGCAGTTGTGAGCCACTTGACCCACTCGGGTCTTCTGGAAGAGCAAGCTCTCTAGCCTCTTTTCTTTCTTTTAGAGCCGGGATCTTATATAGTTCAGGCTGTAGAACTTATGAGAATGCCTTTGAACTCTTGATTCTCATTCTTTTATCTCCCAGGTGCTGGGATTACTGGCTTGGGCCACCATGCCTGGCCTCAGGTACTTTTTGAACTTAGTAGTATGAGTCCTCCAACATTGCTCTTCTGTTTCAAAATTGTTTTAGAATCAACATATAGATCTCCATCTACAAAAAAAACTTGATAGAAGTTCAGTTGGAATAGTGATAAAGCTGTACAGCATTGGGGAGAATTGCTGACCCCCTAACTGTATTGAATCTTGCAGTCTAGGACTGCAGTGTATCTCTCCATTTACTTAAGTTCTTTTTTTTAAAATCAGTATTTTATAGATTTCAGGATACATGTCTTCTATTCATTCTATTAGATTTGTGCCTATATGTTTTTGTTTTCCAAGTTGTTATAAATGCTATTTAAAATATTTTCAGTTTTCAATCATTTCCAAACAGTATATAGAAATATAATTGGTTTTCATGTGTTGATTCTGAATCCCGCAACCTTGATAAACTGCTTTATAATCTCAAGGAGCTTTTCTATCAATTTCAAGGGATTGTATGTGATAGAGACTTACTTCTTCATTTGTAATGTGTCTTTTGTTTGGTTTTCTTGCCTGATTGCTGACCTTATAGAGCATTACTGAACAAGCGTGATGGGAATGGGCATCCTTGCCTTGCTCCTCATCTCAAAGGGAACACCTCCAGTCTCTCACTGGAGAAAGATATAACATATGTGGAAGATCTAAATTCTACCTAAAAACTATAAAATACACAGGCTGGAGGGATGACTCAGTGGATAAGAGCACAGGCTGCTTTTGCTGAGGACCCAGGTTTGATTCTTAGCACCCACATGGTGACTCATAACTGTCCATAACTCCAGTTCCAGGGTATCTGATGTGTTTTTCTTGCCTCTGTGGGCACTGCACACAGTGCAATTATATCCATGCATGCAAAACACTCATATGCATAAAATAAATATATGTAAATCAAAAAGTTAAACCCTATAAGTACTGATGGAAGAAGTCAAAGAAGGTCTATGTAACGATGGAAAGATTCAGTGTAGTTAGGGTGTAAACAATTCTTCCAAAAGGTTGTGCACATTTAACACTATTCCAATAGAAATTCCATGAAGTGTTTTAGATCAACTTATTTCATTTTAGCGACAGATTTGTGTTGGCTTCATAAAATGAGTTTTGAAGTACTGCCTCTTTTACTTTCTGAAAGAGATTGTATAGAATTGATTTTCTTCTTCAAAGATTTGGTAATTTCCAAATGAAATGGTCTGAGATTCCTTTAGGGAGTGGAATTTTAACTACAAATTCAATTTCTTTAATAGATAGGGAGCTATTTGATTTATCTATTTGCTCTTGTGAAAACTACAGTCATTTTTATCTTTAAATAAATTGGTCAATTTCATCTAAGTTCCAAGTTCATTTTTGTTGTCTTAGTTCTAATATTCACTTACGAGCCTTTTAAGGTTTATGAGTCTGTGGTGATGTCCCCTTTCATTCCTGAATTTAGTAGCTGTATTAGTTATTCGTCATGTTGCTATGACAAAATATGGGACAAAAACAACTTAGAGAGGAAAGAGTTTGTTTTGGCTCACTGTTCAGGGGTACAGACCATCATGGTGGGGAACTCATGGCAACAGGAGCTTGAGGCAGCTAGTCACATCACATCCACAGTCAGGAAGCAGAGATCAGTAAATACTCATGCTTGGTTTGCTTCCCTTTTATTCAGTTCAGGACTCCAGCCCATGGAATGGTGCTGTCTACAGTTAAGGCATCTTCTCTCCTCAGTTAACCTAATCTAGAGAATCCCTCATAGGCTTGCTCAGAGACTTATCTCCATGTTGATTCTAGATCCTGTCAAGTTGACAATCAGTATTAGCCATTTCAGTAGCCTACATCTTTTTCTTTCTATTTTGAAGTCATTTCAACTACAGAATATTGATGTTTTCAATTTTAGCAGGTAATCCAGAAAATGAGCTTCAGATCACAAGTTTCAGCCTGCCTCTTGTGACCAGTGGTTCTGAAGTTAGTAATTTTGAAAGCTTTGCCAGCACATTTGGCTCATTCCAACAGTTTTTCCCTCTAGTGGCCAGTTAGAGACCTAAACAGAGGGCTTCTTTGTGGCTCGGTTCTGGAATCCTGTCCATTCAGCTAGCCCATAGCCAGAGCAGCTATGTTTCCAGGATAATGGAGGGAATCTCCACTGCCTTCTTCCTTTCTGCTTCCCTTGGTCCCTGATGCAGATGCAGCATTGGGGAAGTGCACTCACCAAAGCAGGGAAAACACAGGCTCTTCTGGGTGGTCATGTCTCTCCCATAGGTGAATGGTATCAGCACATTGCTAGCGTGGTCAGTAGAGAGCACGTGTGTATCTTCTCTGGAGTCAGAGCCCTATACTTTGGCTCAGAAATGAGCTTTTCTGCTACCTATGGTGTGCTGTGCTTGTTTTCTCAGAGATACATCTTGGAGAACTTTGCATATCAGTGTCAGGAAACATCCCTCATTCATCTTCCCCTCTAGGAATAGTCACACTAGAGCAGGGTCAGGTCCAGCCAAGAAGCCTTCCAGTGATGGAAAAGGTACTTTGTGGCTTTTAGAGACCTGGTTTCATTGGTGTGTTCTAACAGCAATAGAGCCTGGACAGCTGAAAAATGGGCCTTTGAGCTTCAGGTGAATTCTCCTTATCTGTCTTCTGTGGACTGGAGTAAGTCTAGATTTGTGAGCAATGAGAGGAAGACCTGAGGCCTCAGACTCATAGTAGATGTGACAGAATTAGCAGGCAGTGAATCAGCTGGTATACTTAACAAAATAAAGAGGTAGCAGCGGAAAGATAAAGAGTTAGTGTGACCAAATATAAGGCAATATGTTCTAAAATCCAACAACAAGGATTAGTCAAGTCATGATTCAGGGTAAAGACCACCAACACACCCAAGTCTCCCTTTCCCACTTGGAAGGACAGAGGGCAAAGGAGGTGGGTGGAGCCAGTTCTGATCTTCCCAGGAAATGTGCCTTTTGCACTGTCATCCTAAGTTGAGACATAGAATATGGGCAAAGGGACTTGTACACATCTTGCCCGCAGAGGCATCACTGCCTTTCATGGATGTTGCCTCTTCTCAGTGATGGAGTCCAGATGATTCTGCCAGCAGTTCCTGATCTGGTTCTGGCTGGGAAAGTGGCTGTCAAAATGGACAGTCCTTTAGTTCCGGATTTGAGTTTTCCTTGATCCTGTGCGCTGGGGTGGAGGTAGAACATCCAGAAGCAGGAGGGAGCAGCATCACACAAAACCCGAGATACCTTTTACTTTAAGAAAGTGGGGACTAGGAGGCTGTCTGTCCTGCAGAACAACAGTCTGGAGTCTCTAACTCCCCAAATGTTTTATTAGCATTAAAAAGATACTCTAAGCAGGCATTTAGGAACAGAAGGTAGGGAGATCAAAGGACATTTCTCTGCAGGGGCTTAGGAAACTATTTGCTACAAAATGTGACCTGTTTACAAGTGAAGGCAGATGTTCACAAAACAATGTGAAAAGGGCGAGGCTTCTTAATCTAAAGACAGGGAACTTCAGAACCTGCATCTGCATACATGCCTACATAGCTTTGCCATCATAGACATTCTTGGCTGGTGGTGACTTTGCATGTATGATTTTGGCAGAGTTCAAACAGGTCAGTGATCTCTAACAGGTCTTGATATCTTCTGCAAGGTTGCTGACTCCTAAAAAGTCTCCAAAGCGGTGTATATCTGTTATGGTTTGGATATGAAATGTCCCCCACTTGTATTTGAACACTTCATTGGTCCCCAGTTGGTAGCAGTGTTTTGGGGCCCAGCAAAAAGTGGGTGGCTGGGGAGCAGGCTTTGAGGGGTATAGCCCAACCATACTGCTCACTGAGGTTTGTGTTTTCTGTTCCTCATAGATGTGATCAAGAAGCTGCTGTGTGACCCCTGCCGCCAGGGAGCTGCCTGGAGCCATTTCTTCCCTGCCTCAGTGGACTTACACCCTCCCAAAGAGTCAAAAGTATCCTTTCTCTCTGAAGTTGTTTCTGTTGGGTGTTCAGTCACAGCAATGAGAAAAGTAACTAATAAAGCATCTTTATTCTAAATTTTTTTTCAAAGTTTTAGACATTTAGGTATTTAGGAAAGTCCACTGAGGTGAATTATCACATGCTTTTCCTCAAAGGTCACTCACTATAGGCTGAAGTGTTCTGGACCTGAAATGTTTTTGAATTTTTTTCAGAGTTTGAAATATTTGTATACATAGAGTGAAAAATCTTGGTGATAAGTTCCAAATTTAAACCAGAAATTAATGTTTCATCCATTCCTTATAAAAGTATTTTATACAGCATTTTTGAGGCATTTGTGTTATGACTGTGACAAATCACATGCAGTTCTCTATCTGTGCCTAGAAATGGAACACTGTAGACACTTGTCAGGACTCGAAAGTTTTGGGGAGCACCTAGGGTTCGGGAAGAATAAACTGAGTGTTGCTGCTCAGACGTACCCATAGAGGGCGCTGTCTTGGCCTGACTCTAGTGATGCTGCAGAAAATGCAGAAACCTCTGTAAGGGCCACTGCTGGCTGTGTGACTAATGAGATGGGTGGCCTTCCAAAAATATTAGCACTTATGTTCTCTGGCCTTAGCCACATTTTTTGTGGGCTGTGAAACTCAGATACAGAACTCACATTTTGGTTTTGCAGCAGCAAAGACTGAAAGAGGAAAAGGTTGTCCAGAAAGCTTCGCCCACACACTGTAACGTGAACTTTTAGAAAATGAATAGACTGTCCCATTTCCAGGCACAAAAGAGACACTTATTAGCATCCCAAACATCCCAAGCTGATTGCTTGACTAGATAAAATACTTTTTTTTTGTGCTGAAGGAAAAAAAAAAAAGCATTTGTTTAATACCTTAGAGTCGATTTTGTGTTATTGGGTTTAGAAGATGTTTCTCTGAATTAACTCTTAACATGAGGCTTTTCCTGTGTGTAGATATAGGGAGGGAAGATTTTGTCACATTGTCTCTGAATCTGTGTAAAAGTAAAGGGTATTAAAACAGTGAGAATATTCCTTTAAAAGATAATTACATGGCTAACACAGTGATTGAATAGATACATTAATGTTAAATGTATACAGTAACATGAGGTAGGTGAACTTAGTTTTGTTGTTGTTTTTGTTTTTTGTTTTTGTTTGTTTTGAGACAGGGTCTCCCTGTAGCCTTAGCTAGCCTAGAACTTGCTATGTAGAGCAGGCTGGACTTGATTTCTCAGAGATCTTCCTGTCTGTGCCTCCTGAGTGCTGGGATTAGAGGTATGTATCACCATGCCCAGACAAACTAACTTACTTTTGCCATTGAGGATGTGTATATAAATATCTATTTTCAGAATTTTGAAATTCTTCAATAATTTATATGTTGGAATAAATTAGCGTGATGGCTATTCTTGGTTGTCAGCTTGACTGGACCTGTAATTAACTAAAACATGAGGGGCTTTCTTTTTTTCTGAGAGGGCTTTTGCTCTGCAGCCCTGGCTGACTGGCATGGAACTTACAGAGATCCACCTGCCTCTGCCTCTAGAGTGCTGGGGTTAAAGGCTTATATCATCATGCCCACTTGGAAGGACTTTCTTGATCAGATTGTTTGAAGCAGCCCTGAATGCGGGATTAAGAGGACATGAGAGAAGGAAACCTGCTGTGTACCTGTTTGTCCTCACTCTCACAGGCAAGTTTATCTGTCCTGTTTTTGTGACATTCCTTCACCAATATTAGAACCAAATTCTTTGGGCTTTGAATGTTGACTGAAGACCAGTTGCTCTCCAGGAATCCTCCAGGCCTTCAGCCCCAGATTGGAACTGCTGAGACAGCCAGCCTCTTGGATTTAGCACCTGCCAGATCCTCTGCCTCTCCACTGTGAGCTTGCCATTATTGGATCGCCCAGACCATATCCTGTAAGTCAGTCTAATAATCCCCTCTTAATATATGTGTATATTCATTCAATCAGTTTTGCTGCTTTAGAGAATCCTGACTAATACAACTAATAATATACTGTGGCTGTTAAGAAAACAAACCAGCTTTACCATTTTTAGGAATCTGCATTGCAAACATAGATATAGAAACAATGGGGACTAATTTATGTTTAAGGCAATTGATGATTATTTCTAATAATATCTACAATAGTATAACCTAAATATTTGTGGGTAAGATTCAGGCTATTAGTTAGATAGATAAATATGCTGCACTTATAAAATGGACACAAAAACAAAGAAAATATGGAAGCCTTCTACATGGGAAAAGCATTTCATCTTCCTCTTTTCCAGAATCTCTACAGAATGGTTTTAAAGGAATTTGAGAAAGCAAGTGATATTTTCAACTACAATTTGTATGTGTGTGTGTTTTATTTTTTGTTTGTTTTGTTTGTTTGTTTGTTTTTGAGGCAAAGTCTCACTACCTAGCTAGTTGGCCTAGAACTCATTATATAGACTGGGGTGGCCTCAGAATCAGGGATCTCCCTGCCTCTGCCCCCAGAGTACTGGAATCAAAGGTGTGCACCACCATAGTTTTGCTTTTTAAAATGTCCAATTTTGAAGTAATCACTCACAGAGGTTGCAAAGATAATAAAAAAAGCCCCCTGGATCCCTTCACCTAGTTTCCTCAAGGATGACAGCTCTATAACTAGAGCCAACACATTGACACTGGCACAATGTGTATGTAGTTCTCTGCTAGCTTGCCACATGTGTGGAGCTGGAACTAGGTGATCACTTCTAAATGAAGATACGGATTAGTGACAGCTTGATGGCTCAGCTGGTCAAAGCACTCGCCACACAAGCTTGATGGCCTGCGTTCATTCCCTAGAACCCACACGGTGGAGGCGGAGAACTGACTCCTGTAAGTTGTCCTCTGTATGTGTGCACCCACACTCACATGTGCATGCACACACCCCCCCCATATCACAAAATAAATGTTTTTTAAAAATAGACATAAATATTAATCACCACAGACGTAATTCTCATGCTGTCCCATCATAGTCATACTGGCCCTTTCTAGTACCATCCCTGACCAGGCAACCATTAATCCAGTCTCCATCTCTATTATGTCTATATCTCTAAGCTTGTTACTCTTGACACCTGTGCCATTTGTTGTTTGTGTCAGTCTTTTGTTACTTTTTGTTGTTGAATGCTATGGATTCCCTCGTATGGATGTACCACAGTTTAATCATTTACCTGCTAGAGAACTCTTGGGTTGTTTGCAGTTTAGAGCTGATACCAAAAGAGCTGCTAAGAAGAATTCTGTGCAGGTTTCTGTGTGCACATAAGTTTCCATTTTTCTGGGATGAATGCCCAAGTATACTTGCTAGGCTGTAGGATGACTGTATGCTTAGTTGTTTGAGAAACTGCCAAATTATTTTCCAGAGTCTGCACCATTTTACATTCCCAACCACAGTTTTCTTTTTATACAAAATGTTATTGACTACTGTGAGCAGTGGCACTAGGCCAAAGGCCTGTGAGAATCTGAGACATTTGTATTTTCTAAAGGAAATACATTTAATGTACCATAGATGAAAAAGAGAGATAAGAAAGGTCAAGATGAGTCTCTTTGCTGGCTCATAAGATCATGTTTGGCTTCTTGGCTTATCAGAATGATTTTCCACTTATCATCAACAGAACTTCTTTGGAAAGTCTAGGCAAGTGATGCATTACATGGGCCACCAAATTGTGCCTTTGACCTCTGACCCAGGCTTACAGTCTGTGCCAAGGCACCTTTTGATGCTCTGGATGATATGCTTCAAATTCCCAATAATAAAATCATGTAGAGATCTCAGCCATTCCAGAACCAGCCCATGGAGGGAACACTGTTCTTACCCTACTCCAGCCCCCTACCCCTGGACCTCACATTCAAATGGTCTTTGGATTCATCTGGCTATCCTCCTCTGCACCCCAGGCTTTTCTCTTTGGAGCACAGGCTTGAAGCCATACTCGCGAGTGTTAGGAGTTTGGACCGCAGGCCATGGTGCCTTCCTGTGTTCACAAACAGATAACTCCCAAACTTCTCTCCTCAGCTATACATTGAGGTGATAGAGCAACAGAGCCTAACAGGGCCATTCAGCCATTCTACAGAAAGCATCTATTATAGGATGCTGGGGATAAGTAGTGAAAAAAGACCAGGCCCTGTCCTGAAGCATCTCCTTTTTCTGTGGTGCCGGGATTAAATCCAGGGTCTTGTGCACACTGTGATTGGCACTGGGCTACACCCTTACCCCTGGTATAGTATATTCTTATCTACTGTAAGCATACATTAATTACACTTAATTGCTAGAAGGTAGGTTGATCTTGTCCCATCACTAAAGTCAAATCAGCTGTTTACCAAAGGCACCCATTTCGTGCTTGAAGCCTGGGATTAATTCCCAAATTTTATATATTAAATATAAGACTCAGGAAAAGTTAACTTTATATAAACAAACACCTTTGAAGAAAAAAATCTTTTTATCTATTTACCAAAAAGTCATTTACAGGGTGGGTCAAAAGACTCCCACAACAATAAAAAACAATTTCATTCCTTATAAAAGACAATGCATTTCATAAATTCTTAATCAGAACTATACCATTTAGCAGAGAAAAAACCTTTAGAGCATATTAATTTTTAAATCCTTTAAAATGTCAAAGTGGAGGGGGCGCTGAAGAGAGGGCTCAGTGGTTAAGATCACTAGCTGCTCTTGCAGAGAACCCAAGTTTGATTCTCAGCACCCACATGGTGGCTAACAGCTGTCTATAACTCCAATTCCAGGGGATCCAACGCCCCCTTCTGACCTTTGTGGGCACTGCATGACATGGGTGCACTTACACACATGTAGGCAATACACTCATACACATATAATAAAATGCTTTTTTTAAATGCCAAAAAAGTAGCCAGAGAATCCAAAACAAAATAACCAGAAAAACAAAAGGGCAGGCCAGATATGGTGGCAAACATGTATAATCTAAGCATTTGGGAGTCAGAGGTCAGCAGGTCACAACTTTGAGGCCAACCTGAGATGCTGACTCAGATCAAGAACAACAAAAACAAGCAAGAAAACAAAACCCAAGGGGAGGGCAAAGGTACACACAACACTGAAGAGTCTGATTTGAGGCAAACTTCATTATGCAAATTGATCACAGTCACCAGGCAAACTGATTATTAGGACATGTGACTCTGGTCAGAAACACCTTTTTAGGGGCAGAACCAATGTGGTGGCCATGGGTAGATTAAGCATGTAGGGAAGAAAAAATAATTTTTTTTCCGCAATTGTCCTAAGTTTTTGTTGGCGAAAATCCCCCAAACAAAGGACAAATTAACAAGACAAAAACAAATGCAAGTTTGGTAAGGTAGGCATTTCATACATACATACATACATACTTAGGAGTCATGCAGGAAAGGAGTAACTCTCAGAGGCAGGTTTGAATTCTAGTGTACATTGTCCTGCAGGGAATGACAGCATGGTTGAGAGGAAGACAGAGTAAACATATTTACCAGACTAGAAAGGAAAGATTTGTTAGAGAAAAATAGACTGCAGGGACTGGAGAGATGGCTCAGTGGATAAAGTGCTGCTGTGAATGCATGAGGGCTTGAGTTCAGATTCCCAGCAGCCATGTAAAAACTGGGCACTGAGTATCCGTAACCCCAGCACTAGGGATAAAGAGGCAGGTGGATTCATGGAGTTCTTTGGTCAACCATCCTTGTTGAATTGATAAGCTTTAAGTTCAGGGAGCAACCTTGTCTCAAACACTGAGATAGACAGGGCTGGAGAGATGGCTCAGTGGTTAAGAACACTTGTTGCTCTTGCAAAGGACTGTAGTTTCCCAGTGCCCATATAGGGTGGCTTACAACTGCCTGAACTTCAGTTCCAAGAACTCTGATGCCCTCTTCTGGCCTCTTGGTGTACCTGCATATAGATAAGCACATATTTTCACAGATATTTAAATAAAAATAAAATAAACTGGGCTGGAGAGATGGGTCAGTGGTTAAGAGCACTGGCTGCTCTTGCAGAGGACCTAGGTTTGATTCCCAGCACCCACATGGTGGCTAACGATTATCTATAATCCAGTTCCAGGGTATCCGATGCCTTCTTCTGATCTTCATGGGCATTACATGACACGAATTCACTACACACATGCAGGCAATACACTCATACACATAAAATAAAATTTTAGAAAATTTTAAATGTTAAGAAAGTAAAATAAATCTTAAAAAAGAATAATGTGGAGAGTGATCCAGGAAAACACCCAATGCTTCTGCCCACACAGTAACATGCACGTGTACCCACATCCACACATGTAAACACCTTTATGAAAACACAAGGAGAACAAGAGAGACAGAGACAGAGAGACAGAGAATCCTCTTCAAAAAGAAACAGAGATGCAGTGTGCTTGAAAGGAATACAGATTCTTTTATAACAATTAAGGGAAGTTACTTGGCCTTATCTGATGAACCATTTGTGTGGGGTTACATGTGTGGATAGAGAAGCATCTCATTATCTTGTTTGGTACATTTTACAGCAGTTGTCATTAAGAGTTAGGCTTTAATTATTTGTGTAAAACATTGTAAGTCACTGGGATCAGACTCCAAATAGCAGGGTCTGATTGTTAAAGTACAGAGATTTCTGCTTTCATTTTTGGCCTTTTTTTTTTTTTCTTCAGAAATCTTTTTATACATCATTTTCTTCAACTGTAAGCTTTTAGAGAAGTGATATGCTAAAGGAAAGGGACTTTGTATCTCTTGGTGTGGGGACTCATGGGAAGGTGAATCTAAGAATTCATGTAGATTCCTCTAGTACCACTGTCAGGCCGGGAAGGGTCTAAAGTTGTCTTAAGGAACTGGAGAGATGGCTCAGTGGTTAAGAGTATTTGTTGCACTTGCAGAGGACGTGGGTTCTATTCCAGCACCCACAAGGTGACTCACAACCAACTTATACTCCAAGAATCCAACACCCTCTTCTGACTTCTGTGGGCACAGGACACATATGGTGTATGCATTTATTTGTTTGTTTGTTTGCCTTTTTGAGACAGGGTCTCCCCGTAGCCCCAGCTGACCTGGAACTTGCTATATAGAACAGACTGATCTCGATTTCACAGAGATCCACCTGCCTCTACCTCCCAAGTGCTGCCATTAAAGGCATGTGCCACAACATCTGGCTCACATGTGGTGCACTTATATGCACGCAGGCAAAACACTTGTACACATAAAATAAAAATTTAAAAATCATGTTTAAAAAGTTGCCTTGAGTGGCTGTCTTTGTTCTGCCTGGTAGAAAAGGGGAAACTGGCTTCTGAGTAAACCTGAGTCCTGCTTTCTGGCAAGTAGATCAGGGTCAGAGAGCTTTCCTGAATCTGCTTCTTGTCAGTAGCTTCCAACACCACTGTCCTTATGCCAAAGATACATGTTTGGGGTGACATATTCTGATCTTCCACGGATACTACTGTAGGGCTTGATGGGCATGTTGTATTGACTGAGGGTAAATCACACCCCTGCTTCCAAGTGGCAATGGAGGGAATTTGGAGCTTTGATACTTCTTGTTATGACCCACACAACCCCAGAGCCTTCCAAATAGTGCTCAACAGATGTTCCTTCTGTGAATGAATAGATTGGAGTCAGGACTGCAGTCACAGCTCATTGGCCCCTCTGCAATGTGACTTGCTCGGTAAGAGTTCCTTAACTTTCCTCAGCCCGAGTTCACTGCATAAGATTCCACACACTGGGCAGAGACTAGCTATGGTCCTGGCAAACTCCAAGCTTTTTCTTGCTGCCAGAGCTTATCTTCTGCTTTGACCTTTCAAACAGGCTTATGGCTAGACTAGGATAAAAGAGTACTATTTTGTTCTAGGTACTTGAAGATAGCCCAGATTTTGCTTTACAAAAAGGCTAATGTTCTGTCATCTCAAAGCCCCATTTCCCCAGGCTCTTGGAATGTAAATGTCACGGTGATGAACACATGGAAATCTAGGTTCTGGTTCATTTGAGAGCTGCCTACCCCACATAGTGCACCATTGGAGCACAGGGCCTCCTCTGGGGCTTGAACCTTCATAAAGTGGGACTTAAAGGCTTTGGTACTGCTTTAAAAAGATTTGCTTTGTTCCATTGCTTCTGGAAAGGAACAGACATTCACAGCAGGGTTGGGGGTTAATGGTAAAACCTGAGCACCACTCCTGGTGTGCACAGATTGAGTCAGATGTTTGTACAGGAGGCTGTGGTGTCAAATCCACAACTTCACAGGCCATATGCCTTCCTTGCTTTAAACAGGGAAGGTGTAGCTGCCTAACAGTTTAATTGCTAAATCTGAGCTGCAAACCCAAATCTCTGCATTTAATAAGAGTTGAGTGTGAACGGAGATAAGCAGCAGTGGGTTTCTTTGTTCCTTTGTGCCCTTACTTGCTTCCCTGTTTGGGCTTAAGTCCATACCAGAGACCTGGGGTAAAAGCTCTCATGGAAAGCTTTCCTGGACGGACAGACGGACGGATGGACACACACACACACACACACACACACGCACACGAGAGAGAGAGAGAGAGAGAGAGAGAGAGCGAGAGAGAGAGAGATAAAGCTAAGGGAAGGCCAAAGAAAGGGAGAAAGTAGAATTCTTTGGGTCATCAGTTCATGCAGCTAGTTTGAAAGATCGCTTGATTCTGCCAAGTGCAGACCTTTTGGCTCTAGAGTCAATTGCTGTGTTCCGCCATTCTGAGGTTGCCCCAGACCCTGGTTGCACCACTATTCACAGGCTTCCAACTCTCAAGAGTGTTGCTAGAATCAGCTCCCTATTTAGTTCTGTCTGTCTCCATTTCTCCCTTCCCTCCTTCCCTGCCTCCCTCCCTCCCTTCTCTCTCTCCTTGAGATTGGGTCTTGCTGTATAGCCAGGATGGCCTCTTACTTGCTATGTAGCCCAGACTCTGGCCATGAATTCTTCTTGATCCTCCTTCCTCAGCCTCCTGTGTTCTGAAATTATAAGCATGAGCCACCATGACTTACACAGCTTTCTTCTTATTGAGGGGAAGGGAGAAAGAAAACACAGAAAGAACAACACCTCCCAGTATGATCCAAGTCCAATGCCAGCTCTCCCTCTGATGCCCGCTCTGTGCTTCTGCATAGATACTGTAGATATGCACTTTTTCAAAAAGAATGATGAAAACGATAAAAAGAAAACAGCTGGGAAGGCAGTTAGCGAACTGCTTGTTGTGCAGGAATGAGGACCTGAGTTTGATCTTTAGAACCCACATGAAAATAGCCAGGCATGATAACCTGGTGCTGGGGAGACAGAAAGTCAGACCCCAGAGGTTCGCTGGCCTCATCATCCAGCAGCAGGCCAGATGAGACCTTGTCTCAAGTAACAAGGTTGCCTTAAAGATAAAAAGTCATATTTTGTCAAACCTGTCAAGTCCAGACTGGTCCTGGCCCTGTAATGTTTTGGATGAAATATTATGTTTCCATTTTACAAATTGGAAAACTGATGCTCAGTAGGATATGACCTCATGGGAGGTCATATAGCAAATGGTAAGGGCTTGGATTTGAACCCCAGGCTTACCTGAGACTGAGTCCAGGCCTGTATTTTTAAGCAGTGCTTAAATATTTTAAAGTACTGAGGCTGCAGGCCTGCTAGGCAGCTTTAAAATTCCATTTTGATGGCTATTCTCATCCTGTCCTACAGTTTGTACTACAGTCCTACTGCTCTCTTAGTGCACTACAAACCCATCACCCAGCTAGTACCTCACCCAGCCATTACCGTGGCTGCTGGGCCTGTGTTACAAGCTCAATAAACACTTGTTGGCTCCTTGACTGTATACCTCAAGCAATTTTACATTCTCATAAAAAAATTTTTTTGAGGCAGGCTCTCTCTGTAGCCCCAAATGGCCTTGAACTCACTATGTAGACCAGGTTGGCCTTGATCTCACACACCTCCAGTGCCTCTGCCTCCTAAGTGCTGGGACTAATGGTGTGCCCCACCATGCCTGGCTTAATTAAAGTTTTTTTTATTCCTTTAAAAAAATGATTATTTGTGTGTGTGTGTGTGTGTGTGTGTGTGTGTGTGTGTATGCGCGCGTGCGCGCCATGGTGCATGGGTGGAGATCAGAGGTCAACTTTCAGGAGTCCATTCTGCCCTTTCATGATGGGTCTAGGGATTGAACTCAAGTTATCAGGCTTGCATAGTAAGTGCTCTTTACCTTCTGAGTTGTGTTGCCAACCCTGTTTTAAAAAAGAACGTATTTGTGTGTATATGTGTTTGCACACATGTGGTTGTGGTTGTTTGCACTTGTTCATGTATGTGCGGAGTCAGGAGAGGACGTTAAATGTCTTCCTCTATCACTTCCCACCTTTGAGGCAGGGTCTCTCCCAGAACCTGGAGCTCATGTTTTTCTCAGCTAGGCTGGGAAGCCCCAGCAATCCTCCTGTCCCTGCTCTCCTCAGAGCTGGGGTTAAGATGTTCACTGGATGCCTGGTTTGTTACATAGGTATTGGATCTGACCTCTAGTTCTCGGGATTACACAGCAAACACTCTTAGTAGCTGTCTTAGTAGTTGAGCCATATTCCCAGCCCCAGTTTTGTATTTTCAAATACTTTTGTGTGTACATCAAATGTTTCAGAAAAAGTAAGAGGATCCTCATGCATTGTCCTCTAAAAAAAGGGCACAGAGGGAATCCTTCTAGTTATTTAAAAAATTGCCCGAGGCTCCTCCAATTCCTCTTCTCTCATTCTGGTTTCTCAGACAGTTCTTGAAGGAATTCACCCAGGATAGATACCCTGCAGGTTTTATTTCTTATTCTTTTTTTTTTTTTTTTTAAGCAAGGCTTTCACTTGTGTTGTTGCCCTTATTGATCTTGATCTTGAGACCTCCTTCTCAGCCCCCTGTAGTGCACCCCTGCATCTGCCTGAGACCTGGGTTTTAAATTCCGGCTCGTACACTTGCTGTCCGTGTGACCTGGACTGATCACATAGCTCTCTGAGCCTCTTTTTCTTCCTCCACATATTGGAACAATAATAGAACTTATCTTAGGGATATTGTTCCTGTACATAGCAGGCCTTCAATGTGTGGTACTAGTCCCTGTTGATCAAATGACTTCATCAGAACATTTTACCAATTTGAACTTTAACATCCTTCTGTAAACTCTAGGGATGCCAAGCCTTTTATAGAATATAGAGTTTATGGTTACCAAAGTAGCTTAATGCTCATGTAGCAATAAGATGTTTTCAGTTGCAAGGAAGAAATATGAAGACCCCAGATGATGCAAACAATAAAAGAACTGTAATTCTAAGGATGTGAGGATTGGTTCAGTGGCTCAGTGGTGCCAATAGAGACCCGGTGTTTTCCATCTCTTTCCAGCTGTACCTGCTCTTGGTCATAGGTTAACTGGAAGAGCAGGTGCAAGCCTTATGCCAAGACACAGTAGCATACATTCTCCCCCTTATCCTCTGGATATTTCCCAAGTCCTCCAATGGATGCCTGAAATCACAGATAGTACTGACCCTGATGCACTCTGTTTTCCATACATACAGGTCTATGAAAAGTCTAACTTATAAAGCAGGCATAATAAGAGATGAGAAATAAGAAAAGAGAACAAGTATGAAAACATATTGTAATAAAAGCCATGGGAGTGTGATCACTTCAGAATAGCTTAGTGAGCTGTAGATGTTAGTAACCTCCAGGGATCGTTTTTCCTTGCTTTAAGTAAACACACTTTTTCACTTTAAAGCTTCATTGTTCATTTTAAAGCTTCTCTTTGGCATATCCAAATTGTCAGCATCGTTACTTGTATGATTTGGGACCATTATTAAGTAAAATAAGAGTTACATGAACTCAGGCACTGTGCTACCCTGACAGTCTGATAACCAAGATGGCTACTCAGTAGCCAATGGGTAGGTAACATATATCTACTTCTGTGTATCTTGGACAGTGGTTGACTTGTGACTCCAGCAGGTCAGAGGAGGCTGCCACAAAATTTCATGCTCAGAATAGTAGCAACTTAAAATTTATGAGTTTTTTTACTCCTGGAATTTTCCATTTAATATGTTTGTACCATGACTGAATGGCAAATAGCTAACACTTTAGAGAATAAAAACTCAGATAAAAGAGCTATTTTACTCAGACATAGAACAGGGGTCTTTTATTATAGTTTCCCCTTCTTAGGAGCCATAAAATCTCAGATGCCTTCCATCAAATCCATCCCAACATTTTAACAAGCAGAACTAAGTCACATGCTACAGTCTAATGGGATCAGTGAGATGAAATTAAACCAATTAGGACTTATCTCTGAGCCAGGCATGAGAGGGCTATTTCCTAGGTCATGTTGGAGCGGATAGTTCCTTGAACAAAATCCAAGTTCTGTTAGCACAGAAAAACAGAATTCTTTTGGTCCTCTCTTCTACCCAGTTAGTGAGAGGATTCCTGTTCAGGGCTATAGAATGACCAAACACACAGTCCCTGGCACTAACAGGTGAGACTGATAGTCATTTATTAGTCACATATACTCAGGGGAGGAGCTACTGTATGCCACATGGGGGTTATGCTTGGGAGGAGAGTGAGCATACAGAAGCTCTAAGAGGCAGATTTGTAGAATCAGTAGAGCAAGGTGCCCCTTAGTTCCTGTGAAAGGAAGTGATAAGGTCATTGAAATAACTATGTGGGCTTTATTTCTCAGAGAAGCGAAGCCTGCTGCTCCGGGATAAGTGAAAAGTGTGTTGTTATCTGAAAAAGGAAGGTTGGTAAGGAGCCTTATCAAACGTTCAGAATAGGGAGGTGTCTTGTAAACTATTTGAGAACAACTCTCAATTTTACCAGATGTTGAGGCAATATATAATACTGAACTTTAATTTCAGGACTTCTTACACCATAAGGAAGGATGTGCGATACATACATACTACCATCTTACTACTTTGTATCACCCACTCATCCATCCATCACCCATCCATCCATCCATCATCCATCCATCTATCCACCCATCCATCCATCCATCCATCCATTCATCCATCCATCACACATCCATCCATCGATCACCCATCCATCTATCCATCCATCCATCTCCCATCCATCTATCCACCCATTAATCCATCCATCACCCATCCATCTATCCATCCATCATCCATCCATCTAACCATCCACCCATCCATTCATCATCCACCAACCCATCCACCCACCCATCAGCCATCCATCCATCATCAATCCATCTATCCATCCACCCAACCATTCATCATCTACCTACCCATCACCCATCCATCCATCCATCCATCCATCCATCATCCACCCACCCATCCACCCACCCATCACCCATCCATCCATCACCCATCCATCCATCATCCACCCACCCATCACCCACCCATCACCCATCCATCTGTCCATCCACCCAACCATTCATCATCTACCTACCCATCACCCATCCATCCATCCATCCATCATCCACCCACCCATCACCCACCCATCACCCATCCATCACCCATCCATCCATCATCCACCTACCCATCACCCATCCATCACCCATCCATCCATCATCCACCCACCCATCACCCACCCATCACCCATCCATCACCCATCCATCCATCATCCACCTACCCATCACCCATCCATCACCCATCCATCCATCCATTCATCCATCCCTGCTCTATATATTTCACAAAAATTGAAATAGCCCAAACATTGATGCTGACTTTCCCCCTCTCCGTGCTCTCACTTTATTATGCTTTCTATTACTTTTTTGAGACAAGGTCTTTCTATGTAACACCCACTCTCTTTGGACTCGAGCTTCTCCTGTCTGAGCCTCTGGGCTGCTGGAATTATAAGTGTGTGCCAGCACACCCAGCCACTTGTTTTTCTGTGGTGTCCAGTTTGTAGTTGTTTGTAGGTGGTCAACACTGTAACCAATCATTCTAATCCTGTCAGCAACTCCTCACCCTTTTCAACTCTGCCCTAGTCAATGCGTCATCTGAGTGACCCTGGAATATGTTGTCCTCTGTCCTGCTTATGATTTAGCTGAACCATCATTTCCTTCTTCTTTGCCTGACAAAAATCTATCGCCTTTTGAGCCTAAATCCTTTGTTTCCCAAATGCCCTCTTCCTTACCTCTCTCTACTCTACTTCTTGTTAGCCTAGAGCCTTTGTCACAAGTGCTCCCTCATGTGTGACCATGCTTTCCTTTGCATGACTACATCCTCTGGGGACTGTTCCAGGCTCTGTTGTTATTTATCTTGTATCACTTAGCACCAGCCTCATCAGTTGGGGGCAGGGCTCTCTTCTGAATGCCTCTTCACCCCTCTCTGGGCCTGGGTTGAGGAGGATAGCCCAGCACTTTGTCATGTTCCTAAGGCTCCACTGATATTTTATCAATTTTTTTGATATAAGATCTCACATTGAAGCCCAAATTGTCATGAAATTTACTGTATAGTCCAGGTTGTCCTCAACCTCATGGTGGTCCTCCTATCTCATCCTTCCAAGTGTTGGGCATGAGCTACATGGTGAGCTTTTCACCTAATTTGAATCATCAGATTACTTTAAGCACTATTTCTGATGTAAATACAAAAAGAACATTTTCCTAGCATCTGGCATACAGGAGGTACTTGGTGAAAATGTCAAAATAGTTGATGAACTTAAAATTCCAAATAGTATTTTTAAAAAATATTTTATTTATTGTTTTAATTTTATGTGTATGAGTGTATAGCCTGCATATGTGTAAGTGCACCTGTGTCATGCAGTGCTTGTGGAGGTCAGAGTAAGCTGTTGAATCCCCTAGAACTGGAGTTATGAACAGTTGTTAGCTGCTATGTGGGTACAGGGAATTGAACCTGCATCCTTTGTAAGAGCAGCCAGTGCTCTTAACCCCTGAGCCATCTCTCCAGTCCTAAAATTCTGATTATTTTTTAAAGGCTAGGTATTGATGGATATGCAATTTCAGGGCTCATAAAAACTATTTCTCTCTCTGAATGTAAGCAATGATTTTCTTATAACCGTATAATTATTTTTATCTGTGTTATTGTTCATGTTTCTTTGTATTGACTAACTTTTAAACATGCTCCCAATTTAAATAGTAGTGACTGTGACAATATGGAGTTGATCTACTAGTTTAAATTTTCATGTATCTTATTAAAGCACTTAACAAATATACTCTGGTTTCTCTTCAGATCATATAAATCTCTCACCTTTTACTTTTTAAAAGTACACATCAAGCAAGCTATCAAATTGTTGTCTATATACCACCTAAAGTAATATCATATGTCATACTTGGAAAATGTGAATCTATATATTTTGTGAATTTAAAAATCCCACTTAAAACACAAAGGACTATTCTGTATTCTCCCACTGAAATGAAAATTTTAATAATGGCAAATCTGTAGAAAGCAGATCAGTGGTTGCTGGGAGGTGAGGACAGGAATAACCCATCCTTCATCAGAATAACTTTGAACAAGGGAATTGCTTGGAATGATGGAAGGAGTCTAAAAGTAGATAGTTGTAATGGTTTCATAATTGTATACATTTAGAATAAATCATCAAACTACATTGTGTAGTATGATGAGGCAGCAAATTATGGTGGAAGTGGTTGGTGGGCAACACTGCTTATATCATAGCCAGGAAGCAAAAGAGAGAAAGACTAGCCGGGAGTTCCACTGTCCCTTTAGAGAGTGCACCCCCAGTGACCTAAAGCCATTGTGCTAAGCCACACCTCAGAAGTTCCCCACCTCTGAGTAATGCCAAGCTTGGGACCAGGCCTGTAGCATACAGGCTTTGGGGCACATTTCATATCTCAGCTATAGCACACATATTTTCAATGGATACATTTTATGGCATCTGAATTATATTTTGAGGAGGAGAAAAGGAAAGGAAAAGAGGGGAAAAGGGAGCCGGGTGTAGTGAGAAGTGACTGTAATCCTAGAACTCAGGAGATGAAGGCAGGAGGCTCAGGAGTTGCTGGCTACATAGAGTTGTAGGCCAGCCAGGACTATCTAGCTCATAAAAACATAAAAGAAGGGTCAAGGTAAGGAAATTTTTCCAGGGAGGGGCAAGAGGGGTCTTCTGGAATACCAGTGATGTTTCATTCCTTGATCCATGTGGCTCCAAGGCTGAGCTCACTTTGTACAGTTTTATTAAGCGACTCTTTTATGTTTTGTGTATGTTTCTACATCCAGTTATGTCCCCCAAACAAATTTCACTAAACTATATTCAGCCAAGACGAGGATGCCAATTCTCCCAGTTACCTCTTCAGTATCTAATGAAACTAAGAGTTATTATTTCTTGTTTATTACTTTGTGTAATTATATCCCTCTGCCAATTTAGTTTTATGATGTTAAGAGTTTAGATTTTGTGGGCTTGATACAGAAAGGGTTATAAAAAGATATATTTAGCTAATCACAGAAGTACTTCAAGAATGTCAGTGGAAGCCATTGTTCCTTAATTATTCATACAGTTATCAACATGGACAACAGTCAATGTGCGACCAGAATAAATGGGTGTTTCAAGAGGTCTGCTTGGAACAATCAAATCCTCAGCCTCTGAAAGTCCTCTTTCAGCCTAGTTCTCCTGCTGTCTGCCAAAGTTTCAATTCTATATTTATCTTTTCAAATCAGCAGAACAGCAATTAGTTATTATAATAAGAGCCACCAATTTACTGTGTGCCGGCTTCATGCCAGGCACTGCATTATCACAGTTTTCCATACCTTAATTGTCTTGTTTGACTGTCACAACAATCCTGAAAAGGAGTTATTTATTCCATTCTACAGTTGAGGAAACTGAGGCTGAGGGGCTTTTGAGTTGAATCCAGGTTTTTGGTACTGATGACAGAGCCAGAGAACAAGCTGGGTCTCATCCAGTCATCTCAGACTTGACGTCAATAACAGGAAATAAGTGACAGGTGTGCAATAACAACAAAACCCTAAACCCGGCTCCTCATACAGTTACTATAGCTACCGTACCTCATTTTGCTCTTGTTGTTTGCTGAAATGACAGTGGATTCACTGTTAGCTGTTGAGGAGTTCAACCTCCATCACTGTCATGAAGCTCAAGGGACATGTTAGTAGGTGTAACATAGCCATTTTGTTTGCCTTATCCCCCTGCCTTTTATTTCAGGAGCTCCTGGAACTCTGGCAGATCCTACAGTGTGGCAGCCTTATAAACATTATCACCTGCACACTGTGTAAAACACAGATGCTTTAGGGGAGGAAAACTTCTGGAGCAAAAGACAGACTGACAAGGAAAAAATAGACAAATTTATTTCGTATAAGTTTTCCCTGATGATGGAGCCTCTATTTAAGAAACGAAGACCATTAAGAAATGGTAAGCCTGATTTGTGTGCGTGTGTGTGCACGTGCCTGTGTGTGATGTGTTGTATGTGTTAGTATGAGTTTATATCTATGTATGCTGGTACACAGGCACATGTGTTTGCATGCATGTGAAGACAGGGGGTCAGTGTTGGGTATCTTTCCAAAAGATTGCTCTCCACTTTAAAATTTTTTAGCAATTTATTCTTTGATAATTTCATACATGTACATAAGGCATTGTAATTGGGATCACCCCATCCCCTTCCTCACCCCTGACTCCCTCTGGACCTCTCCTTTCCAATACTTTCTTCCCTCTTCCTACTTTCCTAACTTTTAAAAAGTAACCTGCTGAGTTTAATTAGGATTATTTACATGTGCATGGGTGTAGATTTATTTATTGGACCGTGGGCAACTTGCCAGTGGCTATACCCTTGAAGAAAAAAGACTCCCCATCCCCAGCAGCCATTTACTTCCAATAGCTCCTCAGCTAGGGCTGGGATCTCGTGTGCCCCTCTCCCATCCATGTGGGGATTTTGATTAGCTTGATCTTGTGTATATCTTGTATGTGTTGTGAGTTCATGAGTGCAAAGGCTATGACATATCCAGAACACAGTGTTTCATGGCAGCTCTCCATCCTCCAGCTCTTACATCTTTCCACCCCTCTTCTGTGATGCTGAGCCTTGGGGGCAGGGGTTGATATAGATGTCCTGTTTAGGGCTGAACACTCAACACTTACTCTCAGCACTTTCATCAGTTATGAGTTTCTGCATTAACCTCTGCCCACTGCAAAAAAGAAGCTTCTGGGACCAAAGTTGAGAGTAGCACTAATCTATGATATATGGGTATAAACAAACATTTAGAAGGCACTTTGACAACATGTAGCAAAATAGCCATAATAGGTTGTCCCCTATGGCTTATGACCTCCTTAGCCATGAGGTTTTGACTAGGTTTACAGTACCAGGCATGAATTCTCTCCTGTGGAGGGAGCCTCAAATTCAATCAGAGAAATATTTGGTTATCCTTATGACGTTTATGTCACTGTTTTATCAGTGGGCATACTTTGTGGGCAAGTCAGTGTTGCAAAATGGGGAGGGGGGAATACACTGTTGTATAAGGCCATTAATGACTTTTCTACCCTAGCATTCTACATAGCACCTTCCAGAACTGTGAAAGCTAGTCAGGAGGGAAGTGTTGTCCAGGTCAGTTCCAGTTTAATTTCTCTATGTCCTGCAATCAAAATATGTAGTGTCTCTAGCAGCACAGTCTTACCATCCAATTCTGGTGGTCAGCCAAGACCAATGGCAATACCCTGTATTGTTTAAGGGGCTCTGAGCCTCTCTACCATAACTCATATGGATGTGCCCCATACCTGGCACTGGGATTTTCATTTAATAACCCATGGCTTATGGAGCAGCGTTATGTATCTGTGCAGAGTATCTCCATTCAAAATCATTATTAAATTATATTTCTAAATTAGTTTACAAAGCAGTGGACTTCCTTAGGGATTTCCATATACCCTTGTTTGGCTAGCCATCTCTCTTCTCTCTATTCCCCTTTGACTCCATCCCTGATTAACCCTTTCTACCCCCCAGAATTATCTCCCACTTCCTCCACTCCCCACATTCCCAGTCCCATCTCTGCTTAGACCTTTCTGTTCTCAATATCCCTGTCTTCTACTTTCATAATATGTTTTCTTCCCCTTCCTCCCTCAAAAGGCCTCTTTCCCTGCAACCTCTCCTGGGCCTTTTTATAGCATCCTGACCTTTACAGACAGTCCAAATTAAACACACAAATCTAAAAATTTGAAACTAGGATTTGAGAAAGAACATGCAGCATTTGTCTTTCTGGACTTTCATTACCTCACATAGTATATTATTTTCCAGAAAGTTCCATGGTTTCATTTTTGTTTGTAGCTGAGTAAAATTCTATTGTGTATACATGCCACATTTTCATTATCAATCAGTTGATTAGCATCTAGGATGATTCCATTTTCTAGCTACTGTGAACAGAGCAACAAGGAATATGGATGGGCAAGTGTCTCTGTAGTAGGGTACAGAGTCCTCTGGATGTATGCCCTGGAGGGGTATACTTAGGCCATATAATAGGTCTCGTTTTAGCTTTTTGAGAGGATTTCACATTGATTCCAAAGTTGCTATACCAGTTTATTCCCACCAAAAGTGGGATAAAGGTTCCCCTTTTCTACATGCTCACTAGCAATTTTTGTCATTTGTTTTTCATTTTCTGTGGGGTTTTGTTTGCTTTTGTTTTTATTTGTTTATTTTTTGAGACACGGTCTCCCTACAGCCTCACCTGGTCTGGAACTCACTGTGTAGACCAGGATAACCTCAAACTCACAGAGATCCACTTGCCACTGTCAAGTGCTGGGATTAAAGGTGTGTGCCATCAAGCCCAGCTCATTTGTTTTCTTGATGAAAACCATTCTGATAGCATGAGATGGAATCTTAAAGTAGTTTTAATTTACATTTTTCTGATAACTAGTGATGTTGAATACATTTAAAATGTTCATTAGCCATTTGTAGTTCTTCTTTTGAGAACATTCTGTTCAGTCTTGTGCCCCATTTTAAAAAATTGAATCCTTTGTTTTCTTTTTCTTTTTATGATTTAATTAATACCAGTTCTAAGGTTTTATTTTTTAAAAATATTTCTTTAAAAAATTTTTAGTATATAAGTGTTTTGCCCGCATGTGTGTAATGTGTGCAGTACCTATAAAGACTAGAAAAGGGCACTGAATTTTCTGGAACTGGAGTTTCAATGGTTGTAAGCTGCATGTGGGTGCTGGGAATTGAACCCAGGTCCTCTACAAGAGCAGCAAGGGCTCTTAAAGCCTAGTTTTGGTGTTTTCTTGATGTTTAATTTCTTGAGTTCTTTGTATATTCTAGATACTAATTCTCTGTCAGGTGTGTATCTGGCAGAGATTTTCTTCTATTCTGCAGTCTGCTTCTTCACTCAGTTGACAATTTCATTTGCTGTAAAGAATCTTTTTAATTTCATGAGGTCCAGTTTGTCAGCTATTGGCCTTATTTCCTGAGCCGAGTCTGAATCATAAAATCCTTTTCTATGCTTATATGTTGAAGTGCATTCCTTCCTTCTGAAACAGTTTCAGAGTTTCAGGTCTTGAGGTCTTTGATCCAGTTAGAGTGGTGAGTCATGAGAAGCAGGGATGCAGTTTCACTCTCCTATGTGCAGATTACCCGTTTCCCCAGCACCATTTGTTGAGCATGTCTTTTCTCCAACATACATTTTGTCATCTTCGTAAAAAAATCAGGTGGCTGTAGCTGGCTAGACTTATATATGGTTTTTTTATTCTTTTCCACTGATCAGCACATCTGTTTCTGTGCCTGTACCATGCTGTTTTTATTACTATGGTTCAGTAATATAAGTTGAAACCAGATATAGTGATGCTTCATGCATTACTTTTTTTGTTTGCTTTTGTCCTTGCATATAAATGTTTAAGATCTTTAAATTTTTTCCTGTGAAGAATGGTCCTGGAACTTTGACTGGAACTGCATTGGATCTCTAGATTACCTTTGGTAAGAGAGTCATTTTTGCAAATGGCCATGACCATAGGAAATCTTTCCATCTTCTAATGTCTTTTTCAATTTCTTCAGTGTTTTAAAAGTTTTGTTGTAGGGGTCTTTCACTTCCTTGGTTAGGTTTGTTCCGAGGTATTCTGTTTAGAGACTATTGTGAATGGAATTGTCTTTCTGGCTTATTTCTCCATGTGTCAGCATATAGGATGACTGCTGGTTTTTGTACTTTTATATCCTGCTGCTTTGTTGAAAGTGTCTATTAGTTCTAAGAGTTTTACAGTGGAGTCCTTAGGTCTCTTATGTGTAGAACTGTATCACTGCAAGTAAAGACACTTTGACTTCTTCCCTTCCTATTCGTGTTCTTTTTATTTGCTTCTCTATTTAAAAAAATGAATAAAATTCATTTTATGTGTTCAAGTATTTTTCCTGCAAGTATGTAAGTGTACCACATGTGTACCTGGTACCTGTGGAGGCCAGAAAAGTGTCAGATTCCCTGAAACTGTAGTTTCAGACTGTTGTTAGCCACCATATGGATGCTGGGAACCAAACCTGGGTCCACTGCTCTTAAACGAATGCTGAGCCATCTTTCCAGCCCCTAATTTGCTTCTCTTATTACTATAGCTAATGCTTCCAGTGCTATGCTGAATAACAGCGGAGAAGTGGACCATTGCTTTGTTCCTGATTTTAGTAGAAATGATTCATTTTTCTCCGTTTATAATATTGGAGATGAATTTGTTGTATTTATATTCCTTTTATTCTGAGTTTCTTCAAGACTTTTATCATGATGGATGCTGGATTTTTAAAAAAGCCTTTTCTATCTAAATGACCATTTGATTTCTGTCCTTGAGGCCACTTATGTAATTTATAACATTTATTGATTTATGCATTTTGAACTATCTCTGCACTCTGAAATAAAGCCAGCTTGATCATGGCAAATAATCTTTCTGACATGTTCTTGTACTGGGTTTTCACTTATTTGAGTCAGCTTCTCTCATCAAGCTTGAAGCTCATCAGTCTGGCTAGACTGGCTGGCCACTGAGCTCCCAGGATCCACCTGCCTCTGTCCCCCTCTTCCCCAGGGCTGGAGTTAGAGACCCACACCATCACACCTAGCTTTTCACATGAGTTCTGGGGACCCAAACTGAGGTCCTCATGCTTACAAGCTGGCACTTTACTAATGGAGCCATCTCCCTAGCCCGGAGTTTTTGGATTAAGTTTGATGAAGACCGGACAGTTTGAGAAAGTGTGATAGGACAAAAGGATATGAGCTCAGGGCAGGGAGGGAATCTCCTAAGGCCTGCACTTCAGATCCTCACGCTTGGAGGTGTAGATGAGTCATTCCTCTGGGCACACAGAGAACAGCCTTCCCCTGAAAGCCTTAAGAACTGCTTCAGGGAGTTGAAAGAATCCTTCCTCCACCTGGTTCTCTCTAAATTCCTTCAGCCTGAAAGCTGGATGTGGTCATATCCACCTGTAATCCCAGCACTCAGGAGATACAGACCGGAGGATCAGGAGTTCAAGGTTGGTCTTGACTACATACACAGTGAGTGTGAGGTCTGTTGGACCACATAAGACTTGCCTAGAAAACAAACCAAAATGAATTCCTCCAGCTGAGGTGCCATGTTTTGGGGTAGCATGTCCTGAACTCCATCATAACACAACCATGTTTAGGACACTGCCATGTAGAACTGACAGAGCAATGTACTTGAGGTGGGGAGCAGGGTGCGGGTGCCTCTTGCTGGCTGAGGGAGGAGATGGGTATGCAAGCAGGAAGAAGTGTGAAAAGGGGGCACTTGCAGATCTGGGGACATTCAGCCTGAGAGGACCTGGAAAGAACAGGCAAGAGCAGGACTTTGCTAGTGTGCTCATTCTTCCTGACCTAGCAAACACATGCAGCGGAGGCAGCTGGATTAACAATGGGATAAGAAGGCAAACCAAGGCTGAAAATGTGGAACTGACTCTTATGTGGGTTCCGGAGCAGCCAGGGAGGGGGAGACTGAGAATCTGGAGTTCTTACAAGCATTCTGCAGGCAGTACTGCAGCCAGGCAGCCTTATTCCCTGGGTGACACAGAAGGCCTCTCAGGACAGGAATGTTTTCAAAGCTGACACACGGAGCTAAAGACAGAAGCCAGAGCTCCTGAGTCCTGGGCATTCTCGGTAATTATGGGAAGTCATAATGGCAAAGAAGATGATGACATCCAAGGACACCCACAGGCCTTTCTTTCACTTGGTGAGAACCAGATTCCTTTCTCTGGTTCTGTAGCTCCCAGCAGAGTTCTGGAGGCTGATTAAAGAGAGGGCAAGAAGCAGCAGGTAATTAGAAATCTTATAAAAAGGAAAAACACTCTCATCAAACTTACCTAAGTGTCTCCATGACTAGAAATCGGGGAGGTGCTGGAAATTGCTGGCTGCAAGGGTCCCTTCTGCTAGAGAGGTGGCCTGGAGGCTGGGACAAGTGTATAGAGGGCCTGGGACCAGCTCCTCCGAGTAGAGTAGGGGAGGGGGCTGCTTAGGAATTTATTTCTGAGTTGGAGCAGCCATTGAGTCAAAAAACTCAGAGAAGAAAACCAGAAGAACATCAGGAGCAAAAGGGAGTTTTAAAAAAGGTGGTTTTTTTTTTGTGTGTGTATATGTGTGTGTGTGTGTGTGTGTGTGTGTGTATGACAGAGAGAAAGAGAGAGAGAGAGAGAGAGAGAGAGAGAGAGAGAGAGAGAGAGAGAGAGAGAAGTTACACTACCAAAAGCTGCAAAGTAGAGCTGATTTCCTTACTAGACAGTTCCTTGTTCCTTGGCTGTCAGGTAGATAGAAGATGTTCAGTCAAGTCTTGGGTCCAGATAATCCATGCAATTGGCTGCCTCAGGGGCCCTCACCCCCTGGGGCTGCAGAGACCACCTTCAGTCCAGAGGGGCTGTGAGGGACTTTGAGAGAAATCTGAGTTAATGCAAGTTGCCATTTGTGGAGCTGAGTGTGGCTTCAACCCTCAGGTCACATGCTTGGATTTCCACACCAACTAAGCCCCCTCATCTCTACCTTTGGGGGTGTCTCCCTGCCCAGCCCATCTGAAGGGAAGACTCACTGCCACCTGCTTTCCACTGAACCTCCTATTCTAATGCTCACGTGACTCATTTGGAAACCCCAAAGGGCCCCAGATTGTTTCTTTCTGCATCATTCCTGCTTCCTAGGAATCCTGATACTCTGAAGTGGAGGGGTGTTGGTCGAATGAAGGGACTAAGGGGGATTAAGGGACAGAGGCAAAGCCAGGAGTGGAGGTGGGGGAGGGGAGTGCCCGCTGCAGCCATCCAGGACATTGCACTTGCTTCACACCTCCCTGACTGCACTTCATTTCCCGGTTTCCCCCTCATTCCCCTTATTTCTTTCTCTTTATTGCTCTTGCATGCTTCCCTTTGTGGACCTGACTGGCTCTGGGGTACCTAGGTTGCCCTGGGTGAAGAGGCTCTGAATGAAGGCCAAGTCCCAGTCCTGTCTGTCAGATCTCACTGGCAAGGGACAGCATCAACACACAGGCAGAGCCCCTGCTTAGTGGGGGCAAACTGGGCTGATGTGGAGCCCAGGGAGTGGGTGAGCAGAGGATTCATTGTTCCTCTCATCACCATTGTGTTAGCCAAATCACCAGTGTGGAGGCCTGAAAGAAGGAAGCAGAGGTGTGGGCTCCAGATGTGGTTGTCAGACAAAAGACAGTGTTGGGACATATCTATACTAAAAAGGCTGTTAAACTGAACTAGTATTGTGTCTTCATTTGCAATATCTGGCAACCCATATTGCTGATGAATGAAGAGGAATTAGCTGAATGAACAGAGGGGAAGGTAAGCCTACAAAGGAACAGTATGTACAAAGTCATGGAAATTGGTGGTGGTGGTAGGTGAAATACGAGGATTCATCTAAGGAAATGAGCCTTGTCCACTCTGTTGAAGTGTAAGGGTACCTGGGAGAAAAGGGCAGTGGAGAGAATGCCCCAAATTTGTCATGTGGCTGAGTACGTGCTAAGTGCCAGGCACCGGTGTGGCTTACTCTATTTTAGGGTGCCGTTCTGTGCAGCCTCTGCCTTTAGGAAGTTCACAGTCCAGCTGAGAAGCAGGGAGGTGGGGAGAGGGAAGGGAAAGCCCTGTACAATGTTACTGCTGAGGAACCTGAGAGTCTCTGGGAGGTCAGAAAGTGAAGGTGTGCTGAAGGGAGGAGGAGGAAGCAGGCATCCCAGGGCTGGGACAGAGAACAGCATGATGGAAGGCCCTGAGGTGGAAAAGTGGGGTAGTTAGTCTCAAAAACTGAACTGTGGCCCAAAAAGCTGGCAGAGGTTAGAGGGACAGGGGAGGAGGTTGGACAAATGGGTGGGACCAGGCCACACCACAGCGAGCTAGGACTGGGGAGCCATTGCAGGAGTATACAGCAGGCAGGGCCACCCAGCCAGCTTTGTGTGTGTGACTCACATTGGAGAGAGGAGGACAGATGGAGGTGTGAAGTGGAGAGAATGAGGGAGACCAGTGAGGGCACTCCCGTGGATGTCCATAATGGAACAGTCAGTGGCAAGGCCTGGCTCATGGGGGAGCAGAGGAAAAGGCAGGAGGAAAGATGGATCCTGGCTGCGCTTAGGGGGAGACTTGGCAGGCCTGGGCTTCCTGGCACTGGGAAGTGAGGGGGAGGGAGGAGCAGGCATGACTCAAAGCTGCTGGTTTGGGCAGATGGCAGGACAGTGGTGCCATTTGCTGAGCCGAGTTGGGGGCTGGGGAGGTTGGAGGGAGGTGGGAGAGGCTGGTTTGCAGTTATCAAGGATGGGGCTGGGGGTGGATTGGGAAACGGAGGGCTGTGAAGGAGGGGAAGGCATGTGGAGCTGGGCAGAGCCAGGTGCAAATCTGCCCTCCCACACTTAGCCCAGTGGCTTCATTGACGCTTTCGCCCCTCCAGTGTAGCTCTCTTATATAGTGGGATGGTGAGGCCAGGCAGTCCTCAGAGCAGTCGTGGTAGCCAGCAGAGTAAGTCTTAACGACCTCTGCTTCCTTTCAGGGCTCCCATACCATAAAACAGTTGGTCTGCGAGACCAAAACCATATTGGCAGGCCAATTTTGAGGTTGGTTTACATGGTGGCCTCTATCTTCCTCTTTGTTAGATCACTTATTCTCAGGATTTCAGCTGCCATTTGTCAGGAGAGGCTCGCGTGATAAGGAACTAATGTCTTGTGCTAAACATCACATGAGCATGGAGGCGAATTCTCAGCTTTCTGATTGATGACTCAAGCCCCTAGTAACAGCTGGACTTGAAACTCATGATAGACTTCGAACTACTTTCAAATTCTTGATCCAGGAACTATGGGCAATGAATGTATGCTATAAAGCCCCACATTTTAGAATGATTTTTTTTTTTTTTTAAGCTGGGCAAGAGATAACAGCTGCAGAGGACAAAAACACTTAGCACAGTGCCTAGCAGGCAGGATCTTCAGTTCTGGGGTCAGGAGAGGGGGCTGGGCTGTAGGTATGAATCTGGGAACCTTTGGCTTAGAGACAGCCATGGAGCCCATGGAAGTGGCTGAGCCAGTCTCTAGGGAGAGGTAGACAGAGAAAATGGCCATTGAAACTCAGACATAAAGGGTGGGATGAGCAAGAAAGCCCCTCTGGGAGTTTGAGAGGAAGATATGCCCAAGAAGAGGGCAGCAGAGGCACAACATCCTGGAAGCCAAAGCAAGAGGCTTTTCTAAAAGAGGATGTGAATAACTGCATCCCTGTAGGGACCTGGGATATGGCGATCTGGCATCAAGTAAGGTCCTAGTACTCTTTGGAAGACCCATTTAGGCAGGGAGGTGGCCCCCAAGACCAGAGTAAATCTTGTGGGCAATGGTATGTCGGAAAGGGGTGCAGAGCAAAAGAGGAAAGGGAGGGGACACTAGGTCAAAGGAGGGCTCTGAACATTGATCAGTGTCAGGTAGAGTTCTAAGATGGCTTATCCAGAGAGAAGACGGAAGAGCTTGTCAGGCTAAAGGCTGGTAACAGGAGTGGAGCCTTGGTAAGCGTCACCTGACAGAAGAGAGAACCCTTCCACAGTGTAAGGTAGGCAAGTTCAAAGTAGGTAGAGGAGGGAGCCAGCCACTCCCACTGAAGATGCAACATTCCTGACATCTGACATCCGGAAGGTGAGGCCCACCAGCCTTCAGTGGAGTAGGGGGCAATTCAGAACGCAGGCTGAATTTTGCCAATCAGTGTGTCACCTGCAACTGCAGTTTTCCCTTTCTCTTTGACCTCCCAGCAGTCTGCTGGTGTGGGCTCCTTCCTTGTCATTTGTAGCTGCCTCTATCACACCAGCCCAGTCATGGAGCAGACAAAGATTATTCAGCCCATCACTTCACCACAGGACCCTCAATAGCTGGAGGCCACCTGAAAATCAGACTCAGGAGTCATTGGGTGGAGTATGCGGGTGTGGGTGGGTGTTTGCAAGTCAGAAACCGACCTTCCTCTGTGGACTGGGGACTCTGAGCTCTATAGATTGAAATAGTTTCCAGTGTAAACTTTTCATCCTTCACCCCCAAACTAAGAGTTCTGGATGGTTTATAGGGGGAACCAAACTGCAGAAGATCTCAGTCTTAGAGTATCTGCTCAGTGAACACACTCTTATTTTGAGTTTCTTATTTTGAGTCTCAGGTTACTTTGATAGAGAATCACACAAGGAGAGAATAATATAGAAAAGCAGGCCTATCCCATTCATGGAAGCAAAAATCACAAATAAGATACTAGCAAACAGAATTTAGCAGTATAGTGAAAAAAATACATCCTCAAGAATGCATGGATGGTTTAATAAAATTCATGACTGACTTCATGTTAACATCCATTCATAGCAAGGCAAAATAATGCTTCCTAACTCTGATGCAAATTTCTCTGTCAAAATCGATAGACAATACCATGCTTAATGGTGATGTCAGGAGTATGTTACAGAACAAAATAATGATGCCGCTTGTCTTTGGTACTATTCAGCACGGTGTGGAGCAATTTAATCAGCACAGAAAAGAAAGCAGTCTTGACAGGAGCTACAAACTGTCACCACTTTATTGTCAGTTACACAGAAAATCCAAGAGCACCTATAGGCCTTTTAGAACTAAAAAAGGGCTGTTTGCAGAGTAAAAGATTACTATGCAAACATCAATGTTACTTAATAAATTAGAAATTTGAAAATACGATTTGTAAAATATCTATAAAACTTTTGAAAGGATTTATCAGACAAAAACCACTGACAAAGTTAATCCCTGTCAGTCTTTATTTGGAGAAATAGGGATGGTTAACTCTTTCATGGACACAAGTAAATCAGAGGTAATTCTGGATTTCAGTGGTATCAAATCCTAGAGATCTCAGTCTTGAGTAATTTCTGTATTTTCTTCTTGTAAAAAATAATACCAGCAGTGTAGTTCAACTGTAGAAAGTGTGCTTGGCTTTTAAAGTCCTGGGTTCCAACCTCAGCACCACAAAAAAGCCACTCCTCCCTTCTAAATTCACTGTATTTTTTCTGATTATAAATCCAATATCCACATATCCTAGAAAATAAAATTCGGAAGAACATTAAGAATAAGTCACAAGGTGTGGTGGTACACACCTTTAATGCCTTTAATCCCAGCACTCGAGAGGAAGGAAGAGACAGGCAGATCTCTGTGAGACTGAGGGCAGCCTGATCTACATAGTAAGTTCCTGGACAGCCAGGGTTACATAGTGAGACCTTGTCTCAAAAATTAAAATACGAGGCCGGAGAGATGGCTTAACAAATTAAGAACACTGGCTATCTCGCAGAGGACTGGGGTTCGGTTTCCAGCACCCACAATAACTCCTGTTTCAGGATATCGGATGCTCTCTTTTGGTCTCTGTGGGCTTTGCATGCTTGGATGTGCTTACATGCAGGGAAAACACTCCTACACATAAAATTAAAAAGTAAATAAAAATAAAAATATTTATTACCTTGGGGCATTATGATCAGTGGTTTATCCTTCAAAATTTCTGTCTCTGTATATTTACTTTTTACAAAACAAAATTAGAGTAGAGGCATGGTGGCACATGCCTTTAATCTCAGGAGGCAGAGGCAGGTAGGTCTCTCTGAATTCCAGGTCAGTCTGTTCTACATAGCAAGTTCCAGGTCAGCTGGGGTTTTTTCAAAAACCAAAACCAAACAAATAAAACAGAACAAAATTAGGATAATATCTGCATTGTTTTGTGTACGGATTATTTTCACACTCCTTTTCCTCCATCCTCACCTGGTTTTGGTAGACAGATTAACGTAGACCTCAGTCAGCTATTAGGCCCCTGTTACCTATTTCACCCATCAATTTGAATTTTTGGAGAAAAATCAAATATCAGAAAAGACCATGATGATCACTTTCGTAGACGTTAGACTCTAGAATGACCTCACACACATGGAGAGATGAAATTCAGGTTTCTAAGACCAGTGGTTGTGGAAGTGAACCGTGAGCCAGCTCTCTAGCAGTGCGTACCATTTGGAACTGGTCTGTGCATGGAAACCAGTTAGTTCTGGAGCTTTGGCCTCTTTCCTGGGGTGGAAATAGTACCCTGCCAGCCTCATCTAGACTGAGCTCCTTGGAGCCCCAGGACCTTTTGCACTTCTGAGGCTGGCTCTGCCCCTTCTCCCTATTTGGAGGCCCTTTGCTGATGGCTGCCCATCAGGCGGGATAGGTGGCCCCTGATTGGACGGCCTCCCTAACAGGCAAGGCCAGAGGGGTTCTAGCCATAGCCAGATCCCCGCGTCTAAAGAAGGACCTTCCCGTCCCCAGCCGCCTTAATTCTCCATCACAGCCTTCTAGTTGAACCTCTCCCAACCATATCTGAAGTTGTCATTATTTTGTCTATTAGCTGTTTTCCTGAGTCTTGGGACTCGCCTCTGTCTTGGTGGCTGCTGTACTTCCCAAACCCCGCACAGGATGGAGAGTCTGTACAAGTTTGTGACAACGACAGAGGAGAAAAAGCTGTAGAGACTCTGGCACCAAGAGCACAGCACAAGACCGCCTGCCCGGGGCTGGGAGGACCCCAGCCTGTAGGAGGGGGCGGGGCGGAAGGGCGGGCTCTGGGCCGCTTCTGGATGCAGCCATGGGCGTGGCGTGGATCCGGGGCGGGTCTTCTGGGGACGGAGCGATGGGCGGGGCGGGGCGGAGTATGGGGCGGGGCTTCGGGACTGCAGCAGAGCGGGCCTGACCGCGAGTACTAGGCTTCGCCCAGAGTTCCAGCGGCCGTCTGGCTCCCTGGCCTCCAGCCTTCGCCGCCGACAGGGGGCGTCCGCGTTCTCGGCGCCGCGACTCCACTAGGAAGGCGCCGTCTGCGCCCGGCCGCTGCAGCCGCAACTCCGGGCGCCGGCTCAGTCGTCCCCTTTGCCGCCGCCGCCGACGCCGCCGGGCGCGGGCTCGCTCGTCCCCGCGCTCGCGCTCTCGGGCTGCCGGCTTCTCCCGGGGCCGCCGCCGCGGTCGCGCAGTGAGTGGGGCGGCGCGGGGCCTGCAGGGCGGGACTCGAGGGACACCGGCCGAGGAGGACCGGGTGGGGGGCCGCGCGTCCCGGGGCTGGCACGAGCCCGCAGCGGAGCGGCCCTCCGCTGGGCCTGGGCGGGGATGCGCGGCCCGCCACCCGGCTTCGGGTTCGGGACTCGGGTGCGCGGGGCCGGGCCGGAGCCGGATGGACTTCCCAGGCTTCGCTTGCCGGGCCACCGTGCAGTGCGGGCGGGCACAGTCGAGATTTGCTCGAAAATGATTGTGAGAGACAGTCACCGCTTGCCCTAGTTTAAAGCGTGCAGCGGGGCTTTGAGCCCTGCCTTGGGCTTTCTGCACTCAGCTTGCAGCTTTCTGCTGGGATTTGGAGTGTCACGGCATTTTTAGAGCGGAGTGTCAGAGGTGATCGGTGCGAGCTAGTGGGAGCTCCTGCAGCACCTGTCGGCAGGGTGGTAGTGGAAGCTGTGTCTGGGGGTGGGACGGGGAAACGAAACGTGACTGAGGGAGATCCTGCTTGGATATTCTGCTGAAGTTGTCAGGTTTCTGTTCAAGTACATAGTACTAGAGAACAAGTTGATTGAACCAGTTGTAGGATTTTGTGATAGAAGAGGTCTCGCTGACAAATAGACCTAGAGTGACCTGGTTTGCCTAAGAATGTTTGGGATAGCCCCATTATCTGTCTCCTCCGTATTCCCCCTAGCAGCCTCGCCCCCAACCCCCCGCTGTTGCAAATGGCCTAGTACTGGAATAATCCTGGAGTATCACAAGGCTTGAGTCCGAGATAAAGATGTTTTCAGAAGAGCAAAGGTGTAGCTGGGAAAGAGAAACTAATGTTTTGCGGGAGGGTTTGTAGGTTGGAACGAGCATTTTGGATGAAAACCAGTAGCCCATACAGATGCTTATGTTGTGTTTGTTTTATTTTGTTTTGTAATTCCTTAGATAGCCATGGATGATGCCACCCCTAAGTTTTGTGGTTCCAATTTTTATAAATTATATTTGCCCAAAGCATTATCTCATAAAGTATCCTTAGGGTGACTCCTTTGAATGTGTCTTGGATCTTGGTATTTTTGTCTAGCTATTTTAAATGGAACACACATACTTGTATTCTGCTTTATCTTGGAGACAGCCCTGAGTCATGCCTTTGCGAAGTTCCTTCTGAGAGCTCACGTGTCTGTGGTCTCTGTAAGTGCTGGACACCGGTCTTCACCTTTAGCTCTTCCTGCTGGAGGTCCTAGGAAAGGAGGGCTTGGGCCATTGGCAGCACATAAAGAGGCCTTCACCTCCATGTTTATGGACTCACCTCACTACTGAAATGTTGTTTATGCTTCTGCCATGAGTATTTCACATTCCTCTATACTTGGTTTATACCCATGCTTATTTTCTTCCTTTCCCAAAGAAGAAGCTGGGCTTAAGGGGCAAATTACTCTGGTTCCCTCTCCTCCTCATCTGCTACCTTATGGGCGGGCCAGTTTTACTTCTGTGCTGTGTTTAAACGGTGTAATTACGTTGGGGGAAGGTTATAGTAGTCCATTTTAGTGGAAATTGAGGGAAAGAGGAATTTTTTATTATTTGACAGTTCTATAGCTGGGGAGTATGTATTCAGATATGCTACTTTAGAAAATTTGCAATTTCTTTTCAGGCTTTTCACTTTTCTAACTATAGTTTCTTTCTTATAAAACATATAGTTGAGCGAATGGAGAGAAAGAGAAAAAGAATTTAAAAATCCATCTCTAGTTTAGTTAGTGATAATCTAATTTTATAATCCCATTTTCCTTGTGTGTGCTTGGCTACTTGTGCTGGCCTGTATGTAAATGTTAACCCAAAAGAGCCCTTTAGATGTTACTGAACCAGTTACTATAAAAAGTATTTCACTTTCAAACTCCCACGATTTCAAGAACAGAGAAACTCAGTACAAAGGCAGTTTGGAAGGTAAGTATAGGTGGAGAGAATTTATTGAGTCTTCATTTTAGAATGCCAGGCACAAAGGTTTCAGTAGAAAAGCATTTAAAAGGGCGACCCAGAAACCCTGGGAAGGAAATAATTACAGTTTTATTATTACTCTTTCAAATGTGGAGGTTTATATTACAGCACATAGACTGTTGCATGGAAGTAGGACTTTTGCCCTGGAGGATTCTTAGTCTGTAGCAGAAATAAGTCTAGAATATTTGTGTTAATTCATCATAACCCATAAGCCTGAATACAGTTTTGCTGTGGTAAAGGAGGGTGGTGTTTAGAGGTTCTTGGGTGTTTTTTTAAGTTGTTAACTAGGTTATGCAGTCTTCAGATTTGCTAGGTTAGTAAATTCATAATTTCTTCTTGGGCTTCTATAAATTATTCAGTGTGTGTTTTCTTAATTATTTGCTAACATACCATCAGAATTTACACATTAGTTGCAATAACCTTTGAAACTTAAACATGGGTGAACTTCAGTCCTGCCTTTGGGATGAGAATTTTATTTGCATCAAAGGTCAGCTCTTTTCAGGTGAAGTGATTTTATAAGAGCAGAAAACCTTTCTTTGAACTTTATCATTGTTTTTGTTTGGTTAGAGTCACTGTCTTAAAATGATCTCTAGTATGGAAAGTCACTTTGAAATTCTTTAAAAGAACTTTGAGAGAAATGCCTCACGTTTTATGAAATATTTGCTATTTCTTTACCTTTATCAAGTAAAACAGGCTCATTTGATGCCTACTGCCGGTCTTGTGGTCATTTAAACTTCTCATTAAGCCCTCCGCTGGAGACTGTTCCAGGCGAGAGAGAAGATGAAAAGGAAATGAATCGCTTTCTAATTGTTAGCAGCTCTGGAAAGTGATTTAGTGGCAGATAGTGAAGCTATTTTGGAGATTGAAGTTATTCTGGAAATTCTTTTGGATTGTGTTTTATTTTACTCATCTCTGAGATGTCCTTAATAGTTATTAGTTTAGAATCCAGCTATTAGATAAACAGACATTTTACTGCCCTTTTCCCTTTCTCATTTGATTCTAAGCATCTTTACAGAGGATGTTTACAGGCAAGGTACAGAGATAAAATTTAGATGAATCAATACTTTTCCACCCTCTCTTTGAGAGTTAAATTAATCATTGAGTTAATCAATTAGTCATTGAGTTAATTAATGAACAGTTTGATTTTTTTTAAGATAACTTAGTCATATTGAAAGTGAAAATGAGGGGTAGTGACTCCCTCATTTTATTTTAATGTATCTTACATTTACAAGTATGTCTTTTTAAGAAACGTTGGCTTGGTCCCATGAGATGGCTGACTCGGTAAAGGCACTTGCACTACAAGCTTAGTGACCTGCGATATCTGAATGTCACATAGAAAACCTACTATACAAAATTGATCTCTGACCACCATGAGCAAACCATGGCATACAAGTCCCTCCCCCCAAGTAAATAATTTAAGAAAAAGCAACATGGGCTTATGTAAATTCTCTAAATTATTAAGCTTGAGATTTCATTGCAGGTTTGTACCAGAACCTTGACTTTTGCTGTGGAAGAGATTCAGGGGTGTCATCTAATTTGTTTGTTTTAATTGAACAAGAAGTTATCTTGTTTTGATTTAGAAGTAAAACAAAACATAAAGATTAAAATCTAAGCAGAGTTACCTCATGTAAGAGCTGTGGCATTGCTGCCTAGTTTTTTTGTTGTCTTTGGTTTTCCATTTCTCATTAGCCATTTGAATGTTTATGAATTGGGTGTTCTTCCTGTCTCTTAAGATGGGACCAAAGTCATTCACACTCTTGGGTACATTCTGCCACTTTTATTTAGTGTTATGGACCCATCGTGATTGCTTGGTTAGCCTGGGTTATTGTGAAGTTGTAAATAGTCTTTCTCGGTGGTTAGGTCTCAGAATTGGCTTCGGGGAGCTTAATGTCCGTCCTTTTCACTGTCTTGATTTCTTGGCTTCTGTACTTTACATTTCTACCTTAGGAGGGACTTCGAGAAAGATCTAGACTAGGAATCAGAAAACCCAATCTCCATGTTCAGTTATTTCCCAAATGTGGGACTTTGAGCAAGTTTCTTTGATTACCCTGTCTCTATATTTTACAACTCTAAAATGGGGCTTATTGTATCGATCAGCAGCACTGTAGGGGAGAGCGACTCCTCTGTCCCTGCCTATTTAAACAGTTTCTTTACCCTAGAATCCCTTCTCAGGTTGTGTGAATTCTCTCTCGGTGTTCCACGGACATCCTCCATTTTTCCCGTTTGGAGTCTTGAGCTCGTTTCCTCTCGAGGGCTCTGCCTGTCCACCCTGTTATACAGCTCTTCGAAACTGTGTTCTGGACTTCATGCTGCACTTTGCCTGTCTTCATAGACTGAAAGCTCCCTGAGGGTAAGGATTACACTTATTCCTGTGTATCTATATTTCTCGCTGGCTCCCCCACTCCATGAGAGTGGACCTAAAATAAATCTTGGTTGAATGATGATTAAGGCAGTCAGGAAAGAGTACTTTGGATGTTGGGAACATGTCTTTTAATTCGTCCCATCACCAATTGTTATCAGTAACTGAGTGGACACATCGGTGAAGCTTGTTTGTTCTTACCTTGGGCAGGGCCTGTGAAGTAAGGAATGAAGAGGTGTCCCACCAGCCGCTTCGACATTTGTTCCATCTCTTCCTCCCTTTGTAGAGGCCTGTCTCTCTCGAGCTGCTGAGTGTGAAGAATCAAATCTGACTGTGTCTGGTCTGGTCTACATGTCGGCTTGCTTGCTTTGAAGAATTTGTAGGTAGAGAAATCACTGCTCAGGCTCTGATTTCAGCCCCTGCTGTGCTATGCAAATGTTCTCTGCATGCCTGAGTGACCTTTTGAGAAAGAGCCTTTGTGATCCTCTGTAGCCAGGGCTTGTTCTGGGAATCTGGTACCAGATTCCTCTAAAAGTGGGAAAAGTGGATCTGTTCAAAGCACATAAAACAGCTCATGCTTTTCCTGGATGAATAGCGACAAGTCCATGTTCCTCTCCATCTTTGCCAGTGCTTTGGAAATCCGCTCTGCAGTGCTTTGCAGGTTTGATCTAGAGAGTGGTGTTTGAGGGAACTGACTCAGGCTGTTCAGTAGCTGGGAAACTGCTGGAGTACTCTTGAATTGTAAATAAAAATAAATTCTGGTGGTGTAGTTAGTATGCGGGCATTTCCCAGCAGCCCAAGACCTGCTCTCCATGAGTATGGGCCAGTTGACCCTCAGCCATGTCTGTACCGTTCTTTATGCCCCAAGTTGTGCTCTAATAGTTTGCCATTTAAATTGGTTTCTGTTTGTTTTGATTAGTGCACAAAGAGAAATACTTCATTATTAAGGGTGTAATTGTCTTTTTATATTACAAAATAATATCTTGGCGAATTTGTCTTGGAAGGTGATCCTGTTGCCTTAGAAGTTCTGATTTTAAATGCTTTCACTGAGGTGTTTAGTTAACGTAGGTAAATGCTGACAAGAGTTTTCTCCTGTTTCTTTTCAATGATCTTTTTGATAAAGACCTTTGAATCAATGTAAGATTGTAGAATTAGAATGTTCTCTGAAAAAGACTAAAAATTTGTCTTCAGAGAAGAGTGAAAGAGTTTGTAAATTTTTTAAATTACATTTATTGTGTGTATATGTGTGTGTGTGTGTGTGTGTGAGAGAGAGAGAGAGAGAGAGAGAGAGAGAGAGAGAGAGCGCACGCTTGTATGTGGAAGTCAGAGGACAATTTGTGGGAGTCGGTTTTCTCCTGCCATTTGGTTCCCAAAGTTCAAACTTAAGTCATCACGCTTGGTAGCAAGCACCTTTACCCGCTGAGCCATTGGACCAGCCAGTGACAGAATTTGAATGATTGTGAAGTCTTCCTTTTTTTCCTCAAGTGTAGGACAGTTCTCTCTAGGTCCTGTGTAGGCTCCAGAGATAAGGACAGAGCATTTAGTAGACTTTCCTCTCTAGGTCTTTGCCCTGTAGCAGGTTCTGGTTACGTAGATGAGAGATGAGCAGTTTTTCTGGCATTTAGCCTGCTCCATTGGGTGGAACAGCCTTTTTTCTCCATTTTCATGATTACATGTCTGTTTTTCTTCTTGCAGAGTTTTCCTGGCTTCTGGGCTCCTGAAGACGCAGCGCTGGAGCAGATGGATAATGGAGACTGGGGCTATATGGTGAGTGGTTCTTGCAGCTGCCCCTGGAAGGTTGGCAAATAATTCCAGTATCCTTTTCTCCTGTATTTTTAGGCTTATCTTACAAGGATTAAAATTGTGAATTTGTGCAGCTCCCTTCCTGTCTGATGTGTGCGGATGTATTGGGACATTTTTATTTGTTTGATGTTTTAATGGAAGTGGACTCAATACATCCTCTCCAAGTGACTTTCTATAATCACTTATTTCAGATACACCGGGATTCCTGCTTTTTAATGTTGTTGCTCTTTAAACTCCTTGTTCATGGACTGGTGATGTCTGAAGGGTCGTGGCACTGGAATGGAGGACACTTTCCTGTAGTCAGGGAACTTGTAGTAGGAAGGATCTTCTACTTCCTACTTGCAAGTTTCTCACATCCCCATTTCTTCCTGTTTTCCTCTTCATTTGGGGGAGAAATGGTTTGATTCCTCAGTATCTGAAGATGGCCTTTTTACCTTCTCTTAAATGTGCTTTCTAAAGCTGAAGGTGTGTGGGATTTTTGAGAAGCTTCCTTCTCAGAATCAAAGGTCATATTGTAACATTAATGTTACATCAGTGAATATACTGTGGGATTAAGACATTTTAAAGTTGCTACCAGCCCTTGGGTATGTGATGGTTTGGACTAGATGGCAGACTAGATTGTGTCAACCAAACTATATATTTTAATTTAGTGTTTGTTTGAAACTTAATTTCAGCTGGGCATTATATCACAGGCCTGTAATCTTAGCACTTGGGAGGTAGAGGCAGAAGGACTGGGAGTTCAAGGCCCTATCTCTTAAAAACCAGAAAAGAAAGAAGAAATCCTTGCCTCCATGAAAAAATCACTAGGATTGAGTCTGCACAAAGTTTTGTTTCTAAAATACATTTGAAAGCCTGGGATGATGGTGTGCAGCTGTAATCTCAGCATCTGAGAAGAAGGGCAGGAAGACAGGGAATTCTAGGTCATCCTTAGCTATGTAGTGAGTTGGCAGCCAGCCTAGGCTACAAGAAACCCTGCCTCAAAGTAAGTAAGTAAATAAATAATAAAAATAAATCTCATGATTCATTCTCCTTTTCTGAGGGGGAAATCTAATGAATCACTGAAAGTAATTGTTAAATTATTAGATTATTTTTATTCTAGTTTATTGTAACTTAAAAAAAACAGAAATAAAACCAAAAACCTGAAGGTCTTTAAAAAAATCAGGGGGGAGGACACCCCAAGTATATTTTAGGTTGTTCGTTCTCTTCACAATATATACTCTGACCCAGAAACTCTTCAGATCCTGGGCTTGACTGTTTGGAACTGAAGGTCATATATCTCAGGCTTAGAGTAAATCTTGAAAGGATTTGATTTATTCTTCTTTCTATTGAAAGCACATGTTGGATCCCTTCTGGATGGGCTTATCTCTGAAAGTAAAGTCACTTTGTATTATAGGATTGCCAAATATACTGCAGCTTGAAGTGACTTATGCTTTGCTTCTTATATTGATAATTAATGTATTATTAATTATACATAATTATACAAGTTTTATATAATTGTGATTATGAATTAAGAATATTTAATTTTCTTAATTTGCAAAGATAAGATTTAAAAATTTCAGGTGACTAACTGTTTTTTAAAAATTTCAGATGACTGACCCAGTCACATTAAATGTAGGTGGACACTTGTACACAACGTCTCTCACCACATTGACCCGTTACCCGGATTCCATGCTTGGAGCTATGTTTGGGGGGGACTTCCCCACAGCCCGAGACCCTCAAGGTAATTACTTCATTGATCGAGATGGACCTCTTTTTCGCTATGTTCTCAACTTCTTAAGAACTTCAGAGTTGACTTTACCCCTGGACTTTAAGGAATTTGATCTGCTTCGGAAAGAAGCAGACTTTTACCAGATTGAGCCCTTGATTCAGTGTCTCAATGACCCTAAGCCTTTGTATCCTATGGATACTTTTGAAGAAGTTGTGGAGCTCTCTAGTACTCGGAAGCTTTCTAAGTATTCCAATCCTGTGGCTGTTATCATAACCCAGTTAACCATCACCACCAAGGTCCATTCCTTACTAGAAGGCATCTCTAATTATTTTACCAAGTGGAATAAGCACATGATGGACACTAGAGACTGCCAGGTTTCTTTTACATTTGGACCCTGTGATTATCACCAGGAAGTCTCTCTTCGTGTCCACCTGATGGAGTACATCACAAAACAAGGCTTCACAATCCGCAACACTCGGGTGCATCACATGAGTGAGCGGGCCAATGAGAACACAGTGGAGCATAACTGGACCTTCTGTAGACTGGCCCGGAAGACGGATGATTGATCTCTAGCCCGAGAGAGATGTTCCTGGAAACTCATTCTTCAGGAAACTGAAGAGACTATTGTTTTTTTAAATCACAGTGTGGGTCTTTTTTTTTTTTTTTTTTTTTTTTAATATTTGTATTTATTTGAAGGCATTGAGGACCAGAAGGAAGATTTGTGCATTAACAGCCTCCTCCATGTGTTGTTCCCGGTGTGCATGTGCCTGTTCAGAGTCTCCAAAAACCTTTTTTATAAAAAGAAGTCTGAAAATCATTATGATCATTATGGTCTATATCTTCCCTTAACAGCTTTTTTTTTTTTTTAAATGCTAAAATAATTTCTGATAAAATGGTCCCTAACTCAACTAGAAGGCTAAAAATACAGGAATGAAAAGAGTAAGCAGAGTACTCATGATGCCTTTGAGAAAAATCAAGATATCATGTAGGGTGACCTAGTTTCCAGACCAGACCAGTAAGCAGTATTGTAGTATTAAAGGAAAACTGTTCCAATCATTTAAAGGTACTTGTTAAGTACTGCTTTTTACAGTTATGATAACTGTTTCTTTCTATGCATATAAATTAAGCAACCAAATATCTGTAGCCATGGAAATGTCTGACTAGAAATATTTATATTGGATTCTGAATACAAAGTGTCCCTGTGGTAGAAGTCTTATGCCTGGTTCAGTATAATTCCCAAGTGTACTGTCTACCAGGAAAGAAAAACCCAATAAAAAAATGAAATATGAACATTAGGCTTGTATTTAATTGGTAAGGGGAAAAATCATATTCTTCATCAAGAGCATGCATTGTTTATGTCCCTATTACACTGCCCATAGCACATTTGTAATTGATTTGATAGGACCTGGATTGTAGTTTGTAAATCCTATGTGTTGTTGAAACAGGGATAGGTGGAGTGATGTCTAGAGTACAAAGCTGTTTTCAGATAGGACTTCCAATGAATATCAGAGATTTTTTTGGTTGTCAGAACTCTGAATATGATTCAGCTTGTGCTGCACATGAGAACAAAATGACTCCAGACATTTTAATCCCATATATTGTGGTGACTCAGAAATGTATACTAGTATCAAAATCAAGCATATTTCTGAGGAGAAATAAGTTGTAGTAAACTGAGGACCTGGAACTCTTGGGGAAATGTATATATTTTTATTTATTTCACTGTAGTCTTATTTTGCTTAGTTGATTAGATTCTGTTTCTTGAAAGTTACTCACAGGAAGGTTATGTTAATTATGGGGAGCCATCCTGTCTCTGTTTGCTAAGGGGATAGTAGAACCCTGCCTGAGGCTTTGTCCCTCAGTAGGCAAGTCACTCTTTTTCTCCTTTGTGAGAAAATACCAAGATTCTCTGAAAGGAAGATGAGAATAATTATTTACACTGACTTTTGCCCATGTTTCTCTGAAAATCTAAGGTCAGACAAATTACCTAGAGACTTATAATTATCCTGGTTTCAAACTAGAATGCCTTAGTGTTACTGACTAGTTGCTATCATTTTTTCAGTATATCAGTGTACTAGTAAGAGGTCACATTTAGAACATTGGTTGCTGTTGCAGATTGATAGGTAGTTCCCTAAAAATAGATCTGAACCAGTAATGTCTTACAGAGTGAGTTGACGTCAACTGGAAGTAAAATGATTTGGGTTCAATACCACTGTGAAAAGCTGGGCGTGTGGCGCATGCCTTTAATCCCAGCACTCAGGAGATAGAGGCAGGTGGATCTCTGAGATGCAGGCCAGTGTAGTCTACATAGCGAGTTCCAGGCCAGCTGGGGATATAGGGAGACCCTGTCTCAAAAAAGAAGGGGGAGTGCTAGAGAGATGGCTCAGCAGTTAAGAGCACTGGCTGTTCTTGCACAGGACCTGGTTTTGATTCCCAGGCACCCACATGGTGGCTAACAACTGTCCACAACTGTCCATAATTCCAGTTCCAAGGGAATTCAGTACCCTCTTCTGACCTCTGCGGGCATTGCGTGACATGAGTGCACATATATATATATATGCAGGCAATACATTCATACACATAAAATAAATTTAAAACAATAAATATTAAAAAAAAGAAACACGTGAAGGGGGCTTGAGAGATGCTCAGTGGTTAAGAGTGTTTGCTGCTCTTGCAGAGGACCCAAGTTCAGTTCCCAGCACTCACATTGGTGGCTCACAATCACCTGTAACTCCAGTTCCAGGGGATCTAATATCTCTGGCCTCAAAGGGTACCTGCACTCATGTACACACAAGTACACACAGACACACATATACATAATTAAAACTAACAAAAATCTGGAAATGGGAGTCATTCCAGTCATTTCAAATTTATGAAAAAGGAAGACTTTATTTTCTTCATTGTCCATATTCATTCTGGAGGTAAGTTGCATTTTGTTAATTTTCTTTGGTTTACTAATTGTTAATAGTGAAATTCTTGTTTATATAAGTAAGAGTAGTCAGCACAGATTCCTTCTTTCAGTGTAATTTGTCAAGTGACATTTACGTTTTAGGTTTTGTTTCTTTTTTTTCCTTTAGTGCTGAGGATTGACCAGGGTCTTGTACATGTTAGGTAAGTGCTGTCTACCACTGAGCTACAGCCCCCATCCTAATTGTGAGTGCCTTATGTTGGTCAGTAGATGGAACTGATAAAGAAAATATAGCTCGGTTATGTTTGTATAAATTAAGATAAATGTTTTAAGTGAAATTTTAAATGATTTTTTACCATGGAAGAATTGACTTTTTAAAAATGATGCTTGGGGACTGGAGAGATAGCTCAGCAGTTAAGAGCCCTAGATGCTCTTGCAGAGGACTCGGGTTCAATTCCTAGCACCCACATGGTGGCTAACAACTATCCATAACTCCAGTTCCAGGGGAATTCGATGTCCTCTTCTGACCTCCACAGGCATTGCACTACATGGGTGTGCTTACACACATGCAGGCAACATACCCACGCACATAAAATAAAAATAATAATTTTTAAAAATAGTGCTTTGTTGTGCTCTGGGGCTCTGCATTGTTTCTCTTTAGAACACCAGACACCTCTGGAAGACTGCATGTGCGTGCATGTACGCCCTTCTAGACCTGGGGGTAAATGCTGGAGAGCGAGAGGTGTGATGTTCACCAGACTTTGGGTTTAATCCCAGCACCCCCTACATAAATAAATAAGTGATACAGTAGCTACTAATGGGTTTATTGGGTTTTGCTGTATTTAAGCTAGCATTCTAGTATTTAACCAAATATATGCTACAAACCGACCATGGTAACTTTCAAACATATTAAAAAAGTAGTATGTAATGAACATTCATGTACCAACTTACTAATCAAATTCAACAACTAGTCACTCTGTTGCTTTTTATAGATTATTTGTAAGTAAATCACAGACACTATTCTTACAGACTATGTCCAAAAGAGAACTAAATATATATACCTCTGATTTTTAAATTTTAATATCTATGTGCCGTAGTATCATCATGGTGCTTCGTGATCCTTGAATGCTGTTGCTTATTTCACAGCCTGGCTCTCCAACTCTGTAGCAGTGATTTGATATATTTCTCATAAGCAGGGTTCTCCTGTTTTTTTTTAGAAAAAGTGCATTATTAAGATAATATTTCTGCTAGAATTAATGACTTTTCCTTTCAAATTAAGTACTTTGCTTCGAAAAAGTAACATTACATAAGATTCTTAATTTTCAGATTATTTTTCAAATTCATTTTGTGTGAACATATGGTGAAGCACTATTTCCAAAAGGCAGCTTTCCTTCTCAGGCGGATGTTAAACTGTGTATGCAGGTGGCTGATTAAAAGAAAGACCCACTGCTTATCTTTGCTTTTGGAATTTAAAACAAAAGTCTTGACTCTTTGAGGCTCTTTGAACCACATGAAGCACAAAGCAAAGAGCCAGAACATTGAATCAGGCAGGTGTTCTACGATAGAATAGGTTTTCTCTCGCATTTTCTCATGTAGTGTCTGAATTCTTTCCCTCACAGCTCAGACCTCATCTTTTATATCTACTTGTTTATTTACATTTGTTATATTGTTTTGCCTGTCCACAGTAAAAGTAAGCTCCTAAACATAGAGTATACGCTCTTGCTTGCCAGTGTTTCCACAATATCTAGAACAGCCTGGCACACTAGCATATGCTCAGTAAATATTCATTGAATGATTGAATGAATGAATCAGGTGTGTTTAACACTTAAGATTTTACAACAGAGTGAGAAAAAGGATTCTTGCTTGCTGTGGTCGTATGCACCTGTAATCCCAGCACTTAGGAGGTAGGAAGATCTGGAATTGAAGGCCAGCCTTGGCTATTTTGACTTTGCGGGTAGCCTGGACTACATAGGGACCCTGTTCAGAAAACAAATAATAATAAAAAAAGGATTCTTGGTTCGAAATGACCCCCTTGATTTCTTCTTGTGTCCCTAGAGAATGACTTCCAAGTGATTTCATCTGGGGAGGGAGAACTAACCGCCTTTAACAGTTTTCTTTGAAAAGTCTGTCTTGAAATAGGATCTAGATTGGGCAGAAAGCCAAAAGCAGCACAAAAAAGCACACCAAGGAGCACATTATCCTGTCTAGGGAGAAAGCTCAGCATAACCTGCCCCAGATGGAAGACTCTTTGCTATGACGCTAAGATGCATACCTTAGCACAGCACTTCTGGCAGAAAAACTGGTGAAATATATTCCCATTTGCACACTTGTACACTTGTATCTATAGGGCATGTCTCAGCGTTGCTGTTTTAACTTATTTAAAATACCTGTAATGTTCCTTTTTCTATTATGAAAATGTCTATCACCACTTCAAAATTATGGCAGATCAAAAAATAGACTTTAAAAAGTGTGGTTCTTTTGAAAGGAACCAGAGATGTAAAAATCATGTGACTATACATTAGCAGTCATCCAAGTGTCATTTTGACTAAATGGAGTTAGAGTCACTTGTAACCTCACATTCCCAAGCTGCCATGCGTGAAAGAGTCACATTGTTTTGCCTGTCACTTTTTAGCAAGGTGATATAGGGAAGTGTCTGTGATATTTGTATATGCAGTGGCTGCTGGATCATTGTGCAGGTTGTGAAACCACATTGGTTTGTTCCATAAGCATGGTGAGGGAAAGTCAGAAAGGGGAAGATGTTTTCGCCTTGTCAAGTGGAAGGAGGTAGAGAAAAGTGCCTGGGATGAGCTACCCCAGCCTTTTACCAAATCTGTTGTGATGGGTCAGTCATGCCTTATTTGTTCAAGCACACTATGGTTTCTAGATTAAACCCTTTAAGAACAAAGAGAATTGCTATCTTCCTGTAGGCTTAGTGACCATGAGGAATCTAGAGGAGTAAGATACCTCCTGTGCTGCATTTGCTGACAAGTATGCAGGATGGATGGTTTTCTGGAGCACCATACATTTGTCTGTAGACCATGGGAAGCGGGCTGGACTGGGAAAGTCTGTTGTATGGTTATGCCAGGATTTAAACATTAGCAAGGAAAGAGGTCTGATCATTAGAAAAGTGACATTACTAGAGGTGGACTAACTACCAAGCAGTAAACATGTATCTTATATAGGTAAGTTATTTATATTTCCTTGTTGAGATAAAGGGATGTCTTCCTGAAAATGAAATGGATTGGCTTTCTGTCTGACAACCATCCCTGGAGGTAACTGGTTACAACTTTAGGCAGTCATGTTAAGTTAAACTCTAAGATGTGACAGAATACAAATTGTTAAGAGCAAGTCTAACGCTTTTCCAAGTGTGAATGTAATTGCTGTTAAGACACCTTTTCTGAAGTTGGACTGAAGAGATTGAAAAGAAAGTTTCACCATCTGACAAGCATTTGCATTATACATTTTAAAGCACTCAGCACTGTGAAAAATCTCTGTGCCTCCAGATGTATAGATTCCTTGTTGGGATCATCAGTGTCAAATCTTGCTATTTAATATTGGCTCCCTACATTCTAAATACAGTGTAGCCACTGACATTCCTAACTGCCCAGTGAGGCCAGGGTGACTAGAGTTCTGGGATTCCCTCCTAGGATAGCTGAGGACCTTGTCACCACTGCCCCTGTAATGTTCATCTATGTGATTTTCCCGGCTCCCTCTGGCAGGGCCTCAAGCTTCCTGTCACCTCTGAATGTGCACTTTTTATCTATGAAAAACTGAGCTAAAAGGATGAAAATAAGATGGTTTAACCACTGTTGTGATTTATCTTCTTATTTTGTTAACTTAAAAGCCAGCTTGCCGAAATGTGTATACACTCTTGGGTATGTCAAGGCATGATTTAAAGCTGTGCCTTCTTCCTAATTCACTTTCCAAGTTCTGAGCAGTGCGTTTTGCTGATTTCAGCTCCCGCCAGGCCACACCCGTGGCTTCTTTTATGTATTCCCTGAAAGTACTTTAAACAGATGTGCTATGCCAAGTGATTTTCGGCCTAAAGGGGAATCGATTAAAATGGGAAAGCTTGGAGGTGTATTTACTGCTTGTTCTCTGCTCTCTTACATAATTTATAATGGATTTCATCCCACTACCTGAGTATTGGCTGGTGACTTTTGAGCCCACTCGAACAGACGTTCGTAGACCTGTCCATCATAACAGCCGAGTGCTGAATTTAAACAGTGATCCGTGAAGTCAAAAGCATCCGTTAACAAGATAGCATCCTTCCTGAGAGAGGAAACAAATTTGTTTTAGGTTGCTCTTAGGAATCTAATTAATCCAGATCAAGAGTAATTGGAAGGTACATCATTAGCCACTCTTTGAACAATTCAACTCTATTACTTAGGGTTTTATTTTTTAAATCAGTTATATATGTAAAGAGCTCCTTAAGCTTGTTGTTTTAAAATCTTGCTCAGCATGCATGAAATACTGGGTCCAACTCGCGAGAGAGAGAGAGAGAGAGAGAGAGAGAGAGAGAGAGGAGAGAGAGAGAGAGAGAGAGAGAGAGAGAGAGAGAGAGACTGTCTCCTAGTGTCTCTCCTCCATTTCCTTCTCCCCAGAGCCAGTTTTAGTTTTTTGGCTGATAGTTTTGCTGTTTACATGAGTATTCCTAACACCTTGTTTGTGCTGCCTGCAGCATCTGGATGCTTCCATTTCGGATGTTTTCAGTTAACTGTTATAAAGGTAGGGTTTGGGGAAAGGGTGGAATCTTACTGTGTAGTCGACACTGGCCTGGAACTTGTACAGTCCTCCTCAGCCTGGCAGCTGGGATTACAGGCACACTCAGCCCACTTTGCTGGACTTATTTTGAGCACCTCGCTCTTCACTGCTGTCTCCCCAGCTCCATGCCTCTGACCCTGGCTTTCCTGCTTACTAACATAGTTGTAATTTTTGACAGGACTAATATTCATTGTTGACATGATGACTGTATGTTATCAAAGTATTTGAAGTGGCTGGGATGGTCTACCTAATTAGTCCTGTGGGTTTTTTATTGTGTTATATTTTGAGACAGGTCTTGCTACGTACCTCTCTGGCTGGTCTAGAACTTACTACACAACCTAGCCTTGAATTTGAAGTGATCTTCCTGCTTCTGACTCCAGGGTGCTGGAATTAGAGGTGTGACTCACTACACCCGCCTCAATCCTGGTTTTATTTTTTTTAAAAGCAGTTATTTGAATGTATCTGTGTGCCAGCACTCTAGAGCCACAGTGAGCATGTGGCGGTCAGAGGACAACCTTGCAGAAGTCAGATCTCTCCTTCCACCATGTGGGTCCTAGGGATCAAACTTAGGTCATTGTCAGGCATGACGGCACATGCTTTTGCCCACTGAGCCGTCTCTGACCCTTAATCCTGTTTTGGCAACTCATCCTCATCAGAAACCCTGCCCCTTGTATAATGTCCCCTCTGCCCCTGTGGTCTCAGTTCTCTCTCTAGTCAACTGGAATTCCACGGTCCATTGCATTCTCCCCCTGGAAAATACATGCAGCAGTTTTTCTTCCCTTGACTGCTAGTTTAGCCCAACATTCTTGTTTTCCACCAACTTTATGCCTCCACCTTTATGATTATATATGGCTGGAAAGACCAGTCTAAATTGGTGTCCTAAGACCTCAGACAGGCCCAGCTGCTGCTTCCCTGTCATATGACATTGCTCTGGCTCATTGACCCTCATTCTCTTCCATCCTCGAGTCTACACTACCCACCTCCCTATCTCTCACCAGAGTGACTTTGCATCCTATTTCAGTAAGTGAAAGTCAAGTAAAGGGCTTTCCTGGAGTTCCCACCTCTGAGTCTTCAAATGGTGCCCTCTCAGTACAGGGTACCTCCGCTCTCCATGCTCCCAGCTCAGGCCTGCCATTCCCTCAGTGTCAAATCCCTTTGGCACTTCCCACTACATGGTGGTTCAGACATACTTCTTTCCTGTACAATGTCAAAATTCCCCCTGCTGGATCATGTCCAGCAGTGTAGAACTCACTATCATCTCTCTTATCTTGAAACAAGCTTTTTGGCTGTCTTCCTCTCCCTCGTCAACCCCAGATCCTGGTCGCCTTTATGACTGAAGTTGGGAGTGTTTTACTTGCTTATCTCCAGCTCTCCTGTTCTCTCTGGAAAGCACTGGATTCATTCAGGCTTTTACTTCTACCGCTGCATTGAAATAGCTCTTGTCGAGGTTTTGTTACTGTTTGGAGGGTCCTTGTGAAGTCATCTCTTGTGACTTTAAATATCTGCCACATGCCAGTGACTTCCAGATTTATCCCCCTGTGTCACCTGCTTACTGACTTTTGCACGAGATTCTAACAGGCTTTTCAAATGCACCATATCCCAAAACAAACACTTGATCTTTTCTTGTCCATCCTGCCCAGACCTGGTCCTCCTGTAGATGGCCTTGTGTCCTCTTTCTTTCTTGTCCCATATCATATAATCTGTTAGCAAATCCTTTTCTATTTTCAAAGCATATCCAAATTTTGCCCACTTCCCACCACGTCAGTGTTCCACTCTGGTTCAAACCATGATCATCCCTCACCTGGATTATTGCATTAGTTTCCGGACCTGTCTCCTTGCTGCTATTTTGTTTTGGGGAGGAGGGGACTGAAGCTCAAATCCCTGCTAAGGAAGGGTTGTACATGCTAAGCAAGTGCTTCCATCAGTGCCACACTCCCAGCGCCTCCTTTTTATTATTCATTTTTAATATGGCAGCTGCAGTGACCCTTTCAAAACTTTGTATCAGGGGCCAGGGAGATGGCTCAGCTGGTAAAGTGCTTACCCTAGATCCCACGTGGGGAAAAAAAAAAAAAGCTAGGGGTGGTGGTTATTTATAATCCCAGAGCTGGGCAAGTAGAGACACACAGATCCCTGGGGCTTGACAGCCTTGCCTGGTTGATGAGTTCAAGGCCAGTGAGAGATCGTGTCTCAAAAAAAGGTGGATGGTAGCTGAGAAAAGACATCTGAGGTTGTCCTCTGGCCTCTACATACATGCACATGTACATACACGTACGCTCCCACAAAATGTACACACACACTATATATATATATATATATATATATATATATATATATATATATATATATATATATATATATATATGCATGTGCATGCATACACACACACACACACATCAGGTTGCTTCAGATTATAACTATCCTGTATACTCAAAACCTTCCCTTCTCACACGTAGTAAAAGCCCCCAAGTCTTCGTAATGGTACAGCTTCTTGCTTCCATTATTATGCACCCTGAGTCTCTGATTCCTACCCTCTTCCTGCACCTCAGCCACACCATTCCCACCTCTGTGGCCTTGTCTCTGTCCTCTGGGTAGGAATATGCCAGGCATTCTCGCTTCCTACGTTTGTACCTTCCAACACTGCTCAGCTTGGGATGCTCTTTTCCTGGCAGCCACATGGTTACTCTAACTGCCTTCTCTCCACTCTCAGGTCTTTCCCCAAATGTCACCTTCCCAGAGAGGCCTTCTCCAGCCTGTTTAAAACATCCAAAGGTTTGGGGTGTAGCTCAGTGGTAGAGTACCTGCCTAGCATGTTCGAGGCCCTGAGTTTGATCCCTCGCACCCCACCTAGCACCCCGCCAAATAAAAATCATCTGAAACCGCAGTCTCCCGTCCCTGCACCATTCCTTACGCACTTTCCCAGGATGCTTCTCTTCCCTCGTGCGCACGCGCACCTGTGTGCCTCTGTCTCCTTTTGCTCGTAGGCATCGTGGGCCTTTGCGATCTGAAACGCCACATCTTTCACTTGAGGTATTATTTTCTTGAAGTATTTTTACTAATGATTTCCCTTCTTTCTGTTTTCTCTATCTCCTCTTCCTAGTTTTGTTTTTCACAGAACGGACAGCCAGGATCGGTCCTTTTTATAAAAAATTATTTTTATTGATTGTTCCTCTTTTTAAAAATCTTTTATCTCTGAGGTTTTACAACTTCACCTTCCAGTCTATACACTGAAATTTTCATTTATATTATCTTTTTTAAAATTTAAAAGTCCTTTTTTGATATCTGAATGTTTTTAAAACAATGACACCATCTTATTTTATAGCTGTAATATCTCTTACCTCTTTGAATATATCACTGATTTTTATTTTCTTTTTAAAAGTTTTCTCTTCCCAGTATCCTTCAAGTTGCCTTGTTCTTGCTTATCTGAGTCTCCATCTTTTCTATTAAGGGTTTTCCTCTGGTACCTGGTGATCCCTGAGTGTCTGCTCATATTCAGAGTGGGGTATTAACTAGTCCCACCAAGGAGAAGCTTGGGGATTGCTTTTTAGTGGAGATTCACTGTGGGGTGAATTGGATAGGTTGTAATGGGATCCTGGCTTCCATCTTAGCCCCTTCTTCTTCGACTCCCTGAAGGACCATCTTCTCTTCAGACATACAGAGTGCCAGCCTCACTGCTAATCCTCTAGGAACCAGTGGGAAAAGTGCTGGGAGGGAGGTGTAGTGGTGAGCCCCCTGTTTTTCTGTAGGGGAAGCTCATCCTGAACTATGCTCAATGGCTCTGTGTTCTCCAGCCTCATTGTCCACCCTCTGAGCAGAGAAGAGTAAAGGAGAGTCTTCAAGCTGCTCCTGGGGAAGAGGGAGCTGGGCATTCAGCCCATCCTGCTGTCTTACCCTTAACCCATAGCCTGACATACACAGTGCTGCTCAGCCTGTCTACCAGGCACTGTTCATGTGCCCACAAACTTTCATGTTTCTTCTATTAACCTATTTGTGGGTTGATGCCTTTAAATTTTTTAATCTTTTAGCATCTAAGCATATAACTTTATTGGCAGAGTGTTTGCCCAGCATACACAAAGCCGTGGGTCAGGTCCTCACCACTTTGCAAAACGGTGCGTGTTGCTCACCATTCTGTAAAAACTGTACGTGTTGGCTAATGCCTATAATCCCAGCCCTGGGGAGGTACAGATGAGAAGAACAGAGAGAGGTTCAACGCTATTCTTGGTTATACTGTGAGTTCAAAGCTAGCCTGGGCTACATGAAATTATGTCTCAAAACAAGCATACACACACACATTTAGCCCTTTTGCTGATGTTTCAGTAGGGCTCCAGGAAGGAACAAAAATGAATCACTAAAAGCTTGGACTCTGTTATATGCCTAATTACCCTGCGGTAAGAAAGTTAACTTGGGAACCATAATGTAAGTAAATCAATTTGTGGGTTTGACATGTATATGTTGGCAGCTTACGTCAGTGTTGTCTGTCTTGAACAGTAAGTCTCTGGAGCCAAGGCAAGCACTTAGAAAAGTGGATTTAATTGCAGATTAAAAAACAACAACAACCCGGGCCTCCATCTCATGCCTTAAAGTGATCTTTTGTATCTGATCATCACCAACCAGGACCCGATTACTTCTTCATGTGCTTTTAAAAATGCTGGAAGTGTGCAGTGCGGCTCATGCTCTTGATGGTTCTGCCCTGAATCTCCTCTTAAGATAAGTTCAATACCTGGATGCAATTGTATCGGGTCTATTTGGGACCATTTTTGTTTACATTATTTATGTAACTGGGCGTGGTAGTGGTGGCTAATGCATGTGTGTGAAGGCCAGAGGGTGACTTTTAGGAGTTGTTTTTGTCCTTCTACCTTGTGGGTTCTGGGGCTTGAACTCAGGTTGTCAGACTTGGCAGCAAGCACCTTCACCTGCTGAGCCATCTCTCTGACCCCATTGTGATGGTTTAATTGAACAAACATTTATTATCCACTAGCTATCTGCTGGGTACAAGCTATAAAAACCTTAATATTTTATTTTTAAGTCTTACTGATAATGAGAAATATTAGAGGTTCCAGAGAGAAAGTCACTCCCTTCTACACACATTATATTTTCTTCCCAACAAAGTCTCAAAAAGATTATGTTCTCAAGTTAACTCATTTTTATTTTAATGAAAATGGTAAACTACTCATACTGTTTTAATATCTGTTTCTTCAGGTCAGATTTTGTTCTTTTAAAAAAATTTTTCAATTTTTATTTTATGTGTATGAGTGGGCTGCCTGCATGTACATAAATGCACCCGTATTGTGCTCTGCCTGCAGAGGACAGAAGAGGGTGTTAGATCCCCTGGAACTGCAGTTATAGACAGTTGTTAGCCACCATGTGGCTGCTGGGATTCGAACCTAGGTCCTCTGTGAGAGCAGTCAGTACTCTTAGCTGCTGAGCTATCTCTCCAGCCTCATGGTTTTGATACGTTCTTAAAGCAATGTTTACGTTATACATAAAATAACAGGATGATTCTAATTCCAGTAGTATTCGTGACCTTAACGTGTACCAGATCCATGCTGTATTTAAGAAATATTTGTATTACTGCTTTACAAATCAATATAAGAATTACTGAGTCTAAGAAAAAAAATCATCTTGAAGTTAAGGGAGTATTAAAGTAAACTTACTAAATTTGGTAAGAATTTGCTTAAAGTACATTCAACAAAGATGGGGAACTACATAATATATACATAATAATAAACAAAACCCCAACACTCAGGTGAGGTCCTGCTCAGTGGTCAGATAGACCTGAGAGTGTTTCCAACTCTTTCTCTGCCCTCTGTACAATTCTGGTTAACTCTCATAAGCCTGAATTTCCTCCTCAGAAAAGACAGGAGATAAATCCAGTTCAAAGACTATATGGATTAAGTGAGATGATGTATGTAAAAGCTGTTGGCACAGTGCCTAGTGCACAAATACTAATTACATGTGAGTTATAATTAAGACTGTTGTTATTAACATCCATATGCAGCAGCCTTGATTCTATTCATGTTCCTTAGACAGTGCTCCTTGACAGCGTTGAAGAGTTCAACTGAGGTAGCTAATTTATTCTTAAGTATTTTCATTTGTGACTTTCTTCTACTTCTTTCATTAATCCCTAATACTGTAGGGTGTCAGCTTGTCCAGACCCCAAGGTAGCAAGGTCTTAAGAGTTTTTAGTGACCTGTGAACGAGGGTCAGGTCACTCTGAAGGCCCAGTCACTTACCGGATCAGAGGAAGCAGGTCTAGGTAGGCTGTTCTTGCCATGTTCACTTGAGCTCCTGACAGGAAACCATCATGTAGAAAGTCACCAGAATTTGTCAAAATCCCATGCAAGGCACAGAGGTCACAAAGGTGTTGGAGCACCTGCTGAATTGCTGGTTCATTGCCTAGTTTCTCCAAAGCCTCCTTAAAAGTCTTCACAGTGAGGTAGTAGCAGTGAGTCTACAGAGACGGATGGGTAAGCCACAGGTTTCAGACCCCGAGCACTGCAGGTCGTTCTGAAAGCTTGGCGAGATTGTTGGAGTTAAGTGTGCTTCCGAGAGGGTCTTGTTCACTCGGTGTCTGAACATTTTTGGTGGTATGAGTATGTGTGTGCGTGTGTGTGTGTGTGTGTGTGTGTGTGTGTGTGTGTGTGTGTGTTGAGGGCTGGTGGGCTCTGAAACTAGGCCCTTGGATTCTTCATTTTGCTTAGGGCAGCTGCAAGAGCATTGGAAAGTGGCAAAAAAAGTGTATTAGAATATTAGAGTCTAGCCTGGGGAACATGCAGGTGGAAGGTACTTATTGTCCGACATGTCAAGGCAATGTTGTGCGTGCACTTGTGTGCACTGTGGAAAGAGGAAATAAAGGATTGAGATTTGTCTGAAATTTAGCCTGGCCAGAGAGTGAGTCCCCGGGGTAAGCAGTGTGACCCTCTAGCCCTTGTGCGAGGATCTGGCTCTGTTGGTTAGTAATCACTTAGTCTAATAGTTCTGGTTGGTAAGTGACCACTGCCCTAACCCAATGAAAGTCTCCAGTTTGGCTCTTTTCTTGGGATTCCCGCTTCCCTCAACCTGACAACTAAAGGATGAATGCCTGCCCCAGAGGGAGGTCTTCAGAATCCTACTTCTGCCTATATTACTTGTTAAATACTTTTAATATTCTCCCTCTACCCAAGATAGGTGCAGGTAGTAATTACTTTATTGGGGAGGATATGTGAGTCCCACAGCCAGGGACGGGGAGAGAGTACCAAGTAGTGCCTCTCAGACTTTCATGTGCACAGAGACTACCTGGGTACTTGGAATGCAGATTCCCAGGTGGCCCCAGACTCAGATCTCCCTAATCACTTTAAGTATCTTACAAATTCTAAGGAGCTCATCCAGGCGTACAAGGGGTGGAAGCAAGGCCAATCTTATGTGCTTTAAAAGCTGTACTTCTCAAAGAATTTCACAAGGCTGAAGTGCTCGGAGTATCATGAGGTGATGGCGGAGAACCGTGGAGGTTTGGGGCCCATGTCAGTGAAGGGCTGAGTGATGGTTGGGATTTTTATTCTGTGGGAGCCAGGGAGTCATGGTAGTCTCTAGCAATGCAGTGCCTGTCAGAGAGACCATGCACAGATGCTACCAAGTCCACTTTGCAACTGAGGAAGCTGGGCTGGGTTTGCCTTTGGGTGTGGAAGATCAACAGTGGATGGCCCAGCTCCTGACAACCTACACAGTCTTTGGTGCTCAAGCTGGGTCAGGTTGGCAAAACTGGCGACCTGCACTTCTGTCAGCAAGGCCCTGCTTGCCCTTTCTAATCCAGGGACCACCTCTGCAGACGCCTAGGACTCTGGTTGAATGAGGGAGAGTTGACAGGAAAGTAGGGTGAGGACCAGAGAGAGAATGGGGCTTGTCTAAAAGCCTTGGGGGAAGGTATTCTTATTCTTTACCGCTGGGTGCCTCTCTAAGCTTTATATTCCACTGCAAGGAAAAGAAGACTCAACCTTCATACTAATCCTACAAAGTAGGTACCTGGTTAGATCCAAGTCCACCAGGGGTTGAGTCTGGACCATATGAGAGCCTTTCCTCCAGTGCTCCCTTGGGACGGAGATTAGAGGACAAAGCCTGCCAGGACCTACAGGGCTCTTCCATAGAAGGTCAAGTCCAGAGGGAAGGGAGTTCTTAAAGCCATATGACGTCACATCCAGAGCAGGACCAGACCTTGGCCCGCAGCTTTTCCCCTGCTAAAGCTGTCCCTCTTCCAAGTTGGAGTTTGTCTGCTCATACACAGCCTCCAGATGGGATCTGAATGTTTGAGGCTTCCATAGAGTGGCTGACGCCACAGAGCATGGACAGTTCAGCATGCCCTCCCTCTGCGACCTTCCAGACTCAGGTTGGGCACCACCTGTTCAGGAAGCCAGTGGAGCCTAGTTCTCCCCAAGGCTGGCTGAGCTTCCTGTTTTTGGTGTCCTCAAGCTATAGATTCAGTCTTTGTCACTTAGCACAACTGAAGCTCCCGGAGGACACATCTGGGCCTTTGTGACATGTGGGAAAGAAAGGTTTCTTGAGTCATTATTTCATTCCTCTGAGTCTGCCAGCCTCCCTTACAGGCTTATGTGTGCTAAGTGATGGAAACCTGGCTATTAGAGGCTGACACCTTTAAAGTCAGGGCATGGAGGTTTAGAAGACAGGCAAATGAACAGGGCCTGCTTGATCCCTTTCTTTGAGTCTGAGGAGAGTGTACAGCCCTGGCTAACTCGGGCTTTCCACACAGCAGGCAGTGGACTGAGCACAACTAAGTTGCCCAGGAACTGAGAGCTACAGAGTTGGTGCCAGCCCTGGAGGGTTGGAGGGGTCACCAGGTGGCACTCAAGCACAACCCGTCTATCTCTGGCCTACAAGTAAGTGCCTCTGCAGATGCTATTCAGAACCCTCCTATTCTCAGGCTGCGATTTCCAGTACAGCAGCTTACGAGATGGGGCGAGCACTTTGAGTCTGGCAGTTGTTGGCGTGCACAGCATCCGACTGCCCCAACTTTGGAGGCATTCTTGCCCCTTTCCCAGCCTATGACTCTGAGGCCTGTCTCTCCAACCCATAGTGTCTCTGCATCTCCCCAGCTCTCCCCATGGCCTCTGCTAAAGGTGCGACTACGTTTAGGCCTGGCCAAACTGTCACTGCCTCTTTCTAACTGGCCTCTGGCCCTTTCTTCCCCCGAAGCATGTGTGAGCCTTCACTCCTCTGACATAAACTTGGCAGTCTTCCCATTGCAAGGGAAAGAAGACCCAAGGTTCTTACAGTGGTATGCAAGGCCTCAAGCCTCCTCACTCTCCTCTCTTTGCTCTCTGCCCCACCTTGGTTCAGCCCTCCTTCTTCGGCTCTTCCCCTGAGGATGTGCATTGCCTCTCAGGTCCCTGGCCTTTCCTTCTTTGGTTCCTGATGCTCCCTTTGCTAAGAAACCTGTCTGGAGAACTTCAGCTTGTCCTTGAAATCTTAGCCCATGTGCCCTTTGTGGGAAGTCCTGACTCCTGGGGGGGCACAGCCAGTGATGCACCTGTCCAGGGTCCCATAGCAGACATTTCCCATCCTTCTCTGATCATAGCTGGATGTGGGCACTATATTCACTGTTCAGTATTCAGTGCCTATCCAGAGTGGGCACTCAAATATTTGCCAACTGACAGTGAATTATGCACAAACAAAAACCATAATGGAAATTGAATCAGACATCCAAGGATTGCCTGTGGGGCTAAGGGGAGACTTGACCTGCTTTTCTATCTGGGAGGAACTATTTGAACAACCTGAAGCAAATCCAATAGCTCTGCCTCATTACCTTTCCCCTTAAGAGCTGCCAGCAAAAGGCCTGGGAGTTAAGTCCTTTAATTAAAACACTCTGAACTAAAGCTTTGGATGTGAAATGAGGGCAGTCATGGTAGAGCAGAGCTGGGGAACACAAACTCAGATTTTCTCAGCACAGTGGCCAGCCTGAGAAAAAGAACAGACTCCCCGCCCCCCATGGCCAACAGCTCACCTTAGCTGCCTGGAGGTGTATGACAGTGGTCTGGTTCCAGGCATTGTACTGGTCAACTCCAGATTGCATGAGGGTCTGTGTATGGTGCACTGCGTCTTTTATGAGCCTAGAAGCCAGAGAAAGAAGGTTCAGCATTCCGACTGAGTGAAGAAGATAACGAAGGGCTTCCTCAGAAATAGAAATGATTGTGTAAAACTAAAATCTTCACAATCATCTCCTTAAGGGCAGGAATTTCCAATTTACAGCAGGAAAAACTGAGTGCCAGAGAGGTAAATTAACTTGCTCAGTCTCACATAGCTGTTAAGGAATAGGGCCAGGATTTTTCTTTTGAGACAGGGAGGGTCTTGCTTTGTAGCCCAGAGTAGCCTAGAACTCTCCACCTTCCTGCCTCAGCCTCCTAGAGTTATAAGCTGTATGACCTCAGGCCAGGAGTACCCACGTACTAGTAGTTTTAGGCCATTCTGTTGATTGGCTTCCTATAGTTGGAGCAGGGTTTTCTTCAAAGGCTAATGAGGCCAGAGTCCATCACTCTGCATCTGAAGGGCATAAATACAAAACCAGAGAACTACCTCCTGTCCTCTAAGCGGTAAAGTTAGTCATTTGCCATTATATTAATCTCTAATCTGTTGTCTACTTGGTGTGTGTCCATCTGACTCTTGGACTCTTGAGTGTAAAGCCAAGTGTTTATTAAGCAACACTTACTTGCTTTGTCAGGAAATAGATAAGCAGATGGCACATTGAATTCCAAGCAAAAAGACATATAATGACATTTTAATTCCCTAGTGGTCGTTCTTTTTCATTCCCTAACTCTCCCAACTACAATGTTAGCTCTGTGGCCTGTGGTTTTTCTAAGACTGGTTTGCTGATAGACCCCTAGTTCTATAGTACAGTGCCTGGCACACCGTAGGCACTTAAAAGCGTTTGTGGAATAAGTAACAAGATATCTCAAGTGGCTTGTGAGCCTAAAATAACTACTACCCTCTCTGGGACACAAGCTGGAATGTAAGACTGCTTAGTGTGCTTAAATTGGGCACTTAAGTCTGGGGCAGAGTTCAGAAGGTTTCCCTTTAGGTAGCTGAATCTCTGTGGTGGGGGTCTCTTCCCAGTCCCTAGAACATTTGGCCATTTCTGACATATAGTTGGTATCTTGTGATATTTGTTGAATGACAGAATATGTGAATGATGTGTATGTATATGTACCTGGGTGAGTTTATGTGCCTATGTGTGTGCAGGTGTCCACACAGGCCAGAAGAGGTCATCTAAGATTCCCAAGAACTGTGTTACAGGCAGTTGTAAGCCACCTGACACGGGTGCTGAGAACCAAACCTGGGTCCTCTACAAGAGTAATGAATGCTCTTAACCCACTGAAACATCTCTCCAGCCCTGAGTAATTTTGATAACATTCCTTGGAGCCTATTAGATCCTGAATATAAACAACTCTATTCTGAGGTATAGTCACACTTTAAAAAATTACTTTTATTATTTATTTATTTATGTGTATGTGGTAGATGTGTATAGTTTATGTGCGTGTGTGTGTGTGTGTGTGTGTACCTGCACAGAGGCCAGAGGAGGATGTTGGGTATCCTCTTCTATCACTCTCCCTTGAAACAGGATCTCTCACTGAACCTGGAACTAGGCTAGCAACTAGCAAGTCCTGGTCATCTCCCTGTCTCTGCCCCACTTAGTGCTGGGGCTACAAGCATGCACAGTCATGTCTGGCTTTTTTTTTAAACATGGTACTGGGAATTTGAACTCAGGTTCTCATGTTTGCACAGCAAGCAAGCACTCTTCTCCACTGAGCCGTCTCCCCAGCCCCTGAAAATTACATTTAGATTATGGGATATCTCAGACCTACAAGTACAGCTTTACTTGTTGGTATATCAGCTTGCAAATAAAATCATTTACAGTGTTTATGTATGGGTGCATTCATTCTATTTGAAATCACCATAGAAACCTAAAGATTTAAAAAATTTCTCTCACTGGCCAGAGAGGCAATGTTTTTCTATCATTGTGACCATGATAAGGAAATGAGGGTGGTAGATGGCTAGGGGTGGTGGTCCATCGTCTCTACCCACAGTGCTAGGAGCTGAGAGATCCAGGAAGGCTGGGGTTGGGAGCAGTTTGTCGAGGACTGTTCACTAGTGTCCACTCAATTGATCCTAGAAGTCTTGGAATGGTAAGGAGCCCATCTGTAGCTGGTACACTGACTTCTCCGTGCTGGCTTACCTCATTGCTGCGTGTGCCCAGGCTGTGATATAGATCTCTGGGCAGAGGAAGTCGGTTGCTGTCTGGGCTGGGCACCTGGCTGGGCCTGGTGTGGTAAGGTACATGACAGACTGCGGGAGAGACTTCTGTGCTGTAGAGCCTGGGGATCCCTGAGCCTGTAGGTAGTTCCTCATCAGAAATCTGAGGGTGAGAGCGGAGACAGATGAGACAGCGGGGTGCTCTGTGGGACCACCCCCTCCCAGCTGCCCTCACTCCCAGGGACATATACTTTTACGCTGGACTCCAGCATCCTCAGGGGAGAACCAAGGGCTCCAGGTCTTTTCCAAGCCTTTCTTCTCTAACCCCCTTAGCCTTCCTGTGTGTCCTCAGTGAGGCACACCCAAGGCACCAATTTCTTTAAAAATTTTATTTATTTTTATTTTTTATGTGTAAGAGTTTTTTGCCTATATGTTAAGTGCACCTGTGTTATGCAATGCCCAGAGAAGCCAGAAGAGAGTGTCAGATTACCTGGAACTGGAGTTATGGAAGTTTGTTAAAGTCACCATGTGAGTGCTGGGAACCAAACCCTGGACCTCTGCAAGAGCAGTAAATGTTCTTAACTGCTGAGCCATCTCTCCCAGCACCTCTTTCTTTAACAAGTGATACGAGGTTGCACAGCTGGGCTGGACTCCTTTAGACCATAAACATAAACCCTCATGAGGACTTTGTATATGTGTGTGAAACGGAACAACATATTTGTGATGTGCTTGGCACAGTGCAGGGCACAGGCTGCCGAATGAATACTATTGTATAATTTGAAAAAGAAAAACCCAAGCAATGTTGTATGTCATATTTGCCATTGGATGCCCTCCTTGAATGCGGAAGTATCTGCCCTGTTTAGTGGCCAGAGAATAAATGAGTGTGAGAGAATCAGCCCTCAGAGACAACAACAGCAGAACCAATCAAAGCCCACTTCCCCTACAGGCATCAGACAGAGACCTTGGGTTGAGCAGAAACGTAGAGGGCCCCCAAGGGTGGGGTCTGAACCAGTCTGGACTCACCTGGCCACCTGCAGGTAGAGCACTGTGTTCTCACCCTCGTAGGTACAGGAGGCTGTCACTTGGTTAACCAGTGTTGGCAGACCACTCAGCAGCGAGTAGCCATGGCCGCCACAGGCCCTGCGGCATATCTCAGCTCCCTGGCTGCAGAAGTCCGAAAGTGTGGCTTTTATCCCAGCGCTCAGTGCGTGAAGCTGTAAGAGCAAGAAGGGGGTCAGATGGTGTAAGGGCCCTGTAGTCCAACTGGGCTTGCTGCTTAGTGTCAGCTGCGCACTGAGCACTCTGAGGTTAGTGGCTTCCATAGCTCACTGCTTCATGAGAAGGAAAGCTGATATTCTGAGAGGTTCTGGCTACCGAAAGTCACACAGGTAGTATGGCTGTGGGGCCAGAAGACTGAAGGACAACCAGTCTGGCCAGAAGAGGGGGCTGCTGCATTGAGCCTACCACCCCACAGGAATCATGGAGCCTGCTAGAAAGCAGAGGTATGGGAAGCTGACTTGAGAAGACAGGAACCACCGTCAGCTCATTGTCTGGGTTGTAGGAGGTGCCATGTTACAACTGTGTCCAATCAAAACTCATGTTGAAATCTGAACCCTCAAGGTGATGGTATGAGGAGGTGAACCTCTGGGAGGGTTAGGGTATAAAGCTGAACCTTTCATGAGGGGTGTTGTGGCTGTGATGGTTAGAAGATCTCCTCTGAAACTTGTGTTGAAACATAATTGCCATCTTTAAAAAATTTATCATATTCATCTATTTGTGTGTCCTCTACTGAGTGTAGAGGACAGAGGACAGCTTGTGGGGAATCAGTTTTCTCCGGCTACGGTGTGAGTTATACTAGTTAAGTCCACACACATCAGGCTTTTGGAGAGCTCCATCAGTGTTGGAGGAAACAGCAGTACAGAGAGCACCGATCTACAATCCCAATGTGTAGTAGAAACAAGCAGAAACCTCCAAAGCCAACTCATTTGGTGGTGCAGTTTGACCTGAGCTGATCTGGTTTATTCCACCAGCTACAAATATGACAGACAGTCGTGTGCTCAGCGGCCAAGGCTTCCCAGAGCTCACCGTGGAGATGATATATATTATATGTTGAAATCAGGTCATCAGAATTGGCAGCAAGTGCCTTAACCTGCTGAGCCTCTCACTTGGCCCTGTCACTGCCATCTTAAGGATTTTAAGAGGTGATTGGGCCATGAGGGCCCCTCCACCAAAGATGGGTTAATGCTGTTGTGGAGGTGCTCGGTAATGTGGGAGGGGCTTTGTTACAAAGCGGAGCTCTCTCTCTCAGTCCTCCCCTACTCTTTCTCCTGCATGTGATGCCCTCTGTCATGTTACCACATAGTAAGAAGGCACTTACCAAACAGTGGCACCGTGACAAAGGTTAGACATCTCCAGAACAGTGAGAAATTAATTTTTCATGTACAAGTCACCCAGTTTATAGGAGTTTGCTAGAGCTTGAGCAGACTACTGACAGAGAAGTTGCCAGACAGTAGCCTGGTTTAAATTTTTGGTTCTTGAAAGCCCCTATCCGTCTTTCAAACTTTCCCATCCTCGGAAGGAAGGTTATGTCAGTTTATCTTTCTGTTTAAGTTTCCTTAACGAGGATGTTAGTGGTAGAGGCTTTTAAAAGGGTTAATGAAACAATGCTTAAAAAGTACAGTGCCTGGGCGGACTGACTGCAAGTGCAAAAATTACTGTACTTTATCTGAGACACTTGCTCTTTCTAGGCCTGATGCAATTTAGAATCAGAGTAAGTTTTTAGCCTTTAGAAAAGCAAAGCAGAGTACTTGAGGTGTAGTATAAATCATCTCCTCATTGGGCTCTGCGAAGCCTCAGCCACTGAGCACACAAAAGTATGTTGTATCTGCAGCTAGCTAGTAGAATAAACCAGGTCAGGTCTGGTTAAGCATCGCCACCAAATAAATTGGTTTTAGAGTTCTTTGTTTCTTATTGCACACTGTGGATCTGTGTTGTCTGCACTGTTGTATCCTCTAACATTGTTGGAAATCTCTAGGAGCCCAATGTGTATAGACTTATATATGACAATACATTCACTCTGACGTCCATGAAGTGCTGGGAGACTAAAGAAGGTTACCACCCATGGGAGCCAGCCTGTGGTCAAGTTCCAGAAACTAGAACAGTATTAGCCCCCTTTCCAGAGAGGTGTCCCCAAGGCTGCTGTTCCTAAAAGGCAGCAGGCACCTCAGGCAGAAGGCTGAAGTCTTTGTTCAGAATCGCACTGTAAGCTCTCTGGAAGAATTCTGAGATATCAATAGCCAGGAAATGGAAGGCATAACTCATGGCAAGCTGAGGAAGGAGTTTCTGCTGCTGTGTCTGGTAGTCCAGGATTTTTGCCTCTGGGTCACTGAGGGGAAAAAAGGCAGAAAGTTTGGAAGATTACTCCAAGCCACATGCACCTTCCCATATTCCTGACACTGTAAAGGCTGTAAGAATGTAAGGTTCCTTATAACTCATTGCAAGAGTCACAGGAGGCTACTATCTCGTTAAGCCACATCTAACGCCAGCGTCCACACAGTTCACTCTAGAACTACACACTTGCTTGGAAGATCTGCCTCTTGAAGGAAGTCTTACAAAATGTCATCATATATTCTCCTAAAATCTGAAAGGTTCTGAACTCTAAACCATTTGGACCCAAAGACCAGATGGAGGGTTGTGGCCTTGCACCTCTGATGGCTTGAACTCAAGACCTTTCACTAGCTATTTGTACTTGCTGTGTGACTGAAAATTTGTTGCACTTATCAATTCAACTTTTAGGATGAACTTGGGCCCAAGAAACCCAAGAAATAGATTGTATCTTCCACGCCCATTGCTGTATCCTCAGGGCCTGGGATCATGCCCAGCACATAGAGCTTTGAGTAACTATGGACTGAGAGAGACTGTGACTGTGGAAAGGCCCCCATAGCTGATGGGAACTTGGATGTCCCTGGGCAGCAGCTCCATCTCATTCGACATGGGACGCCTCTGCAGTTCAGATAAATGGGCTGTAGGTTGGCACCACCACCACCCTGTCCTTCAGGACGATGCCCCCAGACTGGGGCTGAGAAGCCCAGGCTTCACAATGAAGCTACCATGAGTTTGCTAGAGGAGGAGCACCTGGGCTACAAGCCCATTCCCTCACTCTCAAGACCACCCTGAAACTCTGTTCCTATTACCCCTATTTTGTGGACATGGACGCTGAGGGAGAAAGAATCGTGCAGTGTCCAAGCCTGCCAGGAATAAATCCTGTCTGTCTTATGTCGGGTAGAGTGATGCAGATCCTGGGGTCCATGGCCTGAAATAGCACCAGGCCCTGGAGCTGGGTGTTCTCAAGCTCAAACCTGGCGACCTCACCATGAGCAGGGTGAACATAAGGCCTAGGAGGGCCTTCTCAGATTGGGGTTGGTCATCAGGGCTACTAAGACATGACCTGTTCTGTCTCTGCTTCCTGTTCTCAGTCCAGTTTGCTATATCCTGAGGGCATGTGTCCATTTGGGACAGCTCCTAGAAGATTGCTCTTTACCTGAGATTTAAATTTAACTACTGTTGTACCTCTGGAAACTGTGTCTGTGTCTGTGTCTATGTCTGTCTTTCTCTCTCTCTCTCTCTCTCTCTCTCTCTCTCTCTTTCTCTCTCTCTCTCTCTCTGTGTGTATATATATGTGTGTGTGTTCAAGTTAAAATAGACTGGCATAGAGTAGCCCCTTGCCTTTCTATGTTTTGGAATGAAGTCAACAATAACTACATGCAGTCAGCATAATGGAGGGGTCTCAACTTAGCCTTACCACAACTGAGTGCTGATAGTTTCAGCCAGACAGCTTGGGTTTGACCGCATGCATGCTAAGACAGTTGAGAGTCACCAGATACAACCAGCCTTGGCAATTGGCAGACCCAGATTCACTAGCCATTCACAAACAGGTAGGACAAACTGGGACTCAACAAACAGCCTGAGTCAGATCAGGTGGTGCAGGGTAAAAGACATAGTCACGCACAGCCAGATGGGGCCACACACAGACAGAGGCAGGCTGGGCTAGCCAGTTCGGCAGGGGGAAGAGGATCCAGAGACCCCCCAATCAACAGCGACAGCTGGAGCCAGGTCTGGACTGCATGCATGCATGCATGCATGCATGCATGCATGCATGCATGTGTGCATGTGTGTAACTTGCTCTAGGACCCTGGCTCTGGCAGAGGTAGTGTTAGGGGACAGGCACCATGGGGCTGAGCATCAGCCATGTCTGTCTTGGTTATCTTCTGTGTGCTACTTGCCTAGGCCGAATCTGGGATTGGCGCCGGATGACAGAGTATCGTACGGCAATGACACAAGCCTTCTGGAGGTATGGTAGGATTCCGTCTAACAGCAGCCACACCCGTGTCACCACCATGGCCAGATAATTGCTCTGTGGTGCCCCTAGCTTCCTGTAGGTACCGTCTGGCAAGACCTGAAACAAAGCAAAGCAAAGTGCTGAGTGGGAGCTAAGGCTGCAAAGCCTGCTGCACCCCCACAAGCAAGGGCCTCCACCTCTGCAGCACAGGCGTCTGTGCACCTGGAGCAGACCCCTCGTACAGCCACATGATCACTGACATACGAAAATGCTTCCAGAAGACATTTCCCCATCTGTACCTAAAGGGGTAAAGACTAGCTAACAGGGCTTCTGCCAGCACATGATGGTATCTGTTCAGTGACTGACTGTGGGAAAGTTCATGCGCTCATTCTCAGTCCATCCCTTTCTCAGGACACTCTTGCCACTGTAGCCCACGACTGCTCTGAAACTCCCATGTGATAATCATTTACATGGGGGACGTCTGAGGCTTAAAAGAGGCAGAGATTTGCCCAACACCACTGTGCTCTTAAACTGGGTTTTATCCTGGTCTGTGGGACCCCGGAGCCACTCTGGAGGACAGGAAGGGGAAAACGGTCCAAACTCAGCTTTTTGGAGGCAGACCCTGTGGCAGCCATGCCAATTATAGCCCTCCCAGGCCACCGACCTCTGCAAAGCGACTCAGCATATTCTCCCTAGGGACCCGCACATGGTTCAGTTGTAGGAAGCCATTGTCTATGTGATCCAAGCCCATCTTGGGCCCTATGTCCCCAACTGTGATTCCTAGAAGGGAAAATAGGAATGCCTATCAGTTGACTGCTTGCAGTATGCCAAGGACACACACACACACACACACACACACACACACACAGATATGCGTGCGTTTGCGCCGCGTGAGATCATAGCACCAGGGCTGCAGGTAAAGCAAACCGAGGTCAGACAGATGCTGAATCTTGTGCCCATCAACCAACCAGCTCACATCAAATGTCTGCTGAACTTCTTGTAGCCAAGAAAATCAAGGAAATTGTGTTCTAGCTTTTTTCCTGGCATCTCTCAGGCCTTTAGGACTGGGCAGGTTGCTGGGACCTCCTCTCCTGGGCACAGTCCTTGAGGAAGAAGCAGGGCTTACCTGGCAGTGGGCTGTGGTCCTTCAGGCTCCGGATGGGTATGAGGAAGGCATGCATGCCCTTCTTCGATCCTGAGCAGATCAGCTGGGCCAGGACCATAGCATGGGTGACTGACCATCCCACTTAGGCAGAAAGATGAGAGGCTTGTCATAGGAAGACCTGTGCACTGTGTCCCTGCCCAGTCTCCTGGGGTTGTGGTTGCTGATAAGACCTTTGGGGTCTTAGAAACTCACTGATAACAGGAGGAATTACCAAAAAGAACAAAACTAGCAGTGGCTTGGCAAAAAAGTTTTCAGTGAGCTTTAAATTTTTTTTATTAATTAAAAAATTATTATTTTTTATTTTATGTGTATGAATGTTTTGTCTACTTGTATATCAGTGCACCCGTGTTGTACAAAGCCCACAGAGGCCAAAAGAAGGCATCAGATCCCCTGGAACTGGAGTTATGGACAGTGGTCATGTGGGTGCTGGGAAGAGGCCAGATCCTCTGGAAGAATAGCAAGTATTCTTAACCACTGAGCCATCTCTCCAGCATGATTTATTAATTTTTATGTGTATTAATGAATGTTCTGCCTGCATGTATGTAAGTATACCCATGACATGCAATGTTTGTGGAGGCCAGACTAGGGGGTCAGATCCCGTGAAACTGAAGTTAATGATGGTTGTTAGCCACCATGTGGGTGCTGGCAACCAAATCCTGGTCCTCTGCAAGAGCAGTCAATGAACTTAACTGCTGAGCCATCTCTCTAGTCCCAAGCTTTTAAAGAACTTTTAAAAGCTCACAACCATAACTGATGACTCTGTTAGTTCTATAATAATGAGCACAACCATCATGTATCAAAACTCAGCTGGTGACCAGCCCTGGGCTGAGGTTTCCTAGTTCTTGCAGGGCAGGTAAGATGAATCTTATCTTCTAGACAAGGAAGCGCAGAGTGTGAGACACACAGTGCCACACAGAAGTTCCTTGCCCTAGGGGTGGGGAGTGGGCAGAGCTGGAATTGGAATCCCAGTTGGCCTGATCTTAAAGATGGGTTTCTTTTCCCTGATGTCTGGATAGTGGTCATTCATTCATTCATTCATTCATCTTTCTCCCTCTTTCCGCTTCCTCTGCTTTCTTTTCTCTTCCCTGTGCCCCTTCCCCTTTCTGTCTCTTACCTGTCACCCTCCTGCTTTAGTTGGATTCCTCACATTTATAAGTGATTCATTTAATTTGCACCCCAGGCATTCATTCACTGGGTCTCCAAGTGCCACAGATGTGTCCTTAGGGATGACCCCTCAGCCCAAAGAAGGCACCTTTAGAAGTCAGAGATGCTTAGTGTGTCTGTCACACGGTGTCCACGTGATTGGAGCTTGCTTGAGTGTGGAACAGCAGGGGCTTGGGGATGGGGATGGGGCAGGGAGGGTGTTTAGCTGCTAACTAATCACAAGACATGAGCGCTTATAGGTGGCAAGCATACCTGGTGGCCTAGCGTATCTGAGGTCATAGGGAGGGAGCCCTTGGGACAAGACTAAGTTGTATGTGTACGGGAGTGCTGTGTGTATGCATATGTGTACTTGGGGGACAGCATGTGTGTGTTGTGTACATCTGCACATATCTGTGTGTGGGCAGTGTGTGCTGTGTGCATGCACATGTGTATTTCTCTCTGTGTTGGGTACATGCACATATGTGTTAACAATGTGTGTGCTGTGTACACATACATGTATGCCTATGTTGGGCAGTGTGTTTGTGTGTGTTATGTACATTGATACATGTGCTGTGTGGGAGCAGTATGCATGTATGTATGGCAGTGTCTCTCATCCCCCACAGGCCAGGGGCATTTCCTTATTTACTGAAAGTTCCCAGCTACTTACTAGAGAAATTTTTAGCATCCCACCTATTTCAGGAAAGTAAGTTGACTTCAGGGTGACCAGTTAGAACAGGAAATCACCCTGGCATCTAACAGACGTCAAAGTTAGTGCTACTCTGCCACAGCTTTATTTTTACAGGGAAGAAGGAAGGACAATCAATACTCACGGTTCCCAGGCCACCACTTGGTGGCAGTTATTGTGGGGCTGTGTATCACGAACTCCTGGGTGGCTGCATCATAGGTGGCCTCGGTCTCTAGGCCCTGCACGTATGTCCCTTGGGATCAAGGAGAGAAGTTAGACATTGGGTCAAGGTGGGGTCCCCACTTGGAGGTGGCTTCTAGGTGGGCCTGGGCTGAGTGTATGATAGGATCAGCTCTTCCCTACATTCACAGGCTTTTCTCCCTGCGGGGTATGTGAGAACATATGGATGCATGCAGATGCTTCCAGAAGGCATGACTTACCCCTCTATTATCTCACACAATATGTTTATAACAAATTAGAAATAAGCAGTCCTTCCTCAAGATCCTTGACTGCCATCGGCCAGGATGTCTTCAAATTAGCATACAAATCATTAGCTTACAAATCTATGAAATATGATTAGAAATATGATAGATTGTGGGGGGGGGCTTGGCATCGAACTTAGGGGTTCACACATGCTAGGCAATCACTCTACCACTGAGCTACATCCCCAGCCCAAATCCATGAGATATGAATGGGCCCTCTGGAGTTGTGCAATGTACAACTTGAATACTGTATACAGCTTTGGCTCACCATGTCCTAATTCTGTCTGGGCATATGTTGTGATGATTTGGAAGTTTTTGAAGAGTTGGCCCCATTTAGCAATCTGCTCATCTGAGCCCAGGCTTTTGAAAGCGTTCGTGGTGAGATTATGTAAGAATAAATTCACTTGTCCAGAGAGGGCTCTGTGGAGGAGAGATACTGTGGTTGAGTAGCCTATGGAGGACAGGGGTTTGTGTACCTTCAGTCTGGAGGGGGTACAGGAGGGAAGGGCATCTGGCATCCTGGTTGGCAAGTAATTCCTCTGCTGAGGAAAAATGGCGTATGGGGCTGGGGTCATAGGCAGGCCCAGGTGGAATCCTCTATCGTGGGGCTGCCCTGGAATGAGAACCTGTAAGCAAAGTCCCTTTCACGACTTTCTTCTGTCCACCCCAGGCGCTGGGCCAGCATCTCAAGGTGGAATTTCTTTTGAATGGAATCTTCATAGAGTTCTTTCTTAGTCATGAAGTAAATGTTCTTCAGGCTGAACACTGGGTCTCTCTGGATGATGCTTTCTGTAGGAGACAAAACAGAGGGCTTGGGGACTTGAGTGAGCTTCCTGGCATTTCACTGTCCCACCCACTTGCCTGTTGGAAAGGATGTCAGTTTTCACTTACATTTAACATATGAAATAACTGAGACTCCCACAGTGAGGAATGTAGCTTGTCCATTGCTGCAAAGCTGCGCTGTGACAGAACCAGGCCCAGCATCTAGGTCTTTTGCTGCCTAGGTCGGTGGCATGCCAGAGGCTAAATTGTTACTTGGATTAGGGCTACGGATGTAGCTCAGTTGAAGGATGTTTGCCTCGCACTTAGGGAGTTTTGTGTTTGAACCACAGTGCCACATAAACTTGGCACTTGAGAGGTGGTGGCAGGAACATCAGATGTTCAAGGTTATCCTTGGCTAAATATAGAGTTTGAGGCCAGATTGGGCTATACAAGACCCTGCCTCAAAACAACAAATGATGACAAAAAAAGGATCACTAATTAAAGCTGTATTCTAGAAAAGCATGCAGGTACAAATGGATTCATGGCCCCCAGCCTCCTCTTACCAACTTTCCTCCGCAGCATAGTGTTCTCGACACCTCTGTCGAGAATGTTGGTGAGCCGTTCCACATCGAAGGACTGTCTGTGCCTCTCCTGGTCTATGTCAGGATGCACTTTCCTGCTCCAGGTGTCCTTGAGCGACACTCGGTGCACTGGGCTCCCCATCTTACTCTGGATCTGCCTGGTGTCTGAGGACACTTCTGGCTTGAAGTGAGCACTGGGAGGTGCCAAGGACCTGTGTACAAGAGGCATTGCCTAGGCCTGAGTGCCAGCCACAGGCTTCAGTGGAGGACTAATGGAGGCGTCTCTTGACTACTCAAGGGATACCCCACCCTCACCTTCTCCCTGTGATCACTCTCTGTAGGCCAGGCATTGACTGAATGAATGTAGTCAATGTTCAGTCTGCATTAGACTGGTCAGGACTATATGACCACAAAGCTCGTGTTCTATCCTCTGTAGCTTGTGTCACAGCATTCTTGAGGCAGTCCTCATGAAAAGTCAGTGAGGGTCACATGGAGAACGGTTTTAGAGAGGCTGAGTGAGCGGTGCTCACTGGAGGTGGCTAAGAGCAGCTGAGGTCTGACACAAAGCGTGTACTTTGTCCACTCTCTACCTTACTGTGGGGCCCACTGCAGGGACCCTGAGGTCCCATTCACCTGCTTCCAGGGCCAGGCTTCATTTCACTCCATTTCTGTATGACCTAAAGAAGACTGTGGAGTGGGGCCTGGTGGCACAGACCTGTAATCTCATCTACTTGGGGAGTAAAATAGAAGGATTGCAAGTTCGAGACCTGCCTGAAATCCAGAGTGGGTTCAAGGCCAGTCTGGGTAACTCTGTGAGACCCTGTCTCAACACAGTAATAGAATATGGCTAGGGCGGTAGCCGAGTGGCAGAATGCTTGCCTGGCATACCGGGTTCAATTCCCATCACTGCAGAAAGAGGAGGAAAGGGAGGAGGTCTATAAAGTGTCCCCTGTAAAGACAAGGAGGGGGAGCAAAAGGAGGAGGAGCTTGTTCTCTGCCTGTAAAGTGTTTCTCTGGATCTCCCTGTGTTCTTCACACCAAACCCTTGGCCTCATAGAAGTCCCTGTTCTTCCGTAGTGCGGCAGATGCTGGGTGCACCCACCCATCCTCTATGTGCTGCCTAAATCCCTCTGTTCCTTACTGCCTCCTAGGCTGCCAACCAGCTTCACCTCTCACCCGGCCTCAGTGTCTCTGGACCCAGTTTCTTCTCCTGTTTGCAGATGACTTCACAGTGCCCCCATTTGTACAAAGGAGTTCTTTACAGGCTAGCCTGCAACACCTTATCTGTGTTTTCACTCTTCCCCCATTTCGTCTTGCCCGTTGTCCTGTTTCCTTTGGCCAAGGCTCAGCTTGCTGATGTTTCTAGTGAGCCCAGCCTCCAGAGAGTAATGAAATCCTCTCGACGGCAGCATTTCTGGGAGAACTGGAATAGGGACAGTGTGTTCTACGCAGGCAGTGCTGTGTCTACCTGGGTCCCAGAGCCTGGCTGTCAATTTTCCTTGCCAGCTGCCACTTTCTACCCTTTTCTTCCTCCCTTGAGCCTGAGGATGGTGTACAGTTACTGTCATTTCATAGAGAAGACGGGGCTGGGTTGGGAGGGACTCGTCAGGTCGTAGCCACAGTTGGCAAGTGGCAATCATGGGTTTCCAAAGTGGGGTTGTGGGGGTGCTGACAAGGGGCCTTATATGTACAAGGGCCCCTCAGCTGTCTGTCTCTTGCCCCCTTTACATCAGCTGCCATTGCCCGTAGGCTGTTCCCAATTCTCCAGGCCTCCCATTGCCTCCAGTCTTTGCTGGGGTTCTGCCTCTGCCTAGACAGGCTTTCCTCAGGTATCTCCAAGGCTCTCCTTGTCTCCCCTGTGTCACCCTTCAGTACGGTCCCCTGGGCACCCTTTTTAACATCCCAAAACTCTGCCCAAATTACTGGTCCCTCAATTGGCTCTACCTTTTCTCTATTTGCTTACCACCTTTGAACATGCAAGACAATCCATCCATTACCTTTTGTTCATTCCTGTCACCCCCTGCCCCACACCAAAATGTAACCTGCAAGAAGACAGGAGTCTCTGTCAAGTTCACAGTGCCTGCCAGCAGGCGGTGCTTGTAAATAAGCGTGAGAGAAAGAAGACCGTGCTCAGAGGCCCAGAAATGCGGAGGCTCCTTACTGGCTGTGCCCTCCTAGGTTCTCCCGGTTCCTTCCCTGGCCAGGCCTCAGCCTAACCCTTGACTCACCTCTGTCCTGAAGCTGTACTGTAGTCCTGAGCTGGCTCCTTCCGGCAGGTCTCTCTTCACGGTTGGCCCCGCCCCTTTCTCCTCCCCCCAGGGACCGGGACTCCTAGTCCCTGCCAGAGCATAAAGGCCTAGCCCTGCCTGGCCCTTCCTGTGACCCTGGACAGATGGAGTGTGCTGTGTCAGGTGATGGGCTGCCCTGGGATGATGCAGCCCTCCAGTCTCAAAACTAAGGATCCTCTTGAGGCGACTAGGACCTCAAGGTGTGTCTCACAGCCCACAGTGAAACTCTGTTCTGTTGGCCTCTGCCACTTGGCTGTCAGGGTCCCAAGTTCATCACATAGGACCTGAACAGGCTTTCTGCAGGTGACTCTTGCGGGAAAGGACTGCTTGGACAAGATGACTGGCTTTCCTCTCCCCAGACTTCTGATCTAAACTTGGCCTTGTTTCACACATACACTGATATTCCCACACCCTTCTCTCACCCCCTGGCTCAGCATTTGATTGCTGCAGTATGTTAGGTGGGATGCAGAGGGGAGCCAGATTTCTGTGAGTGAAGTGGGCTGTTGAGAGTTTCCTTCACCTCTACCACCCTTCACTCTGAGGGTTAGGGTGTGGCTCTCCATGCTGCAGGTAAAGGATAGGTAATGCCATGTGCCCAGTTTGTGCAATAAATAAATCACAAGTCTGGAATCTGAACCAGGTCTCGGGTGACAGAGATGAACTCTTACTCTATTTGTACAATATTGAGAAAGAAGTCATGTGAGTCAGGGCTCCTGGCTAAACTTCTGAATTTTGGTGACTCTGGGCAGGTGTTTTCCCATCTTGGACATGGTCCATCTTCCCCATTTGTGGTTGAGGAGTGTTTGCGCACTAAGGGGCCTCATAGTTCCCCACTGTATACCCCAGGGTAGTGTCCAGTTTGCTTCTGCAGGAAGGTATAATTCCTGTGACCCAGGGTCACAAAGATCTGTCACCTAATAGTCCTTTTGATACTACGTGGCCTGGGTCTCCGACTATCCCCACTGTGGTTGATAGTAGCTACACGTGGTGGGTGATGGCGTCAGGTTAGGTAACCGTGACCTGAGCTGATGGGATGGATCAACAGTTAAAGGTGCTTGCTGTGCAAGCCTGACAGGCTCAGTTTGATCCCTGGGTCCCATGGTAGAAGGAGAGAATCAACTTCTAAAAGTCATTCTCTAATCTCCGCAGGTGCACCATGACATTTTCTTCCTCCCCGCTCCTCCCCCAAGTAACCTTGATCCTAGTGTTTAAAGATGGTCATCTGGCCTTCCTGACCACTTGTGCCAACACTGACTATCGGCAATGTGCTGGATAGAGTCACTCATTAACTCTGTACACCTGGGAAGAGGGGACCTCAATTAGGGAATTTCCTCTATCAAGTCTGCCTGTGGGCCTGTGAGGCGTTTTCTTGATTGTTGAGCGATGTGGGTGGGCTCAGTGCATTGTGGGTGGTTCCACCCCTTGACTAGTGGTCCTGGGTTACATAAGAAAGCAGGCTGAGCATATGCCAGGGGGAGCAAGCCAGTAAACAGTGTTCCTACATGGTTTGTGCTTCAGTTCTTCCTCCAGGGGTGCCTTGAGTCCCTGCCCCAGTTCCCCTCTATGATGCACTGTAAACTATAAAAGTAGAATCAACCCTTTCCTCCCCAAGTTGGTCTTGGTCATGGTATTTTATCACAGCAATGGAAAAGTAACCTAATATAGGCAATTATCTAATTTGTTTCCATACTTGGAAAAGTTGTGTGTGTATGTGTGGAGGTCAGAGGACAACTTTTGGGAGTTGGTTCTCTCCTTCCACCATGTGAGTTCTGGGAATTGAACCACTGAAAATTCTCCTTGTTTTAATTTTTTCATTTTTCCAGACATGGTCTCACTTCGAAGCCCAGGCTGGCCCTAATTAAACTTGTGGCAATTCTCCTATGTCAGCCTCCTGAGTGCTGGGATTATAGCCCTGTGTCACCATACCAGCAGTTTACAAACTCTCTGCTTTAAAACATTCATCAGCTGGACATGGTGGTGCATGCCATTAATTCCAGCATTCAGGTGGCAGAGGCAGGTGTACCTCTGTGGGATAGAGGCCAGCCTGGTCAACATAGCAAGTTTCAGGTCAGTGGGGGCTATAAACAGACCCTGTCCCAATCCCCCCCAAACAAACAAACAAACAAACAAACAAACAGTAAATAAAACAAATTTATCACCAGCTTTGGAGCTGGTCTGGTTCTGTATGTTCTGAGGGTGATCATTTTGTGGCACAAAATGACTGAATTGTCTAGGGTTAAACATTTTTTGACATGCTCTCTCACTGTATTGGTTACCCTTCTGTTACTATGGTAAAACACACAACCAAGGCAACTTATAGAAGGAAGAGTTTATTTAGGTTTATGGTTCCAAAAGGATAAGAGTCCATCATGACACCAAACTAGAAGTGGCATAAGGCTGTGAACTCTCAAAGCCCAGTCCCTGTGACGTGCTTCCTCCAGCAAGGCCACACCTCCTAAACCTCTGCAAACAGTGCCATCAGCTGGGGACCAAGTATTCAAATACATGAGCCTACGGGGGACATGTTTCATTCAAACCACCATACTCATCCAGGCTGGTTTCAAATTGTGTAGCCTAGGATGATCCCATTATCCTCCAGGGATTGCAGACATGTGCCACCATATCTGGCGTTTTATTAAGAAAAATTAAAAGCATGTAGAAAAATAGAAGAATATAAGGATTTCACATGGATCTGATATACACACATACCTGATGGGCAGCCTGTTTGTACCTGCATATATCTGGTACCCATTGGTATCCAACACCAGCATGTATCCAAACCCCACATGTATCTGACATGCAGCCTTGATAGTGCTCAGTCCGTGTTTCCTAGTTCTTTGTTTTAACTTTTAGTTTGAAATAATTTTAGACTTTCACAAAGCTGCAGAAGATAGCACAGAATTTGTGTCTATTCTTCATAAAGTTTCATAAAAACTTTCCACATTACATAGTCATGGTACAGTGAAGAAATCAAGAAATTAGGGCCAGTGAGATGGCTCAGTGGGTAATGTTAGGTGTGACTGGAACCTCCAACCCCTCCCTGCAGCAGTTCCAACCCAGACTCTCTGGGGCCTCTGAGATCTGAGAGATCTGAGAAAAGAACTGACTTTTTGAATAGATAAGGTCCCCAACCCAGGATTCACAAACAGCTGTAAAAAGGACTACTTCTTGGCCCGAAGCTTACCTTAAACATCAATCAGATGTCATGGCAACCCCCCCCCAAAGCCAGGAGGGGGCTGAGGGTTTTTTAAGGCTTTGAGGCTTTGAGGCTTTTGGACTTGGGACTTGGGCTTTTGGGGCTGAGCTTGCTCTCCCAGGGATTTAGTCTCTCTCACTCTCCCTGAGGGAGCTCCTTCATCACGATCTGGAACCTGGCACACCAGCCCAGTTCCCCAGCCCCAGGATGAGGGGGCTAGCATTTTTCCACTCATGGGTGCAGAGAAGCTAGTCCCATCTGGTCTTCTCTTAATAAAACCGGGTCCTGTTAGCTCCCAGCGGAGTCTTTGGTCTCTTGTCTGCTGCGTCTCTTGAACCCAGAACCTTACAGGTAAAGGCATTTGCCATGCAATTTGATGACCCGAGTTCAGTCAATCTTCTGATTCCACGGTGGAGGGAAAGAACTGATTCCCATTCCTGAAAGTTGTCCTCTAACCTCTACATTTGCAGAATGTGATTTGTGTCCATGTTACTCACACACACACACACACACACACACACACACGCACGCACACACACGCACACAGGACATTGTTTAATGTGAAAAAAAAATCAAGAAATTTGCACTGTTCAGAACCAAGTGTGTCAGAGAGTTCCCTAGACAGCCCAGGAACTATGATATGCTTGAAAGATTCACAGAACACAGGCAACGTCTTACCACGATATGATATCGGAAGGATGCAGACTAAAATCTGCATAGAAACAATATGTGGTGTGCAGGTCAGGGGACAGCAGGCCTGTCTTCTAGTTGTCTTCTCGTGTGTACTACACTTACTTGTCCATAGGAAGTGCTGACAGCAGGAGAAGCTCACCTGGGCCTTGCTCTCCAGAGTTAGTGATCAGTCTCAAAGGCATGGAGGACATCCTTCAGTCTCCAGTCCCTTCAGAGGTCAAACAGCTAGAATCTTTGCATCGCCTCAGGCACAGGTGACCCTCATCATAATCGTTTCGTTGACCAGCACTAGTCATAGGATCATGTCATACTAAGGACAAGAGGGAGGAGACACAGGGGAACTATTCTATAGCCACACTCTTGGCTTCCCTGGGTTTTGGATTAGTGGCTTGAAGGAGAAAAGAATTTGGCAGCAGTTGTTTTAAAAGTAGTAACAGAAGCTAGATGTGGTGGTGCACAGCTTTAATCTCAGCATTCTGGAAACAGAGGCAGGCAGATCTCTGTGAGATTGAGGCTAGCCTGGTCTACACATTGAGTTCCAGGCCAGCTGGGGCTACTGGAAGACTCTGTCTCAAAAAGACCAAAAAATAGTAGTAGAAAGATTTGAGGGCTGGAAAGATGGCTCAGTGGTTAATAGCACTGCCTGTTGTTTTCATGGGACCTGGGTTTGATTCCTAGCACCCACATGGTGGCCGACAACCATCCGTAACTCCAGTTCCAGGGGGATCCAACACCTTCTTCTGACTTCCGTGGGCATTGCATGACACCACTGCACGTACACACATGCAGGCAATACGTTTATACACATAAAATAATTAAAAAGGATAAAATATTTTTAAAAAGATTTGATAATATGAGATGTTCAAAGTTGGGGCAAGAGGTGTAAAATGCCACCTCTCCCAAGAATGAGGCCCGGAGAAGGGGAAGGCATTTCGAGGTGGGTCAGTTGTGGGAGAGGGATGGATGTGGGATAAGCTTAGGGACAGAGACCTGAATGAATGAAAGCATGCCCGGGGGCATGCAGTGTTGACAGGGATGGAGACACAGCTCCACACCACTACCCTTCAGCTGCAGGCATTTATCTTTTGGGGACCTCAGCTCAGGTGGAACCAGATCCTTGGCTTTGACACAGAGAATTTTGGGTGACACAGAAGAAATTCTGGCAGTGTGAAGAACTGGAGTTTATTAGAAGTCATTCTAAATACATAACACAAGTGCTAAGAGAGGAAGAGGCACCTTGGAAGAAAGCAAGGTGCACAAGAGCAGAGGTGTGGGCTTCTCAGAGAGGGAACCCCACTGCACTGCTTCACAGTGGTCCTATGGAGGACTTTGGTGAATTTTGAAGCTATTACCTTCAAAGAGTGACTAAAGAGCTCAAATAGGATCCCAGAGTGGCCCCTGAGGGGCCCCTGGAAGGGTTACAGTTGATAGGGTAGAACTCTCGTCCTTAGAGATGCAGAGAGGGGGAATATCTTCACTGTAGTGGTCTTAATTCCCAGAAAATGTTTGAGGAACAGAATGAAACCCTGTCCAAGGCCATATGCATTCAGGACTTCTGCCTAGTTCATGACTGTTTTAACAAAATTCTGTATATGACAGTGTACAGTCAGTGAGAAGGAAAGGCCGGCCAGCGAATGAGCAACCTGGTGACAGTACATACTTCTATTTGAGAGAAAAACCTGTAGAGTACCTAGTGTCAAAATCAGAGCCTGCCATCAGCTCCCAGGCAGAATTACTTCCAGGGCAGACAGGCGGGTAGAGTAGTGTAGGAGTTACTTTTCTGTTGCTATGATAAAACACCATGACCAAGGCAACTTATAGAAGGAAGAGTTTATTTGCCCTGCAGTTCCAGAGGGGTAAGAGTCTGCCATGGCAGGGAGGCACAGTGGCAGAGGTGGCTGGAGCAGAAAACTAAATGCTCACATCTCCAAGTACATGCAAGAATCAGAGCAAGAGAGCAACTCAAAGTGGGGCAAGGCTATGAACTCTGAAAGTCTGCCCCAAGTGATGTGCTTCTTCCATCTAGGCCACACCTCCGAAAGGTTCCATGACTCTCCCCAAACAGCACCACCAACTGACCAAGTGTTCAAATGCTTAGAACCTATGGGGGTCACTTCTCATTCAAACCACCAAAGGTGGGAAGGAGATTGAAAAGTTTCTTTTTTGGTTTACTGTTGACCATTGCTAAGGATAGCAGGACTGATGAGTTAAAAGAATGTTAGGTAATCATTCATCTTTTCTGGTTTTCCTTTACTGGAGATGGGCAGGGCAAGAATCCAGGGAAAAGTTCAAACAATGCAAGTACATGTTGGAGAGATGGCTCGGTGGTTAAGATCACTGGCTGCTCCTGCAGAGGACCTGGGTTTGGTTCCCAGCACCCACATCACAGCTGACAATCATCCATAACTACAGTTCTAGGCAATACAACACCCTCTTCCAACCTCCATGGGTATTGCGCAACATAGGTGCATTTACACACATGCAGGCAGTAATACGCTCATACACATAAAATACAATAAATTCAAAATACAAATTATTGTAGTTTCGAGAATTATCATTTAATCAAAGTGGAAGAACTTTAAAAAATGTTGTGACTCTGGCTATCAGTTCTCACTTTTGTTCCTACAGGTAGGCAGAAAAGGGGGTCATTTTCTTAGCTCTTTTCTACTGAACAAGCAGCATCCTCATTCAGAGGGGTTCCTGGAGCAGTATCTTGTACTGGAAATTTTAGAGGAGAAGGAGGATGCTGTCAGCATGTCTTTTGGTGATGTCTTAGATAAAAGAGGTTAGTCTCTGGGGGTTGGAGAGATGGCTCAGTGATTAAGAGCAGTGGCTGGTCTTGCAGAGGACCTGGATTCAATTCCCAGCACCTACATGGATGGTAACAACCATCCTTAAATCCAGTTCGGGGGATTTGATGCCCTCTTCTGACCTCCACAGGCATTGCACAATACAGGTGCACTTAAACACATGCAGGTAATACACTGATACACATAAAATAGAAACAATAAATAAAATATTTTTAAAAAGGGTTTAGTCTCTGGGATACAAAACGTGTTAGGCAGACTGGGCAGAAAGCCATGCCTTTTAAGGTAGAGTCTAAGAAAGTAGGCAGGCTCAGTAATGGAGCTATCTGAGTGTAGATCTACGGTCTGTAAGAGTAGATAAAATCAAGACTGCAGTTGAAAATACAAGGTCCAGAGAGTGAAGGCATCACTACTAAGATTATAATAGATTTAACCCAGTTTTTGCCATGATGATTCAGAGAGCCAATTCCAGAGCTGTTCATCAATGAGGTGGTGGTGTATGGTGTGGTCATAATCTGATTTTGTAGACATTGTAAAGTAAAGGAGACATCAGTAGAATTATCAGGAATATACAAACAGCATTTTGTTTAGGACAAACAGGTGAGTCCTCAAATCCGATTGCCGCTGGGGAGGCTGCACATCGGTCGTCTGTACTCAGGGTTTAACGAGAGACCTTTAAAGCCCAAGTCATTGTGTGTGTATTTTAAAATTCTAGTTTAGTTTTCTGTTTGTTTTGTGTTGTTACCAGTTATTTGATTTATTGGCCATACTTTCCTGTTGGGTGTTTAAGAGCATATAGGTGACTCAAAATGATTATTTTTTAATTGTTAGGGCAGTTTAGGGTCTGATCCTCAGGAATCACGTGGGATCTGAGAGGAGTCCCTGGCTCCTTTAGCCTTTGGGAGTGTTGGGATCTGTTGTGAGTGACAGTAAGCAGGGTGCGGTGGAGCTTGCCTTTGATCCCAGCACTCGGGAGGCAGAAGCAGGTGGATCTTTGTGAGATCAATGGAGCCTGGTCTACATAGTGAGTCCCAAGCCAGCTGGGGCCACAGACCGAGCAATTACTCTGTTTACTATTTCATGCGTACTCTCGGGCCCATACGAGGAATGGATTTTCATCTCGACTAAAGGCAGGCAGAAGCAAAAGGCTAGCCAGCATGAAGAACAGAAAGCAAGACGTATTTTATGAGAGGAGAAAATAGGCTTATTTGTCTTTGCTTTGAAGAGGTATTTTAATTCCTAGATGGGATCACAGGTGTATTCCTCTGAGGCTGGCTTGTTTGGTTTGTTCTCTAGTGTTTTACTCCCTCTAGCCTCCAAAGTTTGACTCGGAGTTGTGGATCCAGGATTTAATTCCAGGCACTTTGATGGCTGTTGGGGTGGCTAGATCATGGTGTGAGGTCCCTCCCAGGTAGGTTCTAGGGAAGGAGAAAGAGAAGGGAGAGATCTGACCAGCACCTGATCTCCAGGGTGGAACAAGGGCGAGCCAGTCTCTCTGGTCCCAGTCTCACTAAGGCGCTGTAACATGCGTTGGAACTGAACCAGAGTCACAATGTCTTGTATTTGAGCAGCAGTTTCCTTATCAAGAAGAAAGCTATTAGTGAGAAATGACCATCCATATATCATTTCATATGGGCTTGAGCCTAATATCTGAGGGGTGTTTCTGATATGCAGCAAGGCTATCAGCAGCAGAGTTATTCATGGCAGGTGGGTTTCTTGAGACAGTTTTCCCAGGTGTCTCTTAAAGATCTCATTAACTTTTTCTACCTTTCCAGAAGATGATACTGTATCCCCAGGGCCTTAGAAACTCCCTAAGTTACTGTTGCCTTGAAGGACAGGCCATTGTCACTTTGAAGACTTTTGGGAAGTCCAAACCTGGGAACAATCTCATTTAATAAAGCCTTTACTACTTCTGAGGGCTTTTCTGTCCTGCGGGAGAAAGCTTCTACCCGGTTGGTAAAGGTGTCTACCCATACCAGAAAATATTGTATGTCTCTAAACTTTGGCATATGGGTGAAATCTATTTTTCCAGTCTTCCCCAGGGTACCCTCTAGGACACTGTAGGCCTGCAAGGGCTACTCTGTTATTTAGTTTGACTCAGAGTGCTGGATCCAGAAGGAGAAAATAAAGGAGATTACAAAGAAGATTCAGGGCTCCTTATATACATCTACCTATCCATCTAGTCTCAGATAAATGCACCTAGTTCCTGAGCCAGAAGCAAAAGGGAAATGCGGAGGAGAAATAGGAGATAAAGCAGAGCAGAGCATGCTTCCCACCTGTAGCTGAGGAAGGTGGGAAGATGGAGAAAGAGGCACAGTTAGAGCAAGAAAAATACAGTGGTGGTCCATGTACTCATCCTCTTGTGGATTTCCCGGCCAACAGACCAAAAATAATACAGGAGTCTTGGGGTGTCTTTGAGAGTGACGGAGCCTTTCCCAGCTCTGCTCTGCTGTGCTTAGCTTGAGAGGCTAGGGTCCTGGAAACTCAGTGGCCACCAAAGCTACCTCAAGCCAGAGGCTTTCGCGTTCTTGTCTCTCAAATTCAAAGAATGAAATTCATGGACCACAGAGAGTGAGTTTTAGAAAAGAGAGTTTTATTATAGGGAATTTAGGATAGAGAAAGCAAAGGGTCCCTGGGAATGGGATACCACTGAGTCTCCTTCCCTGAAGTTAATGAGGATTTAGTGGAGGGCAGAGGGGAGAAGAAGATGAGTTGGTCAGTCCAGTTCTCATTCCAGGTCCCTCAAGGTCCTGGTCAGGAGATCCTGGTCACATCCTCATTTGTCTTTCAGAGACAGTGTAATACCTCAGAAAAAAGAGCTAAGGAAAGCACCAACCCTCCCACTGGCCTCGCCACCTCTGGCTGTGATGGAACCAAAGACATCTTTAGATTAGATAGTTCTGGCATCTCTAGTCTCAGGTAGGGACAAGTTTACTGGTGAGGGGACTGGACAGAACAGACTCCATCTTGTTGTTTACTGTAAAAGCACCCAGTTCCAGGAAAAACCCCCCCAAAGTCCTCTGCCCAAATTGAGCAGCCCTGAGGTACCCTGTCTATAACCTAGCTCCGTCTCTGTTACCCAGTCAACTGAAAATGTATCCTTACCACACAACTTTGCCCAATCAAGAACGCCAAGGCATGGGATTCGCTGCTTACAGTTTTTCCATGTAAGAGCGTGTTTCCTCCTTCACTCGGGGCCACTAACCCTTCACCCACCGCGTTGGCGTGTTAGTCTGTGGACCGAGCTCGAGCTTGCAAATAAAGATCCTTGTGTGAGTGCATCGGATTTGGCCTCCCTGGTGGTCTTTTGAGAGGACCCTGTGACCTGGGCACAACAACTGGCAGATCCAAAGAATTTCTAGCTCTCAGCCAGAAAAGAAACTGACCATTTTTCTATTGGGGTCTGTACCCTAAACTGCCTAGTCATCTTTCACCTCCTGCCCTTAATGGGTCAACACTCCTATAAGCTGCCCAGAGACTCTGTTTCGCATGTCTCCTAAAAATTTTATTGTGGGATTAAAAGGCTCTATTAAGCACCAAAGCCTCATGTTGTACTGTAACACAACCTGGTCACAGTATACCTCAACAGTGGCCAGAAGGTGAAACATTTAGTTTCCAGATTCAAAGGGACTTTACATTCATGTGGTGGAAAATGGATCATGGTGTCCTACACTCAAGTCTTCATCTCTGCTTTCCTCCCTAAGCTACTACTCCTCCAGAAAAACCCTTTTCTGGGACTGGTTGGAGAGCAACTGCTGTCTGGTGCTGTTTTCTTCCCAAACCAAACCTTCTTTCTAGCTAAACTCTGACCAGAGAATAAGTGTTCCAGCATCTCTAGGAGAGCCACGTTCAAGGTCTCTTTCTGATACCTGTGGTGGCTCATGGCTGCCATTCTGAGGGCTTCTCTGTCAAAACTACCCATTTCTGTTTCCCTTGTCTCCCCACAACCCCAGATCATTCTTTTCCATGTGGGCACCTGACCCAGACCTGCCTCCAAGCCTGCAAACTGTTAAAAAAAAAAAGCCAATCATTGATTTTTCCAAAAAACAAAACAAGACAAAACCAGAAATAACTACCTTTACCTGAAGCTTTTCCTGGCCAGACTTTTAGGTCAAAACAATTACCAAATTCTCAGCCACTCTGAAATGGTAAGTCTACACCGACCCCACACCTCACTGCTGCCTATCATAAAACCAGGTTTTACTCTCCACAATACTCAGAGTCGGATGGATGGTCTCTCATTCCTTAGAGCCCGCCCCTACCTAACTCACCCCAAGTTGCATTTTTAAAAAGCAAGTCTCTCTGTGTTCAGTCCTCAGACTTCCAAATTGCTTCTCTAACCTGAAAAATGCCTTCCGCCAGTCCTGCTTGTCCTCCTTCCCACCTCCCAAAGCCACATACCAGAGACCCCTTCCCCTCACCAGCTGTAGGGCCCTTTCAGCCAAGGGCAAAGACAAGGTGTTCTTCCAGAGAAGGACAAACGAGGTGAAACTGACAGAAAATGGCTCCCTACCTCATTTTCACAGAACTCTTGCAAAAGACCCACACTATCTACTCTTCTCAGTGGTTAAATACAATTATATTATTTTGTATTCAATATTCAGTGTATTGTCATGCTCTGGTTTTATGTACTCTGTCTATGTACACTTAAGTCAAAAGCTAAATGGGGCGGGTGGGGGGGACTGGAGATGACTCAGCAGTTAAGAGCATTTGAGACTCTTGCAGAGGACAAAGTTTGGTTCCCAGCATCCATGTGGTGGTTCACAACTATAACTCCAGCTCCAAGGGATGTGATACCCTCATATGGCCTCTGCAGACCACCAGCCATTCATGTAGTACACATATATACATGTAGGCAAACACTCATAAAATAAAGACACAAAAAATAAATTAAAATTTAAAAAGCGAAAACCTAGATAAGATCTGTAGCCACTATATAAAGTGATTGGATGCTTAGACTACTATTTATGTAATTTAAAAAAGATGTAGATAGACTGATAGGTGGATAAATAGATAGATAGAGGAATGTGTATATAAACATTTTAAGGTAATTTAATTAAAAAGAACTATATAATGTGCTCAGATATTCAGTTCTCTTTTACAGTGTATTTGAAATAACTACCACGCTCTGCCTATACTTCAAACTCTTGTAGATATTTGGGACACACCATATATGTTTTCTGTATTTCAAATATGATTCCTTAAGCTTTAATTTAAAGTATAATTGGTTTGGAGGCAGTTCAGAGCACTGGCTGCTCTTGTAGAGGACCTGAAACTCACGATGTAGACCAGGCTAGCCTCAATGTCACAGAACTCTGCCAGCCTCTGATGGAATTAAAATGTTTGTACCACCCCACCCAGCTCAATTTTAGCCTTTTAAATAGACAATCTGTTGCTTTCCTCTGTATGTGATCTAGCATTCGGACATTCAGACTTTTATTAAAGAGATTAACTCTTTTTAAAGAGACTTAAAACAACCTCATTCAAATCTTTGCTTACTCTCTGATGCCTTCTGTGCAACCTCTTGTAAAATAAAGCAGAACTTAAATCTTGTGATGACTTCTTCCTCTGGCCTGTTCTGGCATTAATTCTTCTGTTTACTTCTACCCCTTGGGGCTGCCCAAGTCACATCCATCCCAGCCGTGTCTCACCCTACCCTCATGTTTGTTTTCTCTCATCAGCCTCACATTCTATCAGAGTTCTGGTGGCCCCTCTGAGTTTTGCCCTATTGCTGGGGTTCTGTGGGCCCTTCCTCTTTACTGGGATCTTTGCCTTACTCCCAGAGTTCTGGCCCTTCTTTTCTGGGCTCCTGCCCTTTCTAGAACTTCTCCTTTCCTTCCCCTTCATAAACCTCTGAGTTCTCTGAGACTCCTATTGTTTACTGTGCCCAAATTCTAAGCACTGAGTTAGGGGTGCCCTACCAGGCTTGGGTCAAAATTCATCACCCTGCCCCACTGATTTCCTAAAGTACTAGAATCTCAGACGTACTCTCTGAGTTCACCTATTTCCAGAAGGGTGAACTGAAGCTTACATTAACCTTTGCTCTTTCTCCCCTTTTCCACTTGATCTACCAAACACTTCCTGCCAATACGCACTACTGAATCTTGCTAACCCAAGGATTCCCCTTCTTGGCTATCTAGTTCACAGTCGTAAATCCATCTGAAAGGTAGGATTTAAAAAAAATTAATCCTCTTTCATAATAACATTTGGCCACAATACCATTAATCATAAAGAACCAACACAACCCGGTCACCACTCATCAAAGAAGCTTCTTGTGCACAGATGGAGATTATTATGGAATTCCACAACTGGTCACACACAGAGATTGTGAACTGCCCAACCCTAAGAGACACATCAGTAATGGAACCTCTACACCTAAGGCCTAGGGAACATGGTAGAACAAGGGTAGAGAGAATACTAATGCATCCCTCGGCTCTGATCAACGAAGCTCCATCATGCAACAGAGGGCCATGAACACCAAAGGACACACATAGCCAAACTGTAGACAGTAAGAGTCTGCACAGTGTGGGTCCTTGGACAGGATTCCTTTATTAAACTTCATCACCCAGGGTTCAGGGACCATTGCAGAAGAGGGGGCACAATGATTGTAAGAGCCAGGAAAGGAGGGGCATGATCATATGGAAATAGATTCTTACAGGGTCTGGGGATCTTGCTCACATGAACTTATAGCAATGGTGTCAGCATGCACAAGACCCATGTAAACTCGAGAAGACAAATACCCAGCATATAACTGTGGAAATGGGCAGTAGGCCCCAATCTTAGATAAAGATTTATTGGCAGCAGATTACTGCTGAGTGAGGAAGAACTTATCTTCTTAAAAGGAGGGACTCTAGATAGGCTGATTAGACCTCAGTGGATGAACTTGCTCTGAGGGACATCTGGGGACACTAACTTGACTCAATATACTTTAACAGAAATGACAGAAGACGGCACCACTGGGGAAGGAAGTGTTCAGATGTTCTTTATGAAATACATAAAATTCAATTTAAAAAACCTAAGAAACAAAAAACCCCAAACCACAGATGCGCTCTGACCACACTTCCTCAACCATCCTGTTTTTTTTTTTTTTTTTTTTTTTTTTTTGTAGGTTCCTCTTCCATCAGCAACTTGTAAAATAAAGTACCTAAAATCCAGAAAATGATTAAATGAGGTTTAGATAGCATCTTTTGGTGTTCCTGATCACACTGGCGTTTCTTCATCCTTCTTGGGACCCGCTTTCCTCTGACTGAGATAAAATGTTCTTCTAGGCCGGATGTGGTGATGCTGGACATTGCTGGGTGAGGGAGGGAAAGTTGGTCTTCTTTAAGGGAGTGATGCTGGATAGGCTGACATGGCTTCAGTGGATGAACCTACACCTAGGGACATCTGGGGACACAAAACTTGGCTCACTAGTCCTTAACATATATGATAGAATGCATAAAATCTGGGGTGGGGACGTTGGTGGGCGTGGATGGGGATGGAGGTCTAAATATGATTAAGACATACTGTGTGACATGCACAAAATTCAGTCAAAAAAATATATAACTGGTACCAGCTGAAGTGGGAAGACAAGAAAATGTCCCTGGAATAAAATGACTCTGGCACTGCTGAGACCCTCTAGTCTTTCCTTTTCTTCTGTGGTCAGCTTACTATGAGTAGTGGATACTCCAAAATGTGCCTTTCATGGTTGCCATAGTTATTGTCACAGGGGACAGAATCCCCACTTCATAGTAACTGGGACCAGAGACTTAACGTGGCAGAAGTGCTGCAGTTTATTTTAGGATTTTGCAAGTTTGGGCACCAAGCCAGACAAAATGGCGGTGCATTGATTAGTCCTGAAGTAGTCATCCGTGTAGCACTAATCACAAATTCATTCCTGACATCATCACCATTGGCTGTGTATTCAGAGAGGCACGATCTTTCCCCTAGGTCACACAAGTTTTATTATCCCCGCTCCAATGCACTTTGTCACATAGCATGTGGCCTGGATTTTGCCATCCTGAGATAAACATTGGGTTTGAATGAAGGGTAGCCAAAAGGTCCACAAGGTTCCAGCTGTTGGTACGGGGGCCCCAGTGTGTTCTGCTGGTCTAAAGGCTAAGCCCATCTAAGACACTTCTGTATTGAAAGTGGATCATCATATTCTGTTTCTCACAATTTTCTTCTCTTTTTCCTTTATGCTAACTGGTTTCATTTTCATATTTATTTCATTTTATTTTTAGAAATTAAAAAAGACTATTTTATGTGTATGAATATGTTTTGCTTGCATGTATATAAGTGCATGCCTGGTGCCTACAAAGGTCAGAAGAGAGTATCAGATTCCCTGGAACTGGAATTACAGATGCATGTTAGCTGCGCCATGTTGGTGCTGGGAATCAAACCCAGTTACTGCACAAGAACAGCCAGTGCTTTTAACCTCTGAATCATCTGTCTAGTCCCACACTTTCATGTTTAGTTAATATTTCAAATAGATTTAAAATTTCTCGACTGTTTTTATCATAAGACCCGTGGTCTATTTAAGCGTCTAGAAGCATCGAATTATTTTGTTATGTGTGGTGATTTGCATGAGAATATCCATACAGGTTCCGAGTACTGTGACACTTGTTTCCAGCGGGTGGCAGTGTTTGGGAGGTTTCAGAGGTGTGGCCTTGCTGGAGGAAGCACGTCACTGGGGGTGAACTTTGAGAGTTTGTCACCTTGCCACGTTTTGCGTTTGGCTGTCTCTGAGTCCTGTGGCTAACTTGAAGCTGTGAGCTCTCAAGTTTCTGCTTCAGCTGCTTCCTGTCATGTCTCCCCACCCCCACAGTGGGCTCTTATTCCTCTGGAACCATAATCCAAATAAACTCTTCCTTCTATACGTTGCCTTGGTCATGGTGTCTTATCATAGCAATAGAATGGTAATACAGTATGTCACAAGCGTTTGCTTGTTAACTGCTGTTTCAACAAGCCTTTGAGTCAACTCTTTCACACAGAGAATGACGCAGCATCCTGTAGGTAGAACCCCTGCTACAATGATGAAGAAATTAAGACTCAAGCCTTAACTTTTCATTGTCCAAGAGGCCTCCCTAGCCAGTTGGTAAATGGTCATCTATTCCTGAGTTTTCTTGTAATTTCATTGGCAACATAGATAATCCTTGTAGGACTCTGAGGCAGCCCTGACAAGCAATGCTTGGCCACCCAACCTCAATAGGCTGATCAAAGAAACAAATACTAATAAACAGCAGAAACAGGAAATGTATTCAGTGAGGCTGCACTGTGAAGAGTAATAAAGAGGCTCAGTTGTCAGTGGTAGAAGCAATAGAAACACAACCACGTGCTGTAGCCTGTCGCTGCCCACACATTTTCCTGCTCTCCATTGTGTGGAACGTGACAAGACAGGGGATCATAGGACCTTTTATCTGGACCTCCCATGTCACTTTTTTAGGGGCTCATGGGAGTTGATTCTTCTGTTCAACAGAGACCACACACTGTTTTCTCCTGAGTAGGGGGAATTTTATCATTAACATGAAGGATTAAAGCTTGATATACCCTATCTTCATCTGAGTCAAAAGTGGACCCAAAGACCAGAGGTTTATGGATCGGTTCTTGGCCAGATGAAACGGCACTGTTTGATCATTTCCTGTGTTTCCTTTCCCTTGGTTCAGGAGTTGTTTCCCTAGAGCCTCAGCATTCTCTGCAGTGGACTATTTGGGGGAATGTTGTCAGTGGACTCTTGGACATCTTTCCCCTTCTGTTTCTTAGGCTTGGATGCCTTGTTTCCCATTTTCAGGTGGATTCCATGACTGACTCCATTCTCAACACTCCTCCACTACTCCCACTGAGGATGGGGTTGGCTGATGCGCTAGTTATCCCTGGAGTTACACCCCAGATTTCTTGCACTTCCCTGGATTCACTTTGTCTGTCCCCAGCTGTCTCCCTCAAGTTCAGACTGAAGTGTGGATTGGAGCTTTGTACTTACTTCATGCCTAGGGTATGTCCTAGTCACACGTCTTACTCTGAAAACATCCACTCACCAGTGCAATACTGGGTTCAACTTTTCCTACCTTGGCTCATGCACAGGGTTGTTTGATTGTTGCAGTTAAACGGTCTCTTTTTCCGGAGAGCTCTCCAAGCCCCTGTGTGCCAGTTTCACATCTCTGAAAACTGTGTTTGGTCTTACAGAAATGTTGAGGAGAGACAAAGTTCTGACAGAGTGGACTGCCTAAAGATGGGGCGGGCAGTCTCCAGAGACTGAGGGGTTCTCTTTCCAAATACAGAAATCCTGGGCAAGCCCCCAAATTGTGGGAAATGAAATCCCCACTTTGTAATAACTAGCATCAGAGACTCAGTGTAGCAAAGATGAGACCTGCAAGACTGGGCACCAACCCAGACAAAATGGAGGGTGTGTTAATTAGGCATGAAACAATCATCCTTATAGCCCCAATCACAATTCGCTTCCCCCTCTTTAGCACTGGCTGAGTATTCAATAAGGTATAATCTTTCCCATACATCGCCCAAGTTGTATTGTCCCCTTCTCCTTTTCCATGCCTGCACTTAGTCAAGTAGCACACTGCTTTTTCTATCCTGAGGTAAAGCTTTGGTTTCAATGAAGAGTAGTCAAAAGATCCAGAGAAGCAGGGAACCCAGTGCCATTTGCTTATCTGAAACCCAAGCCTATCTAAGGTACTTTTGTATTGAAAATGGACCATCATTTTCTTTTTCTCACATTGCCAGAATTAGGGTCATAGCTTGTGCCCCAGCGAGGCAGGTTTGGCCATTCATCTATGATAAACCAATTAAAATAGTCAATTAAATAGTGAAAAGCAAGAAAAAAAAAAAGATTTCTTCAATGTGGTCACATTGAGAATAGGGACAAAGAGATTCAGTCTTTCCAGAGTCTTGATAAAAGGTCTGGGTCTAAGTAGAGGTTTAAGTAGCCAAAGCTACATTTTTCTAAGTAGTCCTGGTATGGTCCTGCCTGTCATTGACCCATCATTATTTTGACTCCACTCTCCTGTAAGGTGGTCTGACCAGTTATCAATATCCTTTTGGGAGAAAAGCTTCCCTTCTGGCTGACCCAGGACTTAGACTCTCTTCTCCCAGCATGAGATTTCTGGGGAATTCCAATTTCTTGGGGGGGTCATTGTTTCCATTGTCTGATAGCCAAAATATGAGCGACACAGGTATCTCTTTAGAGTATCTTCATCCCTGCCAGGCTGGTTACATTTATAATAAATTTTATTGAGTGATGGCCCCATGCCTGGTGCTGGCCAGACACCTATAATTCCACCCTCTTAAACCCCTATGAGGCCAACATGATGGAACCCCCCATTTGAGAGATGAGAAACTTAGTTATTAAGTAGCTTGTCCAGTGTCACTGGCTAAGGGCTGAAGAGATGGATCCCTCAGTCTCTTCCCAGAATCTGAGGTTCATCTTGTTACTGGGAAATTGCAATACCCTTTTGTAGATTCCTAGTCTTGTCAAAAGAATTTTAAAATGTACTCAGAAGGAAGCAGAGGGGCCAGTTTATTAGTGTTTGAGAGAAAGCAAGGTAGGCGAGCTGTAAACTTCAGTAGCTTCTGGGAGGAAGGAGACGTGGTTTGACTCTGAGCCATGTGTGTCCCAGGATAGCTATGAATGTGGCCCAAAACAAAATTATACACTTACCTAAAACTTGAGCTAGATTTGCGATTGCCCCCTGTAACTTGACGGTATGGTTTTTGAACGTGAATTCTGTAAAGGACAACATTGTGTCACCATGTCAAAAGGTTGGCCATGTCTGGAAGAGGGGGGTGAGCCATGATTTGGGGGTTAGAGATAGATTTTAGAGCAGTGGTATAGTGGATGGCTCTTTAGAGGAAGAGTGAGATCACCCAGAGTGCCAGGGCAGGCAGGCATAGGATCCTGGCAAGTATCCAACAAAGAGATAGACAGAGGGCAAAGAAAAGCTACACCCTTTGAACTGGGGACTAGAGTCCGTGGACAGAGATGACTGCAATGGGTGTCTGACTGATTAGAACTTAGCAACAGTCGAGAGGTTGAAATGTTGAAGGTCCGGGGTCTGATTATGAATTATTTTGGCTGTCTTGGCTCTTGGAATACCCATTGCCGTCCTCTGTGTGTGACCTAATGTCCTTGTGACTATCACAGGAAACATTTTGGGATGCGTTAACTTAATGAACCACTAGCTTCCACTGACTCCCAAACTAAGAATACCCCAGAGGTCTTCCTGCTTTGCTGTAACCTGCCCATCTGATGTACTCACCAATGTATTGTAAAGTGTTTTGATTTATGATTTTCTTTGTTCTGTTACTAAGTTGGAACGTGGTATTTGAGGAAACCCAAATCTGTGTTCCCAAGCCATAGTCACTCATATTTAGCTCCATAATAAATCACATTTTTCCCCCCTTGAGGTAAGAACTGTCTTTTTACAGCGACAGAATTAAAACTCAGAAGAGCTGGCAGTCTTAGAAGTAACGATCTGTCAGTGTCTGTGTTGAAGGGGCTTCTGGGGCCTCTAAGTACCTGTCTCAATAAAGGACAGCTATTCGTCCCATCTCTTTAGCCTATCTTTCCTCAGGGTACTCTCCTGACCAGGTGATCGACAGGCTCAGCTGAATCAACTCTTGAGGCAGGGGACAATAGTACATCTATAATTTAAATAGTCAGGCTTTACCAGGAAGAAATGTTTTCTCTTTCTGAGCCCCAACAAAGCTGTGATACCTCTGTTTTCCTTTCTAGCATATAGTATTTTAAATCCGAAGGAAAGGCAATTGTGATGTTTCCCTTTCTTAAAATTGATGTTACCAGGGAAACAAGAGGTGGGGTCTAAAACTGACAGTGAGGGAAAGGTCCATCTTTAGTGGTCTTTATGCTAGCTAATGGGCTTAGGATTCTTGTTCCTAGAGCCTACTGGGTCAGATTGATGTGGGCTGGACCACCTTCTGTTGTGGGGGTCGGGGGTGGGAGGAAGGCCCTTAGTCCTTAGCCTTCTCATATAACATTTCCAGTGACAGATGGGAGAGCATGAATGTGGATGGTTTGTAAAACATCCTTGTGTTACAAGAGATGTTAGAGTCAGAGCCTGAACCCTGGCAGCCCTGACAAGCAATGCCTGGCCACCCAACCTCAATAGGCTGATCAAAGAAACAAATACTAATAAACAGCAGAAATAGGAGATGTATTCAGTGAGACTGCACCGTGAAGAGTAATAAAGAGGCTCCGCTGTCAGTGGTAGCAGGAATAGAAGCACAGCCACATGCTGTAGCCTGCAGCAGCCCCAGGAGTTTCCTTCATCGCTTAGGGACTGTGACTCAGGTAAAATCCAATCCTTGGCTTCACAGCAGAAAACAGTTTCAGGATGAGGGTTTGGAGAGATGGTTCAGCGACTAAGAACACTTTCTGCTCTCACAGACGACCTGGGTTCAGTTTCCAGCACCCATATAGCAGCTAACAACCACTCATAACTGCAGTTCCATAACTGATGCCCTCTGCTGGCCTCCACCGGTACAGGATGAGCCAGTAAGAAGCAGAGTTGGAGTTTATTAAAATTCATTTTAAATACAGATTTTAAGCAGGAGGGTTAGAAAAACAGAGGCAGTAGAGAAAAGAACACAATAGAAAGCGTGGTGTGGCCTTCTCAGAGGATAAACATATCATTATCTTTATAATAGCCACATATACCACTTTGATACATTTTGAAGATATTATATTCAAAGGGTTGCTAAGGAACCTAAATGAGATCACAAAGTAGTTCTTGAGGGGCCCCTGACAATATTGCAATTGCTAAGGCAAAGCTCTGGGATCATGGGGTACAGGAAGGTAGGGCATTGCCACCCTAAACAAAGTTACTAGTCTCATTTGTGAGATTCCCAGAAAACATCTTCAAGAAGAGTGAAGTGTTACCCAAGATCATATATGGTTAAGCCTGAAGCCTGGCTTATTGTTCTTTTAACATTTTCCTTCCTCTCTATGAAAGGAATATTGCCTCTAAGTATGCAGCCCATTACGACAGATGTTAATTGTTGATTCTCATCTGATGACTGGCTTCTTCCACCAGACTCTGAAGTGAGAGTCTCCTCTCCTTTCCAATGTTTCCATAATTTCCCCTGATTTCCATCCTGCCTCACAAAGATCCACCCACCCTCAGTCCATCTTCAAGGTCCAGACATGAGATTTAGGTTTCAGTGAAAGTCAGAGGTGTGCGTAAGCAAGTGGTCCCACCCATAGTGACCCGTCATTATCTAGGCCCCAGTCTCTTCTACAGGGTCATCTGTAGAAAACATGCTGATGGAACTCTATGAAATCTCTTCCTGGGAAACACATTTCTTCTCTGTCTGGCACCAGGCTTCAGCCTTTTCCTTCTCCCAGAGAAACTCCAGTTTGGGGGTGGCATTGTCTCAATAGACTAAAAGCCAAAGGAGGGGTGTCTCTTTAGAACTTTTAAATTTCTACCCATACATTTATACTTGGCAGCCAGGCTTGGTGGAGCGTGCCTGTATTCCCATTATTTGGGAGGTTGAGGTCAGAGGAACAGGAGTTCAAGGCCAGCCTGGCTACATAGTGAGTTTGGGACCAATTTGGACTGCTTGAGATTCTTTCTCAAAAAAATACAAACCTAGTCAAAACAAACAAACAATGGCAAATACCCTTGGGAGGCTGTCTCTAGCAAATTTATATACTTTTGAAGGGTAATGATACTCTGGGCGATGTCTTCTGGGCTATAAGAGAAGTCTTTAGATACTCTCTGATGAGAGGGAGGCATTGGGTCCACCCACACCTGAACTTATTCTGGTGGTGATTCCCACTTCTTCAAGCAGAGAAACTAGCAGTACGGTTCAGTTATTTTGACAGAGAACATGAGGACTGCCTGGAATCTAAGTGTTGCCTGGGTAGTTATTGGTCCCAAGATGGGTAAACATGAGATGGAACTTGCGTTCATTTTTTTCACTGAGCTTTGAGGAGTTGGATTACTCTTCCCAGCCAGAATATGTTCAGGCATATCTGTAATTTAAAAACCATATAGGTCATTCATGTCTACCAGTTAAAGGGACAGCCTCCCTGGTATTTAGGGTGGGAGTTAGGGGTCTGTTTATACATTTTAAAACAATTTACCTAATAGTCCCAAGGGTGTATGCCCCATACAGAAGGGGGCAATAAGTGTCTATTTAGAGGGCCAAAGACATCCCAAGACAAATTTGCTTCCCAATCTGTAACATTCTAGCTCTCCACAATCACAGAAGTTCTAATCAGTCAATCAGTCTTGTAGACTGTTTAATACTGGTGTGGCTTTCTCTGGGAACTTCAAGTCATAGTTCATAGATTCTCTTACTTCCCTTTGACCCACCCCTTCTCAATAGGCTTGACCAAGACCACATTTTGTGCATGCTTAGAGCCCAAATACTGTTTTGTCCCATGGTGCTAGGAAAGTTCATTCCTGGGATCTGAATAGATGAGAGAAAGCAGGCAGGAAGGTGGTCTTCAGGAAAAAAAAAACAGTTGGTACAGGAGAAACAGTTAGTAAAGCCATTAAGGAAGAAATCTCTGGATTAAATGTTAAAGTCGTCATGATCCGGGTCTGATATTTTTGTCCTTTGTATCAGAGCTAATGTGTGTGCGCAGTATGTAGTACGAGTATTGTTCTGTGCTGGATAGCGCCAGTTGTTAACTTGACACACCTGGGAAGACGGAACCTCCATTGAGGCGTGGCCATGGCTGTGAAGCATTTTCTTGTTAACTGACGTAGGAGGGCCCAGCCCATGGTGGGCAGTGCCATCCGTAGGTAGTTGGGCCTGGGCTGTCTATGAAAGGTAACTGAGTAAGCCAATAAGCAGCGTTCCTCCATGGCCTCTGCTTCAGTTCCTGCTTCCAGGTTCCTGCCCTGCGTTCCTGCCTTGGTTTCTCTCCGTGATGAACTGTAAGCTGTAAGGTAAAATAAACCCTTCCTTCCCGAGTTGGTCTTTCTCAGAGACTTTTATCATAATAATAGAAAGTCACTAGGACAGAAATTGGTACCAGAGGGTGGGACATTTCTGTGAAGGACCTGACATGTTGTTTTGGGGAGGATTGTGAAAGCATTTGAAACTTTGGGCTGGAAAAGTCCTGGAGTGTTCAGATCTTTATAAGTTGTTTCTGTGGGGTTGGACTAGTTCTGCTGAGAGAAATGTGAATGGTGGAGGCTTAGCTTGTGAGATTTCAGAAAGGAGCAAAGACTTGATCAGGGAAGTCTGCGTGAAATATTTTGGATTAACAATCTATGGAGTGAACCTTTTGTGTGCTCCTGGGACAATTAATGCTGGTCAGCTGGGGCTGAAAAATCAGCTGTGCTTAACAAGAGGTCCACGTCACTGAGGTGAAATCTTCTGGAAAGTATTTCCTCAGCGTTAGCACAGAGAAGCTGTGCTCAGAGGGGGACAAGGTTGCAACTCAAGCTGTCAGCTGTACTTTTAATTTGTTGGTTTTTGGGGATGGGGGTCTTTTTTGAGATAGGATCTCTCGGTAGCCCCAACTGGCCTGGAACTCACTATATGTAGACCAGGCTGGCCTTGAGATCTGCCTGCCTCTGCTGCCAGAGTGCTGGAATTAAAGGCGTGCAACACCATACCCAGCAGAACTTGGTAATTTGTAAGATCTCCCACATAGTACTAGTTTGGAAGACATGAACAGGTCATGGAGAGAAGCTGAGGCTTTTCATCCTGAGGAGAAGATGTTGACAAAGGGACAGCTTCAGTTGTAGTGGAGATCACACCATGTTGGAGATGCCAGGAGCATGGGATGACCACCAAGGACAGTGACAGGGCTGGAGTGGAGCTGTCCTTAGCCTCCTGGAGTAGCTGTGTGTGTGCTGTGGAGTAGAGCTGGAGGAGTGGAGCTGCTCAAGCCTTTTGGAGCCTAGATCATGAGGGAATCCCAGACGCTGTACACTAAGCTATTTATACTGTTCAACTTTGGCTTTTGGCTTTGTGAGCTGGTTCTTCCCTTTAGAGTAAGAGGGATTTTAAGTTGGTTTTGATTTGCAGGAATTAATAGACATTCATTGGATTTTAAAAGAGACATTGGACTTTTTAAGTTATAGAATTTTTGAAGACTGGGACTTTTAAAGTTGTACTATGTTTTACAAGGTGATATTAATATTAACACAAGATCTTGGGGACAAGAAATGGAAAGGTTATGGTTTAATAGTGATGTGTTTGTGTGTCAAATTGACAAGGGGTCAATTGTATTGGATAACTTCAGCAGTCACCTCGACACTCCTGGGAAGGGGGAGCCTCAATTGAGGCATTTCCTCCATTTGACTGGCCTGTGGCCATGTCTGTGAGGCATTTTCTTAACTGTCAGTTGATGTGGGAGGGCCCAGCCCCAGGAAGTTGGCCTGGGCTGTATACGAAAAGTAGCTGAGCAAGCCAGTAAGCAGCACTCCTCCATGGTCTCTGCTTCAGTTCCTACCTTCAGGTTCCTGCCCTGCTTAAGTTCCTGTCTTGGCTTCCCTTGGTGATGGGCTGTTACTTGGAAGAGTAAGATTAAATAAACCCCTTCCTCCCCAAGTTGTTTTTGGTCAATGTTTTATCATGGCAATAGAAACCTAACTAGAATGTATCACTAAAGTTAAAGCAGTGTAGTCAGCAGACAGTAACAGGTAGTTTGACCAGTCCAAAAAAAAAAAAAAAATCACAAATCAGATTGTGGAGGTCTGAGTAAGTGAACAATCATAACAAAACATGCTTAATGCAAGTATGTAATCTCATTCTTACCTGTAGCTTTAATAAAATCAAGAAAGATAATTCCAAATACCTTACTACATATACACTCCAAACCAGTCCAGGCTGGATCAACTTACTGCCCCTAATTCTGGGGTATACTTCAGGCCATGTGTGATCATTAGTGTTAACTGTGAATTTGACAAATCTGGAATCCCCTGGCAGAAGGGCCTCTGAGCATGCCTGTGGGGGATTATCTTAGGCTGAGCATTGGAGTCATTGTTCTGTTTCGTTATTGTGGATGTGATGAGACCAGTTTTCTCAAGCTTCTGTCTCCGTCACTTCCCCACAGCGATGGACTCCACCCTGAACCATAAACCAGCATAAAACCTTTCTCCTTTAAGTTGATTATGTGGAAATATTTTCTCACAACAGCAAGAAAAGAAACTAAGAAGTGTTTGACCACAAAGGGGGAGTAACTAAGGGTTGCTAGGGGCCTATAGGTGGGAGGGAGTGACTTGCTACTTTGGAGAGGGATGCGCGCAGCTTGTCACTGCTTTGTTGGGAAAGGGATGTATGTGTAGCTCAAGTTTCGGGGAGGTTCCCAGGTGGCGAGACTATTCTTACACACACCTGCCTCAGGATTATGTTAGGTAATTCAAGCAGAGCTGAGCACAGCCCCTGGCACAGATGCAGATGCTAAATGAGTATAGCTCTCTCCTTACCCTTGTCACAAATGTGAAAGTTGGAAATGAGGTCCAGCAAGCCATCTAGGCTTGCGACAAGCAATCAGAGGCAGAGCTGGGTCTTGCGTCTATGCTTACACCACAGAATTAGCCCCTGTTCCTCTGGGTCCCCTCAGGACAACAGCTGAACAGTTTAGCTGGGATTTCAGCCACCCAGAGTCACAAGAGGCGCACGCTTGCCTTTGCCACTAAAATGTTCACTTGAAAATACAATGTTCTGTAATTAATGCTCAATTTTTAGGCATTTCTGAGCTCTGAATCCTCTTGGAAATCTGTGTTAAAGGACTTCAGTTTTCTGACAAACTGGTGGTGTGGTTGCTAATAACACTGCAAGGGAAGTCTATAATTTTTTTCCCTCAGCCATCACGAGTGTCATGTCCTCGTGTCCGTGCTGCCAATCCCAGCATGGAAATCGGGGCCTCATGTGTGCTAAGCAAGCACTCTGCTACTGGCAACACCCTGGCCACCGTGAGTCCTCACTTGGGATGGATCCTTGTAACAAAAGACAAAATGACAAGGGAAAGTTCATGAATTCATGCAGCTCCTATCATCCGGATGGAGCCACAAGGACAAAGAGCTTTCAGCAGTGTCTTAGAACTCTGCTTTACCAATGAGAAATGCATTTGTGGAGAACAGGTAGGACTCAGGAAAGATGAGGCTTCTTGCCTCCCTTCTGTCGGAGAGTGCTGGCTGTTTCCGCACCAGGTGAGTCTGCTGGGAATGCCTACTCTCTTCTGTGGCATTGGAGCTCTGCAGCCCCTAAGCTTGTTCCCGAGACACGCAGTACCTCATCCCTGACTCTTAAGTCAGAAACCGCTTGCCCTGTGCTCATGCACAAATCTTAATTTAATTGGTAAAACATATACAACAGTATTTTTCATAAAGCTTAATAAACAGAATCTCAAATTTTTTCTACAAAGAAAAGAGTTCTATGGTTCTCAGGACTGGAAACTACGGGAAGGTAAATGCATATGAAGAAACCAATGGAGTAAGGTTTATATGCAGATTTCATCTGCTATTGTCCTTTTGGCTACAAAGAGTCTAGAGCTTCTCTAGTATGGAAGACTTTACATCCTACCTTTAGGCAGAAATGAGAGAAGATGGAGAGAATTCTTCCTAGTTGGCTTTTAATTATCTTTCACTCAATAATGATATGTAATTTTTTTTTTTTTTTTGCTACAAAGCTCATTCTGGCTTCGAACTTGCAATCCAGCCACATCTATCCTGGCAGGAATAAAGACATTCTGGAGACACTTGCACACCTCTCTCTAGCTATCAGACTGTTGAAATGGTGATCCCTAAGAAATTAGAATTTCCCCTGGAATCTCATGCTGGGAGAAGGAAAAGCCTGGGAGGCTGGTGTCAGTCACAGAAGGAACTCGTTTCCCAGGAAGAGATTTCACACAATATATCATAGGCCCTTGTGAGAGAGACTGGAGCCTAGCAGTGGTGCTGGGCTGGCAGGGCTGGTGAATGCTCTTGGCATGCCTATATAAGCCAGTCTAGTTGTGCCCTAAAAGAAGGCCTCTGAACTTGCAACTCCCCCTTTTTACAGGGTAAAGTGAAGTTAGCTTTGCAGGGAAACAGGCATATTAGGTCAGACATGGAGAAAAGTTAGCTTAGATTTCCTGGTTGCATGGGTAGGCCTTCCTTGGGGGAGGAGGGAGTGCTGGCTCATTGACGATAGCCGAGCTGTCCAGGAACTTGGCTGTGGCCCTTCATTCTGCAGTCCTCACTGTATCTCTGTAGGGTCCTTTCTGGAAGTAGGTGGGCTCGTGTACTTAACAGCCTAGCCTTGAATAGTAAGCACAGCTTCACATCTTCTCTGGGTATGTTCTGAACAGTTGGCAATCTAACTAATTTTGTGCCGTGGGCTGAGTGTTCGTCTACCCTCCAACAGTCACATTTTGGAGCCCCAATCTCCTGTGTAATATTCTCTGGAGCCTGGGTGTTTGGGAGGAAATTGGAGCCATGAGGTTTGAGGCTTCATGATGGCCCCTTAGTGCCCTTAGAAGAAGAGATATCAGAAATCTTGCTTTCCTCATTCTCTTTGCTTTCACATGAGGACTCGGAGAGTAGGTGACTATGTACAGGTCAGCAGGAAAGCTCTTACTCCAAATGAACCATCCTGGCACCTTGATCTTGGACTGTCAGCTTCTAGCACTATGAGAAAATCGATTTCTGTTGTTTAAGCGACCTGGTCTCTGTTATGGGCAGCCTGGGTAGATTAAGACATACTAAGGAGGTGAGACTAGGTCAGTTACCTATGGGGAGGGTGAGGACTCTGTTCTTGTGGTTTCTAGCAGTTGGGGATACTGTAAGGCAAAGTCCTGGGGAGGAGCAGTGTGGTTGGGAGTGAGGGTCTAGAAACTGAAAAATCAGAGTGTTTAGGGTACTGCTCGGCCATAGGTCTAGTTCTGCAAGGAAGTGAAAAATCTCATCATGAGTTGGGAGAGGGATGTGTTGGAGAGAGGAGGAGGGGTACATATGTTTAAAAATACATTGTATACATGTATGAAATTTTCAAAGGAAAATATATAAAACTTGCTCACTAATTTAAGAAAACTCAAAGAAAATCCATTCTTAAGAATTCTACATTGCAGCAGTCCATCTGCTACTGGCTATATTTGCTCAAATAAGTGCTGCAAAATAAAGGTTATTCAGGGTGGGGAAAAAATCCCATCATGAGAGTCATAACGGTGGATTCTGACTTGTTGGTCGACCCTAGAGCTGGTTGGATCTGGGGGTGGGGTATACACATCTAGGGTTGAGGTCACATCAGGGTATAGACATTTCTCCAGGACTGAGGTAGGTCCTGAGTCTGTTTTTATAGGTGGAGGCTAATTTCTCAAGTTCAGATGGACAATTGGAAGGTGAATCAGGTTCCTAAACCCCATGGTAAATATCCAGGCTGGCACAGGACCCTCTTCTGGGAGAAAGGCCTTGGGTATAGTGGGAAGAACAAGCTCTGTATATAGATCCCATTTCTTCCCAGAATTTGCTATGTGTTTTCTTGTAAGTTCCTTAAGTTACCTGGATCTTGTCTTCTTCATCTACAAGAGGAAGGTGATACCAGACTGTCATAGTTCAACATGTGTTGGGATGCATTTATCCACAAATGCAATGATAGTTACTGATATCCCTTCACAGCTGGTTGACACATTATTTGGAGGGCCCTGGTCTAGCGCCCGAGACACAGGTAAGGAGACCCAGATGGACCTCTGTCCTCCTGGAGATCAGAGGTAATCTCAGGTGACTGTGTTCCGAGGATCCCTCTGGTGCCCACACTGCAGAACCAGGGAGAGAGGATCCTTTCCCTCTTCAAATCTGCCCTGTCCTCAGGGATTTATGCTTAGCACTGGTCTGCCATGGAAGAGGGATATTCTCCAAACCCAGACTAGAATCTGTGGTCTTGTGCATGGAGAGAGTATGGTCCCAGGGAGAACAAGGGCTTGATGTCTTGACTCCTATTTAGGGCAGAGTCCGAGGTTACAGCAGCACCTCTTTCCTTCCCCGAGGGCCCTAGGACTGGATGGCGACTTTCACCTTTAGGGCTCATTCTACTCTGGACATACCTGTGGTCCACAGAGTTCCAGTATGAATCAGATGGCAGAGTGCCATCATCTTGGTGAAGGCCCAGAAGGCCAGAAGACAGCTTCTAGACTAGACCGGCTTCTTTAGGTCTGGTGGAGCGTTTCCTGGCTTCTGTGGGCTCAACCTGGGAGGAGGCTGAGAGTTTCTGAGCAGAAGGGGAAAAAGAGTTCTCATCTACGTATTCAACAAACATGTGTACAGCACGTATGCACCCTGTCCACCGGGGACACAGCAGAAACGAGGCAGATAAACGCCCTGCACTGTGGAGTTGACAGTGTTGTTAGAGACAAATGGGAAAAATATTTTATGGTAATAAATGGAATCCAGGAAAAGACAGATAAGGCAGAGAAGCCAAGTATAGTGCAGGGAGGGAGAGAGCTCTGTCACCTCTTGGTTCTGTGCAGCCAGTTAGGCTGGTCTAAGAGCTGAATTAATACACGGATGATGAAGAAGAGAAAAATCACACCATTTACATACATTGACATATATGTGAGGATCTTTACAGGAGTGTGAAGTATGCAGAAATGACCAAAGCATGTTGCTTTCATAATTTTATGCAAAGAATAATGAATTTACAAAGGCCTGACGGGATAGTGGATCTCTGGACTAGGGTGTCACTAGCAAATGTCTGCGAGTGTGTAAAAGCCAGAGAAAGAGAAGTCACCTATTCAGGGTAGTCCAGCTGCCAGTGTCTGGTGACAAGGCCATTTTGTCTTGAGTGGGAAGACGCCCTGCGCCACAGAAACTATGGCTTGCTACATGTAGGAAAGACAGGCCAGATGGCTCTTTCGAAGCTTTTGGGGTGTCCAGCCTTTGTACACTGGGACATGAAGTTATCAGCTGTAAATTTCATGCTTGAGAACCACACAATGGAGTTCCATGCCTGCCAGTAGCTCTTGAAGTGGGTCCATTTTGACATGTTGTATCGTGTGTGAGTCCCCTCCCCGTCACCCGTCACCATGCTCACCTTCCTTACATAGAGAGATGCTAACCCTGAAGAAAGTGAGGGTGTGTACTGTGCTGTGTGGCTCCTGAGGAAAGCCAGGAACAGCTGGTGAAAAGAGCCCCTCGCCGGGGAGTGCGGCATAGTGCCAGGGGGGCGGGTTGACTGCAGGTGTGGACAGGGAGACGGACACATGGAACCTTCCAGATTGTGGGCAGGACTCCCCTGGGAGCCAGCAGGGGCTCCGAGCAAGGTGGTAAGATCTGCTTAAAATGGTAACAGGCCCATTCTGTCTGCTTTATTGAGACAAGGCCTCTGTAATCCCGGGAAAACCAGGTGCCTTTTCCCTTCTGGGCCGTACATGGCATGCTTCCTGGCATAGAGCTGAATCAGTGACACAAGTTTCGGTGGTCAGATTTGGACCAGGGAGATAACCTGAGAAGGCACAGAAACCTGGGGGCAGGCCCTGCAGCTCGGATCCTGCCCCAGTGGTTTCTGCTGTCAAGAGGAATTTGACTGTTTTTAGCATGGTTTGAAGGGATTTCTAGACAGGCCGGCAGGGATAGCCTTTTGTGTCAGTGGAAAATGCAAGTAACAGAGACTAGCAAAGACAAACAAACTGGGATTTATGTTTATTTACAAGAACTCTGGAGGGCAGCTGCTGGCACAGACTTGGTCTATGATTCTCTTGGCCTATTATTCCTCAGGTAGAAGCACGGTTATTAAAGTTCCAGGCATCGCATTCTCAGTCAAGGCAGGAAGAAAGGAGAAGCTGAGGGAGGCTAATAGCCAAAGCATGGGCTTTCCCAGAAGCGCCTGTAGACTTCTACGTCAATTTTATTGGCCATGCCTGGTCACATGGTCACCGGACTCTGCAGAGGAAGCAGGAAGAGTGAGACTCGAGATTTATAGTTTCTAGTGGGAGGTGGCTAGGGAGATGCGGTTGGGACTGACCACTGCACAGAGCATCAAGGGTATCTGCCTTGCCCCCTGGAGAACCTGACTTAAGGTCCTTTGGTCTTTGGGGGCTTCATCTCCATGACTTGTTCTTTCTACAGAGCTCTTCTGGGGACCACTAACTGGAACCTCAAGCATTCCCACCAGTGGTCCTACGCAATCCAGGATGTTCTGTCTTGTTTCTCTTTGTGTGTCACATATACCTGTGAGGGTCACCCCACCCCCACCCGGGGAGCTGTTGGTCTTTATCTAAGAAGCACACATCTTCAGCATAATCGTCACCTATCAGATCTCCAAGACAGCTTTACCATGCTCTTATCAAGACAGCCATTCAGGGACCCGTAGAGCCTGGCTTCCCTCCCTCCCTCACACACATACACCGTATGTATATTCACACCTCTATGCTGGTACTATGCGCAGGAAAGAGACAATATCTCAGTCACCCTCATATCACACTGTTAGGAGTGAGACCAGGGTTCCATTCTCACTGCCCTTCCCACCATCATTTCCAGGAACCAGAGCACCTCAACACCCCATCCCAGCAGAAGAGTTTGGGGACTGAATCAAGCCATTTCCCCTCAGTGACGGGCTTAAAAGCTGAGGCACAGATTTCATTCTTCAAGGGAAAGGATTCGGGCCTGATTTATTATGTAGATCTTCAAAAGTGGCATAGGAGCAAAAGACTGAACTATCTGGGGCCCACTCAGGAAGGGGCTTTTGAGGAAGAAGAATGGTAGGTTCACTGGAGCTAGCACAGGTTGGGCTGGGGGAGGTCCTCAGGTGACGGAGGCTGGACATGGGCACCTAGAAGGTTGATCATTGCATCAGTGTGTCAGTGGGGTTTTCAGATTGCAGTTTATTTTCCCAGAAGCCCATTGGAAACCATTGTGTATTTGCTTTCCAAAGGTTGCATTTCTTTTCTCTTGGCTAGAATTGCATACTGGTGCAGTCACACCAGTAAGAAACGAAGATTGGCAGTTACAATCACATGATCAGTTCAGTTTGTCAAGCTGGAGCCTTCTGACTCAAAGGTCACTGGTAGGTGTGTGTGTGTGTGTGTGTGTGTGTGTGTGTGTGTGTGTGTGTGTGGAGGTGGCAGGGGGCAGGGTTGGTGGCACTGGGAGTTCCCAGGCCAGAGCCATGGGAGTTGAATATTTCCAAAATATACCAGCCATGGGTGCTCTAGCCTGGCAGGATCCTAAAACCAGTATCCTGGGCCTCCCCTGGGAGTGTTAGATATGCGGGCTTTTAATCCCTGGAAGCGGTATTTTAATTGGATTCTGTGTGATGTGTGCATACAGTAAAGTTGGCAAAGTGTGTTCTAAGCTGGGAGTTGGAGCGTGGAGGTCTAGTGAGGTGTGGTTAAGCAATCCAGATCGGGAGGGTTGTGGGAGAAGAAATAAAAGCTCAAGCATGGAGACACAACTGGCAAGGCCCAAAGCTGGTTGGGACACTTCTCACCTGGGGTTAGGTTAGGGTTAGGGTGGGTTGGAGTTAAGGTTTGTGGTTAGGGTTAGGGTTAGGGTTAGATAAGTTAGGGGTAGGGTTAGGGTTAGGTTAGAGTTAAGGTTGGTGGTTAGGATTAGGGATAGGGTTTGGGTTAGCTTCCTGTGGCCTACCATACTTTTCCTCACACAGACAGCTGATCCTTCCTCTGCTCTGTAACTTCTAAGACAGGTGTCCAGGGACCTAAGCTCTGCTTGCTGTCCCACACCTGGCCCCAGGTCAACCTACAAGGCTAAAGTGTTCCCAACATCTAGGAGCTGGGCTGATCCTAGAAACAGGACCTCAGCAGGCAGCTGAGGTAGAATGGAGTGATTCCTGGCTCTTCCCAGTTGCAACCTCCTGTGAGAGACCAGGGAGGGTGCCTCAGAGAGGCCTTTCCTCAGTGGCTTCCTTTTGGGGCAGGAATTCTTGGTTCTCAGAGTAAAAAGTCTTTAGGGGGCACCCAGGGGCCTACAGCCCTCCCAGTCACGGGTGTTAAGGTCCCCAGCTTCCCAGGGATGGCCAGGTTCTCAGATCTGCACATCTACATGGAAACCTTGTATACATCATTACAGGCCACTCATTTAGGAGGGCTGGAGAAGGGTCTGGGTTCGGGTGAGCGTCAGGGCTGGAGCTGAGCAGCTGTGGTCTCTACAGCACCCTCTCCTCGCTGGTCAGTGTGGCGATTCTCCTCAGGTTTTCCCGCACTTTGATGAACTCAGGAGTGTGGTCTTCCTCCTTCTGTGGTGGGTTTTCCAGCTGAAGGGGAGAGACACAAAGGGGTAAGATTGTCAGGGGTGCGGGGGCTTCTTCTCAAAAGCTATGGTACAGGACCAAGGTCCTGTCGAGTGGGGTGACAGACGCAAGTTAAGGTGGGTTTTGCAAACCATCTTGGTAAGTGGGAGAGTGTCAGAAGAGTACATGGTGTGTGTGTGTGTGTGTGTGTGTGTGTGTGTGTGTGTGTGTGTGTGTGTGTGTGTGTTCATGCGCATAGTGGTATAGACCTTTAATTCCAGCACCTGGGAGGCAGAGGCAGGTGGATCTGAGAATTTGACGCCCATCTTGTTTACATAGCAAGTTCTAGGCCAACTAGGGCTACATAGTGATATCCTGTCTTAAATAAAAGATTAACATGAAAAAAATCCACCCCACCCAAAGCTACATGTAACAAAGCAGAGTCTACTTGTGGAAATGCCACAATCTCCAAATATAGGAGAAAGGGGATGGTGTGTAAATGACCTCTAAGGGGTCATGAGTTTTGGAGCCTCAGCCTGGTCCAGTTCTCTAGCTCACTTCCACTCTCCTGAGAACCCTTTTCTTCCTTAATAAACTTTCTATGTATCTACCAGTGCCCATGTGTCCCTGGTCAAATTCTTCCAGGACACAAAACCCTGGAAATCTCAGTGAGTGCCCATCTGGCTCTCAGAGCAGCAAGAATCATCAGAATGAGCTCACAGGACACAGGGCTGGTGAGAAAGCAGAGGTTCAGAGAAGTAAAGTCACCTGCCCAGAGTTACACAGCAGGTCAGCAGTGGATTCCTGTTCCCCTGTGGATCCTCTTGTTGGGGCCTAGGACGAGGTGGCTTAGACTGTGGCTGTGTGCCCCCTACCCACCTGGCTCAGTCTCTGCTGCCGTCTCAGCAGCTCCTGCTCAAAGGGGCACTGCAGTCGCTTGGCCTCCAACTCCTCTTTCTTCTTCTTGATCAGCTGGTTCCTGCGCCGATGCTCCAGGACCCGCTGCAGCTCTGGCTTACTATCCAGACCCAGGCCCCTGAGAGTTGTGGGGAACTGTCAGGAGACTTTCCCATGTCTTCAGTCTGGAGCTTCTGCTCACCCTCGCCCCCCCACTCCATTATCTCCCACAGTGCTTGAGCAATTCTGGGAGGGAAAACCTTTACTGTCCCATGTTACAGAGAAGAGCAACGAGGCTGCCATTGCCTAAGACACCAGGGCAGGCTGCACCTACAGTGGGCTCACTAAGGATTTGAAGCCAAGCCTGTCTTACTGCAGAGATCAAGTTTTACATGATTGCTAGATGTTTTCTTAGGACAAGTTTTTGAAGACAGAATTTTAAAAGTTTGCCATCAATAGCATACAGAGACATTCGTATCTCTCCATTCTCACCAGCCAATCTTTTTGGATCTGGGAGGCAAAAAATAACACTTGGTTCTCATTTATGTCTCTGATTATCAGTCACCTGAACAGTTTTAAAATTTTTGTTTTAATTTTATGAGTGTTTTGCCGGCATGTGTGAAAGTGTACCATGTGCATGCGTATTGTGGAGGCCAGAAGAGGGCATCAGATTCCTTCTGGAATTAGAGCTACAGATAGTTGTTAGTCACCATGTGGGTTTGAGAACCGAACCCAGGTCTCTGCAAGAGCAGTCAGTGCGCTTTACCACTGACTGTCTCTCCAGCCCCTGGAAGAGTTTTTGATATGTTTAGTAACCATTTTCATTTCTTCTTTTGTGAATTAGTTCTGCTTATTTTTGGTCATCTTTTCCTTGTATATTAACACTAAATACATTAATCTTTTTCTGTACATGGAATTTTTTTTCAATACAATTTATTTGTCCTGCAAATATTTTCTCTGGTTTACTTGAAACTATTTTTTATGGTGGTGGTATTTTTGATACTAAAATTATTATGGCAAGAAAGGTAAAATGATAATGTTATAATAATAAGTGAAAACAAATCCCCAAACAGTATGTTCAGAAGGGTTTATTACAGCGGAGTCTTAGATTGGAAACCATAACCGACTCCAATACCAGAGACGGCCGGCAGAGGGCGCAATGACAGAACCACCACTTTCATTCCTGTCCTGGTGGGCAGGAAGCTTTATTCCCAGACCTCTGCCCCACGTAATGTCCCATGGTTGTTGATCTCAGCCCTCCCATTCCCTAGATTCCTCTTTGGCTCATTCGTCTCACTGTCCCCGCTTCAGGAGTACATTTCTACTTCACTGCTTGGCACTTCTCTGCAATGTAGGTGTGGCCTCCAGAACAGAGCCCATCCCAGCTAGGGGCTGCCTTCCGAAGAAGCACTGATCAGCGGAGGACGTCTCCTGCAACCTCGCTGCCCGTTAGTACGTGCTAGTCCCTCTGCCAGCAGTGCTCATCTCCCAGCTTAGCTGACTCTCTCCACACTTAGGCCTTTCAGGAATCTTTTCTTCTATGAAATCATTTGGACCTCCCAAATATCTCCTTTGGGGTCTCATACCCACTTAAGCCCCCATCAAGCCATCTGTTTGCCTGTCTGTATGTCTCCATCCTCCTTGGGGAAGGCAGGAACAGGGCTGTTTTTTCTCTTGTATCCTAAGTCTGGGCATGGTGTTCGGTATACAATAGGTGCTCAGTAAATGTATGTGGTATCCAGGCGCACAGCTGGAAGGGAGACTGGGAGCTTTGGGTTCTAGGTTCCCATGGTTTCTTCTGGTGACCATGCCATCTCCCCCCACTCTTGTCCCCCTTTCCCATGATAGCCAGGCCAGCCTCCCCAAGGGACATCTCTCTAAACCCCAACCCTTCCCCAGTCTGTGCTGGGTCAGGCAGCCAGTCACCATCCCACCTTCTGTGGTTCATGAGCAGCTCCCGGTGAAGCTCCTGGTGGCTCCGGGAGGCCTTCACTGGGTTCAGCAGCTTCTTGGGTTTGATGAGCTCTGGGTTCCACTCTCTGTACTCTGGCCGGGCCATAAGGCCCCCAATGTCTGCTCGCTCTCTCTGGATCTCGGAATACATAGAAGCTGTAGAGAAGAATAGAGGAATTGTTCCAAGCATGCCCTTGGGACACAGCTGTTGGGGGGAGGGTTCCTGTCACATAGATGGTGACTGAGCAACCCTGGACAAGTTACCTGACCATCTGAGCATTGCTTCCATCCTCTGTTAAGGGGAAACAGTCATTAAACCTAGATTCAGAGTTGTTGCAAGTATTGGATATTGGAGATGTTTAAAATATTTGGGAGTATAGATGTAAAATGACTCCAAGGCCCAAAATATGAATTGTCAAGGGACTGGAGAGGTTCATTCAGGGAAGTGCTTGTTGTACAAGCATAAGGCCTTCAATCCCTAGTACACAGGTGTGATACTGCATACTTGGAATTCCAGTACTGTAAGGTAGAGCTCGCTGGACAGCCAGTCTAGCCTATTATTGAGCCCAGGTCCCAGTGGGAGATTATGTCTCAAAAATAAGGTGGGCAGGGCCCGAGGAATCACATCGAAGATTGACCTCTGGCCTTCACATGCACATGCACACACGTGCACCCAAACACATGACCTGCACACACACACACACACACACACACACACACACAACCTGTCACTTGTGTTTTGGGCCTGACTGAAAAATCCCCACAACCAAAGGGCTTGTGTTTGAGTTTCTGCTTTTCAACACTCTTGTACCAGGGAAGGAAAATATCATATATATATATATATATATATATATGTATATATTTACTAAAGATAGTTGAGATAAATGCCATGATAAAAGGAAAATATCACCCCTTATTGTCCAGCTCCCCAGCCATAGTTTCAAAGTGGCTGGTGGAGTGGTCAGCTTTTCCCTCTCTCCACAGCAGAGCGTGGCGTATGAAGCAGAGGGCCGCCGTGTCCCCAGTCACAAACGGGTGGCTGTCATCGCTCATGCGGACATGTGCATGCTCTTGGCCTCACTTCTACTAGGGTAGCTGGAAGTTTGTCAATGTGCTTGAAATTCAGGTAGAAAGGCTCTCTCTGCCACAAATGGCTCCTTATTCTTGAGATGCTTGAGAGAAGGAGAAAAGGGGAAAGGACAGGGTGGGGCTGGAGTGCATGTGGAATTCCATGTGTGAAGCAGGGACATGCCACCTTGATTGCCACATGTGGAGTTCCATGTGTGAAGCAGGGACATGCCACCTCGATTGCCACATGTGGAGTTCCATGTGTGAAGCAGGGACATGCCACCTCGATTGCCACATGTGGAGTTCCATGTGTGAAGCAGGGACATGCCACCTTGATTGCCAATGTGGAGTTCCATGTGTGAAGCAGGGACATGCCACCTCGATTGCCACATGTGGAATTCCATGTGTGAAGCAGGGACATGCCACCTTGATTGCCACATGTGGAGTTCCATGTGTGAAGCAGGGACATGCCACCTTGATTGCCACATGTGGAATTCAATGTGTGAAGCAGGGACATGCCACCTCGATTGCCACATGTGGAATTCAATGTGTGAAGCAGGGACATGCCACCTTGATTGCCACATGGAGACCAGCACAGAGCTCTGGTTCCCCAGCACCAAAAACCTCAGAAGTTTTAATACGAATTGCCAATAAATGTTTCCTGAGTGCCCACTGCACGTTAAACCAGACACTGCCTATACCTTGCGTACAGAAAGGGCTCAACCCCGCCATCCAGGTGTGGTGCTGTGTGTCTGCAATGCTACTACTAGGGAGGTAGAGGCATGCCAAAGTTAGCTTGGGCTTCACAGCAAGACCCTGTCTCAGAAAATGGGGTGTGGGTACTTTTCTTACAGATGGACACAGGAGACTGAACTGTGTCTAAACATTCATCGTAATTACTATAAGCAGCTAGTAGCCAGGTAGTGCTTGTTCTCTTGAGGCCTTCTTTAAAGAATTCCTCTCTGTCTCTCTGTCTCTGTCTCTCTCTGAGACAGACTCTTATGTAGCCAGATTGGCCTCAAATTTGTTAGTCAAAGATGAAACTGTGATCTTCCTGCCTCCACCTCCTGAGTGCTAGGGTTATAGGCGTGGACTAGCATGCCCTGTATATGAGGTGCTGGGAATCGAACTCAGGGTCTTGTACATGTGAGGCAAGCACTCTACCGACTGAGCCACATCTCTAGCCCTCAATACCTTTTTGACACCAAGCTATCTGTGGACAACTGGGAAGAGGCTGAAAGGCATTCCCTGCCAAGTGTAGCCTAGTGGATCAACACAAGTCTCCAGGCCAACGGATGAAGACAGTGGTCTGTATGGGAAACTGGCAGTGGCTAAGAGCTTGATGGGGACCAGGAACACAGAAGAGGGGTTCAGTGGGTGTAAGTGGCAAGGGGACCTATCTAAAGAACATGTGTTCGACGGGAGGCTGCTTTGCATGGCGGCAGGTGGGACACGTGAGATTTCTCTTATTCCCATCGCAGGGCATAGATGGGAGAGGAGGAGGAGGAGAGAAGGCCATGAACAGAGGGTGCCATGTAAAATGGGAACCCGGTAATCATTAGAAGATATTTTGGAAGTGGCCGGATAAAGGGTTTGCATGTAGAAATACATCTGCTATTTTTTTTTCTTGTGTTAATGTTCTCAGAAACATTTTTGAAATGAGAATTTTAATGATTTCTTTTCTCCATATCTTTTGATAAGGTCCTTTGTTTTTAGGTTAAATCCTCCTAAGAAAATTATTGTAATGCATTCTTGTTACTTTATTTGATTTTGAGACAGGGTGTCACGTAGCCCTGGCTGGCCTCAAACTTGCTCTGTAATCAAGGATGAACTTGAGCTTCTCATCTTCTGTTTTCTACCTCCCGAGTGCTGGGATCATAGGCCCATGCCACCACGCCTGGTTTTCTGCAGCGTCCGGGGTGGAGCCCAGGGATTCATGCATGCTAGTCAAGTACTCTACCTACGATGTACATCCCCAACCCTTTTAGTTACTTTACAATGGGCACTTGATAAAATAAACATTTCTCCTCCTCAAGGGGAGATATTTTCTTACCTGATGGGATCAGGTTTTCGGGGAGCCAATGTATTAGGACATAGCAAATAAACTGGAGATTTGGGGCTTGCTGTTTGATGTCTATTATCAAATTCCTCCAGTCTTTTAACTAATTCTCAGCAATGCTTCCCGTGTACTTAGCTCTCATCTGATCGAGGCCACCGTCATGCCACACTTGAATGTCTCCTGTGACTCCTTGGCTGTTCATGCTGCCGGTAACCTCTTTGCACCCAGCCTTCCAGAGTCAAAGACATCCCATCAGCCACACTAGCTTTGGAAGAACTAACTGTGTGATGCTAATGTGTTAGGACAATAGACAAAATAAGTTGAAGAAAAGTCTTAGATAAGATGATGGTAGAATTAACAGTTAAAAAAAGATAAACCTATATGCCTTGCAAAACAATGGGAGAGAGACTTCAGTAACGTGGCCAGACGCAAAATAGAGACAGACACAGAAGTAAGAGCCCCCGAACAACAGGGCTGGTCATTGAGAGAGTGTCTGATAATACACGTTTTATGCATTCCGCAAATGCTTGCAGGTCTGACATTTGCCAGGTGCTAAGACGACAGTAGGGACGCGGAGGGGAGCTAAGCAAGCAGGGTCCCTGCTCCAAAGACAGCAAACGAAGGACCCACATTCAGGCACGTACAGGGGAAGGGCCTCTCAGGAGCTGGGGTTCGGTATCTGGCAGTTTAGAATGAAAGGGAGGCTGCTCTGAGCCTCGGGAACAGCTCTGTGACTCCGGTACCTCGAACAGTCCGGGTCTGTTCCGGGAGCACAAAGGTACAGTGTGCCCACACAGCCGGTGGCAGGGTGTTTGCAGTGAGGATGGACAGGCAGCCTCGGGCCTGGGAAAGGGCAAGACAGATTGGATTTTGGAAAGGTCACGCTGGCCAAAACCATGCTGGGGTCATGCTGTGGTTTGGGGAATTTTTATGAATGGCTTCTTTTGCTTCCAGTGCGCAGCTTCTACCTGCCTGTTAGCGTCTATTACATTCTAGAGAAACCTCTGATTGGCCTGGCTGATAACCTTTACACTCAAGTCGCCCCCTCAGGAAGACGTGATCTTCTGGGTTATTCTGGTGGAGATCGGCACGGTCTGGTTCAATCTTCTGTCATGGCTGCCTTAAAATTCCTTGTATGCTTTGGAGAACAGCCCTTCATTTTTATTTTGCACAGGTCGAGCAGATGATGGGGTCACCTCGTACTCCAGGTTCATTGGTGGCCAGTCCTGGCTCAATGATCTCTCCAGTCCTCTCCTCTTTTCAAATTAAACCTATGGTGTGGTAAACAAAATGGAGATTCCCAAGGGAGTGGCTGGACTCGTGTGTGTGTGTGTGTGTGTGTGTGTGTGTGTGTGTGTGTGTGTGTGTGTGTAGCCTAGGGCAGACTGAGGAGAGAAGTTCTGCTAGGAGATCTCCAGGTTTAAGAATTGCAGAGTGAGCTTTCTAGTCTATTAATTTGATTAAAGGAGGCTTCTGTGTAGAAGAGTTGAAGAGTTTCTTGCAGGTCCTACCGCAAAGAAAACTGAAGAAGCTGTGAAGTTGTGCACTGTACAGTCTGCCTCACCTTGCTTGGCATGCTTGGTGGCCAGTAGGGGGCTCTCCACTCTTTTGGCATTTGCCAGGCTCTGTAAAAGTCCAAAGTAGAAGAAAATCTATACTGTCTTGTCTTAGAGGTCATATGGGCACTCCTGAGGCAAATGTCTGGGGTCACTCCCAAAGCTACTGGGGTTACTGAGCTGTTGGGGATGTGGTCATGCTGGGGCAATGTGGTCACGAGTTGGGCATCAGATAGCCAGATATAAAAGAAAAATACGAATGCCCAAAGGAAGAGCAGGCAGGAGAGAGAAAGAGACTGGTGAAGGTGGAGTTCTGTGGCTAATAACGTTAAAGGACATATGGAAGTATTTGCCGTTCTATCTGGTTTGAGTCTCAACTCTGTCCCTTCCTAGCTGAGGATTTCTGTATAGGAAGCTGATGATGCTTGCAAGGCTCTTGGCAAATGCCTTGTACAGAATTAAGGGCTTGGTGCTGGTTACCGGGGGTTGCCACAGACAGCAAAGTAGGTTGTGCACTGTACAACCCCAAGGCCTCAGCTCCTATAGATTAAACTATCAATAGTGCCCTAGAATTGCAGTGTGAGCACCCTGTCAACGGCTACTACAAATACAGTAATCCCACTCCTGGTCTTGGATTGAAGGGTCTCGTTTTCCTTAAAAAGGAAACAGTAGTGAAGTCAGCAGATCTTAACCTTGGCTACATGTTGGTATTATCGGGAAAGGTTTGAAATACACCCGAGTTCCCCTCAGGGGACTTCCAGTCAGAAGCCATTGGTTTAGGGGGACTTCTTAGTCTTTGAGAGTTTAAAAATTCCTGAGTGATTCTAATAGTCAGCCATCTTTGTAATGTAGAAGGAAGGAAGGAAGGTGTTCAAATCTCTCTACTCTAGCCTAGTGACTATCTGACCATGGTTGGCTTGGTCACTTGGAGGTTGGGTTGAGGGTATACTCCTAAGGTCTTTAATCCCAGGGAGCCCCTTCTGGAGAATCACCATGTTTGAAGATTGAGGAGCTGAAGATTGGGCATGAGACTCTGGGGACAGAAGGTGTCAGCTAAATGAATTTTATAGTGGGACTGACCTCTAGTGAGGGATGAGGCTCTAAGAGCAGAAGAAAGACTGGGAGCCTCTGGTTCTCCCTGCACTCTGCTGGTGACCCAAGAGGCCCTACAGTTCCTCTATGGAGACTCCACAGGGTCACTAGACTTCCAGGGTGCTGGGTGTACATGGATGGTATTGGAAAAGCAGCTTTGACACCAATGGAGCCCCATGTTGCCCAAGGTTATTTGTGTGTGTGTGTGTTGAGACAGGATTTCATGTATCTCAGGTTGGCTTCAAACTTGCTCTGTAGCCAAGGATGACCTTGAACTCATAATCTTCCTGCTTCTATCTTCTGAGTGCTAAGCTTATAGTCAAGGACCACTATGTCCCATTTGTGAGGTGCTAGGGATCAAACAAATTAACTATATACACCAAATGAACTATTCTCCTAGCTCTGCCTCAGGCCTTAATGTCCCTTCTGCCTGCCTTTCCTCCGCCCTCATTGTACCTGCTATGTCTCTGATGTATCAATTGTAACAAATGAAGCTTTAGCCAGTAAACCATAGTGGTTAAAGCAGAGGAGACGGACTGTGGTATGCAATCCTGGCTGTGTGATCTTGGGCAAATAGCTCACCCTCTCTGAACCTCTGACCAGTGAAGATTATGGCACCATCTACTCTAAGGTCATTGGAGGATGAGAGGATGTTGTGTACATGCATGAGGTAAACTGTGGTCCTCCGGTCCCAGGTGCTTTGGGGTGAGCATGGGACTTGGTCTGGATAACGCAGCTGTCCCAAAGACAACTCATTCTATAAATGAGGAAATCAAGGCCCAGTAGGGCAATATATTTGGTAGGCAGTTAGCAAAGCAGAGATCCAGGCGTGGCATGTTTCAGAGTCCACAGAGGAGGCCTACAGATCTTCCCGGAAGAGGAGGTTGAGCTCACTTGAGAGCTGAAAACATGGAGGTCAGAGAACCAGAGCTGAGCGGCCTGTGGGAAACACAGACGCTTCCTGGTCACTTGAAACCACAGGCCTGGCAGACGTCCCTCATGGCTTGTGGCCAGACTTTACCTCCTGAAACTCCGAACCTCCCTGCTTCAGCATGGGCAGGCTTAGAGAGGAGGCTTTGAGAAGCCCTGACCAGGGGAGGAGACGCTTTCAGAGCAGTGACAAGTTGGCCACTGCATGTCCTGTTCACCATTGCCCCCCAGTAGGTGGCATACTTTTGTGACTCTGTGGCCTGAGAACAAATCTGGTGTCACCTCCAGAGCCTGCTGCAGCCTCTGATTGGCAACCTGAAGCTCCATCAAGAGCTGCCTATCCATCCAGACATGGCGACTCCAGACATTCTTCTTCAACTCTTTGCCTCGGTTCCTTGGACCTTTGTAGGCATTAAGGAAGTGGGCTGGGTCTGAAGGTGGGGCATACAGAGTTCTTAGAAGCTGGGATACCTCTGAGCGGGAACCAACGTGTTCAGACCTCACATCCTGCTGCCATGTGGCTAGATGCCAGCTGTTCCACCTGGCAGCTGGATCAAGGAAAGACTGCAGTGGGCATTGCCACCCACTGAACTAAGAAAGCCACAAGGATCCAAAAGCCAATCTGAGACCTAGACTGCCTCAAAAATCACAAACCATGGAGGATCGTAGCAATTTCAAAGAATGACACGGGATCCTCTAGCTCCTGATTTCTCTAGTCCCAGACTGGCCTTGTGCCACATGGCACTAAATCCAAGCTCATCAGCAAGATGGACATCACTGTTAGCCATCCCAGGCTGAGTATAGTGCTGTGAACATTGAGCCCTGGATCCTATGGAATTCTCGACAAACTGAACACATGGCCATATCCTCATCCCTTTCTTAGGAACAAGTTACCAAGGTGCAGAGAGGTCATCTGACTTCCCTAGATCACACAGCCAGTGAAGAACGGAGCCAGAATCTGAGCTGAGCTCTGTCTGATACCCAAACCCTAGTCCTGTGTTCTGCCTATCACATGCGAAACCTGGGTTTTTGTTTATCTCTTGGTTATTAAGCAAATGAACCCCTCCTCACCAACCCTGCATATCTCTGATGTATAATAATTGATTCATGTGTTTAGAAGCAAAAGATCAGTGGGGATACACCTGGGTGTCTGTTTCATCCTTTATCTTTCCTCAATTCCAACATTGTATCCTTGTATCATTTCACCTCTATGAGGCAGAGTCGAGCTAGCTAAAGTCACAGGGCTCAGCTTCCCTGATAGCCAGCTCCCTTTCTCTCAAGTCTCCCTCCTTCCCTCCACCTCCTCCCAGAACACACTCAGCCTGACAGCAAGTGAACAGAGCAGAGACTTACTTCTCCAAGGGTCCTGGGAAGGGCAATCAGAGCAGTGTCCCTGGGCTGAAAAATCCTCGGCAGGTCTCAGACTGATCGAGTGCTCAGTAAAGCAGGTCCCAGATGAGTGAGGCAGCCGCCTCCAAAGGGCGGGTCCTAACACCCCCCGCACCCCCCCCCCAGGATGGGAGGCAGCTTTGCATTCCTATTTATTCTGATATCAATAAAAAGGAACTGTTGCTATAGAAACAGTTATTTCACTTGGTGCACAGCCATGTCCACAGCTTGGAACATCATGTCCAAGCCACCCCAATTGAGAGGCACAAATAAATACCTGTTTTGTCAGATTGAGGAGGAGTAAGAGTCATGCCAAGCTTTGTTCTGCACAAGGCGGTTCCTGGCTCCCTTGAAGGAATTTCCCGTTGCTATGGGAGGGGATTCCAGCATTTCTCAGTCCAAGGGCGAAACCAGGTTTTCTGCTGCTGCAAGGAATTCTTCAGAACACAGCTCTTGGGGTGCACGATGAGAAAGGAGTACACTGCATGGAGCTGCTTCTTGGTCATCCTGTAAGTGCCAATAGGCGCCTCTGTTGTGACATGATGTTGTCACTTACAACTGGGCCACAATGGACACAAACCTGTTTGTGGGCTGAAAACTTCTCACTCATAATTGACTTGATAGTTGGGACTTCACCAAAAAAACAGCAGGACTTGGCAGTTAAGGGCACCAGCAGACTGATCTGCACCCATCAGGCTCCTGGGGCGGTTCTGCTCCAGCATCGGCCCCTTCTGTATGCACCAATGTGAAGGGTAACAGGGTGCCTAGCCCATAACCTTGATGAGATGGCATTCACAAAATTATCCTGCAGACAGAGCTGGCTCTGTGTGCTACAATGGCAGGGCCCTGACATGCATGCTGTGTACCCTGAGTCACTGCTGGCTCAATGAGACCATGTGCGAACAACAGTCAAGGACACGTGCAGGACCCCAAGGCCAGCCTGAGCGTAGATCAGAGGTCGTCTTCTCATCTTTGAACCAGCTTCCGCTTGAGAACCGGGAAGTGTTCTAGCTTTTGGCATTAGCCCGTGCTTCCCAGTGAGGAAACCAGCACCAATTAAAATGGGCCTTTACCCCAGTTGACTTTCTCATGGAACCTTAGTTAATTGGAAAGCAGCAAGGCCCAAGACACACAGGAGCAGAAGCATTGCACATGCAGTTTGGGGTTCTCTTTGGCCATTTAATCTATTCATTTAGCCAACATACATACTGTCTTTCTGCCATGTTCCAAGTGGGAATAAATGTGAAGACAGATGGTATACCCTTGTCCTCAGGGAACTGACATTCAGTGTATGGGGGGCTAGCAACAGCTAAGGAAATACATAAGAAAACATCAACCTGTGATTCTTGAGAGCAGAAAGTGAGGCTGGGTCAGGGCAGTCCGACTGGGAGCTTGGGAAGGGTGGGCATGGTGAAGGCTGACTCACAAGGAGTCGGCCATTGCTCACATGGGAGCGCTTTCCCCGGAAGTGGGGACAGCTAGTGGAAAAGGCAGGTGTGGCTGCAGTGAGGGTGGAGGGAGATGGCGGACGGTGGCTGGAGAAGGGAGGTGGGAGGTGGATACACCAAGTGGACCACTTTCCAAGGTCACACATTTTAGGCATAAAACAATGTTCTGGAAAGAACATGTTGTCCTTTATGTTTTCTCTCCCGAGTATTGCTTTACTTGAAACACTTGGAATGGCAGCCTTCCCCAGCTCCCCACCCTGGCCCGGCTCCATGTTGCTAAACTCTCCCAGTAGCAGAGGACAACAAAAGTCTTATCAAGGGCTGAAGATGTAGCTCAGAAGGTAGAGTGTTTACCTATCATGAAGCCCCGGGGTTGATCCCTAGTACTACATAAAACTGGGTGCTGTAGCAGATCCCAGAACTGGAGAGGTGGAGGTGGGGAGACCAGAAGTTCAAGATCATCTCCAACTAGGTAGTTCAAGGCTAGCCTGGGCTACATGAAACCCTGTTTAAAAAGCAAAGCTAAAAGATTTGCCAAACCACTATTGCTGGCATCATGACTGCTGCCATGATTTCTTGTTCTGAAGAGGCAGAACTGGGCATTTCTGGGGTTTCGGTGATCCATCTGATCAAATCTTGGTGCTTTCTGACACCTGGGGATCTAAGAAGGTCTCTGGGCAGGGATTGGGGTTGGGAAAGTCTGACAGCATCTAATCATGCCTAGGAAAGACAGAAGCTCATCATGGAGTTCACTCCAGAGGACGTAGTTATGAGAGTGTCCGCAGCAGCCCTTGCCGCCATTCACTGGAGTGTCCTGGTAGTCAGTCTGAGGTCCCATGTAGATCAGTTCCACTCCTTTTGAGTATGGGAGAACAGAGGCCCTAAGCCAAGGATCCTGGCAGGAAATGATTAAGGGGGAGCTGCTGCCTCCTGCCTCACTTGGGGTACCCACAACACCTCCTAAGGATTTTCCACTCTTCTGGAAGGAAGGAATCTGAAATACCAAGGAGCTGGGGACCAGAATTCTCCCTCAATCCATGGTGGGCACACACCCCTGCCACACTCCCCTCCAGTCTCTTGGGAGTGTGTTCCTGGGAAACAGAGCAGTGTGAGAGGGCAGTGAAGACCCAGGGGAGGCAGCCAAGACCTGGGGAGTTTCCTGCTTTAGTGTGGACTGGGGCTGCAACTGGCAGAAAAATCCTCCACAAACGTTTTTCCTTTCATTTTAGCTCCCTTTTCTTCAGCCCAGAAGTACCCAGGCAATGTAGATTGGCCCAGAAACCGCAGAGAAGTTTCCATAGCAACTTGAAACTTCTTCCTTGACCTTGTATTCAGTCTCTATCTCCAAAGGAGTCACCCACTAAACACACTCTGTCCCTAGCCACCGCAAACATAGTCTACTGATAGGACTTGGAAAAAGATGTTTGCTGGCAGTGAAGCTTGTTATGGGACCCGCAGAGATTGAAAAACTGAAGAATTGCCTTTCTAAGTTTGAACTGGGAAGTATTTACCAGGGCAGGGACTTCAAGGGTGAATGCTGGAAAGGGGACAGGGCAGCAGGAACCAAGAGTCCTTTCTCAGGAAGCTGGCTCTCAACCCAGCTGCCATTGGTATGGTGATTTGGTCTCTAGGGACCCTGGGGTGCCACTGCCCCCATTTTAGCTTTATTAAGCCAGACAAACCAAGACACACACACTATTTCTCCTTTCCCTTCCTCCTCCTCCCCCTCCTCCTCCTCCTCCTCCTCCTCCTCCTCCTCCTCCTCCTCCTCCTCCTCCTCCTCCTCCTCCTCCTCCTTTTCCTCTTCTCCTCCCCATCCCTCCCCTCCCTGTGAAGAACAGACAGTAGCTTGGAAGCCTTGTAACCTTACAGAATTCCTGTGGCATGGTTGCTGGACTGGGGAGCAGAGGTAAGGGGAGAGCAGCACTCCCAGCTGAATTTGAATGTCAGATAAGCAGTGGGTTATTTTTTTTGGTATAAGTATATCCATTTTCTATTTGGAACTACTTGCAATAAAGCATTCTTTGTTTATCTGAGGTTCAAATTGCGCTGGGTACCTGGAGTTGTTTATGTAGTCCTCCTTAGCAGAGGTGTGGGTGGAGGTTTTGCTGCCCCCTGGTGGCCCACATCTGGGCAGACATCTGGGGAGGTTCCCTGCTACCCAGGCTGCAGAGAAACCTTCCTCCTCCCCACCAGGCCCCGCTCTGAGTCGCAGGTAGGGAGGGAGTAATACATGCCAGGTGTAGCTTTCAAGCATGACTGAGCATGAGTTACGTCACAGAAGCGGCCATTCTAGATAGGCCTATGACTATGGCCTTTGGTGTAAACCCAGGTACGAATCCTGGCTTGATACCTTATGTACCAGCATTAATGATTTGTATTCAAGTGAAAAAACTGGAACTAAAGTCAGCACAGTCTCAACAGTGTAAAACAAGCGTATAAGCTGAGGGTCTATTGGCAGTTGATAGATGCTTGGAGGAGAGTCAGTTTTCCTTACTAGTGTGATACTTGTTAGGTTGACCAGGCTCCCTCCAAGAGATAGACCCACATCCAAGAGCAGTTGAGGAGCAGAGATGAGACTCAATTAGCCTTAAAAAAAGACAGGTAATAGAGGACATGAAGTTGAGGGGAGTAAGGTGAGGATGGAGGGGGAGGAGATCTGAATATGATCAAAATATACCATATGAAATTCTTTTTAAAAAAATATTTTGTTATTTTTATTTTATGTGTATGTATTTGTCTGCATGTATGTAAGTGCACCAAATCTGTGCAGTGCTCATGGAGGCCAGAAGAGGGCATCAGATCTCCTGGAACTGGAATTATGGACCATTGTTAGCCACCATGTGGGTCCTTTGCACAGGCAGCCATTGCTCTCAAGTGCTGCTGAGCCACCTCTCCAGCCTCTGTATGAAATTCTTGAATCAATAAAAATAATTTTTTAAAGAACAAATGTACAGAGGATGGAGAGGAGAGGGCTCAGCAGTTAAGAGAACTGGCTGCTCTTGCAGAAGATCCTGATTTGGTTCCCAGTACCCATAAGGTGGTCAGAGTCTGTAACTCCAGTTCCAGGGGATTCAATGCCCTCTTCTGGCCTCTGTAGGCATTGCATGCATGGGTGTACCTAACACATGCAGGCAAAACACCCATACAGATAAACTACAAATAAAAATGTAAAAACCAACAAAACAAAACAAGTGTATACATAAACTACACATAGGCAAACCCAGGGGATATCCATCCCCAAGTTATCAGTTGCTACTTATGGCTAGTAAGATTATGGGTTAAGCTTTAACTTGATTCTCAGTTGCTCCAAATATTTATGAAAACATGCATTATTATTATTATTACTCTAGTAATAATAGACTGACCTGGAAGTAACCAAGTCACCTAGGCCAAATTTGAACTTAAATCAGTCTTCCTGTCTCTCCAGTGCCAGCACATCCAGCTCTTCTGCAAGATTTCTCTAGTAGTGTAATATTGCTTGGGCATGGTTGGGGTTGCCATCCACCAAAATGACTGCTACCTTGGGTTGCATGCTGCACTCTCCTGGGGACATCTAAAGAGTCCAAATGGATTCTCACTCCCAGTCTCACTTCCTGCTTCTCCTTGTGTTGTCAGCCAGGGGAGCAGTACCTGAAGTACATGACCAGAAGTTCAAATCTCAGCTTCACCCCTAACTAGCTGTGTTGCCTCAGACACACCATGTTGCTGTCTGAGCCCCAGTTGCTTCATTTTCCAACAGGGGTGGATACGACTTATGTACCAGGAGGAGGGGCATGCCTGGTATGTATCTATCTACACATCCTGTGTCTTGTATAGAACCAAGGGATAGTAGAGGCCAATAATGATGAGTGAATGATGCCCTAGAGAATGGAGCCTTAGGGTGACCCAAACCAGTTGTTATTATTATTAGCTTTCTCAGAAGATAGAGTGGCTTTGGAGAGGTGGACCTAGTTTGAAGATGCTTTCTACCTCACAGACTATGAACAGCTACTGCAGCTCTCTGGGCCCTGACAGCCGCATTCACTAAACAGAGAGGACAATTAGCAGGGTCTTGGCACAATTGTGAAGTCCAGTGAGGCAGCGTTCAACGCTTATAGTGAGTGCTCTGTCAGTAAGGCAGACAGCCCTTCAAGGAGGCCCCTAGGTCCTTCCTGACTTGTACCTATGTGTGGTACAGTTAGCTGACAAGCTTGTGACCCCCTGGAACTCTGACAAGTCTGCTGAGTGGATGGGTTGAAGTGAAAGTTGAAAAGTACAGCTTTGTGCAGAAGCTTGTAGCTAGAAGAAACCAAGGGTCTTCGGAGGATCCCGTCCCTCCCCCCGCCCCCCCCCCCGCCAGCTTTGCAAGAACCCGGTGCAGACACATGGACAGGAAGCTTCGCAGGTTAGAAATTTGACCGTGGAGTTCCTCTCTCTGTGCTGTTGGAGTTGAGCTCCCCCCTCCTCCGCACTCCCAGAAGGCGTTCTCGGTCCTGGGGACTCAAGGGAACCCTCCTTCCAATGTTCGCAACTAGTAAATGGGTGGCGGGGTCTCCGGGGAGCGGAGGGCGGTGACGCTCAGTTCTGGAGCTCAGAGCACTTTGTGGACCCGGGCTAGCAAGACAGCAAGACGCACGGGCTGAGGATCATCTGTCTAGCGGTCTGGCTCCGGGGTCGGGGGCCAGGAGTCTGCGGGGTCCGACTGACAACTGACTTGCGCTGAGGCTGGTTGTTTGCCTAGGCAGTAGCAGTTGACCCGGGAGTGCCTTGACAGAAGAAAACGCCCCGAACCCTTACCCGAGGGCATCTTCTCCCTTTTCCTACATTCCTAGGTTTTTCCAAATTATTCTTTATGCTGGCCATATATGAATTCATGTTTATCATTTTAATAAAAAAGCCCCTAAAGTGACCTGGATGAAAACGCGTGCTTTCCCACACATAAGCACGCGAAAAGTTTACAGATGAAAACACCGACGCCACCACCCTCAATTCAAACGGCCCACGTCTCCTTCCCAAGCCTGGCAAGCCCAAGTCCAGCGAACGGTTCCGAGCTGCCTGGACCGCGCTCTCCCCTCCCGCCAAGCTAACCCCCGGCGGAGCGCACTTGGGGACCGGCCCTTCCCCGGACTCTGCAGTGGGGGGACGTGGGTGTGAGCGAGCGGGCCAAGGTGTGCGCAGTTCTCACGCTCAGGAAGAGCGAGATGTAGCCAGGACGCAGGGCAGAGGGAGGACAGAGCCCAGAATGAGGGAGAGGCTGCGAGGCTTGGGAGAGATGCAGAGGGAGGGCCTGGCGCTGGGTGGCCCACGACGGCGGGGCCCCACTTACCAGACCTGAGCAGCATGGCCCGGTAGAGCCCGCTGGCCTCGGCGGGCGCCGCGGTCCACTCGCCCAGCTTCTGCGCCATGCCGCGTGTCCGGGCAGTGCCAATGCTGCCGGCGGAGTGCGGCGCCCGGGCAGCTGGGAAGAGCCCGCGGCCCCACCCGGCAGGGATCCGGTTACCGGGGGCGCGGCCTGGCGCAGACACGCTGCAGGACCCGGGGCACAGGCGACCCCCTCCCGGGCGGCAGGCAGGGCACGGCGGGCACCAGGTGCCAGGACGCTGTGCAGCACCACACGGAACACCGCGTGTCGCCTTCCACCGGGTGCCTGCCGGCTCCGCCCGGTTCCTCCTTGGCCTCTGGCCTCAGTGAATACTCCAAGCAGGTATGGGATTCCGGAGCGCCAAACCTGGGATGCGATCCCAGTCTCGCTAGTGAATAGCTACGTGAAGCTGGCAGAACCTCAGTGTCTTCATCGGAGAAATGGGGTTAGCCACAGTCTTTCGTTTACGGGTTGTTAGGGCGGACCCGATAGAGGTACATCTAAAGTGCTCAGGATAGGGCTGGCTCCGAGCAAACACTATGCACTGGTATTTTTAAAAAAAAATCTCATGGGTTGGCGATTGTATTTCAATTGGTTGATTGCTTGCGTAGCACGCCCTAGGTTCGATCCCTCGACCCCCACACTACACAAAACCCAGCGCACCTGGTGGTGCACACCTGTAATCCTAGCACTCAGAAGATAGAAAGAGATAAGAGGGTCAGGAGTTCACGGTCATCCTCAGCTACATAGTCAGTTTGAGGACAGCCTGGGGTACAAGAGACCATATCTCAAAATACGAACAAGCCAACGAACACTCCAAAGATTCAGGTGGCACTAACAGGTAGGACCCTTGCTGGGAGGGAGTGGGGTTTAAAGGGCAAGCTGGTGGGACTTCACAAGAACGGCTTTGGGGATCCCTTTAACATCCAGAGGAGACCACCAATTGAGAGAATCTCAAGGAGTTATCCATCTACTCTGCTCATTGCACTGCCACACTTCCAAAGCAACCACAGCAAACGAATGTTCATTTGAACAGATATGGCTGTTCATTTAAACTTCATAACCTCACAAAATTGATTTGTTAGCATTCTGGTTTTACAGAGGAGAGGAAACTGAAGCTCAGAGAGGCCAATCAACTTCTCTGAAGTCACACAGCTTGGAGCTGGGAGAGAAATTCAGGAAGTCTGACCGCAGACATTGGCCACTCTGCACCTCTGGATCTCCTTTATGGAGTCCACTCTCCACAGCAGCCTGTGAAGCTGGGTCTCTAGAGATTAAGTCACTGAGGCGGCTTGAACATGTTTGCACAGTTACTCTCAGCCCAGTTCTGGCTTCATGGAATGTGCTCCCCTGAAAACAGGAAGCCCACATGGGGGCTACCTAGGGCACTCTGGATGTTTGGAGGTTATGCCTGGGTGGCCCAAGAAATAGTGAGCTGGCTGATAGAGCTTTGGTCACACCGACCCAGTGCTCCCTGCTTCTGCATCTCTCGGGCCCTTGTGCCTCCTCCTCACTCATCTGCGGCCTGTAAGCTCTTTGGTTGGCCCTGGACCACTGCCAAGGTCCAGCTTTTGCTCTAACTCAGAAGTCCTGTGCCAGACACTCCCAGTCCCCAGGGGTCCATCTGACATACTTAGATATCCTGCAGGATTTCAAGGTGAATCTGACCTTCAGGATCCTCATGGATTGGTCAGGCTGATTGTGTCTGTCATCAGTAACATGCCCGCCAAGTTAGGCATGACTTGACTGCTCCCTATCCTTACTTCAGAGGAGGGAGCTATTGCCAGCTTACAGTTGATGTCATTGGGCCCATTTGAAGGCTCTCTGATTAAGCTGTGGTTATGTCCCCCCTTAGAGTTGAGGAACATAGGTGCAAGCAACTTGCCCAAGGTCACATCACTGTGAGTAATAGAGCTGGAGTCTGAATCCAAATGGCCCCAAACTTGCTACCACAGGGAAAACAAGCCAACAGTCCCAGAGAGGCAAAGGGTCGCTAAGGCATGTGCCATCGGGGAACCTGCATGAAGATGACTTTAGTTACATCCCCAGCCAACCTCAGGTGGGTCTGACTCACTTGATCCACTTAGTCTCTGATTCTCATTTTCACCCTGAGTTTGGCCTGAGGAGAGTGTTCTTTCTGTGAATGGGAAGACACGAGGGGATGAGGACTCTCCTGGGACGGTGATGAGGGATGAGATTTTCATAAAGTCCCTGAGTCGTGGGTTGGGAACATGACTCGGATGGTAAAGTGCTTGTTGTTTAAGCATGAGAACCTCAGTTTGGATCCTCAACACCCATGTAAAAGTTGGCGCAGTGGCACGCATCTGTAAGTCGAGCTCTGAAGAGGTGGAAACAGGAAGGATCCATGGGGCTTGCTGGCAGGACAATCTAGCTGAATCCGTGATCTCCAGGTTCAGTGAGATACCTTGTCTTAAGAAATGAGATGGAGGGGCCTGTGAGACAGCTCAGCAGGCAAAGGCACTTGCTGCCAGGACTGATAACCTGAGTTTAATCCCAGGGACTCAAGAGGTAGAAGGAGAGAATCAGTTCCTGAAAGTTGTCCTCTGCTTGTGCCCACAATTCTCTCTCTCTCTCTCTCTCTCTCTCTCTCTCTCTCTCTCTCTCTCTCTCACATGCACACACACACACATACATATATATATCAAAAAATTTGGTGGACATAGTGGCCCACTCCTTTAATCCCAGCACTCAGAATGTCTGAGATTGGGGCCAGCCAGGTCTACATAGCAAGTTCTAGGCCAGCTGGGGCTAGAGGGAGACTCTGTTTCAAAAAAACCCAAACAAACAAACAACAAAAACAAAACAAAACAAAAATAAATAAGGTGAAGGGCAATAGAAGAAGACACCCAGTGTCAACCTCTGGCCCCTGCATGTACATGTCATGAACATGTATACATACACATACACACACACATACACACATGCACACGCACACACACACACACACACACACACACACACAAGGTACTTGAGTCTTTTGGCCACAGAGAGGACTGGTCAGAATGTAAAACTTCCCTAAGGAAAACACTATAATTTTTTGAGTGTCTATATATTTTATGACTTAAGATGTATGTGCCTTTAAAGGTTTATTTTTGTTTATGTGTGTGCGTGTGTGTGTGTGTATGTACACATGTGTGTGGATGTCAGTGGAGGCCAGAAGACAGCTTCCCTGGAGTTGGAGTTACATGCTGTTGTAAGCCATCCTATGTGGATCCTAGGAACTGAACTCAGGTCCTCCACACGATCAGGAATCGATGATCTTAACCTCTGAGCCATCTTTGGAGAACCTACTTATGTTCCTTTAAAAAAATTAATGTACTAGTTTTCTTTTGCTGTGACAAAATACCTGAAACAAGCAATTTAAAGGCAGGAAGATTTATTTTGGTTCCGTTTCAGGGGGTGCAGTCACAGTCACTTGGCCCATCTCACTTAGTGGAATGTGAGGCCCGATGTGATCATGGAAAGCACATGGTAGACAGAGCAAAGCCTCTCACCTCACAGCACGAAGCAAAACGGATAGGCAGGCTAGGGACCAGATTTGGCACCCAAGGGCATGCCCCCAAGGGGCTGCTTCCTCCAACAGTTTCTACTTTCTGCTTCCCAACGTCATCAAATTAACATCTGTTAATGGATTAGTTAATTCATTGATGAAGTCAGAGTTCTCATGATCCATTCACCTCCCAAAGCCCTATCTCTGAACACTGTGGCACGGGGACCAAGCCTTTAACACATGAGCTTTTTTGGGGGGATGAGGGGAGACACATCATATTCAAAACAGAACAGTAGAGTTTATTTTATTTTATTTTTTGGAATCATTTTAGATTTAGAGGAAAGTTTAGAAGGCAAGACAGAGTTCCTTGTATCCCATACTCAAGAGTCCCTTGCCCTACATACATTGTAATGTATGTAGGGCAAGTGAGTTAGCTCAGCCGGTAAAGGCGCATGTGGCCAAGCCTGACGACCCGGGTTCAGTCCCTGGGACCCACGTGGTGGAAGCAGAGAACCAACTCCCACAAGTTGTCCTCTGACCTTAACATGCATGAACACACACACACACAAACAGAAATCACAAATAAAGGAGTGTAATAAAATGATACAGATGGGAATATGTATGCTATGATACATTTCTTACAATGAATGAACCAATTTGATGTATTTTAACTAGCTGAAGCTCATACTTGATTCAGATTTCCTTTGTTTTTAGTGAATGTCTCTTTCTATCCCAGAACTCCTCCAGGATATCACATGTCTATTGAGTTGTCAGGTTCCTCTAGGCTCCCCTGGGCTGTGACCTTCATAGTTTTGAAAGGTACTGAGACCCGTGTTCTCTTACCTTGCACTGGCGTAGTTACATAGACAGTGAGCTGGGGTCAGGACCAAGGGAGGCCAGCCTGCCTCCTGCCCAGGCATCGCCGGGATACACAGAAGGGGCTAGGGGCCTGACCTTTCCCTGAGAGGCTTCCGCTTTGAGCAGAGAAAGAAGGACCGGGTTTGGGGATTGGTCAGGCTGTTTATGCCTATATTCACAAAAGGATTAAGGGGACAAATAACCTATCCGTGGAAGGAAATTCTGGAACACAGAAAACAGATGCAAGCACAGCATTAGCATTTCAAAAGACTGCGTGACCAGAGGAGCTGCTCGGAGACTCAAGTTCAAAGAAAACCCTTGGAACTTCTGCCAACAATCACCCCTCCTCCCTGCGAAGTTGGCCCTTCAGTGAGTGGGCTTGGTGAACAGGCAAGCTCTCCACTCAACAGCCAGTGGTGAAGGCTAGGTGGCTGGGAAAGGCCGCCTGGATGTTTGCTGACGCAGTCCTGGTAACCGATAGTCTCCTCTGAGGATGTGCTGGCAATACACCCAGCTCTTATTCACTCAGGCCATTCAGGGCTGGTAGGTGTCTTAGTGAAAGTTGGTGCCCATGACTGACTGACACAGGCAGTGCTTTTGTCTCTTATGCAAAATATCCAAATATTGTTTTGCTCAATCTTGACTGAAGCCAAGACATTTGCATCCCTCCTGTCCTCCCCGAGGCCACTACCTGCCTCCTTTTCATGCCTTGATTGTTGAGAAGAATCTCTGGGAACTGGTGGCTCTTAACCTCAATGGTTGTGTCCCCAAAGGCCTCCCTTCTCAACTTTGCCCCAGTGCTTTCCCTGAGACCGATACCTCAATATGGCAATGTGAGAGTTATCCGACCCCGGTACACGTCCCCATAGTCGTTGCCCCAGAGCAAGTAACACTTAGGGAACGTTGCTTCATTTGCTTGTAAGTACTTAAAGAGGAAAATATGTAGTTCAGGCTGGCCTCAATCTTGTGAATCTCCTGCCTCTGCCTCTTCAGCATATCCTGCCTGCGTGAGCCACTACAATCAAAGATCAGCACACACCCCATAGAGCAGCTGAATTTTGGGTGCCCAGCTTGACTGGAGGTTTGGGATGCACTCACCTACCATTTCCAGGACTGAGATGTAGACCAGCCCCTTCCCAGGCAACCCACCTCCTGTTCCAGTTCTTCCCTCTGCACCAGTTTGAGGACTACACAGAAATGCATCCTAGGGGCTTAGGTGATAGAGTGCTTGCTTAGCATGCACAGTGCCCTGAGTTAGAGCTGCCCACAGCTGATGTAATGGCTGTGCTCTTAGTGCTCAGGAAGCAGAGGCAGGAAGATTAGGAGTTCAAAACCATCCTCAGCTGCAGAATGAGCTTGAGGCTAGCCTGGGCTACATGGGACCTGTCTCAAAAATTAAAAACAAAAAAATGGTAGAATTTTAGACTTTGCTCTTTGGGCTCTGACCTCTTTGACGCCAAGGTTTGAGAATCACCGTCTCTGGTTCACTCCTCTTTATTGCTAAATAGCTTTTTGGTTCATATGGTAACTATTTTGTGGGTTTTGGCCACCACTAAGAGAGTTGTTGTGAATTTCCTTCTATGAGTTGGTAGGTAAATCAGTGCCCAGAGCTCATTTTGGTTGTGCAGACACCTGGCCGGGGAGTTGCCTACTATGAGGCAGATGATGACTGTGTAGTGGAAGGGGACACGCTGAGGGCAATGGTAGCCATTTATATACTGTGCTTTGATATGTTCACTCCACAGAGTTTTGTACGGGACTGTGCTCCAAGTCAGAAAGGCACCATCTTTCTGAGCTTAGCTGTGCCTGCTTGCCAGAGATCACCATAGCTGGGTGTATTGACCATGGCCACCTCCCATCCCTCCACTCCCTGTATAGGAGGAGAGGCAGGGAGGGTTATAGGATCCTCACCTGAGCGTCCGCCCACACCTCCCACACCTCAGGAAGGGCTAGAGTATGCAAGCTGGGGAGACTCAGGGAGGGACCTTCTATGTGGGGAAGCGATTGTCTGTGCTCGGGTGAAGACTTTCCCGTGTAGCCTTAGGGGGACCACCCACACTTGCCTTTAAGTAACCCTTTGCCCATTGCTCTTCAAGTAAGCCCAATAAACTCATTGATTTCCCAGAATGCATGTTGGTAGATGTACCTTGGTTTGTCACTCGGACCAGGGAGGGAGGGAGTGGACGCTGTCTGTATCTCCCTTAGGGAAGGAGTTTCAGCAGCACAGATTTTTTTTTTTTTTTTTAATTAAAAAAAATTTTATTTTCATGTTTATGTGTGTGTGTGTCTGTGTGTGTGTGTGTGTATGTGAGTATGGGTTTGTGCACAAGAGTGCAGTGGCTAAGAAGACCAGAAGCAGGTGTTGGATCCCCTGGAGCTGGAGCATGCTGGGCAGTGGACTGCAGTCCTCATTCTTAAGCACCGATCTATCTCTTCAGGCCCTGTCCACCACCCTAGTTTATTTGACCATCGAGGACACATCTGTGTATAATGCTTTGTACTGATGGGGAGAGGGAGACACATCTGTATACAATGCTTTGTACTGATGGGGAGAGGGAGACACATCTGTATACAATGCTTTGTACTGATGGGGAGAGGGAGACACATCTGTATACAATGCTTTGTACTGATGGGGAGAGGGAGACACATCTGTATACAATGCTTTGTACTGATGGGGAGAGGGAGACACATCTGTATACAATGCTTTGTACTGATGGGGAGAGGGAGACACATCTGTATACAATGCTTTGTACTGATGGGGAGAGGGAGACACATCTGTATACAATGCTTTGTACTGATGGGGAGAGGGAGACACATCTGTGTATAATGCTTTGTACTGATGGGGAGAGGGAGACACATCTGTATACAATGCTTTGTACTGATGGGGAGAGGGAGACACATCTGTATACAATGCTTTGTACTGATGGGGAGAGGGAGACACATCTGTATACAATGCTTTGTACTGATGGGGAGAGGGAGACACATCTGTATACAATGCTTTGTACTGATGGGGAGAGGGAGACACATCTGTATACAATGCTTTGTATTGATGGGGAGAGGGAGACACATCTGTGTACAATGCTTTGTACTGATGGGGAGAGGGAGACACATCTGTATACAATGCTTTGTACTGATGGGGAGAGGGAGACACATCTATGTATAATGCTTTGTACTGATGGGGAGAGGGAGACACATCTGTATACAATGCTTTGTACTGATGGGGAGAGGGAGACTGTCTTATTTCCTCTCCAGATGCTGGATAAAATACTCTTGACAAAAGTCACTTAAGGCAGGAAGGGTTTATTTTAGCTCCCGCTCCAGGAGACAGTCCATCATCGCAGGGACGCCACAGTGGCAGGACCTGAGGAAACCATCATATCCCACCCACGACCAGAGACAGAGCAGTACTGTGTGCAAGCTGACACTCAGCTCAGTTCCTTCTTTGCTCTACAGTCCTGGACCTGAACCCTGAAATGGTGCTGACAACTTTTAGGCTGGGTCTTTCCATATCAATTAACATAATCAAGAGAGTTTCCCCAGACACGCCCACAGGCCAACCTGATCTAGACAATCCTTCACTGAGAGGCTCTTCCCAGGTGATCCTACACTATGTCAAGTTGACAATTAGAACGAACTACCACAGGGACATCAGCAGAACTGTACCTCAGCTACACACAAATGGGTCTCAATTCTGAACTTTGAGGAGACGGTGTAAGACTTCAGGGTGCTTTTTCTCTTGAAACCTGGCGCTGTGCCTTTGGGTACGTTTATTTCCCTCGCTTCTCCCTCATTAGACTGTAAGAATTGTGGGAACAGGGTCTGTGACTTATGTAGGGATGTGTCTCCAGTACTTCATGTTGGTGCACAGTTGTATAGTAGACGAAGACAACGATAATCGTAACAAACATCTGTAGAGCTCCAGCCCAAACCTTTGAAATCAGGAGAAGTGAGGTTCCCGTTTCACCCCCAGGAAGGAAGCTGAGGGCTTGGACAGGGTGGGTTGTACAGTTAGTCAAGGAGAGCTTTGTGAGTGGATTCAAGGCAATCTGACTCAGGAATCAGAGAGAGAGAGAGAGAGAGAGAGAAAGAGAGAGGGACTACGTTCCATTTTAAAAATTCTTTTGTGGTGCTGGGGACTAAGTTCAGGGACCTTGCACATGCCAGGCAAGCACTCTACCACTGAGCCACACCCCAGCCCTTATTTTTACTTTCTATTTTGAGATAGGGTTTCATTAAGTTGACTAGGCTAGTCGTTAACTCACTTTGTACTCCAGGCTGACCTTGAACTTTTGATCATCCAACCTTAGCTACAGAAGAAGTTCGCGCGATAGGGCTGAGCTCCAGTCCTGTTCCACTGGTTTCTTCTTTCTTTACTTATTGTGTGTATATGCATGTATGATATGATGTATGTGCCGAGGGCATGTGTAAAGGTCAGAGGCCAGCTTTCTGTGGTTGGTTCTGGCCTTCTTGTTTTGAGGCAGGGTCTCTTAATCGTTTCTGTTACATGGTGTACTCGAGGCTAGCTGGCCTGTGATCTTCCAGGCGATGCTTCTGTCGCTGCCTCTCATTTCACTGCATGAGTGCTGGGATTGCAGATGCATCCTCATACATCTAGCTTTGAACTTGGGTTCTGTGGATTGAACTCAGGTTGTCCCGTGTGTGCAGTTGGTGTTTTTACCTGATGGGCCATCTCTCCGGTCCTTCCCCACTGCCTTGGTATTTTGAGACTCTCAGGTTGGCCTGGAGCTCACCATCCACCTGCCTCATCATTTTTCATGCTGGGATTATAAGGAATGCTGTACCAGGCCTGCCGTCCACCCCATTCTACAGAGGAGGAAACTGAGACTCGGGAAGATTAAGGAACTCTTTCCTATGGGGTCAGCTAAGCCAATTTTTCTACTAAGCTAACTTTAAAGGTTATTTTTAGCGCAGCGCTGGCTGTTGCCTCCCAAAGAACTCACCCCCTGAGACCACAGCCACTGTGTGTCAGGAGACCCACCCTGTGCCTTCTGCCTAAGCACCCTGCTTTCACTACACCGCCTTGTTTTGTGAGCTGACATCTGCGGTCTCTCTCCTCTGTTCCCAGGGTTGAGGAAATCAGATCCGATGATCCTTCCTCTAAAGGGCTGGCACTGTTGGAGCTGGCGCCAATCTGTGGGGCAGGTTCCCTCTCTGGAGTTCACTTAGATCTCGTTGCTGTTGATTTTGAAGCCCAAGTGCACAATGGAGGCCCTGTCTTCCATCAGAGGAAGGCTCCACAGCGCCTGCTCCTAAGGTCTTGTCCTTGCTTTTGGAGACAGATTCTCACTGTGTAGCTCACGATGGCTTGGAACTCAGTTCCTCAGGCCCTGGAGGCCTAGAAAATTGCCCTCTTGGATTCCAGACCCAGGTAATCTGCCTCAGCCAGGCGATTAAGAGCCATCCTTTCTCTCTACAACTGGGTTTTTTATTGTTTAAACCCAGGACCTCACTGTGTAGCACTGACAAGCTTGGAACTTATTATGTAGATAAAGCCGGCTTTGAACTTGCATAGATCTGCCTACCTCTACCTCCTGAGTGCTGGAATTAAAGGTGTGTGCCACCTTGCCTAGCTGTGTCATCACTTTTTGAGGCCACATATGTGTCTTGGTAATTTTTCTGCAGCTTACTTTTTTTGAAGGACTTGGGGAGGTTGAAACAGGATCTCACTGTATAGCCCAGGCTGGCCTCGGACTCACAATCCTCCTGCCTTAGCTTTCCGAGTGCTTGGATTACAGGAGCGCATCACCACATCTAGATTTGCAGGGTTTTTTTTTTTTTTCCTTACTGTGTAGCTCCAGCTGACCTGAGACTTGCTATGTAGACCATTCCATGTAGATCTTACAGTGATCTACCTGCCAGCCTCTGCCTCCCAAGTGCTGGGGCTAAAGGCATGCGCCACCAAGCATGGCTTAGTTTTAACTCTGCAATATATCACAGGGATATTTCTTTTTCTTTTCTTTTCTTTTTGCCTCCCTCTCTCCCTCCTTTCTTTCTGTGTGTGTTCATGTTCATTTTCATGTGTGAGACCAGAGGACAAGCTCCAGTGCCATCCACCTTGTTTTTTTTTAGGACGGGATCTCTCCCTCTCATTGACCTGGAGATCATTAATGGTTACCTTGGCCTGGCTCACCAATGAGCCCCAAGGATCCACCTGACTCTGCATTTCCACTTGTGTACCCGGTTTTCTGATATTAGTGCTGGGGCTGGAACTTGGGTTCTCATGCTTGGGTGCCAAACAGTGTACTAACTAGTCCATCCCCCCAGAGGATACTTCCATGTCAGTACATGCAGATCCATTCGCTCTCTTGACCTGCTACTGTGCGCAACGTAAAGTGATCCCTATACGTTTTTTTTAGGCAAGTCCCTTTCATTGGACAGCTAGATTGTTCCAAGTTTTTGCTGTCACAGATGATTGTGCTCCATGTATACTCCGGCTTGCCTCTCTGTCCACATCCTGATTTCTCTAGAGTAGACACAGTGAAATGGAAATGGTGGGCCAAGACATAAACACATCCAAAATTTCACAGATATCACCAAATCACCCTCCAGAATGATTGTAACACATGACATTTCCACCATTACTGGCTGCTGCTTCTTCATGAACACTGGGTTCTGTGAATCTGTCTACTGAGAATGCATCGGAGGTATTAGAAGTCAAGACAGTGGTTGCCTTTTCAGAGCACAAAAGTGGATGGGAAGGGACCAAGGGGGACCTATAGGGTGCTGGGGGTATTCTGGTTTTTGATCTGAGTTGTTCTCAGATTCTCAAAATTCATTAAGTGGTCTACTTATGAGAGGTAGCCTTTTTTTCTACAAATACGCTATTCTTCAATAAAAAGTTGAAGCCCTGTGCTCTCTCACAATCTAACAGATAGCAAAACAGCATTCGCTGAGTGTTTTGTTGGCAAGTTGAGTCTTCTCTTGTCTGTACTGGCTGGCTGGCTTCCTTCTCCTGGAGTACTTCGACTTCCGGGACTTTGACTGAGAGAAGAAATACCTTTCAGAAAGAGAAGAGGTGGGAGGGGCTGAGAGAATGGCTCAGCTGGTAAATATGGGAACTCGAGTTTGGAGCCTCAGCCCTCACATATAAAGCCAGATGTGGTAGCATGGGCCTGTAATACCAGAGCTGAGGAAGCAGAGGCTGGAGGATCTCTGGGGCTTGTTGACCAACTAGTTTAGCCAAATCAGCTCAGTCCAGGTTCAGTGACAGACACTGTCTCAAGAAAATGGGTGAAGCATTGAGGAAGCACCTGACACTCACCTGTAGTCTCCACATGCACAGTGTGAATGCACACTCATACACATGCGTAACACACACCCACACCCCCCAACACACACACACGGGAAATGTGTGTTGTGCACACACCTCTAATTCCAGTAGAGGGCAGGCTGAGGAGGAGGAGGATTGTCAGTCTGAGGTGAGTCTGGGATACATAGACACATCTCAGAAGGTGAGTCTGGGATACACAGACATATCTCAGAAGGGAGAGAGGGAAAGAGATAGGAAGGGAGAAAGGAGTGGAGAGAGGGACTTTGTAGGTCTTGAACATTCATCCCATGCTTTCTATCCCTCACAGCAACCTGGTGGGGGAAGTCCCTGTCACCCCAGTTTACAGACATGGAGGCTGGGACTTGGAGCAGTGAGGCTGCCTACCCATGATTGTCTGACCACGTGGTCTTATCTCCCCCTTTACCCGTGGGCTGACCATACACCAGGAACCTTGTAATGAATCTCTGCAAGAGGCCGGAGAGGTGGCTGATGTTGCAAATGAGAACACGGAGTCTCAGAAAAGCTAAAGGACTTGCTCTGATTGCCTGGTTAGCAGGTGATAAGATACAGGTTTGAGCCGTGTCTGCCTGGCTTTCTGGCTGTGATAAGGCAGCGTCAACCATGGAATGTTCTGTGATGGAGTGATTCGGACACTGTCTGTCTGTTCTGTTGAGATGTCAGCCATGGCCACAGGTGACTGTCTCTTGAAATGTGGCTTGTGCTGCAGAGGGACTGAAACTTTACTTTTCATTCATTTTAATTTAAATGGGTCATATTGGACCATGCAACTCTGGGGAGTTAAGATGGAGAAGAAGAAAAGCTGCAGGTATGAAGACAGATGGCAGAGCAGTCACCACATGAGACAGCATCTAGCCCACCATGAGGACCTACACCCCATGAGCCAGAGCCATGCTCTGAGGAGAAAGTCAGGATTTGAAAATCATCTGTAGACTTAGCAAGATTTCTAACCACAGACTCAGTTTCCTTGCATATAAAATGAGTCTCTAAATCGGACCAGCTTTAAGATTAAATGATAGAAGACAACAGCCGCCCTACAGCTCGCACCCGTGAGGCTATTTAATAATCACATCACTATCATTTCAGTTCTCTTTGATCATTGGCTCACTTTTGCATTTTCCAGTAAGTTTTCTCATGACAGACTGGCAAAGCACACTCGTGGTAACAGTTTCAACAATGCAAATATGTGAAAAGTACAACCTGAACATTTCCAGACTCTTTAATTTCATGTTCCCCCCGCAGGTGAATCCATTGCAAATAATTTCTAATGTTTTCTGCCCAGAATTGTCTCAGCTTTGGTAAGTGTATGGAATGATTTTGATGCACTTTTTGCAAAGTGTAAGCGAGATCCCATTGCACATGCTGTTCCAAGCAGGCTTTGTCACTGAGTGGTGTGCCACAGGCGTCGGTCCACACTTGGAATGCACTCACCTGTTTACAGTTTACACATTTGAAGGGAAAAGCCATTCATAACTTGTTTTGCAGAGCCTTACTGATGGTCATTCAGGCTTTTATTCCTTCCTTCCTTCATCTGGGTTCAGCTGTGACTCCAGAGAGGCTGCAAAGAGGGCGTTTAGACTCTGTTCTCTGGGTTGTATGGAGAGACTCACTTTACGTTTCTGCCCTTCTGTGTTCATTTCTTGCTACAGAGCTTGCTATCTCCTCTTCCTCTTCCTCTTCTCCCTCCTCCCTCCTCCTTCTCCCCCTCCCCCTCTTCCACTTCCTTCTCCTTGCACTGGGATGGGATGCTCTGCTATGCTACTCTCTCTCTTATCAACAACAAAAAACAGTCCATGACTTTATTAAACACCCAAGTCACATAAACACAGAAATGTCCTCAGCAGGAACTTATTGCTGAAATGCTGGCATTGATTTCCAGGCTGCTGTTTTCAAAGTGTATTGTGCTAGTCTCTGGGAACATCGTGTTAACTTTAGAAGGGCACAGGACAAGTCCATTTGTTTTTGTTGTTTACAAGGTTTTCTATTTGTTTTTTCATCTCTCTGGTCAATACCTTGAGCAATTCCTTTAATAGTCTGAAAACTCACTAAAAGCAGGTGTTCTGCAGGGTGATACCCCAAGATGTAAATTTAAGGGAACACTGCATTCAAGCCTTTGCACTAGGCTTGCACCTGGTAGCCCTCCAGTCACCTTGGCATGTGCCTGGGTCTGTGTTGGTTTATTTCTCTGTTGGGCAGGGTCATGTATGTGCTTATAACAAAAGCAGAACCTCTGCAGACTTTGGAGACAGACTTCCAGAGCCCATGCTGCCTTAGAGGCCTAGCGCAGAGGTCCCTGTCTGACTGTGGAAGGGAGAGGTTGGCCCGTTACTTGTTTTGGGTAAACATGAACCTGACACATGTATTTCTGGATATGGACCAGTGTATCTACCCAGAGAGGAATAGAAATTCAGTGGAATTCTTAGACCAATGGCTGGGAGGATTTTCAACTATGATAGATCTTGACCTGACTACAGGCTTATTTTAAACCTCTTAGGAACACTGGACTTGAAAGGAATGTTCTGGTAAGTTCTAAAAAGATTCCTCAAGTCATACTAATAATCACTCCTGGAATGTATTTGCTGGGTGGGTTTAGAATTTAGTAGAAAACAGATTTTTTTCTTTAAGCAGATCTGGTTTCTGTAGTCTCCAAAGGGTCAGTATGCGGATAGAGCCAGGGGAGGGACTCTTTGACAGGTACCTGGAGACCAAGGAATTAGATCCCTACTAATGTTAGCTCAGGTGTGCTTCAAGGCAGAGTGAAAACTCAGCCTGCCTAGGTGCCTGTCCAGCAGGAAGCAGAGTGTTGAGAACTTATGAAACAACACCCCAGGGAGCTATGAGCCTGTGGCTCTGGGCAGAGGAGGAAAGAGAGGAGACACCCAGAAAGGGCAGTTCTCCGCGGATGAAACCCCAAACATGCCACAAGTGAAAGAAGAGATGTTTGACCTCCTTAAAAACCAAAGAAAATACACGCTCTAGCAATAATAGAGCATTATCTCCCACTATCAAATGTAGTTATCCCCAGTGTTGGAGAGGGTGTGGAGAGGTTGACACACTGGTCTGCTCTTGCAGGGAGTTCTGAGTGTGTGGCTGTCCTGCTGGAAATGTGGTAAAGGTGTCACAAACCAGCATCCCAATACCTGTGCTGTTCCATTTCTAGGAATTTGGTTTAAGGAAAGGACTTGAGCATATGTACAAAGACACATGGTCAAAGATATGCACCAATCAGCCCTGTTCAAAATTAGATGGCGGCTGAGGAGATGGCTCAGTTGGCAAAGTGCTTACTGCAAAAGCATGAGGACTTGAGTTCAGATCCCCAGTACCCACATATTAATAAAAGCTGGGCATGCATCTGTCACCTCAGCTCTGGGTGGAGGTGGAGACAAGAACTTATTGGTCAGGCAGTGTAGAAAAATTTGTGAGCTCCAGGTTCAACGAGAGACCTTCTCTCAAAAGTAAGGAGGATAGTAACTAAGGAAGATATCTGATGTTAACCTCTAGCTTCCATACACATGTGTACACATGTGTTCATGCACCCACATGTGTACGTGCACACACATGAACATGTACACACACATACCCCCACCCCAAGAAGAGTGGCAGTAGGATTCTGAAAGAAGGATTATTTAAATGTACTCTGTGTGTCTATAAAATGTAACAATCTGGGCTAAAATTGATTGCATATATTATGACTTCTATAGTCATAATATATATTTGGCATTGCTTATATATTTATACATGTGTATGTATGGTGGATCAATTACATATGTTTGTGTGTGTGGATTATGTGTCTCCATATGGGCATTACATGAATTTATGTGAAAAATGTTTGCAAGGATATAATTCAAAATGTCCTCAGTGATTATACTTAGGAGGTAGTGGATTTCATTCATTTGTTAAGTTTTATAGTTCTCTGCATTTATTGAGGGCTTTTTTTGCACCAAACTTTTGATGCTTCTATAATCAGAAAAATAATTTGTTACTATTAACAAATATAAAGGAAGCTGGTATTCCCAGTATTAGTGAATCTAAGTGCAATGATTCTCATCAAGACAGTCCCCAGCTCCTGTGTACATTAGAACCCTCTCTGACCCAGGCCCATCTTTAACTGTGGTGATAATGGGCAGAGGATGATACCAGTGTCTAGTCACTGAGCTCCTACCATGCCCAGCCCAGGTATTGGCTTAGGTGTTTTCTTTTTAATGATTAAATCCTTTATTTTTTATTTACTTATTAAATTTTTTAAAATTTTATTTTATTAAAATTTTGATTACATTTATTCATTAAAATTTTTTTAAATTGAATTTTTGTGTCCTTAGGTGTATTCTTTTGCTAGGTTCTCCGTGCGGCCTGAAGAGGTGGGTGCTATCATGTCTTTAGATATCCCAGAAGTAACCTGGAATGGGAACTTTGGGAGCAGGTGGCTTACTGTGGGGTGGTTCTTATGGGATCAGGGCAAAGGAGCCAACTGGGGCAGGAAAAGAGGTTAAGTGAAGATGTTGGGTAATAAGAGTCTAGCCTCAGCCAAGCTCCTGGCTGTGGGGGGGGGGGGTCTGGAGATGACATGGGCCCGACCCTAGCACCTCTGGGTACAGCACATCCATTAGCCACGGGCTCCTTGCTCTGCGAAGTCTGCCAACAGCAGCATGGGTGGGTGTTCTGGCCTCACAAAGGATGTCTGAGTAGAGCACCCACTTCCTACAATTAGCACCCTCATTCTACAGATGCGAAACTGTGATTTAAAGAGATTGCGTAACTTACCCAAAGCCATTCAACCAGCAAGAACTGGGTTTTGGAGTTCAAGTCGGAAGCCATGCCATCACCTGAGGCTAGACTATCATTTCACTGAAGGGAGAGAGGTAGCAGGTATGGATGGAGACCTGAGTGTCCCTGCCCCACAGGCACCTTACACTTACTCTGCTTCTCACCAGGATCTCCATTGGTAAGTGGCTGCCAGAGGGCTTTTAAAGAAGGGAGCCACAGCAAGCCTTTGTGTTTCTGCAGAAGTCCCTGATGGTCATTCTGCTAGTGGAGCCAGTTGCTAGGAGACATATCTTAAGAAATATTCCTTTGGAAAATGAGCTTAGGTGCTGTCTCCAGCCTATCGCTGTTATACCCAGGAGAGGAACATCCCAACATGGGTTCCCCTCAGTGTGTTAGCCACAGATCCAATTCATGTTCCAGCGCAGCTCAGAGCTTATCTTGGGATGTGCTAGACAGACTTGGAATGCTAAGGAGAAAGAGTCCTTTGAAGTGATCTGCTTGCCTTCCTTCCTTACAAACAAGGAGGCACAGGGCCGAGGGAATCATACAGTGAGTGTGGCAGAGGTGTTCTGTCTCTCTCATCATTTTACATGGTGGCCTCCCATGGCCTTGCATAGCCATCAGGCGCTCAATATGGGAGGTCAGGACGTGTTCCTGTGTAAGTCCTGAATGTCAAAGCCATTGAGGGGAACCAATCATTATTTTGCTTATTTATTATTGGGCATCTATAATGTGTCAAACACTGGGCTACATCTTTAAGAGCTTCATATGACAACTCTGGACTCGGGGTCACTTTAGAATCAGTTTCCACTAGCTTTTTGTTCCTTTGATTAAAGATCGCATTATTCTGCTTCCTTGCATGTCTGGAAAAGTTGTGTACTGGATGTTTAGACTCTGGATTCAGTTATTTTCTTGAGAAAAGTGTTAAAATTTTGCCTTAGCAGGTAGCATAATTTCTAGATGATTCTTTTGGCTCCATGAAGCTGCTTTTCCATTTACCTGATGGGAAACAAGAGGGCTGATTTTTCTCTTTGTCAAGAAGGGGATCTGTGCAAAGCACAGGCTGTTTCCCAAATTCCTCAGACTTGGCCAACTCTTCACCAAACTTTCTCCTCTGAAAAATTTAAAGGATTTGGTCTTAGGCTTCAGTAGAGCAGGGTGGGAGGGGTCCTTGTACTGCTACGTGGTCCTTGTTCCTAAGGAGAAGCTTTCTTGGTGGCTCAGCTGGGTGTCTGTAATAAAGAGCTCCTTCATATCTTTTCAACTGCCTGACCTTGAGTATCTCAGTTTACCTTCCCTTTCCTAATAGTTTATCTCTGGAAAGTCTCAGAAGGTCTCATCTGTACACATATCCGTTGGCCTTGGGCAAGGCCTTGTTGGTCATGTGGACCCCCTATAGCTTCTTGGAACCACTTCTTTGCATGTTCATGTATGTAAATCAATATGTATGTATATGCATGTATGCAAATGTTCATGTGTATATGTGTCCATGTGTGTGAAGGAGTAGATGTAAGCCAGAGGACAACCTCTAGTGTCATTCCTCAGGCACCATCACTTATTTTTTATGAGACAGGCTCTCTCAGTGGCCTAGAGCTCACTGTGTAGGCTAGGCTGGCTGGCAGTGAGCCCCAAGGGTCCACAGTCTCTATCTTTTCAGGCATGGATTTACAATGGTACACCCCCATACCCAGAATGTTTTTACATGGGTTCTAGAGATTGAACTCGGGTCATTGTAGCTGCAACGTAAACAATTTACCAGCTGAGCCATCTCCTCAGCTCCAGCCCCTTTGTTTGTTTTCTGCCTCTCTCACCAGCTCCAGGGACTTACTTAGGTCATGTCACCTATCTGAGCCCTAGAAATGGGTGTCAGTTTGGAAGAAGTGGAACTAGTTGAAGCATGCAGAGTGCTCAACTAATGGCAGCAGCCAAGAGTCATCGTGATTTTCAGTTTTCATTATTTTAACCCATTTTCTATAAAGATCATGGATTACTGTAATAACCTGAAAAGTTACTTTGCTTAAAGAAATATCAGAGGGGCTGACTGGTCGGGGTCACATAGCTGATCAACAGTAGGGCCATGAAAGCCAGGGGCCTTCTGGCTGGAGCACATTCTAGAATGGCCTCTTTCTCATCCTTGAAATGTGCACAGCAATGGCAGCAGTGACAGTAGCCAGCACCAGCCCTTCCTCTAATCTCAGCCCACCAGGGACAGTAATTATCCCTGTTTTGCAGAGAGAGAGAGATGGGTTCAGAGAGGTTGAGTCAAGCTATCCAAAGGCTCAAACCTTGGCAAATGGCCAAACTAGACTTGTTTCCTACACTGTTAAGGAGCCACCTGGTTCCCAAGAACTGAACCTGGACTGGATTTTAACCTCAGGCTCCCCTGGAGGTGGCCTGGGGGATACCTGGGCTTTCTGGAATGGGGCAAAGGCAGGGAAATCAGCAGTGAAGCCTGGCCCAGATCCCATTACATCAGGCAAGATCATGTTCCCCCACTTCTGGCGCCGTGAGCAGGGCAGAAGAGTGGGCAGGCAGCCACTTCGCTGGTTATTCAAGTAGAAAATTACAGGTGCCCCAAATAGCCTGGGCATTCTTTTATTAATGAATAAGCAGTAAGTTGGTGGAGCTGGGGTGGGAGTGGTGTTGCCTGAACCACTTTCTGCTGGCTGCTTTCCCAAGGTCTGCAGGGACCCGTGGCTCTGAGGAGCTGGGGCAGCTAGCAAGATTGGTGTAAGCATTTTCAGGGCCTGGTCCCTGGGAAAGGGGAGGTAAGGCCTTATCCTGTAGGAGCATAAGGGTTCTTGCAGGAGTAGGAGGTAGACTTAAATTCACCCTTCCAGCTGTGTGGCCTTGGGCAAGTGGTTTAATTCTTCTGGGCATTCCTCTCATCTGTAAAACAAAATGAATCCTAAACTCACAGACAGCTTAATTTCCCCTGGCTGTGATATTAAGCTTTGCTCATTATAGACAATGTAGAGAAGGAGTTGGGGGAAGTGATACAGAAACAAGTATTCCATCCTGGCCCTTGGCCCTTCCTCGGCTAAGGAGGCACACACAGGGAAACGACTGGTCTAGCTCCAGTAACTTAACACTGATGTGTTTTCCAGTGGTCAGCATGTAATGTCTGCAGGTTAAACAGCCCTAGGCCTCGGGACAGCCTGGAGACAGGTGTACCCCCAACACCTCCCATAGCCTCCTTCTATTTCTCCAGCCCAGTCCCCCCGAAATCTCTCCCTATCACAGACTTCATTCAGAGCCACAGGGAGCATGGAAGGACATAAAGCTATCTTGAGAGCTCCTGGCATGGATGTGAGGCACACTGGGGTCTAGGACCTGCTGATGCGGCATCTGTGGCCTCCTTGTCCAGAAAGCTGACCTGGACACAGTGGTCTAGCTCTTCTCTGCACAGTGGTCTAGCTCGCCTCCGCTCCCCAGAGCGTCTTTGGGACTATTTTCTGACTGGTTAATGTATAAAAGGCTACCTGCAAGCTGTCAGCATGCGGGCAGCACGTAGGTCCTAGTGGGGCTGGAACACTGCGGCCATTCCCTTATTCCCTGCTGGTGCTCACACCCAAGGCTGCTATCCTTTGAAGCCTGACTGGAAATGAACCCAAGGAGGAAGAACTAAATCTCCCCCAGAGAGATACATGAGCAACACGGGTCATCGGCACTTCTGCCCACGCACAGAGTTAATCTCTGACCTCTATGTGTATTTCTCCTCCAATCACGTGTGTACACACAGACACACACACAGAGACACACACCTAAAGAGCAACTTCTGGCTGCACTGCTATCCGTCGTCATATTTGTTTTCCACTCTGGTTTTTACTTCCTTGTCTTCTGTGTGCTTTGAACAGGCAGTTGTTCTTTCACTAACTGGCTTTATATTTAGCTTGCTGCATCTCAGCTTTCTTTCCTGTATTCAGTTAAAGCTACAAGCTTCTTCTTAAGTACCAGCTCAGCTAAATCTTCTAGATTTCAACACATAAATTTTTATTGTCATTGAACCTGAAGATTTTCTTGGTAACTTTTTGGTCAGTTTTGAAGGGTTATTTTCCAAACATACTTTAATTGTTCTTGTTTATTTGTTTGTTATTAACTTTTAGCAGTGTAAACAAATGATTCTGAATCTTTGATATTGGAATTTGTTTTATAACATATGGTGTGGTCAACATTTGTAAATATGAGTTTTTGAAAAAAAAAAAACAAACCTTATAGGCTTCACAGTACATTTTAAAAATCAAGCTTACCACTAAAAAAAGAAAGAAAGATAGAACCTGATTGAGATATCCATCAGATTACAAAAATAAAACAGCTTGAAAAATGTGAAATGTGTATATCAGAGCTGGAGACAGGGCCCAGTGGTTAAGAGCACTGGCTGTTCTTGCAGAAGACTTGGATTCAAATCCCAGCACCTGTAACTCCAGTTCCAGGGGATCTGACACCCTCTTCTGTCCTCCAAGGGCACTGCACAACGTGGGTGCACTTATATACATGTAGGCATAACACTCATACACATACAAAATAAAAATAAAAATGAAAAAATGTGGACAAAGATGAGAAACCCTTTACTATGGGTGGGGTGATGTTTCCTGTAACCAGTTGGTTTTATGTGTGTGTGAGAAGGGACAGGTCCTTAGATGGCTAGATTCTCATCTGGGAGACTCCGAAGCATATACAAAGCTTATGGCATGTTTGTGAAATGGCTAATGTTCTGGGAACACCCACAGATCCATCGCCTGTGGCGTGAACATGAAACAATAAAGCACTTAAAGATGTGGTCCAGATCCATAGGGGCAGCATGGCTGAGCCTCAGGAATGTGGTGCTAAATGAAAAAAGCAAATTGTAGCCCACAGCAGCCACTGATCCCATTCATGTTAAGCTGGAAATGGGTTAGAATTCTAGGATTTCTGAACAACGTCTGGGAGAGGGTGACTGGCTAGGCCGGCAGGGAGCAGGTATCTTCCTAGGCCACAGTCAGCTGTTCACTTTAGGTGGTGATTAGGTCCATGCTTCGTTATACCTTATAGGTCTATCCATTTTCCAAATAGTCTTAGTGAAATGAAATAATTAAAAGTTTTCATGATTATAATAAAACATTGTTGACTTTACCCATCCAAAAGTCATCTTTGAGAAAGGGAACAGACTTGTAAGGACCAGAGTACCATATTTTCTTCTGGTGAGGATATCCTGGACTCAGTTATAGAAAGGATTGGAGTGGAGATTTGGTAGAAAGTTAACTGTCTTCCTAGAGGAAGGGCCGAGGAGCCCATTCCATCCCTGGCCTCAGTGAGTTACTCTGACAAGGCATCTAAAGGCTATTTGGCTCTGGCCCTCAGAGACTTGGCTGGGGACAAGCTCATATCAGGAGCTGTGATGATCAGGGCCACATGCCAGATTTGCTTCTTTCAGTGAAACAACCTCCTGAAGGTGTGAGCTCCCTGAAGAGCCGGCAGTTTCTTCTTTTTAACAAATATTTTATGTGTATGAGTGTATTACCTGCATGTATATAAGTCCACCTGTGTTGTGCAGAGTCCTCAGAGGTTAGAAGAGGGTGTTGGATCCCCTGGAACTGCAGTTAGGGATGGTTGTTAACCACCATGTGAGTTCTAGGAACCAAACCTGGGTCCTCTACAAGAGCAGCCAGTGCTCTTAACTGATGAGCCATCTCTCTAGACCCTCTCCTTGATCTTTTCATGGAACCTAAGTTTCAACTCAAGTCCCTAGCAAGTGGTCAAAACTTCATTTCTACCGTTCTGAGATCTTCCTTCTCCCGTGACCCAAGACTACTGAGGGTGAAGGGCTTGGGAGAAGGGGGCTCAGACAATAGGAAGGAACAGCTGGACCTCTGAAGCGCGGCCATGCTGGCATCCACCCATCGTCATGGAAACTAGTAGAGTTTGAATTTAATCTTTCTGGCAGTTTTCAATGAAGACTTAGCAGGAGCACGCCTTCTCCTAACGTCTGGGCAGTCAGCTTGTGCTCTTGGTCTCTGAGTAGACTGTGGCCACTGGATGCCTATGGGGGCTGGGTTGGGGCCTCCTCCATGCCCTAGGCTGGAGGCAGTGTCTAATTCAGAGCAGAGATCCAAGAAATATTTTCAGAATGAATGAGCGTCTCTGTCCATTCATTCATGTCTTCTGTCTGTCAGACATGTACTAGGCATTGTGTACCTAGGGTGAGTGATGAGCAAGCCAGAAGACAATTTTGGACAATGCAGGGTTGGTGACCATGATAGGGGACCTTCAGCTGGAGCTGCTACCAGAGTTTTTAGTGTCACATCTAGATCTTCACAGCCCTAGCAAACTGGGTTTGGGCACCTGTCCTCAACATAGTTAATAGTGAAAAATTGAGAAAGGAGATTTATTCAGTGTGACCCCCTTGGGAAGAGGAACGAAGAGACCCAGTGACTGTCTCTTCCCAGTCCGTCTTTGGGTCCTGATATAAGGTTGAGGTTTAAATAGAGGGCCAGAGGTAATGTCACTCAAGTCTGGGTGAAGATGTGGTCCTGCCCACAATCAGCCCATTGTTTTGGCTGTAGTCTTTCCTGCAAGGTAATCTGACTAGTCAGAACTGTGTGAAATCTTTCCCGGAGGCAAGTTCTTCTGCTCGTTGGCACCAGGCCTGTGCTTGTCCCTTTGGTTTTCAGACAACTGAAAAAATAGACCCCAGAGAGCTAGAAGTTTCCCAGGAATCTCATGCTAGGAGAAGGATGAAGCCTGAAGCCTGGAAACAGGGTCTTTGTAGATGCCATCAAGTTGCGATGGTGAATGGAAGATGACATCTTAGGGGTGGGTCCTGGTCTGATTGGTTTGTATGTCTCTGTGTGGTCTATGCTTGTGTTCATATGAATGTGTGCACAGTGCCTGTGGAGGCCAGAAGTTGAGGTCAGGTATCTTTAACACTTGTGACCTTCCTTTTTTGAGATAGGGTCCCTCTTGGAGCCTGAAGCTCATTGATTGGCTAGTCTGGCTGGCTACTGAGCTCCAGAGCTCTGCTGGGGTTATGAACACATGCCTCTCCCTTCCTTAGCTTTTTGGGAACTTGGGATCCAAATTCAGGTCCTCATACATGTGTGGCCAGCGCTTTACTGACTGAGCCATCTCTCCAGCCCCTGACTATTACCACTGTAAGAAGACCCAGACATACAGGGGTGATCCAACCTGAAGCTAGGGAAGATGGGATCAGAGACTGGACTGAGATGGGCATGAACTGGCTAAGGAGCTCTGCATTCTTGGCCACAGCAGAGCTACGAGAAGGGATGGGACAGATACCACTGTCTTTGTGGTAGCACACACTGCCAACACCTTAACTGAAGCTCTAGAACTGGAGAGAAAAGCATTCTGTTTTCAGCCAGCAAGCAGCAGGTTTTTTTTTTTTTTTAACCATAGTTCCAGGGAATTAATATGTTGCTACTCAGTCCCTGAGTGTGATCACAGGGTCATCATCAGACCATTGCAGAAGCCAGTTGCTTTAGGGTCTGTAGGACCCTTTACAAACATTTGCTACGTTATACACTCCCAAATGACCCAATACTCCCAAAAGCCCAGGTGGATAGAGAAAAATTCTTGCGTTATCGCTCAGAATGGCAGCCATGTTCTCATTTCTGCCCAATCCCTGCAGGTTCAGGTGGGTCATTACCTGGAGGGCACTCCAGGCCCCATCCTAAGGTTCCTCAGAAGCAAGATGTCACCATGGCCAAGTCAGGCTTATCCAACTTTGATGGGCAGCTGGTCTTCAGTTGGCTTAGATCTTAGATGACCAGAGAAAGTTCCAGGCCTTGCCCTTCTCTAGGCCCCAAGCACTGAGATCTGATTTCTCCTTGAACAAAGCCCCTCCATTGCGCAGTGTGGGAGACGCCCTGTTATCTGAGAGCAGCTCTGGGCCCAGCCAGGGAGAGGTGATTTGGTTGCAGCCTGCAGGAAAGCTAAGCTTTGATTTGGCATCCCCTGCTCCACGTCCCAGAGAGAAATTAGATGCTTCTGAACTTTAAGACCCCTGTTCAGCAAGCCCCCCAGGGTGCTGTTAACCCTCTTTGGCAAGGTAAAACTTGATTCTGACTCGGAAATGGCTTCAATCAGTGAGAATGTGGGCTGTGGGACCTGGTGTATTCTGGCTTAAGTCCTGGTCCTGGTGGTGTGATCTCAAGCAGCGAGTGGACTTGCGAACTTAATCCCACAGAGCCTGGGTTTTGGCTTTGCTGAAATATCATGTGGAGTGGATTTTGTAGAGGTCTAGTAGTTAGAAGACATTAGTGTGTGTGTGTGTGTATGTGTGTGCGTGCGTGCGTGCGCACGCGTACGTACGTAGGGTATGTGTGGAGGGCAGAGGTGAGCCTCCGGTTTTTCTTTTTTGAGACAGGGTCTCTGTCTTTCCTGGAGCTCACCAAATAAGCTAGGCTGCCAGGCCAGCAAGCCCCAGGGATCAGCCTGTCTCTGCCTCCCCAGCACTAGATTACAAGCACTCACCACCATATTCATGTTTTTGACATGGGTTCTGGGGAACAACTCTGCCCCTAGAAAGCAGTCTTATTTTTGTCTTCATGAAGTGCCTGTATTATGGCTGAGAAGGGTGAACTCCTGAGCCAGAGTGGAGGGCCAGGATGGCAGTGTACCTTCATGGAGACATTAGCCTTGGTGTTTGTGGGAGGAATCTGAGCCCCAGGCTGCTGACTGGGCTCACTGTGCGCCTGAGGCGGACTTGGTTCTCAAAGGAGACTGTTCTCACTCTTTCTTCTTCTCCCTTGCCTCCCTTTACCATTAAACCAGCATCTATCCATAGCTAGCATGCCCGCTTTGATGGGGAAGGAGCCTTGGAGCCCAGAGCGGGGAATCATCTTGCCTAGAGCCACTCAGGATCTCTGAGGTGAAGGTAAAGATATTTTCCATGTTAGCTGCTGGAGAGGATAGGATGAAGAGGAGGCAGATGAAGAAAGGAAAATAACCAAGATAAGTTATTTCTTCCACGGAGGAAATGAGATCTGTCCATGGCCCAAGGTTGGTCCTTTCTGCCCTTTTCCTCTATGGAGCTGATAAAATCTTGGGGGGAGAAAAGAGTCTTAGGTGGGAACTCACTCACGACACTGGTCTAGGCTCGGGAATCTGATACATTTACCTTTCATCTCTGCATTTTTCTATGTCTTTCTCAGTTCTACTTTAAATAATAGACCAAAAGGAAAGAGAGAAAGGGTTGTAGATATAGTTCAGTTGGTAGAGTGCATGCCTAGTGCTGATGTAAACAGTACAGCTCTCAACCCACAGGGAATAAGATATGGTTTATTCTGGAGCCAAATGTGAGTGACCTTGGCCTGGGAACGAAGATTCAGGATGCCCCAAAGACCATGTTCCAGTGTGATAATAGTTTTATGAGGTTTTTATGATAACAGAAGAAAGAAAGACATAAATCAAGGTATTTTTTTTTTCCCAGATACAGTGGGAGAAACATGAGGTGGGCGGGTAGCAACAGAGCGGGGACGGCTCTGTGTCCGACCTCTGATGAGATCTGTTGGCATTCTTATGGTCTCTGGGTTGGTGAAAGCTAGAGGTCTGCTTGTACATTCCAAAAAGGATTTCACCCAACAGTCACAGGACAGACAGCAAGTCACATGCAAGGGAGGTGATGAATCACAGGTGGGCTATTAGCAGGGATAATGATAGCCCAAGATAATTTGTGTCTGGAGCTGCAACATTCTAGCTCTCTACAATCACAGAAGTTCTAATCAGTCAATCAGCCTTGTCGAATAGTTAACACAGGAGCACTTTTTTTTTTTTCCCTAAGACTCTCAGTTCACAAGAGTATTCATGAAGCCCTGGGTTGGATCCCCAGTACTGCATAAACTGGGTATGGTGGCTTAATGTCTGTAATCTCAACTCTGGGGGAGGTGGAGGCAGGGAGATCAGTTCAAGGTTACTGAGTTTGAGACCTGCCTGGGATAACATGAGGTTCTTTCTTTTTAAAAATAAATTATTATTTTTATTTTACGTATATGAATGTACTGCCTGCATGTGTGTAAGTGCACCTGTGTTGTGCAATGCCAGTAGAGGTCAGAAGAGGGTGTTGGATTCCCCTGGAACTGGAGTTACTTGTTAGCTACCATGTGGGTACTGGGAATCGAACCCAGGTCTTCTGCAAGAGCAGGCAGTGCTCTTTACCCCTGAGCCATCTCTCCAGCCCCTTGAGACCCTTTCTTAAAAACAAAAGATCTCTGTGGTCAAAGGCAGACACAGTACTATGATATGAGGAAGGACAGGGGATAGGCAGTCAAGGTGCCCACGACAGCCCACTGCAGAGCCTGGGAGAAAGAGTCCCCTGTGAGTCACTTAAGGGGGAGCTGAAACCCTAGGAGTTCTGGATCCCGGGACAGGTTGTAGCATCTCATACGCCAGGCCTGGGAGGATGCTGTTCCTGCCTGGAGACCATTTCTTCCCTTTCCTGGTCAGCCTTCACTACCAGGGCCTCTGACCTGCTCCTCCTGGGCCGTTACAATGTTTTGTTTCCTGTGTTGCCCTCCTAGAGCTCCCAGTACCGACCCTGACCTCTGGGTTGACTTTTCTGCTGCTGGGCAGTTCTCACTGGCCTGTCTCCAGTGCTGGCACTCTCTGCTCAGTAGGTGTCCTGGCCTACTGTAACTCGACAGGACTTAGACTCATCTAGGAGACACGCCTCTGGCCATGTCTGCGGGGGATTCTGGAGACAGGGTTGAGTGAGGTGGGTAGACCCACCCTAACTCTAGGTGGAACCAAACTGGATTCAGAAGGAGAAATGGGGCTGAGCATCAGTATTTCTCTCTCTGCCTCCCCATTGCAGATGCAATGTCACCATGACTTGCCCACCGATGAACTAACTGTACCGACAAACTGTGAGCTGACATAAATCCTTTCTTCCTCAAGTTGTCTTTGTCAGGTATTTTGTCACAGTAACTGATACAATGAGGAACATGAGGATTTGGGTCTAAGCCCAAGAGACACCGGAGGGGTGGGAGGAGGCATGGGAGAAATCGAGGGATCCAGTCTTCAGCCTGAGGTTCTGCAAGGAACCTTCATCAACTTAGCCTTCCACCTGCCCTTGAGCTCCTTTATGCAAACCGGCTGTCTTCCGTCCCTTCCCCTTCACTCTACTGGGCATCTGCTATGAACTAGGTGCTGGAGATACAGCGGCAAGCCATGAATCAGGCATAATCTCTCTTTTAAGATAAATTACAGCGCTAAAGATGCAGTTACAAGTGTGGTCAGCACCGTAGAGACCAGAAAGATTTGGAACTGTGGCAGGGGAGAGGTCAGGAGAATGGTGGTGGCAGTTCAGATGCCCACGCCGGAGGGCCTCGCTCTGCACATGCAGCTCTGAGACGCAGGGCTGCTTCCCTCTTACAGAGGCCTCTCACCCTGTGCAGGTACTTGAGAACCACCCATAGAGGACTTCCGGGGAGAGGAGTCAGCTGAGGGCACATCTTTCTCCTTCAGTTGTTCCTCCCTCGCAAGCTCCGTCCGTCACATCCATAAGGACAGGCAGGAGAAGCTTTGGTCTCAGGAGAGGTCATTACAAGGTTATGCTTCATAGCACTGAGGAATTGCAAAGCAGCGTTCTTTCCTTGGCAACTGAAGGCAGAACTGGGGCACAAACATCCGTTAGCAGATGGCAGCTGGATTTCCACCAGCAGTAGCCCATCATCTAGATGCTTTTGTGCAGTGCCCAACCTATACATCTGTTTGAGGCAGCCCAGGATGTTCAGTTTCTGAACCCAGCCTGAGGAAGGCCAGGGTTAGGGGACAATGAAAGCCCCATTGGGAAGCCTAAGAAAATGGCTCAGTTTTCCTGCTCCTGAGGTCACTGGCTGCCTTCAAATGCCTCTTTCAGCTACTGCCAGAAGCTACCCCCCCATCCCCAGGCTCCCTGGAGAGGAAATTTCAGCTCCAACTGTTTTGAAGAATTTCTGCCCAGGCCAGGCCATTCTGAAGGTAGGGTTCATGCTGTGGGGAGGGTTCATACTGAAGAGGGCGAAAATATGTTTACCAGTGTGCCCAGGCCAGGGACAAAAACATCTAGAGACTGTCAGATCCAGAGACTGAACAGATGGAGTAGCAGAGGCCAAGTCCAAAGTCTGGGTGGCCACACTCAACCCCCAGCCTGGGGAGTATGACCTTCCATGCATGGATGATGCCTCAAATTGGCCTTCTTTTTGGGTACCTGCCTTGTGCAGTTGCACAGACTCTGAGCTCTGCGCAGAAGGGCGGGTGTCCGGTTGACTGCTCCTCTGCTGTCTGAGATTCTTGTAATTTTTCAGCAATTTTTATATGTGTGGTTTGCATGGGGTCTTACTAAGAGCAAAGTGCCCTGACCTTCCTTGGACTCCAGTGGAAAGATCCAGAAAGGTGCCCACTCCCTGCTGGAGTATAATTTGAGTTTGTCATCTTTATGAGGGTGGGGAAGAACATTGGTGTGACTTGGCTTCTTCAGTTCCTGGATGGGGAAATGGGATCCAAAGGGGAGGGGTACTTCCAAGCTACTTGAAGCATTTTCTCTTTTAATTCTCACAATGATATTCCAAAGGAGGTACTATCTTATCTTTACTTTATGCATGAGGAAACTGAGGCTTGGATGTTGGCCAGTCTGAGAGTCTCTGTGTGTCTCCATGTCCCTTTCTTTCCAAGAAACCTCAACTCTGAAGCTCTCGTCTATTTACTCTTGTGCACTATGGACAGGTTGTTGAGGGAGAACTTAAAGTGGGAAAACAATGGCCTGGTCCACCTGAGCCACTGCTCCCTGGCAGACCTGATCCAGTCATTTCTTAGTGATGGCCTCAGTGTTCTGATCTATGAAATAGGAATAAAGACAGGGCTCCTTTGTGGATGCTGGTGAAGTTTACTTGAGGAAAAGGAGATGGAGTGTGAGGCTCGTGTCAGGCAGGGTGGAGTCTCAGGAGCCTCAGGACCAATGCCCAGACAAGTGACATTCCTAGCAGGCATGAAGGTACAGGTTCCATCTGTGAAGTGGGCACAGAGACTCTGCCTGGGTGGGGTGCAGGAGAGGAAAGCATAGACCCAAAGCTGAAGGGCTCCGTGCTTGGTAGCTGATATCTTTCTTCCTTCTCTTCTTCCTCTTTCTGGTTTTATCTTGTACCTTGTGATGGAATGTAAGCAACTCAAGTACACATGGCCCCAGTCTGACAAGAGTGGGCAGATTGCCTCAGAGAGGTGCTGATGTGGCTAAACATTGGGATGGAACACAGTCAGGTGACTAGAGAGTTTTGGGGTGCTGTCTCCTCAATCCTCATGGGCTCTGGACAAATGCCTTCTCTGTCCTTAGTCTTCCACTGTGGGCCTGGACATCCTCATGGAGTCTGGCTGCGGCCTCCCAATAGTACCGAGGAGCTAGTAGGGTGCTTGACCGTGGTTCACCTCAGAGGTACTATCTGAGGTGATAGGCAGAGTGGGGTGAGAGGTTGGTGTGGAGGCTTTCTACTTGAGGACCTCACAGACTCACAGACCGCTGAGCCAGGTGTTAGAGAGTAGGAACCTTCTGCTGGACTGGTCCTGAATGCCAGACAGGTCTACCTGTCACAAATGGGGTGACTTGTTTGAGAGCCAGCAGGGGCCAGCTGTGCCTCCTGGGCTCTGTCAGAAAAGAAGCACTTCCTTTCAGGCCATCCATCATATGTAGCCATCTATCCCATCTTTTTGTTCATGTTTTGGTTTTAGTTGAGGAAACATTGATGTAACGAAGAATGAGTGGACAGTTATTATCAGGGTGAGGAGCAGGCCTCTTGGGGGCCATGGAAAGCCAGGGTAGTGCTGAGTCTGTAGAGATGTTCCAACCTGCAGGATTGCTCTGTGGACTGGGTATGGGCTGCCTCCTCCCAGTGGAAGTTCTGTTGGAAGTCTCAGGGACAGCTGTCCATCATCCATTTCCTGGGCACCTCACCCACCCTCCTGTGGGAAGCAAAAATAATTTCCCATTTAACTGATGAGGAAACTCAGGCTCAGAGCTCTTAGACAAGTTGGTCTGCTGGGTGACAGATGGGGTTCGAATGCTGTTGCTCAGTGGAGCTCATGGAGGGAGGTCAGATCTGCAGGTTTCAACCCGACCACTTACCAGCTGCAGGATCTGGTTTGCCCTTTAACGGGTGGAGTTAGGAGTCACAGCCTGGGGTGCTGGATGTGTGCTGGACATCCGTTGAAAGCTTGTGGACTTGTGTTCTGTTCTCAGGATGGAAAAATGAGTGCCCACACCCTGTTAGGCTTTGTGAACCTTTAGTTGGTGTCTGTGGTCCATGGAACCATCATTGTTCAATGACTTTTGATCTTGCTGCATAATTCAAGGGCTTAAAATACAGCTCCCTTTCAGGATCTTAAGGTCATATCCACATCTGTAATGTCAAGACATACTAAAAATGTCTTATTTCAATCCTTTTAGAAACCCTGGCCATGGCCAGAGGACTGGCTTTGTCCCCAGTCCCAGGGGAGTGCATAGCTTACCTGAGATGAACAGAAGCAACAGTTTCCGTTTTCATGTCTGGTCCACAGCCCTTCCTTTCACTCCCCGTAACTCTTCTGTACCTTTCCATTCTGTCTTCCCACACTATGGTTGGCGAGTTCTCCATCTCTCCCAGGTGGGTACCATGAGGAAATGTTTAGCATGCCCCTCCCCCATGGAGTAACAGCCCATACCCAGGGAGACTGGCCTAGGTTCAAGGGTGGATTCTGGTTGTCTTAACCAGTCACCTAATGCCATCTGTACCCTTTGCTGAGACTCCAGGCTAGCCCATGCCGTTGGCATTCCTCAGAGAACAAAAGTGGCTTCATCTTCAGGCCTGGCACCCACAGTGACATGATTTTCCTTGTAGCTGAAGGACACTGGCTTGAGATCTCAATTCTTGCCTCTGTGCCTGAGTTTCCTCATCCTTTTCGGAGTCAGCCACCACAGTTACTGGAGGTTCTGAGTCCGCTCTTTATTAGACCCATCTGGGTGGTAGGCCTCCTGTGGGGTTGGATTCAACCCCTTTAAACAGACACGGAGCCGAGGGCCAAAGGATTCAGGTTCTTGACACTATAGGTAGGTGGTGGCTGTGACCTGGCAGCCTGATTACCCTGCTGGGACTAAGCGCTGTGTCCACATGGGTCTGAGCAGTGAGCATGCGCAGCATCCCATGACAGCTTGTGTATAAGTGCAGATCCACTACCCCCTAGACTCTGATCCTGGAAGCCTGGGGCTCCTAGAATGTGATAGTAAAGTAGGCTCCCTCTATATTCTGAACCCCACAATACTGATGCCAGGAGCTCACAGGCTGAGGCGTCAACAGACTACAGCTCAGAGCCCAGCCTTGGAGGGTGATGTATAATGATACAGTCCTAACAACAACAAAGCTTACACACAGCCTCCACATATAGATACTGCTCTAAATACTTTACATATTTCAATTAGCTTAATTCTTACAGTGAGCTTCTTAGGTAGTGATTGTTATGTTATTTTACACAGGAGGAAATGAGGTACAGAACACTTTAGTGAGTTGCCCACAGCCTGCATCTGGTGACAGCTGGTTAGACAGCCTATAATTACCACTATGTTTTGTCTTCTTCCTGCATCTACCCAGCTGTGCTGGACCCTCCTCTGGGGGCACTGGGATAGGGTCCAGGGAGCCTGTATTTAAGAAAACCAAGTTAAATGTGCTTAAGACCAAGGAGCCTGAGAACCTAGGTCCCCTGGATCATGACAGAAATGGGGAGATCAGACACAGGTTTGCCTTAAACTCCAGCCAACTTTCCAGAGCAAATCCTGGCTGTGAGCTAGGGGAAGGGGGCTTGAGAGCACGCTGGCTGAGGCTCCTGAATATGGCTAGAGCCACCCTCCAGATGGCCCAGTCTCTCCACACACATGGAGGGTTCCAACAAGACACACAGCTCTCCTTCCTTCTTCCTCTGGACTTGCTCCCACAGTGTGAGGCACCTGGGTGGGCAGCAGAGCTGGATCAGGGTCCTTCCTGCTGGTGCTGATCTCAGGAGCTGGGAGGGAGCTCCCAGGGGACAGGCTTCCCTGTCTTCTCATGACTCATTCCAGCAGACACAAAGTCTGCTTTCAGAGCTGCTCCTAAGCCTGGAGAGCCTCAGTCAGGCTTAGGGTGATTGGCACTGGCAGAGGGGTTGCAAGTTTCTTGGCAGCCCTACAGGCCCTCTGGGGTCTCTGCAACTCCTCACCACTCAGTCCCTACCTCTTTCAGGAGGGGAAATCAAGGCAACTGAGAAAGCAGAGGAGAAACAGGTGGAGCAGAGTGGTTCCATACCACAGCTCAGGTGCAGCAGGTGACCTCTGGTTGACTGGGCCGCAAGACTTGGCCTCCTCTCCCGGCCAGGCGCTGCTTAATAGACAGTGGCACTTCCCAGGGCAGCCAGGATGCAGGGCTGGGGTGGACCTATGTGGGACATCAACACCAGGCTGGGCAGCCTCATTAATAGGCCATTCCTGTGGATACTTGGCCTAGCTCTTCTGGAGTGGAAACTCTGAGAACAGACTCCATCCTTCACCGGGGCACTGCCATGGGAAGGCTGGAGGGCAGTCGTCTGGGCTCAGGCCAGGAAAATGTACGGAGGCTAGATTCCAGGCCAGAGGCCAAGTTCTCAAAGTGCCCCCAATAGTCAGTCTCCTCTTCTTACCTCCTGCCGGCTTGTGACACCAGCATGGCGTGGAGATGGAGGCTGGAGTCACCTTGGAGTTGAATGCTAGCTCTGCACCTCATAGCTGTGTGGCCTTGGGAACATGACTGACTTTTCTAACCCTTGTTCCCTTCCTGATTCATTCACCTGCATGGGGCAGGAGGGGGTCGGGGGTGTCTAGATGAAGCCATCATTTTACTAAAGCATCTGTTGGATCATGTCACTTGCTTATAAATGTATGCTTTGAGCTGCAGCTGTAGCTCAGTTGGTTGAGTTCACGGAGCCCTGGGTTCGAGCTCCAGCAGTGCATAAAACTGATATGGTCGTACATGCCTATAATCCCAGCACTCTGGAAGTGGAGGCAGGAGGCTCAGGAGGTCAAGGTCATCCTGGGTTACGTAGTGAATTCAAGGCCCAGGGAGACAGAGATAGAGGAAGGCATCTCAACACCGACCTCTAACCTCCACATGTACATGTATGGGTTAGCACACACACACAGACACCGCAAATAGAAACACACAGAGACACACACAGATGTTCCCGGGGATTCAATACCTGCTTCTGGCTGCTGAGGGCATTGCATGCACATACGTGCAGGGAAAACACTCATACACATAAACATTAAAAAAAATTAGAAAAATAAAGTAAGTCAAAGTGAAGAGAAAAACACTCCACACAACCCCATCTCATAATTATCTACTACCTTGGCTCTGGGTGGAACTGGAGGAAAGCAGGTCTGCGTGCTCATTAAAAGTTCCCGCATCCGTATGGAGTCCTGCTGAAAAAGGACTTACCAGTTGCTTGGAAGCTTGTTCACTGAGCCTTGTGTAAGCTCTGAAGTCCAGCTCTGGGTCAGATGAAGAACCTAGTGAATGTCAGGACCACATGAGCAGGAGACTGGTGGCAGCCCGAGGGAGGTGGAGGACCAAGGAGCCAAGAGTCCCTGCTCCTCCTTGTCTTCTCTCACTGGGTGACCCTGCCACATCTCTTAGTATTTAAAAAATGGGACTAACCACCTGCTCCTTGGCCCCCAGGCTATAGGAGGAAGCCAAGATCACAGCGTGGGAGGGCTTTGAAAAGAGCTGCTCCAAACCCCTGCAGCCATTCCCACTCCACCTCTCCCAAAGCCACTAAGGTGGAGGCTCGGGATGTTGACCCTGAGGGTCTGTGAGGTATTCATATGTGTTCAAAGATGTTCAAGAAGAGCATGGAGGGAGGAGAGAGAAGAAAGTGATACTGTTTACCTCTGAGTGAGTTTAAGAAAACGGTTCAGTGAAGAGTCTGTTTCAAGTGGCGATGGAGGGAGGCTTGGATTCTGGTCCTTATTCGGACCGGACATCTGTGTGAGTTTGGACAGGTCACTTGACCTTTCTGAATCGTCTTTTCCTTCTATGTGAGTGGTTCCCATTCCATGGTGCCCTGAGAATGAAAGGCAGGATTAATGTGAAGCTCTGAACAGCAGTTCTGGGAAGCAGCCATCTCCACAGCAATGAGGTTCTGCTGTTACCATGCTGTTAATCAGAATATTAAATTCTCTGCCCTTTGATGAGTCTCAGATAGCTACTTCCCTCAGCATAGCCCCTTTCCCAAGAAAGGAGGCCAGGGTGCCTTGCCACCTTTCTTGTTCATTCTTATGCTGTCACCTGCTGGTGAGAATCAGAATTGCAGTTTCGGGAGAAATTGCTTCATGCTGTACATGGGTGGGCAGGAAACCAGAAAGCAGATTCAAACTCCAAATCCCAAGGCCACCATTAGTTTTCAGATTCTTGGAAGCTTTACAGCAATGAGCAAATCAATTCCAAGTCTTGTCCATTTTAACCTCCTGGCTCAGGCCAACACCTGTCTCTTACTATCACCTATCTCTTGATATCTTTGGCCTCCACACTGCCACACAGCATTGAGAAGTTTTAAAAACTGCCGATCTGATCATGTTGTTCCTTAGCTTAAAGCTTTGTGCCACTATTGTCTCAGGTCCAAGCCCTCTGCCTGTCTCAGAAGGCCTTTTGATGCTCAGTCTGTGTCAACGTGGTCTGGGCAGATATCCTCCCATCTGCTGGCTGACTGATCCCTAGACATCCTGGGGGCTCCTGCAGGTTCTGCCTGTACCTGATGCCTTCCCTGCCCCAGGACCAAACAAGGGTCCTGCATCTTTCTCAGGACCTGGATGCAGCCATAACACCTCTTCATCTATGTGAGGTCCTGCTCTGTTGATCAGTGGCCGGGTCTGTGTTCCAGTTCCTTAATGGTTCCAGAAGGCTGACAGGTGACTAGTGATGCTTGTAGACTGAGGAAGCTGATTTATGGGGATGTGGCCCCAACACTTGGTAGTCTTATCCTTGGACTGTTTTCTGCCTCAATCCTGAGCTGATCTGGCTATGCCTATTATAACTGTAACACCCTAAAAATGATACAGTCTCACAGAATCTGCCAAAACCCGCTCACCCCAGCCAGGCCCAGTGTCACTGCACCCAGTACCTATGCCTGGGAGCTTCAGAAGTCAAGCTGGTGGCTTATTTTCCACACTGTATCTGAGGATATGTTAGTGAGGTCTTGCTCCCTGTCAAGGAAGGGGAAATTGGAGAGTCATGAGCTATAGGGTTTGCTTTTGCTCTGCAGCATGGCACAGTATGTGCCCTTTTCCACAGAAGCCGTGTGGCAGCATCAGATGTGGCTCCTTACCTGCAGTTCCTTAGCCTGGGTACTGCCTCTTGGAGAAGTGACCCCTTAGTAATAGCAGTCCTGCAGATTGGTGGTCTCATATCTCAGCCCAGGCTCAGGATTAGACTCAGTCCCAGTCCCATCAGCCTGGCACACCCACAGCCCCTAGATACCGATACGACTTCCTGTGAGGATTCTTGTGAGGGTCATTCACTAAGGCCCGATCCCCAGGAATACCCCTAAGGGAGAAGAGGAACAGGACAGGACACTTTCAGGCAAAGTCTAACATCTGGCTGGATTCCGTCCAGCCAAGGACCCTGTCCAGGGTGAGGTAAAGCCCAGGACTTTGTGAAGGCGGTTATCTGAGAGAGAGGTAGCGCTGGCCATTCGTGATGGTTCCTACTGTCAAGTTGACAAGGATCTAGAATTATTTAGGAGACAAACCTCTGGGCATGTCTGTGAGGGGTTTCTAGATTGAGTTAACTACACTGGGAAAGCCCACAGTCCATATGGGCAGCAGCAGTGCCCGGGCTGGGGTCCACGACCGAATACAAAGGAGGAAGGGAGCCGGGCACCAGGGTTCAGCACTCTCTGCTTCCCAGGTACATGTTCTCAATCTCTAACGCACTCTGCAGTGTGCACAGCGACTTTTCTTACAGCAAGGTGGCCACTGTCTTCAGGGCTGGAGAGATGGCTCAGCAGTTGGGAGCACTGGCTGCTCTTGCAGAGGACCTGGGTTCGAATCCCAGCACCCATACAGCTGCTATCAGCTGTCCATGGCTCTAGTTCTAGGGGATCCAGCACCTTCTTCTGACTGCTGTGGGCATCACACGGCATGGGTGCACTTACGTACGTGCAGGCAATACACTCATACACATAAAATAAAAATAATTAATAAAATATTTCTTAAAAGAGCCTGTCTCTGGCCATGAACTCAGCTTTGAAATCTTTATTGGCTCCTTTTAAATTTCCAAGATCTCTTTGCTCATTGTAAATAAACATTCCAAGAGTATGAAGCTATTTCTGATGGTCGATTGTCATGTGCATTTCTGGCATGGATCTCTCAAGCATTACATTGATGTGGGTGTAGGTTGTTATTCGAGGCCCTCTTTATCTCCGTAGACGTCTTAGGGTAGTCTAGAACGGAGGGGTGTGGCTGAGTGGGTACCTTCCCCCTAGTTCCTCAGCACAGTCTGCTCAAAGTTTTCCCCACCGAGGCCTTGGTTTTGACCCCACTGCAACTGGAGCTTGTGTTCCAACCTACTTGCCCATGACACATTTGAAGCCCTCCCTGTGCCTGGGCTTAGAAGCAGGGTGCCCCTAACCACTTGGGATTCTTCACCATGAAACCTGGTCTTCTAGCACTTACTCCCAGGAGCCTCTACTAAGATTTGGCTCAGAGCCTGGGAACTGGGCCCTTCTCATAGCCCCTTGGCAGGTCTTCCCACTGTGCCCCTTGGCTCTTCCTTTTCTCCTTGGACCCCACTGATCTACTGGCAGTCAGCACTAATACTGGCAGCTCTTGGCCAAGGGCTCACTGTGAAGCCATGGATGGTCTCTCTTCCCTACGTGGGGAGGACAAGAAGCACCAAGCGATTCACATCACCCCAGTAGCAGCAGCCCTCATCAAATGGATGGCTGGTGTTGGTGTATAAATAGTCCAGCTCTCCTGCCCTGAAGGATCTCACCTCTCAGGTATGTATATGTTTCATACAGATTGTTAGGGTTCTGGGTGGGATCTTGTTCCGGTCCCCAGTAGTTGGGCTGACAACACACTCTTCATTGGCTGTCCTCCTCCCCCAATATGAGATCTACTCTTGAATCCTAATTTCAGGCTCGGCCCCAGGGGAGCCCAAAGCCAGACAGATGTTTCTCGACATCTGCTCGGTATTGTAGATACCTTCTCTGCCTCAGATCTCCTCTCAGATCTCTCTCCAGCCCTGGGTTTCCTCTGTGTCTTGTTCCCTGGGTCTCTCTATTTCTGTCCATCTTGGGGGTCAAGGATTCATTTGGGCCTCACCAAAATCCCAGGAAACCAAGCTATATCCAGCTGCCAGTAGTAAGCTGTGCCAGACCTGTCCAAACCCAGGCCTGAGCTGAGACTAGACCAGTGCAACCCCCAGGAGAAACAAGGCAACTCTATAGGTCAGAAAGTTCAATCAAAATCCCCAAAATTAGAATTTAATCTTGCTCAAGTATGGGTAGCCAGTCCTTTGGAGACAACAGTGGGTGGTCTTAGAGCACTCTTGTTCTCTCCACACACAGCTGGTTCATGGGCCTTGAGGCTGCACATCTCCGGGCTGGGCATCCTGGGGGCAGTGGGATGTTGTCATTTCCTCAGAGAGGAATAAGTCACAGTGTGCATCAAGGGACAAGAACAGTCAGGCCATTCCACATGGCTGCTCCCTCTTCTTCCTCCAGGGTCAGCTCCTGTCAGTCCAGTTTTAGCAACCCTGGACTCTGCTCCAAAGTCAGATGGGAATTTCTTCGGCCCCGTGGCCCAGGAAGGGACACAGTCACCTAAAATACCTTCCGGGGCACGCAACCCTCCAGCTCCAGCAGCTCTGGCCATCCTTCATATTTGTTTGTTTCTGGATTGTTCTTTAAGAACTAGAGAGAGAAGGGAGAGATTTCAGACAGTGCGGGTGGGGAGTTGTCTAGGACTCATGCAAGCATGTGTCAACTCAAATGGCTCACTTACATCAGCCACAGCCCTATTTTATAGACCGAAGTTCAGAGAAGGACCAAACTTGCCGGAGGTCTCAGAAATAGGACCAGAGCCTAGTTACTGCCATGATGCCCCATAAGGATATCAAGGTTTGGGAGGACTTGGGAGCTTTAGCCTTTCTTTAAAGTCTCCATTAACCTCCTATGAATCTGAAATCATAATAACGATAGTACTGAAAAGAAGGATCCTAGCCATTCTTGAGTGCTTGCTGTGTATGTGGCCCTATCTTAAGCTGCTTTACATATCGTATCCACACAACAGCTCTGGGAAGTACATACTGTTATGGTCCCATTCTACTGTGGGAGAAACTGAGGCACAGTTTCTGACCTGTCCTATCTGACAATTGCACAAGCATCCTCCCTGTCTTCTGACTCTCTTGGAGCCTGTTCTCTGCCATTGCCCAGGGAGGCCCTCCTGAGAGTGTAGAAGTTGGCATCTTGGAGATGATGGGCCAATCCGTGTGTGGTTCTGACATCTAAGCTTTCTAAGTCTCTGGTTTCTCATGTATGAGCTTAGATAATAGTTCTATCTGCTTCACTGTGATGTTTCATAATGTCCTGTGGGTAACTCTCTTGGCACATGTCTGAGCACAGCGAACAATTGCTTGTTGGATGCAGCCACTGTCTTGCCTAAACCTTCTATAGCTCCCTATTGCCTTCTGTCAGCATCTACTCTACTATGTCCTGTGTTGTCAGAATCATTAACCCTTAGCTCTCAACTTGGGGACTGGGTCATGCTGGGAAGGCCTGGTCAGTTCTGTCTCCTCTGAGTACTTCTCAGACACCATGTTGGGTATCTCCAAGACTCCTCTTCTCTGGGTCACTTCCAGGTCATGACCACAGAGCAGGGACTCTCCCCATTCTTCCACTAGGAAAGTGTCCTGGTGTCCCCTTCATCGTGCAAGTTTATTGTCTCCATAGGGACCTTCCAAGGGGCTCAGGGATCTCTTGGTTCAAATCTCTTCCCTTTACTGGTGAGGTCACAGGCCTGGCAAACAGGTACCTGTTAAGGTCATAGCTGGGACCAAAAGCTCAGCATCCTTCTCCCTGCCCTGGGCTCCCATCCCAAAGATGCACACTTTAGCTTTACATTTCTTTCTCTGTCCTCCACAACTCATTTTTGTGTCATCTTCTTGTCTCCATTTCTGTTCTCTCTTTTTGGGTACTTGTACACATGACCCACCTCTTGCAACATGGCCAAGCCGCCTTCCTGTTGGCCAGTTGGATGATCCCAAATTAGGGTGACTGACAGTGGGGTGGCCCTCCCTGCTGCTCTGTGTGGAGACTGACAATATAGCCCACAGGAATGACTGTCCTTCCACCCCATGCAGCTCCTAGTCTACCCAGCCCTCGATGGGACAAGGAGGCAGCCGGGAACCTACCTGCTCAAAGGGGCTTTTGTTTTTGAGGTCTTTGGCCCCTAAAAAGACCCAGCTGTCCCGGAAGCCCAGCTGCTTTGCGTAGGAACTCCCCAGGTTGGAGAAGAGCTTCCTGAGTTCTTCATTCATTCTGCAGAGGACCAGAAAGGATGGTTGGGGTGGGGCTGGGGCTGAAAGACACTGGTGGGGTAGGGCAAGGCTCTCGAAAACCTGCCCACCCTCCACCTGGATGTGCCCCACCGGCCCTGGGCAGCACACAAAGTTCAAGTAGGCAGGGGAGCTCTGCAAGGGGTCCAAGACTACTCTGAGATGGCCTTGGGTAGGGCTGGAGATGGTGTTAAATGGTCCTACTCTGTTTAAGGATGTTATACTGGTTCATCATAAAGAGTAACTGAAAACTACCACCTCGTCCTTGAGGTAAACATTGTAAAAACTTTAATACAGTCATGAGCTGTTTAATGATGGGATCCATTCTGAGAAGTCTATTGTTAGGTGATTTGGTGTGTGAACATCAAAAGTATATTTACTCAAGCCTAGGTGGTCAACATCACCAAAGGACCTACTTTGATGGCACCGTACAGTATGCAGTTCATCAGTGACCCAAACAAGCTATGTGACACTCGAATGAATATTTTTCCTCTTTTCATATGTATGTACATACATGTATATGCATGTTTGCATGTATGTGGGTACATATGTGTGTGGTATGCATGTATGTGTGTGTGTGTCTGTGTGGAGGCCCAAGGCTGATGTCAAGAATTTGCTTCAATCTTCTATTTTTTTTGGAGGCAGTGTCTCTCAGTCAAACCCAGAGCTATCTGATGGTCAGTCTGACTAGCAAGCTCCCTCTGGGATCCCCTGTCTTGACCATCTGAGGCTGGAATTACAGATGGGCCACACGCCCACCCAGCAGTGATGTGGTTCTGGGGATCTGAATTCTTATACAGCACATACTTTATCCACTGAGCTAGTCCCTCCAGCCCAGTGAGTTGTGTGTTTTGCCCTAGAAAGGTGAGTATTCTTCCAAGTCCTTAGCATTTTCTGCACTCTCTGTTGTGATGCAGTAAATATTCTTGTATGTGTATACAACGACGTTGAGTACATCATGTCAGGATTTCTATCACCAACCAACTGCAGTTGGATGGGGCTAGATTTCCAGCCTTCTACCGTTATAATGAAGGTCATGATACATCTCCCAGAGGGTGGAGTAGAAAAGCTGTGTGGAAAAGGTGTGGAAGTGTTAGGTGTGCATTGTCACATGGCCTGGCGGGCGGCGCTTCACACTTACTTGGTCCCTGGGTCATCATAGGAGGCCACCAGTACCAGAGTGCTACCTGGAATTTCTGCAAGGAATTTCACCAGGAGCTGGGGGTCTGGGGGAGGAAGAAGAACGGAGAAACGCCTGCTGGTCACCCTGTTCTTCTCTACCACCCTCAGAGCCCCCGGGGGTGACCTGGGGCAGGCTGATATATAGCACTCAGGAGCCGATCGAGGCAGCACCTGGGGGCAGAGTTCCCCGATGCCATTGTCCCAGGAAAGGACGTGAGCAGAATGAGGGGACCGCATTCAGGTGACCTGCGGTGGCTGCTGGACACTGTTATTTTAAAGTTCTCTTGGGTGGGGCTGGGGATGTAACTTAGTTGGTAGAGTGCTTGCCTACCAGACATGAAGCCCTGGGTTTGAGTCCCAGCATGGCCTGAACCTAGTAAGGTGGTACATTCCTGTAATCTCAGTACTGAGGAGGTACATGCAAGAGGATTAGAACTTTAAGGTTATCCTTAGCTACACAGTGAGTTTGAGGCCAGCCTGGGCTACATGAGACTCTTACAAAATATTTTTTATTTTATATGTAGTGAATGTTTAGCTTGCTTGTGTGTAAGTGTATCACGTGTGTACAGTGCTCAAGGAGACAGAAAAGGACGTTGGATCCCCTGGAATTGGAATTACAGATAGTTGTTAGCCACCTTTGGGGACAGGAACTAAACAGGGGTCCTTCTCAAGAACAGCCAGTACTCTTAACCTCAGAGCCATCTTTCTAGCCCCCTATATGACACTCTTCAATAAAAGTTCCCTGGGGTACTGTGACGTGTGTGTGGGTGTGGGGATCCCGCCCCCTAAACAGAACATCCTCATCTCTCAGGAGCTCTTTATATATTCTCAACTACTTTTGTCCTGGTTAATTCCCAGGCTGTCTGTGCTGGTTTAGGTGGTACTGTGTGGCTTTGGACAGTGGATATCTGTGAGACCAAGCACAGACTCCGTGTCTCTCTTGCTGCGTTGTAGAGTAAGGCTCTGTTTGTGTCTCTAGTTCCTCCTGAAGAGTACATCTCTCCCCTGAATTGAGAACAAGGCTAGATGAAGCACTTGGTGGGGAGGGGGTAATGTGAGCTATCTAGTTTGTAAATAGCCTGACTTGTCTCTATTAGGTTTAGTTTTATAGTCACTAATAGGGAAATGATATTGTTTCTTTTCACGATATTCAGGTAAAACAAAGTGAGCCACTGAAAAGGAAAATACTAGCCATGTAGGATGTGGCAACCTGAGAAAGAGTTATAAATGGTCAGAGTTTGGGAAAGAGTGTCCCAGTGTTCAGAGTAGGGACTAGATCTATCCGTGATGATGGTCAATAGCCCTGATCATAGCATTTTAGTGAAGCTTAAACATCATAATTTAGGGCATACAATAAATCTACCTTGGTGGATTACTAAATTGTTAGCAGAATTAGCTACATAATTTTGAAAAATAAGGGCCTTTGGTTTCAAAATGGTTAAGAATTTCAAGACTGGAGGCTGGAGAGATGGCTCAGCATTAAAAGCACCTGCTGCTCTTGTAGAGGATGCAGGTTCTGTTCCCAGCATTCACATGGCAGCTAACAACTGTTGGTAACTCCTGTTCCAGAGGATCTGACACCCTCTTCTGACCTCCACGGGCATTGCATGACATGTGTGTATTACATACATGCAGGCAAAACACTCATACACAATAAATTAAGAAAAAAAAAGAATTTCAAGACTGCGACTACAGATAATCAAACTACTAGCCAAGTTGTTAATGGAACTCAAACGCCCAGATTCCAGTCCAGGCAAACTGGCATGGCTTCTGCTTGCTGGACTGAGTAAGCGAGGCAGTGAAGCCCACAGTCAGCACAGAGAACAGACGCTTGTCTGTGTAAAGAAGCAGAATCTGCGGCGTGTGGCACCTCTCAGGGGTCCTCTGTGTCCTGTCCTTGGGTCCACTAGAGATCCTGGCAGCCTTGATGTAAAGTCCTCTTCGTAGCAGGTCTTGAGTAAGTGGAAGCAATTGGGTCTTATGCCCTCTCACTCAGCACACCGATGCTAACACGGACCTTTCTTAGCCCAGAGTTCAGCCCTGGTCTCTAGAGCCCTCCTGCCTGTGAGGGCAAGCCAGAATTTCTGGGGAGTGTTGACGAATCAGGGCTTTGAGCAAAGAGCACATCACCCCTGGCCTGGCTATCTCCGAGGTGGTGTGAGATGGCTCTCTGACTCTCTGTGTTGGCCTCCTCCTTCTCCTGTCTCATTCCCCTAACCTGCATGGGTGAAGATTTCCTAAGATCAGTTCCTAAACAAACCATTGAACCTGAATCCTTGTCTCAGGATATGTGTCTGGGAGATTCCAATGCAGACCCCAGAGAGGTGTATCAAAGACATGGGACAAGCTTCAACTTTTCCATGCCTGCACTCATGACTCCCCTGAACAAGATGTCATAACATCAGAGCCAACAGAAGTGCTTACCTCCAGAGTACATGTCAAAATTGCCCTTTCTCAGAATCTGTCCTGTGGTTCCTAGTGGAAAAGAGAGAATTATCACTTCTTACAACATGAGTCACTCTGCTTGTCATTTGATGAAATTGGCCCCTGGATAGTCTAAGGTCTGAAAACAGAATGAGAATTGAATGAGACCAAGTCCTGTGAAGATCATACAGACCCACAAGAAGTACCTAATAATTGTTGGGCTGGGGCTGAGTTGAGAAGTTGAACATAATGGCTGAGCATCTGGAATGGAACGGAATCTAACCAGTCCAGTCTGTGTTCTACTCTAATGGTTGCTCACACACAACTTAGCCCTTTGTCCTCAATTTCTGCCCATGTGCAATGGGCTATGGGCATGAACTATGCCATATATAAAATAATAAGTGTACAAGATACATTTTCTGAAGAACAGTAATAAGGACACGGCTGTCATTACTCCCACCTAAGTAGGAAATCTGCAACCCAAGTTCTGATGGACAAGGGCTTTTCAGAGGATTTCCCAGGGTCTGAATTGCTTTTGCATTCTGGAGGGGAAAGCCACAGTTCTCCTTCTTCGCCACTAGATGGCAGTGCTGCAGAGTGGATGGCAGCTCTATGACTTCTTGAAGGCGATGGACAGCCGCAATTCTGCTGGGGCTGGGGGGTGGGCAACAGGCTCACCTGGCAACACCTCCCAGATTTTCAAAGCCATATGGAGTTTTACCCAGGATATATGTGTGTGTGTGTGTGTATTTTTCTGGAATCAGGACAGTGGCATCGTAGTCAGACCCGTAAAGGAAGCTCTGCCCATTAGAAGGTTAAGAACCACCCATATTTAGCATTGCTTCTGTTGCTCTGGCTAATTATACAGGAGGCGCCTCAGACGTGGAGACAGTTTACTGGACTTCCTCATACCTTCCAGGCAGAAGGTGCTATCTATCTACATGACTGGAGACACTTGCTGGGCAAGGAGGCAGCCAGCTGCACAATTAAGATCTGGAACTGGCCAGTTCTGGACTCAAGTTGCTATGTGACCTTGGGCAAGTTGCTTATCCTCTCAGAGCCTGTTTCTTACCTGGAGAAAGAGCGATACTGAGCCCAGCTCCTCTCCAGGGTAGCTAGTGTGCTGATGAGGTGACATGACGTAGCATGCACTGAGTGAGTGCTGAGCACATTCGCTCTTATTGTCACTGGCTAGTTTTGATCTTTTTGGTTTTGTGAGACGCCAAGCAGGAGGGTCCAGTCTGGGACCTTTCTTCCCTCCCGGCTTCCCTGCTGCCTAGAAGAGGTCTCCTTCCTTTTCTCCCGACCAATCCCTGCTGTCCTTTAAGCTGAAGCTGATCTCTCTGGAAGCTTCCGTGATTACACTTGCCCCACTTGCTGCATCTCGGCTTCCTTACTGTGACACCCATGGGGATCATGAAGCCAGGGCCTGTCATTCTAGGTCACAGCTGACCTCAGTCTCCTGGCAGGGCCTGGCCCACACTATCTGTTGTCAACAGTTAATAAGTAAAGGAAGACCTGCCCTCTGTGTGAGGTCTCACACAGCCACAACCTGTCCCCGGTGTCTTCATGCATATAGTATAAGATGGAGTGGCTCTGGGAGTGGGGCTGTGTTTCACAGAAGTGAATTCTGGAGTGGCAGCCTAGGGTGATCCAGGCTAGACCTGTGTAAAAGTCTGCAGGACGTGCTGCTTCCCCAGGGCAGCACATCCTACTGACTTCTATAGGATGACCCAGACAGGTGGAAGGTCCCCTCCCTGGGGCTCAGAGTGTAGTGGTCACAGGCTACTCACCGTTCACCAGGGCGATGTTCAGGCCTCTGCCCACATTGTTTCTCACGGGACTCATGATACTGGAGATGAAGAAGGAAAACAGAATATGGCCTGTGGTTTCAAGAGAGGTAGAAATGCTCTGCTCTGGGCTAGGGACGCCGAGGAGCCTGGTAGAAGCACCAGGCCCTGTATGGAGTGACCTGGGCTGCAGATTTTCCTGAAAGCCTGTGGTGGGCTGCCTTCTCTGAGCATGGCACATTTGGGCTGAGATAGTCTGTTCAGATAAGAGGCAGAGTCCCTGCCTGGGGTGCTAAATACAGTAGGAAGCCCTCCTGTGAGGATGCGGAACTCAGAGAAGTACTGCCTCCTTGGGGTGGCTGGGTCCCTTGTGGAGCCCAGCTGGGTGCCCACCCACCCAGTACCCACACCCCGTCCCCACCCTGTCCTCTGGTGTCCCTCAGGATGGGGTACTTCTCCACTCTCAGTTTCTGGACGGTGAACTAACTTCTTCCTGGTTTCTGGTAATAGGCCAGGCCTGGACTTCAGACCCCAGTCAGTCAGTGAGACTCAGTCTCGGGAATGCTTTCATCTTGGTAGCATGCTAAGGCTGTGCTGACGTATCAAAGCCTATGGCCTCCCTCACCCCACAGAGAAGTCCATTTTCAGTGGAGTAAAGCAGAGCTAAAGAATAGTCTCAGAGGAAGCTCAGAGGGCGCAGTGTGAGCTGCCGGATCCTGCTCATCCTGAACTTGCTTTCTCTAGGTTTTTAGGTATACGAACCAGGGTGGTCTTTGTTTAGTCTATGCAAGTTGCATTTGGGTTCAGCATCCTGATTTAAAAGATCCATCTGTCTGCTGGGGCAGGATGAACTTAACTTTTACGGTTGGGTAATGGGTACGTAGTCTTTCCCCTATCCCTGGGTGGAAGCCCTGTTACTTGCTACATCGGGTTTTTGATATCTGGGTCTTGACTTGGAATTCTTCCCACAGGCAGTCCTTTTCACTGAAAGCCCAGCAGCTTGGCTGTCAGATGGACTTGCCTTGAGCTTGGCTGTCAGATGGACTTGCCTTCAGATTGGCTGGAGACCCTGTCTGGGCCTCACTTCATTTGCTTTTACAGTAAGGACAGTAACAGCCCAAGCAGGTGTGCTGGGCGGGGAAGAAGGCAACTCTGACACACTTAGGCGTGGCCAAACTGGGAGCGTTTTGTATGATTGCTACTTGCAAGGCACACACCTTGAGTGAAAGGAAGCCCAGACATGGCATGGGCTGTCCTCACAGGCCTGCCCATCAAATGAATGAGTGAATGAGCGGAATGCAAGTGAAGAAGCACAGCCAGCTGCCGCCTGGGCACTTACATTTCATTTTCAAAGCACATGGAAGGGCCCACGACGTTCGCAGCCCCACTGCAGATTTTAAATGCGAAGAAGTTGGCTGGGCAGGGCTTGCTGAGACCACACTTGGTTTTCAGGATTGCTGGGGAGGCAACACACCAGTTCACGGGGTCAGAAGCTGGAGAAGGGACTGAGTCTTGGAGTTTTACCCTTTCTGGGACTCTGAAGGGCCTCTAGCAACTGCATTAAAATGCACAGGACTCTGACTGTACGTCTGGCCACCTCAGAATTGGTTTGGGGACTTCCTAAGAGATCCTGCCTCCTGGAGAGCTTGCTGGGAGCTGGGCAGAGTTGTGCACACGTTATTGCCTTGTTGATTCATCCCAGTAGGCCCCACGCCCAGTGGGTGCTCAGTCCCTCTTCACTGTGTGAGCTTGGGTCCCCTGGGCTGGGAAGGATGATGTGGTTAGCCGACGAATCACTCCAGCCCTTAATGGCAGGGAGTGGGATGATTCTAGACCCTGGGGACCACTGCTGGAGTTCCCAGAGCCTGCCTGATTAACTGCAGCTAAGTCTGACAAGCCCGATGTCAACAGGCCAGCTTAAGCAGGCTTTTCGGGAATTGATTTTCTGACCATCCAGCCTTCACCACCAGGCTGCTGGATGAAGGGAGATGGTGGCTGTGGGAGACCTTGGCCTTGGGGAGCCAGGATAGGCTTTCTGGGCTCCGGCTGAAAGGACTATCTAAACCCTGGGCCCCATCTCTCCAGGAACCCTGGTGCCGCTTTCTTAGAGCCGGCTTGCTATTAGGAACGTTGTGTGTATGAGTGTCTTGTGTGTGCATGTGGGTACATGTGTACTGGGAGGGGTCAGTTAGGAGCTGCTCTTCCACCAGTAAGTTATGTGGCTTTGCTAGAAGTCTCTCCTGTTATCTTTGCCAATTGACAAATTGGGGAATTAGTTTAGATCAGAGTGGTCCAATGGGTTTTCTGTTAAATGTCAGTTTGGACCTATTGTGAGAAGCTTAATGATAAAACTCTTGAGGCTGCCTATGGGCTTGGAGAGGGAGGCTGTGGGATTGATTAGTGATGTCTGCCATGGGATGGGGCAGTGTGGAATGCGACATATGTGCTTGAATTTCCCATCCTCCCTCCCAGCATCTGCAGAATGTTGTTTTATGTATGCTTCAAAATTGGAATGAGGTGGCTTTGGAGGGTTGGGGTCAAGGGTACCCCAGGTTTGTGTGCATATCATATAGTCTGCTCTGTGAAATCCTGTGTGCACTGGGCTCCCATGTCTTATAGTCATTAACATCCTATCTGTGGAGTTCAGCTGTCTTCAGAGTCACCATGTTGGGTCAGGAAGTTGAAGGACCTGATAGGGAGGCCGTGTGCAAAAAGCTGTTGAGGACATGGCACCTGGACCAGCAGGATGAAGGTTTTTGTCACCTCCTTCCCACTATAGCTATGTGGCCTTGTCCAGGAGGCTGTGCTTCTTCCAGCCTCAGTTTCCCCATTTTTAGGAAGGGGATAATCATGGAACCTGCATGGGTGTGTGTGTAACTTTATACGAGAGTCCTGTGAAGATGGGATGCAGCGTCTGCTTCAGGGTCACTGTCAGCAGCAGCCACGCTCCCCCTCTTCCCTCCATCCTTCTTTGTTCCTTGGGAGCCTTGGCCTTTGATGAAGCTCTCTTTCAATTCTGGCTCCCAACCAGGTGGGGTACCAGAGAGACAAGGCAGGGTGCCCTGCGGCCGAGACTGCCCAGAAGGAACTATGGGAGAGAAGGGCTGAGTCAGGCTCCTGAATGGTGAGAGGGATTCCCTGCTGCACCCTGCTCTAGAAGAACAGAAGACTGTTCTAGATTTAGATTCAGGCTCCTGTTAGGGAAATTCTAGACACTTGGGACCTGTAGTACCGGAACAGGGACCTGGGACATCTCGCCCTAGGGAACATGGAGGCTTGGATAGATACTCACGGATCTCCTTGGGGGTCAAGTCTGTTGGAGAGAGAGAGAGAGAGACTCTGGTTAGTAAGAAAGTACTTAAGTTCTGGCGGGGTCAGGGCTGGTGAGGGACGGGAGGGGGAACAAGAACTGTGAATGGTACTGAGGACATGCGGTAGCCATCCAGTTACTCTGGGAGCCTTCTGTTACTGTCTTCCTTTCACACAAGGCACATGGACATACAACTCATACGTGCATAGGCAGAGACACTCATGCACACCCATGAACTTGCATGCATGTACACACACAGACAAATGCATATATATATATATATATATATATATATATGCACACACAGGACACACACACACACACACGCACACAGACAGATATGAATGACCGTCTTGTATTTAAAATCAAGATGTTGCATTATGAGACCCCTGGAGATTGAGCCTTCACCCCTTGGATGTAGTGGGGAAGAAATTGAAACTCTGTGCCTCAGTTTACTTGATGGCACATGAAAACTGTCACAGCCATGCTCACTGGGCTATGGAGAGGATCCAGCAAGCGCAGTGTGGAAGGGCCCCAGGCCAGGGAACCCTAGTGAAGGGGAGCATTGTGTCCTGTTGGTGCTGTGACCCCTGCACATCTCTTTCCCAAATGCCTGTGTGTGCCGGGCCTGAGGGATCCTGGTCACTACCTGGCATCTCATCTCATTTTCTCCTAGTTGTTTCTAGGTTCTAGGTCAGGCCTGTGCTATATTGGTGTGAATCCCAGAGGACAAGATACTCCAGCGGAAGTGAAAGGATCAGGGAGAGAGCTCCCCTTTGGGGGATTCCATATACTCACTGTCCACATGGTTCTCTTAGAGCATCCCTCCTTCTAGCTCCAAGGTCCCGGGCATAGCAAGTGAGCAAGGGCAGGGCCAAACACAGCACTTCAGTTTTCAGGAGACAGGGCCCTTCCTTGGGTTGATATACTCCCAGGGCCCTGGAGGTGGGGAAAGCTAAGGGGCCCTTTCAGCACGAAGATGGACTTCTGGAGCTTTCATGTGCCTTAGAGAGAAACTGACTATGGGAATAGGTTCTACCCTGTTGAGAGAAAGCTGTAAAAGCAGTACCCAGGGAACTGCGGATGTGGCTTATTTGTCACGCATGCACAGAGTCCTGGGTTCGATTTCTAGCACCCCCTAAACCAGGCGTGGTGATGCACACCTGCAATCCCTGCACTCAGGAGGTAGAGGCAGGAGGATCAGAAGTTCAAGGTCGTCCTCTGCTATATCTGGAGTTTTGAGGCCTGCTTGGACTATGTGAAACTCTATCTACAAAGAAAGGAAATAAGCAACCATCATCAACCAAGGACATAGTGAATTAGGTTCTGGAGTCTTTGTGGGTACCTCTGGATCCAGAAACACTTGAAGGCTAATGCCCATGATTTTCTCATGTATGGTATTTTAAGATACGCTGTTATACTGAAACTAGTTAGAGTTGAGGCTGTCTCTTCTGGCTGCTTGCCAGGTAAGCTGGGAGTTCTTAACCTCGTCTTTTTGTGCTGTGCATCACAATGGTGGTTTGGAAAAGCTCATGAGTTTCCCTCAGAATGTTTGTCCTCACTCCCTTGAGATGCTTAGCACTTTCTTCTCCAGCAGAGTGCAAGTTATTAAATGCATAAAATAAACTAGATTGGATCGTCAAGGAAACCAGTGATTCTCATCTATCTATATAATAATGATAAACATAAATTTGTGCCATAGTAATACATGCACTTCAGCATCAGTGTATGAAATAAAAAAACAAGGGTGTGTGCCCCAGGGTAGGAACCTGGGAAGGCAGGGACAGTCAGCTCCATGAGGCTGGCATTCTGGAGGGTTTCCCCCGAGCTCATACCTGCTGTTATAGGCATTTCTGGAGACTCTGGATCAGCAGAGTTCACCTCTAGTCTGTAAAAACCATGTCCTTGGAGCAGAGACATGGTAACCACCAAGCATCTATATAAACTAAACTTTCCCAATATGGGCTCTGTGCCCGCCTGAGACACAGATGGGATGAGGGATATCAAACCCTCCGCTGTGGAGAATGTTCAAGACACAGTGCCAGATTTCTTGCTGTTTGGGGAAGATGTCAGCGGCCTTGGTCCCCGCAGACTATGTTGGACTCTGTCAGTAGAGGTGGTTCTTGGACTTCCGGGAAGACAAATCCAGGGGATACATCCCTTCCCTTCCCTCTTTCCCTTGATCAGAAAGGATGTGAATATATATACCTGGGCTCCCATCCCTGTTCTGACATCTCCAAGGGAGAACTTGGGTGAGCTTTTAAAATCTCTCTGACCATCTGTCTTCTCAGAACACACATGAAACCTGTCCACAAATCATGCCTGAGTCCATTACGCAAGCACATCAAGGACTGTTCCTGGGACATTTGTGCAGGTTAAATGTGTAGGCAAAGCAGTGAGCATCCAGTCACCCACCCATTCACCCTCCTGTCCTTCTATCCATCCATCTACCAACTCTCCCACTCATCTGTCCATTCACGTATTGACCTACCCACCCTCTTGTTATTCCGACCATCTGCCTACTCAACCACCCGTCTGTTCATTCACCTATCTATTCACTCACCCACTCACCTGTCATTCCATCCATCTACACATCCATTTATCTATCCACACATCTCGTCCATAATTCATTCATTTGTCCATCCATTTGCCTACCCCACTATTCCATCCATCCATCCATCCATCCATCCATCCATCCATCCATCCATCCATCTTTCATTCATCAAACGCTTGCTAGCATTGGCTTTGTACACAAAATACAACCTTTGCCTTCCAGAAAGTCACAATCTAGGAAGTAGAGTCAGGCATAAACCAAGGAAATAAATAGCATGATGAAGGGGTTGGGAAAGAAGTGGGCTGACACGAGAGGCTAAATGAGGCGGAGAGGGTCACAGATGGAGTTGGGAGGTCAGGTCTCTGAGCTAGCGACCTCTGAGCAGGGAGGTGAAGACTGAGAAGGGCAGGCACAGGGGCCTTGTGTAGACAGGGTTTGGGGTGGGGGACAGCATGTAGGAGAAGCCTGGACAGTATTATTTCTTCTCTGGTTTCTGTCCTTCCTTAGTTCAGGATCTTGTGACACTTTCCTGTTCTCCTTGGCTTTAGCCTTGCCAATTAGCCCACAGATCTCGGCCTCACACTCTACAAATGTCAGTGTGCAATTCTCCACATCTGGCTGCTGCCTGGGTCACTCCAGGATGCAGGTCCTCAGTCCCTCAGCCCCGATCTGCAGATCATGGGCAGGGAGCCCCACTCACCCAGCCATCGAGGCAGACGGATGGAGTTCCTGCTGAAGCTGATGTAGTTGCGGAGGAAGAGCCACATGGTAACCAGAGCAAAGATGAAGGCCACCGCACGAATTAGACCTGCAGGCAAGAAGACTGCACGTCAGACTCTGACAGGTGGCCTCAGAGCAGGGCCATGCAGCAAGTCCACACGCGAGTTCTTACCAAATCCCAGTAGCAACTCAACACCGTTTTGGGAGACCCCTTGATTCAGGAATAGATCACACCCACACCATGAATCAGACCATGAGACCATGTGCTGAGACCACATGGAAGTCGATGTCAGGATCAGAGAGTGCGATCATGCAATCAGATTTTAGGAACACTTCCCAAAGGAAGTCACTGGGAAGGAGTCGAAAGTGCCCTTTCTGGTCTCCACTTAGCCTTGAAGAGAGACCCCTCAGTGTGACCTAGGGTCCGCACTGGGTGCAGCCCAGAGATGAGGACTCAAAACAGATCAGGCTCTCAAGGGTTTTCCTGCAGCAACTCAGCCTCTCTGAGTTGGAGTCTGTCGGTCTTAGGGTGGACATAGTAATGCCCTTGCCACTGATGTTTGCAGGGCGGCTGTTACAGTCATCAACAGTAGGTAGCCTTCTGAGGGCCTGGGGGGACCAGAGGTGCCATCCACCCTTAGCATCAACTCAAAGCCACCAAAGAAATCCACACAGCAGACTTGCTCAGCAGTCTCACCATAGGCTGCAGCTTGTCAGCCTTCCCCGCCTCACATCTAGTTCACTCCCAGAGAAGCCACTCGTGTCATTGGGGAGCAACTCCACACACGGAAGTGGGGCAAAGAGCCTGACCACAGTGGGGGCAGCCTTGCAGGGCTAGAGAAGGAGTCTGCCTTATTTCTCTTGGTTTTGGAGGTACCCTTTGTCTTCTGAAACAGAGTGTGCCTTTGCACAGAATTCCCCTGGCATCAGCTCATACTTGGTAACTCCCATTTGGTGCCAGGCACTGTGCCAAAACCTTTAAAACAATTCTCAGTTCATCTTCCCATTAACTCTTTGTGCTTGATAATGTTAACTACCCCCATTTTATAGATGAGGAAACTGAGGCTTAAAGAGGTAGCTGTTTTCTCATGACCATTTGGCAAAGCGTGGTTGGAACCTAGTCAAATAGCTGACTCCAGATTAGGTGCTCGTGCCTCTTCACAGTTGCCTGAGAGCATAACTGGAGTATGTGTGTCTTATGGAGTCCAGTTTCTCCTGTGAGAGGAGTGCCCTAGAAGACCTCTGGCTTACTCAGCTACCTATGGTAGGAGGATCTTGGAACAGTCCTCCTTGAAGTTGGTATATGGTTTCTGGTTTCTGACTAAGTCAGGTGTTTTCAAGCTAGGATCCCAGGCAGATGTGGCCACAAGACAGCCATTGCTCTAGCCCTGCAACCTGTAGGTATGTTCAACCTATGGCCATAGGAAACAATCTGCCCCGGAGAGCAAGGACTGTGGCCCAAAACAAAACTGTAAACTTACTTAAAACATTATAAGACTTTTTCTGGGACTGGGGAGTGCTTGCTGCATAAGCGTGAAATTCTGAGTTCGTATCCCCAGCACCCATGTAAAAGCCAGGTGTAAAGGCGGCCATCTGTAACCCTAGCACTCTAGTGGGGAGAGGGGTGGAGACAGGCAGATTCCAGGGGCTCCTGTCCAAAGGCTGGACATGCCCTGCGGAGGCAGAGGCACATCCCGCACTCTCCCGGGTTCTCCTGCATGATGCCTCCCTGGAACCCTTGTTGGAGGATGTGAGATGAGATACTGAGCCTCCTCTGGGGCCAGGATGAGCAGACACTGATGGCAGAAGGGCTGCTCCAGAGCCCTGGAAGCTTCAGAACCTTATCCTACCTGACACTCTCATCCTGGCTAGGTGAAGAACAGCTTGGGGTCACCTGTGAAGAGAAGAAAACCAAATCGGAAACTGGCCTCTGGGGTCTGGAGATGTACAAAGCTGAGTATCAGGAAGGTGCTGGAACTGAGCCCGTAATCCTCCGGGCTGGATTTCTCTTTACCTATGGACAGGGAGGCTGTTCTCCTCTTTTCCTGTCTACGTCCATCTCTCCTTCACTTAGGCTCCTATATTCAATTCACTGTGTCTTTTGTAAGCACAGAGCTTAGAAAGTGGAGGAAGGGACTGGAGAGGTAGCTCAGCAGTTAAGAGCACTGGCTGTTCTTTCAGAGGAGCTGAGTTCGGTTCCCAGCACCCACATGGCAGCTATCAACTGTCTATAACTCCAGGTCTAGGGATAGGATGCCTTCTTCTGGCCTCCATGGGCATTGCATGGTATACTTCATACACGCAGGCAAAACATTCATATATAGCATGAAAATACATGCTGTGTTATACAGTGTTGGAGGATTTACTTTATCCTTCCTCCCTCCTCTTCTTCCCTCCGTCCTTTCCTCCCTCTGTCCCTCCCTCCCTCCCTCCCTCCCTTCCTTGTTTCCTTCCTCCTTCCTGCCTGCCTACCACAGCTATTGAGCCAGCTAGCTCACACAGTGAAAGCACCAGGGAACAGAAGCTCAAGAGACTCTCTCGGTTGCTCGGTTGGCAGGACTGGCAGACTGCTGGTGAGCTCACCCCAGGCGCTGTATAACATCTTCTTTCAAGATTGAGTAAGGCACACTTACCAAGGTTAAGTTCAAGATCACGGAGCTGGTGAAAGTGAGGGGCAGGGTTTGGAGCAGGTCCCCAGCATTACTCTCAGGGTCCTACTGCCAGTACCTTTTGTCTCAGAGGAGTGCTGAGCTGAGAGTGAGCTTCCCCACTTCCTGGGTCCTAGGCAGGGACCCCGCCATCCATTCCATGCCCTCTTGCGCCTCCCTCAGGCCCTGGGCACTTGTCAGTAACTTTAGGGCTTTGAGAACCTCCAGGAGGCCAGGGTGATTAGGGGAGGAGAGGGCAGGGTCGGGCAGGGTGGAGGTAAGTGCAGAGCCCGGGGCAGGAGGCCTTTTCCATCCTGTGACTTCACTTCTCACCCCTTCTCCCTAGAAGCTTCTTTCTCCTAAGAATCCATCTCAACAGACAAGGCTTCCAAAGCCCAACTGCCAAGGACTCTGGCCTGAGACTGGAGACCAGTCCTCACCCCCACAAGGCCCCAGTAACCCCCTGCTCAGGGGTTGGTCTGTATGGGAGGCACTCAGGCAGGATCTGCCCTCCACATTTGAACAACAGTAACAGCCAACAGTGGGAAAACCCACCGCCCTCAGCTCCTCCAGAACCTTCTGGGTCTGTTTTCAGATGCATCCTTAGGGTATGACTTATAGCCTGGGGGCTCTGCCCTGCTCCCCCGCCCCCCAGCTCCAAGGGGGTAGTAGGGCAGAGCCAGGATGGGGCAGACCTGAATAGTCAGAGCAAGTGTAAGCAGACTGAGCTGACCCAGGCAGGGAGGGATGGAGTGGGCTGGGGAAGGAGGGGGAAGAGAAGGAGGCAGAGATGCAGATAGCCAGGCTGCACTGTTCAGAGCTGGAGGAGAGAAGGTCAGGCACATACCAGCCTCTGGCTGGGTAGACAAGCTTGGCAGGATCTGACTTCAGGGTGGAGGGCAGGAGCATGCCAGTCCTGGCCTGGCTGTGGGCTCTCTGGCCTGAGGTCCCTCCTGCTTGAGTCCCCAGCCCTGGCCCCTAAAGAACCTCCTGGCCTCCTGAGTCCCCAGCGTGCTCACCTTGATAGCCAGAGCTCAGGATGGGTCTGCGGGCCTGGGGAGGGAAGTCACCGGGAACAGAGAGCAATGGGGCGGGGCAGCAGTTCTTTCTGCAGCCACCAAAACCTGTGAAAAGTTTCTCTTCGGGCCATAGCCGGGGATTGTCATAACCTGTTATTCAGGTTGCCCAGTTGTAGGAGAAAGGTCTCCTGACTCTTGATGTGGCCTGACCTGGTGGCCTGGGGCACACATACAGCTGCAGGCTGGTTGCCTGTGTTCATCAGACAGGTGGGAAGGGAGAGGGGAAGGACAGAGGGAGGGGTCCTGAGTTGTTGTCAGCTGAGCTTTCCCTTCCTGACCAGCAAGTCAATGAACACTTCCCCATCCTTAGCCTCTTCCCTGTCTGTTTCTCTCCACACCCTCTTCTGATTTCTGCCTGCCATGTCTATAAGCCTCAAACGCTTTTTCCCCCTAGTAGGTCCGGGGCTACACCGAGCATCAAGGAAGTGCTCAACAAGCATTTGGAAACGGGGCAAACTGAATTCTTGCATAGTCTTGGAAGGGTAGGGCGGTTAAACCACTGGATAGAGAAGATGAAAGTTCAGAAAGGCCACCTTGTCTAAGATCACATAGCTAATTGTGAATTTCATTCTTGAAGCAGGAAGGGTAACCTGGTCTCCAGGTACGGGAACATGGTTGTGAATGAGTTACACCCGGAGCACCCTTGGGCCTTTGCATTTGCTAGCCTCTTGTCTGAACACTGTTCCTAAACGTCTGTGTCTGGAATACTCTTGCTCAACCTGCGGGACTCATGGTCAAAACCGCTCCTTTGACCCTGCAAGTCAAGGTTAAATACCTACATTTGTTCCTAGATGGAGGGACACTATGATGTCATCTTACCCTGTCACATGAGGCTGACCAGTCAGAGCTTTTTGATTCCCTTAGTAATTGCCTTTGAAGTGAACATGGGGTGTATGTATGAAGGCTGGGAGAGAAGTTCTTCACTCCCTGGAGATGCTAAGCGGATATCTTAGTCTGGTAATGTGTATCCTCTTCTGTCATAGACTTGACCTGCCAGAGGTGCCTTGGTCATGGACGAATCAGGCAGTGAAAAGACGGTCATGCTGGTAGAGAGGCTGCATCTGGGGGTCAGACAGACCTGGGTTGCTGCTTACAAGCTGTGTGGGTCTCAGTCCATCCTTTTGGATCCTGAGGATGATACTATCTATCTGTCGTGGAAGGGGGCGCAGGCTGCCAGCCACGTTGCTGAGAAGGGCCTCACTGGTCTGACAGCACCCCTCTTCTTGTCTGCAGAACTCACCTTTGCTGCTTCCTGCTTGTGATCTTCCTGGGCAGTATTCCCACACTGATGTTTGTTTTTCTGCAGAGCTGTGGTGTCAACACAGCGTTGCTGCTGCTGGTGGTGACATTTCCTTGCCTTTTCTTTTCACACGGTTATTAGGCATTGAACCCAGAACCTTGAGTATGCTGATATGCTGAACACATGCTGTTATACTGAGCTCTCCCCACGCCCAACCTCTGTTGTGACGTTTCTTAAAGGCCGGATTGGAGCCAGATGTCAGTTTCTTCCTGTTTCCTGGATCCTTCTATACACAGGTGCCTTTCAGCTCAGCTATGACCTGTCCAGAACCAAGGCGAACATAAAAGGCGAGATTCTCTCCAGGCTAAGGATGGGCTGGGGAGGAGGGAGTCAGAACATCATACCAGTATTACTAAGGAGTGAGCACTTCTGTTCAATTCTGGCCCTTCCCTGGCATCTTAAGGACCCCTCCAACAAGGCCCTTATCCGGCTTCATGGTCAGCCCTGAACTTTGGGCTCCTGCTTCCGGCAGCCACTACAGGGGCCTTCATTCACATCCTAGTGTAGGGTGTGCCAGGAATGGTGGTGGGTGTGCCAGGGATAGTGGTGGGTGTGCCAAGAATGTTCCAACGAAAGGATTTTCTTTAACCTCGACTTCTGCCTGCATCCAAATGGCTTCTTCCTTTTTACATTGAGCATTTCTGCCCCCAAGCTAGACTGCCCAGAGGACATGTCTGGACTTTAGAATCTACCTCACTCCTGGAAATTCAAGTCCTGGCTATTTCCCTGTCATCTCTGGACACTCTATAGACTAAATGTGGTCACACCAAAGGCCGCAGAGCTCTGCCCTTCCACAAGCTTTTGCCTTTTCCTCCATCCCTGCCAGGTGGGAATTGACTGGGATGAACTCTGTGGGAGATGGAGGCCCCATGGAGGGAGTGATGGGGTCTGAGGGAGGCAGCTCAGGAGGAGGAAGACAAGACTGAGCTCGAGAGGCATGACAAGGCTGAGCTCCAGAGGCATGGAGCGAAGACTAAGACTCGAAGGGACTGGGTCACACATGCTGACAGACACACAGGTGCGCACATGTGAGGCAGATCCTGCTAGGGGCAGTTTGGAATGAGGGTCTGTAGAAGGCTCTGATCAGACCCAGTTGCCTTTTCCCTGAGTTTCCAGTCACCCCTGATCTACCCTGAAAGCCCTAGCCTATGTGAGCCTACCTTTCATTCTTGAACAGTCTTTGTAGAACCCCAGTATCTACAGGTAATTATTGATTATGTCACTGATACAGAGTGAAATAAACAGTGAATAAATCCATAGGGAATAAGGCTGCAAGGCTGCTGGGAACAGTTTGTTCTAGTTAGGAAGGAAATAAACACATTATTTCCATAAAAATGTTGTTTTTCTAATAACATCTTTCAAAAAAATTCTCTCTCTCTCTCTCTCTCTCTCTTTCTCTCTCTCTCTCTCCCCCTACAGCCCCCCTCCACATGTGCATGGATGCCCAAGCAGGTCAGAAAAGGATTTTCTGTCAAATCCCCTGGAGCTGGAGTTATAGGATGTTGTAAATGACCCCATTTGGGTGCTGGGACCTGAACTCTGGCACTCTGCAAGAACAGCAAATCCCTTTAACCTTTTAACCGTTGATCTAGCCCCTGTTTGTTGACTTGAATGATTTCTCTTGCTTTGTCCAATCATGGCATTGCGGACCATGTAGAACCACATAGTAGGAAGAACGAGACAGGGAGATTCACAGGGTTCTGAGAGCTTTTACTCCCCTAGTTCCTGGGGCGTTTCCTAGCACAGGATGACAAACACTTTGTAATAGGCCCTGTGTTCCCTTTGCTCATTTAAATAGATTTAATCCTATAACAGCTTCCGGAGGATCCTGGAGAAACTGAGTCAGTGGCCAGGTCACATAGCTAAGAGTCAAAGGAAGAAAGTATTTCAGAGGTAAACCTAGGCGGTCTACGTGGGGAACCCACATTCTTTTTAAAAAATTTTATTTGAGACGGGGTCTTTGCTTGGCCTCAACTTCAAACATAGCCCAAGCTGGCCTTGAACTCACAGTCTTTCTGCTGTAGCCTTTAGAGAGCTGAGATTACAAACATGCCACCATGCTAGGAGCCCATATTCTTAAACACTTTGCTCAGCTCTTCTGGGTTGGATCAGGTTGTAAATATTTTGGGCCATCTGATTTTAGAGATGACTAGCTTTGCCACAGGAGCAGGACAGGGACTGTAGACAACATGTAAATGAGTGAATGTGGGTGTGTACCAATAAAGCTTTATTTATAAAATAGGGTCAGGCTGCCTGTGACCTGTAGGCCCTAGTCAGTCAACTTCTGCCATAGCTATACTTCTGTTGGTTCCAGGTGAGCACGAGCCTGGGAGCTCCCTGGGCTGATGGCAAAGGGACGTGTGGGTAATAGGGGATGTCATCCTCCTTACCAGTCAGTCTCCTCAGGAGGCGGATCCATGGGCCGCTCTTCGCTTTTCAGGGTGAGCTGCTTGTCTTCTGGCCTCACATGGATTTAAAAAAGTTGTTCTTCTGCATAATGAGATCATGGCCTGCTGTGCTTTGCTCACTGTCGCCTCCTGGAGGCCCTCAGGAAAATGGCAGCTTTAGTCCCATTGAGTCCTGTAAAGCTTCAGGTAGCTCAGGAACTGAATGCAGGGTGTTTAAGAACCAGGCATTTGGAGCTTGCTGTGGGTTTTGCCACGGTATTGTAGACATAGCCCTCTTTCAGCCCATTTTCTTGTCTGTACATGCCCATCATAATCCCTAACTTAGTGAAGGATTAAGTGCAAAATGCACCCAAACACAGTACCTTATATAGAGGAAGTACTCCCTAAGTGACAGGTACAAATAATGAAGCAGGGCTCTTGCCTTCATCCTGGGGAATGTCTCTTGTACCCTTAACATTCCCAATTCCCTGTAAGCCTAGAAGAGGATGCTCTCTGTTGAGGAATGTGTAGTGTGTCCCCCAGGTCCCCACAGAGCAGCTCGTAAAAATTGGAGGCCATCTGCCCACACAGCCCATCCCCTCATTGGCTGACAGAGTGGAGGCAATGTCAGGGGGCTGGACATCTTCAGGATAATTAGTCCCAGTGACCAGTTTGAGTCACCAGGATTCTCTTGGCTGAAAGCCTGGTTGCCAAAACCAGAGGAGTAACTGGATCAGAGTGGGGCTACCTAGAATTTCTGGGCTCATTCTCTGGCCACAGCAGGCCTGACGATAACCCAAGTAGCTTAATCCACTTAAACATGGAGAAATGTCATGAGCCAGTATGTCTCTGTCAGAGGTAGATAGATCAAAGGCTGATAATTGAAGATGACGGCTTTCACAATACAGGCAATGGGCTCTTGGATTAGAAGAGAAGTTTTTACCTCAGAAGATTTAGGACCCTGAGATTGAACTGAAGAAGAAATAACCTGATAATAACCACAGTACTGATTCTACTAAGCATTACTGTTCTGCCTTTTAAAGCCCTGTTTTAGTATTAACTTTTTCAACAGTCATGTCAAGCAGATTCTTTTGGTGAAATAACTTTTCCAACAGTCATGTCAAGCAGATTCTTTTGGTGAAATACATTTTACTACTGAGGAAACCGAGACTTAGAGATCAAGCAACTTGCATAGAGTAGATAAATACAATGGTTTACACAGCACTGCCACCTATCCCTTGCTCCTATGCAGTTGGGTAGAGTTGACCCTGCTCTTCGGCTCTAGTGTAGCCATGTGAGGAAGGTGCACTGTTCTTTCAGCACAGAAATGAGATTACACATGGACGAGTGGCCGAAGCCAGAATCCGAGCCCTTCTCAGCTGTCCTTCCAGAAAGAGGAGCTGCCTTTCTATGGGGCTCTTGAGATCAGATGACTCAGACCCAGAAGTGCTGAGGACATCTCTGTTACCCTGTGTGGACAGCTCCCCTGTGTGGACAGCCTGCTTGAAGTTAAAGCAACATAGAGGGGAGGCTGCCAGAGGCAGAGACAGAATCATCCCCAGACTTCCCTAGTCCATGCACCAACACAAGTAAGTCCTTGTCTTTATTTTTTTCCTCACCAGCACCCAGAAGAATCCTACCTAAAATACAATAAGTTTTCCATTTTCCTTACATAGACAAGGAAGTCTCAAACTCCCTCTCAACCCTGAGGTTTGATCACTGCAGTCCTCATAGGGCTTAAAAACTCAGGCCAGCTCTCAGCTTTTCCTTTGTGTCTTTAGCAATTTCCATCCCGATGGCTTCTCTAACCAGAGGCCACCGTCTGCTGAGGAACACTCCTGTAACACAGACTCCTTTGTGCCTACAGGAAGAGCCCAGGCCTTGGCATGGTGCCTGTGGACAGACTCTCCCTTCTCTCTATGCTGATTCCAGATCCCAGGACCACAAATTTCTGCAGTTTCATCCACTAGAGCTGCTGTCATTTCTGATCACTGGGGACCCTATGCTTTATGGAATATGGCCTCCCTTGTGGCATCTTCCTGGCCCAAAAGCCTGTCACTACCATTCCCAGCCCCATCACCTTGGGTGAGTTACTTCATGAGGCCCTGGTAGTTCACCTGTAAAAGGAGCATAATAAGACCGACAATACAAAGTTGCTATGATTGTTGCTTATTTTAATTATACAGAATTTGTATTTATCTGTTCCGGTTTGCGTATAAGGGGTGTCCCGCCACTAGCTCATGTGTTAAAGCTTTGATCCCCAATGCTACAGCGTTCGTAGGTGGGTCCTTTGGGAGGTGACTGGATCGCAAGGGTGCTTACCTCACGATTGGATTAATCTATGGATAAGTTCATAACTTGATTGACTATTTTGAGAGATGGGGCCTGGTTGGAGGACATAGATCATGGAGCTGTGACCTGAGGGTCTAGTTTGTCCCCAGCCCTTTTCTCTTGTTTTCTCACTTTGCTCTCTGACTGTCATGAAGTGAGCAGTTTTGCTTCACCACATACTCCCTGCCATGATGCTCTCTCTGTCTTACCACAGGCCCCTGTACGACAGTTTCAAGTGACCACAGATCAAAACATCTGATCCAAAATAAGCCTTTCCTTTTTCATGTTGATCTTCTCAGGTACTTTGTCACAGTGACAGAAAGCTAATCACTACATCTCTCTTGTAAAATGAGCCACCACTCATTTTATGCAATCATCAATGTAACAATTTCATCTCATAGACTTTGTGAGATAGTGTTCCACCATTTTTAAAAGCCTCGTACCTTGCACAGTGGTCTGGGCATAGTTGGCACTGAGTTTTGACAACAGCACCAGCCTGTATGTGCACCTGCTCCATACCAGCCCCCACGACAGGTGCTTTACACACACCTATTGCCTTTCTCAACCTCATATCAGTCAAGCCCCAAGGAATTTATTCATGTCCCCATTTTTTAAAAGAAATAAATCCAAATATTTAATTCCACTACATAAATAGATTGCCTTTGTCTGTGATGAAACAGATGCCTTCATTCTTTTGAGAGAACAGGGGGTCAGACAAGTCCAGAGGGCAAAGCAACCGGACCAAAAGACACAGCTGAGCAAAAGGCAGAGGTGCGATTTAGATGCCACAGGAGAGGGGGCTTTCTCCGTGACTTCTATGGCTTTGCTTCCTAGGCTGCACCTGGGGAGGAAACTTCAGAATTCCCACCTCCTTTCCAGAGCCTCTAAAAGCAAGGGATCAATATCAGCCAAAGGAGGTTTCTATGTTCTCTCCAAGGAACACCCCCTTCTTCCCCACACACAGACTTCCACTGTCCAAGTTTCCAGATAAACAGCAGGAGATGCACGGATGGACCAACCGGAAACAGCTATGCTTTAACCTGACTGCGATCCACCTGAACGCATCATTCACCACCAGCTCCTCCCTGCTCTGGCTTCAACTTCCTTCATTTTGTTTTTTCTTAAACAGAATTATTTCTTTAATATTTAAATAGACTAAAACATTTCAGGTGTGCAAGGGAAAGAAATGTTTCACAATTTTAACTTGAAAAACAGCTGTAATAAAGCCTCAGCTCATTGTTTAATAATAATAAAAACAAAACAAAATTCTCTGACAACCATAGGAGGAAAGCTTACAAAGAACACACTGAACATCTCCATCACAGTATGGAGAGGTTCATTCCACCTGTACAGGGTGGAATAGGAACAGGGTCCGTCTCTGTTGTTTTACATTACAAAGTCAATGGAACTCTGGAAACCCTTGACTCCCGCCGTGCTTGGCATTCAAGCTGGTAAGCACCTTGTAGGCAGGAGGACATGAGACTTGAGAACAATGATTCTCTCTGTATCAGAGCGCTCAATTCCTTCATCTGCTTTTGGCTGATGCATGTAATAATTTTAATGCAACATTCACATGCATACCAAAAACCCCATGTTGTGGCTTCCTGAGCAGAGGCCAAAGAATCAAAGGCCATGTTTTCCCTCCCGAAAGAAGAAATCCATCATCACAGCATTGTGTTTACTACAAAAAATTTAAACTTTACCTCATAAGGACACAGTTTGCACCTACATATACTCAGACCCTTAGCTATCTAGTTGCCCTTTTTCCATTAAATAGCTAACTCTGTTGACTTAGCTATTTGTGGTTTTAGCCATTATTTACTGTAAACTGAACTGCCTTCTTGCTTCCCTCCCCCCTCCACCTACCTATGCGTTTTCCCACCTCCTGAGTCCCCCACATTGTCTTAAGAAATTTCATTTCCTGAGAGTAATCTGCCTTGACTCTTAGGTTATCCCCTTGGCAGGTGGCAAAACTGATCTGATAATGACTGTCTGTGAAAGTTGCTTTTTGCTTTCTGTTGAGAGCGATGATGTATTTACCTGTGGTGCAGGGAGTGCTCAATTACTGTTCAGTAAGCAAATCATCTGGAAGGACACTCCAGGGCCAGGCCTGGCGGTTTCTAGCTGTGAGCATGGGATCAGCTGTATCATAGGGCAGCAGAGCATACCGTCAGGGCATAAATTTTGCAGCCACATTGTCTGGGAAAATTACAAAGTTTCTCAGCATTCTGTTCCTGGTTTTCAGAGAGGGACTAAGAGGAATGCAGCTTTACAGAGGTACCACATGGAAAGCATTTAGCACCCATGTGGTGCTATTTTATGGGGTTTAGTGATTCTTACTGTAGATACCTAGTCAATTGATACCTGGAGGGCTCAAACCAGGATATTCCGATCATTACTCCCTTGTCACAATTGAATTTGAAAGAGAATATGTATTTTTGCCATAACTTCTGAGACAGATGAAATTTGGAGCCAAAGAAGAGCAACTCTTTCCCCTTTATTCATTATTCAAATATTTGTGGGGTTAGCACCTGATGCTCCTTCATGATTTGTCTTTTAATGAATATCTGGATAAACGAAGGTTGAGATGCCCTGTGGTCAAGGAAAAACATCTGTAGTGTGGGTTTTCAAGTCCTAGGCTGGGAGCTCTAGAGCTTGTCTTTGTACCTATGACAGACATAATAAATCAATTACCGCATGCCTTTGCACTGAGTGCTAACCCAGCCTGCATCTCACAGCGCACTCTAAGTCAGTCACACTCCCTCAGCTGCCATCTGCTTGCCTTCCTCAGAGTAAGCTCAGAAATCTCTTGGGTTATGCTTGCTTTTCTCTCTCAGGCACTTTTATTCTCCATTCTCCAGTCCCCCATGCTTCTATCATTCTTCAAAAAATGTGGAGCAAGAGGTAGGGCCCTATCTAGTTTGGCAGAGACGTACCTGAGGCTCAGGGCTTCTTTCGTGTCTTAGTGGGGAAGGGGAGATGGTCCAGTTGATGACGCCTTGTGAGCCCTTATGGAGCAACCGCCTCCTTGGCCTGGTGCTGACAGAGCAGCCTCCTGGTTCTCAGAGGAGTTGTGGCCTTCCCTAGTCCGACGCCTTCCCCTGGGTGCCGTTTCTCAGAGGGAGTGGCAAGGCATGTCCTGGGTCCCTCAAGAGGGCCAGCTGTTCCTCGGCTGGCCCTGCCCTGGCTCTGCCTTCCTTGAAGAGATTTGCTATAAACCCACCCTGCCTTGTTAAACAACCTCACCAGGAAGGAGGAAGTTTAATCTAGAGCTCCCTGGGGAGGAAATGGGACTAAAGTCTGGCTTGGGCATGGCAGGGTTGTACTGTTTTCTCGCCCACAGAACTGCCCTAGTCTTCTCAGGGGACGCTTGGGTGAGGGCCTAAAGAACTTAGTCAGGAATGAAACCCACCACCTTGGTAAAAACCAAACAAAACCAAAAATCAAATCAGAACAAAATCACCCCCCAAATAACTAAACCCAGGAAACACCCAGCTGGTTCTCACAACTTCTCAGACTGTGAGTGAGGCAAGGCAGGCAGAGCTGATTGGCAAAGGTGCTGGGGGGCGGGGGGGCTCAGTGTCTGGACAGGGCAGGAGCTGCTGGAGGGACTGGTGAGAGAGATGAGTCTGGGAAGAGGAGAAGGCGGAGTGTCAAGGCACTGGGCCTGCTTAGGAAAAGGGGGCCTCTTTGATGAAGAGTGAGCGTCAGTGGGGAGGAGGGTGTAGAGAAAACTCTGGATTTGGGTTGAAGCACGGAGAGTTAGAGAAGGAAGAAGGGAGGAAGGGAGGAAGAAGGAAGAGGAGACGATATAATTGTAGTAGATTTTTCAGGGGACGGTGAATGGACTATTTACCACCTTTCCCTAGGACTCAGATGCATATGGAGGGTCTCAGCATCCCCAGGCTTTGCCGCTTACGGAGACTCTTCATTCCTTACATCCCCAAGGATGAGTTGCCACCCCAAAGGACCCTTGGTCCTCACACACTTGGGCTCGGGGGGTGGGGGGCTTTCTCCATCTGTTGACCTCAACTGTTTTCCAAAAGGATGTAAGACCCTTGGGATAAATATCTTGGGACATAAGGTACAACAGCTGGTCAGGAAATAAAGACAAGTGCCACGAGCTAGTGCCAAGAAAGAGCCAGGAGAGGCCTTTGTGGACAGGTGACTTGTGCCAAAAGCAGTCTGAATGCTGCTGCTCCAACCACCATCCCCTCATAGGCAGGTGGTCCCTGGGTCCTCCTCTCAATCTCCCCTTCTCTGCGAGGTCCTGTGCCTTGTCATTCACACCTGCCCCTCGGTGGCATCAGCTCCTCATCATGGTCCCTCCCTTTCCCAAAGCAAACAAGCAAATCATTTAAAACTGCAAGTTACAGAGAGCTTGGCTAGCGAGCACGAGGCTCTGGCTTCAATTGCCAGCTTGGAGGTGGGTGGCGGAGAAATGATACATCCGTTGAAGGCCCTGGGAAGGAGAGTACCTGGAGAGCCTCCCGGAGGACAGAGGATTGACGTTACCGTACTGGCCCCAGGCTGACATATTAAGTGACCTGCGAGTCTGGTGGTTTAAAAAGTACCTGAGCTAGAATGAAGGTGCCGGCAGGACTGGGGTCCCTGCTGGAAGCTCTGGAGAGGAACTTACTCCTCATCTTTTCCCGCTGCTGGAGGTGCCCTTCCGCATCTTCAGTCATTGCCTTTGCCTCTCTCTGACCATTTTTCCTTCCTCCCGTCCCCTCACTCACTCTCTGCTTCCTCTTCCACTGCGGGGGAACTGGGCCCACCTGGATAATCCAGGCTCTCTTCAGCCCAGCTGAGAATGAGCTTAACTCTAGACCTGTATTTTCCCTTTTCTCAAAAAACTACACACTCAGAGATGGGTGGATTAAGATAAAGAATCTACGGAGTCATTATCCTGCTAGCCACAAACACAAGCACAATCCTGATTTATTCTGTGGATAGCACTTAAAACATCCCAAACTGATATTTTGGACTTTTGTAGGGGCAGAAAAGGGGGTGATCTCCCTCCTGCCATTCATAAAAAATCATGGCAGACATCCTTATAATGAAAGGCAGGTTAACAAGAAAAAATCATTACATTTATTAGCATACATATGTATATTTGGGTTATACACAACTTGAAAACTCAAAGGGGCCAGAAGTTTAAATTCTGTCTTCACAGGAAAGTGGGAAACAAGTGGGACTAGGGGGTTGTGGGTGAAGAGGAGCTCACTGTAGAGCCAGGGTCTTCTGTGTAGTCTGCCAAGAAATCTCCTGGTACATGCTGCCCTGTAAAGAGCCCATTAAGAGTCAGTGTGGGTTTGATGATGACCCTCTTCTTTCTCCTCCGAGGGTTACTATTCCTGCTTAAACCAGAAAATCTCAGAGAAGAGACTCAGAGAGTTTCAAACAGTTCCCCTTTCTTTAGGATAGGTTGTTTCAGATGGGAAATTTTAGCAAGAGGGCCCTACCCTGCACTTAAAGGAGAATCCAGCAAAGGTCAGAGGGACAGGGTCCTGGAGTCCTAGGCTGTCCTTCAGCTCAGCACAGCAGAGTGTCATACTTGGAGGTGTGGTTTTCTGGGCCCCTGCTCTACTTGAAAGTGAACCCTGCTGAGGTCCGGGGACACTGTATTGACTAGAGCAGTGCCGGGGACCTCAAGCAGGTGCTCAGTGAAGACTTGCCTAACAATGAATGAAGCAAGCACTATTGCTGGCTCACTCCTGCACTGCTGCCCACACTGCTGCCTGTGGAGGGTGTGGTCTGGGGCCTCCCTGTCTGTCTCTGGTATTCTTTTTTTAATTATTAATTTTTATTTTATGTGTATGAGTGTATTTCTTGCAGGTGCGTAAGTGTGCCTGTGTTGTGCAATGCCCTTGGAGGTCAGAAGAGGGCGTTGGTTCCCCTGAAACTGAAGTTATGGATGGTTGTTAGTTGCTATGTGGGTGCTGAGAATAGAACCCCTTGGCCAGTGCTCTTAACTGCTGAGCCATCTCTCCAGCCACCATCATTGTTTCTAATGGATGTAACATCACCTGCTGTTAGGCTTTCCCAGTGTTCTAGTTGGCCTTCTGTTGCTGTGATAAATATCATCACCAAAGATAACTGGGGGAGGAACAGATATTTCCTCTTAAAATTATGCATCACTGAGAGAAGTCAGAGTAGGAACTCAAGGCAGGAACCTGGAGGCAGGAAGGGAAGCAGAAACCATGGGGGAACGCTGCTTGCTCAACTAGTTTCTTTCTATTTTTTTAATGTGGGTTGTGGCGATTGAACTCAGATCCTCATGTTTGCAAAGCAAGTGCTTTACTGATGGAGCCATCTCCCCAGTCCTCGGCTAGCTTTTTCATACAGTTCAGGCCCACCTGCCTGGGTATGTACTACTCACAGTGGGCTAGGCCCTTCTACTTCAATTAGCAGCCAAGAAAGTGCTTCACAGATATGCCCACAGGGCAGTCTGATGAAGAAAGTTCCCCTGTTGACGTCTCCTCTTCTTAGGTGACTCTAGTTTGGGTCATATGACGTTGATTAAAACCGTGACACCCAGTGAAAGAAGTCAGGATGCCTTCTCTCTCAGCTAACGACACTGAACAAGTGAGGGTCTGTGTCAAATCTGGATTTGACTGGTGTAGGAGGACTTGAAAATGCAATGACCATGTCCTGAGGTATGTTTCTTGCCAAAAGTTGACCCAGTGGTGAAGAGAAAGTAGGGATAGTCACCGTCCCTTTTTGTTGCTAAAGGGCTCAGGATATGAGCTGTTGCCAGCTGGTCACACAAGCTCAGTGAAGTTATTATAGGGTAAAAATGTGTCTATTTTACTTAACTATAAAGTCAACATAAACCCATCATGGAAATTTTGGAAAATACCAGTGTGAAGGAAAAATCCCCCTGGAAAAGTTACTCTCATGACCCCCTTCCTGTCCTGGTGGTGTGGGTTTAATATTCTCTTCTCACTTGTTATAGCTGAGGCACTTCAAAGTGCTGTATTAATTTCCTTTCTCTACTGCTGAGCATTTAGATCCCTCCTGTACGTGTGAGTGTGTGGGGTGTGTCTCCAAATATACACTGCAGTGCAAATAGACTTCAGTCTTTCTTTCCCTTTTGCCATGTGTGTGTGCATGCATATGTGTGTGTATATGTGTGCACATGTATGCAAGTATGTATACCATGTGGCGGTCAGAGGGCAGCCTCCACTGTCAGCCTTTGTCTTCCTTCTTGTTTGAGACATGGTCTCTGGTGGTTTGCCTGCGTGGACTCCCAGCTGGGAGCCTCTGGAAGCTCCAGTCTCCACTTCCTACCTTGCTGTAGGACCTTGGCGTTTATAGACACACACTACCATGTTTAGCTTGATGGAGGTTTTAGAGATCAGACATCAGGTCCAAAGTGGTGGTTTGAACAAGAAATGTCCTCCATAGGCTCAGATTTGAACACTTGGTCCCTGTTGGTGGCACTATTTGGGAAGGTTACGGAGGAAAGTTACAGCCTTGCTGGAGAAAGCATGTCACTGGGGGCAGGCTTTGAGAGCTCACAGTCTGGCTCCACTGCCAGTTCACTCTTTGCTTCATGACTGCAGTCGAACATGTGAGCTTTCTGCTCCTGTTGCCATGCTCCCGCCTCCCCCATTATGAACTCTGTCTCAGGAACCACAAGCCAAAATAAGCTTTCTTCCGAAAGTTGCTTTTGGTCATGGTGTTTTATCACAGTAACAGGAAAACATCCACTGAGCCATCTTCCCAGGCCCCTGCAGTGCATCTTTGTGAACTTTCACATCTTCTGCTTTTCCTCAATATCCAGCCTCCTCTCACATGATTTTATGAGGCTCAAATGGAGAAACAGTAGGGGATTAAAAAAAAAATTACTGGGTTTTGTATATTTCATACAACAGTTCTTAATCAAATTTAGGCCCCCCGATTTCATGGATTCCACCATACATGTTAAGTCCTATCTAGTCAAGCATTTGTACCCTGATGTCTCTCAGTGCATCCACTGGAGTCTGGTCAGCCTATCTAGAGATCGTTAAGTGAGGCCACTCTCCCTCACCCAGTAGTAACCAGTCTCCAATAGTTCCCAATCTAAGGCCGCCCCACTACCCATTTTTCTTGCTCCACTCTGGGCCCTGGTCTGATTGAGTTGCCACGGATCCTGTGCTCTGTGCCACCACTGCCACACGTCCACATGTGCAAGCTTCCAGTGGCCTGAAAGCCTCTGCTTCCCTGTGAACCGCTATACCTGGGGCTCATGGAACGAGGTGCAGAGGGAGTGCATCCCTCAGTTCTCATCAGTGAAGCTTCTTCCTTATACAGCAAGTGCAATGCTCACAGAAGGCCACAAATGACCAAGTTTTAAAGACTAAGAGTCTGTGTCCTTGGATAGGACTCCTATATTAAACTTCACTCACCCACAGATCAGGGAACATTGCTGAAGAGGGGGCAGAAAGACTGTAAGAGCCAGGCTGGTTCATGAACATCAGGTGATTTTTAAAATTTTATTTTACTTTACTTTAAGTGGTGTGTGTGTGTGTGTGTGTGCCTGTGTGTCTGTGGGTGGGTAAGTAGACATGAGTACAGATGTCCACAGGGGCCAGAAGAGGGTGTTGGATCCCTGAAGCTGGAGTTACAGGCAGTTATGAGCTACCTGACATAACTGGGAACCAAACTCTGGTCCTCTTTAACTGCTGAGCCAGCCCCAATATCAAGGTGTTTGAAAACCACAGGGAAAAGAGTCTTCCTGGTGGAAAGGCAGGTTTTGAATTCCTTTTCTTTGAGAAGTTGTGTGTGTGTGTGTGTGTGTGTGTGTGTGTGTGTGTGTGTGTGTTTCCTCCACAACATGGAGATAGATAGATGTGGAACGAGAAATAATTGTACTTGAAATTTAGAGTTGAATATGCCTATAATCCCAGTCCTTGGGAGGCATAGACAGGAGGGTGAAGAGTTCAAAGTCATTCTCAGCTACATAGAGAGTTCGAGACTACTTTAGGCCATATAAGACCTTGCCTAAAACAAAATAAAAACACTTATGAAGGACTCCATTAAAGAAGCTGTGTACACACTCAGTTAACACACTCAGTAGAATACCACCATCACCTATAACTTTCAAATGGGGGAAGTTGAGGCACAGAATAGTTAATATGCCTTTGTTGACATAGCTCACAAGTCAGGATAATAAAAATTTACACACACACCCTTCTCTGAGAGCCCAGGCACCAGCAATCAAAGCTTCAGAACATATAATACCAGAGTATTTTCTGAATTGAAGTGGTTTTTTTTTTTTTTAGATTGTATACAGTCCAGTATTCCAAATAGGCAGAATAACTAACCTGAAGATTAAGTTGATTTCCCCAGAGATGGGATCTTTTCTCAATCAGAATGTGTCATTCAAAGGAGAAAGCACAGAAGACCAAACCCTTCCCTGGCTACATAGAAAGCAAATAGAGTTACTCGGTGTACATTTGAGTGTAGACTGCATAGTGTGCATATGTGTCTGTGTCCATGTTTGTCTGTGTGTGTGCAAGTGTGGGGAACAGACGTGTGTGTGTCACTGTATTTGACCTTCTAGATGCCTAGGTAGGGGGGTGAACTCACCAATGAAATAAATGTCCATCACACCGATTTCTCTAATTCTAATCTTTGAGAAGATACTGGACTAGGATCTACAGCAGGATTTCTTTGTGATCACTTCAGCATCAAATTGGCAGCGTTTTCACAGCACCCATGGGCCTTCGTAACAAAAGGAAGCCAGGTGTGCAATCAAGCTGAGGGAGGACTATAGAAAGCATTATTTTGCCAAGTGGAACTATCAATAAACCACCAGCAGTTTACAGTCTTCCTTACTCTCATTAATTGGTCAGATCTAGCATGGCCACATGTGCCTTATGCCATGATCTATTTTGCAATAAAATCAGGGCCTTGGCTTGAGAGTCATGGTTAGGGATCGAATGCTAATCACGTGAAAAGCATCAGTAACGCAGTCCTCCGTTCACTCCTGGGACTGCTACAGTTTCTTTGACAATAGCAGTGGTGGTGGCTGGTAGGACCAGAATCTTTCACCCAGTGCCAGGACCAGAGTGGGCAGTCAGGGAGGAAGATGTGAGTTCAAGGCCTGTTTGCCATGACTGAACACAATGGCCACAGTGTATCTTGTTCTCCCTACGGGAGGGAGAAGGTGATTTACTCATGTCCAAATCTGACATCGGTCTCACTGAGCCAAGGTCCTTTCTGGAGGCTCTGAGGAAGACTGTCTTTGTGGCTTCTGGATGCTCCCATCCTTCTAGCATTATTGTTCTTTCTCCATCCTCAAATGGTGCCTCTCTGACCATTTTCCCTTCCTCACATTTCCTAGTTATCCAGCTCTCCCTTCTGCTTCTCTCTTGCTCTAATCCAGGGTGCTGTTCCTAGCTGCTGAATAAACCCAAGTCCATCTGTCCATCTGTGACTTTGTTACGATTTGAATATGAAATGCGCCCCCCCCCCATGTGCTAAACTCTTGGTGGGGCTACTTTGGAAGTTGGTGGAAGCTTTTGGAGGCGGAGCCTAACTAGAGGAAGAGGAAGCAGCTCGCTGATTGCCTTTAAATTGTTCCTGGTCCTTGGTCCCTTCTCTCTGTTTCCCAGTCACGTGATGTAAATGGCTTTGCTCTAGTTTGCCCTCCTCCGAGATAGATGGAAATCTCTGTGATGCCTTCCTCCTTAGAGGTGGTTTTCTTGGGTATTTGCTCACAGTGATGATAAAACTGATGCAGCCTTGATTCCCCTTTGCCCTAGAGCATTCTCTGTTCATAACATTTGAAATGGAAGAACCATGTCAGATGTTTCAAGATTTACAAAAGTACTGCTTGTTCATGGCAAAATATTCAGAACAGTGCAGAGCTGTATGAGATACTCATCTAAATGCCCATCTTTCCCTTACTTTTTGAAATCAAGTAATTTTCACTTAGTGCTGTATTTGTCTAGGTGTCTAGAGCTTCTGCATCCTCCACTGTATAACTTCAGTATCAACCAGAGCACCCCTTATCCTGGAGTTGCTTAAAATATGGGGGTGGGAGGAGGCTTAGTGATGGGAAATAGGATCTGGTGCTTCCTTGTCTTTGGATATAGAAACAGTTTTCAGAACAGTGTCTGTCAATGGTTTAGATCACAAGAATGTGAATAACACACACAGAGATGAAAGACTGTAAGAAACACAGGAAGTTCCAAAAATGTGTCAATGCAGAAACACAGCTCTCACCTCAAAGGGAATATTTTGGAGCCAAATATAAGTGGCCATGGCCCAGGAACACAGATTCAAGTTATTCCAAATATCATGTTCCAATGTGGCGACAGTTCTATGAAGTTTTATAGTAAAAGAAGAAAGAAAACTATAAAGCAAAAAATTTTTTTAATTTTTTGGTCTTTTTGAGACAGGGTCTCCCTGTGGTCCCAGCTAGCCTGGGACTGGCTATGAAGGCCAGACTGGCCTTGAACTCATAGAGATCCGCCAGCTTCTGCCTCCGGAGCTCTGGGATTAAAGGTGTGCACCAACCATGCTCTGCTAAATCAAAACATTTTCAGTGTAGGTAGGTTAGAGCAAAGCAGAGAAGTATTTATTCCAGACCTGAGATGCTATCAATAGTCTTAAGCCTTTGACTTGGTGGAAGCTAGAGTCTGTTGGTATGCTACAAACAGATTGTATACAATAACCTCAAGGATATTGGGTCCAAACACAGAGGTGGGCAATAAGTGGCTATTCAGGGGACTGAGATAGTTACGATAAGTTGTCTCTGGGTCTACCACATTCCAGCTTTCCACATCACGGAAGTTCTAATCAGTCAGCCTTGTAGAATACTTATCATAGGGGTATGGTTCAATTTTTTTTTTTTTTTTTGTGAGGGAAGAAGTTCATTTCATAGTTTCTCCTGTTGACCAAACATCACATTTTATGTGTGGGGAGGTCAAGTATGTGGTATCAGGAAGGCTCATTCCTACAGTCTGATAAAATTGAGGCCAAGTAGGCAGGTAGGCTGCCTCTACTAGAGAGAAATAGTTGGTTAGTTGTTGAGGAAGAGATACCTGGATCACTAGTCATTATGTTCCTGATTTGATTTTTTTTGTCGTCTGTATTTGATAAAATAGTTACATGTGACATATAACATAAATAGAATACCAAAGTTAAAATAATCAAGAACAAATATGGCCAAAGAGGTAAAGGGATTTAAACTACCATCGCCACCACCACCAAAATCCACAATTTAAAACTAGAGTGTCTATAAATTTTCCCTTGTGTCTACATATTTATATACCCTATGGAATACTTATTTGGTATTTGGAGTATTTGAAAAATTTGTTATCTTTTAATTTTAGTTTTTCTTTTGGTAAATTTGATTTTATAGTTCTCAAAACTTATGAAAAATGGCTAGTTTTAGTTTTAGGAAAGATTGGTTTTTCATATATGGATTATTACAGCTCTCATTGTGGATAATAATTTGATCTATTTTATTATCTTGGTATTGTACTAAATTTAGTTTGGAAAAGTTAGTTGAAAGTCACATTAGAGAAGATATCAGATAAGTACTATACACTTAAAAATTATTATTCTTTGACAGCTCCTTACAGTATATTGTGGTGGTTTGAACGAGAATGTTCCCCATAGGCTCCAAGTAGTTGATGGCATTGTTTTGGGAGGTCTTAGCAGGTATGGCCATGCCAGAGGAGGCACATCACTCGGGGAGGGCTTAGAGAGTTCTTTAGCCTTGCAAGATCCCCAGTCACTCTCTGCTTCCTGTGCCTTTTTGAAGATGGGAGCACTTAGCTTCTGCTCTGCTCCAGCCACCTCTGCCGCCAGCCTCCCCGCCATGATGGACTCTTGCCCCTTTGGAACTGTAAGCTAAACAAACTCTTTCTTTTACAAGTTCACCTGGTCAGCATTTCTATCACAGCAGAAAAGTAACTAACACACACACACACACACACTCACACAATGTATTTTTGTCATGTTCACTCCCAGTTAAACTCTCTCATCCCCCCTCCAACTCTTTTTTAAGATTTATTTATTTTAATTTTATGTTTGTGAGTGTTTTGCCTGCATATATGGCAGTGGCTGCAGAAGGGGCATTGGATCCCCTGGAAGTGGAGTTACAGAGGGTTGTGAAGTCCCGTGTGGGTGCTGGGAACTGAACTTGGGCCCTCTGGAAGAGCAGCCAGTGCTCTTAACTGTTGAATCATGTCTCCAGCCCTCTTCCACTCTTGCTGAATCCTTTCTTCACAAGCCCCCATCTATTTCCATGTTTGTTTGCGTAGACTTTTGTTGTTACTGTTTTGAGACCCACTGAATATAAATAATTAAGGCTGTTTGACAGGCATGGGTAGGGGCTATTTTCAGAGCATGGGCCCCTTGATAGTGGCCACTGAAGGGAATTTCTCCTCCTCCAGGAATCATTAAATTCTCATGAGTCCTGATCCCTAAAGTATTTTTGTAAACAAGATGGTTTTTTTCTCATGTACTAAATATTATTAGTAGCAAGGATAGAAACAAAACACCGGAGCTGTTAGATTTTAGGATTTATAGGTTTTGTAGTCATAATCAATTTTTGTTTTCTAATTTATAATCAGAAAAAGAAACGAAATTCCAATAGGAATCACTTTGTAATACAGCCTATTCTTATTGGCAAAATAGGAATATGTGAAATAGAATGAAAATATGGCTCTTAAGGTATAAATCACCATGAATGCTGTTAAAGATTGATGTCGTTTGTATAATTTGAGTAAGAGGACCTAACCCAAATCTTTGGTTATCTCTAATAAGAGTTGTTTACTTTAAGGTAGCTAGAAGTTTGAGTATGCCATAGGCTTTTTAGTATTTTAAATTTGTGTCATAACATTTTTAATATTAACAGAAACATAATAATCCAGTGGGTTGAACCCAGTTAATGTACTTTCCCTTATTCTTAGTAGGAAAAAGTATATTTGCTTTTGGTTCTAAGAGTTTAGATTTTAAATAGAGGCATCTCCAAATGGAGTTCCTTCTGCAAGATTTAAAATGTCTATGACTAAACTATGCTGAACGAGATTATTTTCCCAAAGGTAGGGAAAATCTTAAATCTTTTTATTATTTAAAAATATTTATTTATTTTTACTTTATGTGTGTGAGTGTTTTGTCTGCATGTAAGTGTATCATGTGCATACAGTGCTTGTAGAAGCCAGAAAAGGGCACTGGATCTGGAACTGGAGTTACTAGTGACTGTTAACCACCATGTGGGTGCTAGGAACCAAACCTGGGTCTGCAGTAGGAGCAGCCAGTGCTCTTAACTGCTGAGCCTTCTCTCCAGCACCTTTTTAATCTTTTTAAACTCGAAGACTTGGTTTAATAAGGTTGAGTAAGCAAAGAGACATAAAAACATAATGAAAGGGCATAATGCCATTTTCATTTGTAGTTTTACTAAAACCAAGATTAGCATTTTACAACACAGGAATAGATAGAAGAAAAGTCTAAGTATCTTAGATAACTTAAAAAGCTACCTCAATATAAAAAGATTAAAGAAATATAAAAAGTGAAAGTTTGGAATGTGTAGTTACTTGGGGTACTCAGTTGTGGAAGCAGAGGAGGGTGTCACCAGCTTTTCCCAAGTCCCTGTGGATGTGCTCTCGGAAATTGACACATGTTTGAATTTAGAAAATGGGAAACTAAGAGTTTATCTCCTGAAGTTTTTAGCACAGGAGGTGGTAGACATTCCTGATAGGATCTGTTTCTTCCAGGTTAAAGGGCGTCTTTGATGTGAAGTCTTTTTCCAATTGATGAAACCTTTTTATTTCAGTTTTTGATCCTTCTAGTTCTTCAGTTTCCAGGGAGTTCTCCGTGGAAAGACTGTGTGTTCTGAAAGGTCCAGAAAATGATCTACGATAGCCATACTTTCAGTTTTAAATGAGTTTATTAAGTATATATCAACCAAAAGCAAAACAAAACTGTAAGTTAAAGAACAGTGAAAGAGCAAATATCAGAGAGACAGCAAAGCACCATCCCATCAGGAGATTACTACATCCAGGAGGGATGACTGGAGTAGCCCCATGCAGAGAGCCAGCAAAAGTAACTGACAGGGGTGTCCTGGTATGAGGGGTGAATCTTTTTATGCCATAAGATAAACAACAGAAACTTCTTCTATCTGTCTTCAAAGGAAGACGGGGTGTTTTAAACATCCTTAGCCGCTTAGAGCCAGGAGGCCAGCTTGAGCCAGGACAGGGTTTTTGGAGGACAGCTGACATAAACATGTTTGAGTATGATACAAGGGAAGCCTTCTTTATCAGGAGGCTTTATCAGGAATGCCTCAAGTAGAAATAATTTTTAAATAGAATTTCCTCCATTGCTAAGACAGTGGTTACCTGGCAAGGGAAGCCTTTAGCCTAATTGGGAAAAAAAAAAATTTCACATTTGGATAAAGTCTAATCACTAAGCTTTAAAAAAATTTTTTTGAGATTGGGTCTCCCTGTAGCCGCAGCTAGACTGGAACTGACTATGGAGACTAGTCTGGCCTCAATCTCACGGAGATCTGCCTGCCTTTGCTGGGGTCAAAGGAGTGTGCCACCATACCTAGCTTTAATTATTAAGTTTAAAAATATTTAATTTATTATTATTTTTTGTTTGTTTTATGTGTCTGAGTGATTGCCTTCGGGGGTAAGAGTGCACCCATGTTTTGCAGTACCTGAGGAGGTCAGAAGAGGGCATCGGATATCCTGGGACTGGAGTTATGGACCGTTGTTAGCCATCATGTGAGTGTTAGGATTTGAACCTGGGTCTTCTGCAAGAGCCAGTGCTCTTAACCACTGAGCAGTCTCTCCAGGCCTAATCACCAAGTTTTAAATGGCTCATTTAGAGAAAAATATAGAACACAGAATTCTCTAAGATCTTCTTTGTTACTAAGAGTAGATCAATATATATTTTTTTCAGAACTCTTATCTCAATTTATTTTACCTTGCCAGGTTTAAAAAAATATATTTTTATACATTTCATACAACAGTTCTTAATCAAATTTAGACCCCCCTCAACTCTCCACCCCCACCCCCATCCCCACCATCAGACCTCACGTATTCCGACATATATGTTCAGTCCTATCCAGTCAAGCATTTGTGCCCAGGTGTTCTTTAGTGCAAATTCATCCACTGGAGTCTGGTCAGCCTATCTAGAGATCGTAAGGGAGGCCTAGTTCTCATTCTAGGTCTGGCAGCCACCAATTTCTTTTGATCCACTTTGGGCCTGTGTCTAATTTGAGTTGGTGTGGGTCCTGTGCTCAGTGCCATCATTGCCACAAGTTCCCATGTGCAAGCTTCCAGTGGCCTAGAAGCCTCTGCTTCCCTAAGTTCATGAACCAGCCCTGGCTCTTACAATCTTTCTGCCCTCTCTTCTGAAATGCTGATCATTCCACAATGAGCCATGGATGGGAGAGGGTCAATGTAGCAGTCTTATCCAGGGATACAAACTCTGAAGTCTCTTATTCTTTAAAACGTGGCCAGTTGTGGCCTTCTGTGTGCTTAGCACTATGTTTTCTAAGGAAGCCTCACTCAGGAGAGTTGAGGGACACCTTGCTTTTCTCTCCACCCCTCGTTCTTCTGTGCTTTATGAGCCTTAGGTGTAGAGGTTTTGACTGCAGATGTGTTACCTAGGACTTGGCATTTCTCAGACATATATTCTCTGTATCTGACCAGTTGTAGAATTCTGGTGTAGCCTCCATCTGTTGCAAAAGAAGCTTCTTTGATGAGTGGTGTACTGCATGCTTGTCTGTAAATATAAGAAATTTCATTTCTACCCCTCGGACCCACATATGGTGGAATGAGAGAACAGACTCCTACAAGCTCTGCTCTGATCTCCACATGTCTGTCCTGTCATGTGCATTTCATACATATGTACATACATAATAAATAAGTGTAATTAAAAAATGCCCGGTGTTTCTGTTTTCTTTACTTTTGAGCTACCCGCTTACTTTTTCTTTTTTTTTTCAGTAAGAATGCTAACCATTTATTAGTTCCTACCTAAATTATTTATCCTTCTTTAAAGCTGAAGACAAAGAGATAAATTATTGTCCCAAATACATCATGAAAGAGAAATTATATATATGATGTAATGAGACACATTACTACTATCTGTAAATAATGTCTTTGTAAGTCTTTCAGGAGTTAAGATGTTTTTCTTTTAATTAAAAAAAAAATTATGGTACAAGTGTATTGCTTAGATGTCTTGCAATGCTCATGGAGGGCAGAAGAGGGCCTCGGATCCCCTGGAACTATAGTTACAGATGGTTCTTAGCCACCATGTGGGTGCTGGGAATCAAACAGAGATCCTTTGCAATGGCAGTCGGTACTCACCACTGAGCCATCTCTCCAACTCTAAGAGTTAGGAAGTTTTTAAAAATGAGTTTGTTTTCTTCCTAGTTCTGTTTTTTTTTTTTTTTTATAAAGAGTTGTATCTTACTAAAGCTTGGCTAAGATAAAAATGTAAAAATCTGTTATTTTCAAAAGAGACAACAGTCAAAAATCATCTTAAAATGTTCATATTTATATGCACACATCTTAAGCTTATTAAGAATAATAATGCTAGTAAGCAGTCAGTTTAAAAAAATGTTAAATTAAGTGATTATAGAGTTTGATACTTAGTTACCTTTAGGAATTTTAGGGGTGGGTTGAGTTTTGTTTTTCATGAAATCAATGATCATGAACACAGATCATAGTCAGAATATATACTTTTTAGTAAAAGCAAAATAGAAGTTTCTTATCTCTGTGTTGTTGAGATAAAAGAAAGAACTTGAAAGGTAGCGGATCAAAGGTGAAGCTTGGGATGTGGAATTAGATTACTGAGTTTCCCTACTGAGGAGTTAATCAGCAGAGAGTCACCTTTTCAGATGGAAAATTTTATTATAGTCTAGGATCTCTTTTCCCTCTTAAGTTTTATTTTAGGACAGTCCACAACATTATTTTCTTTTGATGTAGAATTTTCTTTTGCTTGGAGGTAAAGAAAGAAGGATCAATGAGAGGGTCAGAGAAGGTCAGAGAAGGTCAGAAAAGGGTCCATGACACTTCAGGACTGAGAAAAATTATATATCTTAGTTTATTTTGTCTTTTAAATTTTTATTTATTTTTATTTAATAAGTTAATTTTTTTTCTGAGTTAGATTCTTACTATTTAGCCATGAGTGGCTTGGAACTTGCTATGTAAGGCTGGTTTCAAACTCACAGAGCTCCACCTGCCTCTGCCTCCTGAGTACTGAGATTAAAGATGTATGTCACCACTCCTGGGTTTATATATATTTTCAGAATTTATGTCTTTGTTCTGATATAATGTCTAAAGTTTTCTTATTAATTTTGTTCACTTTTAATACTAATGTTCAACTTAGATGTAGTTTTTAGAACTCTTATTAACTTTATAAACTACTAGTTTTATCATTTTTTTTCTTTAGATGTTTTAAAATTTTAATCAAAGTAGGCTGCCTATTCAAGATATTTAATTCTATTACATATAGGACTTTAATGTGCAAAGAAAGAACCCATTTAGGATCAGATGTTCTCTACTGAGGGATTTTTAAAGACAAAGTATCTTTAGTTAGACGTCCGTCTCCCAAATACTTATAAACTGAATTAACACAGTTATCAAACATAAAACCTGTTGGGGTAACAAATGGCAAATTTTGTCCAAATATTTACTTCATCCTTGCAAGAGATACTGGAGGAGTGGCAGGAGAAAAAAGACCAAATGATAGCAATAGTCTGGAGCCAAACAAAAATAACCCAAATGCTGTGAAACTGTACACATTGAAAAGAAATCAAATGTGTCCCAAAACTAAATGCTCTGAAAGCCAAAAAAGATTCCAAACAAACAGGAGTCTAACAATCATAATAATCAGTGTGTCACCAGCCAAACCAAGAGTCTGAGTCCTAGATAAAGCTCACCAACACCCACTCAACTAGTTAACACTGGATGGTTGGAAGAAAGGGGCCTATTCTGGTTCCTGGAACCAGTCCAAGTAACTACTGCAGTGCAAATGGATCATCCTTGGGACCTCACCTTGGGTGCCAAGAAGTCAAAATAAAAATATAACCCTAGACTCAAAGGAATTAGAGATAGTTTGTTCTGGAGCCAAATATGAATGAATGACCAGAGCTCAGACACACAGATTCAGGTTACGTCAACTACCATGTTCTATCTAATGTGGTAACAGTTCTATGAAGTTTTTATAGTAGCAGAAGAAAGAAAATTATAAATCAGGACACTTCAAACCCATGGCGGGAACATCTGGCAGGCAAAGCTGAGAAGACTTGCTGCAAGTCTCAGCTGTTATCTGATGACATTCTTAGCCTTCGGCTAGAGGAAGCTGGAGGTCTGTTTGTGAATTACAGAAGTATTTTACCTGATAGTCACAAGGATATTAGGCCAAACACAGAGGCGGGCAAACAAATGCCTATTTAAGGGGCTAAGATAGCTCAAGATGCTTAGTCTCTGGATCTGTAAAGTTTCAGCTCTCCACAATCAGAAAAGTTCTAATCGGCCAGTTGACCTTGTACAATGTTTAGCATAGCTGTAGCTTCTCTTTCTGAGAACTTCAGTTCATAAATGGCTGTCTGTGTCTTAGAGGTGGAGTGTGATGATTTTGCCTTCCTTTCTTTTTCTTCTCTCTCTTTTCTCTCCCACCTATTCTCTCTCTCTCTCTCTCTCTCTCTTTCTCTCTCTCTCTCTCTCTCTCTGTCTCTCAGGGCCTTGTGGATACTACACAAGTGTTCTGCTGAGACACACCCTCTGCCTCAGAATTTAATGTTCTTTCTATTGCCTGCCTTTTGCATCAGTTAACAGATCTCTCTTTATAGTCACCTTCATAAAGTTCAGAATACATTCCTTCTCCACTTGCCTTCCCTTTTCTCCCAGGCTCCACATAGGTCAACCTCTCTTGGATGTGAGTACAGGTTTAACAAAGCAGAGACAATCTCAGAATGTGAACTGGACTATGTCGCTGTTGTCTTTCTAGGCTTTAGGGAGGTTCTGGCTGGGGCAGACAACCTGAATCCCTGGAGAAGAAGCAGCTAGCTTTTATGGCTAACTCACAGCTTTTTTTAAAAAAATGGATTTAATGACTGTTGTCGTTTCATTGCACTGAGGAATGTTTACCCTTCCCAGATTCCAGGTGACTGGATTGGCTGGAATTTAAACCTCTGGCAATGGGGCAGAGGTAGTGGGTGTGTGACCTAGAATTTCTCTCCAACAAGCTGGGCCTTGAGAAGAAGGCCCCAGCAGGGATGTGACTAGCAGGTCGTGTTCTAAAGGTGACCAGGAGAAGGCACATTCAGCACACATAGAGAGTTTTCTTACTCTGGTTTTCTCTGGGCTTCTTTTGATGAGGGAAAGGAGGCAGGTACTTGGATTTGACCAATCCCTGCAGCATTCACTTCTCTGACTGTGAATACGTTTAATGAGTACCTTCTCTGGGTCAGAAACCAGGCCCAGAGATGATGTAGGTAAAGCATGCAGCAGAGTCCAGCGTGGAGTGAGCTGCTTCTCCCAGTCAGCTGGGATCCCTCTGGGGGCCTCTGGGGTCCACTGCTTCCCTTCTTTTCAGGAGGATGGGCTATGGCTAGTGGCAGGGGTTGGTTCGTAGTTCCATCTGAGGCTGAGGAGCAGCTGTTGAAGTCAGGACTCAGTCATGGAGCAGCAGAGGGACTCTAAGTGTGTCTTCCCCGCTCTGGTGAAGGGAGCCTTCTGGAGAGACTTGATAAAGGGGAGTTAGTGTCTTCATACCCCTCCCAACCTAGTGAGAACAGTCCCCTGGCACGTTTTACTTCTCTAGTACATCTGGGTCACAAACCATCTTATTGGATCCTTGGTTAAAGAAAAGAAACTACTTCTCCCCCACTAGGACTTTGAACCAAGCAGAGGCACTCTGCTGACTGCCGGCCTTCGTCCATGGCTGTGTCCACCAGTAGTGGGCTGGTAAGCATTTAACATTCAACTCTCCAGAAAGAAAAATGCTGCACACCCAGGACATACAAGTGTCTTGCTGATATAAAGGGTGTGTAGCAAGTACAGATAAAGTGTTAAAATAACAAAATATACAGGACTCTTTCTGTAAACCACACAACATGACCACAAGCCAGCTGACTCTCACAGCACGCTGTCAGTCATTTTTACCATCTTCTTGTACAAGTCAATTTGTTGTAATTTGACAAAATTAAATCATGAATACTTGATTAGTTTCTGACTCAGCGGAGAAGTCTCTCAAGTGATAGAATGACTGGGGTACTATCATGAATGCTGGCTGATATTTTTATGATAATGAGTCAGAGGACAGTAAGGCAAGACATATGCCAAAACATCATCCTCAGGGACACAAAGGACTGCTGAATCAGGTTAATAGTTTTTGAATACTGGAAGAATAGTTCTGCACTTTTATTTTTGAGATGAGGTCTCACTGTGTAACCCAGGTTGGCCTCAAACATGTCATTCTCCTCCATTCGCTTTGTTTCTGTTCCCAACATAATGATTATAGTCACGGCACATTATCATATATAATCTGCATTATTCACATTTTCCACATCACTTTCTTTTCTAAGGTTTATACAACAAAAAAGAAATAAACCAAGCTCAGAGTTACATGTCTCCTCCTCCCACGGTGGAAATGATCACACTGTGATGGTTTCAAATTGCCACTGTGAAATCACTAAGAACGCAGCTGGGAAGATGTAAAGCAGCATTCAAGTGCATGGTGTTTCCACTGTACAGACAGAATATACTCACACAACTTGGAAAGAGCCAAGTGTAAACAAGTAATTAAGATCTGATGGGTTTCGAGTATTATCTTTGTTTTCAATATGTATTTTTCCTAGTAAATTTAAATAATTTAACCTGTAATAATGGCTATGTTTTGCAACTAGATCTGGAGATTTCTAGAATTTTAATGACTGCTCCTTGTAAATTGCTTACAAAGGTACACTGCATTACTGTGTGCTCTCTGTCTCTTTATAAGCTCCTTACAGGAGGGGCTTTGTCATAGTTAGCTGTGAATTCTTAGTATTGAACAGAGTAGGTACTTAGTACATTGGTGAATGGCCAAATTTTACAATCTTGGAAGTACCTGAAATTCTTTGTCTGGGAGCAGAGATGACCTCCACCACCACAAATAAGGTATTACAAAGTGAGGGTGTTGATGAATTTTGGCTGTTTCTGTTCTTTCCTGGGATTAGGTCTTATCATCTGCTTTAGTTATTTGTCACAACATTCTTTAAAAATTTAAAATTTTATAATCATCATCATCATCATCAACCATGGCACCTGTGTGGAAGTCAGAGGACAACTTTACTGAGTTGGTTCGTTCTCTACCTTTATGTGGTTCCAGGCATTGAACTTAGGTTCTCAGGCTTGAATAACCAATGCTTTCCCAACTGAGCCATCTTGCCAGTCTCACAGGTGGCCATATTCTTAATGGTTTAAAAGACTGCACATTTAATATCTCCTAGTTAAAAAATTATTTGTGTGAGAGTTTTTTTCTGCATGTATGTAGGTGCGTCACAAGTGTGCAATGTCCACAGAGGCCAGAAGAGGGTGTAAAATCCCCCAGACGTGGAGTTATGGACTTTTGTTAGCTGGCATGTAGGTGCTGGGAACTGAACCTGGGTTCCCTGCAAGAGCAGCTACTGCTCTTAACCACTGAGCCATCTCTCCAGGCCTTATCTTCCAATGTCTTGAGCTGAACACGTTCTCACTGGATCTTCTGCTCAATGTCAAGTTAGATTGACTTCTCACTGGATGTACATATGGGGAAGAGATTATTCCAAGTTTACTCATCTTGTATGACAGGCTGACTCATATTTTCTTGTAGTGAGTGACTGCGGGCAACAGGGATGCGCTGACTGTTGGTGGCTATGTTTAGTCTGTAGAACCTGTAATTCTTTGCCAGGTAGGCTCTGAGGCATAGCTGTTCACCTCACCCACCATCAAGGAACATTTCTCACCTTTTCAAGGGTTCAGTGCCCCATTTAAGGGTGTTCATTCAGTTAATCCAGGCCAAATGAGCATGATCTCTTTTTAAAAATTAAATCCAAATAAACTGATACAGCGTGTTAAATAAAAGAAATTCCCCCACCTTTTCCTTATACTTTTGGCCAGAAGAAGTCAAAGTTTCCACCTGTGCTCAGAGGAGGGGACCATACTCACTAGGTGACAGATACTACAGTCATCTTGAGGTCTGTTTCCCATTTCACGTGGTATCTAGAGCATTAGGTCTTGGCCGAGCCTTTCAGGTACCTCCACATAGAATATTTTGCTTTCCCTTATTAGATGACTGACCTATATTTTGGTATTTATCTATACTGATGTCAGATGGGTGTTAGAGGCCAAGTGGTTTCATTGGTGCCCAGAATGTCTGGTAAAGCCAAATTCTTTTCTGCTTCTTGGGCAGGCCATGAATGTTCTATGACATCTGGAACCTGCAGAGAAAACAAGAGATTACCCAAACCAAATACTTCAGGGCAGGAGTGAAGATCAGAGGGCAACTGAGTCCTTTATTTTATCTGGGGATGAAAGGAGGTTGTGAGTGGCTGATGCAACGGAAGAACTGGGTTTAGGAACTTGGCTAGATCTTCTGGGACACATTGCCGTATCGGTCAGGCAGGAGAGTTCTCATTTTGCTTTTATAGATTTCACACAAAAAAAGATGATATAGTCTAGGTAAGACTTAAAGAACAGTAACTTTGAACTTGGAAATTAATAATGAGAAGACTTTGGACACTCTTAATCGGGCAGGGGAGAACATTCTAGGAGGAAGACTAGAGTATCCGAAGTTCCAAACTGGAAAAATTCGTAGCTAGGGCATAGCAAGAGAGAGAGAAGAGTGCTGATTAGTTTTTGTCAACTTGACACAAACTAGAGACACCTAGGAAGAGGGGACCTCAGCTGAGGAACTACTTTCTTTGGATTGGCCTGTGGACATGTTTGTGGGGGCATTTTATTGATCACTAATTGGTTTAACTCAGGCCGGCCTGCCTAGGAATGAACCTGAGCTATATCAAAAAGGTAGCTGCATAAGCTAGAGGAATCAAGCCCTAGTCAGTGCTTCTCCATGGTTTCTTCCTCAGGTCCTGCTTCCAGGTTTCTGCCTTGAGCTCCTGACCTGGCCTCCCTCAGTGATGGACTGTAATCTACAAACTGAAATAACTTTTCTCTCGAAGTTGCTTTTGGTCGGTGTTGTATTGAAGCAATGGAAAGTAAACTAAAACAGCTGGTGAGCAGGCCAGGGGCTGCATCGTGTAGACACATTTGGGAGACAGAGCTGGGGAGGCTTGATTGGCCCCGGAAGAAGAGGGGAAGGTAGTCACAAAGACTACCTGCATCAAGGATGACTCAGATTACCATCTGGGAGCTGGATAAAGCCTCAGGCACCGAGATGCCTTTCCACCTCTCATGTCCCCAGAACCTTCCTTTGGTATGAGCTAGTGGTGTGCTGATAAACAGGCTCCCACGTCTTTACCCCAAGTCTCAGTTGATAGCATTTATTGATGGCTAGGCAGTAATTCCTCTTACTATGGCCAATGCCAAGGTCCCAATCGGTTCTCAAGAATCCTGAATAATCAACTGTTGTGAGCCAGGTGGGTCTCTCTCCACCACAACAAACCTTCACAGGGTCTCAACACATTTCCCTCTTGGGAACTTTGGCCAGAAGGTGGCATGGACATCTGAGTGTTCCTTCTCCACCCCATCACCTCTTTACCTGGCTTCCTTGTCTTTCCTCACAGCCCTGTCAGGTGGAGGCCACAAAGAAAAACCCAGCTCTCACTGCTGACTGCCCTGAGAGCTGTTCCGTAGGTTAATGACAACTGTCTAATTATATCTGAGGAGCTCATTCCAGGAAAACAGACAAGTCAGCGCAATTAATTGGTCTTTATAAAGCATTTAAGAAAACCCAGTTGGTCTTAAGAAGCTTTAATCTGGAGAGCAGGTCTAGCAGAGCTTGTTGTAAGCATAGGAAAGCAGAAAGGAATTGCATGTGATGCAAGACTAAGCAGAGGGCCTCATGCATCCTCACTTCCCAGCTGTCCTTTACTGCATTCTGCTGGATATTGCTGCTTTGAAACCTCAATTTCAATGTCTTTTAAGTCGGAGAAGTCAGTATGTCCTGCAAATTGGTTTCTCTGGATTTTCCCATTCCCACTGAGGATGCTATCATCCCAATCTCTCTTGTTTTAAACCTTGGAGGCAACAGAACCCTACTTTCCCTTGTCTCCCACGTTCAACAGAGTAAATTCGAATGGATTCCGTTTGGCATTTCTCCTCTGCACCTTTCTAGTCCAGCTCACTGTCTGGAGACTCTAACATTCATTGCTTGGTCTACCTTCTGGCAACCGGTTCTCTAAAGCAGCGGACCCTGTAACTCCCTCTGTGGTCTGTAAGGAAGCAATTCATACCCCTTACTTCTATGCCCTGGCTCCTACTTCAGCTTGGGGAAGCAGTCAAGGTCTCTAAGATACTCTGTTCTCTTTAGCCCATGCCCTTTTTTTTTTTTTCCCCTGCAAGAAATGCTCTTTCTGAGTTCGGTATAGTGGCGCATGCCTTTAATCCTAGCACTTGGTATGTAGAGGCAGGCAGATCTCTGTAGATGAGGCATGCCTCGTCTACATAGAGAGTTCCAGGCCAGCTGTGGGTATGTGGAGATCCTGTCTCAAAATCACACAAGAAAGAAATAAAAAAGAAATTTTCTTTCCTATAGGATTAGTCTCAATCAGGTAGTTTATATGGTTGCAGTAAGTTAACCCTCAAGCTTCAGTCATTTAACCCAGTTGTGACTATGAGGTTCAGTGTGGGTCTGGTGGTCCTATCCCATGTGATCACTTTCCCACCAAAGTTCACTTCTGCAAAGGAAAAGAGGAGAAGTAAACATCTGAACCTTAAGAACCCAGCCTAGAAGTGACACGTGCTACTTTTATTGGTCAGAATTGATCACAGGCTCCAAGCTGCCTGCTCGGGAGGCTTGGTAGTGAACAGGAGCATATCGGATGTGCTCTGAATCCTGAGGCCTCTTCTCACCCATCTCTTTGAGACGTTACCTCCTATTGGAAACTCTTCCTTGTGCGCCAGCACTGGGTTCAGCTCCTTCGGTGTGGCCCCTATGCACATAATCTCCTTGAATGATCCAGCCACACCAGCTGCCAGGCCCCTGTTCGAAGGCTGGGACCATGTCTGTCCTGTTAGTTTCGACCTCGTGTCAAAGTCAGCATAGCATCTGTCATTTCTTATGGTGTCCAGTGCTTTTAAAATTTGCACCAACTCACAGTCCTTCCCCAGCCCCTCTTCTCCAGGCTGCATTTTGTGTATCACGTGCTCTGTGGACTTTGAGCAGACAGCGACCAAACAGCCGACTTCAGTGTTTCCTTGTCTGGGTCTCTAGGCAAATTATTTCTTTGCTTGCCGCCTTATTTTCCCCATCTGTAGATTCTGTCATAGGTATTTACTATAGGAATTCAGTGCAAAGGTGCGTTCAGGATGCGTTATCATGGAATATGGCAGTAGCATCCTTTACTGGTTCTGAGAATGCACATTTTCCTCACCTTTTAATGTGTCTGAAACTGGCATGCATCTCATAATTACTGTTAAGGAAGGATCATGTTATTGCTTAATTAGTTGCACATTATGGCATGTGCATGACACATGAAACTTAATAATTGATTATTAATAAATATTTTCCCCCCTTAAAATTACCTCTATTTCTGATAGATTTTTATTTGCAAACACTTCTACCTTTTGAAACTTTGGAGTTAAAGTGAGTGTGGAAATTGAAAACCACTAGTATCTTGTAATGGAACAAGTAGAAATTTTTCCTGCCTTCGTATCCACGAGATCTACCTGTCCATCTTCATGAACAATGTCTCTCATTTTACTATTACAAAATACCTTGGACACTGTTAAAACTGATTTTCTAAAATTCATCACATGCCATTTTTGAGTGCTGTTGTATACAGACACCATGCTATTATGCTCTTTACAGAAATCCCCCACAGCCTAAAAGAAAGGTAGTATTTCTTTAGAGTCTGTGTGTCACAGGTGTGTGCATGTTTACAGATGTGTGGGTATGTGTGTGTGCACACGAATGTATGTGGAGGCCTGGAATTGATGTTATTCTGTCTCAGTTGTTTTCCACTTTACTTTTATTGAGACAGGCTCTCTCAACAAAACAGAGTTCACCAATTCTGGCTAATGTAGCTAGCTGGCTTGGTTAATGGACCTGTTTCTGCCCCTTGAGTGCTGAAACTACAGGCAGCTGCCACACTTTCCCATTTTGACACAGGTTTTGGAGATCTGAACTTTAGTTCTCACACTTGTATGGCCAGAACTTTATACACTGAGCCATCTCCCCAGCCCCAAAGGCACTATTTTCTAAGGTGAAGAGACTAAGACATAGAGAGATTTGATAAACAAACAAAAAGATGCAGGGCATGGGTTCTGTTTGCTGGGAGATTTCACTACTTTAATACACACTTTTAGGTTGTCTGTACAACACTGGGCAGGGTCCCCCATACACACGAGATTGTTTGCTGAGAAAAAGCCACCTTGGTTGGTAGTCTGGTGCTGTCAGCAAGGTAAATCCTCACTTTTCATTCTCGTATCAAGGACCTTATTAAATGTGCCTGACCTTTGCTCAGAAAGGTCTGCGGCTTTATTCACAGCCCTTGCCTCGCCCCTGCCCAGAGCCATCCTGCTCAAACCTTCCTGCTGATTGCCTTTGAAAAGCCCCACCTGCAGCGCATGTACAAGCACATTCCAGCTCAGCTGCGGCCATCCTATGAAGCCCTTTCAGCTGTTTCAAAAGCAGCTCCACGAGGCAGCTGGGGCTTTTGGCGTGCTGCCCAACAGCACAATAAAGGAAGAACCCACTCCAAGTTTCCGAAAGCACTGAAACTTTCCTTCTGTTTCCTCCCAACCCAAGTTTGCCACTGGCTGCCGCTAAGCATCAAACCAATGCAGGACCCCCGCACCGTCTAGGAACCCCGCACCCTGTTGAACAGGTAGTGTTTTCTTTTCTGTCACTTTTCAACTGACCACTAAGAATGCTGAAAATCAGCCTTTGTGAGCAGATAGAGGGTGCTTACAGAGTTGGGGAGATGGGGCTAGATTGTTTCCTTGAGTGTTGTGCTTAGTAAAATATGGCCTCCAGTGTCCAGTCTGATAGGGGCTCCTATCTACTCCAAGTGCAGCCCACTTTCCTGTAAGTGACTTTGGCTAAGTTCAGATGAGGTCTTGGGAAAGAAGGAAGTAGATTGAACATTCAAAAATTAAATGGTGGCAGTAGAGTTGTAAAAGCAACCGAAAGGCTCGGTCTCAGGACTTTGGGTGATGTGACACTGGGAGCTCTAGAGGATCTGTGGCCTGAGCTTGCTGTGGCGGTGAGTCTATACCTTTGCCGGTCAGGACTCAGGCTCGGGTTCCAGCACCATCTCATCCTCATCTTCTCCCTGCTGTTCCTTAGTTTTCCCACTTCCCTTGGTCTTCTGTGTGTGGCAGTTGATGAGGGTTTGGGGGCCTCTGGGTTTGACTTGAGGCCTCTTGCTGCACTTAGAACATCATGAACCCTTCCTGGTTTAGGACTCAGGAGGGAATGGGCCTGTCTGGGTAGTCTTGATTCCTGTGGAGGTTAGATAAACTGGGGATGCTACGAAGAATTTCTCATGCTGCTGGGAGTTTGGAAAAAAATGTAACAGGCTGAATCTCTGCAGATTTAGTAGTCTATTTCCCCACTTTGGGGCCGTCTTTTATCAAATCTTTATGTGTATTGCCTGAATGTATGTAAGTGCATCTCTGTTGTATCATGCCTGCAAAGGACAGAAGAGGGCATTGGATCCTTTGGCACTGGCATTATCGATGGTTGTTAGCCGCCATGTGGGTACTGGGATTTGAACCTGGGTCCTATGCAAGAAAAGCCAGCACTCTTAACCGCTGAGCCATCTCCCCAGCACTTAACTATTATTAAGAAACTCGAGTATAAACTAGGATTTAAGAACTTTCTCTTTGAAGCTGGACCATGTTTATTTGAGGTTGACAGCAGAGACTGAGGCCAGGATGTCTCCTGAATGTGTTAGGAGTGTTGAACAACATTCGCTGCTTCTGTGCTGGGTACTGAGGGTCTGAATATAAGCAGGAACAGATCCTTGGCCTGGAGGAACTTGTGGAATTCAGTGAGGTGATGATTCTCAGATTATTTCAGAATTCCACTGGGCCGAAAAAACTCCCAGTTGAAATTCTCCATTGACTAGAGTGGGAAATATACTTCTAGTACTTGAGCAAGGGGCAGAATTCTTAGCAAAGATAGACTGAGTCTTTTCTTCCCTGCCTTTGTAAGAGTCTGGGTTCTGAGTAGGTCCTAGGACTAAAGCCAGCTGCCTTTGGGACAAAGAGTCCAGATTCAACTTTCCCAACCCCGAAGGAAGCTTGGGAGACCCATGTTACCGGTTCCCCTTTTGGTTTTTGTCCATCTCTGTCCTCACTCTTGGTCCCCACTTTCAAGACACACTAGGTCACCAAAATGATGTTTGAAATTTGTTGCAGAAACTCACCTTGACTTAAATCAATTAAAAGAATTTGTTAATGCCTTGACCAGGGCCAGTATGTAGACCATCTGTTAATGCTTTATTAGCACAAACAAGCCTTGTACTTAAATGAGAAATGTTACACAGGGAAAATATCAATTGGGGCTTTGTCTTTTTTTTTTTTTTTGAGACAGAGTCTCATGATGTAGCCCAGGCTGGCCTCTATGTCCCTAGTGCTGGATGACAGCTATGCATCACCACTTCTAGCATATGTGGTGCTGGCATTGAACCCAGGAATCTGTGCATTTTAGGTAGTCATTCTACCAATGAAGCTACAGCCAAAAGTCCTACCTTTAAATATTTTTGATTTATATTTTTATATTTGATATATATTTTATATTTTATGAGTTTCCAATGGTTATAAGCTGCCATATGGGTGCTGGGAACTGATCTCTGGTCCTCTTGAAGGGCAGCAGCCAGTGCTCTTAACCTTTGAACCATCTCTGCAGCCCCAGAAATTGTCTTTATTAGAAGGCTTATGCCTAGAGAATCCATTCCCTCTTCCCTGTGCATCTTTATATCTCCAAGAACAAAAGTGTCAAGATCTTGGTGGATTGGGAGATAAGGATCAACTGAATGTGACTGATTGCTTTTTGCTTAACATTAATTAGTCCCTTTTGTTTGTCTTTAGTTTTCACACATCTGTTAATATTTTGGTTACATTTTCTCCTCTTGTCTCTATATTATAAATGTTGTGTAGTAACAATAGCAATAGCTAGCACTGCAATTAGATTAAAACTTTACAGTGGACAAAGTGGTACCATGCATTATTTACCATGAACCCTTTCAGACAAGAGACAGCTAGTCCAATGTAAGTTACACTCCTAATGAGGAGTATACGTTACAGCCTAGTTCAGTGGTTAGGAGTGTAAATTACAGCGTAGTCTAGGGATTAGGCATATAAATTACAGTGTAGTCCAGGGATTAGGAGTGTAAGTTACAGCACAGTCTCATGGTTAGGAGCATAAGTTATTGTCTGGTCCAGTGGTTAGGAGTTAAGTCACGACCTAGTCCAGCAGTTAGAAACATAAGTTACAGTGCAGTCCAGCAGTCAGGAGTGTAAGTTACTATGTAGTCCTGGGGTCGAGTGTAAGTTATTGTGTAGCCCATGGTTTGAAATATAAGTTATAGCCTAGTCCAGTGGTTAGGTGTGTAAGTACAGCCTAGTTTGGTGGTTAGGTGTGTAAGTTACAGTCTAGTCTAGTGGTTGAGTATGTGAATTACAACCTAGTCCAATGGTTAAGTGTGCAAATATAACATAGGTCAGCTGTTAGGAGTCTAAGTTATAGCCTAACCCTGTGGTTGGAACTGTAAGTCACAGCCTGATTCACTGATGAGGAGTGTGAGTTATAGCTTGGTCTACTGGTTAGAAGTCCAAGTCACAGCCTAGGCCATTGGCTAGGAGTGTAAATTACAGCTTAGTTCAATGTTACTAGTGTAAGTTACAGAGTAGTCTAGCTGTTAGGAATGAAAGTTACAGTCAAGTCCAGGATTTAGTTCAGTGATTAGGAGTGTAAGTCCAGTGGTTAGGGGGCTAAGTTATAGTGTAATCGTTAAGTGTAAATTGCAGCATAGTTGTGGTTAGGAGCATAAATTTTGGGGTCAGGGACCTGGGAGCAAATGTCAGCTTTGCTGTTGTATTGATTATTTTATTTTTGAAACAGCCTCACCACATAGCCTAGGATGGCTTCCAACACATGGTCTTCTTGTCTGTCTCCTGAGTGACTGGAGTTCCAGGTATGTGCTGTTGTGTCCCAGTATTCATCTTGGGTTTGAATAGCCATGGGATCCAGGCATGTTGTTTAACTTTTTTTTATCAAGTTTCAGGGGCAGGGGTAAAGTATATTTCTGAACTTACTGCTTAATACAGGCATAAAGATCAACCTGCTAAATACTATATAATGATCACTGTTGCTGTTCTGCAAAAGGTTTAGAGAAATTAGAAGAGCTACATATAGTAATATGCCCCCATTCCTGGGTTTCCCACCACGTGAGGCTGTTTGACTTTCCTCCATGAGGACAGGCACAAATGTACGCTCTTCGTGGAAGAGGTCATTGTGTACCTATGCAATGGGAAGTCTCTTTTCTTGTTCCCCAAAGGATGAAATACAATGTCATGTATTGGATCCGGTTCACTTCTTTCTGTCCCCACTTAGTGGTTAGAGCTTGTTCCATAGCTCCTACCAGCTGACCAAGGGGTCAGGAGTGCTTGGTGGGAACCAATCCCTTGTACCATGACTGGAAGGAAATACTCTTGCTTCCTCTTTTCTTTCTTGCCTCTGCCCACACCCATAGAACATACACATTGAAAGCAAATGTTGGCGAAGATGCTTGTTCAAAGAGCCAATGGTTTAATGGTACAGGGAGTAATCATTGCCAAATATGTATCTGTCTTGCCCAACACATGTTGTACTGCTGGGTGTGCTTTCTTCACACATGGGACCCAGGGGTCACTGAGGTTTCCACTAGGATTTAGCTTTCTGCCCTGGGTGCTAGCATGCACCTTTGTTCACTGAGTTGGGGCAGAGCTAGGCGGGAGGGAATCAAAGGGTGTTTGGACAAGAAAAGAGCTTCACTTTTAAAAGGCTGCGCTTCTCCAGATGGGAAGCCTTAAAAGCCAGGTACTATGGCGGTGAGTGCTAGGGGAATCTTCTAGCGTTCTCACTGCCTGGCAGGAAGATTGCCAGTGGCCTTCAGCCACTGCTGGCCCCTCGCTCTCTTCCTGGCCCTGCTCATCTCAGGAACACCACACTAGGTTGGAGAAATCTGATAAAGACTCATTTCATTGCACATTTTGGGATCTGAACACTACCAGAAGGGCATAGAAAGTGGGCACCAAGGTCTGTAATACTCAGACTTCAGGTTTGGTTACTGGCATTTTCCTTTTTTCCATTTTTGGCGCATATGTGTTTGTTAGATGTGTTCATGTGAGCATATGTGTGTGTGTGGGGGTGGGGTGGGTGTCTTTCTCAATTGTTCTCCATTGTATATACTGAGGCAAGGTCTCTCATTTCAACCCGAGAGAGTTCATCAGCTAGTCTAGTCAAGCTAGTCAGCATGCTCCAGGACCCTTCTGTCTTTGCCCCTTAAATGTTGGGGTTACAGGTAGGTCACCATGCCTACTTGGTATTTATGTGGGTGCTGGGGAATCTGAAATTGGATTGCTTGTGCACTTAGTCATTTACCCCACTGAGCTATTTCCCTAGCCCAGGATTAGCATTTTTTCTACAATCAGCTCAGCCATTTCCGGCAGGAAGATTCGTGTGTGTGTGTGTGTGTGTGTGTGTGTGTGTGTGTGTGTGTGTAGAGGGGCATAATGTACATGGTGTGCTAATTACTCTCCTGGGAAGCTTTAAAAAGTTATTCATTTTTATTTTATGTGTTTAGCTGTTTTGCCTGCATGTGTGTAAGTGCACCATGTGCATGCAATGCTTGTGGAAGCCAGAAGAGGGCAGATCCCCTGAAACTTGAGTTATGGATGGTTGTTAGCCACCATGTAGGTGTTGGGAACTGAATCTGTGTCCTCTGCAAGAGCAGCCAGTGCTCTCAACTGCTGAGCCATCTCTCCAGGCCCTGGAAGCTTTTAAAAAACAGTGTTTTTATTACTTCTTTGAGAATTTCATAGCTGCGTACATAGATGCTCAACTTTGTGACCTTTTTTAAAAAAAATAACTTACCAGGTCTAATTTGTGCTGTCCAGACACTCCTGAGTGTAAGGCTATCCGCTGGAGTGTGGTGAACCTACTAGGAACCATTTCCTTGAAGAAAACTGACTTTTCCTCTCCCAAAAGTCTTCAACTGTCAATAGGTACTTGGCTAGTGGTAGGTGCCTTTGATCCTGTCCCCTAGAGAGATTTACTTATTTATTTCTTAGTTAATTCTTTGACAATTTCTTATATGTTTATAGTGCATTCTGGTTGCTTTTTCATTACCATCTCTTATCTGTCTGTCCCATCTTTATCAACTGCTTCTCCTCCCTACCTGCCCATTTCCAAGATTTATGACTTTTGGTTTTGTTGTGCGACTTACTTGATTTAACCAGGGCCATCTGTGTGATCACTGGATTAGAAATATCAAGTAGAGCCTGGAGGGGTCACTAGTGGATATGCAGCTGAAGGCAGTGTTTCCCTATTTCCCTGAATCTATCCACAGGAAATAGTTCATCAGTGAGGACAAGTTCATCCTTGCTGACTATTGATTGGTCTGTTCTTATACAGACCCAGTGAAGTCATCTGTGGTTGTTGAGAGCTTGTGACTTCAATGGATGTGCATTGTTGGGCAGTTTTAATAATGGACTGTTTGGTGGCTCAGTGTTATTACCCATTGCTGGTGTAACAAATTATCCTAAAATCTAGAAGCTTCAGAAGACTATGTATATTTACTTTCTCGCACAATGCCTGCGGTTCAGGAATCCAGGAGCAGCTTAGCTCTGTGAACTGGGCTCAGAGCCACACAGTCTGAAATGAAGCTGTAGTTAGACTGTTGGATGGGCTATGATCATCTGAAGAGTCTATTAGGGTTGGGTGATTCTGAGAGAGCTTACTGACATGACTGCCAAATCTGGACTTACCATTGGGTAGCCTCAGTTATTCATCTTTGGGGTCTCTGTAGAGGGCTGCTTGTGTGTGCCCATGGTGTGTCAGCAGACTTGTGCAGAGAGTGATCCAAGGGAGATCAAATCTTAATGACAGTGCTGGAAGCCACCAGTGGTAGCACAGGCCCCCTGTATTTAGATTATGAGGAGCCATACCCCACTGTGAATAGTAGGAGACAACTGTTGAGGTCTCACATGTTGCTTTAGTCACACATAGTTTAAAAAAAATTGTTTTTATTTTAAATTATGTGTATGTGGGTGGGTGGGTGGGGGGGGCAATATGTGCACATGTGAGGACAGATGCTGGCAGAGTCCAGAAGAGGGTGTCAGGTCACCTGTGGCTGGAGTTACAGGTGGCTGTCAACCATTTGATGTCGGTTCTCTGCAAGAGCAGTTTGCCCTCTGAACCCCTGACCCAACTCTCCAGCCCCTAGTTTATGCATTTTAATTAGATATCTTCACCATGTAACTATTTCACTGAGGAACATTTAACTCAGCCTTCAATAGACCTTCACAGAAACAGACCCTTCAACACAAACTTCCACCTAGTGAGAGCGGACAGGTGACAAAGGACTCTCTTGGCACCATGGGCTGTGTTGAAGAAGTAAAATTGTGCCTGCTGTCTTCCATTTAGGTGGCCCAAGTTTCCTTAGTGAAATATTTATTTATGGAATATGAAAGACACAGTGTGGATTTCTAAGAAATGCCTAAATAATACTGTATTTCCTTATCTTCTTGTGAGTAGACTCTTCTGTCTGTCTCTTTTGGGTATCCCAAGAGATTGGGGATCTATGTTCTTGAGAAAGACTGAGCTAAAACATTCATCCGAGAAGAAGAAAGTGTTTGGATTCAGGTCTAGGATCAGGTCACACTTTTGTAGTGTGCCTGATATAATTACTTAGAGAAGACAAGTGAGAAAATTTGTCAAAGCTTATCATGTGAAGGATCAGTTTCTTAGGCTTTTGTTTTTCTATTTTGAGCACAGACTTGGTAGAAAGTTCTTCCTTTTCTCTTCCATGTTTAGGGTTGGAATTTCTGTTGGCTGATGGGTTCTTGGTTATGATCTTTCATGAGGTTACAGTTTTCTGAAGGTTTACATAGAACTAGAAGATTCCAAGATGATACATCCACTTGTATAGCATATTCATGCTGGCTGTTGGCAATAAACAAACAAAACCCAAGGTTCTTCACCAAGGTTGTAGATGGCATGAATTCTAGGATATAGATTCGTTAGGAGCCTCCTCAGAGGTTGGCTTCTATAACCAAAGCTGTGCAAGTAGAAATGCTTGAATGCATGCCCTTAAGTGGGTGATATACGCACGTGACTGAAGGGATGACCATTTTCTAGAGACTGTATTACTTTTCTTTTCCATAGTAAGGAGCACAGAACTGGGGCCAAAATTTGTTCATTCTTTTAATACATGTTTATCAAGTTCCTACAATGTACTGCCAGTTGGTCCAAGGCTTCTACAATGGGAGCCCTGCTGGAGAAGGTGTCCTAGGAGCATAATCAGGAGCCAGCCAGACAATCCAGGAAGTACTCCTGCCTGATTCACAAGCAGCCCTGGAGATCTGTCATTCACCCTAATAATTCTTTTAAGTAGGGGGCCTCAAGTCATCATATCAGCCTGAACAACGTTTCTACCCTTTGTTTGTTTGTTGGCTAATGACCTCATTTCACAAGTTCTGGTAAATGGATCGACTGCCCTCTCCCACCTCTCTCTCTGGTCATAATTCTTTTTGTTCCCATTTTAGTCAGAGACAGGTGCCCTCCAAACCACATTCTCCACATTTATCAAAGCTAAATAGCTTCTGGCTGCCATCCCCATATTTCTAAAAGCAAGCTGCTCTTACCTTGTACAGAAAACCTAACCTGAATGGGAAACTTGATTAATATACAATTTCTCTCTTCCCTCCAGTTATTTATGTCTCAGTCAAAACTCTAGTTGCCTGCATGATGGGGAGATCTAAGTGGAAGGAAATACAGTGGCAGGACATGAGAATTCTCAGAATCGAGGGGTGACTAAAATAGGTGAGAACCCAGGATTTTCTCTAGGGCGAGGCAGCTCTGTGACCCTGTGACCATGTGAAGGCGACAAGGTACCTTCCACTGTCCTTCCTGTATGTTTCATGTCTTTAAGATTCAAATGGCTTGGCCAAGGTCGACACTGAACTTAGAGTCTGAGTATGAAAGAAGCCGGTCCTGCTCTGTCTTGCTAAAGGCAGATATCTCGTACATTTCCTGGTTCCCTGAATGGCTCTTTGTGGTTTCTTACTACAATATTGAAATTGAACCTTTGGATTTTCTTGGTGAGGAGTCAATTATATCCCAGTTCCTAGGCTCCCCCCAAGGCTTGTATTTTCTATAAACAAGCCTCCTAAATTGGCAAACACCCATGAATTAGTGCTTCAATTGGATATTCTGTTAATTTACCAATAATTAGCTTCAAATGTCATTTATTACAGAAAATTAGATGAATTAGCACAAGCAGAAAAATATTGACTGCTTTCCTCTGATTTTTTAAGATGAGCATTTGATTAAGAGCCAGGGGCAGTAGATGATTACAGTGACAGTGTTTTCCAAACACACAAGGACAGTAGCATATATGAACCAACAGTGGCTGTGACAGGAAGCACAAGACCTGTAGAAGATCAAGCCAGATAAAGTCAGCATGGAGAGGAATGGTGATCAGGGAGTCCCCGACCTGGTGAGGAGCTTTTGGCAATTGATGGCTATTAGGAGATGGACAATATTTTCCTCAGGGATGAGGCCCTTGAGAGGCTACACATGATCCTGTAGCCCCCCACCAATGCATGTACAGGCAGCACTAAGTGAACTCAGAGGCTTTAAAAGAACACCTGAAATTGGGAGGGGACAGTGGGGGTGGGTAGAGGGGAGGGAGTGGGGGTGGATTTGGTCAAAACACCTTGTATGCATGCATGAAATTCCCAATTCTCAATAAATCATTTTAAAAAGGGAAAGTTGATTTGCAAATGAATCCTTCATTTCATTAGAGTGCTGAGACTCTCTGAACCCAAGCTACGGCATGGAGGAGTACAATGCCTCCCTTAGCAGTGATTTCAGGGCAGGATTGAGGGTGATGGATTTCTTCTCTACTTCAGTTTTCTGTCTTGCTCTCGTGAACACACTGGCAGTTCTGGCTTTGTTGTTACACCTTTCCTGTGCTCACTGCCCTGTCCTTCATTCTTGGTCTGCCCATCCATTTTGGCTGGCCTTATTTCTGAGTAATTTCCATAGAGAGTTGGGCTGGTTGATCTCGACCTTACTCTAAGATCCTGTAGCTTCTTTTGAAAGATCATTGGCTCAACAGGCCTCTGGTTGCCCAAATGACTGTTCTGTATATACCTGCTAAATAGCAGGAACACAGTAATTATTCTTCAAAGGATGGAAAGAATGAAAAATGAACAAAGGCTCTCTTGGACTGTCTGAGCTGCTATAGCAAAGTGCCAGAAACTTGTGTGGTTTATAAATCATCTTTTAGTTTTGGAGGGCCTAGATTAGTGGTCCTTTTCCAGTTTTATAAATATCTCAAAAATTTAAATTATGAGTGCATATTTGTCTTATTTTCTATTGCTGTAATAAAAACACTGACCAAAACAAACTCAGGGAAGAGAAGGCTTATTTCAGTTTGCAGTACAGTCCTTCATAAAGGGAAGCTAACCCAGAAACTTGAAGCAGGAACTGAATTACAGACCATGGAGGAACACTGCTTACCGACTTTCTCCCCTGCCCCATGCTCAGCCTGCTTTCTTTCATAACCCAGGGGTGGCACCACCCACACTGGACTGGGCCCTCCCAGGTCACTCAGCAATCAAGAAAATGCCTTATAGACATGGCCACAGGCCAGTACAATTGAGGGAATTCCCCAGCTGAGGTTCCATCTTCCCAGCTGTGTCAAGTTGACACTATGTAACACAATATTATTCTTTACAGAGTAATGGATTTCTGCCTGACATTTTCACATGTATAGTTTGGATATAAAATGTCTCCCACAAACTTATACACTTGGACAGTTGATCTCCCAGTTTTGGGAGGCTGTAGAACCTTTAAGAGGTGAGGTTAGCTGGAGGAAGTGGGTCATGGAGAGGGCTGGACCTTGAGGGTTATAGCTCAAGTCTCTCTGCTTCCCAGTCAGTGCTGTGCAGCAAGAAGCTGATGCACAGTCCCACATGGAGCCTCCTGCCACCATGTTTTCCCTCTGTGATGAACTGTGTGCTCTCAAACCATGAACCTAAATAAACCCTTCCTCCCTGAAGTTGTTTCTGTCTGATGTTTCTGTCACAGGGATGAGAGGACACATTAATTCATACATCTGCAATGCACTTGGTCATTACCTTATCTTACCCTCCCTTGGCCCTCTCTTCCTCTTGTTGGTTCCCTCTGTTTCCTTCAAATAGAGCCCCTTTTACTTTCATGTCCTTCTTTATTTCTATTTTCTTTAAAAAATATTTTAAATTTATTATTTAACATATTTTTAATTTAATCATTGTGTGTTTCACACAGAACATCTCAACCTTAATCATCTACATATCCCTCTCCCCACTGGTACCCTGTAGTCCCCCAACTGGAATCCACACACTCATCTGTGTTAAGGTCTATTGTGTCAAGTTAGTGTCCCCAAGTGACCTCAGCGCAGGTTCATCCACTGAGATTGAGTCAGCCTACCCAGAGTCCCTCACTTTAGGAAGACTCCCTCATCCTCACCCAACAGTAATCAGTTGCCAATATTTCCTAAGCAAAGGTTGGGTCTGCTACCCATTTCTCCAGTGCCATGCTGGGTTTTCATCTGCTTGAGTTTCATGAGTACATGCTTGAGCATGCCGCAGCCACTGTTGTAGGTGTCCCAGGAGCCTGTACGGTTCGACCTCCACATGGTCATGCACCTCCTCCCTGACTCATACTCTTTCTGTCCACTTTCCACAACGGTCCCTGAGCCCTGGGGGAGTGAAACTTAACGTAAGAGTCCTGTCTAGGGACCCTCACTCTGAAGAGTCCTAATCTTCATGATTTGGCCATTTGTGACCGTTTGTGTTCTGGCCCTCTGTTGCATGAGAGAACTTCATTAATGAGAGTTGAAGGACTCATTCATGTCCTCTTTATCCCTTGGTCCATGTTGCATGAACCTTGGGTATAGAGGCTGCATTGCAAATATGCCGCTTAGGCATGGGGTAGTCATAGACAGTGTCTGTGTGTGACCAGCTGTGGTACTTTGTAGTAGTCTCTGGTGTAAAAGAAGCTTCTTTGCTCAGTGGTGACTGTGATACTTGACTATAAATATACATATTTTGCATTTTGTAAGATGTTACATTAGGCTGTTTTCTTGAGACTAGGTCGCATGTAGCCCAGGTTGGCCTTGAATTTGTGTTATAGACAGGATCACTTTGAACTCCTGATCCTCCTTCCTCCACCCCATAGGGCTGGGATTATAGGTGAGTACCACCATCTCCAGCTTTTTCATTTTATTCTAGATTCTGTATAGGAGAGAAAACGTGGTTTTTGTCTTTCTGAATCTTGCCTATTTTGCTTAATTCACTGATTTCCATTTCTAGTCATTTTTCTGAGAATGATGTATTTTTCTTTCTTTATGGCCGAAGAGCACCTCATTGTAGATCAGAGGTCCTTAATGTGGGAGATGTTGTGTACTCCTCCGTGAGACAGGAGAGATCTGGGAAGGTTCAGAGACATTTTTGATGACCAGACGTGGGAGATAGGTGGTGGTAATTGGTGTCTAGTAAGTGAAAGCCAGAGTTCCTGCTGCACATTTTGTAATGCACAGGGCAGCCCCCCTGACACCCCATAATGAATGATCTGACCCAAAATGTCCACAGTGCTAAAGTTGAAAAAGCCCAGTATAGGCTCTTAACTAAGGAATTGTGTAGGCCTTCCTTCTAGTCCCACTGTCCTGAAGAGGCACACATTGTGTGTGTGTGTGTGCGTGCATGTCCCATGACATGCGTGGAGGACAGAGGATGAGGACAAGCTCAGGTGTTAGTCAAAACTTTCCACCTTGTTGGAGACATGAACTCTAACTAACTGGCCTGTGAGCTTCTAGGCATTCTGTCTCCATCTCCCATTTCGCCATAGGACCACTGGGATTATGGACCACCATGCGGGATTTATGTGGGTTCCTGGGATTTGAACTCAGATCCCCATGCTTTCACAGTGAACACTTTACCTAAGCAGCCATCTCTCTGACACAAGATACATGTTTTCTTCCTCACTGTCTTTTCTCTCTTGCTTTCTCTTTTCTCAGCGCCATTTTGCAAACTGGGAGAATTATGACAGTGGCTATAGAGACAGCATTTTATTTTAATGCTCCTCTGTTTTCTATCACCTCAGTACTCACAGCCCTGGGCCTCGTATGCCCCAGCATAAAATCCATGAGATTTAAAAGTGTGCTATGACATGCCTTATAAAACACACAGAATATGATCTGACAAGGTCTGTTCCCAGTGTCCTCCTCTGCACCAAATCTTCAAGTAGTAATTCAATTTTGGAATCTTTCTTTTATTAAAATAGATGTCTGATGACATACAAGCCTGGACTAAAGTGGGACCTTGCGGAATACTGGGAATTTCCTTCTCTGGGTAACGGGTTTTATTACACACACCCCTGGGCATGAAAGAGCATTCAAGAAGACAGTGTTGTGTTTAGTGAGGACTTTGTTTGCCTTGGAAAATGTCAAATGCTGCTGCAAATGATAATGGTTAACTTTGGTTTTATTTTGGGGTTAATGGATTATTACAAGGCTAAGGGAAATTTCCTGATAAATGTTGACTTTGATTTTCTCTTAACCTTTTCTCTTTCTCTGCCACATTTACTTTCAAAAGATACACAACCCCTAAAAAATAGGCCAAGAGAGCCTGCCTAACGTCCTTTACTACCTGTGACTCCATCAAAGCCTCCTGGCTTAATGAAGATGCAGGAAGCTGAGGAGTGGCAAATGGGTGTTCTCTGTCCCTCCACACAGAGAGGCTTGGGAATGATATTTCTTTCTCTGGCGCATATAGGCTTCCAAAATGGACCTCTTTCCACAGAATTCTCAAGTTGGACCTAGTGGGTTGTAATGGCTTCAGCCACTAAGTTCAATCCATTTTGATTCATGGATTGTTGATGTCAGTGGCAAAGAATATATCTAGAGCGGGGGCTGCTTCCAGGGAGCATTCTGTGCTGATTGTGGGCTCTGCAATCACATAGTAGCCTATGGCCAGAGGCTTAGTCATTTCACAGTAGGTCTGAGGTAGACACACAGCCTGTGGCAAACTCCCCCATCCCCAGCTTTCCTGCCTCCTACTGAAGTGCAGTCCTTGAATGCTTCTGGAACTACCAGGGCGTCAGAAGTTAGTTCCCAGGATGCCACAGCCAGCATGGTTCTAGGCATGTTTTCAGAGTATCTCCAGTGAGTCGTTTTCAGAGTATCTCCAGTGAGTCGGGTGGAGTGTGAGGACCTGGGCCAGGGAAAGTTGTACAGACCTAGGCCTGAGGCCATTGCCACCTTAGTTCAGAGTCTGTACATCTCCCACCCTGTAGTACTGATGTGGTGTTGTCTGTGACTGGCTCACCTAATCAGACCTGCAAGACTCAGAGAGCTTACCTGTGTCCCATTGTCTATATGTATGTATATGTATATATAAGATTTTACGTATATATGTAATAAATCCTACAGTAATCTTGAGTCAAACATGAACAGTGTGAGGCCAGAGGCCACAGATAGTCATGCTCTCTCTTGCACCTGTGGCTTGTATCCACTTACAAATAGCGTCTGTGTGATGTCAGTTAGAGCGACATTGTCACAAAAGAGCTCTTTCCGTTATGAGATGCCTCTGTGCTGTTTTCTGGTAATTATAAATGAGATCTTTCTGGGAGGCATCTCCATGAATCCATAAGTTCTAGGCTTCTTGGCTAAAAGTTGCCCAGACACCCAAATATATCTTGCCAAAAGCGTTCTATGGGTAAAGAGTCTCACTTTAGTGTTGTTTTCCAGAATATCTGTTGCTAGCACATTTGTGAGGAAATGATTGGAGATTGGATCTCCTTCTCCCTCCCTCCCTTTCTCCTTCCCTTCCTCCCTCCCTCCATCCCTCCTTCCCTCCCTCCGTCCCTCCTTCCCTCCCTCCGTCCCTCCTTCCCTCCCTCCCTCTCCTGGTGATAGACCCCAGGGCTTTGCACATGGCATACAAGCTAAATCTCTACCTGTCTTTGCTTTCATTTATAAGGCATTCTGTATACACATACTTGTATATTCATATATGTACTCCATGTATATATTCCACATAATATACGTATACATGAGGAGGAGAGACTAGATTGCAGGATTGTACTTGGTTTGTCCTTTCTAGGTGTCAGTGATTGATTGCCAAAGGTCACTAAGGAGGGAGTCAGAGGGTAAGGCACCAAATATGTTCCTCTAGGCATCTTTGGCAGGCCGGACCTGCTCATCTGAAGCCTTGAGAGGGAAGACGGAAGAGAGTTGCTGAAGTTCATGATTGGTTGTGGTCAGAGAAGAGACTCAAACCGAGGCCTCTGAACTCCAGGGCTTTTAACCAATATTCTTATATATCATGGAAAGTAGGTAGATAAAGTTTGGAGTGAAAAGAAAAAGAAGTTTGTTGTTGAGACAGGGTCTGGCTAAGAAGTCCAGGCTAGCCTGGGATTTGCAATCCTGCTGCCTCAGTGTCTTGAGAGCCTGTGCTGCTGCTGCACCTGGGTCCACGCGCGCTCTCTTGCTTGAGTTCCTAGCTGTTAGGGATTTTGGAAAGAGAAAGTAGATCACTAGTCTTTGTTTTTCCAGGATTTACTCTGGGTCATGATCTGGGCTAAATGTTTTATGTCTAGTATCTGATTTAATAATCCCCATAGAATGATTGCATAAGTCCTATCATTATTCTCATTTTATTGAAACTGAGGTCCAGAGAGGTTAATTTCCCTGAAGAGTAGAGGGGGCAGAGATGTAACAACTAGGCCTGTTCCTTGCAGTCTCATTGGAGCTGTATACTTGGTTCCGTGTTGGGGGGCTGCCCTTAAAAAAGGGGTTTCCTTGAAGGGTTTACCCATCACCCCTAGCCCATTATCCTTCTCAACACTTTATTTTAGCCAAAATGTTGAGACTGGATTGGCTCGCCATCTTTTTGTACGGTAAGCAGTGTCAATTCTCTTAATGACTGCTCATTCACCCCTTGGCCCGTGACTGGAGCCACTCAAGCACCTCGCAGGGTCTTCCAAACCAACTGAATTAAAAACTAGAGGTGAAGGAACGAGAGAATGGCTTGTAGCTGTTAGGGCACTGTGTTGAAATGATATTTACACACATGCTGGAGAAGATTCCCTGCTTTCTGAGGGCCACTGAAACACATCATGCTGCTCCATAAAGACAATGAGATCTGAACAAGACCCGCCTCCAATCCTGGGAGGGCACCTGGGATCTTGGGCCAGTACCTCCACCTTCCCTTCCCTCCTTCCCAGGCCTCTGCTTCATGCTGTTTGATGAGGGCCTGGTCTCGGAGCAGGCCAGACGGGCCTGCCAGCTCCCATCTATTGTTAGCTGACCGTTTCCTCCACCTGTCCTGTAATACCATCTAGAACATCTTGGAAACAGACATGTACCTCACAAGAATTTGGGGGGGAGTGGTTCTTTATCTTGGTAGAGTCTTAAGACTATTTGGAAACCTAATGAAATCTACCCAGCAATATCACGTATGCCTCATGTCCAGCCCTAAATCTTGAGAGACCCCTAAGTCCAAGGGCCCCAGCTTAAGAACCTTTAGTCTTAGGCTAAAGTATCCAGTTGTTCCTTGATATCTGTGGGGATTTGTTCCAAACCCTTTGTGTATATCACGCGTTGTGCATGTTGAAGGCTCTTGTGTAGAATATGGAGCGTGTGTAACCTATGATGAGCATTTCGAGATTGCTTATCATAACCAATGCAATGTCAATACTAAAGAAATGGTTGCTATACTGTGTTGTGTAGGGAATATGACAACAAATTTTTGATGTGTAGTAGGCTAAAGCTATGACTGTGATAGTAGTGGACACAGAAAGTCGATTGGACTTGTGATTTGGAGACAGACAAAACGTTGGAAATGCAATGCGTGCATGAAACCTCCAGGAGTGCCTGAGAATCTTCTGGCCTTTCCCTCTCAGGCTGTTGTTAAGTTCTGTGGCAAAAACAATAGGAAGAGAAAGTTGACTGGCTTTCATCTCTGGGACTGATGACCTTGGTCATCAATTCATCTCCCTGGGGCAGATGTTTGTTGCCACAGAGAAAGTGTGACCTTTGCTCACCTCCCGGATGTGACATATTATTTCTTTTGACTCCCTGGAAGGATTATCGAAGTCATGTCACAAGGAACTGAGAGGCTGCAGTCCCGACAAACAGCTCTGGGCAAATTAGCAGCTGTGATAAAGGGCAGGTTCTATAAAGGCTGTGCATGCCAAGGTGGATAACCGTCAGAGTGTAAATCATCCTAGTATAGGAAGACTTCAGCCTCCATAAAGTGTCTGACCTGGGAAGCACCAGTGTGGCTCCACTTGGGAAGGCTTGCTAGAGGATGGCGGTGTGGGTAGAAAATCCTCCCTTAGTGAAAAAAACTTGTCAGGCCTTAAAAGACCACATACTCACAAGGAGGAAGCCATTTTCCCTCTCATCAGCTGGCTTTATGCTGTGAGTGGTAGGCAGGTCAAGCCTGAAGAAGTAATGTGTGACACTAGTCCTTGGGAGATACGAATGAACATCTCACCACAGATTGGAAACAACGATGGACCAAATTAAGGACACCACCAAAGTCTAACCTGATGAAGCAATGAGTTTTATTGGGGTTAGTTAGAGGACTGTGGGAGAGGGATATGTCGATGGACTAGAAGTAACTCAAATACAGCTGCATCGCCAAAGCTCACTCCAGCATGGATGACAACTGATGAGAGCTGGAAGCCTGGAACTCACTGCACAGCCTGCATGGAGCTCCACAGGCCTCCTTTGTAGGTAACTCAGTTGGTCTCTGCCTCCTGGTCTGAGAATGTCTCTAAGCAGTCCTTACTGCAATATGTGCTTGGAGAAGGAGGGCCAAGCGAGGCTGCTCTGTTTCAGGGACTTCCTGAAGCTCTTACTGTTTACCTCCTGAGCTTCTGGAACGTCTCTGCAGGGTGGGATGCTTTATCTCCCCTTAGAAGATCCTGTGGTTTCAGCTCCCTGGAGAACATCCTGCATCTGAAGGACTTTCCTCCCAGATGGAAAGTGTTGTTTCAGAATAAATTGCTACATGAGAGGAGAGGATTGTGAAGGAGGTGAGGACACTGTGTCCTACCTTCTTTAGTACTTTCCAGAGGTATCATATTTCAAAAGAGGGCTGGTGAAAGTAAGTAAACTGAGCCAGGGGTAAAGGGAGATGAGATGTTTCTTGAGTCATCAACATGACTCTTGATTCCAGAAATTAACTCCATGGAATACACATTCTGAACTTTGTTTCGGGTGGTGAAGATCTCCTTTATTAATCTAAAGAAACCTGAGGGCATCTGAAAAAGTTTTTACATTATAAAATACACCGAGTGTGAAGGACACCAATTCTATTAGAAAAGTTATGAAAATACTTTTAAACCTAAGTTTATGTGCTAAGATATGTGCTTTTTAATCACTATATTAGATACTTTGCTGGGCTGTCATCCTGAGTATCTCTATTGGTACAATAGTGCCACTTTCATCTTGAGTGTAATCAACAGTTATCTAATGGACGTAAGGTCCACTAATAGAAGGGAATTTCATGCTTGGTGCTGTAAACATAGCCAAGTACACATGGTTGGAGAGGTCTTAAAAATACTGCCACTTTCCTAAACCAATGTAATTTCTTACTCTATGCTAAATACTTATCCTTGTATTCACTGACAAGTATAGTTCTCATCAAGGAAGCTTTTTGTTGTTGTTTGCAATAGTGGACACTATTAAAAAATGCCACAACTGATCAAAATACAGAGAAAAAGCAACTGTGTGGTACCTAACCCCAAAGGATACATCTACAATGCAGCCCCTACGCCTAAGGATCAGGTAACATCACAGAAGATGGGGCAGAAAGATTGTAAGGGCCAGAGGACCAGAATGCCGGCTGCAGCATAATGTCTTCTAGACAGGACAGGCAAGCTGTACCCATGAAATCTCCGTGGTATGGCTGCCTGAACAAGACCTACACAATGACGACACCAGGGGACATGCCAGTGTGAATGGGGGAAGTTTCATAGGGTCCCATGGGGGAGAAAGAATCAGTTTCCTCCAGGGATGAGCTCCCTGATAGGTTATCTGATCCCACAGGTCATCCCTAGCACCACTAAACGGACTCAGTATGTTATACCTATGTATTTATATAAGTGTATGTATGTATATATAATAATAAAGAGATTGAGAGGGAGTGAGAAGAGGAGGTGGAAGAAAGTGGATGAGGGAGAGGGAGGAGTGGAAATAATGTAAATACATCACGCAGGTATGAAATTCTCAAAAAATACATGTTAGAAAAATCAAATGAACACCTAGGTCAGGTAGTAAGTTTAACATCTGACTACCAGAATTTCAAGCTGGAGAGCCAGGGAAGGCACTGTTGTAACTCAGTCCGAGCTGAAAGACTTGGAAACAGCAGTGTAACTCTTAGTCCAAGGCTGAATGTCTAAGAAACTGGGGTCGGGGTGACGGGAGGCACTCATGTATAACCTCTATTTCTAAAATCCTGAGAAACTGGAAGTCTGGTGTTTATGGATAGGAGAAAACTGGCATGTCCCGGCTACAGAAGAGAGCCCAGACTTGTCCTTCCTCTGCCTTTTAATTCTGGCGTGTTTCGCTCACCTCATGCTTCTGCTCAGCTGCTCCCCCAGCACTTACTAACCGCAGCGAGGTGGAACAGTCCACGGTGGCTACACTGTTCCAGGGAGAACATTGTTTCTTTGGTACTGGGAAACTACAAGTAGCGGGGCAGAGTATTCTCTCCCAGCTATATACCTGGTTTCAGGGAGTACATTGTTTCTACAATACCGAGAAACTTGCTTTTTCCTAAGTGAAACTTAGAAACTTTTATTAACTGAAACTTTTGGTTAACTGACCTGTCCCTGGCATGATGTAATTGTGGTTTTAAGTTTCATAAAGTCTGCTCTGCTTCTAATCATCAAGAGTTCTCTCTAGCGTTACCTTGCTCTTGACCACTGGCTATTAAAAGGAATTTTAATTCAACCATCACCATGTGCTTCTCTCTGTGCCTTGAGATGACTATTACAGAATCTATTCCAATTAAGAACAAAATGCTTCCTTTCTGTCATTGAAATGGGTCAATGTAATCCAATGCTTTTAGGGAGCTGGCTGATTGGGTGGGAGGATAGTGCCATACCAGGGGCTCAGTGCTTGCTTCTGCTTATGGAAGACTTGAAAGTCAGTGACAGTCAGTGACTAGATCAGCCTTGGTGAGAAGTCCATGTATAATTTCCATCCTTACCACCACGGTCTCTTTGTTCCCAACACCTGTGGATAAAGAGAGGGCCTTGTTTAAATCCCAATGGCTTGTGCTGGGATTCTCCTGTGAAGCCAACCCAAAGCAGCCTCAGCCTGTTGTGGTGCCTTTTCTTATTTTGGATGTCACTCAACATTGTCAGCTTTTCAAAATTTTGCATAAATGAGTCCCGTCCGAGGACATGTTGCTACCAAATCCAAACAGGCTCACCCGGCATCACATTCTTTCTTGGTTGTAGGGAACTAGATGCAGCAGGTTATTCTTTACCTTAGAAGGAATATATCAGCATGCACCACACCACCAGAGAGTCCTAGAGATTTCTCTGGGGTAGAAGGCTCCTGAATTTCAGTCAGGTTTGTTTCTCATCATTTGGTGTGCAGATGTCTTCCTGATGTGTGGAGAGCAGTCACCACTTGTTCACTGTATCTGATGAGGGAAATGCCATCCGTGTAATAGACCAGTGTGATACCATGCGGATGGAAAGGAGAGGGTCATTGGTAAGATCATGTAACAGGTAATAATGAATGTCTTCATACTCTGGTTCAGTGGAAAATCTAAGCTTAGAGAGTCAACTAACAAGATCTTAGGAGTTTATGGTTGTTCTAATCTCATCTCTGTTTAAATATCCAGTTCAAGCTTTATCTGTCTTTGACAAGATCCTCACTGGTTCCCAGCTAATTCTCATTCTTCACCCCGGAGCATGTAGACACAATAGGCTCCGAAGTCCATGTGAGCCTGAAGCAGTAAGCAGCTGGAGAAAACCAGATTCCTGAGCCCCTTGGTCTACCCTGCACCCCATGGCCACCCTGGGGCATGTGGTGCCTTGGCGTTGGAATCCTGCAAGCTGACAGTTCCCAGAACTTTGAGTATGAAGTGGACAAGTCTCAGCCCTCTGGGCACTGACAGGGTACCTAAAACACATCCCTATCTCAGGGTCCTGATCCAGAGAGGAAAGCCTCACCAGGCCTCTCTCTGTTTCCTTTGTCTTCCCTCAGTCACATGGACCCCACTTTTCTGCCACATCCTCAACTCTCTCTTCTGGCCAGTCAGGGAACTGCTGTTTCATTTGGCTTATTATGGGTTCAGGAGGTTCATACATGCCCTGGGTATAAGGAGCTTCTAGAACATGAGATTTAAATCCATTTTAGCATTCTCAGCAAAAAAGACAATATTAAAGTTTTGGGTCTTTCAGAGAATTAGTTTTTAACTGCTTCCTTCATGAGAACTTATTCTTCCCTGTGCCCTTTATCCTGAGTTAGGCAGGCAAAATTATTGTCTTCAGAGAGAACTCTTTGAAGCAGTCTAGATTGGTTCTACTGTCATAACTCCCTGCAGGTGGGGCAGAATGTGTATTGTGCACCAGGGTCAGTACCTACCTGACACATAGTAGGTACTTTGAAATCTTGAGTGGGTGAAACATGTAATGACTCATAGCAGCAGACAGTTCACTGTGCAGGCATAGACCTTGTGTTGTACTTGGGTTCACCAGGTGTTCTCTTTGATAAAATAGAGCATCCCCTGGTTGAATCAAGGCTTGAAAAACCTATTTCTCCCCAACTCTTGACATGATTTCATCACATTCTTGATTTGGCATCTGTATCCCCCGAAGAGAGTTTCTTCCTCTGCAGGGAACCAACTCTGGTTCTCTTATACTATAGAGTCTTTTGAGCATGGGGCTGTAAACTTAGCACAGTGCTTAAAACTGTGGGCCCTAGAGCAAGACAGAGCTGGCCAGAGTCCATGTCTCAGTGGGGACCCATTCTGTCCCACTCTGGTCTCCCCCTGCCTTGAACAGGTCAGGAACATTCCCCAGGACTTTATGCCAATTACTTTTTATGCTTGGAGACCTCTTCCTACAGCCACGCCCTCCTTAGTATTCCTATCTGGTCAGTGGCTCCTAAGTCGGCTTTCCCTGACCGTTCCATGCCAATGGAGGCTTCTCTACCTGTGAGTTCCTCTTTAACATGTTCCCTGACTTAACTTCTTCAAGCATATTTCATCTTTTCCACGTGTGTACGTGGTTTCACTCCCGGAAGCGAAGGTTTACTTTGGTTCACAGTTTGAACAGTACCGTGCGTCATGGTGGGGAAGTCATGGTGGCAGGAGCTGTAGGCAGTCGGTCACATTGCATCTGTAGTCCGGACATGGAGATGAAAGCTGATGCTTAGTTTCCTTTTCCCTTTTCACTCAGTCCAGGACCCCAGCTCTGAAAATAGTGCCATCCATGTTTAAAATGGATGGATGGGTGGTTCCCCCCTCAACCTAATCTAGGAACTTTCTCATAGATATGCCCAGAAGCTTTTCTCCTGGGTGATTCTAGATCTGGTCCAGTTGTCAATCAGTAGTAACCATCACAGCAATCAATAGAATGCTGTGCAGACAAGCTGTGTGACTTCTGATACAGCTTCAGGTGTGTGGCATTCATTCCCTCTCAGGATCCAGTTGCATGTTGGTAGGGGCCTAAAGCTGAGTGTAGAGGCTATAAGTAGATCTTTGAGGCAGTAATCCCACAAAAGTCTTGCTTTCATGTGTTCCTAAGTGGGCACGAAATGCATGGGAGAGGAAGCCTCCAGATTATTCTCGTTGCCAGACATGCAGCCACATCCTACCCATGTGAGTTTTCCCAGCCCAGACATCATGAAGCTGAGTTAAGCCATCCACTGCATCCTTGAGCATAAATACTGTGATTGTGGTCTTGCACTGCTTGAATTTGGAGTGTTGTTAAAGAAGCCATGATAGGCGATTTTGCTAAGAGCAGCAGGTGGCAGCTGACTCCATCACAATTTAATGGCCTCCTCAGACAGATGGGAAATAAGAGGTTCTGTTTAAAGGGTCCAAATTTTCCTTCATGATGGGGTAGAAGAAGAGGTACCATTTCCACCTCAGAAGTCAACCTCTCCGCTTTCAGGCAGAAGCAAGGCAGAAGAGGAGGTGAAGCAGACAGGCTGCTCTGTTGTTGAGAGCTCTCTTCTACTCTCCCGGGTGTGCATGTCACGCTCTGGCTGTGAATTCGGCTCTAGTGTTTATTTAATTGTTATTTGGGGATCAGTTGTTTTTGAAAGATCCCCCAGCTGACACACACGGCTGGTATTTTGCCAGGAGAGATAAACAGTCTTAGCTTGCAGGGCAATTGAATTCAACGTTAGCAAAATCTAGCAGCTGCCTCCCAGCAAAACCGGCTGCCCTGGAAATCAGAACCTGGGCGGGCTGATTCAAATTCACCTTTCCAGTCTTTTCCTTGTCCACTCTGATAACATGCAGCTGCGGTGTTTGTGACCATGTAACCATGTTTCTCTAACCTTAATTAGTTGAAATCCCTAAAAGCTGTACTGGCAAGCAACCCATCTCAGTTCTCCCAAGTACCAGTGACACTTCTTTCAACGCAAAGATGGAAACAAAGCCTGATGGGAAGCAAGTGCTCACTTTTGTGGTCTTTAAAGAATGCCATGAATTCAATTGAAAATTGAAATTACTCAGCACAGGAATAAATGCTTACCAAGTGTTGTTATTTTGCACGGCAGGTGGTAAAACTGTAACTGTGAATAAATTGCTTACAGTAAGATTTCCTCTCCTATAATGTGGTGGCAGCAGATGGGCTAATAAATATGTAACACTTTGTAATGACATTTGCAGTTTTGGAGAGGTAAAAGGTTGCCCCTCCTTCACAGAAACAAAACGCACAATCATCCAGTATTATACTTTTTAATGGGAAAATTTAAGTCATGTAATGTCAGTAGCATTCCACACTCAGTGATTTTACTAGCTTTGCCCCAGTTACGACGCGAAAGAATGCAGAAGCTGGCATTTGTATTTTCCCTTTGGAAGAATGTTTTGTTTCTTGGAAACAGTTCTGACTTGAAAATATAGAACTTTTTTGTTTGTTTGCTTTAACCAGAGTTTCACCATGTAGCCCAGTTATGTCATCCTCCTGCCTCAGCCTCCGGAGTGCTATGCCTGGAACATAGGAAGCATTCTTGTAACTTTACTGTCTATCAGGGAACACCCATAATGAGCACTTTATTATACAGTCCTACAGCTGAGTGTGCGTGACAGCTGGGAACAGCATGGGGACAGGCAAGTCTGCAGGCCTCAGGAGCTTGATGACCCCTTCAGCAGATCTATTCTCTGGCCCTCAGTTTTTGCATTTTCTACGTGAAGTATAAGTTGTCCTTTCCCTTTAAGGTCAGTGTGAGGTTTAAGTAATCCGAGCTATGCCTAGCACATGTTGTCAGTGACTTAGGTCGATGAATGAGTTAGTTTAATAAAACTAGGTGTTTGGGCCTGGTTAACCATGATGGCTTCTCTTAATACCCAGACCTACGAACTGAGGAGTCAATATTACATACAACATTCAGAATCTAGTTGTGGAAGAGAGGCAGAACAACTTAAGGTCCCTTATCAGGACAGTTCTGAGTCCTTGTGACAGTTATTGATGAACTCTGCCCCTGAGTATGGTGAATAGTCCTTTATCAGGTCTGGGTTCTGCCCTTCACTATAGTCAAGTTACAGCGTCAGTTAAGGTGCCCGCTGATAGAGGAATGGGATGAAGTGTGGCGCATATACACGGTGCAGCTCATTCGGTTGAAATTATGCTATTTGCAGGAAAACAGATGGAACTGGAGATCATCATGTTAAGAAAGACATTCCAGATTTAGACATATTTACTATCATATGTGGAATCTGTGTACAAGTAAAATATGTATAAATTTAATGGGGGGCTGTTAGGGATATAAAAGAAGACAAGGGCATTGGAAAGGGTCACAAAAAGAATTTAGGATGTGAGATTATTTTCATGGATTATTCTGGTGAGTAGGCCAAATCCAAAGTAAAATGTTTATGAAACTGTGTAGAATACCAAGGGCCTGTCTTGAAGATTTTACCTGGAAAATACCTTTGTCCCACTGGGACTTGTTTTAAGAAACAAAGTTTTAGGGTAATTTGTTACGGAGACATGGCTAACATACGCAGTCTCTTATAGATCTTTACAATTTTCTATGTAGAGAAGCTAAATATTCTGTATTAAATTTGCTCAAAAATTTATTTTTATTATTTTTGATTATGTGTATGTGTGTGTGCCTGTGTGTGGAGGGGGTGCGAGCCCATGTGTGCAGGTGCCTGTGGAAGTCAAGGAGGCTTTGGATTCCCTGGAGCTGAAGTCACAGGCAGCTGTGAGCTACCTGATGTAGGTGTTGGGAACTGAATTTGGGTCCTCCGCAAGAGCAGCAAGCACTCTTTACTGAGCCATCTCTCTCAATTGATTCAATTTTTACATTAGATTTATTCCTATTTGATAATTTTTGATGCTTATAAGTATATATGTTGTCTCAATTATGATAGTAAAACTTAGGACTTTTAGTATTTATAATGGTGAAAAAGAATAGCCATAATCATTCTATTTTCTACTTTCAAAATAGTATTTAATAAATTCCATAAAACATTTACTATTTAATAATTTATTTTTATTTTATATGTATGAGTATATAATGCCTAGCTGTAGATAGGTAGACCTGTGTCATGCAGCGCCCATGGAGATCAGAAGAGGGTGTTGAATACCGTGGAACTGGAGTTACAGATGGTTGTTAGCCACCATGTGGATGCTGGGAATTGAACCCCAGGTCCTCTGCAAGAGCAGTCAGTGCTCTTAACCACTGATCCATATCTCCAGCCCTTTTTATTTTTTAAAAAATATTTTGAGTTTTTGTGCATATAATAGACCTTAAATGTAGACCTCCTCCCCCACCCATTGTCCCTGATAGCCACCGCCTACTAGATTTCATGCATTCTGTCATATATGTTAAGTTCTTTCCAGTCAAGTATTTGTCCTTTGGCACAAGTTCCTCCACTGGATTCTAGTCAGCCTTTCTAAGGTCTCTCTCCCTTAAAGAAGATCCACTCTCCCTCTCCCAGCAGTAATCAGCTGCCAACAGTTTTTCAGCTAGGGTGGGGCCTGCTGCTCATTTCGTTCGTTCTATGCTGGGTTTTTGTTGGACTGAGTCAGCGTGGGTGTTGTGCACGCTGTCACCACTGTTGCAGGTTCATATGAGCAAGTTCCCAGTGGCCCGAAAGTCTCCGTTCCCTTATGTTCCTGCACCAACCCCAGCTCTTACAGTCTTCTTGCACTCTCTTCTGCAATGGTCCCTGAACCATAGGAGTTCCATCCAGGGACACACACTCCGGAGTCCCTTATTCTCTAGAACATGGCCAGTCGTGGCTTTCTGTGTGCATCACACTCCCTTGTCTGAGGAAGCTTCACTGGTGCGGGTTGAGGGATATGTTAATATTTTCTCTTCCCCCACTTTCCACTATGTTCCCTGGGGTTGTAGATATGTTATTTGGGACTGAGCATCTCTCAGATATATATTCTCTGTGTGTGACCAGTTGTGGAACTATGCAGTAGCCATCGATTGCAAAAAGAAGCTTCAAGGAAAATGGAGAACATGGGACACTTAAACTGGGGAGGGAGGAGGGTGATTAGACAGGGAGAGGAGAGATTAAGGGGTATAAAAAGTCAAAGGGAAATGTATTAACTCAAAAACCCTATGAAAAATACACATACGATATCTGAACAGAATGCATGTGTACAGCTGAAGGCTATATAATAAGAAACACAGTGCCAGACAGAAAACAAAAACCTCCCTTTGAGTTGTTGATCAGGGTGGTCCAAGAGACTCCTCAAATAACACAGGCTATTGCCACAGCCCTTGACTGCCTCCCAGATCATGAAGGAAAGACTCTATTGCTGAAGATAGGATATACTTTGGATACAAGACTTGGAGCAAGGGAGCTGGAACAAAGCTGAAAGCCTTCTCTCTGAAGACTAGTTCTCATAGTTCTAGAGGATACTACGCACGCTGCTAAGGGAGAAAATCAGTCAGCGGTCTAACCCAGATCTAAAGTCTAATATCCACAAGGACTGGCACAGCAAACTATCTCTACTGGTGCAGTAGTGATGCTGTTATCTGGCGGAAGGTTGAGGGCGGGGTAAGCAACAGCTATCTAGTTGGACTTGGAGCCCTCTCAGTGGGAAGGAACTCATATGTTGCACTGTAAAAATAGCTAAATACACATGGCTGGAGAGGTCATAGATCCCAGAGAAAACTCTATCTCTGACACATCTCCAGACAAATGAAATTTCTTACTGTATGCTAAATATGGGTCCTTACATTCCCAAATAAACTGTACACCACTCATCAGAGACATTCATTTATTATAAAAGAGGTTTGTATTAAATTATTTTGCATCAGTGTAACTAATCCAAGTCCTATGAGTGTATTTAAGGTAGGCTAGGGTAAATTAAGATAGTCAATAGGTCACATGTATTAAGTACACTTTCTGCACACGTGTATGGGGCATATATGTGGCATATGTTTTCATCTGTATGTGCATCACATGGAGGCCCAAGGTTGGTGTCTTCCTCCTTCACTCTCCTGATATCTTGAGGCAGGGTTTCCAGGTGAACCCAGAGTGCACCATTCTGGCTAGTCTGGCTTTCTAGCCTGCTCTGGGGATACTCCTTCTGTATTCCTACACACTGAGATTATAGGTAATCCACACACCCACGCAGAATTTATGGGGGTGTGGGGACTGAACTCTGGCCCTTATTCTTGTGTACCAAATGCTTTACCCACTGAGCCATCTCCCTGGCCCCTGCATTTTTTGACTTATGATATTTTAAACTTAAAATTAGTTTATTGGGACATAACCCTGCTGTAAGTTGAGAGACATGTCTATAATCTTCATTTTTTGACTTATAATATTTTAAACTTAAAATTAGTTTTTTGGGACATAACCCTGCTGTAAGTTGAGGGACAATTTTATACTTTAATCTTCATCTTTTAGAAAACAATTGGTCATGCAATATTGACTTTTGTACCCCCAAATAATTAATTCTCATGTTTTAATAATTTTAATAATAGATGAAATTATTTTTTTTTGAGACAGGATCTCCCTGTAGCCATAGCTGTCCTGGCACTCACGATGTAGACCAGGCTGGCCTCAATCTCACAGAGATCCAGTTGTCTCAGACTCCTGAGTGCTGGGATAAAAGGTGAATGCTGCTACTCCGGCCTAGATGCTTTTTGGTTGATTCTCTTGGTTATTCTACGAACAATAACATTGCCTGTGCCTTAAGATGGCTGTGCTGGGTCTTCTTTACAACTCATGTATGTCTTCTTTTTCTTGCCTTATGGTACTGACCCAGACAACCAGCACAGTGTTGAATAGAAATAGCAGTGTGTGACATTCTCAATCTCTGGGGAAAGTTTTTTAAAAGTATTTTTACTGATTTCAGAATATCACGCATTATGTTTGATCATATGTAGATTCCTCCCCTTCTCCACCCCCAGTGGAAAATTTTAAAAATTCTTCAATTTGAGAATTTCATACACTGTATTGTGGTCATTTTCAGAACCCTCCCACCCCCGACCCCAAAAGGAAAAATTTTAGTGTTCTCATGTTAACTGTGAAGCTTGTAAGATGCTTACACATATTGCTGAACATGTGTAAGATTTGTATTATCTTTTCCTTTTGAATGTTTGCAAGAAATCACTGCTGACCATTTTGGCTTGAGTTTTCCCTTATCTTTGAAGGGAGGAAAGGTTTTAGTTCATTGTGATGGGAGCAGATGCTGGAGGCTGTTCGCAATGGACCAGGAAGCAGAAAGAGGAGAATGTGGGATTCCCCATTCCCTTTTCTTGGAGAAAGAATCTTGCCTTAAATTCTTTAAAAAATATTATTTTTATTTTATGTGTGTGAGTGCTTTGCCTGCATGTGTGTACATGCACCAGGTATGCAATGCCCACAGAAGCCAGAAGAAAGCATTGGATCCCCTGGAACTGGAGTTACAGATGATACCCGCCATGTGGGTGCTAAGAATCGAACCCAGGTCCTCTGTAAGAGCAGCCAGTGCTCTTAACGGCTGAGCCATCTCTCCAGTCCCTTGTCTCAAATTCTTGATCCTCTTGACTCTGCTTCTTGAATGCTGGGATCAGAGAGACACTCCACCATGCCCAGTCACCTGGAGTTTTCCTTTTGAGGAATGCATACAGAGTAATGGCTGCATTCGAGCACTTTCATGAATTGTTTGTGTTGATCTTTCTCCTTCCCGCTGTTCTCCTCCTCCAGTAGCTCCCCTGTTTTTATGGCATTAGTCTCTTACTTTCTCTTCCTCCTTTCCTGAAGACTTCATGACCTGTATCCACACTTGCACGCACAGATCCGCACATACGTAAAAATTAAAATCTAGGCTCCACCTGTGAGGGAAAGCACATAGTTACTTTTTGCTTAACATAGTAACTTTCAGTTCTGTCTGTTTTCCTGAAAATGTCATGATTTCATTTTTCTTTATCGCTGACTAAAGTTTCATTGTTTTTTCTGTGTTGCCATCAGTTGATACAGAGTTGGAAAGATTGTGGATGGAGCAGGTTGGGTGAATTTTGAATGTGTATATTTGGAAAATTTAGTCTCCCCAAATGGAAATTGGTAAGATAATTCTGAAATTTTACGAAAGTAATTATGGTCTAGGGACATGGCTCAGTTGGTGAAGTGGCCATCTTGCAAGCAGGAGCACCTGCATTTGATCTGCAACACTCAGGTACAAAAGACAGGTGTTGTGATGTACGCTTGTAATCCCAGTGCTCGTGAAGTAGAGACAGATGGACTGTGGTGCTTGCTGGCCAGCCGGCCTATGATAATGGGTGAGTCACTAGACCAAGACTCAAGAAGCAAAGGACACCTGAGGAGCAATGCCCAAAGCTGTCCTCTGACCTCCATGTACACACACATGTGCACACACACACAGTAATTTACACACAATGACAAGCAGTGTGGTTTCACAGTAGGACTTAAGTTTACAGGTGAATGATGGCTACTGAGATGTCCCTGTGAGGATGCAAGGGTGCATCTGACCCATGTGGAGACAGCATGAATGCTTTTGTGGCCACGAGGCCGACCCTCACAGGTACATGGCTCTTGTACCTGTGCTATGACAGGCCTACAATATAGAATTTAATTATCATCTCTGCAGAAAAAGCATGGTCATATCCTGTTCTGTGAATGGAGGGGCCAGAGGCATCGGGAGAAAATGAGACTGAATTTAGGAAAGATAAGTTTCTGCAATGTTTTCTTCTTGGTTGTGTCTTTGGTTGTTGGTCTCCATTTTAGCAGTGGGCATTTTAATAGGCATCAAGAGCTGTAGGTTGACTCCCAAGATCCTCCAAGCCAGCAAGCTTCTTATCAGTTGTGAAGTTAAAAGCTGAGTCCTACAACACCACAGTTCTTGATACTTTCACTCCTGCGAACATGTGAGCTTAACTCAAGATAAGAAATGCTTCGGGTCCTGTTAAACTTACACACAGTCTGTTGTGTTATGAGTTGGAGGGCATATTTCAGAACAAGTGGATTATAAATGATCCTTTGGTGCTAACAAAAGGTGGCAGTGAAGGATGCCAGGTTACTATAGAAACACCAGGGGAATGGAAAAGCAAGAAAGATGCCAGTGGAGAAGAAATGCGTTTTTGAAAAGATATCTACATGCCATTACAGCATTTTCCTTTTATTAAATTCATAGACAATAGGAAGAATGTTCATAACATACAAAATACCAATAACCGTGAAATGTATTTAGATGTTCATGAAGGTAAAATTCCTTATGGACATTCTTTCAGCAAATACTCTTTTTGAGGTTTAGTAGATGAACAGGGAAATAGTATTCAGTCTGCACTCAAACGGGAAGCAAGGTACTATGACGAATATTTCACTTATTAATGTGCAGTGCGGATTTTAGCCTTTACCAAATAATTGCTGGTCAGTAGTGCCCTTGGTGGCGTGAGGTCCGATGCCACCCACACCTGCGCGAGCACATCTGCACTGCCTCTCAAAACGCTCCTCAGTCTGCTAGGGTCTCACCTTCCTAATGTCTGAATTGGATGGATGCTTACTCCTGAGCTGTTATGAGGGTTCAATGAGAAAATATATTCATATGTGTGATGGTTAATTTCACTTGTCAACTGGGTGAGACCTAGAATCACCAGGGAGAAAGACCTCTAGGCATATTTGTAAGGGATTATCTTGATAGGTTAATTGACGTCAAAACTCATCCATTGTGGGGTGGCACTATTCTCTGGGCCAGGATCTTGGACTTCATAGAATGGAGAAAGAGAGCTGAGCACAAGCATTCGTTGCTCTCGGCCTCCTGACCGTGGATGCCATGTGCCTGCTGCTGTGACTCCCTCCAGTGACCTGAACTCGGAGCCAGATGAACTGTTTCTTGAGTTGCTTCTGTCAGGGTATTTCACTGCAGCAGCATCAGGGAATGGGACTAAGACAGGAGGGCTCAGTGCATGGCTTGGGACTGGACTGAGAACTCAGTAATGGTTGTGTTGACAACCAAACTTGAAGACAATCACTGAGGAGGCCTTTTATCCAGTGATAGTGGAGTTTCTAGGGCAGGGAAAAGTGATAAGCAGGGTCATAATCCCATGAGTAATTCTCATGACTTATGAGGTCAAATGGAAAAAAAAAAAACACCCATTAGTTTCTCCTTCATACAAACTGGTTGTATCTGTCAAATTCAGCTCAATACAATGGCTGTGGGAATGCCATGGGGATACAGTTGAGAGACCAGTGAGCTCAGCATGTAAACCTCATGTAGTCATTGTTATGATGATGCGTGCATTGCTTAAAACCTGTCACCATGTGGTGGAGCGATGCCAGAACAGGTGGTCCAGGATCATGCAAAAGATGCTTCAAATGCCCTTTTATCATTTTAGGTGAATGAAATCACAGCTTTCTGAAATCATTATGAGAAATGTATAGTATATACTATTTTTGAGCCTGACATCTACAATTTCGAGTAGCTTGGTCTTGGAAATGGAAACCAAATCTGATAGTGCTTCCTAAAGGAAGTTAGGAGAGAAAACTGCTTGTTACCCCTAGTTGGTTTATAACATCTAACCTGGCACAGACGCAGTGGCATGAATTGTGGTATGGGGTGTGTGTGAACCCCGGGCGTCTGTGGTGCAGGCACTTTGCGAGGGATGGAGAAAACCTGTGGTTGTGAAGACATTGGTATGTGCTTGGTGGAATTTTCTCTGAGCTGTAATTGTGTTCTGAATGAAAATTTGGGGAGAAACATTTGAAAGGGACGGTTGACCTTCTGAACAGAAAAGGCAAAGCTGAAAAGGATTATTTCTCTAATTTAACATAATCTTATCCAATCGTTAGAAAAACTTCAGTGATTTAGCCTAAGGGGAAGAGAGCCAGTTTGGATTAACACACAATTTGAATTATAATCTCTACTTAAACAAACATATGTTAGCTATTTAAAATAACTCTTCACATGCTCTAAAATAAAACTTTTAATAAAGGTCTTAGGTGAAAATGAGATGAAAACTGTACCACAAAGCCCACAGTACCGTGGAGGATAAAGCAAACAAGTAAACAGACACACAAGCTTTCCATGAGCCGATTGGCCCAGAATTGAGCATCGTTGAAATCCTTGTTTTGAATAGCGGCTGTTGATTTAATCTTGGATTTTTATTTCACTCAGGAGTAAGACTCTGACAATACAAATTGGAGTCCATTCTTTCAACCATACGGGTCAGATCTGAATTGTTCCAAATACTGAATAAATATGGTTTCATAACTTTTGTTATACCATATTGCTAAAATGGTTGCTTTGCTATTGTTAATCTCTTACTTTTTGCCTAATTTTAAATGAAACTTTATCATAGTCATGTACATACAGGAAAAAAGGCAGTGTATTAGGGGAATTGTACTATCTACGGTTTCCGGCATCCATTGGGGATAGTGCAACATACCTGCCCAGCATGAGAGGTGACTGCCGTACTGATTTCAGTAGCTTAGGACAGTGGCTCCCATCACTTTCAAACAGTCACTCAATGCATTTTCCTTCCTTTATTAATTTGAAGGCTGAGACCCAGATATGTCTAGTAACATAAAATATAATGTGACAGCCAGGCCCGAGAATGAATGCTTTAGCTTGAAATGTATATACAATGAGACGGACATAAAACAAACACGCCCCATTTCCAGTCCAGCACTGATGGCTAGTCTAGAAAGGAACCACAGAGGGGCTGAAGTAGGCTGTCAGAACGCTATTGGGTTATCTACAGACAAAACCCATCCGGAGATGCTTAGTTTGCTGACTGAAGCTATTGAATGTCACTGAATCATATGCCCTTGGAAATCTCCAAAGTGCTCATTCTAGAACCACAGGAAGTCAAGAAGAGAAGGACAGATGGGGAACGAGGAGTCACATAGATCATTTGGGGGGAGGGTTTCAAGCATTCTGATGCCCAGGTCACATCCCCAGGCTCTCAGAGGAAGGAGATAGGAAACTCTAGGGATGGGACCCAGGTCAAAGTGCAGGCAAGGATGAGAGCTACTCTCTTAGACTGGAAACAGGCAAAAGTTCTAAAAATTAGAAATATAATCACCGATGCCTTCTGTATGAAGGCTGCAGTCATTACCAATGACAACACAGTTGTCAAGCAGAGGACTGGAGCTTGAATATCAGCACTTGGTCCTTTTCTGTTTACCTGGTTTTCCCTTTCCTGTCTGTCTGCCTTTCCCATGTCCTGTCTTTTTGCTTTCCTTTCCTTTTTTTCGTGCTGGCTATAAAACTCAGAGCAAAGCCCTGGACACGCCTAGTCCTGTGTATTTGGAATTTGAAGGATGCATAGATTTTTTTTCCTTACTGGAAAAATGGAGTCACTTAAAAATGTAATGAAATTTCATCTTCAACAGTGGCAGATGTTCTTGAGAGTACCTGCCCTGAGATTAGAATGTGTTAGAACAAGGTAATTAATAAGCTCTGGTAATTATATTTGTCAAACCTAAATACCTAGACAAAGTTCATTTATTCTTGTTTGATGAATTTTAGAAGTATCTAGATGACAAAAGTCAAAGAAGAGACAAATACTGGGGAAGAGACATTCTACTTCTTAAAAGTAGCAAGAAAGGTTAAAGATACAGGGAAGTTTTCTTCAGTGGGGTTGGTTAAAAGGTTGGTAAGATTACAGCATGGTTTTATATGTGTGAATCACTTTTATGAGAGGGTTGTTATAAAAGCCTGATTTTGGTCCCAGCCAATCCCTCCTCCTTCTTCTCCTTCTCCCCCTCTCCCTGTGAAATGTAGTTATTCCAGTATTTGCTCTAGACATTGTGATCTTTACTGAGGTTAGAAGCAAAGGTGGTATTTTGTGCCAGGCGGTGTGCACTGTGTCATTGGACTTTCAAAACTGTGTGCTAAATAAATATTTTCTTCTTCACAAAGTAGCTTGTATCAGGTCTTTCATTACAGTGATGCAAAACTGACTAATATGGTCCAAGGAAATTAGTGGTAAGGTTGGTTTGCTTTTCTTTAATTAAGATAATCTTGCTTTAGGAAGGTGTAAAGCAAAATCATTAATAGAAATTATCTGTCAGGACAGTATATTATCAGAAACTAACAAAAGTAATTTCCTCTCTGGACTCCTTAGGCTAAATACTTCCAGATCATTTTCGATAATTAAAATCCCAAGAACAGCACTTCTCCAATGCCTTTAGAAGTACCCACCACAGCAAATTAGAGATAATTTCTTCTGATCCACAGGTTCAAGTATTGACAATACTTATTACTATTAGGAGAAAGCTTATATGCTTAAATCTTGCCAAGTTCAGCAAAAAACACTGACAGTGATGAGTTGGGCTGACGAAAACCAATCAATACCATTTCCCACAGTTCACTCCAGTCACGCTTCATGGAATTACAGATGATTAACTACAGAAGAATATGTCAGCAGTAAAAATTAGTGTTATCTGTGGCCCATGTTTATTGGCAATTTAATTCTTATAAGTCAAATTATTTTGACTTAATGTGATTCTAAATTATATTAAAACCACATAAACCAGAACCAAAATATTCATTAAGCTGTAAGGGTACAATATTCATGATGAATGAACCTTCGCTTAGATTCACCCTCTGTTAGAAGTTAACTATGTTACCTATAGTTATGCTTGTATAATTTAAAAAGGGAGAAATAAAATTTCATCCCTGGGGATGAAGGTCTCAGTCTGGGAATACTGAGGTTTCAGTAGTCCTTGTTTTGGATGGGAGATGAGCCTGAAGAATGATCTTGCTGCAGCCTCATCAAGAACCTGTGAAATACTCTAGTATTGCGAACAACAGATAGCCACAAAGATTCCAACAAGTCCCACCTTGTTATCAGGCTGCTCCCTCCGGATTGGACATGGCTGTTGCGGTCTTGAAAGACGGTGACAGGAAAGAGGTGGAGTGAGGTTGAGATTAACATGTGAAGAAAGCCAGTGGGAAAGACTGAAAACCCGACTACCACAAGTGCCATGCAGTAGAAGGAGCAGGAGCAAAACCAGCCAGGTTACACACGTGACCACCAGGAACAGGTGCCATGGACCCTTCCACCATTCTTAGCTCTGGCCTACTTCTGGTCTGGGGAGAGCTTTTCTCTCTTAACAGACTAGCTCTGCTTCTGCTAGTCACCGTGCCTGCTTACTTCCTAGTTCCAGGACACAGGAACCTGGGAATCTCTGTGGATGCCCACTGGACCCCCAATCCCTGCCCCTTTTCAGGAGCGACTATGACCACCTCCACAAGACCGTCAAGAAATCAGGTCTGTTAGCATTCTCACGTGGAGGAAGAGGGCAAGCTCATTGCACTTATAGCTTTCACGAGACAACCCCCCACAGTCTCAGGGGAGGGGGAAGTTGACTGCAGAGAAGGGTGCTTTTCAGTAGTGTAGCTCCCTGCAAGTTCCCCAGGGGACACTACAGTCCTGTTTCTGGAGTCATCTATGTCATGGGTGGGACCCTTCAGTGGATGACTTCTAGTAAGTTGCTCAGGGGACTTCCTGGTGTATCTGTTTTAAGAGTCACCCATGTACCTGTAAGTACCCGAATAAACACATTAGTTCACCACACTGAACTTAGATGGAATTCTTTCTTTGGTCTGTCAGTACCTTCCCTATCTAGGATGAATAGATAAAATTTTTACCTCTTCTTAAGCAACATTAAGTGTTATTCTACCATCATCGTCACCAACACACACACACACACACACACACACACACACAATCAACTATACCAACAAGCAAACTGGAGAGTTTTTGTGAGTCCTAGTGGGAGCCAGGCCAGGTTCTGGAGAAGTGATCCTCAGCATTTCTCAAAGGAATTTCTGTGAGTTGGTAAAATACCAAGACACTCTACAGAGAAAGGGTCCTGTGGACGAGTACATTGAGAAGGGCTGCATGTTTTCGACCTCTCTTAGAGATTTCCTGGGCATGGCTCTCTATAAAAGCCATTGGGAAGGCTCTGGGGGACAGCTTTGCAATGAAATCCTTGCTCCACAAGCATGAGGATTTGTTTGATCTCCAGAACTCATGTAAAGAAGCCGGGGTTGGTTGTATACACTTGTTCTCCTAGCACTGGGGGAGTAGAGATGGGTGGATCCTTGGGCTCACTGGCGAGCTAGCATAGCCTGCTTGGTGAGGTCCAGGCCAAGAAGAAACTGTCTAAGGTTGACATCTGACACACACACACACACACACACACACACACACAGAAAGACACTAGGAACAGCACTAAAAGACAAATGACCAGCTACTTCTTCAGTTCTTCCCAAACTTGAGCGTACATATCTTCTCCACTCTCACTTTATTAATGTTGATATGATCTGTAACTGGAGTTCCATTTCTTGGAATGCACATGGAGCACTTTGATCCTTGAGATATAAAGGCTGACAGCCGATGGAAGAATCTGCACAGAGCAAAACAGAAGATGCTGTGAGAACTGGAGGCTCCAGGTTCCTGGCAGTGTGCTCCATGTGGGACCTGTGATGCCCACCTACATCTGTCCTCGGGACCCTCATCTGAATTACTCAGAGAGGGAAAAGATCTGACTGAGAAGTCAGGAATCACGGATTCTTTTCTGCCCTTTGCAATGGAGTGCCTTCGGGGAAATTAACTTCCCAATGTGAATTTCATTTTTCCTCAACTGTAAACTCAGTTTAAAAGAAGAGGTCTTTGATTATCCTTTCTAGGCCCAATTAGATGATTGTGTCCTGGTTGGTCTACTGGGAGAAACAGAAAATCGATTTACTTGACAAGAATTCCCTTACCAACTTTTTTAGAATGCAAAATGAGTGATAGAGGAAATAGGAACCCTACTATACAAACCCTACTATACAAACCCTACTATACAAACAACGGTGCATGGCTGATTCTGAATTCTCATTATTCCAGCAATTATATTAAAGATTGAGCGTCATGGGATACAACCTGAGGAAACCAAGCTGGATACTGTATTTTCTATCCCTGCAGTTTTTAAACAAGAACATTCCAGAAACTTCTAGCAGTGAGATCTTAAATTGAAGCCAAAGGGCAATTTTAAAATGAGTTCTTTTAATTAATCGTTGAGTTCCACACTCTGTGACTACACTATTAAAAACATGGAGAGACACTGTATGGTAAAGTATTTTGGCAAACTGTATACAAATGTCAGTCTTTTCCTTCAAAGGAAAATAAATTAATGGGGGCTGGGCAGATGGCTCAGCAGTTAAGAACACTGACTGCTCTTGCTGAGGGCCCAGGTTCGATCATTAGATCCCAGATGGTGGCTAACAACTCTCTGTAACTCCAGTTCCACGGGATCTGACATCCCCTTCTGACCTACGAAGGGCACTGCATGACATGGGTGGACCTACCTACATGCAAGTAATACACTAACACACATAAAATAAAAATAAAGAGTTTAAAAATTACTGGCAGGAGGAGGAGAGGGAGAGAGAGAATATGAATCATTTCTTGGAAACTAAATCATTGACCTGAGACCACGCATTGGTGACAGTTGCCTTTTCATAATTCTTTAATTGGGCTCCATGATTCAATAATAAATTAGAGATGATTAAAAGTCATTGTAAGTTGCATCCTAATTACATGAAACAAGAAACTAATCAGTCCTAAATTGATACCAAATTATTTTAGGATGTAGTTCTGTATCGAGCCAATCTATTTTTTCAGTATCCATTTGCAGAAGTCAGTTCTAGATAGACATGTATGTATTTTATTAGAAATAGAAATTAAGGCCTTGAAAGCAAACTGATGACACAGACTCACCCCGCCCCCCATAGACTTACATACTGTGAGGCAAAGACACTGTTTTATTAGCTTGGATCCAGTCTATTGTGGATCTCAAGCTCGACTGCACAGAGTTGTCTCAACATTTTTCAATGTTCAGGCTGCACTTAGGACCAGTCGAATCGGACTTTATGGGTGCAGAGCCTATGTTTCAGTTCCTAGGAGATTCCAACAGGCAACACAACTTGACACCAGTGAACAAGTGTACTCAGTCCATGAATTCTCAAGTAAACTGAATGTGTAAGATGTATCTACTGCTATTTTTCAAGTCTTCTGTAGCCTACTGCCTACTGCTCGCCCTTTAAAAATACAAATATGTAACCTGGCTAATCGAGACCTTGTAGCCACCCCTGGAGTGGCATCCCAGCTCAAAGGAAACTTCTTACCCGCCGTCTTACCTCATTCACAGAAGAGGGTCCTGGTGGTCACTGGCTCAAACTTGGCTATGACATCCCATCTTGAATTTCTGAATTGAAATTGAAAGCTACTATTTCTGTGGCACAGCTGTAGAATATCTGAGTGTTCTGGCCTGAGAACTGAGTAACAGAGTTGAGGATGGGGGAGCTCCAGAGAGCAAGACGAGTCAGGGAGGACTCTCCTAGACTTCTGGGATGGCTGTCAGTGCTGCCTGCTGGCTGGGACCCCCTCCGTTCATTAACTCCCCGTTTCTTCTTTAAGGTCTCTCTTATCCATCCTCATCCTGGGGATTATGGGCAAGCCAGGCCTACCAGTGACACTGGCTGATACCAGAGGTCATAGGATAATTCAGGGTGTGGGAGTACGTTCCAGGTTCTTGTGTCCCTGAATAAGAAATTTAGCACAGACACAGTTGTAACAGAAGTAAGGACAGTTTGTTAGGAAAAATTAAACTTCCAAGGGAGGAAGCAGGCAGGAGCAGAGAGTAAACCCGGCAGTTTAAGGGCCTGCTGCACAAGGAGCTAGGACAGCCTTTTGGGCTCATTTGGCACATAATATAGGCTGTTTGGCCCAGGCTTTGCCTGTTACATGTAGTCCCACATACAACTTCATGTGTTCATATCTCTACCCAGAAGTGTGTATTTTTGTATTACGATGAACCATAGGTTACTTCTAACTACTTGTAACAGCTGGCTTGAGCAGATCTAGGTTGGGAGTGCGTTTCTTCCTAGCTTTCCTTTTTGACAACTTGTTCTCATATGTTAATAGCGTAAGGCTCTTTGGACCTTACTCTCTGTCCAGTTCTCCTGCCTCACTAGTTACTTGCTCCTTAAGCAGAGATCTGAGGCAGGAAGCCGTGGCACTGCCATTTTGGTGACCATGAATTGCTGTTCCAGGGATCCTGACTCCCGGGTCCTGGGGCTTGGTTGTTGAGCAGTCTCTGAATTTTGAGATGAAGGCTGTCTACACTTACAACTAAAGAACCCGAGCAGAGGTCTCCATGGTTCTTGAGGTCCCAGCCCAAATCTGCTTGGAAGCCTAGAATCATCCTTACTCTCCGCATAATAGAGCCCATGATGTTTTTGATGTTACTGCAAGTCTTGGTTGGCCTCACTAGTTCAGAGGATTGTCCCAGGAGTCTGAAGAAGGCCTTCTAAGCCCCATTTCTGTTAAGGTTGCAATTAAGATAACCCCAACATAGTGGGATGTGGTGGTACACGCTTTTAATCCCAACACTTGGGAGGCCTAGGCAAGTGGATCTCTGTGAATTTCAGGCTGGTTATGGCGACATAGTGAGCCATTGTCTAAACAAACCCTAAAACACCAAAAACCAAACCCCAACTGTTTCATCACTTTGCAGGCATTGTGAAGCCGCATGGATTCACTTTCATTTTGTAAGTATGAGAATCTTGGACAGAAATTCATAACAAAGGTGTAATTTGAGAAAAATAGGATTAAAAGCTTATCAAATGCAAACATGGCTTTAAATAATGCATGATCCTTGGACAGGAGCCCAAATCTGCTTGTGGAAAAAAGTTCTTATTTCTTCTATCAAGCAACACTAAATGAAACTAGAGCACTGCCATTAAATCCAACCGCACACCAATAATTTTTCATTTCCAACAGTACTCTTCTTTATTAAAAATTTTTATTAAATAACAAAATATGCTTGGTAATATAATAAGTACTTCCTCAAGCTCAATATTAATGTTCTTGGCACACAATTCAAGGCTGTCTACCTGAATGCAGGGAGTGAGCAAGTTTTGCTTTAGGATGTGGGCAGAGTTGCTCTGACATAACATTAAAGACCAAAGAAAGCCTCCTGGGTTTCTCCAGGCCTAAATCACAGAAGCAGGGAGATGTGGTGGGTGTTCAGACAGTGACTCCTTGTTAAATCTGTATCCATGGAGCTAGACTATTAGAATTCAAAGATAATTGCTAGAAGATGAAAAAGAACAAGACCAAAGTACAATGCTAAGTAGCTTATGTGATTAACAATGCTGTGATGTTTGGCAAACTCCAAACTAAAATGAAAAAGAAAGAGTGGAGCCTGAGCCCATAAAATGTGATCATAAAATCTGGTTCATGTTTCCTTTTCTAAGAGTCTAAAGGAATGGGAAGTCACCTAGGAATCGTCTGGTAAAGACACTGGGGTGAATAAAAAGAAGTGGTCTTTTGACCACCATACTTTATTTTTAATACAAACAAGTCATAAAGTAAAAGGTTCCAGACATTGTTGAAACAAGAATACATTGTCTGTACTATATCAAGCCATCATTTACAGACTAACACTGCAAAAATTTTGAATGAATAATTCTTAATTAACTTACATAGAATATATGAAATGAAATCTATGGGGTAAGAGTGTACAAAGGAGAAGTGATTCCGAGTCCTAAAATCTATATTAATCCCTTCACAGTTTTCACAGGCACACACGTACGGGAAGAACGCAGGCATTCTGAGTGCTGGAAATCATCTACGCAGGGCTTCATTCTCTCTACTCCTTGGGCCTGCCCAACACAGAGCCATGGTGCCTCAGTGGACTTCAAGCTGCTGCTCTACTTTGGGGGGTGGTGGGTGGGGTGGCCGCTCTTCGCCCTAATGGCAGGAGTTAGACCAACTCATAGTATTTCCCAGTCTGAGGGTCAAAGTAGCAGTTGAGACAAGGGTCATACAACAGAGTTAGCACTTCCTCATCTTCTTCCACACTCAGGTCCTCCTCACCTGTGGGGAAGGGGAAGCACAGAGAGACACATTAGCTGTCAGCCTGGCCCAGAATTCCTAGACTGTCACCAAAAATGGAGACAAGGATTACCATCTCTCTGGAGACTTGCTCTACATACAGGTCAATGTTATGTGGAAAGCAGGAACGGGGGTTAGACTCTTCAGGAGCAGTGCAAGATGGAGAAGAAATGCCAGGGCCCCAGAGGGCCAGCTCCACAGTGCAGATAAAAACCACAGAAACAAAATGGTGTAGAGGATGGCTTGAAGGGAAAGTCCTTTTAGTCAAAGGACTAAAGCATTATGTGCATTAGGATTAGGGACAGTTGGATAGCATTCAGAACTTTACCATAGTTCTAAACTCCCACGTAGGCCAGAGCTGTGGATCCAAGTCAAAATAGAGAATCTTTATTCATTCTGTTTTAAAAAGGCTTCCAAACAAGTATGCACTCAGATAACATCTGGATCATTTCTATTATATACAGATGTAAGCTACAGAAAACAGAGCTCATAGAAAACACAGCAGCTGATTTGCAGTTGAGTTTGTGGTGGGAAGTCCAAGCTTGGTCTGGATACAGACATGGATTGATGGCTCGAATGAAGGAAACACCCATTGTTTAAGTCATTAGCATAGTTTCTAATACATGGCATGGAATTACAATGTCTTACCAGAATGCTCTGAGTGCCTCTGTGTGCCCAAAGGTGTTAAGTGCTTTGGTGTTTGGGAGTGAGTCTTATATTCTTCAGAAAGTCTGTGCCTTGACTTCTGAGCCAGCAAAAATGAGGTCAGGCTGGGACAACTGTCCTCTCTTACTAGCTCAGTCTATTTAAGGAGACAAAGTCTGTGGGCTGTGAGCTCAAGACTGACTTCCAGAGGGGAGTGAGTGGGTGTGAGAAACACATCTGTAAGTGACAGACTCTTTAAAAACTATGTCCACGTGTGTGCGAGGTGTGTATGGGCATATACCTGTTGGTGTGTGTGTGTGTGTATGTGTGAGTGTGTACGGTAGCCAAGGTTCAGTGTCAACTGTCTTAACTGCTCTCCACCTTATTTCTCTCTCAGAGCGTGGAGCTCACTGATGGGGTGAGGTTGGCTCTCCAGTGAGCTCTGGGGACCCTCTCTTTCCACCTCTGGAATCATAGGTGTGCACTGCTAGGCCTGGCTTCGGATTTGGGTGCTGGGGATATAAACTAAGGTCCTGATGTTTCTGAGGGAAGCACTTTACTGACTGAGCCATCTCCCTAGTCCCCAAAATTTCTTTCTCAAAATCAAGTTCTATGAAGGTATAAACAAAAGTCTATGATCTAACTGGGCTGGGCACAGAACTGAAATTTCAGTAATCAGAAGGGAGAGGTAGGACCTTGAGTTCTAGGCCAGCCTGGGTTATATGTCAAGATCCTGACCCTAAAAAAAAAAAAAACAACAAAAAAAAACCCCATGACCTTAAAATTATTGACCATTATATGGGCAGGTGATGGAGGGAGGATCCCATTTCACCCAGGTACAGTCAGCTGGCAGGATCACCATCAGGGCTGTGGCAAACTGGAGTTAGGTGTAAGGACATGTGCTCAGATGATAAGGGGGGCTTTGAAACCACACCACAGCCCCATCCTTCTTGCAACTATTGAAAACATTTACCACCATCCTTTCCAGAGCCAGACACTGAGCCAGGTGTCAGGCATATAAGAAACATAAGAAACAGATCTTGTTCTTAGGTTGTATGCAGTGAAATGTGTCATCCCTTGACTGTTGTCAAACAGTCTTTAAAAAAGCAGGCTTTAAGAGGAACAATTCCCCCTGCCCTTCTCAATAGTACTTCATTGGATGAGCCCCTAATGGTTTAGAAAACACTTTCTCTTGCAGGAGCTCCTTAGACATGCCTGGCACAGTAGACTAGGTATTAGGCATTAAGGCACCCATTTTGCAGATGAGGAAGCCAAGGCCTGCAAAGAGAAACAGCTCATCTGCGGTCACCTGGTGAGTCAGAGGCAGAGCTGGGGGACAAAATCAAGTTTCCAGACTTACGCACGGACTTCTTTCTACAATGGACTGTCAGGTTATTTTGAGCCAGTATTTCCACTTCAGCCAGTCCCATGAGCCTTCTCGGTGCAGCTTTCACTTACACACGACGAAGGCTTCCTCCTTCCCCTCTTTTCAGTTGAGCATAATCAGTTCCAGGCTGGCAGTGACCAGTGCTTGAGTTCTTGTCTGCTCATATAAACTCTTCAAAATTGTAAAGTGCCTAAATTTACCTTTTCACGCCACGCTTGATGTTTTTGTAAAGGGGTGGCATCACACATTTAATTGGGAATTTAAACATGAGAAAGAGTAGACAAATGTAAAGGTATCATACATTTTCAAATATTAAATTGGAAATGAAAGAAATTTGATTTCTCATATTTCTAAACTACTGGTGAATACGGCAGTTCATGTGGGAGGCGGGGGATAGCAAGCTCAGCAGGCTGAAAGGAAAGCAGCCATCACGGTGAAGCAGACGGCAGCTCTTCCTGCTTCTAGGATGAGGGGATGCGTAGGAATGAGTAGGTTAGATTTGGTGGGTTCCAGGAGGAGGCAGGAGGGCTCCAGAGAAGGCATACTTTAGCTCAGCACAAGGCAGAATTCTCCAAGCACTAACTGACCAGTAGCCAGAAACATCCTCTAGGGAGGGGAAGGGGTCTAGGGACGTCATGTACAGGATTATGGAGATGAGCCTGTGTAGCACAGGGGACCAGATCCAATGAGCCCTCTGTGATAAGATATGACTACTGGGATTTATGTCCTTCATGTGTGATAGGACTCTGCTATGGATGAATAGTGGTAGCTGAGCTGGGGCCCTTGCATAATTTCTAATGAACAGAAAGTCCAGGAAGAAATGCTGCCTTCCCTTTATTTCTTTGGTTGCCTTAAGAATGGTCTCTGAGGCCCTGCTTCTATCCATGTGGAAAGGCTGGAAGTTGCTTCTCAATGGGTGTGACCTGACAGCATGAAACAAAAGCAGCTACTGAAGACCAATGAGCCCCTGAACTTGTCGCATCTTGAAGAGGGACTAAAGACATCCGTGGCCCACAGATTCCAGCATCCCAGGGGGTGGGACTGCTGAATGACCGCTGACTAGCTGCATGTTCATCTGCTTCCTTGGACTTAATTTCCTTGTTTATACACGGGTACTCACAATGCCTTTGCCACAGGGTTTTGTGGAAGCTTAATTTGGATATGGAAGTATGCATATTACAGTGCACACAGTAGTTCAATACACGATGGTTATCACTATTTAGGACAGTAATCATGAACTATATGCTATAAATTTTTAATAACTCAAAAGCACTGATAATGTTTTAAGTATGAAGGAAAGCTTCGTAAAGGCCTTAGTAAGATACTTAGACAATGGAGATTGGGATGGGGGGGTGGATCCGCATCCCATTTCTACCTCACTGAAGTTGGGCGATACCGGGGAAATTCACTGTTGAGTCTCTATTTTCTGCCTGTTAAGTTGGGATATTAATAGCACCTGCCATGGTTCCAGTGGGGATGCAATAACACTCATCATACAGAGTACTTCATGAATGTCATGGTCATCATGGAAACAGGCTGGCTGTGTTGGGCAAGAGAGCGGCATGTTCATTACAGGGCACTTATTCTGTATCTGCTTGATGTTTTTACTACCAAGAGAAAGAAAAAGTATAGCAGATTTGAATAGAATCAAAAGCTCCCAAGTAGTATATAGGACTCTAGCATGAATTCATCTTTGAATAAAAGTCCTTAGACTTAAAATCACTTATATTTCAGAAAGGAAAATGAAATTTTCTATCAGGTATAATGTGAAAGTCATGTCGCTGAGGTAAATGGTTCTGAATCATCGCTCTCAGGGATCCGCCATTTAATTCTGTGCCTTTACCAACACACTGGTTAGACTGACCTTGAGCATATGAGAATTGTATCCTATATAATTGTGCAGTGTATCCTGTGCCCATACTTAACAAAAAGATGGATAAAATTTTAAGCTGGTGCTGTTAGAGAACTCAATACATTTTACAACTAGCCAGGAATCTTTCAAGATGAAAATAAGCATTGTAATGGGTCATGGGTCTTTATCATCCAACTGCAAAGGGATCAAGGTGGATCTGATTCATTAGTAGAGGCTTTGCTATACAATGAGTACCAACCGGAACAGTAACTGCTGTACAAATGCATTCGTTCCAATACGTGTCACTATAGAATGGGAATGGCATGCATTACAATCCTAGGGACTAACAGGTTTCTTGAGTTTTAGTACAAAAGCTTTAAATGGATGAATTTTAAAACTACCAACAATGATACTTGTACAAAAATTGGGCGAGCTTATGTATAATTTTACATTGAAATAACTACTTTAAACTTACATAAAAGGTTCTGTTTTCATTGTAATTTAATTTCCAAAACCCCCAACTTAATCATTTTGCCATAGGAATCTCTATGTAATGAAATTATAATATCATTAAGCAATTACCACTATGATGTCAAGTGTCGGGGATTGTTTTGGAAGGTAATTATCCTGTATGGGTATGGGCTAATTTTCAATTATATTCTTGGATAATGCGGGGTTTGTTTTTCCTTAAAATGCTAAATTGCTCTATTTAAAGATTGGCTATAGAAACTCCAAAAGGACAGATTAACAAATAAAAACCATTTTCTGCTGCCAGGCTCAGAGCATCTGGACAGGGGTCCAAATTACATTTTTATTCTTCTCCCCACAATAAAGCCATTTCTAGTGAAATAAAATTACTTTTCAGATAGTAATCTATTTACAAACTTTCAGCTTCATCCACTTTGCAATTGGTTAACAGCAATAACAGAAGAAAACCCCACAGAGCCAGACCAAGTGCAGCAGCACTGGCTGCCCTCCCTCAGTCAGATGAGCATGGGTAAATAACCCCTCGAGTTCACCTTTGAGAGCCAATTAATAGAAATGTTAATTATCTATATTTAATGCATTTTAACTGTGGATAATAGAAAACCTATACATGCAAGCTAAGGCTTCAAGCTTGCAAATAAACCACAGGGCATCACTATCAGATTTAAAATCTCTGAATCAAGGCACTCTACTTGGTTTTCGATTTTCTGACGCTGCCATCTAGAATTTTTTTTTTAAAAAAATTAATGCATTTTCTCTTCTGTAGATCTTGAGAAATGACTGACTGTATTTTTATGTGCATACTAATACACTATTGTTTAGGCAATTCACCAATGAGGGGTCACCATGTGGAGCAGTCTGTCTGACAATCAATAAAGATGACATTTGAGATAAGATTCTGCTGAGTACCCATTGTCGCAAGAGTATTTTACCAACATCCCTCAGAACAGGGCAAAATTAACTCATGACAGAATGTGCAAAGTGGTAAATTTTTGTCTTCAGCAAATAAGTGCTTTCAAACTGGAGGAAGAGGAAAGACCAAGAGTGTTGTAAAAATGCTGAATAGATGCTCTTCTACTAGAAAGCTATCTTGCTTTTGGAAGGCAAATAGCATGTCATGATTCAGGTCAGGTGCCACTGGGAAACCAGTTGCTTTTGTAAAGACTAGTGGCCAGTTTTTATTTGGAAGATGCCACTTTAAGGGTCATGCTATGGGATTTGAATGGTTAATTAGGGAGTACTGCACTTTCATTCTCTCCCGGTTGCATCTATTGTAGTTATAAGTGTCTTTTATTATATGTGAGGGTGGCTTCCTAGCCACACTATTATGTTTTGAAGCCTACAGAGCCCATAGCTTCGGAGAAGCCTGACTTCTGGCACTGAGTCAAAGGAATATAAGTTCCCTTTCCAGCATGGGAAGCTGGGTCTCCATGCCGGGCAGTTGAGGTTCCTTGTAGTACCTGTTGGTATTGGTAGGGAGGGTTCTAGAAGAGGGATAGAGAGCTTTGAACATCAGCAACATGTTTTCATTTCTATCAGAAAGTTCACTTGGAATGTCCCTGAAAAGAAAGTGCATGTTTATAGAGTGAGTGTTGCTAGATCAGAACCTCTGTGCTCTTTTTTTTCTACAGAGAAGACAGCCCTGGTTCTTGGCAGGAATTTAAGAGGAAATATCTCTCAGTCTCAAGCTTAAATTGGGAACCAAAATGGGTTGCCTCACAGATGTGACAGGGGCACTGTGTTCAAGAATGTCCTGGAGGGACTGGAGAGCTGGCTCAGTGGTTAAGAATCCTTGCTGTTCTTCCAGACGACCTGGGTTCAATTCCCAGCACCCACACAGCTGTCTAACCAACCATCTGTAACTCTAGTTCCAGGGGATCTGACACCCTCTTCTGGCTTCTGCAGGCATTGCATGCACGTGGTGCACTTATATACATACAGGCAAAACTCTCATACACTTAAAAATAGTATTAAAAAAAAGAATGTCATAGAAAAATATGGATCATTCTGTAAGCTACAAGTTGAGCCTGGACATCAAGTTCTAAGCAGAGTGCTGAAAGAGAACTGTGAGGACTGGACAGCTAGCTCAGTAGTACCCGAGTTTGATCCCTAGAACCTGTAATCTGGTCCTGAGGGGTGGACATAGGCAGATCCCTGTGGAAAACTCCAGGCCGGTGAAAAACCCTGTCTCAAAATACAAGGTGGATGACTCCTGAGGAATGATATCCAAGGTCACATCAAGACCTCTGGCTATAGCAGGCACAGGTACATGTGCACCCTCATCCACACATGGACACACATATGCACAAACAGAACTGCTAAATCCAGAAAGCTTCAAGGAAAGAGAGCTTATGAAATTAAAGACCATCTGAGTAGACATTGTGCTGCTTTTCTGTTCTTAGTGACCGAAATAGCTGCAGGAGCACTAGTGGAAGACAGGCTGCAGATGGCCAGACAGGCCTCTGGTAGGTCTCCTTCACACTCAGTGTGCGAGCCAGGCCGCTCCCCCAGCCGCCCTTTCAGGTAGGGCAGTGTTTGGGAGATGCCACCATAGCATAAGATGCAGAAAAACTTTACACAGTGCTGGGCAGACGGAGAGCACTGCCTCACCGCACGGCACTTCCACGGTTACTCGTACAGCACCAGTGTCGCTCTTCTGGGGGAAGGTCCCCACCCCGTGGGCTTGTGTGCTTTCCTTTTCCTTATGACGGGAGTCTTGCTACGTAGCCCAGGTTGGTTGCAGATTCAGAATCTTCCTGCTTATACCCTCTGAGTGCTGTGACCGCAGGTGTGCACCACTAGCCACCACACTGTGAACTGCTTTGTCTTCAATCCTAAAGAAACACAATAGCTCAAACTGTCCCTGTGCCTCTCATGCACCAAGCACTCACTCACTCATCAGATGTCCTTGGAGTGCTTACTGCTTCCTGGACGCCGCCTTAGGCACAAGGGTACCACAGATGCTCAGTGAGGCCAAACTCTTACACTGCTAGGCAAGTCTTACACTTACCAGGTAAGGTCAAGTAATTATGTAGCTGTAAACAGAATGACCACGGAAGAAAGAGCTTGTCTGTTGAGGGGGAGCAGGCAGCCTGAGAGCCATCTCTGTCTGACTGGCTACAAGGCGTGACAAGACTTGTGGAAATTCTTTACTACTAATTTAGATATTGCATAAAAATAAGCATTTGATGCCTATTTATATCTCGTGGGAGACAAATCACTGTTCATAAAGGGATGTCCTATGTGACGCTGTCATAAAGAAGTTATAAGAGTATTATTTTTATGAGATTTAACAATTCCAAAAACCCTCTGGAATGCCGTTCTTACTCAAAATCTGTGTGAATTGCAGAAGAGGGCTACAGGCTGAGGAGAGAGGTGATTATTATTCCATTTTGGAGCTGGTAGGCATGAATAATTTAAGGGTCATATCTGTAAAGGAACAAATGTCAAAAACAAATTGACAACTATTCTTCCAGCAAAGTATGGTTCATTTTCAAAAGGTCAGCTTGGTAGTTTTCTTGAGTAAGTTCTGAAATCTTCACTTCCCATTTTACATTTCACACGGGCTCCAAGAAAACACTTTTTTAGTACGTGTTAAGGGCGCTGGCGGTAGTTGATATTCTGCACGCGTGTACCAGTCCAGGAGGAACTGTGAAGATGGCCAATTCTCCTTCTCGTCGGATGGAGGGATCAGAGCACAACTCTGGGAGCACTACGCAGCTTCTGCCCAGCCAGGCTCACCTGAAGATGGTGTTTATACACTTCAGGCATTTTTGCTCAGCCGAAACTGGCTGGGACACAAAACTCCTATCGAGTAAGAGGGGGACAGGAACCTTGGACTCGAGCACCTGGGTTAACTCACGCACTTCCTTTTGCACATTTTCTACAATTACGCACCGGTCAGGTCATCATGGTGCTTCCTGTTATTAAGATGTGGTCCCGCCTCCAGCGGCCCCACTGCACACTGGTCTCTCCATCTGGGAAAGAGGCAAAGTAGTCCAGTGCACCGCTTCGCGGCCTTGAGCTACGCGGAAGGTGGGACGGTAACGGCGCCACACTTCATAGGCTACCAGGGGAGCCCCGGGCGTGAGGGCCCAAACAGAGGAAGACAGAACAGACGTTAGCTAGAATTTTTTCCCAGGAGTCTGAAGTCAGAAGATCCTTTTTTCTCTGTGACTCCATCTTCAAAAACCACACTCACAAGGCAGTGCAGTGGCTCTGCAGAGAGACGCCCACACGGGGCGAGCATAAGCCTCGCTTCGGTTCTGACCTTGGGCAAGCCATTTACCTGTTAAGGCAAACAATGGTCTGAACTGAACCAGATTCTAACTGGCTCATCAGAGTCCCGGGTAGGACTCTGAGACCCTAGTTCTCTCCTGCTTTTATATATTGGGATACCAGATGAAATGTCCTCTGAAGTAAGTTTTTACAACTTCTAAATAAAATGTAAAAGCCAGTGCCTTCATGTCTGAATTCTAGAAGTCTACCAAATATACAAAATACTAGAATGAGGAGGAACTCAGAGGTCAGGTCTGTGAACCACTCTGTTTTTTGATGGTTGCAGTAGGAATGAGAATTTAGAGAAACTAATACATGCCAGCAATTGCGCAGGGGCTGGGGCCTGGGAGGGAGCGAATGGGCAGTCTCTGCTCTTAAATAGACTACTTGGGAAGAAAAAAGAGAAATAAGTAAGCAAGTCAAGATTTGCAAACTGGGAAAAGAATCTGAAGCAAATATTAGAAGGCAGAAAAATAGAGAGAGAGAGAGAGAGAACACACAGCAGGTGGGGGATTGACAACTTTGTCAAGACTCTGGGAAGGGCAGTCAGGTGACAGGTTATATGCAAAGAGCTAGGCCGTGGAGGCCCATGGCCAGTGATTCCAGCCCTTGGCCTTGCCTTTGATTTCATCAACTGTGGTTATTTGCCATTCTGAATGAGCCCAGGTGGGAGGCAGGAGGCTCAGGCAGATGCAGTGGTCAGAGGTCTCAAGTCTCTCACTGTCTCTGTCTTTTTTGCCAATGAAAAAGAGCCGAGTGATTTAGCCCTGGAGCTGTTTCATTTTTCTGATCAATCAGGAACGCTCCGAAAAAATTTTCTTTTAGTTCCTGGTTTTGTTTTTTTAAAATATTTTTATTTTATGTGTATGAGTGTTTTACCCACAGAGTTCAGAAAAGGGTATCGGATTCCCCTGGAACTGGAGTTACTGATGGCTTTAAGCCACCATGTGAGTGCCAGGAATCAAACCCAGGGCCTCTGCAAGAGCAGCGAGTGGCCATCTCTCTAGCCCCAGTCCCTGGTTTTGTATATTATGTTTTAAATAGATAATCCATTTATCTGGTTGGGCTCTGGGGCCAGGCTGCTCGGATTCAAATCCTAGCTTTGTGTTTGTTGTGGTATAACCTTGGGCAAGTCTTTTAAGAATTCAATGCCTGTTTCTTCTGCTGTAACACACAGGACATTCACCTTGTGATGCCACAAGGGCTACCTTCAATGAGAACATAGTGCCTGGCACTAAGTGCCAATGAAAGCACAATGCAACAGAAACCCAGAAAGAGTTCTAGAAGACCAGAGCCTCCCCTCCTCCTCCTATTTTGGATGATGATACAAATCGGAAACCTGACCCATTATTTGTATTTGGCCAATACTTTATAGGAATGGATGGAAACCCTATCTCAGTGTACCAGCAAGTGCCAGGCTGCCTAAAATCTCACCATTAATGTGGAGAGATTAAGCAAAGAGGAAACAGTAGTTTCAATGGTATTAACTATGAACCATCCAAGCATATCAGAAAAGAACATGGAGAACAAACAGGAAACACGAGTACATTAAAGTATTAAATATAAACTCACGGGAAAAGGCAGTGGACAGCTGATAAAAATGGGAGTGACAGGCAGAAGGGGTGTCCCTGATCTGGCTAACATTGATCAGCTTGCTGCTGCAACTCACTGTATTGGTGAATCTGTCCTCAATGGAAGTTCTGTTTACCTTCAACATAATACAGCTCCTTCTGCCAGAACTGAGCTTTGCAGTGGTGATCTGAAGATATCCTTCCAGCTACTTATCACTGATATATATATATCTAGGTGTCTTTGCTCAAGGACCATGTTCTTGGTTCCTGGGGTTTATTTAGGACACTTAACATAACATATTATTTGTTCCTTCACAGCCCAAGGTCTCCTCCTGACAGCTAGGTTCTATTTTTCTGTCACGAGTAATTATAAATGTACACCTCTAAAAAGATTCCCAATTTGAGGGGCATAATGTATTTCAGACAGTAAATCACAGAGACATCTCCATCCCTTGGGTGGCCACAAAGTACAAGTCAGATGTATGAGCTCTCACTCTGAATTGTCCGTACCCGAAGACAAATGGGACACTCTACTTTCTCCCTGGGGCAGTTCGGTGGCAGGGGAGGGAGGATCTGGCACTTTTGTCAGAGCAATTTGTATTGGTTTCACTTTAAAAACAAACAAAAAACTAACTTTAGATATAGTGTTCCCATCTTCAAAATTCAACCCAGAGAACTGTCTCAGAGCGTCTCATCTGAGGATACCTGTCACTCCAATTATGCACTTGGACGCACCTGAGTTTCTTCCCAACACTGCCAGTACAGTCTGCTTCCACAAGGTTCTTTTTGCTCGTTTCTTTGTTTTGAGACAGGATCTCCTGTCACACAGGTTAGCCTGGGGCTAGTGAGGGTGCTCTTCAATTCCTCACTTTCTGGTGTGAGCTACTGAGTGCTGGGAGTGCAGGCATGTGCCGCTGTGTTTGGTTTTATGCTGCATGTGGAGCCCGGAGCTTTATGGACGCTAGGCAGGCAGTCGATAATTAGGCTACATCCTAGTCCAAAGATACTTGAGTGTTCATCTTCAGGGCTCTCACCAACTAAGGGAACACCAGGGGCATTTTCATTCCAGCTCCGCATCAGAGTTCACACTGCCCGGCTTTCGTGAAAAGGCTGCTTCTCTGCATTGGGGAAACCTTGGACTGGTGAGACCTTTAATGATGGAGTCATGATCTGAGAAATTCAGTGATTTTGTTGTGCAAATGTCATAGAATATGCTAATTTATGTGAACCTGGATGTATGGCACAGCTTGATCACTTGATGTGGCCTCCTGAAGTGATCAGAGATGTAGTACACAGGAGATATATGAGGCTGCTGCTGGTGTAACAGGACATGCTGTTTTATAGTAAACATTTTTCACTATAGTAGGAATGTATTCTAAAATAAGGGGCTGGAGAGATGGCTCAGGAGTTAGGAGCCTTGGCGGCTCTTACAGAAGACCTGGGTTTGGTTCCCAGCGCTCTCATGATGGCCAACAGCCATTATAACTCTAGTTCCAGGAGATCTAACGCCCCCCTCTGACTTTTGTGGGCATTACACACATGTGAACTTACATACATGCAAGCAAAACATTCATACACATCAAGTAAAAGAACGACAAGAGTACAGTAAAGTACACAGGCAAGTAACAGTTTGTTATTATGTATCAGGCACTTTGTGTAATGTGTGCGCCACCCGTAACCACTGGCAGTGCACCAGGCTGTTTACACAACCATCCAACAAACACATGAGCAAGGTCCCTGCTATGATACTCTGACAGCTGTGATGACGGGATACCAGGAAGTAGAAATTTCCAACTCCATTACAATCTTTTAGCATCGGCGTCATAGGTTTGAGGTCCAGTCTGGATCAAAACAGGGCATGGCTGTTCCCTGTGCTGCTGCCTTATTATCATACCATTAGCTGGTGCTCCGTAGGCAGTGTTCTCAGTGTTTCAGATACAGTACCTCATTGACTCTTGACAAGAAAGTAACGGGGACCATGGGAACACATTATCTGTTATTAGGATTTTATAAAGGTAGCAACTAAAATTCACAGTGTTCATACAGTGGGACTTGGTAGAGTTGGAAATCAGATGAAGACCAGTTTGTACACCAAAACCATGCTCATAATGCCTTCAACTATATTTTGCCTTGGGATCATTCTTCAGAACAGGGACAATTCACCTCTAATCTGTTTAGGAAAGAACTTGCCCTAAAAGGTGAGATACAGGCCACCTCAGTTTGGATGTGCAGCTACATGACCAGTAATGAGCAAGACCAGTGGCATCTCACAGGCCAAGCTTCTCTATTTGTAGCAAATGGTTCAGTTTTTTAAAATGCATTGCATTCTTTTGTATTCTCACCTTGAGCACTCAAACTTCCAGAGGAATCCAGAGGCTGGTCCACTGGCTGGCGACTGGAAGGGATGATAGGTGGGCTAAGCATGTTAAACCAGTCCCTAAAAAGGAAAGAAAGGGAGAGCAGTAGTTGCAATTCCATAGTGATTGAACATTTCCCCCAGATTTTCAATTCTTTAGGGTTTCCACAAAGAAACACTTTATCCTCCTTCACGGTTCAGAAAGGTAAGAGGCCACGTTTTAATATTTAGTTTTGTAAATGCAATGCATTTAAAACTGGTCCTCACTTAACCAATCAGTTTTTTGATGAAAACATCAAACTAAGTGAACATACATTTCTCTTTAAAGTGTATTATTATTGCCCTTAAGCTTTAGCACATTTGCATTCTTTTACATTTATAGGTGTATGTGTGTGTGTACATACATGGCCCACGTGTGTAGGTCAGAGGACAACTTGCAAGAGCGGGTATTCTCCTACAATGTGGGTCTCAGAGTTGAACTCGGGTCATCAGGCTTGGTGTCAAGTGCCTTTCTCCACTGAGCTGTCTCACGAGTCCAGTAGCATGTTCTTTTCCACATAGGGGAATTCAGTAAATCATGAGAAAGACAGCAGGTTGACATTCTTTCCCATGTTGGGTGAGAGAGCTTGGCACAGTCACTCGTGTGTCCTGGATGACAACGTTCTCTGCGCGGAAGTCAGTCTTGGCACTGACGTGGAAACCGCTTTACTTCCCCTCCTCCTCTTAGTCTCCTGTTCCTTCTGCTAGACACGTGGTGGGCACAATTCAAGTGGGTTTTCTTTAGCAGGCACAAGTCAAGTGTTTCTCATCTCTAAGCTTGCTCCTGAGCTGCTTAGGTGAAAGGGGCCAGGAAGGGGAATGGAAAGGATTGTCTAGTGTGGATTCTGCTTCTTGCATGGATATTAGTACCCTAGATTGTTGACCCTTTTCTTCTAACAGAAGCATGTTCTTATGACTTAATACTTTCTTTCTGAATTTCACACTGTTTTCATCTACAATGGAAAGCAGTCCCAACTGGCAGCTAAGGCCACCAGTTCTCAAGACCAGTCTCAGCTTTCTGTTCCTGAAAAAAAGAACATGATCAAATCACTTAATGCTGCTGAGCTTCATCTGTACAAAGGAGATGGTGATTGTATTGAATGTGGTTTACAGAATTAAGAGGAAGAGCACCTGGCATGTAAACTTCAGCTCTGTTACTGTTATCAAGCAAGCTCATGCCGTGGCCCGACCTACCATGGTAAACCAAGGTGGGGTCTTGGTTTTGCCGGGATTAAGCCAGCAAAAGATGGTAGGATGTTCGACAGATTATTAGCTGAGGGTTCCCTTTTGCGAGCCACTTATTCTTCTAGTATAAAAGCATCTGAATGTAAGAATGACTGAATTCCTACTTGTAATATTTTAAGAGACTTTCAATCACTGCCTAGAGCTATCCCTAGATTATGATGGGAGGAATGCAAGAGGTGAGCATGCTATGTAATTGAATTTCATAATAACACATTAAGGACATCAGAACGGATTTGTCGCAGACATTCAGGCTAATGGGACATTTTCTGATAAGCACATTTTTTTTAGTCCATTTAATTACAGCAGACCAAAAATGCCTGTATTATAGAAAATCATGAGGTCATGTACAAACTACTAGCCCAGTAACCACATTACTCACTAAAAGTGATGGAAAACAGGGCTGAGTAGAAGAAATAACCATCTCTGGAGATGACCCTGCTACTGACAGACCAGAACAGACCAGTAGGGGCGCTCCTATTCTTGGTCCAGGGAATGCTAGGCTATTAATGGGGTTGTTCCTTCTCAGCTGTATGTACGGACAATATAGGGTTCATGTTTTCAGCTTCAAAAATAACCTGAGTTAAAGAGGAAACAAAAAGACTACATGTCATTTACCCAGATTCTTCAGCCATTTCATTATATTTACTATTAATCAATCTAATTGATCAATCAATCAGAGGCTGTAAACTATGGCCCATGACGAAGTCTATTCCACTGTCGTTTTTCTCATAGTGTGTAAACTAATTTCACCATGTATATTTGGTGTCTTTGAGGCAGGGTCTTCTCCAGCTAGCCTGGAACTTGTTCTGTGGACCAGGATGACCTCCATCTCACTGAGATCTGCCTGCCTTTGCTTCCTGAGTACTTGGATTGAAGGCACGCGCCATCATGCTCAGCCTGTTGACCACTTATGTTTTTAAACGGCTAAAAGGAACATAATGCTTCATTACACATGAAGATTATATGAAATTTGAATTCCACGGATGAAATTTCACTGGACTGCTGCCATGTCTTTGTGTCCCATTAGTGTGGTTGCTGTTGTGCAATGCAGGGTTAAGTGTTCATTACCTGGGTCCATCCAGGAACCATGTGATGGCCACTCACCTCTACCCATGAGCTCATATTGATTCCCAGAATGCTAATCCAATGCCATGTCTTATCTTTCCATATTAGTATCTCCTTTAAGACAGCCGGGAACCTGGCTCCCGTTACCCTCGGAGTATTTACTTCTTTTATGGATTACAGAACATACCCAAAGTAGTTTCCACAATGTTAATAAAACACATAAAAATAAGAAAACAGACACGAAAACAAAACAGTCCAGCCTACTATAAACCTACTCTACTTTTAGTTCATTTATTCATGTAGTCAAAATAGTAGGCTCAAAATTTTCGTAGGTTAGTCCTTCTTTAGTCTTTTTTAGTGTGGTTATATTATTCATGCAAAACATGCTTTGGGGTTTTATTTATTTTTATGTTTTAGGGTTTCATTTTCCTTCCATTCTTCCTGATTTATATTATTTTTTAAGTTGTCATAGAGTACATAAAACATTAACAATTCAGAAATCAAGCACACAGAAAGATGTGTTCAGGTAAGAGTCGGATCCTTGCTTCCCTCCTGTGGAGTCCCCTCTGGTTTGTTCCTACCTGCCCTTTAAAGGTAGCTTTTCAGTGGTTCTGGCATAGTCTTTCTGTATCATCTTACAAGAGAAAACCATACATACATGTTTTAAAAAATACTCGTTCCTTCCTCTGCAAAGGTAGCATCCGATCACTGCTGCTCTGAATTTTCTGTATCTGTATTTTTCCGGCTTGCGCTATGTCTTGGAAACTACTCTACACATGTTCTAGAGGTTTTCCTTATTCTTTGTTAAAGCTGCATTGTGCCTCACTGAATGAATTTATTGTCATTTAATTCACCACTGTCTTATATTTGGGCATGTTTCAATACTTGCTGTTGCTGCAGTTAACACGACAGTGAATAACCTTTGGCATATCTCTTTTTATGTACTTGGAAGTCTTCGAAGTAAATTTCTAGAATTGGGATTCCTGGAATGAAAGGCCAATACTTTCTGTGGTAGTGTCAGATGTTGAGAAATTCCCTCCACAGTGTACCCAGATGTACTCTTATTGGCAATGTATGAATGTGATGGTTCCCAGAGCAAAGCTACAATGACACCATGCAAGTTTTCAAATACTTTGCAACCTGGGACACAAGACAATTTTGCTTTGTCTTTATTCTCATTATAAACGAAATTGATTACATTTTCATAGGTTTAAGGCCATTTAAGAAATGTATGTGCTTGTGATTGTATGTACATATGCATGGACATATCCATCTTTCCATCCATCTGTACCTTTTTTGCCTACATTGTGACTTCTCTCTTTTCCTTTCTTATTTTTTTGTCTTTATTTAGGGTTTTTGTCACATAAAAGTTTTTTTATTTTTTATGCAGTCAAATGCATCAATCATTTCTTATATAGGCTCTGTATTTGGAATCATCGTTGGAAAGCTTCTCCCAACCACTGTGTCTTACATCAACCTACCCATATTTTCTTCTGGTTATTTGCCTGGCTTCATTTTTTTAACTTAATTTTTTAATATATGGTATTTTGCCTACATATATGTAGGTATACCAAATGCACTTAATGCTCACAGATGCCAGAAGAGGGCACTGGATCCCCTGGAACTGTAGTTATAGATGGCTGGGAGCCACCATTTGGGTGCTGGGAACCAAACCTGGGTCCTCTGCACTAACAGCCAGTGCTCTTAACTGCTGAGCCATCTCTCCAGTCCCCTGGCTACATTTTTAATAGATTTCTGATCCATTCAGAGTTTATTTCAGCATATTTTGTATGATTATTGTGGTGTAAGGATCTAATTTTAACCTTTCCAATGACTAGGGTTCTATTGACAATTCATAGTATTTTCACATAGAAGATTTCATGCAATGAAAACTTTAATCAAAGTAAGTCATCTGTTACGTTTTATAAGCTATAATTTAAAAATAGGTTTGCATGTTAACAAAATATGGAAACCACTGGGCTAAACAAAATCAACCAGCACTTTTTTCAGCAAGATAGTCCAGATTTTGTAAAACACCATGACTTGCCTGCAAGGAGAGAGAGGGTGTAGTACTGCCCATCTATTCACCAGAACTGTCTTTTGGGACTACATAGCACACCCTGAGACATGCTGCTCCAGCTCCTGCCATCTTCTTACCCATGGAGCTCTCTTCTTTTTCCTCTTTCAGTGGGGGACGAGACCCGGTGCTCTGTGCATGTTACTCAGGAACACTGCCACTAAGCTAAGCCCTTTTGAGAAGATCGCTTCCTATATTAATGGCATCATTTTTTCATGCATTCCTTTTATTGGTGACTTGTTCATGTGCGGTCCATGTTCTAGCAGCTGCACTCCACATATTTACCCTTTTGTATGCACTGTTTAATGACAATCTACTGTTTCAACTCTGGGTCAACTTCTTTAAACCTCTACACCTTCCCTTATACAAGCAGGACACTACAGTCAATGGGGAATTCTAGCTCAGTTTCTTTTATAACACATCTATCACAGTTTTAGCTGAGCTATTTCCTTCAGATTCTTACCTCAGCTACCCACCTTCTGGAATCTCTTCTTATTTAGTTAACCATTTCCACAGTTGTCCTGCAGTCAATATTCCAGTCAGTTTCCTCAGCTCTCACTATACTCTCTTTATACCAATGGCTGACTCTACCCTGTCCTGAAAGGCCTATGGCAGATCAACATCCTTTCCCGTCAGGGATGTTCTCTGAGCATATGCAAGAGTTTCTTCTTCCTCTCTCTCGGACTCTGTGTTCCTGGAAGGTCTTCCCAACATGTCCTTATTTTGAAGACCTTCCTAGCCCCATGTGTAAATGCAGAGAATGGTTACCAGACAATGTGTTTTACTCAAGCCAAGACAGTAGAATTGTTTTAAATACCAAACAATGTCCAGATTGACCCGAAATTCTCAGTCAACAAGGAGCACCAGTTTTTTCTTTTTTCATCCAATCTGCATACTAGACAGTGGACATTATTTGAAGAGAGCTGACGCACACATTTACAGAGCTGAAGCCAACATTCTCAGTTATGACAGCGCATGACCCTGGGCTGGGAGATGGCTTAGTGGGGAAGGTGCTTTCTGTAGGAGTTTGGATCTGTACACATGGTAGCCCCTGTCTGTAATCCCAGCACCCCTGTGGTGAGATGAGAGCTGGCATATACTATGGTAAATGACAAGAGACCGTGTCTTAAAGAAGGTGGAAGGTGCAGGCTAACAGCTGAGGTTGTCCTCTGCGGCATGTGCAGCCCCACAGTCAACTACACGGACCCCCTCTGACCCCAAAGACTTTTTAAAAAGACAGTCTATTGCTTAATTCCTATATTTAAACACGATTTTAAAGACAATCTTATATACTTACTCTAATGTGCTTTCTAGAAAGGCATACATACACATAATATACAAAGCATATGAGAGCAAGTTAGCTTAATCATCTCTTTGTGGACAGTAACTGCTAACTGAACTCCTACAAGCCAGGCCCTGGGGAGTGTGGGAGACACTATTTTTGGTTCCTGCCATGGGAGTGTCATGGTTTGATGGAGGAAGCGTTCTGGTGAACAGAAGGTGACTATAGAACAGGGGCTGTACTCACTGGATGTCCAGGATGACCAGCTTATCTGAGTCCTGAAAGGGATTTCCTTGCGGCAGAGCAGCCTATAATCTTGTATACACTGAGGTGACTGTTTGGGGGAAGCACTTGTTTTCAGAGACATAAAGCATGACGCTATTACAGTGCTCAGATATCTGCCACTGTAAAGCTCTGGGTCAGAGGAATCAGCCCAATAAAATACTTTCCACAGAGGATCTTTTGTCAGGAATTTGGCAATTTGTAGCAATGTCTATCCAAAATTTAATGACACTCATTTGATACTAATGATTATTTCCAATTCACTGAAAAAAAGATTTTAAAAGTCTTCTTTGGTAAGAAAAGAGATTGATTAAATACTTCAGTTTGGTGGTGGGGGTGATTTAGATTCTTTTAAAAACTGGTAGAAATAGTTTTCTAGGGAAATGTACATGAATACTGAACTCTACCTCTGATTCAGGGGGGCAGAACTTGCTCTCACATATCTGCTATGAAGTTCTGAACTCCAGAGACAGAACTTCTATACCATGGTGGTGTCCTGGAGGTGATGTTTCCAGTTTCTCTGGGAAGCATCACAAAGTAAATGCATTAGACCTTAAGAACCAAAAGTCTCTCTCGCGTCAGAAAACAATCAGAAGAGGAAGCTTAAAATGGGCCGAGCAGGGCTCCAACAAAGCTTTATGAAAACAGGACAGGCCTTGGCCCATCAGCAGTGTTGATGACTCTACTTTTAAGGAAGGAACTGTGAAATGGAAAATTCTTAAGGTTCTTTCAAAGATGCTGCTAATTTCCCCTGGACACTTTTTAATCCACCTTGTCACTATCTCTGCTTACACCACCAAAGGCTGAGCAAGCTACTATTTGGCCTCTGTTGTAGGAAAAACTCCCAAGTGACATCATATTCTATCACCGGGCTTCGCCTCTGTGTTGTCTGCACTAACTGAAATTGTGATCTGATGTGTCCATGTCTTACCTAACATCTGGCAGTGTTGGGGAAGTCAGGTTTTCGGAGAAAGACCATAATTCTTACCTTGGCCTTTGAATCTCTGCCTGAAGTAGCCCATGAATCTTTCCAGCCTTGCTTTGTAGTCGCTCTGGCTGCACTGGGCTCCTCAGTTTTTGCCACATCCGGTCCCAGGATGGGGGCCTTTGCTGTTTCCCTCCATTGGTCTGATGAATTCATTCCTAGCCTTCAGATTTTGGCTCAAGCCAAGATTTAGGGGAAGATCTCTGACACTCTCTCTCAAATATAGCCGAACTGAGTGGTCTGAGTCGCTACAGCTCCTAGACACATCATTTGTTCTCACTTGGTGGAAGCAGTCTCCTCATTCGACTCCAGCTGGCACCTAGCGGAAAGCTTGCCAAAGAACAGGAGCGCCCTCAGCATTTACCAAATACGCAGGTGTCAGAAGTTCAGAACTCTGAAAGTTCCCATGACAGTGAGCACTGCGGTTCTGTGTGGTCTCTCCATCTTGCTCTTCTCTGTCTGCTAGGAATGTGCTGTGGGGACTGTCATGTGCTTACTCCCCTCCCAGTTTAGGGTACGCATGCCTGCTTTACAGTCAAGGAAAAATAACCTTTCTACCTCAGAAATGGAATGCAAATTCAGAGATATTTACCGAATAAACACTACATACACCCACACCAACATATGTTCTCCACTTTTTACATAGAAAAGTACTCCTAGTAGCTGTTCTCTATAGGACTCACCTTCTATTTCAAGTAGGAAGCTAAAATATAGCGAGGAACTCTTTTGATATACTTAAGTTAATAAGCAGTTATTAATTTTGTTTTCCTCAGGAGGTCTCTAGCCAGATTCTCTGTGTTGGAAGAACAACTCCCATCTATGTTTTGAATTCTACATTCCCACCAAGTGGTTATCTAATCTGTACTTGACTCTCCCAGGATCTGTGTAACTACTCCATTCAAAGGCCCCATTTCCTTTCCAAATGGTTTTGACTATAAGGACTTCGTTCATCTGTTTCTCCTACTTGTACTCCTTGAGGCATCTGTGTCATAGTTATTTCATTCAAGTTTGGACATGGTATTTGTATACATTTATGAGGTAAATTATAGTAACTCAATTACATATATACAGTGTGTAATAATCAAATCAGTGTAATACATATTTCTACTCTTTCAAATCAACTATTGTATCTTTAGCCATTTTGAAATGTATCATAGATTATCTGAGCTCACAGTCACTCTACTGTGCTAAAGAAGAGCCAAAAGGAATCCCTCCCTTTCATGTTTAGGCGTCTCCATCGGAACTACTTCCTGGTCCTCTTGACCTCTGCCCTTCCCTGTCTCCAGTGACCACTACTTTATTCTATTTTCTACAAGACTGACTTCTTTCCACAAATGAGTACGAACACCGGGTGTTTATGTGTCTGTATCTGTCTTATTTCACTCCACATGATGCTCTCCAGTTCCATCCAAGTTGCTGCAAATGACAGGCTTTCACCCTTTTCTCCTTTGTGTGTGTGTAAGCCCGAGGACAAGCCTGGGCGCAGCTCCTCAGAATGCCCTCCCACTGGCCTGGGACGACAAGTAGGCTAGGCTGGATGGGTGCTGAGATCTACCTGTCCATGCCTTTCTAGCATTGGGATTATATGTGCACAGTAATTTTTTTTACATCGGTTTTGGGGATCAAACTCAGGTGCTTCTGCTTGCAAGGAAACAGGTTGTGGCCTGAACAATCTCCCTTTCATTCTTTTTATGGCTAAAAAATACTGTATTTATATGTAATATAATATATTGTATTCTTTAAAATCCACGCATCCACTGAAGGGCTCTTGGATTGATTCCGTATTTCAGCTTTTGTGAACGTGCTGTAGTAAACATAGGACTGTATCTTGCTGACATGATTTACCTTCCTTGAGTGTATATCCAGAGAATTCTACTACTGTTATTTTTAGTTTTGTTAGGAATCTCCATGATGCTTTCATTGGTATACTAACTTACATTCTTACAATAACAGGGCATAAGCACCATTGATGACATTTAATCCTAACAAGAATGAGATGATAGCACATTGAGGTTTTGGTGTATATTTCTCTGATGATAGTGAGACGAACTACTTTTTTGAATGGCACATATTCATTGTACAAAAGGATGGGTTTTCATGATGACATCTTCATACATGGAATTCATATGTGCAATTTGTTCCTTTCATCTCTGCTACCTTCCTTTCCAAATAGCCCCATCTACTTTCATGTCATGTGTGTGTGTTCTCATAGATTCTTCATGTGAGAGGAAACATGAGATATTTGTCCTTGTGATCTGGCATATTTTATATAAGATAATCTTCAAGTTTCACATATTTTCTTTCAATGACAAAATTTCTTTACAAATTTTTAAAATTTTTTATGTGTATCAGCATATTGCCTCCATGTGTATAAGAGCACCTCTGTTGTGCAAGACTTGTGGGGTCAGAAGAGGAAATTCATATTTTCTGTGGTGTCGGAAGCCATTTGCCTGCCTTGAACTATGCCCTAGTGTAGGGTTAGGCAGAGGTCAGTCTTGTTCACAGAAGTGCTGTGGGAGCAGGATGTTCTGCTATGCAAATAATTTACACCTGGAGGGGTTTTTCTTAGGGTCAAGGCTGACACCTGAAGACCCTTGAAGGAGGATGTGATTGGCTTAAGTTATTTTGCCTGTGTTAGTATTGTTTTTGTGTTGAACTTTTGACCCGTTGTTTCGGTCCTCATTTCACAGAGTATAAATAGGGGGCACTTAATAAAGGTGAGCTGCTTCAGTGTTGGCTGACAGCCCTCCTGAGTCTGTTCTTTTTTTTTTTCCTCTCTCTCTCTCTTGCTCTCTACATTTCTCCATCCTCACTCCCCGCTTCAGGTACGGTTCGATTTCTGCCAGCGGGCTCTGGCACTGTGGAGCAATTTTCTTTTCTTTTCCAAATAGTGTAAAGAGAGAAGGGGGCTGAGTTTCTAGAATTTCCCCACCTCCTCCCTGGAACAGTCCACGGGAGTTGCCATGTTTCTACGTGAACCTATGAACCCAACTGATCAGTTCCTTGGCCCAGAGTGGACATCTCTGACTTAACTGGGCACATTACTTCTCTGGATCGTCTTAAAATGAATCTGAAAAGGAGACAGTCCCACAGTGAACATGGAAGCTATGAGAAGTGAAGCTCAGATCCACTGAGGACCACATCCCCAGTCATACTGAGGACGAGGGCCTGAGAGAGGATGAGGGAGCTCGAAGTCTGGATTCTAGGGAGGATGTAACAGTACAGAGACATGAACTGGGACATGGAGATGCAGGATGATGCAAATCTGGTTTTTCGCAAGGAGAGTTTGGACTTCTAAGTCCAACTTGAAATATGTTTCAAGATTCCCCTTTGGGTAAAATCCCAAGTCAACCCCCTGCATGGACTGCTGCTTATTATCTCTTTGAATATATACATATATATGTAAATATATATACAAACATACCTATACATACACACATACATGCTTTTTGGTCACCTTGAGACAGGCTCTCCTTGTAGATCTGGCTGACCTGGAACCCACTATGTAGACCAAACTTGCCTCGATCTCAGAGAGATCCGCCTGCCTCTGCCTGGGATTAAAAGTGTGTTGCCCCTCCCCCATGCCTGGCCTCTGGGAATATTCTTATGCCTCTCCCTCACTGCCACTAGTGTACTTCCCTCAGGCTTCCGAGGGAGAACCATGTCCGTGGTCTCTTTCTCACACGACCTAGTTAATGCTGCCTTTATCCTTCAGCTTTCAGCGTACATGTTACTTCAGGAAAGTCTTGCTTGAGTTACAAATATACAAGCTATCAGTTGACGTCCCACTAGGTACAACTTGGCTCGCTCGAATTAAAGTGAGTTGAAGATTTAGCAAAGGGCTGGTTATTAAGGGAGTACAGGCATTGTGGAACCCCAAGGGAAACAGAATCTCAGCGCTGTTGCCCCTCCGAAACTTTATGGGATAAGGAAGGATGACAGCTAGAATCCGGAGAGCACACTCTGGGAGAGGGTCTGTGACTTGGGCCCAGGCTAGCAGTGAGCCTGAGTCTTAGAGAGAGGGAGCTTGGGAAGATCAACTGGGACTTCTTCTCTGTTCACTTCTCATGCCCACTGGGTGAACCCCATCAGAGGTAGAGGTCAAGGGAGTCGTCACCGATGTAGTTCATGTCTGTCAACCTCTGGGGCACGGGGCTGGGTGGAGAGTTGGGAGAGTGGTCCACAGGGGCTAAGACATCGGGACAAATTCCTTTGTGGCTTCCTGAAAGCCACTTTAGTGTATCACAAAATAGTGTGATTGAGCCATGATTAACTCTCCCGCCAGTTCTAACCTCCAGAGAGCAGATGGTCACGCCTGTCGTCTTTATATATTTGTTTCTCAACTAATGCTTATTGAATGAATAAGTTTAGGAAGGCCAAGGCTATAAGAGAAAGACACAAGTGACTGCCACATGACTGACCAGATGAGTTCTCTGAGACCATGCCGGGAGAAGGTCAGGAGAATGTGCTCTGAGAGCAATGGGAAGAGCAGGGAGTCTGGAAAGGCAACTAGGACGACAGGCGGGCTATGCCTGACAGACACCTCCCCGTCCCACAGTGTTTCCAGGATGTTTGGTGACTTCTGGAGTGGGATCACATCTCTTTCTGGGTAAAAGCTGGGAAGCACTCTGCCTAACCAGGTTCTTTCTGCCATCTCGCACCAACCCAGGTTCGTCTGGAGACACGGACTGGAAGTCTTTCTCTTTTGTCTAGCCGCTACATATGGCTTCTCCTGCCCATGTCTTTGGTTAAAAAAACAACCAAACAACCAAAGGCAGAGAGGACCCAGCTTCTACCCAGTGTTCCATGCTTCAGGAAATCAGAAAAGTATCATTTTTAAAAAACTCATTTAAATATACTTTGTAGGTTTTCTGCAGAACTATCTGGTTTCATAGTATTTTTCCTGAGGTAAAGAACATACTAGCATCATAGGACTATTTTCTAGACACTGTCCCATCGGATATGGCAGATAATTAAACTCTAGAGTCATAAATCCAGGCATCAAATACAACCACAGTACATGAACAGTCACAGGCTGCCTACCCGAGACACCATGAAAAAGGGCCGACCCTTCCTTTCCTTCTCTACCAGCTAGCAGCATTATTATTTTATAATTTTACACTTAGTAGATGTTTCCTGAGCCCCCAAGCACTAAGGAATAAGACATAGCTCCTGCCCTTGAGGAGTTCACTCCTGGGAATAGTTAGAGCAGCATTTCTAAGAGAGTATAATAAGGATCTTAGGTAGTGAGGGTCCAGGGAACCTCACAGCAGAGTGCACAGTTCAGGAAAGGCTATCGAGCAACCGTCGTGACGGTTACCCTTTAATGATGACAATGAGGGAGCAGGGCAGAGGACAGGTAGAAGGATATTCCAGAAGAAACAGCATGTGCTCCAACAGAAAGGCGTGAGGGAGCCTGGGGGACTCCTGGTGGTGTACACCGTGAGCACATGTTCGTGTGAGGATACTGCAGTCAGTGGCTGGAAAGACCAGATGGCGGTGTGACAAACTAAGGAGTTTTTAAGTCTCTGGGGACGCAGTAAAAGACATTAAGCTAGAAGAAGCTTGCATTTGCATTTCAACAAGACCCTGGTACAGGTGTGTGGAGAATGGGTTGAGAACAGAAGTTTGTTGCAGAAAAGTGGAGAATATGATAGTATTATTTAAGTATGTAGGTGTGTGGAAAAAAGATGGTATTATTTAAGTATGTAGGTGTATGGCAACACAGACCTTTCCTATTGACAATATTCATTTGCCACTGTGCAAAAATAAGGCTGCAGCTCAACAGGTCAGGTACCATTTTATTATATGGATTACTTTAAGATAGAGCTGGAGGACCCTCTGACCTGCTGGCGCTTTCCTAAAAGTGGGGCAAATATTTTCCCTGTAAAAGATGCTTTCCTGTATCAAGGAGAAAACATTCTTATCAGCAAAGATGGGGATCTGACACTGAAGTGAATCTGTACAAACCTTGTAAAATAGTCCGTATGTTCCAGCACTTTCTCCTGCCCTTTTCTTTATCACTCTTCTATGATTTAGGACCCCAGCCTGAGCCCCCTCTCCTATGTCCTGTGGCTGTATTGTGCCTTTATACTTCATCTCGTTGTTCAAGTGATAGTCAAGCCTCTGGGCCTAGGCCTCCTCTGGGCCTTCATTTCTCTTCTACGAAGGCCTGAATGTACACGTAAAAATTGAAATATTGACATCAAATAAGATGTATATGCTTTTCTCCTGTTAAATCTCTCTTTGGTCAATTTGACTCACAATCCCCAGTCAGAGAATCTGAGTGGATAAGATCTTTCTTCCCCTACACACTGTAGAGAAATCTCCTGAGAAGACATGTCTAAATCAGTCTTCAAGAGTAAAGATATCTGGTGATGACAGTTTGCCTCAAAGATTTTGTACTCTATTTAGATTATTTTTATGTCTTATGTGTTGTTAAATTTAAGTGCATATTGACTATTTATGTGTCCAACACTGTGTCAGATACAAAGGATGCTGAACAAATAGCCCCCAGAAGTAGACAGGATGTATGTGAATGAAAATACATTAGCACCATCAGCAATAACATAAAACTGGAAATCACTTAGCTGTCTGTCATCAGAGAACTGGCTGAATAAATTATGATATATCTAGTGAAATCATTTCCAGTAGCTCATGAAAAACAAGTCTGTATGTACAAATTCAGAGAGATGCCTAAGATCTCCGTAAAAGTTTTAGAAGTAAATTGTACAGAGTATAGATTTATCCCTTTTATATATACAAAACACATATAAAATATATTTTCTAGGGAGCTGGAGAGATGGCTCAGTTGTTAAGAGCATTGGCTGCTCTTGCCAAGGACCCAGGTTTGAGTCCCAGCACCCATATGGCAGCTAACATCCATCTATGACTCCAGTTCCAGGGGAATCCACCGCCCTCTTCTGACCTCTGCAGGCATTGCATGACACATGTAGGCAATGTACTCAGACACATAAAAAATATATTTCCTAATATATGCATAGAAAGTTCACCACGGCCATCAGCCATCATCGAATCTAAGGTGATCCTGGCTGCCTTACTGACTGATCTATGAACTTCAGTGTTGGCCATGCTCCTGGAAATGGACAAGCCTGTACCTGAACTGACGGCAATACCAGAGATATGACTAAAACGTAGGTGGTCACTTTAGAAACAACGTATCATTTGGGAAACTGGTATTAAGGGAAAATGAATACTAAGATGCTAAGTCTGACAATTCCATGGACGAAAGTTCACAAAGAATGGTGAGAGTAAGAAAGTTAAGGGACACTTTCCTTCAGAGAGGAATCCAGGCTAAAAGCTCAGGAGGGGACACAGACTTTCTTCGTTCTCAGAGTTGTGTTCAGATGAATATGAGAAATTTGTCTTTCAAAAGAATCCCCCCCTCCTGCCTCCCCCCCCCCTTTTTTTTCTTCCTTTAGTTGCTGAAGGATAAACGGAAATCTAAAAGTCACCTAGGTGGTGACTCACTTCTTTACCTTGCACTAGAGAATGATTTGGGGGTGAAAATTCTCAAGGAAGTCAGTTTATCTCCTCAAAACAGAAAACCCAATCAAGCATTGTCTGATTAATTTGGGACACTTGGAAAAAAATGCTATCAAGGCCTACAGCTGTAATCAATTTAATCAACATGCAAAGAGCCAATCTATGGTTTTCCTGACTAACAAAGCTGAATGTTAAACAGAGCAGAGTGACACTGTAGTGCCATTAGCTAAAGCTGCAAAGTGAGCATTTTCCCTAAATATTCAAGTCATGCCAGGGTAGAGGGAAGGCTCTCTGCTACTCCATCTCATGCTGTAAGCACTGTGGGCACGGACATTTTGATTCTTTTTAATATTTCCATGTTAAAGAAGGAGTTTCATCTAAGTGATGAACATGAATAGTGACTTCAGACAGCTCTAGTGAGGACAGGCACAAAATCAACACTTGCCACAGCATGCCACACACAGAAACCTGAGACAGCTATCCACAGGGTGCCACATACCGAAACCCGAGACAGCTGTAGTATGAGTAGTTGTTGCCTGAAATTCCAGAGACTCACTGCCACGATGTGCTAGAATACCCGAAAGGCCTTCTCAGGCAAGGCATGGCAACTGCTTCCTAACTCAGTCGTCAGCAATCAAGAGCAGAAAACGACAGACTTTTCTAACCTGAACTAGAGAATAATTGCCCTAAAATTAGAATACAAAATAAAAACCATCTAAACCTCCCTGTGAAACTTTGAAGAGCAGAGAGTGTAGGCGGGGTTTAATTTAATGCTTTAATTTAGCTCTCTGGGCTTTTGTAAAGAATAACTACATGGTATCATTTTCATCATTAAGTGTGTCAGACCATCAGACACCATATTTATGTACTGATTTCCATTTTTCTTTTCAAAACTTGGTTATACCTTTATTTTTAGTACTCAAGTAAATCAATGATATGTTAAAAAGAAAGGCTCTGTGGGGTGAATGACAATTTAATTCAAATCTCCACCCCCCACCGGTGGCTGGCTGCATAAGAAAATAAAAGAGCTGGAGAAAGTTGCCAGGGTATTTAGCTGACTGGATTTACTTTTCAGAAGTTGAAGTGTTATGTTAATTGTAACATTTTGGTGAATGAAAAATATTGTGATAAGACACTGAAGTAGGTGATAAATTGGCTTTTAAACAGATATGATGGCAAAATGCTACTTTTTAAACATTTGGGAGGAGCGAATCTTTGTGGCATGGGCGTGGACCATTCCTGTGAGTAAATCAGGCTTCCCAGGAAGGGTAATAATTCTCTCCAGTGGCCAGCTGGCGTAGGCATTGTAATTATTCAGTGTTACCACAGCAACTGTTCCACTTTAATATGTCCTCGCTCTACAGAAAGCTTACAGGCAGAACTCTAAAAAAAGATGACATGGAGCCACTGACACACCAGCAAGAGCACATGGATGGTGTGAGACCAGGAGTTGCACTAATGATGCAATACAGGGAATGACCCCAAAGTGAGCTGGGCCAAGAAGGGGGAGGTTCCTCCAGTGACCCCAAAGTGAGCTGGGCCAAGAAGTGGGGGTTCCTCCAGTGACCCCAAAGTGAGCTGGGCCAAGAAGGGAGGGTGTTCCTCCAGTGACCCCAAAGTGAGCTGGGCCAAGAAGGGGGAGGTTCCTCCAGTGACCCCAAAGTGAGCTGGGCCAAGAAGGGAGGGTGTTCTTCCAGTGACCTCAAAGTGAGCTGGGCCAAGAAGCGGGGGGTTCTCCAGTGACCCCAAAGTGAGCTGGGCCAAGAAGCGGGGGGTTCCTCCAGTGACCCCAAAGTGAGCTGGGCCAAGAAGGGGGGGTTCCTCCAAATGACCCCAAAATGAGCAGGGTTCCTACAGCTTCTCTCAGTCACCATGCTCATCCCCTCAAAGGCCACCAGATGGCGACCCTAGACGCATTTGCCTGTTTGGGAACTGTGTCCAAATGGCATCATCTGGTATATAGTCCTTAACCATTCAGCTTCTTTTCTGAACGCTACATTTGAAAAATTCTTCCATGCTTTTAAGTGTAATTAGTATTCTGTCATGTGAATATATCATAATTCACTTATCCCTTCTATTATAATAAAACTGGGTTGTTTGCAGTTTTGGCTGGTATGGGTGTATTTATGTGGGGTCAACTGGCTAGGAGGTGTAAGGGTCAACTGACAGTAGACAAACAGCAGAAAAGGCAAAGTTTGTTTAGAACTCATACCCTCAGCCGTGTATCTGCATCTTCCTGGCCGTGTACTCACACCCCTTGGCAGGGCATTCATTCCTACTGCAGGGTATTCATATCCCCAGCAGAGTACTGATACCCCTTGGCAGTATATCTGCATCCCCCTTGGCAGTCTATTCATAACCTCCACTGCAGGAGCAGAGTATTCACACTCCCAAGCAGAAAATGCATTTCCCATGCAGGATATTCATATCTCCCCGTAGTGCACTCACACCCCTTGGTAGTGAGTGTAGACTCGGAAGCAAGACCGTTCTATTTCCCTCAGCAATCCTGGTCATCTTCCTTTCTTTGGGTTTGCCCCCTTTTCCCCTGCTGATTTGTGGTTCTTTATATATTGTGGATAGGAGCCTTTGTACTACAACTATCCCCTAGTCTGTGCTGTGTCTTTTATCTTAACTAGTATCCTTTAATCAGTTTTTAATTTGAATATAGAATAGTTTACCAATATTTTCCCCTATGGCTTGTGAAATCTAAGACCCACTTAAGGAGTTTTTTTTCCCATTCCAAGGTTATAAATTTATTCTTCAGTGCTGCCTTCTAGAATTTCATTGTCCAATATGGTATCATAATAGTCATTTTTTTTCCCATTCCAAGGTTATAAATTTATTCTTCAGTGCTGCCTTCTAGAATTTCATTGTCCAATATGGTATCATAATAGTCATTAGTCATTGAACTCCTGTAGGAGTTCAATGGAGATGGGTTAAGTTAAAAAACTCCTGGATTTTAAGGACTTAATAGTTAGAAAACAGAATACAAGATATCTGATGAGAATTATGTCATGATTTATGAAAGGACCAGCAAGCCAACAGAATGGCAAGAGATTTCCTTAAGCTGAGAACACACGGATACAGAGCAGACACAGAGGTAAATGTTACCTGGATCTCAGCTACTAAAGCAGAGCCTTCCAAGTCGCACCCTCCCCGACCCCAAGAACCACTACAAACACACCAGGGGAAGTCTCCTCTAAGAGAAGGCATTTTGGCTTTTAAGGTCTGTACATTCTAAAGAATTGTATAAGCAAGCCTTAATCAGACTCATCAAGCCTTTTCCATTAAAGTCCTGTCCCAACTCCCTACTTAGGCTGGTATGTAGACCCTAACCCCGGCTCTTGGGACAGCCACTCCATATAGACAACATACAAAGGCTTATGTAAATAGTTCTTATTTGACTGTGCCCAATTACTTTGCACATCCCTGAACAACTAAACCTATGTTGGTAGAGGAAAAGCTGTCCTCTCAAAAATTACATGTTGAAATGATACTACTTTTTTTAAGTGTGGTTTCTAGAAGATTCAAAATTACACACATGGCTTGCATTCTAGTTCACTGGATGATGAGGTAATCTTCAGATGGCAGTCCTATGTTTTGGTAGATACTTACCCTAGGGTCACAGCACCTGTCAAGATTCTTTAATTTTCCAGAAACATAGTCTATTTCTGATTCACTCTTTTACCTAAGGTACAGTATTTTGAAACTTCCCATGGCACCATCCCTTCAAGGGCCAATTTCTGTCCCCAACCCACATGTGATGCTGAAGCTACAGCCAGCAATTGAGCCCCCAGGGGCTGCTTTTGGAAGAGGCATTTTTCTTGAGAAAATGGCTCAATGTGTGATGTTACCCTTTTCTCTCGGATCAAGGTCTAATAAGTCCTTATTGCCTTGGAAGCCCTCCGGTGACTTGAATCAAATGATTTTCATATCTTATCTGGTTTTCCCATTTGCTCTGAGAAGGAAGATCAGAGCCAAACAATGAAGCCTTCCATTGCTAGAAGCAGAAACTAGGTTAATGAATGTAAAGTTCTAACATGCTCATCACTGAATACTGTATGGTTCTGATCATAGGTGACATGGAGAACTGAGAAAGGCTGTACGAAAGGGGCAGTCTTTTTAAATTTGAATTTATTTTTATTTTATGTGTGTATGAGTGTTCTGCATGCATGTATGTAAGTGTACCTGTGTCATGCAGTTTCCATGCAGGACAGAAGAGGGCTTTGGATCCCCTGGAACTGGAGTTACTGACGGTTGTTAGCCAGCATGTGGGTGCTGGGATACAAACCTAGCAATGAGAGCATTCAGTGTTCTGAAGCCAGTGTTCTTAAACCAGTGTTCTGAGCCACTTTTCCAGCCCAAAGGAGCAGTCTTGAGGTCACTTCAGTCAGGGAGGGTTTTACAGAGGAGGGAGGAGGTTGTTTAGGAGACATGAACAAAATGAAGTCCAGGTCTGGGGCAAGGAATAGACTGATAACCTCTCTGATTAAATGAATAATGGGATTTCTAGTGCAGAGAAGGCCTGGAGGTATGAATCAAGTGCTAATGCTGACTGTGATCTACTAGTAATGTCTGCCATGGATAAAGGATGGGAACAGCTGCACATGAGTGTATGTGAACGAGTATGAATCATATTCTGGAAACAATACAATAGTGACTGAATCATTGTGCAGAAAATGACTGTGCAGCATTAGACTTCATAAATTAAACACTTTAGAGTCATTAATTTCCTTTAAATCAGCTGTTGGTCAATATTAACACAGTGAATGACATTTAATGGAAGACCAAAGAGCTCCATCTCCAGCTATGATGTATCAAAGGTGGTGGTAAAGGTTCTGTGACATGAACATACTTTCCAAATTTGTGGAGGATAGTAGACTGAGTGAGATACAGAATTCACAGGGATTTTCTCTTTTTTCTTTTTAAAATTAATGCGTATGAGGGGCCAGAGAGATGGCTCAGCAGTTAAGAGCACTGGCTGCTCTTACCAAGGACCTGGGTTTGTTTCCTAGCACCCATATGGCGGCTTAAGAACCGTCTGCAACTCCAGTTCCAGGGGATCTGATGCCCTCTTCTGACCTCCATCGGCATTGCATGACACAGGTGCACTTACATACATGCAAGCAGTACACTCACATAAAATAAAAAAAAATTTATGTGCATGAATGTTTTGCCTGTATGTACATATGTACCATGTGTGCAGTGTCCACAGAGGCCAGATCAGAGTATCAGATTCCTTGGCACTAGAATTACAGACAGTTGTTAGCCCCAAGTGAGTTCTTTGGAAGAGCAGTAAGTGCTCTTAACCACTGAACCATCTCTCAAGTCCCTTACACAGTTATCTAATAGTTAAGAAAAATGGTTCAGATACCAACATTTAGTTCACAGTTATTTACCAGAATCCTGTTTTGTGAAAGGTTCTGGCATAAATGGTAAGCAAAGGGAGTTTCTGTCTTCTTAAAGCTTATAATTTGAATGGCTGGACGAGCATCAATTAGATAATCACATGAACACGAGGAAATAGTATGAAGTTCTTGTTGCTATGAAAACACAAATGAACTTGAGATCTCCTTACAGGAAGTGATCCTTGAGAGATACTATAATGGCTGAAACCATATGAACTAGGCAAGGTGGAACAAGGCAGGGATGGGGGTGCCTGGGCAAGGCGATGCAGGCAGCTCTGAGCAGAGGAAAGGAGGCCAGGGTGGGCAGCATACAAACCTCCAGGAGGAAAATGGGATGGAAGTTGTACCAGCAGGCATGGGTCAAGCCGTTCTGCATCGCTGGCCATTAAAGATTTTGGGTTTTAGCTGTGAGTATAGGTTTTCATAGAGGGGAGCAGATGGGGATCCATGTTTAGGAAGACCACTCTGGCTGCTGTGTGGGGAATGGCTGTGGTGAAAAGCACACACACGGAGACGTCTTACAAGTCTCTAGAAGCAATCTAGGAGAAAGAGGTAGAGTTTTAAGTGACCAAAAGTGCAATTAAGTCATTAATCAAGACACAGGAACTAAAAATGTGAATGTGATTCAAGGTACACTATTATACAAGGTGTCCTGGTCAAAGGCTAGCTGCCATCCACATGGTCTGCACTGCATCTAGACTGACTTGTTTAACTGAGAGGACTTCAATTGGATAAACTCAAAAGTTCCAAGACAGGGGATCAGGACTATGCCAGGCCCAGGAATGATCGGGGTAGAGATCATAGGGGACTGGAGAAGTGAATGAACTCAAAACCGCTAAACCAGTCTACTGTATGAGAGGGCCGTGGTTCAATGCACTGTTCTAGAAAGAGAATGAGGGTCTGTGGGGAGAAGTTAGAGAAGTTTAGTGACTCATGGCAGCTCTGTGTCAAGGAGGTTTCCCAGAGTGGATTTGTCTGATAACTGCAGGGAATGCTTCATGGTATACTGAGCCTGTTTTCCCGGCACGGATGTGCAGAGCCTGAAAAGATGCCAGGTCAAATCACCTCTAATTTTAAACCCTCTCTCCACCTCCATGATCCTTGGTTTCCTCTTTCTACTGCTAATTTACTACTGCTGTCCGCACCACCACGATTTCTTTCGACCACTGCACCGATGTCCATGCGAGGCCCCGCGTGCGCGGCTTTACCTGTATTATCTCATTAACCCTTTGCAGTGTACTAGGAAGTAGAGAGATTTTTAGATAACTAAGTTGAGGCGTGGAGAGGTATTTCACAAGGGTACAAACTCAGCCAGAGGCTGTGCTTTAACCAGTGTGTTATGCCGCCTCTGAAAGCCACTTGCTCTACATGCCAATGTCAAGTGCTAACTGAAGTCACTTTTGCTCTAATTTGTTGGCTAGAAGTAGCTGGGCTGGTTGGCTGCACTCCAAAACAAGGAGAACTGTGAGTGCCAACCAGATGTGTGCCTAGAAATCTGGAGATCCAGGAACACTCAGCAAATAAGTCCTGCAGACAGTGAATAGTCAAGGATGTCAGGAAACATGTGGTAGCCTTCACTAGACACACTTTAGAAGTGCTTCTGTTAGCTTGTTTTACCCCCTTTCAAGTTTTGCTGCATGTAATTATATAAAACCATCATTGGCAAGGGGACAGAAGATGATGTGACATAACCCAAGGCTCACTTACATCAGGTTATAAACCTTAAGATGCTAGAAATAAACACTACTTAAAGGCAACAGAGAAATTTTACTATGAAAATTCTTGGCCTCGCAAGTCCATTCTCGTCAAATTGACTATGAGTACACTATTCACATTTTAAATTTGTTCATATGAAAATATGAATGTCTTTAAAAGATTTTTTTTTTCTGGTAAATGTTTACAGTACAGACTAAAAGAAGTAATCTATCTCCTTGCTGTGACTCTGAGTGTGCCACTCAAATCTGACGTACTTTCACCTGCCACCTATGGGAAAATACGTTTATTCACGAATACTCGAGAATCTCAGCAACAAAACTGAAACAACAGTGAAAGAAAACGAGGACCAACCAGCAGTGCCTTTGAGGCATCACTGAAAATGACCATTGGGAGACAGTGTCCTGTGACTGACACCCTTGAAGAAGTGCACATGGCTTCAGTATACTCAAAACAAACTAAAATTATGTTTGGAAAGAGAACTTGGTTCTGCAGAAACCTTTCTTAGGAAAGGCGTGATTTTAAAAGCCCTGGACACTTCCTGTGAGGACAATCTTGTTGTATTTTAGCCAGTGCCTTTTCCTAATTTGAAAGCTACATATTTTAATAGAGAACGACCCAAAGTGTTTTTTAAGGTCAAACTAGAAATACACTGATGATTTAAAAACGCAAGCCAAGTGCTTTATTATATTATACTACCAGAGTGCTATTGTAGTTTAAAAATATCATTAAATCAGCACAAACCCACACTTATCATTTCCTGCACATTTTTCACACCGGGCTCCTTCTGACTATGAGTAATCTGTTAATCTGCTCTTTGCCTCACAATCCGTCAAAGTGACAGATTCATTCCTTTTCTAATACATAAGATCTTCATTTACTGTATGCCTTGCCACAACTTTCTTTTGTGCTAGTACTGGAATATAGAAATCAGAGATACAGAGGCCATCACGTGGGTAGTTGTCCTTGCGTGTTTCCCACTTTGCATTATTCCAGGAGGTGAAATCAAAGCATTTCTGGGCTCCTAATCTGGATTAACAGTATTTCCTGAATGAAGGCAATTTTTGGATTTAGTAAGAGTTGTTACACAGGCTGGAAGAGAGCACACTGGAAAATTGAATAGCGTGCATTCTACTAAGTCCATACACTGGTCATGGTGGAATGTTCTTTGAATTTTAGCACCAGTGAATAGATTCCCACTCCCAGTTTCAAACCTTTGTGGGAAGAAACACATCAACTAGTAGGTTAGGGAAGAATCACTCCTATGGAGGCAGAGGCTTTGTTAGCACAGACACTAGGCTTGATAGAAAGCAACACTAAGCTTTTGTTGAAACTGAGATTTCCATTGTATCATGATGCTCAGTCCCCTCACAGCCCACTGCACTTGCACAGGTAATATAAAATACATTTCTTTCTATTTCTTATTCTTAAGAACTGAGGAACAGGTGCTGAGGAGATGGCTCAGTAAGTAAAGCGCTTGTAGTGCAAGCAAGCATCTGGATCTCTAGCACTGAATAAAAAGCCAGGTGTGGTAGCTCATGCCTGTAATCCCAGCTCTGGGAGGCAAAGACAGGAGGATGGAGCTAGGTAAAACCTGAAGCACTAAGTTCAGCGAGACGGCCTGACTCAAAAAGTAAGGTGGAGAGCTTTAGAGGAAGACGCCTGACACGCACTTTTGGCCTCTCTACAAGTAGCATGTGCACACATGTATACCCCTCTCTTTTCTCTCTCTCTCTCTGCTACATACATACATACATACACACACGCACACATTCTCACACATGAAAACACTGAAAAACACTGGACTATGTAAAATTCTAGTTCTTCTGATAACAGAGCATCACAGTAGGTTATAACAGAACACCATTTGAGAAATCACTGTTCAGCTTCATGTGTCTTCCAGGTCTTGATGGAATAATCAGAGGTCATCATTAACCTCAAAAATCAAGATGAATGAAGTTTTTTTTACAGCAAATTATAAGAAATAGTTCCTAATGTCTGCTTCAGATTATAAATACATCTCTCCCCCATGAATACACCCAGCACCCAACAGTACTTTCTTGCCTTGAGCACCAAGTTGCACTCAGTTTGTCTTAAGGGATGGCAAGGGAGGTAAAGGCTCTTTACAATCAATGGGCAAAAATGACTCAATAGAACTATAATGTTTGTGCTGATTCAATCAAATCAGCTAAAAATTGCTTGCCTTTTTGCCTTGAAACAAGTCAAACATCCGACTTGCATGGTGTTTATTATACAAAGCTATAAACAGTGGTAAACATAATATATGCTAAAGTGAAAATTTATGTGTTTTAACTTTAATCAGTAGCAAAATGTAATGTTTCTCATTAACAAGAGAAATGAAAAGAAACACAGGGGAGAAGGAGACAACTGCTAACCGAAGGGAGTCTGAGTGGCCACAGGTCTCGGGAGGCGGCAGTTCTCCCGGTCCCCGGGTGCTAGGCTCGGTACACATTCTTCTCTCCTCAGCACTGTCCCTAACTCCTTCACACAGTGCCTGCATGACACATTTGGCGGACCCATGTCTGCCGGAAGCACACAGCTCACGGAGGGCACGTTCAAGTTACGTAGCTGAAGTAGGTTTTAAATCACTTGCGCTGCTGGGGTTTCTTGTTTAAACAAGAAGTTCCTCTGTATTGGATTACAAAACGAAGGATGAGAGAGTAGGCCCAGAAATATGACTGGCTGTGGAACTGGACAATAATTATGGCCTTCTATTTCGATGGTCCATGTCATTTTCTGAGACCTTGGCCTGCACTCCCTCCTGCCCTGTCCCCTCACAGAATGGAGATGGATTTTATAAACTTGAAATACCATTTAGGTTTGCTAAAGGTTCTCATTACTCTAAAAGCAGAATTGTTTAATTAAAAGCTAAAACTATACAATTGTTAGAATGGCAAATAATTGCTTTGGTAATTACCTTCTTCACATTGGACTGTAGGCCACAGGGTATCCTGACTTTACTATCTGGATGGACAGCAGTGATTATGGAGGACTGAATGATGTCAGGAGTGTCACACACTACTAGAGATGCCAAGATTCTTCAGGGACCTGCCGTTTCAGACACAGAGGCTTTGGGGATGATGGGAGAAGATGTGCTGTATTGTTCTCAAGCACCACGCACATGGGTTTCTAAATTCTCAACTTTGGACAACTGATATTTCCCAGACTTAATGCAACACTAGAAGGCTTAGACTAGGTGAAGTGCTAAGTTCCAGCTGCCAGAGAGAGACACAGCCTTGAAGGTGGCCATCTCGGCTGAGGGCAGTGAGAGTGGGGCTGCCTGGGCCTTGAGAGGACCAGGAAGGAGCAGTGAAGAGGGCAAAGATGGCGTCATCTGGAGTAGGTGAGCAGAGGTGGGTTGTGAGTCTTTTTCTGTAGTGGCAACTTAGGCCCTGGGATCCGAGCAAACTTGCTGAGGTAGAAGATGCATCAGAACCAGGAGTGAAAATGGGCCAGGCAGGTCACAGACATCAAAGGCAGAGGAGGAAGTGCTTGGGCAGGGGAATACCAGCTGCCCACTCTGTCCACCACATGATTCTGCTGGTGAACTGCTGGGTCCCTCATAACCTAAGGGGAATGGTGGCCCCATGGTTAAAAGTGGCCAGAGGTGAAAGGCAGGATGATTGTCGAGGAATTTGGTTTCTATTTGGTAATTCTGTATTCTGGGCTTTCTCTTGGGCAGGGCAGAGAGGCGAGAAAAGCCATTTGAGCCTGGCCTCTGCTGGGGATTGGAGAAGAGGGGTTAGGTATTTGAAAAGTCTGTTTTCACAATGGAGCAGAGAACTTGAGACCTCTTTGTGAGCAGGAGGGCAGGAAGTCACCCGAATTAAGTGTGCTATCAATACAGGTCCGGATTTTCACTTCTCTCTCTTTCTTAATATATATCCATATATGTGTCTGCCTATATGCATGTGTATGTAAATTTCTCTTTTCTTCCCATTTGCTTATACAGACTTTTAGCAAACTGTCTCTACTTAAAAGCTTAAACTAGGGGGCTATAGAGATGGCTCAGAAGTTGAGAACACTAGCTATTCTTGTAGAAGACCTGGATTCGAATCCCAACACCCTCGTGGAGACTAGCAACCATTCATAACTTCAATTCCAGGGAATCTGAAGCCCTCTTCTGTCCTCTTCAGAAATTGCATGACACAGGTACATCTACACACATGCAGGCATAACACTCACACAACATTAAGGAAGAAAAAAAAGCTTAGGCTGAATGTTTACCAGATACTTTAGATTACAGATCTCTTCTAAGGGGTATTAAAATCCATGGAAAAGATTTCTTTTATTGCAAGGAGGAACAGGGTCAGGTGCCAGATGTCTAAAAGGAAAAAGAGAATTTGGGTATGCATGGGTTCTAGCTCAAGGTTCAATATACAGCAACACAGCTTATATGGACAGACAGGAAATTCATTTTTGAGAGGTGAGTTTCAATGATTTCAACACATATTTCTTGTGTGTTTACTGGATGTAGCTCTGTTTGAGGAGCTGAGGATTCAATGAGAAAGGCAGGCCCTAGCTCATGAGTTTGGATTTTAGCATTCTGAAGGGAAAAGGTATGTTTAGAAAATTAATAACAAATATCAGTTAGCGGAGCTCGATGGTCAAAATAAGAATGGTAATGTAATAAAGTTGACTGAAGATGATTTTAGGGCAAATGCTAGGAAAAGACCTAGCCAAAGACATGGATGGAGACTCTAGAATTAGAAGCAGCTACGCCACCTTTAGAGGAGGAGAGCTCCAGGCAAACTCCTGAGGTAGGACGGAGCCTATAGTATGCGGCAAGGAGGGCCACGGGTTTAGAGCAGGGCGAGCATGGCACTCAGTGGCATGAAATAGTTTGAGCAGTGGGATTCAAAATTAGATCTCTACTCTGTCCAGACAAAAGCTGGTTCTGTCTTGCTGTGAATAAAGCAAAATCATTGTCCTTCTAATCTTCAGGAAAAGAATGGAAAGTTCTTGTAAGGTCATAGAAACAGAACCTGAGATTTATCTGGTTCATATTCAGGATAGACTTTTATTTCTTCGATGTGTCTGCATGTAATACTTCTCTTTTCTCTGTGTCCCTCCCTCAACTCAAACGCTGGGGCAATTCCAGAATTTGGCCAGACAAGAACACAGGCAGGAGGGACAGGCAGAGAAACGAGACAGGAAGTGTGGCCAGTCAGCTTGTGATTGCTGTGACAAACACCTCAGCTAACACCTTACAAAGAAGAAAGGTTTATTCAGCGTACAGTCCATGGCTGCTCAGCTCTGGTTATACCGACCTGTGGCAGCACAGTGTGTCATGGGGTGGGGACATGTGGTACAGGAGCATGTTCACTCAGTGACAGCCAGGGAGCAAAGAGCATGAGGCCAGAGCATGGGTCGCAGTACCCCCTTCAAGAGCAAGCCCCCAGTGACCTACTTCCTCCAGCTAGGGCCCCACCTTGCAGGGTTCCAGTGCCTCCCGAAGCTCGGAATACGGCGAATCAGGGGCCTTAAGTGAGCAGGTGTGAATTTGGGCTGCTGGGATTGTGAAATTAGAGGAACTGTACCTTTCCCGTCAAAGCTAATAAGAGAAATGATAAAAGCTAATCTGTGCCTTTGAATAAACACCTCATCAAGACACAGTGCAAAACTCCAGAAAATCCCAATGACACCGTCACAAGTGGAATAAACTGCCTATTGAGTTAATGAGGAGATCCTCTGCCATACCTTTTCCTAAAGAAAAAATATCCAACTTGTTTTAAAATTGAGCCACACCTTAATCATTTGAAGAGGAACCTTAAATGCAAGTTCTACATTGATTTTTATTTATATACCTTCTTCTCTTTCTTGTGTTAGAAGAAAACAAGTTTGAGCAATTGAAGAGAAGCCCATTAGGCTGAGTCCTGACAATTGCAGAGAAAAGAAAAATGAAGGCAGTCTGCGTAGTGCGTGTAGGTTGCAGTGACAGGCCCGCTTGCCTCCGTCAGGCTGGCTGGAACAGCAGGCGCTGAGGTCACTGGTTATTAATCATTTGTCAGAGTCTGCAGGGCCTTATCAGATAATTATAGTTATAAGTATGTTTATATCACACAAACATGTGGCAGAGTCGCAGAGGATTGAGGCCCTAACATAATCTGCAATGACATTTTAAAAAATTATAGATAGCAATAAATCACAAAGCAAACTTTATCAAATCATGCCATTTGCTGCTACTTGGAGACTCTAGAATTGTTTTTGATATTGTTTATTTCATAAAGATTTAGAACCTTACAAAGCCTCTGACCCCATTCCTTCCTGTCCCTAATTTTCCATTGGGTTGTAGAATAGCAAGCAAGATCACCAGGTGAACAGACACCTGGAACATAATCACAGATTTTCTCATAAGATTCATTCCAGAGCACAAATATCTGTACTGTTTGGAAGAATCTATGTACACAGAGAAATGGGTGTGCCTGAGGGACAGCTCTAAACCTGTAAACGGAGAGATGGCGTTTTCAAATGAACGACCTGAGGCTGCAAACAGCATCTATTTTGCTCTGTTTGGCAGCATGCAAGTTTACGTGCTAGGAAACATTTCTCAACACGAATGAACTGTGAAATTGTTTCCTCCTACCCCACACTCCTCTAAATTGTATTAGATTATGTTCGCCATCTCTGCACCTTGTTGTAAAGGCTGTCAGTGCCCCAAGAGGCAGCATGAGTGGCCTGGGAGGTAAGGGCCTCAGCATTTGAGATGCTGCCTAAATATCAGTCGATGTATTAGGGAAAAATAATGGGAAATACCACTCCTTAGAAGGCACGGGGAAATGGACCTGTTGCAAATAGAGACGCGCCAGGGAGTGATGAGGTGAACCATATACATTGCACTTCTTAGACTGTAATTTTCTCAGGAAAATGATTACCATTGCATCCTGCCTCAATCCAATGTCAAGCACTGCCTTGAGAATCTAAGTGAATGATTTTACTGTGAAGAAAACAATATATGAATATATGCAGTGTTTTAGCCATTTCCAACCTAGAGCCAACTTTCCATCACCTGAATTTGCCTACTCTGTGGATTGTATATTATTTAATATTAATCCTGTGCACTCAAAATGAAGATGGCAATTATGTTTCAGAAATGAAGATCTCTCCATAACAAAATGTAAATGAAAGACCTTGGGGACACTGACTGTTCTGTTATATTAATGAAGCTAATTGAAAGTTAACTCTAAATATGCACATATGTGCACATGAGTAATTTAAAAATCTGAGGTTCTTAGATTCCTGGAGTAGCTGTAGTATTTTGCTGAAGCAGATGTGGCCACTTGTCACAGAGCTACACCGTGATGTCATCTTACTGACCATGCATGTGCTCCCCCTGCTGCCATGGCAGTACAGTGATTGTGATTACACTAACGCCTGCTCTTCAGGAACTGCTCAGAGTCCCCCTATGCAGAACTCCCCATCTAGGATTCAGGTGAGATGTTCCTCTGTCCAAGAGGGTGTGTTCAGAGACTTAGTTTCTCCTAATTTTTTCACATTAATTACCAGTATCTGTTGACTTTAAAGTTCTGCATTTTGAGATATATAGCAAGAGATATTATTTATAAGAAAACATAACAAATAGAAGCCAGGTGTGGTGGCATGCACCTTTAATCTCAGCAGAGGCAGGTGTATCTCTGTGAGACCTAGGTCAGCCTGGTCTACATAGTGAATTCCAGGTCAGCTGTGGCTACAGGAAGACCTTGTTTCAAAAAGATCAAAAACAAACAAATAAAGCCCTCCAAAAATAACAAATAGAAATCTTAAGTAGAATCCTTTCAGTTGAAATTAAATTACATGTATCACATGAATAAATTTATCCCATTTTATATGAGAATACATGCTGATCTTAGAACTTTATTATCTTCTATATTTATGGCCTAATAATGCCTTCTCTCAACTCTCCAAGCTGCTGAGTTTATGAGCTAGGAACCAAGCCACATAAAGCTACGTGCTTTCTGAATAATAATTTTCTAAGAAACTATGGATAACCTACTAGCAAATGGGGTTAATAATATTTTTTTCTGTTTTAGAATTTGTCCCTTTTATTTCACTATAAAGAAATGTAAATCACTTTTTCCTTAGTGAATGAATACATAGCTGCACAAGAAATGCTCTGTTCTGCTGGGGAATTTTCTTGTATTCTATCTTTTCAATACTCTTGTCTTTTGGAATCAACATGTAAATAAATATTCAAAGTCATATACTACCCCTTCTAAATATTTAGTGCTTATGAAGTATGTTTTCTACGCCGTTTAGCAAAATAAAAATAAACTGTGTGACCCTTCAGCAGACAGAGTGTCTTGTGAGAGTCAAAGAGTCCAAATATTGGACTTGACCTCAGAAAGCATATAACTAAACTTCTTTCTTTCACACTTAAGGATGTTTGGATCCATGTTTAGAACATGTAAGAAATTACAGTTGTCTAGGGTTTTCTCTAAGATCTGTGACCTCTCCAGCCATGTGTATTTGGCTATGTTTAAATGTGAGGGGTATAAGGAGCTATAGGGGTTAAAGGGAAGTACGGCAGATGAGGATGGATGAGGAGGCCATTTCTCCTTTTTCTGAAGCCAAGGCTCCACTATCTAGCAAATCTCCCTCTCACTTTTTCAGACCATAAAATCTCAATCTGTTATTAATTTGGACCAAAGTTACATTTTTCAGCTATTGTAAAAGCTTCACACACACAGCAAATATAGATGACCTGAGAAAGAACTGTGACACATTCACTTATCCAGAGATTTGTGATTTTAAAATACCCTTTTATAGTACCACACATGAGTTCCCTCCTATTGAGTGGGTTTTAAGTCCAATTAGGTAGTTGTTGACTACCCCCAAAACTGCCACTACTGTACCAATATAGTTTTCTGTGGTAATTGTTGTGGTTATTAAACCTTAAAGCCAGGGTTGGACCATTGATTGATGTTCTCCCTTAACAGCTTATGTAGTGTTCTCCAAAACTATGAAAGTTATCCTTAAGGGGAGGTGGCTTCCAGCTCTATTGCTCCAAGTCCTGTGTCTGAAGTATGTCCTGGCTTCAGCAATAGGTCTTACCTTCAAGTTCTGGGAGGCAATTAAGGGCTTTGGCAATAGGCTGTATAATCTTGGACACCCTGGACAAAAACTCAAAGGGAAGTTTCTCCTCTCTGGCACTGTTCCCTGTTATGTATCCTTCATCTATATACATGGACTCATATAGAGATATTGTATGTGTAATTATTCAGTAGGTTTTGAACTAATATGTTTTCCACAGCAGCTAAGCCTTCTTTCTCTCTTTCCTTGTCTCACTCTCCCTTCTCCCTCCCCATTTAAAGGACCCCCATTTCACCCTTGATAATCCCTGTCTCTATGGTCCCCCTCTCTCGAGCTCCTTCTTCCCTTTAACCCCTATAGCTCCTTATATAGCCCTCCTTGTTCCCCTCACATTTAAATATAGCCAAATACACATGGCTGGAGAGGTCACAGATCTTAGAGAAAACCCTAGACAACTGTAATTTCTTACATGTTCTAAATATGGATCCTTGTTTTACAGACAAGTATGCATGCCAGTCATCACTCATCAAAGAAGATTCTTTTGCAACAGATGGAGATTATTACAGAGTTCCACAACTGGTCACACAAAGACTGTGAATTTCCCAACCCTAAGTGATACTTCTAAAATGGAACTTCTACACTTGAGGCCCATGGAACGCAGTGGAACCGAGGGGTAGAGAGAATATTAATGCTCAACTCTCATCAACGAAGCTCCTTCATACAACAGAGGACCACGAACGCAACAGGACCTGAATGGCCAAAGCATAGGAAATAAGAGAGCAGAGTGTGGTCCTTGAACAGGACTCTTCTATTAAACTCCACCCACAGCTCAGGGACCATTTTGGGAGAAGGGTGGAAAGATGGTAAGAGTCATATGGGAACAGAGTCCTACAGGCCCCTGAGACTCTGCTCAGGCGAACCTACGGCAATGGTGTCAGCACGCACAAGACCCATGCAAACCCAAGCAGACAAAAACCCAGCACAGAACTGTGGAAATGGGCAGCAGGCCCCAATCTTTAGGTGAGGAAGTGCTGATCTTCTTAAAAGGAGGGACTCTAGATAGGCTGACTAGACCTCAGTGGCTGAACTTGCACTGACAGACATCTGGGGACACTAACTTAACCTGGTAGGCCTTAACACAAATGACAGAATGAATAAAATCCAGTGTGTGTGGAGGGCGGATATGCAAGGGGTAAAAAGATGATTAAGGTGTTCTGTACAAAATACACAAAAGTTCAATAAAAAATTTTTGCTAAATACCCTTTTATGTACAAATTCTAGTCTTAATTTTAAACTTATTACTTGTGATGGTGACAGTTCTGCAAAGATCAGATAGGTATATCAGCCAAGAACATTAAAGACTGCAATACAGAACATACATTTACCCATGTCATAAATACTCCAAGCTCTAATGAAAGTCCTTTAAGCCCCATAGACTGTCTCCTGAGAGCCCTGTTAGTTTTCTATGCCTTGGCTTACTCCTCACTGCTGACTGGACCAAAAGTGGATACTTGGTCCAACCTAGGCAAATCACATTGAAAGAAGAAATTGGAAAGTACGAACTGAGACTCAGACATATTCTGTTGGCCTCAGCATGAACTTTGAACTGTAATATGTAAACTCAAGAGCTGTGAGACAGTCATATTTGGAATGAGAAGCAGAGAAAGCCAGTGTTTAGGAGAGAATGGAACAGACAGGTGGATGCAAGCAGAGATGGAGAAGGATGCTGCCTGGCTGTCTGCTGGCTTTCTAGTCCCTGGTCCCTTTGGAGGTCTACCTACCTGTCCTTGGTTCTAGGATGCAAGCTGTATTCTCACTGAACACATACCTCTTGCCTTTCTCCTTCTCCCTTCCTAGCTCTCTCAATACTAGCCAAGCTGTCTTTGTTACAAGGGTCCTAAGTCAAATACCAGGTAAGAGAAACCATAATCTAGGAGCTAGAGCTACAGTGGTCTCCTTGGTTTTAGCCTGTTCCAAGGGACAACTCACAATATGGTTTAAATGGCTCTATAATGAGATGCATTCCTATAACCAAGATGGAGTAGAGCTCAAGATTGACAGATTTTCCAAGTGTATAAGCAACAGTAATAAAATAATATTGATTCATGTGAATAAACTGGCCTGTATAAATATTTATCAGAAAGCAGGAGTATTTTAATACTACGTACATTTCGTTTGATTGTTTTCTGAGATAGGGTCTTATTCTGTAGCCCAGGCTGGCCTGGAACTCACTGTGCAGTACAGAGTGCCCTCAACCTTGCAGCAGTCCTCCAGTATTAGCCTCTCAAGTACTGACTGCTACATATATTTTTAAAGCTCAAAATCAGATGTGCTTATTCCTGATAAGCTCAAAATTATATTGACAAGTGACTCAGCCAGTGATATATTTGAAATAATAAAATACTTTTGGGATTATAAACTTTTGAACTTTTGAAACTCTGAGCAAATTACAAACATTTGAACTTAAATAAGGTATCCTACTTAATAAATTTAAAGGCATAGATAAAATAGTTATGTACTAGATATCAAATACCTATTAAAATAAAAATTTATGAAAATGAGTTAATGATTACCATGTGTTGAGAATGATATTAAAAACGGTTCATGTATTAGTTTGAACTTCTTCAAAATACCATGACGTAGTTATTATGCTGGAATCACCTTGAGTTAAATCAGTTGTTCAAAGTCCCGCAGTCAGGTGTTTGAACATAGGTAGATTGCTACCAGTGTTGAGTGACAGGTGTGGTGGCGCGCGCCTTTAACCCCAGCAGGGGTAAGATCGAAGCCGGCCTGGTCTATATAGCGCATTCCAGGCCAATTGGCTGGGGCTACTGAGAGACTCTGTCTCAAAAGAAAAAAAAGTGGATGAACTAAGACATCCAAAGAAATGAACTCTGGAAGATTCTTAGAGGTTTTGGAAAAGAAATTTCATGAAACCAAGAATACTACATAATCATCTAAGTAAAAAACTTTGAATCAAAACCATGTAGGTTATTCATGATTCTTACCGAGGGTTAGATGGAGATGGTGGATTCATTTCTTTCTGGTAGTGACGACCCTGGGTGACAGGCTGTAAGAGACAAAACATTTGTGAGGTAGGTATTAATCAGCACAATGATCTTTACATACGTTTTCACACAATCTCTCAACATGGTGATTTTGCTTTGAGAGTCAATCTATTAGAAAGAGATAGGTTTGTTTATAGAACAGGCAAAGGCCCTCTGAGAGACCCAACAAACTACAGTGCTATAAATGATGAAATGCAGATTATTTTAATGGCCAGTGATAGGACTCAATAACATCCATGATGTAATTAAAGGGCATGTGTCAGAATTCTTCTTGTGGAATTTTTATGCTGTTAGCATAAATTGGTATTTCCAGATAAAGCAAAAATAAAACAAGGTATCCGGAGGAACAAATGCTTTGTTGCATAAGCATAACCCAGAGATCCAGAAAATGCACTGATGTCTCAGTTTAAGTCTGTAAGGATCACCTCTACTGCCCTTAATGAGAATTCCACAAGTCAACCTTAGGTCAAGGGGGTCATTTCTCCAAACTGCACAGAACAGCTGTAAGCACGGACCGAAGTGAGCTTACACCTAAAGTAATGCTGACACCCAGCAAAAATGTGAAATCCTAAATTTTCCCTCCACAGGAAACCTTCAATTTACTGTTTGAAACACAGGTAAGAACTACACTATGGGAACCCTTAAACATTTGCCATTAATGAAGCCTGATCTTCCCCCTATGATCTACAAAGGCTTCTCACCCATAGTAATGTGGACCCAAGGTGCTGACCCCAACCAAGGCAAACTGTAGCTGTGGTGGCTGCACAAAGAACACATTCGTTACTCCCCACAGAGTCCTTATTCTAACCAGTCCTAAAATATTAATGACATAGGCGGTGGGAAGTCTTCAGAGTAAGCACTCTTCCTCTATAAATAATCTCTTGGAAGTATTCCTTTAATTTATATCAAACACCCTATCTGGTAGTCACAGCCACTTAGCCTGACTACCTGTGATGCGCTAGGAATTTAAATGTTTGCAGATACTTTGGTAATTGAACCGATATCAATGCATCACCATTTCAGTAATAAGAACAGCTGGGAGAACAGTGGAGGAAAACATGTCACAAGGCATATTTGGTCTCTCTAGAGAAATAAGACTTTCAGCAATTTGCAAGTGAAATTTATTTTTGTGATGTAGACTTTATTATTTCATAGCAAAAGATAAATTAGCAAGCAAAAGGCCTAACAGGTTGCTTCTCTGGATCAGCTCACACTGTATAGAAATACTCCTGATAACACGTTCATTGGTATTCATTCGCTCGGTATTTCAGCAGCATCGAGGCCTCCAGTGAATGGGCTTTTGCCTATTTTCGGAGGCATTTCCATAGCTTTCTGAGTATCACAATCCTTATATTCAAGCAAATGTCCATCCCTTCATTTCAGACCATGAATTCTATTCATACTCATCCCAAGCCCTTTTTCTGGAAGACTTCTGCCAGCCCCCTAGAAAGTACCTGTCATGTTTATGACTCAGCTCCCACTTTGGACTACACAGATAGACCCCTTTCTACCTTTGTGCATGTTTCTATAATATAAAATAGACTCAGTGGCACAAGGAGGAAGAACACAGTCGCTAAGAATTCACATTCTTGTTAGAAAACAACACATCAAACATGAGCTTTTCAGAGAGGGAAGAACTGTGACATGAAGAGCCAGGAAGGCGAGCGGACTGGGGGATCGAAGTCAGATGTCACCCCCAGCAAAGGGCTACTGATGGGTTCTAGCATGCCACCGTGGGTGGCATGTTGCATTTGACAAAGAGCAGAAGCACCCGGGTCTCTCATTCTCATCCTTTCCCTTTTCTCAAGAAGCTCGCTAAACCCAGGAAGCAGGCCGTCTGCTCCCTATGAGAGAGGGGCCCTCCCTGTACCCGTAGCAAGGAACACCATTATCTTTGAAGATGTGTGATCACAGAAGAAACTGATCAAAAGGCTTTGCTACTTTGCTGTTTTTTCTAGCTTATTTCCTTAGGTCATCTCCTTTATCCAATCATATTTCTCCAGGAGTTTCTACTCTTTGCCAAACCGAGCATGAAAACATACATGTAACTATTTCTCTGGGTCTTCATTTCTTTCTGAAAGCCTTTCTGTCATGAAAACCTTACATGAAATGGATTTGTTTTCCTCTTAATAACTAGCCTTTTGCTGTAGATCATTCCATGAGCCTAGGATGGGCAGTGAAAAGACCCTTTCCCCTCCTGTGTTTCTTCACATATATACCTGAAAGTTTTAGGTAGATAACATGCAGAGACAGCACCAGTGAAAGAAAATAGTCTGTTTTGTATTTTAGATTTAGCCTTATCTAGACAATACCATAAGTACATGTAAAGAGACCACTGCTGAGATGTCTACCAGCAGCTACCACAATAACACCAACGGTAGCAACTTACCAATGTCTGCAAAACAATCACAGTCCAGCAGAGGTAACTTCTATCTACTGAGATTTATCCAGGCTAATTCTTTACAGATACAATCTCATTTGAGCCTCAACACACACCTATGAACTACACAGAATGAACTCCATTTGTTAGAAAAGGACATTAAGATATAGCATTAACCCAAGTCATGCCTGCCAGGAAATAGAGGAGGCAAAGTCGGAACCCATTCAACGGGATTCCACAGCCAACCCTCTTAATCACTAGTTTGTTTGCAGTGCTTAATACAGCTTGGGAGTTCATGTAGAGTGTGGAATAACACATGTGGCAAATTCCATCCAGTTTATGGTATGAAAAAAAGCAGGTCTGAGACACGGTTATCTGAAATATGTAAGACTACCTCTTTACTGTAAATTAAATTCACTTGGTTTCATCCTCATGATATGCTGCCATACATTCAAAATTAAAGAAAACAAGTTTTGCCACACTTCTGAATTCATAGACTGCATAAGATATGACAGACAGGATGCTGAGAATAAGGAAAGTTTCTATCATGAGGCAACTTTTATAGTCGCTAACCACAGAACAACACACATTTTAATATTTTCTTCTGACAGCACAGATATTACACTGCCTCTAATATCAGTTTTCGTATATCATTTCCAAAGTTGTGTAAGTGCATGTGTTCATATGATTTATCTACAGCTTAACACAATTCCTCACCTTTCTGGTTTACTCGGAAAACAAAAGACCTTGTTAACCCTCCCCTCCCCAAAGAGATGATAAACTAAGGAGTGTGCAGATTAGAAGAAATTAAGACCTATTAATTGTGAAGTGCCTGAAATGCCAGTTTTGGATGCACAATAGCCTGGAACCAGGCTGTAGAAAAGATCTGCTCCTGGTCCATTTATTTAACGAAACAGATCATGGCAATGTGGGACCTTGTCCTTTGGGTGGCGCTGTTGCTATGCACTTCTGCCAGGAATGCAGAGCTCATAAAATTAACCACCACCCAGAAGCCTTGCTCTCTGATGATCAATCTGCTAGAAATTTGGGGGTGAGGGAGAGCAGTGAAGGCTAAATAAAAGAACAGGAGATAAGATAATCCAGCTATGTTAAAAGGTAAAGATAATATTTTTATGTTATGTAAAACCTACTGAAAATGGCAATAATATTACAAGGTTAATCAAGACCATAAATAACTTGTCTGAGAACCTCACCATATGCTTGTAATTTTATTAAGTGCATTTTGCCTCATTTTTTCCTCCAAATATAATGCTCTGTAACATGCCATGTTGATGGATGAACGTGATGAGCATTTTAATTCTCCCTGCCCCTTTTCCAAGCTACGAAGACTTCTGCCTTCGATACTAGGTTATGGTATGGGAATTTTTAATTTGAAGGAATGATCGCATTGGAACTTCTACTCCTAAGAGTAGCATGCACATTAGGTCTCCTTTTTCTTGAATCTAGGTTTGTGCAGGGACAGAGAAATAACAAAATACTAAAACAAATACAGCCATCAAAGACTCTGGGGAGGTCAGTGTCGATGCCAGTGTGGAAGCTCACCTTCAAGCCAGCACAAGAGAATCTCTGTCTATTTGTCCACCCACAAAAGGGGAATGTCCCAGGAATCTCTTTAGGTTTCTGGGGAGAGTCTCCTAGGGAGTAGCAGAGCGCTGGCTAGGCACATGTGTTCCACAAGTCATTTGGTTCACACAAGACCCTTCATGAATCCCATGTTAGAGGTAATGCAGTGAATGGCAGAGCTGAAATTCAGGCCTAGGGAGGCTTTATATTCTTTTGATCATCATATGAAGCTGTATTCATTTATAGCTACTGCTTTACCTTGAAAATGACACACACATACACATACACACACACACACACACACACACACACACACACACACACAGCATATGGTTTTGTGCTACTGCCAATCAAAATCTCACACACACAGACAAAAAAAAACCCACTTAAAAATTCATTATAACTAACTCTTAGCTCCCTTCCGGAGGCTGCCTAGTGCCCAGTGCTTGAACAAATCTCATGAGGGTTACTCTTTACAGAAACCCTCCAAAATCGATTACTTGTAGCCTGGTTTCCACAGAAGTTGTAAAGTATTGTTTTAATTGAATTTGGTTCTAAGTTAGAAACTTTGAAAAATTTGTCTGTCAAAGGCCAATGGATTTCTCAGTAGGCTTGATTTATTTACCAGGAGATGCCTACAAAAGCCAATTTGGGAAGAGAAATATGGTTACATTTAATTACACTTTAAAATGACTAATTTATTACATCTAAACACCTTTTAAACAGTACATATTACTCTCAACTGTACAGATGTTGAGGAATCAGAGCTTGTGATAAACACAATAGCTTCTGCTAAAGACTTCCTTGTATTCTGAGTCGGCTTTCTAATTTCAGGCTGCAGGGTGTGAGGTCTTCAGGTAAAGACAAGACACTGAAGGTAGCCTGGTTACATCTCCCTTCTTTACACTTACTTGCTCATTAGGCATTGCTCAGAGGGAGATCATTTTCTTTGGGTGAATACTGAATATTTACACATCAAATCTTGAACATAAAATCTTAGTTGTGCCACTCGATCTATTTAAGTTAAACAGAGCTGATGTTTATTTTGGAGCTGATGAAAATCACTTTCTTTAGAGTAAAAAGGAACTATTTTGTACACATGTTACTGTTTCATTCAGCAAGGACTAGGAACACAGGTGACAATGGCCATTTAAGGTGGTACAGTTAAGCCTGCTGATGATGTGGGAGGTTATATGTCTGGGCATTTGTTATTTTTGTGGCTTTCAGTTTTGAAGTTAACCTAAATGGTTTAAAAATAAATTCTTCACAGGTTGGTGAGATGGCTCAACAGGTAAAGGTGTCTGCCACCCAGCCTGATGACCTGCAGTTCGAGCCTTGGGATTGATTTGATGGAAGGAGAGAACTGACTCCTGTGAGCAGTCTTCTGACCCTCACATGCATGTCATGGCGTGCGCCCCTCTCAAACAAATAAATGTAAGCAAGCTTTAGTACAAAGTTAGCTGACATGCAAGCAAAGCAAACAACCAAAGCCAAATACAAACAAAATAAAAAGCAAGTGGGTATGCCTTAAACAGAGAAGATGGAAGGAGGAGCAGTTCAGACAAAGAACAGGAACCAGTGCGGCTCCAGTGAGGCGCAGTTCTCCTGTGCATAAGCTGGGTGGCAGGGGAGTGGGTAGCGATGGCGAGACCCGAAAAATTCATTTCAAGGCTTATGCAAGCTGCAGGGCAAGCAGAGGTTAGCTTGCTAAAGGAGAGACTATTCTCACCTTCACAGACTTATTCTTCTATTTCGAACCTGAGATTCTGTCTTTCTTTTTGTTGACAAGATAAACTTGCATTCATTCCTGAGCCCTGACTTAAGCGCTGCTTTGTCTGTGAAAGCATCCCTGGAGCCTAGAGGTAGAATTAACTGCGCCCTCCTATATCTTCCCATAATTCTTTGGCGTTCAGTCACTTGCCACCTTCGATTACAGAGAGTTTTTGCCTTTCTGGGGGAAAGCTCTAGTTCTATCCCTAATACTTGGACTAGTCCATAGCACACTGTGCTAAAAAAACAAAAGTATAGAATGAAGGAATGAAATAATGTGAGACAAATGAGACAGTTCAGGATGAGAGTTATGGACATCTTCCTGGCTCTACCGTAGGAAGTAAAATATATGTCACAAGAAGAACTGGAGTAGGGTCATAGAAGGTTCTAGAGTTTTGTGAGGGATAATCAGGTGCAAGGACCTGATATTCACAGAGTGCATTTAGGAAACTATAGCTTGTTTGAAAGCATGGAGGGAAGGATGGGAAGAAGTGAGAGATGAAGCTGAGATTGTGGTTCTCAGGGTCCAGGGACCCTGCTGTGCCAGTCTTAAGATCAAAGGGGGAGTCAATGAAGGCTTTTTATTGGGAACAGAGCTGATCAGATCTGGCTTTAGAAAGATATAAAGTGAGTAAGAATGAAAACAAGGGGAAACTAAGATTTTTTTTAAAAAAAGATTATTTCTATTTATGTGTATGTGTGTGTATCCTTGTGAGCCTAGGTCGTATGAATGCGGAAGCCTGTGTTGACCAGAAGAGGGTACTGAATCCCCTGGACCTGGAGTTACAGACAGTTGTGAGCTGGGCAGAACTTGGGTCCTCTGGAAGAGCTGCAAGTTCTCTTAATTGCTGAGCTATCTATCCAGTCCCCCTACCCCTGACAAGTAGTTTTTTGTTTTTTTTTTTTTTTTTACCAAGTATTTATGATATTTCAGATTCAGAGTCAGTTGCTTTCTGAAGTAATGGGCTTGATTTGACCCATGACACTTTGACGACAGAACAAATGCTCTTATCCTACAACTTGTGCTTGGACTGGAGAAAGGTTGTTGAGGGACTGCTGAGGAAATTCAGAAGAACAATACCATACCAAAGCTGTGGTGTTAGGGACGGGGTGTAGAAGCAAAGGGATCTTGGAATCCGGAGGTAACTGGATGAGGGTGGGGGTAAAATGTGGGGAAGTGGAGATGTCTTCCAGTGGAGGGCCAGTGGAGGGCGGCACCATTCACTGAGAAGAGCAGCTATGGCTGTGGGGGATCCCTTCCTTTCTCCTTCCCCCACCTCTGCACAACTTCTAAAGAGAAATGCGTAAGCTCTCCGAGAGACAGCAACGATGCTTGTAAATTGCTCTATTTAAACTCTATATGAGCAGCAGGATGCAGAGTTCATTAAGGAATGCAATTTCCCATTTGTTGATAGTTCCAATATTGGAACAGACTGAATTTGAGGAAATAATAAACATATCCTATGAATACCAAAGGTAAGATTTTCAATATTTTTTCTGTCTAAAAAAATAGACTTTTCAGTTTCTCATTTGGCTGAACAGAGGGGTTATTAAGTTCATTACTAATGGTGTTATTTTTGGCCATGTACTTTTAGAGCAGAGTAGTTGTCATGCAGGAGACTTCAGTTCTCGCCAGAACAGGACAGCGATGAGAACTCGGTATCCAGGGCAACCAAGAGTTCAGATTTTTCAGTCCATAAATAATCATTCCTTAGCTTGCCCTCTGTAATGCTGGTCTCTGAGCCTTCCTGACAGAATGAATGCCATCAGGAGCCCACATTCTCTTTCTTACTCGTGGTTTAAACGATTGCTGAGGAATATTCTGTAAGAAAGGCAGTGTCCCATTTCTATCATATCATATCACTGGCAAAAATCTGCAACCGACTCTTTAGACTCTTAACTCTGGTATCACGATGCTCTAGGTCCAGTGTAATCAGGACGTAGGGATTTTTCTGGGTGGGTAGATACGGACAGGCACCAAGGCTGCTTAAAGCCTTTTGTATATTCGATGGCTATGTTTAAAGAAAATACAATCAAAGCAAGCAAGGGGAAGGTAGAGACAAACGGCACTAAGTGAATGCTGATAGTGTTTGTTCCCCCTTCGTATCTCCTAGGAGTCAATTTGAATTCCTCCTCTATGAAGACTTGCATGTTCTCTCTAAGCAACTAATGGATGTCTGGGGCACTCACTTGACATTTGAGTCACATTCTGGGAAGTTGCCATATCACTGTGGTTAGAAAGGAGGCCCAAGTCCCTTCTCAAGAGCCCACATTCTCATCCGGAAGTGGGAACTCTAATGACTCTGGGAGGATTGGGGTAATATGTGTGACTACCAGATGACAGGGCTGCTGAGAGTTGCAAGGTCTACAGAGATTCTGGAGATCTGGGGAAAACTGGCTTTAAGATGAAAGTAGATTGCAAAGTGAATATTGATTAAATACATTAAACATATCTTCTGTCAAATACATTTGAACTTAATCTTTATATAGTTTTAATAATTAAGCTTTCAAATATTAATTTATTTTTACTTATTTTATGTGCTTGAGTGTGTTGATTGCCTATATGTTATGTGTACCCTGTGTATGTCTGGAGGTCAGAAGAGGGCACTGGATCTCCTGGAAACAGACTTACAGATGGTTGTGAACTACCATGTGGGTACTGGGAATTGAACTGGGGTCCTGTGCAAGAGCAGCCAGTACTCTTAACTGCTGAGCCATCTCTGCATCCTCTAATTTATCTTTTTTATTTTATTTATTTACAAATATTTTTTATTTATTATTTTTATTTTATGTGTATGAGTGCATTGCCTGCATGTATATAAGTGCACCCACATTGTGCAATGCCCACAGAGTCAGAAGAGGGTGTCAGATCCCCTGGAACTGGAGTTAAAGACGGTTGTTAGTCATCATGTGGGTGCCGGGGATCCAACCTGGGTTCTCTGAAAGAGCAGTCAGTGCTCTTAACGACTGAGCTATCTCTCTAACCCCCTAATTTAAGTTTTTATTGGAGGAATTTTTTTTTATTTCAGGCAAATAAATGAAAGAACCTTCATTCTCCTATTGTTCTGATTGGGATTACCTTTTAATATAGTCTGAATAAAGAAGAAATCTGTTAAAATTTTTTTTCTTTTCAGTGCTGGGGACCCCAGGGCTTCACAGGTGCTAGGCAAGGACCTGGACACTGTGCCACATTCCTAGCTTTATAGGTTATATACAAATGAGCCACAGTTATATTATTTTACATTACATTTATGCCTTATTTGTCTAGTTAAGTCATAAGATCTTTGAGGACAATATTGCAGAAAATAGAGTCAAAATACAGGGTTCTGTTTAGATTCCATCACTGAGCAGGTGTAGAAATTTGAGCCCAGGATTTGGTTTGTTCACCTGAAAAACAGGCAGACATACTCCGATTCATCTGCTAGGCCATACTGAGGCTGATGGTTAGCTATACTGCAACACATGGGAATATAAGCCTTTGAAGAAAATCTCTACAGTGCCTGTCACGGCCCCTCAGACTCAGGAAGAAATCAGTCAACAAACATCTAGTGACTTCCATAAAAGGTTCTCTGTGGCTGGGCGTGGTGGTGCACACCTTTAATCCCAGCACGTGGGAGGTAGAGCTCTGTGAGTTCAAGGCCAGCCTGGTTTATATTATGAGTTCCTGGACAGATGGGGCTACAGGAAGATCCTGCCTGTGTCAAAAAGACAAACAAACAAACAAACAAAACCAAGCTTTTCTGTCCTCACACTCAGTACACTCAGTGTAGTCCTTTCCCTTTTGTTGATGCAGCTGACATTCACTGACAAATATAAAGTGTCTTTTATGAGCAGGAATACAATGGAATTCTCAGACCATTTATGACGAGACAATGGCATCTCCTAATATCTTTCCCCAGGTCTAAAACACTCTATCAGAATGAGCTTGGAATATGCTTGAGATGCTCATGGTGGGCATCTCATTCTGGCTCTAGCTTTCCAAGACAAGGATGAGCTTTGTTAGGAAGGGGCTTGCTCCCTTTTCAGATGCCAAGTACAAACTCACAGGTGGCAGGCAGGAGTTCCATGTGGTCGTGTCGTCACTGCTGGTACTGATGCTGACATTACAGTTGTCAACCTGGGATGCACTCAGCCCATGGGGATCCCCAGTGTCTTCCAGGTCCTCATTCTGCTGCCGTCGGAGGCTTGCCAGCATCTGCAACTCAGATTCGCTCATCTGGCTGGGCTGATAGTTTCTCCAGTTGTATTCCTGACCAAGAGACAGAAGACACAGCAAAGGGTCACTCGGTTTTAATTCACAGGCACACAGTCCTTCATGAAGGTCCTCAAAAGCATCAACCTCACATCTGCCTCAGCTCCTGTGTGTATCCTAGCACCCCCTGGCCGCCTGTTTGGCTAAGTGATATGGTTCTTCCTCAGGAAGGTCTTTTCTGACAGTGACAAATGGGGCCACCTCTTCTATTATATGCTCTCATGGAATTAAAACATGCTCACTTCTAGTGTTTATCACAGCTGCAGTTGCATAACTGTTTCCGGAACTGACAAGTCAGCTGTAAGCTCTGCACAGGTCACTGCCATGACCTCCTGACTCCCCCTGGATTCTGCACTGTGAGGACTTGTAGGTACTTAGCAGGTAGACAGAGATTCAAAGAGTTTTTAATTAAATGAACTTATATATTTACTACTGATTTTTTGGCAACAGAGTCTCCCCATAGCCCAGGCTAGTCTCAAACTCGCAGCAATCCTCTTGAGTACTCAGTTTCCTGAGTACTAGAATGATCAGCTTCAAAGCAGTTTTTAAAAAGAAAAATCACTTTCCAGAAAAGAGCTCAGTACATAAAGGAATGGATGAATTTCAACAATTTGAATATTAATACCAAACACATTCAAATTACAGTAATATCAAGGATGGTGACTATTGTTGAAAGCCATCAAAAAGATTTAAATGCAAAAATGGGAAAATGGTGACTTATCCAGCCTCACAGAAAAATGACTCTCCCTCTCCCAGTAGCCACCACTTGCCAATAGTTCCTCAGTAGGGCTGGGGCCTCCAACCCTCCTCCCGTGTTGGGGATTCTGTCTGGCTTGAGCTTTCAAGGGAACTTTGCATACTATCACCATTGCTATGAGTTCATATGACCCAGCTGTCTGGAAAACAGTTTCCATGTGGTCATCCATCACCTCTAACTCTCCACCTCGCCTTCCACGATGATTCCCGAGCCTTGGGAGGCAGAGATTTGATATAAATGTCGGAACACAAGTCTGACTCAAGAAGATACACATACACACACACACACACATACAAACACACATTTGTAAACAGGGTATATGCAACTGGGGGTGGGATTGGGAAGGGTGCAGATAGGGGAGGGGAGTCTAAATATGATCAAACTATATTGCATGAAATTCTCAAACACTCAATAAACAAATGAAAAAGACCCATAATTGAGAAAAAAAGGGAAAATGTAAGTTCTATAACCTAGGAAGTTCTCACTTCTACAATAAACATTGACTGACATGGACTATAATATGGATATAGTCAAGAACATTACTGCAAATCTTCAGAGGCTAACAGAAAGATTTCTTCTCTTCAAAACAAATTTTAAAGAAAGAAAGAATGAATTAATTATTTATTTCTGTGTGCATGTGCAAGTGGCATGGAGCAAATGTGGAGGTCAGAGGACCCACTATATGGGTCCTAGGGATCAAACTCAGGTTTATCAGGCTTGATACCAAGTACCTTTACCTGCTGAGCCATCTCACCGGCCCATAAATATTTCAGTGTTCTGGGCAGAAATTGTTAATATGGAAGTTTGAAAACATTTTATTTCCTTTCCTTTTAACACAAACCAGATTCAAGATTTCAACATGGTTAAATCTCAGCATGACATGTGAGCAAAGTACGTTATACTCAGGACTGAGTATAAGCCATATATATATATATAGCTTAAAAGCAAGTCTGAAATTTCCTGGTACATCTGTTAATATTGGTTAAACTCAAAAGACTTATAAGAACACACGAGGATTTTGAGATTCTCCAATCTAGAACCTTCTTGAGAGTCCTTTGAGACATCTACCGGCTTCTCCTGCTTATTGCTTTACATAAAAAATAAACAAAATATAATTCTGAAAACAATTCCTGGAGTTCCTATGACATTAAATGCTCTTTAATAAGACATTACCATCATCATAATTGACATTATCATCATCATAATTTGAGTTTTCAAAAGCTTGCTATCTGAAAATGTGATGAGAAGATTTTTGGAGAGTTGCCAATGGAAGCACAGTTAAATCGTCATGTTCATGGCTCCAGCAGTCTGGCACCATGTCAGGTCAGACATATATATATATATAATATATATATATAAGTGTATATATAATATATATAAGTGTATATATAATATATATAAGTGTATATATATAATATATAAGTGTATATATATAATATATAAGTGTATATATATAATATATAAGTGTACATATATAATATATATATTATATATATACTTTTTTCAGCATCTTATCCTTCTGGTAAATCCTTTGTATCTTCATTGCTATGTATATACTTGCTCACATTTATCAAAGTTTTCTTACTGATTTATAAAACTTCCTTACACATTGAGGGCTTTATCCCTCTGCAATATGTATTACATTTTTCTATTCATCATCTTGCTTCTGACTTTGTTTAGTAGATAATAGAAATCTCTCATTATAATGCTATATACATTTTCCACTACAAACAGAGCCTCTCTTTGAGTACCTTCATGTCATAGCACTGCATTAGTCTCTCTTGTTTTCCTTCCTTTCTACTCCCTTAAGATCTCTTCCTATCCCTCTCATATCTCTCTCTCTCTCTCTCTCTCTCTCACACACACACACACACACACACATATACACACACAGAGTTCTAAGCCACATATGAGAGAAAATGTAATAATTCTGAGTCTGGTTTATTTTGCTAAACATAATGGTCTCCAGTTCTGTCAATTTTCCTGAAAATGCCATGACTATATTTTTCTTTATGGCTGAGTAAAATTCTATTATGACTAAGTTCCACAATTTGTCTATTCATCTGTTGATGGACTTAGGATCTTCTGGGTTACATGCAGGAGCATGACTAAGGCTTAAGGTAGTTCCTTTTCGAGTTTTTTGAGGCACCTCCACATTGGCTTCAATAGTGGCTGGATTAATTTACATTCCCACCAGCAGTCTATAGTTTTTGTTTCTTTTCTTCATGGTAGCCATTCTGATGGGGGAATCTCAAGGCAGTTTAAAAAATTTTTATTTTCATCTTGTGTGTGAGTGCTTTGCCTTCATATATGTACGTGCACCACATGTGTGCAATGTCTGCAGGGGTCAGAAGAGGGAGTTAGATTCTCTGGAACTGGGATTACAGACAATTGTTAGCTGCCATGTCCTAGGAACTGAATCTAGGTCCTCTGGAAGAACAGCAAGCGTTCTTAATCATTGAGCCATCTCTCCAGTCCCATCAAAGCAGTTTTAATATGTATCTTCCTGATGATTAAGGATATTGAGCAGTAGTTCAAACATTTATTTTCTATTTATTGTGTATTCTTTTGAGAAGTGCCTGTTCAGTTCATTAGCTCATTTGCTGAATGGATGATTTGTTTCTTTTTGATCCTTATGCTTTTATGGTTCATTATATATTCTAGATCTTAATCTTTGGTCTGATGTATAATTGGCCGGTACCATTTCCATTCTGCAGGCTGAATGGTTTCTTTGCTGGTTCTTGTTTTTCTAAGTCCCTGAGATGCTTCATTAGGTCACTTATTTGAGATCTCTTAAAAGGATTTTCCTTTTAAGCATGGTGTCTATAAGATTTTCTCTTTGAGATGACTTAGCTGTATCTCAAAGGTACTGCTAAGTTGTGCTTTCATTTTCATTTGATTCTAGGAATTTTAAAATTTCTTCCCTGATTTCTTCAATGACTCAGTGGGTCATTTAAGAGTATATTGTTCAGTATCCAAATATTTGTATGGTTTATCATGTTATTGCTTTCTAGTTTTATTTTATTATGATCTAATAATATGTAAGGAATCATTTTAGTTCTTTTAAATGTGTTTTGACTTACTTTATGACCTACAATATGGTCACAGAGGTTCAATGTGTATTCTGTTTCATGAAATATTCTATAGATATCTGTTAGGCCCATTTGACTTATGGTATAGTTCATCTGAAAGCTTCTTCATTGATTTTTAGTTAAAGATGACATTTGAGCGCTGAAGACACCCACTTACAATTGCACCAGGAACTAACTCACCTTTTTTCCCATTACTTTTGTTTTATGCAATCAGAAGCCCCAAATTTGGTTCACCTGTATTTACAACTGTTATGTCTTCATGATGGATCATTCCTTTTGTTACAATGTAGTGAGGCCAGATAATTTTTAGGAGGATGAACCAGTATTTAAGAAGCTTTGGGAGCGTTCTTGTGAAAAAAACAAATACCACAAGAAAAATAAAATTCATATTCTGATGAAAAACCACTAAAAATGGAAGCATTTCAAACTCACAACAAAGTGAAGTGAAATCAAGGAAAAGATGCTCAGCCTCAAGGTTAGCAGATCAACACAACTCAGGGGTCCCTCATCCTCTGGGATGGTTATAACAGAAAGACAAGACATTAAAAAGTGCTGTCAAACGTGGAAAAGTAGACCCCCCGAGACACCGCTGGGTGAGAATGTAAGATGGAGCAGAGCCTAGAAATGTTAAGCATAGAGTGTTCGTGAGACACAGTAATTCAATACTCCTTAGCATATACTGTAAGAACTAAAAATCCACGTTTACAAACAAACAAAACTCCCAAACCCTTGTGAACAAATGTTCAGAGCAGGAGTATTCATAACAGTTAAAAAGCGAAAATAATCAAATGTCCATTCACTGATCAACGGAATTTTATTTATCCATTCTCTGTAATGTAATTCAGCCATAAAGGGTAATGATGGATTGTTACATGTCATGGTCTGGATGGACCTGGAAAACATTTTGCTATGTGAAAGCAGTACACATGAAAGGTCACACAGCATGTGCTTCTGTTATATGAAAAGCCTAGAGCAGGTCTATGCATAGACACAGAAAGCAGATTAAGATACCAGGTCTGGGAAAATGAACGGAAGGGAGCTACTGGGTGTGGAGCTTCTTTTGGGGATGATGAAACCGTTCTGAAATCAGGTCACAACGGTGGCATACTAAAACTCCCAAACTGTCTATTTTAAAAGAGATAAATTTTATGGTATATGAATTAAACCTTGATTAAAAAGAAGTTTTGGTAACCAGAGGTAACAAGAAATACTACCGGTTTAACTTTGAGTGCAACAGTGAACTAGAAAGTTGCTGCCCTTCACTACAGGGAAAGAGAGGTACATTCCAGTACATCACACTGATATGCCCTCCCCCTGGCTTGTCATTGCCAAGAGAGATTTTTACAGTGGAAAATGGCATTTTAAGTTTTCAACTTTTCAAGAAGACACTGTCTTCAGTATGACTGGCTCATGCATCCAATCTGTGTATTTACTTCACAGGTCTGTACTATGCCTGAACAATAACCCTGTGTACCGGACAGAAAATAAGTCAGCATGTAGGGTGGTTCGGGCAGACAGATCTAAGCCCAGCCCTTGTTCTGCCGTTTTCTACCTGTATTTGCCCAAAGAAATGATCTAACCTCTACATGCCTCAGTTACTTCTGTAAAGTGGAGATCATGGAGTACCTCACCTCAGGGAATGTTTGATGGCCTAAGTAATAAATCACAGATGCCTGTCAAGTACCTCACAAACAGCTACACTAAGTAGTACCCAAACTCATCATTTGAGACTTTATCAAAAAAAAAATGCTATAGTTTAGAACTTACGTAATAACCAAAAGCTCATGTGTTAGAAGCCCAGTCCTTAGCACAGGGCTTTATAAGAAAGGAGTGGAACTTCTGTGTGTGCATGCGTGTGTGTTTGTGCATGCACTGTGGCACACAAACGGAGGCTACTGGACAACTTAATGTGGAGTTGATTCTTTCCTTTCACCTTTATGTGGGTTCAAGGGACTGAACTCAGGTTGTCGGGCTTGTGCAGCAAGCACTTTTACCCAGTGAGTGGAACTTTTAAGAAGTGGGGTCAGTGGGAGGTCTTAGGTCACCAGCCACGCTCTTAAAGGGGACTGCAGGATTGCCCTGTCTTTCTCTCCTTTCTATAGAATCCTGGCCATGAGGGGAATAGTTCTGTCATATGCTCCGGCCATATGTGCTATCATACCATGTCTCAGAACGGTGGGGTCAACGAATCATGGACCTTAAGATTCCCAAACTGTGAGCCCAAAATAAACCTTTTTTCTTTTAGTTTACATTCATTCCATATGTGTATGTGTGTTCCATATGTGTATGTGTGGGTATTCAAGAACAAGGATCAGGTTATCAGGCTTGGCAGCAAGCACCTCTATCTGCTGAGCCATCTTGCCAGCCCAAACCTTTTTTCTTTATAAGCTGATTATCTTGGATATTATAGTTATAGCTGACAAATACATCTTCTAATTATATTTTATTTACAAATTAAACTTACACACTATCTTAAAATCATATGCATACTGAAAAAACATACATAAAAATAGAAATAAAGATAGTTGAGATTACAAAAGGAGCCAATTTTAGACCTTCCTTGCTGACTCTGGGGCTGTCTTTGGCACACCTGGTTGAGTGTGGAAACACTCCTTCACAGGCTGAGTTGGCAACCACTGCTTGTACTCTGCTGCCGTTACAGTTTTCTCTCATTTCCTCTGACTTCCTCCTCCCGGTCTTTCATCTTTGAGCCATGCTAGGAGCTGAGAGCACAAGGCGTCAAGACGCAGCTCTGTCCGGTGGAGCTCACAGTCTGTGTGTGGGTCCTGGCGGGCAGCATGGACTCACAGTGTTCTGTGACTGCCACGGCAATGAAAGGACTATGATGCCTGAGGGATGCAGCTCATGAGGGAGTAACTGTCACTAACTGTCCAGCAGAATTACAGAAAGCCTCACACAAGTCGGAGGGGACATTTGATAGTAATTAAGTTTGTTGTCAGTGGAATTAGTGGGCTTCAGAAGGATCCCCGTGCCATGGGTAGTACTGAAGCAAACACAGGACTATTTGGCCTGCCAAAATGCAGAAACTTACTTCTAAACCAGCCTCTTTCACGGTAAGCTTGCTTGGAACAATAAAATGCATTCTGACAACACTCCAGAAGGGACAGTCAAAACTGAGATGAGGAAGCAGTTTCACAGGATCACAAATAGAGCAACTGGTGGCAGAAAGTTAATTCAGTTAGGTGTTCAAGACGGGTTTGATTTGTAATCTTGTAATCCACACAGACATCACTAGAAAGGCTAAGTCATTTGTTATTATTATTTTTAAGGGATGCCTGCAGGACAATCTTCATATCAAAGGGGATTCCAACATAAGATGCCCAAGTCACACAACTACTGAGAGGAAAAGTGCCTCATGTAATTCTACCTCTGAACAGCTCAACATGGTAGCTGTGACCCAATTTTGTCTCAAAATATCCTTACAGAAAAGCAGGGAGATGTTGTCAGTCGGACGTGGTTTTGGAATGAAGCAGTGGCTGAAAGCCATAGTTCAGCTGTGTGCAGACTCCCAGTAAGTTCTGTGCTCAGTCTTTTGAGTCATCATTTTCAGTGATTTTTCTTCAGAGATTCAGAGCGTAAGCCAATGAGGTTGCAAAGGCATTAAGACATGGCTGTTGTTTCCATCGGCCTTATGACCGGCAGGGCAAATGAGAGCTTGGAAGAAATGATGATGTTTGAGGCAGTTTATGTTGAAACAGCATGTGAATAATCATGCAGAGCTTTGATGATGGCTAGACAGAAAAACTGGAACTCCAGCAGAAAGAAAGACACAACAAAGAAAGCAACCTTTCAACTGAACGCCCTTCACTATTTAAAATAGATTAAGCATCTGCCTATAGAATTTTGTGAGCCTCAGACACTGGCCAATATTTACGGTTGGAGAAAAGGAAGACTTGGCCATATGATCAGACCAAGAATCTCACCCTTCCTTTCCTCCTCTAGAGCTTATACAAACTTCAAGACTCCATTTCACAGTCAAGTCTGCACTTTGACTGTGCCTGACTCTCAGTGCATATAGCAGGAGAGTCATATAAAACTCTGAATGCAAGGCCAGTTAAGGGCTGGTGGAGTACTTGTCTAATAATGGATGAGTCCCCAAGTTCTATGCTCAGCACAGCAAGAACTGGTCTATGAAACAATCCCTGTTCCTATATGATTTTAAGTTCCAGTAAGTATATGGAGGTACTGCTTACCTGAAAGGGATGGTGGTTGTCAGGACACAATACAAATAGCAACTTGAGAGTGTAGAGGAATCAGCTAAGGCTTCATGGAGGAGGTGATATCTAAGCTGGGCTTTAAGATGGGCCATGCTGGAGTATATGCTAACCCTTAGGCAGAACAATGTGGGGCAAGCGAGAAGCATGTAGCTTATGTTCTTGGAAATTTATTATGCAGACTAGAAAATAATAGGCATAATTGGTATCAGAAATGAAGTCTCTAATACTGACCCAAGGCTTCAAGGATGAAAACAGCTGTAACTTAACTGACATGTTATAGTGCAAAATGTTTTCCTCTGTCCTGTTCAAATTTTATTAAAAGTCTAAAACATGACCAAAAGACATAGTTCCCAAATGAAAATCATCCCTTTGCCCAGTAAAACTGATCATAAATGATGTCATATTTGCAGAGTGGAAAAGCACACAGTAAATGAAGTGAGTGCTCTATTGAACTGCATCAACGAAATGTTGTGAAAGGGGGTGTTGAAGAAAACTCAGAAAGTACATGACTGAGAGATGCCAAGTCCTAGGTGACGCATCCACAGTTAAACCTCTACACCTAAGGCTCACAGAACACAGTAGAACGAGGTTGGAGAGAGAAAACTAAAGCATCCTTCAACTCTCAGCAGTAAAGCATCCTTAAACAACATATGCACACAGAAGGTTACAACTGGCCAAGTTTTAAAGAATAAGAGATTGCAGAGTGTGTATCCCAGGACAGAACTCGTCTATCGAAACTTACCCACCTATGGCTCAGGGATCATTGCCAAAGAGGAGGGAGAAAGATTCTAAGAGCCAGGGCTGGTTCATGAACTTAGGGAAGCAGAGGCTTTCAGGCCGACGGAAGCTTGCACACGTGGACTTGTGACAGTGGTGGCACGGAACACGGGACCCACACCAACTCAAATTAGACCAGGGCCCAGAGTGGAGTGACCAAAACCGGTGGTGGGTCAGACCTAGACTGAGAACTACTGGAGACTGATTACTACTGGGAGAGGGAGAGTAGGCCTCACTTACCATCTCTAGATAGGCTGACCAGACTCCAGTGGATGAATTTGCACTAAAGGACATCTGGACACAAATGCTTGACTGGATAGAACTGAACATGTATGATGGAGTACACGAGGTCCGGTGGGAGGTGGGACAGGATGGATGGGGGAGGGGTCTAAATTTGATCAAGAACTGTGAAATGTATAAAACTCACTAAAATAAATTTAAAAAGGAAGACAGGTAGAGAGAATCTTGGGGGTAGTTGTGAGGAGATAAGAGACCAGAAAGGACAGAGGCAGAAGGAACACGATAGGATTTCTGAGGTGCGCTTGTTACTCTTCTTGATCTGTACAATGGTTACATGAGTTTGTTTAGATTGTGAAAACTTTTCAAAGCCTAAGTTTACACCACTTGCCCTGCTCTGTGATCAATAACAGAGAACTCTATGGCTCAAAAAGGATTTGCATGCCTGTGATTATTTGTTAATCTCTAGCAACTCATTCTGGGTGGTTCTACTAAACAAAGAAATTGTCAGTATAACTAGGAAGTCAGTGGTAGCTTCAAATTTATATTTATGTTAAGAGTTTTGTAGCTGTAATTAGAAAGTTTCGAGTTTTTTTTTTTGAGCTTTACATGATAGCAAAAATAATATAAAAGCCCATTCTTGCAAGCTGACTTTAAACTTTAATTGCCATTTTAATTTGAAGATAATTTCCTTTCTACTGCTGTCTGCAGACAGCGTTTAATCTCTACATTGCTATGTTAAGTAATAACTTCAGTAGATTGGTGTCCTGGGTAGCTCTTTACCAATGAGGTATAAATCCCTGCAAGACCTTCCTCAAACTAATGGGGGACTCTAACTGAAGGTAGGAGGCACAAGCAGGAGCTGTAAGTGGCACACATTTGGTCACCCTGCTCATTCTCAGTTTCTTAGCATGAATTTTACCCCTCAAAGGGGAAAATTAAAGCTTAAAGATCAAGCCAGGAAATAACATGAAAAACTGGTATCTGCTTACACAAGAGAAATCAGGAGGCAGTAATTCAGAACCAACTGGTCAGAGTCTAGATTGTGGTTTATGTCAATGGCAGTCACATGGATCTAGGGCTAACCAGAGTCAGTACTGTTACATATCTGTCACAGAACTTTCAGCATATGGACATATCTGACAACCCTCTACGTCATACACACCAGTCACTTAAAAGGTCTGGGGTAGAGAATTCTTGGGTAATTAAATTCAAACTTGGGGATGAAGACATGGCTCAGTAGTTAAGAGCATATACTGTTTTTGCAGAGAACCAGAGCATGATCTAAAGAGGAAAATGATTTCATATATTTTTGCCTTGATAGTCAACTTGCTAATTTTCAGAAAGAATTCTGAAAGGTATAGCTGAGTCCCTTTTATTAACCTTATAGTGATCTGAAAAACAACTTTTAATTTTCCAGCACCTATCTTCTGAGTTCAAGGTACTTCCTGAGCTTAATAATTAAATATATATTAGAAGGAATGTGGCAAAATCAAGTTGAAGAGGTCTCATATGGGGCAGGTAGAACAGCCTTCAATAAAATGGATGTTTAAAATATTACTTAAAGAAACAGGACAACAGTTAATGAGTGTTTATAAAAATGAAAATAGCAGGGGTTAGCAATCTGAAGTCTCTGCAGTATAAAGACAGACACTCTAAATGGGGTTAAGACGTGGAACACCAAATACATCAACACCTCTGTGCGCTTAGCAGCAGCAGAAGTTAAGCTGCCATGAGATCAGGGAACTGTGCTTGGAAGCCTCTAGTTGGAGGACACAGCTAACTGTGGTGGACAGGCACCCAGCTTCAAAACTTCAGAATTTGGTACTTCTTTGTCACTCGGTGTATGCCGCAAAGCCTTGCTGCTCTCATCTAACAAACAGAATTATTGCAGTCTAAGAAAGGTGTGGAACTGGGGACTGGGCAAAAAGCATGCGGCAGCCTGTGGCTAAGGCCCCCGAAAAGGCACCCAGACTTCAGACCCCACAATGTTTAGGAGGTCCTGCTCTGATACGAAGGAGGAAGAGGGCAAGGAAGACTTGTTGCTAATAGAAACAGGGAATCAGTGTGTCAGAGATCTGTTCCTCCAGTAAACACTTGATGAGAAGGGTCCCCATCTTAGCACACTGGCATGCTGGAGGACACAGAAGCTAGCAGGGAGCTACCAAAGCAGTCCGGGCATCTGCCTGCACTCACTGTTTTGGTTAGTCCTTTCATTTTGTTCAAATTCTTTTACATAAAATTTCTTCAATTTTCATCCCTGTATATGTGTGTGGGAGATGCCTGTGTGTATGTGTGTTCACGTGTGTGGAGGTTCACATATACATGTGTGTACATTCATGTAGAGGCCCGAGACTTTCAACAGGTGCCTTCCTTGACTGTTTTCCACCTATTCTAGGCAGCCACCTTGCTCCAAACACAATGGGATTGCACCTGGGCTGCCTGCCACACACACCTAGCCTTTACATGGGTGTTGGCGATCCAAATTCCACCTCTCGCTTGCATGGCAAGAGCTTTACCTGATGAACTATTTCTTCCACTTTTGGGCATCTGAAACTGCTTCTCTCCTGACAGTGTCTGGCACACCAACCTGCTCAGTAACAGACATACCAAAATGGCTAAGGACTTCTTCTATTCACAACGTCACGCAAATTTTGGACTATACCCCAATTTCTCATTGTTTCATTCAAGTTCTGCTCTCGGCAACTTTACCTTTGTTTAAAACTAAACTAGACAGTGGACATAATAAAGTAGAAGAAACAACACATTTTGTAGCAACAGCAGGAGTTTAGGTTGAGGGGCTAAGAGCACGTTCCTCCTGGGAAAGTTCTATGCTTAATTCAAATACTTTTACTGACAGCATAAATGTTACTTAACCACTGAATTCCATAGCTTCAGCAATAAACTTAGATAAAACTTAAATGAAGATCTTGTCTTTTCAAGGATAAGGATAGAGTACAATTTTGACAAAACCTCAAATATCAGACTGTTTCCCAAAAGCTGTTAATTGGCAGGAATGCTCAATCTAATTTACTACTCAGAGTCATGAAATGTTACTAGTTCTGCTTCAGTCTAATTCTATCCATCAACCATGAAGTTCCACCACCTATAATTTAGCTCTGGGAACTGGCAGGCAGTCTGTGGGGAATGAACAAAACACTACTCCTGTTCCTAAATCTTTTTTCTCTCTTCAGAGAACCCCTGACAAAGCACCAATGTTACCCTGTAGGGAGACACATGAATCCACTCTACATTAGCACTTTATTCAATTATGGAATGCAAGAAGCATAAAACTAGAGCACAGTTGCTTGCTAAGCAGACACTGGAATTGATTTCTGGGGGTTTGTGAATGTGAAAAGGTTTTGTTCATTTTGGAATTCCAGACACACTGGTTTACATATTACTCAGCAACAGGTGGACACATCCTTTCTTGGATATAGCCCCTTGGATTATGGGCTAAATGTTCTATACACACTATTTCATCGACTAGTCAAAAATACCCTATGAACAAAGGAGTATCTTCCCCAGTTTTATAGATGAGGCGACTGAGGCTAAAAGAGGTTAGTAAACAAGTCCAAGGTCACAAAGGTAAGACTGCCACACTTGGACTCATGGCGTCTGTTTGACTCTAGCTAGTTCTCTGAACCACTGTACCCCACAGCTCTTGCCTTCTCAGTTTGGAGGGATGGAAATGTAGGTAGACTTGACAACTATTTAGGAAGCCTGTTTAGCAGGGGCCCCAGAGCAGCACAAGGCAAGTGGGCACTTGTGGTCGAACTGCCAAACAAGAGAGAGTCACCCCTAAGTGAACCTGCATAATTGGGCCAGGGCAATGACCCTATGTCCAATACACAGGGAACCTGATCTTGAAACAGGTGTTATGAAACAAAGTCAAGTTGGTGTAGCTGAAGCAAGAGAGGGGTCAGAAGTACATTTATAAATTCTTTAAACAATAGGATATTGTTGGAAAAACAGCTGCAAATGGCAAGCTCCAGTAGCAAATTCAAAGAGAGACAAATTCAAAGGCTTCCCTTTGAATCCAATATACTCTACAAAATGTAGAACTTTATAGAAATGGAGCATTGCTTTTAAAAAATTCTAAAATAGTTTTAAAATGTAATTTTTCTCTAAGTTGGTAGAGTAAAAATTTCATAGACTTTTATTACTTTTTAGTAAATATGATGCTAGCTATTTCCTATTCCAGTACTGGGCTCCGATACGTCAGGGAGGAAGTGAAATTAATCCCTTTACATATTACTCTAAATGGCTTGACAATTAAGTAAAAAGCTGTTCAGATTGTACCAAGCCTAAAATATCTTTAACGTGTATCCTTCTGTAATTGAGTTTTGATATTAAAAAATGGAGATGTGGTGAACAGAGTCAAAAGTTGTATCACTCATTGTATAATTCTTTTCCTATAGAAAGAAAAGATCTGAATTTGTAACTTGTAGCCAATCTTTTCTTTTTCATTAAAATAACCACTTGTCAATAAGGTCAAACTTTTTCTGGAGCTGTCAAGCCAGTAGCATATATCCTAACATTAGAGCTACCCAAGCCTATTATATGTCTGTTTTCTTTGTTTGTTTAAAGATGCATATTATGGCATTTGTAGGTTTAGAATGATTCATTCATAACTGTTTGAATGCAGTTGTATATGCAGAAAAGTTTAATTACCAGCTATCTACATGGCTGTAATATTACCCCAAGGGCTACACTTCTTTCTTAATTAAAAATATTTGAGCTTAATAATAAAGAACTCTATTAAAATATGAATAAAACATTACAAAGGAGAAGTTTGCCAAGCAGTTAGCAAATCAATTTCAGTAAATATTCCTTAAGAATCCCTAGCAGTACTTTTCCATGTTCAAGGATTACAAGGACAATTCTGTCCTTCCTTTTGTAAGAGGTTTAATTTTCCTTTGTCATAAAGTGGCTTCACACTCTTCTTTTGGTACGAGCACAGACTCTCAACAGGATGCCTACCCACAACTCCAGGTCCTAGTACCTTCAGGGGAAGTTAATGGCTGAGTTCTTCCCCATCATCTTTCACAGCTCTTAACACAGAAGGACTTGCCCCAGCACATGCCTCCTGCCACTGCCATCGGGCACCTCTCCAGAGGCCCAGAGCAGTGATTTTGGCCAATTTGACTGGAACCTCCACAAATGTAATAGCATTACTATCTGTCCAGATCCCAACTTCTGAACTCAGGGTCATCCTTAATTCCACCTGTTTCCTCTTCCCATGTCCTATTAGCCCTACATCCTAAGTACTCTGGCCATCTACTGCTTCTCTTTATGTTGATGCTGAATTACCATCAAATGCATTCTGTTCCTGCCTGTTGTATCCATTCTTCACAAGCCAGGGGAAAGCATCTCAATGCCTTACTTACAATCCTCCAAAGACTTACTACTGTACTTGGACTGGATCCTACCCCCCTTGTACATGATCTGACCTCTCCGGTCTTATCGTCTTCTACTTTCCCCTTGACCACGCAACCCAGCTTTTCCTCAGAGCCTTGGATCTAACTGTTCCTGATGCTTAGAGCATGTTCCCAGGTTATCTGCACATATGGCAACATGTAAACATTAGATCTCAGCTCAAATATGACCTGGCAGATAATAACTAAAGTGTCTAGCACCCTGCCTAACTTGGCCACTCTATTATATCATTTATTTCCATACTCTTATCATAGATTATTCTGTGCTTGTCAGTGTTTTACCTCTAGTACCAAGGCAAATACCTGACCTTAGGCACTCAATAGATGATCTTATCTAGAAGGGTAACCACAGAGCTGTACCCTATCACCTAGAGGCTCTCTATTTCAGAAGCTCTCTATATTTACTATTTTCAGCATAGGTGGCAGAGATGCCTAGCATGTCAATAACCCACATATATGGACAAGGATGCTAGCCTGGAACGGTTACTTCAAATCTGTGTTCACTTTAATATTAGAAAGACTTTTAGTGACCAGACAGTTCTCAAAAATTCCTTTGGCATTAAGTACATATCTTGACTAGTGTCATTTCTCTGTGTTAGAGTTCAATAGTATGGCCACAGTAGACAAAGTACAAAATTGTTAAAAACGAAGAAAAAAATTCCATTAAAAATAAAGATAACTTATGGAGGTAATAAAGCAAGAAAAAGAAATAAAAAGCAAATTAAAAAACCCATCTTTCTTTATAATGACATGATCCTATATATGGAAATCCACAAAAGAGTAAACAAATTTACAAAGGTTGTAAGATACAGAACCAATGAATCAAGATCAACTGGATTTCTATACACTAGCAAAGAACATGTCAAAGTGAAATTAAGAAAATAATTCTATCAAAAAGAATAAATTTATCAAAAAAGGCAAAATTTATACACTGAGATGATGAAGCACCCACTGAAAGAGATATCAAAAAGACCTGAGGGTGAGAAGACACAGGCTGGGAGCGCACTACGGATATGAGGGTAGTACTCACAGCCATCAAGGGAGCTGCTGTGACCCTGTGTCAGTCAGCTTCCATCACACATGGAAATATCTGAGATAGCTAATGCAGCACAAAAGGTTTATTTGACTTGCCATTCTGGACTGGGCAGGCCCATTGCTTTGAGCCTTTGGTAGGGGCTGGAGGGAAATGGCATGGAGCAAACCCTTCTACATATGAGCCAGGAAGAAAGCAAGGGAAGAAATGAGGGACTGGGCTCATATGATACCCTTTGAAGTCCTACCTCAAGTGACATAAGACTTCTCATAACACCCCATCTCCTAAAGACCCACACCACCTCCCAATGGCCCTGCCCTGGGCAACAAGCCTGTAAAACACAGGACTTTGGAAGACACTGATGTCATCCATTTCTGGTAAATCCTACCCTAATCCCAGCTGTGTTTTATGCAGAAGCTGATTCTCAAGGTCACAAAAATGCAAGGAACCTAGCTTGTCTAAAACAACAAGGAGAGGGCAAAGTTGAAGGCATACTTCCTGATTTCAAAGCCTACTACAGAGTCATAGTGAACAAGACACATGGTACTGGCAGAGGGAACATACATACATGTCATATGTACATATATGTCACAAATACATGTCATATAAACATAAAACACACACATGATCATATCAATGGGAGAAACAGTGTCCTTTTTCAAAAGATTTCCTGAACACTAAATTTCAACATTAAAAAATGTAGGGAGAGCCCCCCCCACCTCACAATACACACAAAACATCAACTCAACACGGTTGATAAACGTAATTTAAGAGAACCATATAAGTGTTAGAGGAAATATTCAGAGTCAATACTTGTGGCCTTGGATCAGGCAATGGCTTTTCTACTATCAAATGCACAGCAACAGAAGAAAAAGTTTATTGAAAGACACCACAAAGAAATAAAAAGACAACCCACAGAGTAGGAATAAACACTTTTAAATCACAGATTTGGTAAGGCAGTTTTATTCAAACTCTATTAAGAATTTTTCCAAATGACTAACAAAAAGATGATCAAATTAAAAATAGGCAAAAGACATTTAGCCAAAAAAAGATATATAAAGGGATAACAAGCACAATGAAATGATGATCGAGATCATGAGTCATTTGGGAAATTCAAATCACCATCAGTGAGCTACCACTTCATACCCATTAGGATGACTAAAATACAAAAGGCAGACAGGAAAAAATGCTTATTAGGATGCAGAGCAGCTAGAACCCTCATACACGCTGATGGGAACAGAAAACAGCTTGACAGCTTCTGTAAAGTTAAATGCAGTTTCCTATGACCTAGTGATTCAACCCCAACGTATATATTCTAGAATATAGAATACAGGTGCCTAGATGAAATCTTGCCCGTGAAGGTGCACAGTGCTATAATTTGTAAGAGCCCAAAGTATAAGCAATCCAAAGCCCACAGAAAGACACACACTGAGGAGCCCATCTCTGTTAATTGTCCAGAATAGGCTGATTTACAGAACTAAAGATTAGATTAGTGGTTGTTCCGAACTTGATGGGAAAGGTAACAGGAGATGGCAGCTGGTGGGTACTGGGTTTCTTTTGGGATGATGAGAATTATATAATTGCTTTAAGTTAGACAGTGGTGATGGGCGCACACTGTTAATACACTAAAACAGAATAAACTGAACATTTTAAAAGGATGAATTGTTTTGTCAGAGAACAGTCTTAATGAAGTAGTCAAGTTAAAAAAGTAAAGTCATCTCCATGTGTCCCTGAGACTTGAGGGGATTCCTCTGTGGGGGGGCCTTATTTGAGGAAACTTGTTTTCACAGATTCTTAGCTGTAAACACCTAGAACTCACTGTAAAACAATGAGCATGACCTTCTGTTTTAAATGTGTCTCTGAAAGGACACTCCATTCCTGCTGTAATTTCACTCTGCAATGAGGCAAGCCTGCCTTATGCCTTCAGTAATTTTAAATCATACTAAAGTAAGATGGTCACATCTGCAAACATGAGCCACAGATCATAGGGATTATGTGGACTGTGAGAGATACAGTTGGATTAGTCTGAGTTTTACAAACATCTATTTACTTATTTATAATCATGTGTCTGTGTGTAGATATGTGCTCGTGCATGAGTGAAGGTGCCTGCGGAGGCCAGAGGTGTCAGATTCTCTGGAATTGGAGTTACAGCCAAACCCAGGTTCTCTGCAAGAGCAGTGTGTGCTCTTAATCACTGAGCCATCTTTCTAGCCCCAGTCTGAGTTCTGACACTGATGCCAAACCTCTGTGCATGGGAAGCCATGCCTCTGCACTTTATTCCTTATCAAAGAAAGCTCTTTCCCATGCTCATTCCTAGAAGCTGCTGCTGAGCCAGTCTCCTCAATTCAAAATGGAATAAAAGGGAGAAGACGTCGTGGACTTGGGCTCTGAACTTGGGAAACTATCAAAAATGTCTCTTGAGACAACCTAAAGGGTTTCTAGAAACTGCCCTAACCTAAAGGCCTCTTGAATGAAGATAATATATGTGAGCAAGTCCCCAGCTTTCTCTCCGAACTTCGCTTCCTTTATTCTTTCTGTTAGTCCCTGTCTGGCACAGAGCACCCACTTTTCAGGTGCTATGGCTTGATCAGAGGCCGTGTACTTCAAGCTCATTTATGCCTCTACTTTACAGGCTTACTTTTGGGCTGTGGCTGTATTTCTACAGAAAAAAAAAAAGATAGGAAATAAACTTTGGGGGTCTACAAAATGGAATGACAGACTGTGTCTAATGGTGGTAGCAGAGAAATTTGGGGAAACTGAGGGATGCTTCCTAAAGACTTGCATTGGCTCTAGTTTTGGAAGCTCAGTACTGGCTGCTGTCAAGGGAAGCAGCATTGTAGAATAATTGCATGGCCACCTGATAGTATTAGGTATACTAATATTTACTAGTAAAGCCAAAGAAGTAAAATCACAACTATATTAAACATTGACTTACTTTTTTCCTCCCTTCTTCCTCCCCTCCATCCTTCCCTCTCTCCCTCCCTTCCTTTATGTCTGTGAGATAGCCCTGACTGGACTATGTAAACCAGGCTGGCCTCAAACTCACAGAGATCCACCTGTCTATGCCTCTCTAGCTATGCATTTTGATTGTATTTTCTAGAACTAAAAATCACACCAAAAGCTACAGACAACTTTCACCCTAACTTACCAGGAAAATAAATTCATTTTTTGCTAGGTGCAGTGATGTGCTATTTTCTGGTCAACACACATTTCAGTTTTAGGTTTGGATGTTTCTTTGAGACGATGTTGCCATCTTTAGAAAGAACTGACAGGTGTTTATTCGGCATGGCACGTTGCATACAGACAGCGGCTCTACAGTAGAGAATCCAGGTTCAATTTCCACTTCTTCCACTAAGGTAGCTGTTGACCTTGAATGACTTGCATAACCCTTCTAAACCTGAGTGTCCTTGTTTAAAAAGCAGGCATGAGAATCCCCTTCTTTCAGGGACTTCATGATAATGAAATGACGTATTTCATGGAGGGGGCATGGCACTGTGGTACCGACACAAGTCAATGCTCAGGAACCATGAGCTCCTTCCAGTTATTCTTGATAAAGAGGTAGATGACTTGTGTATGGAACTACCTCATCAACCCCTTTCAGAACATAACTGAACAAAAACAGAGTATGTGTGTTTAGCCCTGTATCATCAGTTTGTTTTTCTCATTTCTGAGAACGGCTTATGAAGAAGTGGAGACAGAAAAGCACAGTCACAGAAAGGAAAAAGTCAATCTGATGGACATAAACATAGCCGGATCAGGATCACTAGCCTCAGGATCTCTCTGATGACACCGCTTTACTGTTAACCTTCACTTGTATCATTTATTATTTGCAAAACTGCTGCAGAGAGACCAGGAACTGAATAGAATAATGATGTTTTTATGGCTCCTAATGTAGATTGTTATTGAAAATCTGTCAATTTTACTGGCAAGTTTTTGGCTCACAAATAAGGTCTTCATTTGTTATTTGCAGGCAGTGATCACTCAAATTATGAGAAGTAACTGGGAAATAAAAATTAACTATTATGATGAAAATCACATAATTATCTTTCTCATTAAAAACATGAGGCATTCTATTATCCTTGGGATGTACAGTATACTCTTTAACAGCTGCTGTAACTGAACTAAAACATCTGAAAGGGAAAGAAAATAGATTACTGATCACCCAAATGATGAAAAACAGATACTGCTGTAAATGTGCCAGAAGCCCACCAGGAAGTCTCGCCCACAGGGAAACCTCAGGGAAGCTATGTATACATTATTCTGGAATCCACCTTAGCTTTTTTTTCCCAGAAGTCTTTTAGGATGTTTTACTTTATGTTTTTTAAAAAAATTACTTTTATTTTTAATTATGTGCACATGAATGCAGGTGTCTGTGGAGTCCAGAGGTGTGTGTAGGATTCCCTGGAGGTGGAGTCCCAGGTGGTTGATAACCCGTTGATGTGGGTGCTGGGACTGAACTCTGGTCTTCTGCAGGAACAGTAGAACAGTATGCCCTCTTAGCTGTTGAGCTGTCTCTCCAGCCCCAAGTTCCTCTTCTGAAGCAGGCATTTGATGGGTCTGGGAAGCCCTTTGTTTAGATTAGAGGATCTAGGATTTTCCAAGGATCTACTCTTCCTTCTATGGCTAGAAAGGCATGGATCAAGCAACAAACTCATTTATAACTCTTAATTTTGATTGTCAACCTGAGAGGTGCCTACAAAATTGGTAAGGAATACTTCTAGGCATGTCTGGTAAGACTGATTCCAGAAATTCTTGGCATGTGGGCCAGGGACTGAGGGAAAACCTCCACTGAACGTGGGTGGCACTCCCCAATGTCTGTGTTCTTAGAGGGAGCAAAGAGTGAAAGGAGGAAGAACCTTGCATGTTTGTTCTTGCTATGACCTGGGGACATCAGAGTACAGATTATTAACCTTTCAGTGTAAACATGCACCAACAACTCTCTAGGTACCTTCTAAGCCTTCGCTGTCAGGGTGGGGCTTCATCACTGTTTCCTCTTGTGTGTACATTATACATCATTTTTTCTTCCTCTCCAGGGTCTTGCCTAATGTCCATTTGAAAGCAGTTTCTGTCTATTTGCCTCACCTAGGAATTCTGGCTTTCTGGTGTCTCTGCTTCCAGAGATCCCCTTTCTAGAAATCTTTCCCCTGTCTACCTTGCAACTACATGTCCTCTAATTAACCTAGTTAACCCAGAAGTCTTGGTTCTTAGAACCCTCGATACTGTTACCCTACAATGAGGAATAAAGTGAAAATCATTTTGGACAGAAATTTGTGATAAATAAGATACTGAGTAGATTTTATAATAAATTCATATGTTTTATGGATAAGGTTACATGTTTTACTTTACTGAGAAAAGACAAACTATGGACAACTAAAATAGCTATTCAAATAATCACAAGTCATTTGCTAAAATGTCTTTCTGTATGGTATCTGGCCTGTTTTTCTATACCTGAGCAATGAGAGAACATTTTAAAAATATCCACTGATATTCATTTCAAAGAACGTCTGAAAGAAGAGGGTCCACAAATTACCGAGTGCAACTAAGAACCATATGCGTTAACTGTGTGCTACACGAGCTCTGTGGGAAGAGATGAAATCAGACTTAAGGAACACAGCTTATTTAAATGGGGAAATGGTATTCTTAACTACAAGTGGGTTTGGCAAGGCATTTTTGCCTGCTGTCAGGCAATTTTATTGTTTAAGAGCAGTAGATAATGAAACATTTTCCATGAAGCATTTTTCTTACTTGAAAATTTCAATGGAAAGTATATTTTTCCAGAAAATATGAACATCCCTTAAATATAATTGCCTGGAAAACGCAAAGTGAAAGCTAGAAAAATTTTGTAAGAATATAGTTTGGTGACTACCCACAGGAAAGCAAAGTTTAAAATTTTAAGATCTGGGAAAAGAGAAATACGGGGCCATTTCCATGCTCTAAAACACTACATTCTCTATATAAATGTTTATGTCCCTTTATTTTTAGAGGAACAACTATATCATTTTATGTGCTTCTGGTAGATTTTTCTAGTTTGACACTATTTTTTTAAAGTGAGCAAATGTGTGTTAAATAAACTTAGGAAAAATAAAAGCAGAGGACTTTTCAAAAACATGAGTTGCTGTCTGACCATCTACATCCTGACACCAAAAGTATTCAGCTTTAGTAAACCATTCCTTAACCTTCTATTCATAGCCTTTCAGAACCAATGCCCAGTTATCACACAAATTAAAAAACATCTGGGTGACTGATGGACTGTTTAATTTCTTCTTAAATGTCTGGTCCTCATACACATTCAGCGTAAAGATCACAACTGAAGGTAAAATTTCCCCTTAGAAGTGAAGAATGCAGTGTAAGGAGGCCTGCTTTAGGCTGAGCATGGGACAGGGAAGAGATTGTCAGAGTTTTCAGTCAGAAGGGGTCTGGTACTGTCTGTCTCTCTTCCTTTCTCTCCCACCATGGTTAGTGTCTTATTCTAGGCAACGAAGATGGCAAGAACACACAATGGTTGAGCAAGGCATAACCCTTGCAGCCTGGAGACTTTATCTTGAAGGAGTTATGGGATCTGAAGCAGGAGAATACCACAGTGACACGGGCTAGCAGGCTTGGGTATGACTTGTACATACTGTCTGTAGAGTGTTGAGATATGCAAGTGTCCTTCCTGGCAGGAGTGAGGGTACTCTAAGGAAAGATCTGTGCCCCTCCCTTTGGCTATCAGGCTGATGAAACAATGGTCCCTAAGGAATCAGATTTCTTCAGGAATCTCATGCTTGGAGAAGGAAAAGGCTAGAATCCTAGTGTCAGCAAGAGGAGGAACTTACCTCCCAGGAAGAGATTTCTTAAAGTTCTGACAACTGGTCAGAATACTTCGTAGACAGATGGGAGCTGAGACAGCAATGATGGGCAGCACCACACCCTGGCCAGGAGAGCTTAGCTATGCGTGCCTCTTGCCCTCTACTTAAACCTAAACTTCATGCTAAGACCTTGAAGATGGACTTGGGCGAGGGTGTCACTGGACCTTTTTGTTTGGTCCTGCTCACAAACTAGGCACATTGAATAAATCTCTGTTTTTCAGCATTACTTATTTAATTAGCCTACTGAGGATAGATGGGTAAACCTAGCTAGTTAGGAGCCCACACTCTGATCCTAACAATTCTGATAACAGTTGGAAGAGAGTCTGATCATGAGGTTGTTGCAGTTAGTAGAAATGCAGAGGTGCCAATGTCAAGGAGATGATGAAGAAGCTGGACTGATTTCAGGTTCGAATCAGTGTGCTGAAAGTAGAGAATGTCACACTGAGTACGTCTGGAAATCTCACCATGAGCTCTGTAATGCTTTGCCCTGTCATTTTATGACTGTTTCTTCCTGTAGGAAGTAGTAGGGATTAGCACCCAACAGTGCTCTCAAATTTGGGCCTTAAAGTCTCTGCCAAGAAACAGCTTGTGGTCTTCACTGAAGACCAGCAGAGGGTCTGGGCTTCCCTATAAACATGTCTTCTTGGGATGAACCAGGCCTAAATTCTGTCTATGCTAGCTTAGCAAATACTTTATATGTAATGGCAAAACATCTTTCAGAGTCCCGGGGAGGTTAGGAAAGGATGCTCACAGTAGGACTATTCCTGTCCTTGCCACAGCCCTGGGTGTCATCAGCAGCAGGCAGCTCCTTCCTGCTGTAACACACTTACTGAGAGAGCACCCCCTTCCACAGCTGGGGCACTGTGAGGATGTCCACATGGTTGAAGAACCTGCCCTTGGACAGGAGATCAGGAAGAAAGCCAGTGACACCTGAGAAATGCCCAGTGCTCTCAATTACAGTGAATGTCATTGTTGTTCATAAAGATTAAAGAAAAAGAATCAAAGTTTAGACCTGCTTAGAAAGGAAGGCAAACAGAAGTCAGCAATGTTTCCAGGAGTTAGTTCAGCACAGCATTGCTGGATCTAGCATGGATTTTTTTTTTTTTAATTACATCTGGCTGCTCTATAGTGTTTTCATAACAAAAAAATGTAGCCCAGGTAGAATGCTTGTCTAGTGAACACAAGACCTTGGGTTTGATCCCTGGCACTGAAAAAGGGCGGGGGGGAGCCATGGGATGATTGCTGTATATGTCACAGGCAGAATGTGGGCATTTATGCAACAATAATCCTATAGATACTTATTAGGCTCCTGTTACATGTAGGCATTTTTGTAGGCACTACAGAATATATATCAGTAAGACAGCCACTCACAGAGCAAGTTAGGAGCAAGAAGCCTGGTGTGCTACCGCATCTCAGGACAGTTACGGGTACTAATAATGTACTGCGTATTTCAAAAAGATAGAAATTAGAATTTAAGAAGTTCTCACCATCAACAAGTAAAAGTTTGAGAAGATGTGCTTAACTTGGTTTAAATAATCAACAGTGTTTCCGCACTGACGCATCACATGGCAGAGGTATGTGTGTGACTGAGGTTGACACGAGCCATGCGGGAAAGGCAGTAAAGATGACTCAAAAGCACAGCTACTGTATTATGAAAATTCAGAGGCTATGGTGAAAACCAGCTGCACTTCATTTAGATGACCCTGCACAAATGCATTCACTTGGCAGGAAGCCTATCTTCCATCAATGGTGCATCAAGTATGGCCCATCTCCCTTCCAGCAGTTGAGTCAGGAACACCTGTCTCTTTGCTTGCCATGTGCTGTTATGACAGACAAAGAATTATTCACAAGCATGTATCTAGGCACCTGGCTCACAGGTTTCTTAAGACGAGCCAACAGGTGGATGTGTGCCCCAGTGGTACGTTTCCACTGCAATCTGCTTCCATGCTATTTTAAATACAAGGAAAAGATAAATAACTAGGAAAACTTCACAGGGAACCAGGGACGGATTCACTCTGGCTGCCCCAGAACTACCAACTGTAGTTTATTCCAGGTTGGGAATGCGGAATTAAGATGACTGAGAAAGACAAGATGAGAGGTGAGAGTAAATTTAATTAGTATTTCGATGTGACCTGGCTCAGCTTCTCACTTAGAGAGGAAACGAACAGGAAAATCATATGGTATTTACTGAGGGTGGGGCACTGGCTGCACCTTGATCTTTTTCTCAGCAATGCTTTTTCTTCTTGTATAACGAATAAATGTTGTTTACTGACTTCATGTGTGTAATGCACTTGGGCTGCATGTGGTTTTGGAGTAATTTCTTTCAATATGCATTATATATCCACCGATACACGCATGAGAGGTTAGCTTCCTACGACTGATTGAAGAACAACACCGTTTTCCTTTGGTTTATCACTCAGCCATTGAAAACCTGCACATCAATCGGATACACTCTGCCGGTGTAGCAAAGGAGTCTTTGTACCCTTTTCACATTCCAGTCATCTGCTCCTCTGCCTCTCAGAAGAGCAAATACAAAATGCTTTTGATTTAATTTACTATATATTTTTTTAAACCCCCAAATCTCTTGAACCATTTGTCTTCTGGGCACAGAAACATTTGTTTGTTAAATATTCAATCATGCCCAGTGCCAGGAACATCAATAGAGTCTGCTGATTAACTGTACATGGCATATGTATGCTGAAGAGAATGATTTCCCTGAGGAGCCTGCACTTCCTCTGTTCAACTACGTTTCTTAGAAGGACGTGCAGATGGGCACTTGGACAATAATTTCTGGATTCACAAAATCAATTGCTCTTGTTGAGTTATAATTTTGAAGAGATAATTTTAATGACTCTTGAGGGCCACCTACTTGGAGCAGATGAAACCCAGCCTCTTTGAATCACAACTTTCATGTTGAATGAGTCAGGACAGAACTCCATTCTAGTCTTTGCACAAGTGAGTGGTCAGATTTATGTAAAGAAGACTATAACATACTTACAAATTCTGTGACAAAACACATCTGCAATATTCCAAGCATATCTTTGAAAGCAATTCTGAATTTGTAATTGTGCTCGAGTTTTTACTTTTGTCCAGCATTTTAAACGTATTAACTGACAGCACCACTCAGTTGGATAACGGGGCTGGCAAAGGCAGAGATAGTATAGATATGCTCATGTTGAGGAAGGAGCTCAGTTATTTGCACAGATTATAGCTAGACAGTCATAAAAATAAAAATTTAACTTTTTTCATGATGATGAGATGGGCCTTTGGGATGCATCCTAAATGTCTTCCTAACAACCACACCCAAGAAGTACTTTCGCTTCCTGGATATTACAGGAAACTATGAAAGTAATACAGTTATCTGTGGATGACAGAGGGAAATGATAGCACTGTAGGATCCTGTGCATTTTACAAGTTATAAACAAATAAAGTGAAAAGAAGGCATGGCTGTTCTTAGCAAGTAGCTAGCCCTCATCATGTCTGATGCTAAGTTGGGCAAACTGTTCCTGTTCCAGTCCTGTAATTCCTGTGAGGCAGTGACTATATGGGATGGGAAATATCATCACATGAATATCTGGAGAAAGTAACGAGGAGCTTGTAGTTGCTCAAGACAAACTATATTTTCCAATGAGTTAGTTTTCATTTTCGTAATTGGAAACACTTTAAAGAGTTGCTACAAAAAATCCTATCTAAAACCAAATGTTTATCAGCAAGATGTATAGCTTTTAACACAAATGGCAGAGTGTTGCTTCTAAGCCGACAAATGGTTTATAACCTTCTTCATCTGCCTTATCACAATGCAGAACCAAGTCACGGGGACTGAGAGGCTTGTGAATTTTTCAAAGAGCTTCAGTGAGTAATAGTAAAGACATGCGTATAGGAACAAGCTAAAAGGACCAGCCATACAGAGTACATATTACACTGGCCTGGTAGGTCACTCTGCAGAGTATATTATGTTGTAATTCATAAAGTACAGGAATAAAAATGTGAGGCAATATATTAAAGAATGTCCCTCCCTTTTCCTATATATAAACTGACATTTAAACATTTTCAAAGACTACAAAGAAATATAGGCAGTTATGTGTAGACCAAATAACCTTTTCATGGTATGCATGTAGGTGTGTGAGAGAGAAAATCAAAACCACCAGTTAGGTATATAGAGGTGAGTGCTTAACCTAGAAAAACATTCTCTCAGGAGAAACCAAAATGAAACGGCTAAATTATTGAATGTAAAAAGCACTTTGAAAGTAACAACTCCATGAATAGACTAATGTAGGCCTTTAAAACTGTTGTTCACATGTTACGTTCATCCCTTTCAGACTTCCATACACTGGATGGAAAGAAGGTATGAAGACTCCTTCCTAATCTGAATGTGACAGGTAGTCAGTCCACATTAATTCATGTCCAGAATGATATTTTGGAGGCCACATGTCCCAGCCTGGACTGTGACACAGGAAGAAGACACGGCTTTAAAACTATCATCTTCAGTCAGAGCTGGGGCGCTGGTGGAAAGTAACAGTACTGTATTTCTGGATAAAATGCAAGTAGGAATAATCAAGCATTAGCATAAAGCTAGTTCACACTGGACACCAGGCGTGCATGCTGGAAGCCACGCTGGGGAGGGTGAGGAACCACAGCAGACAAGGGCGGGAGCACGCTCCTTGTCAGCTCAGCTCAACAGCTTTCCTGCGAAATTCATTTGACACGGTAGTTTCAATTTTATCACTCATCACGAAATATATTTTTGTAATGTGCTTTTCAAGTAAAAGGTACAACTCCTAAGTTAACTGAGTATCAGCATATTAGTGTATACGGCAGCCTGGGGAATAAAATATACACTAAGCAAAGAATACAGCAGGAAAATATGGAAAAATGTATTTTTGAAACTCTCACATTATGATCATAGATATGAATTAATTAGTAGTACTTAAATTAAGCAGACAGCATATCACTGAAAACTTATTATTCTGTACTACTGAGTATATACCTTTCTCCTATTATAAAAACCCAATTTGATTCTACTTAGCTTACATGTTCCTGAATTTATCTAAGTTTTCTTAAGAAATGCTTGTTGAATATCAGAGTCTTTTATTTATGTTATAAGATGCAAGTAAAATAAGCAATATAATTACCACTATTACTTATAACGGACCTAGGGCCCACTGGTCAGCATATCCTACTTAGCTCCAGGTGAGTAAGGACCCTATGTAAAAAATAGAAAAGGTGGACTGCACCTAAGAAATGACACTAAAGGATTTCCTCTGGCCTCTACATGCATGTATACACATGTGTACCTTCACACACATGAACATGTATACATGCACATACAAAGAAAGATATAACACATAAATTCACTTCACACAGAGATAAAGTTATGATACTTAGATTTCAGAAAGCATTTTAAAGCCATGTTGTTCCTTTTCAACAAGTTTCTTAAGCTTTTTATCAGTTTACTAACTGTAACATATTTATATTCTAAATAATTCCAGGCAGAATACCTCCAGTAAGGCAAGTCCCAATACTAATTTATGATTCATCATCTAAATTTTAATTGGCATAACTCTTGAAAGTCTGGGACCATATGGAAAATAATGAGTCCTAATAGGTCTAAGGTGAAAAGACGGCAGGTGAGGAAGGAAGCCAGAAAATCATCAACTCTGCCTGGCAACTGCGCCTGCACCTCCCCAGAGACCTCCAACACGCTGCCGTCAGTTTCTCCAGCGCGCTCGCATGCAACTCAACTATCAGTTATTTCTAATTCTGTGAGGCAAAGATTAAAATTAAAAAAATGTAAACAAGTGAAAAACTGGTTTCCATAATTAAAAATGAAATTGGCTGTTAATAATAAAAAAGCCAGCAATTTCAAGTTACCACAGCAACCTGATGGAACTGTTGACTGACACCGCAATCTGCTGCATGTCTATAAACAGCAGTTGATTTTCCTGTTTTCATTCCAACTAGTTTTAGTGTTTATCAGCTAATGGAACAACTGTGCCTTAAGATTATTTTACGCATCAAGCCATGTACCTCTTCGCTGCTGTCACCACCATAAAAATCATCCTCCAATTGGGTGTCTCTCCTTGTCACTCTGTTGTCCTCTTTTGGATCCAAAGTAAACGGACACCTCTCAGGGGACTGACTCTTCCCATGAGGCGCTGACCGTGGTCTAGATGAAAAAGTGAAAACGTCCTTGGAAGGCATCCGGGTTTCCTCTGCCTGGCCAGGATCACTGTCCTTGCTGGTTTCCGGCCACAGGTGTGAAGCAGTGCATGAGTCCCCATCTGGGAGCAGAGACTCACTGCCAGATGCTGGGTACAGAGTCTCATCACCGTTTTCAGGGAAGATCCACTCATCTGACACTGGGGAAAGATGACAAAATAAGAGTCCTGTTCCATAAAAATATTCTTTTAGGCAGGTAGATTAAATTTCCTCTTGTCGAAACAGAGATTTATCAAATAAGACAGAAGCCAGTGGAGGCTGTCTGCACCATCTTGAGGCTTGCTAAACAGCTCCCCACAGAACAGCACCTGGAGCCACAGGCAACTCATCTGTACTTCCTCTCAAAGTTGAAACCCTGGCCTGGAAATTTACAAGTCTGAAATAATTATCACCTATCTTAAAGCAAGTTCTTTATAGCAAAACCTCATTAATCTGACATTCCAGTGGAGGAAACTGTCCAAACTTACAAGGATTTGTAATACCTCCATTTTTACTGCAGGAGGACAGAGTATAGTACTTAACAATCTTCTTTAAACAAAATATCTGGTCATTGTGTCAGTTACAAATCAAGGAAACCATAGAGAGGTGACAGCTGTTTCCCTCTTGCAGAGCGAAACAAGGCAATTCACGGATAAACTGGACAGACACTGCTTACTATGTGAAATCCACACAAATATCTAAGTGGTAGTTCCTGCAAGTTTAAATTTGGTTTAATTTCAGTAGATGTTTTGACATAAAATTTTGCTATTATTTTCTTTAAGGATTCTATATACTACTGTTGAAAGATATTTTTGTCAAGCATACACAGCCTTTAATCCTTTACAATGCACTCAAGGTTTTCTAACAGTGATCCCTGTGAAAGAACAATGTTTACAGTACATGTCAATGAAAGCATGCTTACTCTCTTCTTTAGAAGGATAGCAGGGAAAAGCTGGACATTTTCTCAACTGAGTCCCTTTCTTCTTTTCTCCCTGCATTAATTCAATGATCAAGTTTGCAGCTGTTCTGGAGAACCACAATTTACACGCATGCAGTACTTTATACTGAATTCTTTCACATTCTGACAGTTTTGACCTCAATGAATGTATTTAAGAGACACCTAAGACTTGCCAACTATAAAGCCTAGAGGGCATACAACAACAACAAAAACAAACAAACCCCAAAGTCCTTTAATAAAAATTAACACTAACGACACAAATATAAAATATTTTACAATTATATTTGTTGCTTAGTCTTAGACTACCCTTATACAACATTACTTAAGTATAAACGGTTGAAGAAATCTTACAGCAAGAATCATTTTCAGGAATCATTTTCACTGAGGTACAGGTGACCTCAGTGTAGCTTGGACAGGTGAATGGATGAGCTCGTCCAACACTCTTTTTTTGGATGGCAAACACTGTTGTGTGGTGCTAGGCACACAGTGGGTACTTTGTAAGCGCAGTAAGTTCTCTAGAACACCGTGTATTCAACTGTGGGTTGTATTCATGAACTTGGGAGTTGCAAAAGAAACTGGTAAGAGTAGAAGTTTCTGAATCTGCAACTGGCAAAAATTCATGTCAAATTAAATGCCTAGTGAATCCCTGGTGTGTCTGGCTGTGCTGACTCTGTGCTACAGGGTCCTACTTTTCCTGCAACCTGGGTTCTGAGCACAACATGTACCACGTCACACCACAGCTCAGACAAGTGCTGTCTGAGACACTTGGGCTCAGACTGGAGCCTGCTGTGAACTGCAGTGTTTTTACAGGGACATGCGTTTTCTGCTCACAGAGAATATATAATAATTTAATTGTGTACAAGAGAAACTTAAAACTTTCTTACCATCATTTCTCAGCATTAAGTATCAAATTAGTATTTCTTTAAAATGTATTGTGTTAGAATTTCTATTTTTGTTGTTGTATTTCTAATATTTTATTATTTTTATTTTATGTTTATGAGTTTATTTCCTGCATGTATGTAAGGGTACCCATGTCATGCAATGACTATGGAGTTCAGCAGAGGGCATCAAATTCCCCTGAAACTAGGGGCAGCCAGTGTTCTTAACCACTGAGTCATCTCTCCAGCACTCCCCCACCCTCTTTTTTTGAGACGTGGTCTCTCTATAAAGCCCTGGTTTCTGACCTGAGTTTAACACAACAACAAAATCACTGGATAGATTCTGGCTCAGGATTAGGATAGAATTTCTAATAATTTCTGAAATGGCCTTAAACATACTTCTGCCATTTTACACTGTTAGTCATAGTTACATCATTTTGTACAGTGCCTTCTCTTGGTTAAACAATAACAAATCCTGGAACTAAAGTAACTTGGCTCCAACTTGTTTTTTTATATTCTTGCCTACCTACCCTGTTGATCCTCAGTAACAGCTGACCAGAAAGGCAGTTTATCAGTGGCTGATGTTATTTAATACACAGAATTAAATTCTATCTCCCTAGCAACCCCTAGCAATGGCTGACCACAGGTCAAAAAAAGAGAAAAACTTCAATTTCCTTCTCTTTTCCCTTTTTCTGCCTCAGGTTCTTACACTAGAGACACTCCCCTCCCCCAGGTTTTCTCTCAAATGCAGCCTGTGCTGTTCCTGAGCTAATCTGTCTCCCTGTTTTTTCTCCTTGTGACCTTACATGCATTACATATTTATGTGAAGTGGAACTTTGGGCACTGATGATTAGAAAAACAAAGTATCAAAAAGCACTGAAAACTGCTGAAGATGCTTTATGTCTTAAGTATCACACCTTTGGAACGTTTCAGGTCCAGAGTCTATTTACAATTTATCTTAGGCTACCTTCAGCCCCCTAAATAGCCAGTCCTTGCTCACCATGACAGACTTAACATCCTGTTACTAACAGATAAAAATCTCTTGAATGGGGGCTGGAGGGAAGGCTCAGTGGCTGAGAGCCCTGGCTGCTCTTGCAGAAGACCCAGGTCTGATTCCCAGCACACACAGCAGCTACCAACTGTCTCCAACTCCAGTTCCAGCGGACGTGGTGCCCTCCTCTGACTTCTGTGGGTACTGTACAACACTGGTGCACTCACATATATGCAAACAGTACACTCATACATAGAAAAGTAATAAAAATAAAATATTAAAAAAATTTGGAATGTATTAACAGAAATCTTATCTTCCAACCAACCAACAGGCTAAGAGCATCAGCAGAGGCCGACATCAGCAGAGGCCGACAGTGTTCTCCCATGTTGCTCTAACCCACACATCAAACGCACCAGCAATGCGTTAGAAAAGTATGTTGATTATGACTTTTTTTTTTTTTGTTCTGTTACTATAAAAAGTTTATGAAATTGCTCTCTGACTGGGCTGATCTGAATCTGTGTTCCTGGGCCGCAGTTAAACCATCTCTTTTATTTCTTTGTGGTGAGAGCTGTTTCTTTCATAGATAATGTCCATTTTATATATCAATGTTACAGAAACAATAAAGGCCCATTAAGCAGAAATTCCTGATGAGGAGAATAACACCTCTGGCCAGTGTAGAGGATTAACATTCCAGTTGAGCCAGGTCAGTTACCTGCCCAGGGCCCATCCCTAGGAAGGCAGGTTCATCTTAAACCAGGCAAAAGAGGTTGACAGAATAATTCAGGCTTTTATGAGGTGAACTTTTCTGCTGGGAATAGCCACTCCATGGTTCAGGTGCTTACCAGGCAGAGGAAAAGCACAACCTTATCTTTTCTTTCTCTCTGTGAGCATGCTTTCTGGAACATTTGAGGTTTCCCCACCATTTGGGATTCTTTACTCTTTCTCTACAGAGCCTCTCCTGCCAAGCAGCTGCCGGTTTACCAGGTATCTGACCTCTCTGCTGGCTTACAGCATGGTGTTTTTATTTTTTTCTCCTCTCCTCCATTGTCCTCCTCTGGGCAGATGCTGAGATTTACAGCTTACCTGCCTTGAGGATTTTTCTTTTAAAATCCAATAAAAACTGTCCTTAAAGCTTCCCTGTGAGTCGATTCTTAAATTCTTTTACTAATGAGACTAAGAACCCCAGGAGGGCCCTGATTTCTCCTGTATCATCTATCTACCTGCTGGTGTATACAAATCTCTAGGCCAAAAAAGTCCTGTTGGAAAAGGTTACCAAACCCAATGCGTTATGTTGTTTACCTGGATCTGGGAAGAGAAGAGGAAGAAAGGACATTGCAAACACTCACTGTGCAATTAAACAATTTTATGACCCACTTGCCAAACAGTAACTGTCAAAAAGTCAAAGTCAAAGGAGTGTTTTACACTAGAGAAATACAAACTATCTCAGTACCACAAGCTTTTCAGGAATTTAGACTTTTACCTCAAGTATTTCCATATCAATTGTAATGAATAATTTCGTGTGTTTTCTTAGGGAAATATGTAAATTACTGTGTAATCACAATATTGCAGCAAACAAGATAAATGCAAGAATGATCACCTAAACATCTAATTAGTTTTTCTACACAGTCAGATTTATGCTAGAGACACTAATTGCGCCTAACATTTTAATGAAGGTTTCAACACTGCATAAATAAGACTGACAAACTACAAGCAATTTTCATTTATTTTCCTTTTTCCCTTGCTCAAAAACAATTTGCCTTTGTAAAAGTAGCACACACCTGCTAGGTAAGATGTGCTGATGGGTGCAAAGATCTCTATTTACATAGGGGATGGGGTTGCACAACAAATGATGGTCCTGGATGAGGGCCCAACATTCTGGGAAGAAGTCAAAGTTTTAAACTTTCATTCTGAATAGGGCAACTGGGGTATTTAAACACCCTTTTGTCCATTAAAGTTTGTCATAAAATTGAGGAGATTTACAAGAGAAGGTCAATTTCAGCAAATGGTTGCATCACAATTTTCAAAATGACTGAGTCTGAAATATTGGGCATAATTCTATGTTATGAATAACAAGGATCAAACCTGTTTGGTCAGCAGCCTGGGGTCCTGGAGTGCTGGGGCTCTGCGGCTCTCCTCTCTGCTGCGTGACAGGGGTCAGGGTGGTTGTAGCTTGCTCCTCATTCCTGTTATTTCCAGAGGAACTGCCTTTATGGAAGAAATATGTCCATTCCATTACTTTTTTGATATCTGTAAAGCTGTCTTTGATTATTCAAAAGCAAATGAGAGGCAACAATATACTTTATTTGCAACTTAATTTTTTTAGTTGAATGATTTACGATGAACTCAGCTGCATTTTCTGTAGAGCTCTATCTTAAATTTTTTTGTAATTTGCACAGGGGCATTTTGGAATTAAATTTTACAATATGCAATAAAAAATTCCAAAACCCATAATTTAAAAAAGGTTTGAAATTTTTTTCTTGGGTTCTATGAAATGTGGATTTTTTTTCTTAAATTAAATTCTTCCTAAATGTGACTCTTAAAACAAGCTCTTTCCTTCATCTCCTTAATAAGATAGATGTGGGCATTATTGCAGAATTAGTTTTTCTATCTGTCCTTCTATAAAAATAACAGAAAACCTGGTGGGCTGATTTTGAGCCAATCTAGGAATCTTGTTTTTGAGAAATTGTGTTAACAGACTTATTCATAATACTTGGGCTGAATTCAAGGTAGACTAATACATATATCTACAAGTCTACAAACATGCCTCAAATCCAGTCTTTAAAGGAATAACTATGTTAGTTAGTCACTTATACTTAACTAGTGCTTAAATGGATGAAGGGTTTAAGTTTCAACTACATCATATCATATGCAAAGAATCCAAGGGGAGACCCAGAAGTCTAACAAGAATTCTGAAAAGAGCCCAATTTTAAAAGAAAAGACAGAAATTAAATCTGAGAAATGATAATAAAGCTCAATTTCAGTGAAGTCTGCAGGCAGGAATTTCCTTCTATCACATTTGGGTCCTTTTTAAGAAAGAAAAACCAACACAGTAATTTGAGCATTTCAGCCCCTGAGAGTGAAGGAAAGAGCTCTTTATTTCTGTAGTCCTTTCTAGTTAATCCAGTGAATCTCTGTTAGGGCTCCAGAGCAATCTTTTGTAGAAATTTGATTTCCATAATCCCTGTAGAACAGACATTTATATTTCAAATGAATTGGTTCATAATTTTTTGAAATTTACAACTTACAGAGAGATTCCGCTGCCCTGAATAATACAAAGATAGTATTGAAATAGTGCCATACCACTGGGTGTCTCAGTCCCTCGGCTGGTGCTTTTTAATAGGAATCTTCTTCTGTTGTTCTTATCTGCTGATGGTTCTTGATGGGGATGCAGATGGATGACCGGTGGATTGATTGGTACATTTCCATATCAAAGAACAAAATCCAGAACAGAAAGTACTATATAAAGCATTATATAAAACAGTAAATACAATTACCACTATAATGAGAATATTCACGCATCACTGTGACATAATTTTAGGCTGTATCAAAAACATGACTTAGTCTTTCACAGAAAATATTCATTACTATTCCAGTATTAGAATTTCTATATGATTGACACATTTTATTCATAGAATAAAATCTGTAACATTTATAGAGGGCTACAAGAAATTTGATTGATGGTTTGGGTATGATAGATAGATGGCACATGTCTTTAATTCCTGCACTCAGGAGACAGAGCAGGTGGATCTCTGTGAGTTTGAGGCCAGCCTGGTCTACGTAGCAAATTTCAGGTCAGTCAAGGCTATACAGTAAAGCCCTGTCTCAAAAAGAAAAAAAGAAATTTGATTGAAGTTACTTATATAACATGCTGTACTAAGAATTATAAAAATGAATTTGACAGTCAATATAAAAAATTACTTTTCCTATAATGAGGAAGCAGAGCTGAGTAAGGACTAGTTTTCCAAAGAAGCCTAGAGAACACAGGTCAAGCCTGGAGAAGAATTCTGAAGTATAATTTAATATTTAAATAGTAATCATAGTAACATTTATTATTTACTAAACCCTTTATTTCCTGAAGCAATATGATACACTGGACTGGTTTTTGTCATTGGCTCCTCACAAGGTCCTTTAGAGGCAGCTGTCACTCACCATGACTACCAGTGCCAGGGGTAATGCCATTCCTTCTTTATAGATGAGGAAACTGAGGCTCTGAGGGTGTAAGAAATGTGAAACAGGCCTGAGAGACAGGTGCTGGTAAAGCCAGGGCTCGATTATGGTATTAATTTCTCCTGCCCTTTTGTTATCCCTATGGGGGATACTGTCTGTGATGGTAATTTCTACCTCAAGTACAATGAATCCAAATGTCCCTCCTTCTCTCACTGAAGTCACTCAGAAAGGGTAGAACAATTAGAAAACATTTTGAAGTCTTGAGCTCTGGCCTTAATTCTAATAAACATAAACCACTTGAACTCTCAATCTAAAACAGAGCAAAAGTCTTTTCCTACAGAGTTGTTTTTGTTTTATGAGAGAAAACAAAAGGCACTTTGCAAACTGAAACTGAACTTCACAAACAGAAATGGAAATTATGGTAAAAAAAAAAAAAAAAAACTTAAAACGAACAGGAGTTTCCAAAGTATAATGGAGAACGATTTTCTTTTGGCGTTAGTATCAGACAGCAAAAGCAGGATGCTCCAGCAATATGAAGAGAGGGTAAAGAGGCGAGGGCAGAGAAGGTGATGCCTGCGGAAGGCTTCCCAGTGTATTTCAAGCTTGGCATAGTGGCCAACACCTTTAATCCCAGGACTTGGGAGGCAGAGGCAGGTGGATCTCTGTGAATTCTAGGTCAGACTGGTCTACATAGCGAGTTCCAGTCCAATCATGGCCACTTGCGGCATCCCGTCTCAAACAACAACAAACACCAACAGCAATTTGTTATTAAATACCAATTCTCTAGACTTAAGATCCAGTCTTGAATATAACTTGATTTATCTCAACTAGAACACTTGTTTTTGCTGGCGATTCCTCCTGGCCTATGACTCTTACCGGGAACAGGTGCGGTCTGCTTCACTTGGCGAATATCTCCTTGTCCTCTTTGCTTCTCAGACTCAGGAATCAGCAAGGTGGACATTTCTGTGCTGTTAACACACTTCTCTGCTGTGCGCTGCTGGCTCAGCTGGCTATTTCTGGACCCATTTGATCTTACTGTCTATAAGGAAAAGGAATAAATCTATACACTGAAAATAAAGAAAGTAGATTTATTTTCTATAAAATCTACACGGAAAGTTTTTGGAAAAATAAGTGTGAAGAAACCAGGAAATTACAGGTAGAAAGAGATGGAAAAGGAAGACACAGAAAATTAGAAACGAAAGGAGCCAAACAACATGGTGCCAAACAGAGGCAAGCAAGTCTCGTGGTCACACAAATTAAAAGTGCTTATGTGCTCTGCCCTGTCTGCAGCAGGTTGGAGGACCAATCATCGCATAGGTCAAAAACTCAAAGGAAGCTAAAAATGAAAAGCAGAACATCTGAGAGTCTGTTCATTGTACTGCTTCTGGTCTTGATCCAACTTCTCTTTTGAGAGGGATGGCAAACTGTGCTCACATGTATTTGCCTGTAAGTTTTGGCAACACGTTTAATGAAAAGGCTACTCAAAAATTTTAATTATGTTGACATAACAGAAAAAAAAAAAAAGATCTTTGAAGTCTTTTAAAATCGACTTTGGGCAGATAGGCGCCTTCTCTCTCCCTCATGCAACCCACGTCTCATCTTTACCCCAGCACCCTTGCTTGGATAAGCTACTCCAACGTTCCTCCCACCTCACTGGATAGCCTCAGGTTAGTCCTTCTGCCAGAGAGCGGAGGTGGTCCAAGAACTCTGGATCCAAAGGCAATGTGGCAAACATCTTGACATTTACTGTTCCGGACACTGACTGCTCCTCTATTGATGAACTGGTCTGTTTGTTAAAGAAAGAAATAACAGTTCATTAATGGAGAAGTGACAAATATCATGCTATAATACTTCTGAAAATACACAGCAGATGTCATACAATTGGACCCTCTCAATATGTACTCAAAACGCAGATAATATATCAGATGTATGAAATTTATAGGATGTTTTTGACAAAATGAGAGGCCTCACAAGGTCGCTCAGGTGATTTGTATATTCACCGTGATCTGAAATGTACTACAGCAAACACTATTCTTCAAAAAAAGTTACTAAAATTATTTTCTTTTTTAAGGAAATAATTTAAATAAAATTACTCATTCCAACTAAACAAATATTTAATTGTGCACTCTCAGGAATTTCCTATAGATTATCAGCTATGCGAAATAGAGATGATGATGTCTGCTCTTGAGGAGTCTGGGAGAAGTGATTCCACGTGTTCAAAGAGCTGTGGGAATGAAGGGGATGGTCACTGAGTAACTGGTATAATTCAGAAATAAGAGATGCTGGGTGCCCTGGGTAGAAGGACATACTGTGTAAGGACGGAAGAGAAGGACAGGCAAGCTTGGGAAGTTATAAGGGAACAGGTCAGTTGGATGGAGAGGCTAGAGTCATACTGAAAGTCTTAAAATGCTAAGAGCCTATTCTAAATTTTGTGGGAAACAGGGCATCCCTGAAGATTCTAGGGAGAAAGAGAGCAAACTGGTGTCACCTCTATGACGATGCAGAAGCTTCTTGCTGTATGCCCAGAAGGTATGTGGGGTGCATAAGTGAGTTTGGGCTAATGGAATGCAAGAAGTGTCTGCTTTTCCCAGCAGCTAAAACCTCATGCAAAACCCTCCATGCATTTCATCTCTTGATAAGATGCAGAAGATCCTACAGAAGACTTTAAGGTCCCCAAAGGACAGACTAGATTAAGAGACTCCCCAGGTCTCTAAATGGAAGGCTGCTCAAGAACCTCAAATTGGTTCTGGGGGAGGAGAGGGAGCTTGTGACCAAAATTAGTCTCTACTAATAGTGCAGGTGAGGGTGATGTTAGTCCTTAGCTCTAAATACTCCCCACTACCTCGAAACCTTCTGCTGTACCCCACCTTCAAGACAGGACCTATTTGAATGTTTTGATAGGCAACTCCACACTACCCACCAGTCCTGGGCCTTTATGAGCCACTGGCCTCTTCTGGTCTGCCCTAAGGCTAGGAAACAATTCCTCTACCTTAATCAGCTGGGACCACTAGCTCTTGCTGGAGTGCGGTAGTTTTGCAAATGATGGACTTAAAACAAGTCTTACACAACAGATATACAGGTGGGCAAAACATACCATACAAAGGAAGCTCCAAATATTCAAGGCTGAGTGAGTGAAGTAGAAGGATGAGTGAGTGCTTTCTACCTAGGCAACTTCTAGATCACCAAATTCAGAAAGCACTTTTGCTGGATGGGAGACCTGAAATGGGTGTCGGAAGGTAAGGAGGTATACACCATGCAGCAAGATTTTACTTCAAATTTCTGAGGCCCTATCTTATAGAAGAACATTTCCATTTGTCTAAAGGACAGATAGATAGGTGGGTCAGATAACTTCAGGAAACCTTCAGTTTACACTAGGAACATTCTTCTTGAATTAAATCATATCTGGTTGAAGTTTTCATCATTTTGAGGGTTTTTAAGTAGGGGTCTGGACAGCTACTCTGGATGCTCTAATGTAGACTCAGACATCAGAAGACTCCCTAGCGTAAGGCTGGAGGCCATTCCTCTCTGAGCTCCATGCTGTACCTGTGCTCTGCTGTGTCTCAGAGACACGCTGGCCTGAAAACCTGGACTTGACACTTCCTGTTTCCAATCAGCACACAATCCTGCCTGTCTTCCTCCAGCAATGGCACCTACATGATTGTGCTTCCTTTCCTGGCTGGTCACAGACTCTCAACTGATATCCCATGTCTGCTCTAGTGTTCTGCCCATCCTTTCTCCAGAATGCAGCCAGATATGTCTTACACAAATGTGTGACCGACACCTTCACTTACAGCTCCTCCATGGTGTCCCCGATATTGCAGAGCCCTCTCATCACCTGCAAACACCTGTTTCCAGATGTCCTCCTGAGTTACACCCCTTATTTCCTGCTCTCTCCATTCCCTGGCCTTCTCTGTTCCTCCTGCAAGACAGAGCGTGACCACATTCTACATCGTTCTCCAGTGTGGAGATGCACTACCTTTCTCTTTTGGCCTTTATGTCTCAGTTATCACATCTCAGAGAAGTCCTTCTGGGTCTTTGTTTAACAAATAACGTCCTCCAACAGAGGCGCCCTCATAAACTTCCCCTCGGAGAACCTGCCGGAATCGCACTTTTACACGTCTCGGTGGTGCTCCCTGGTGTGTGCTCCAGGAAATACCAAGTCAGTGGTTTGTTCTTGTCATCTTGATACAGAGTGGGCACCTAATCTCACTGAGGAAATAGATGAATCAGGAATGAATCTGAAGGGACGTTGTAGGGTCTGGGTCTATTGCAAAAGGTACTGAGCAAATCAAGCAACCCCAGATACCCCGAAGGGACGGGAGGAGTCTGGCCTGCTCTACCTGAAGTGATAACCTAGGTCCCAGGAACCCACTGCAGGCTTCAGCACTTACTTCCTAGTTTCCCCTCATAAAGATCACCCCAGACCAGAGCCAGGTTTTGGGGTTTTGCTTCCTCGTTCCTAATTTCCACATCAGCCCTACATCTTCCTGCCTTTACCTAAAGACCCCACCTTTAACTTTCCTGCCTTCTGTAATGGCCAGAAAGGCCTCCCTATATAAACCCCTGCCTTGGTTTCTGAACTGAACTGCCCACTGACGCAGTATCCTGGGAACTCCTCCTCCTGCACTCTGAGCCACCCGAGGACCTGTTCAATCGTCCTCCATTCTCTGGGATGGCTGGAGCACAACAGCCGTGCTGGAGATGGAGACTCGCCCACATGAAGTTGGATTAAATAACTCAAGTGAATGTTTATTTTGTATTATATAAACCTATCTGGCAAATCTAGTTTACTACATGGTAGACAACAGTTAAATTTCACCAAAATTAACTCCCTCCCATCCCCCACCAGATTTCATGCATTCCATCATACATGTTTAAGTCTTATCCAGTCAAGTGTTTGTATCCAGATGTTCCTGGGTACAAGTTCATTCACTGAAGTCTAGTCAACCTATGCAGAGTCACTCCTTTAAAGACCATCTACTCTCCCTCACCCAGCAGTAATCAGATGCCAATAGTTCTTCTGCTAGAGTTGGTGGCTGCTGCCCATCTCCCTCATTCTACGCTGGATTTCTGTGTTACCGAGTGAGCATGGGTCTTGTGCATGCTGTCACCATGGTCGCAAGTTCATATAAACAAGTTCCTAGGGGCCTGAAAGCCTTTGTTTCCTTATGTTCATCCACCAGCCCTGGCCCTTACAATCTTTCTGCGCCCTGTTCTGCAATGATTCCTGAGCCCTGAGTGGATGAGGTTTAATATAAGAGTCCTATTCAGGGACACACACTCTGCAGTCTCTTATTCTCTAGAACTTGGCCAGTTGTAGCACTCTGTGTGCACCTCACTCTACTGTATGAGGAAATTTTACTGGTCAGAGCTGAGGGATGCATTAGTGTTCTCTACTCTCTGTTTTGCTTTGCTCCATGAACCTTAGGTGCAGAGGTTCCACTTCAGATATATCACTTATGGCTGGGCATCTTTCAGACATATATTCTCTATGTGTGACCAGCTGTGGAACAATGAACATATTAGCTACTCCTAGTTACTAATAAAAAAATTCCCAGATATTTGGACTCATTAAAGGAATCTTTTACTTAGTAATGGACATACAATGATTATTAAAGCTACAGCTAAACCTGAAAATACTATTATCTCCTAAATCACAGAAAACTAGATGCTATTCTGGATTTTAGAAGAGTAATTCACCACTGCATACTTAAATTTCAATCCATTTTTTAAAATTTATTTTTTGGTCACAAAGTATACAAACACTATTATTTAGGATCTTTGTAACAGATCTCTTAAAGATTGATACTACAATTAGCATATCAGTTTTGTTAATCCTGTTTCATCCTAATGATTCATTGCTTATAATCATATTAATTGCCATTAGTTCCCCATAAATATGCACTATGTTATGCATTTATTAGGATATGTTTCTAATTAAAACCTATAAGGAAAAGTCATTTTTGGTTTCTAAAATAAAAATAAAAGGGACAAAATTTCTATATGAGAAAAAAATCTTATTAGAAGGAAACTACAAGCAGAAATGCATGCCTCTGGAATTCTAAAATGAGTTATTTTAAAAGCTGGCATCAATCCACACAAAATAAGGTTAAATATCAAGATTAGATTAAAATCATGCTGTAGGCATTTCATTTTCTTGAGTTTGTGGAAAATGAACTTGGTGTAGGTCAGTGATATTTTCATTAATTATTTTGCTCTGTTACTGAGGGGTGCATGCCTTTGTAGTTAGATGGTAAAACCTGAGGGCCTACTCTCTAATTGTTTTTCAGAAAAGCAAATATTTATTTTTGTCTCAAGACACAATGTTCAAATTATTTAGTCATTTAAGTCTGCAGTTTCCCAAGCTTAGTCAGAAGACCTGCTGAATTTTCCGCTCTCATCGAGGGTCATGCTCGACGCCTTCGCCTACGATCTAACAGTCAAGGCAGAGTGAAAGTGGGCGCCACAGTCTAGATTTTGAATGGGGTTAATTTTTTTTTTTTTGAGACAGGATCTCCATGTAGTTCCAGCTGGCCAGGATCCTGCTATTCAGATCAGGCTGGTCTTGCTCTCACAGAGGTCCACCTGCCTTTGTGTCCTGACTGCTGGGATTAAGGTGTATGCCACCACACCTAGCTGAATTGGGTTAATTTTTATGTGAGTGTGTTGTGCTGTTCTACAGAGGACTTTGAGAAACAGTGGTTCTAGTGTGGCAACATCATTTTAGAACAAGATATTTATCTTCTGAGGTCTCACCTTCTTCACCTGCAGCACTGGAATAGTGATGGTACTTTTCATAGCATCTTTTATTAGATTATATGAAACAATACATGTTACATGCTCACTCTTGTGTCTAGCAGAGAGTAGATTCTTAGTAAACATGCTGTTAATATCCTCCATGTATTCAGCAGCTTACAAGGTCCGTTCATAGTCATTTTTTTTTTCATGCATTCATTCTGTAGTAGTGTCTAGATGCTTAGCCTACTTGGATTGAGTAAGACATATAGTGAGATGGGCCACTACTTTGTCCAAGGAGCTTGTAGTCAAATGGGGGAGATGAAAGATAAAGAATTAATATGCAGTCTGATGACTTTAACTATAATCCAAACTATAAAGGAAAAGTTCCAAGGGTTCTATGTGCTCTATGGGGGTCAGTACTTAATCTTTGGGGTCAGGGAAATTCTATTCAACTCGAGACCTAACTGAGGATGGAAGCCATGGCAGAAACAAGGTATCAATGCAATCCTTGGGTTCTTCTATATATGACATTGCCATTCCATCTCCACAGAAGAGAACACTGAGCTCTGTCCACACTCCGAGTCTTGACAATCATATCTCTCCTTATTGTGCTTTTCAAAAGTTACACATGATGCTGGCATCAGTGGGCAGGAGGGCAGCACAGGAGATCCTCCCTATAGCTAGTATTTGTTTTCTCTGCAATTTTATAAAACCATCTAACTAAAAATTTGCTTTTTTACTATCTCATAAAACTGACAATTAATGATAGTATAGACAGGTACTCAAGCTTCATGAATATGATAATTCAAAGCATGTCATGGGGACTAAGGAGGGTTTTGAGGAACCAATCACATAACATGTCACTTTCATGCCTTTTTCCCAAAGGAGGAAAGCTGGGAGAGATGGGGAGGAGGGCGAACTAAGGGGCTTCAGTGCCACTGCAGGCAAGGCGTGCGGAACAAGAAGGCCTTGTGGAATGTGGGGCAACTGGCTACACTGAGAATCTAGGCCCAGGGCAAAGTATTCACTTAGAACCTCATTTGAGACTATTGGAGGATATCAGTCTACAATCCATGGAAGTACAATGAAAAGAAAAGCAGATAGGTAAATGCCCCAAGCAGGAAAGGCCCTGGGAGAGGACAATCCAGCTTCAACGCCTGCAAATAATTAAAATGGTTATTGGTTTCATCTCATTGGTAAAAAAAAAAACTTAAGCCACTTTTGAAAGGCAAAAAAATAATATTAAAAACTAAAATTAGAATGGAGTAGGGCCTTAGAAAATGTAAAACATCATTTGTGTGTAAAGTTGGGATAGTTCCACAGGACAGTAGGTAATGCGCAGGATATTACTTTTCTCCATAAGTTCTTAATTTATTGAAAAGTCAGAATTAGCCTAATTATTTGTTCTTTATGCTTAATGAGCAAAAATAAAAATCTCATTTTAAGGTAAATGGTTTTGAGAAAGCTTCTCATTCTGAATAGGAAGCATAGCTTATTTATAGGACTGGGCTAGTACATCATCTTGCCCAGGGTTGGAAACAGGGCTGTAAAGCCAGGCTCTGAGAGATGATGCTTTAGACTACCCAGGAGAGAGAGTGTAAAAGGAGTCAGTAGTGAAGATGCATCACTAAAGCCAGACTCCTGGTCACGTGGCAGCTCTTCCACACACTAACTTTCAATCTGTGACTGTCTCAGTTTCTTCATCTCCAGAAGGGTCATTTTGATGCTGTCTCCATAAATGCTTGAGAGAGGATGAGTTGGGACAGCCATACCACAGGTTTAAGACAGTGACTGCTCACTAAGTGTTAGCTTTGGTTATGAGCAGGACAGATTGTTAAATGTCCTTAACTCTTCAGATCATCTGATCAGCATTACTTCATTCATTCATGTGATCATTTAGTCACTAAATGTTTACAGGACTCTTGGTAAGTGTTGAGTGCTAGTTATATGCTTGGGATGCAACTACATTTAGAATCCCGCACGCGCACGCGTAGGTGTGTGTGTACCATGGCACATGTGGTAACGAAAGAGGACAACTTGCAAGAGTCAGTTTTCTCCCTCCCCTTTCTGTGGGTTCTAGAGATTCAACTCAAGTCCTCAGGCCTGAGTAGCAAGCACCTTTACCACTGGCCCAGGACCATGTTTTAAGGATTTTATTCCAGTGGGGCAAAATAATAAGAAAAATGCACAAGAAAATCCCAGGTAGTGATGTTCTGAAAGTAAAATAGGACAATGTGACAGGATCAGTGTCTTGGAGGCTACTGCAGGTCATTGATGAATGTAGCCACAAATCTACACTAGTAATAATGTATTCAAAAATTCACACTTAATATATTTTAAAGTTCATAGTGATATGAAGATAACCATATGTGTGTATATATATATATATATATTCTTATGCCACAAATAAAAGCTAGTTTAACATTTAATTATGTATACATATACTTCATTTTTCTCAATAAATTTGAATTTCTTTGTAACTGTAGAGGAATAGCTTTTTAAGGTAGTCAATAGATATCAAATATTACATATATGAGTACACACTTTTTTTGAGACAGGTTCTTGCTATATAGTTCAGGCTGGCCTCAAACTCAAGAGCCTCCTGCCTCAACCACTGAGTGTTTGGATTACAGGTGTGCTCTAGGCTGCAGCTTCCATTATAGCTTACTGACGAACACATGAATGTTTAGTGGAGAAAGACAGATTAATTTTAGAGCAATTCTTAGGATTTTTAGGGTTTTTTGGGGGGATAAGGTCTTCAATTCTTACGATTTTCAAATATATAAGAAACATAAAGAAGGTACTAGAAGTGTTCACGAATTGGTCTAATATGTCATTAACATAAACTGTGAATATAATTAGAAAATTAAAATTCTCTAACAACATGAGATGTGACTTGACAAACAAAAAGTCTTCTCTCCAAGCCCCTTTGTAACTCATTCCTATTTCCAAAGGTAATCGCTACATTTCCTTAGCAGTTCTGGGCACATCATTGATAGGACACTATGCTCTTTGTTCCTACTGATGGGATCACTCTCAAATATCATTCCAGGTTCCACTTTCACTACGTGATACAGCTCTCAGACTGTTCTAGACCATCTCAGGTACAACAGGCTGCTCTTTGCACAGCTGCCTGACAGCTTACTGTTTGGTTCCTGAATCAATTTCCAACTGTACACAAGTAGTTTGCCTCTGAGTTTTTGTTATAAGCAGTGCTGTCATAAGCATCTAAAGGAGAAATGTGCCAGGTATGATGGCACATGTAATTCCTGTACTTGGGTGGTCAAGGGAGGAGGATCTTTGTACATTAAAAAATAAAGGGAGAGAAGAAAATACAAAGACGGTATAAGTCAGTCCTCAAGAATAACATAAGTATCAAATAGATTAAATGCAATTTCATATTTAATGTTATGTTTTAGATTAACATTTTTTGGTATTTGTATAAATTTCATAGAAAAAACAAAATTCTCCCTGTAAATGGTTTATGGTATGTTTGCCAAAATAGACCCCCTGAAGTATTGATCAATATCCATTCAAAGACCTATTTATTTCTGTGTGTATGTGTGTTTGGATGTATGTAGGTGAGGGCATGTACAAGTGCATGCCTTCCTGAGTACCTGTAGATCAGAAGATGGTACTCCTTGTCCTCTATAACTCTTGGCCTATTCCTTTGAGGCAGGGTCTCTCCCTGAATTCAGGGATCCCATTTTCTTGGCTAGGCTAGAAGCCAAAAAGTCCCAGCGAGCCTTCTGTCTCTGCTCTCCTCAGAGTTGGGATACCAGGCATGCATAGATGCCTGGCTTGTTACATGTGTGCCAGGATTCACACTTCAGTCCTCATAATTACACAGCAAGTACTCTTAACTGCAGAACCAGCTCCAGACAACCCCTGTGTCTATTCTAAATTCATTTCACACTTAAAAAATTTAAATGAAGGAATGTGACTTGTGTTTCATTTTTACTGAAGAGGATATATGATTCAAAGGTGAAAGAATATGAGTTTATTTTGAATTTCTGGAAAGTGGAACTAAATAATATGTGATCTCTTTAATCAACATCCCTAAGATAAAGTTAACTGAGAGTCAGAGGACATGAAAAGCCAACTCCCTAGGCCCTTGTATTTAGTTTTATGAGTCATTATATATTCCAGATATTAATCCTTTGCTAGATGTATAGTTAGTGAAGATTTTCTCCTACTCTGTAGGCTGTCTCTTCATTCAATTATTTCCTTTATCAGGCCAAAGTCTTTAAAATTTGTGTAATCTCATTTATTAATTCTTGACATTATTTCCTGAGACACCAGAGTCCCTTTCAGAAAGTTCTTGCCCATGCCTTTATCTTGAAGTGTTTTTCCTGTTTTTCCCACTAACAGTTTTAGTGTTTCTGGTCTCACAGTAAGACGGTCTTTGATCCATTTTCAATTACCATGCATATAGGGTGACCTTATGTCATGCTTTAATATGTGGATATCCAAGGCAACCCTGCGCCATGACACTGTTTTTCCACCACTGTATGTTTTGGCATCTTTCTGCAAATCGGGTGGGTATAGGAGTATGCATTTTATTTGGTCCTCTGTCCTACTCTACTGAGCTATGTATTTGACTTTGTGCCAGTACCACGCTGTTTTGTCACTATGGCTCTGCAGTATAACCAGAAGTCAGGCATGGTGACCCTGCCACCACTGCTCCTTCGGTTCACGACTGCTTTGGCTCTCTGGGGTCTTTTGTGCTTCTACAAAAATTTTTAGAAATTTTTTTCCTCTTTATGGGAAGACTGCCATTGGAATTTTCAGGGGATTGCATTGAATCTAGCCATTGGTTTGGCAACACAGTCATCTTCAGAATATTAATTCAACTGATCCATGAGTATTGAAAGTGTCTTGGCTTTTATGACATCACATTCCAGCTCTTCCTTTTGGGTTGTTATGCTTCATGGTAAATTTTGTTCCTTGGCCTAAATCTTGCTTTAATAATGGAGAAGCTAAAGAAGAAATTCTAGTACAGATTTTTCCAGTGCCAAAGATAGCTTGGTGATTCATATTCTCTCTCTCTCTCCTTTTCTAGATGCATCAATTCACCCATTTGTAGTAGTTGTAGGAGTGAAAAATCCACGCAGATTGCTACTATGGGAAGGAGGGCACTTGGGAAAACTGCTTCCTAATTTTAAGAAATTATCACTTTTGATTTGTGTTCACTGTATCTTGTCATTAGTGTTGAATGCCCATTTCAATGACAAGACTTTAATATCTCTCTTTTGTCTATATATAGTATATGTAACAAATATCCAAATTTCACCATCTGCCTCAATGCTAGCAAATCACCCCACCAAAAGCTGGTAGTTGTTAGGCAGGTGATGGGCTCATGAGGGCTTCCATCACACATCCTCTCTGCTCTTCTGTGAGTGTGGCAATGGCATAGTCTGGAGTTAAAAATGCCTATTTACACAGTCTTCTCACATGGTTTACACTGAAAAAATCACAAAACAGGTCCAATTTTCTAGGAATATATGATTTATAACATGTAATGCTGATGACTATTGACACATAGAAAATAAGGATAAATGCAGAGGGATAAAGATGATTAAAGAGTGTTCATACTGTCAGCTTCCCCATCGATATTTACTTCTGCTTTCTGGGACCTCCAAGCTCTGACCACTCTCTTGGCCCCATCTGTCCTCTGAGAGTCCACGAACCCTGTCACTCACTTCTACACAGCCCAGGTCCATCTGGACCCTTGCCATGTACACCTGGCTACTGCAAAGACGTCTTTGTTATATTCCTTCATCTCTCATTGCACTTGCCTTCAAAATTCACCTGGAATCCCACTGTCAAATTCAAACTCAAATTCCTAAAACCTCCCCACCCGCCTGCGAGGGGCTCGCTCTGACAGTGGTGCTCTACTGCAGCTTTTCGGCCGCTCGATCCGCTCTTCCTATTACTCCCAGGACAACTAACACAGGCATGCACTGTTTCCTTGTCTCTGCTCCGTTTCCTGCTCTAATTTATGCTTCCATACATCTATTTTTATTATAAATACGTATTTACATAAACATGCCCTGAATGCTTTCAGGTTCTACTTCGCCCTCCACAGATGATCTGGTACTATGTTTATTCTTTAGTTTCCTCTGAATTGCCTCCTTGTAGGGAATGCTTTCTGAACCACAGGATCTTCGAGGAGGATTGAGTGACCCACTGTTCTCAATGCTGGATTTATAGAATTATTGGAGGAATTCAAAACCAAACCAAATCAAATTGGGTCAAATTAAATATCAATCTTTGGAGGAAGAGTCCAGACAACACACACAAAAGAATGTTTTGTGATGTTAGGCACATTAAAAAATGTTCCAGGGAACCCGATCACATGGGAATTGAGATAATATTAAGTTTCCTGGTTTATAAGTGTTTTCCACAAACTTGGTCAACAAATACAGTTTATTCCAGAGGTAGAACACTCCAAGCCCTGAAATAATTTGTTTAGCTTAAAGGGTGCTTTCAAAAAATTTCAGAGAATCTTTTAAAATTAGCAACTAGTCATAGTAAGGCCAGATCAGCACTAGCCAGAAGTGAATTCTACTTCCTCCTTCTAGAATGACAATGACTGCAGTTGGCTGCAGTCCCCACCACTCCCTATAGCTCCCTGTCAGAGGCACTGACTGTACTGCTTGGATAAACTTCCCACTTTGTAGGAAAACCACTTTATTGAAAAGCACAGCTTCATGTCTTTCTTCTTCTCTGCCTCCTCCGAGCCCAGCAAAGCTCCCACTAAAGAAGAAAATGTTCTGTTTGTGTCAAGTATCTACATTCCCCATTCAATTAATCATCTTTGCTGCCTGCCTGGGCTCAGTGTTCTGAGTTTGTAACTCCTGGTCTTGCACAGAGAAAGCGCTGAGAGAGAATGAGGAACAGTTAACTTCTTAGGTAATCACACCATTGGGGGAGGGGGAGCAGAGACATGTTATGCTTATAATTTAAGTACCCCAGTGCATACCTGATTCCGCTGATCTTAGAGGCTGACCTCCAAATTTTATTTCAGTTTGGCGGAGTTTAGTCATGTTTAGCAATTGTGTGACATGAGGAACATCTGTTGCTAGTTGACAACTTCGTGGAATAATGTCTGTGGGTTCATCTGTTGAAAAGAGAGAACCATATACAATTAGAAGTGAAGGAAAATGTCTGTACCCAAAATGTAAGTCTATAACTAAAGAAAGCATTTAGAGTACAACTTTGGACAACACACTCAACCTTTCAGTCTTGGCTTTAAAAGATACTTTATTATTGTTATTTCATGTGTATGAATGTACTGTCTGGATGTATGTAAGTACACCTGTGTTGTGCAATGCCCACAGAGGTCAGAAGAGGGCACTGGAAATGGGGTTATGGAGGGCTGTTAGCCGCCACGTGGGTGCTGAGGTCCTCTGCAAGTGCAGTCTGTGCTCTTCACTACTGTGCCATATCTCCAGCCCCAGCCCTGGCTACAAGAAGGAGTATGGCATTCCTGGGTGAGAAGTGGAGTAGAAACGCCTGTGTGTGACATGGCAAAGAAGCCAAACTACACTCTGTGCTGTGGAGGAGAGAGTTAAAGAGCATCAGCAACATTCACCAGTAGAAAAGTACAAGGAAATAAAGGCAGGTCACCCAGAGAAAAGAACTAGGCTGAGGTGACAGCTATAAAATCCTCTGCAGAGGTAGCCAGGAGTGACCTCTGACCTGCGCCTGGCTTGGCATGGGCACCCTGAGAATGGTGAGCAGGGAAGGACCCAAGTGGCCTGCAGACATGCAGCCAGGAGATGTGCTACGGGCAGAGGAGAGTCTGGAGCAGTGCTGGTCGTGGAGACCGCTGCCCGAGTGCTGCAGGGAAGCCTGAGCTGCAATTCTCCACAAGCTGGGGATGATACGCTGGTTCCACCCTACCACTACCTAGGCTGGGAGGAACGTGGGAGCCCAAGACATGCACTGAGCCTCATGCAGTCCGGCCAACAAATGCAAACATTCTCATGCAAGAACCATGGGACACTGGTGCTAAAACATCTGAGCTCCTGCTGGGGAAAGAATACAAGCACGGTCAGCACAAAGGTGAAACAGCAGCTGTCTTCCAGGCCATCCCCAAGGCTTGCTCACAGAAAGTTCCACAGAAAGGTGTGATGCCTAGGAAGCGGGTGAAGCTGAGGCTGGCAGGTGAGGGCTGCGGACTCAGGAGGGGAATTTCTGCAGAGTGGAGTCTCCCAGGGACACTCCTCGAGGCAGAGGGCATACGGGAGTCAGGTTATTTGAATTACCAAGACACGTGGGCTCCCTGTTGGCAGAGCCTGCCAGAAAAGACAGGGAGCCAGTGGGAGAAAACACATCACCCCAAGTGATGAGACAGACAGACAGACGTTACAGTATATTTCATTTCTTTTTATGTTTTTACTGATGGTTTTGTAATTCAGTCATTGAGTTGCTTTGATTTAGCCTGTAGTATCTCACCAGAAGAGGCCTTCCTGACTGAACCCAGTCTATAACATTTTAAAGATCATTTTTCATACCTCTAGCCCATATATTCCACTCTCATTCATACATTTTCCCTTTCTCATTCATTCCTCTTTTTTACTTCTTGATTATGAATAACCTTGATACTAAAAAGAGGATAAACTACATTTTCCCCAACCAGCTCTGCAGTGCCAATGTTTCCGGACTCTGCGGAGACACCAGTGAAGTCCACATCTGTCTTCTGCCGCAAGGCAACGCGGGTGCTGCTGCCGAGTCTTCGTATCTGTCACTGAAGGCAGCACCCCAGGCAGTAGTGCAGAGCATAACCCACCAGGAAGAATCGTATGAAATAAAGCAAAGAACCAAGGAGGGGAAAAGGAAAATAACTGGAGGACACATTTATCCCACAGATGTATGAAACACGACAGAGAAACACTAGAGACGTGAGCAAGAAGACTCTTGACTCGCCACAAACTCACAACTCCCGAGACCAGATGAGAGATAATCAGAGTTCTACTTTTCAAACCAGCAGATCAATGAAATAAAGACACTTAGGACCTAGATAAGGAAGTTAGCAATTTGGAGAGGAAGTTCAAAACCCACAGAAAGCTTCAACAGGGAAAAAGATTCTGAAAAGTAATCAAACAGAAATGTTAAGCATGAAAGGCCCAGTCTAACAAATTAAAATTAAAAAAACAGTAAAAACTGTCACCAATGGACAAGACCAAGCAGGAGAAAGAATATCAGGACAAAGTCGGGGCAACAATACATTCACAAATACACAAATTAAAATATGGAACATCAATTAAATTTCCAGGAACTCTGGGACATGTTCAAGATACCAAATCTAGGAATCCACGGGGTAGAAGGAACTGAGATGAAGATCTAAAGACAGAGGATGTATTCAATTAAATGATAGTAGAAAATTCCCAAAATCTAAGGAAGAAGGGACATCCAAACACACATTCAGACTTCTGGGACTGTATCGCATCATTTATGAGATCTGCGAGCACGACGGCACTTCCGAGTAACCCAAACACCCACAGCCATGGTGTAAATTCATTTAAACTTTTTATCTTGGAGCAATTTTACAGTTATAGAAAAACTAAAAGCAAAAAAAACAAAAACCAATTCCCTATTTTGTTTACCCAGAACCCTCTAATGTCAACATCTCACCTGTGAAGACTTTCAAGGAAAGATAATTTCTTACAGTTAAAATTGCACTTTATTTTAACTTTTTTAAAGTTCACATTTTTTAAAAGATATTTAAAATTTTAAAGCAAATTTTCTGTTCCTGTTTTTATCCACCAGTACATTTCTTCTTATTTATTTGTATGGTCTCTTTTTATTGAGAATATATTATTATTATTGTCATTTGTAAGAAGTAGAAACAGAAACTGGTATTAAAATCCTATAAACCTATTATTCATTATGCATTAAAAGTCTTAAAAATGGCTATGGAACCTTACTTAATAATTTTAATTTATCTATATTAGAAATTCAAATATTAGAAACTCAGTGATCTATGTTAATATGTACTTATAATTACTGAAATAGAATTATTTTAAATTCTCATTGCTCAAAGACATTTTGGAAACATTATAGTGTTTCATGTGTTTGGACAGCAAAGAAATTCCCCCAAACAAAACCAAACCAAAACAACAACAAAATGCCCTAAACAGCAAGAGTGTGGAGAGATGACTCAGTGGTTGACAGTAGTTGCTACTCTTGCGGAGAACCTGGGTCAAGCTCTGATATCCTTTTCTGATCCTCCTAGGCACACGTGTAGTACACATTTATGCATGTAGACAAATATTTATACACATAAAAAAAATCTTTACAACAATGATAACAAGAAGTTGTATTTTTGAGGATGTGTTAATGCCATGGGAAAGACTTAAGAGAGAAGTTAGGTGAAAGGAACAGACATAGGCTCTCAATGGAACAAAATAAATATACAAAAGACACATAACAACAAAAAGATTCAAAATGTAAAATAACGTTAAGCGGTTAGCTTAGGCACAATTGAATTTTATTTTTCACAATAGTTTTGATAAATACAAATATATTTGATTTTCTTTATTCTTTATTTATTATTTTATATCTAGCAGAAAAATTTGTAGACATGAACATTATCAAGAAAAATTCAGTCTAAACAATCCCTATGAATTATAAATTGTTAGCAAGCTTATAAACACAGGCAGGCCAGTGCATTTCCCTAATATCCTAGTTCTGAAGCGGACAATGAATCATTTACATAAAACCTTCAATGCCCACCGGCAGTGTAATCGTTCCAAGTGTCCTAGTGCTAGACTTGTAAATTTCAGTTTTCAGGTGTCCTTTCTTTACTCATTTTTTATGTGTCTTAGCACTTAGAAAATTAGTATGAAGCTGCATTTGGTAGCACAACTTATAATCTCAGCACTGGAAGGCTGAGAGAAAACCAGTCTGGGCTAAATAGTGATACCCTATCTTAAACCCAAAGGTTAAAAAAACAGAAAATCATTATGAAGTAATTCAATAAATGAACTGAGAAAACAGAAAATATTGGAAAGTAAATGAACTCAGATGCATTTGTTATATAACATACATTAAACTTTTTATGTTTCTATATCAATACCAATATACTAATATTGTTAAATTACAATTGTATGTTTAATGTGGAATGGAATTGTGGAGGACAAGAAGAACCTAAAAGCAAATTTTGCATCCTGAATCCTATAGAGATCATGGGAAGTGTGTTAAGGAGTTCGTATGAGAGAACAGGACACAGTGCCAAAGGTATCCAACATAAAACCCAAGTCTATAACTAATGAAGGACAGAAGTCCCTGAGGACAAGCATTCCATGAGCTTTCTTTTTGTCGTTGAGTCAGTCTTATGATGAGTCCAGGATGGCTTTGCAGAGGCAATCCTCTTTGCCTTGGCCTCCCAGGTGCTGAGATTAAAGGAGTATACCATCCCACCTACATATTTTATGGAAGACAGAGACTATTACAAAGCTGCAGTCTGAACATTATAGGTGATGCATGGTTGATATGAGAGTCTGATTTCACAGTAAAGAGTGCGGATCTCCGCTGTCAGACTGTCCTTTCCATCTATTTGCTTTATTTCTGTGCCAGGATCTGTCTTACAACTTACTGGACTACCCTCTGAGAGGAGCTGCAAGTAGCATAAACAGTACTAGAAACATGACTAAACATAAACACTGGACCTCTGCCCTCGCTGCTGACCTTTCTTCAAACATGGGCCTTGGTTCTCAAATCCTCCAAACTTCAGGACACTTGCCCATCTCTGGATCAGTGCTACTGATCATGGAGGAAAAGGAACTCAGGAGAACTTGGGGAATTTAGGGAGGACAGGAGCAAGTAGTCAGGGAAGCCTGCAATTTCTAGAAATTTTATGTTAAACACTCAGGAAAATTTGCATTTGGCTCTATGTTATAGCCATGTTCATACTAAAATAAAAATGCTTCCCCAGCAAATCTTCTGGAATGAACCAGGACTGGGTTACACTTTTAGGGATAAAAGAAGCAGACATGATCTTGAAGAGAAGCAGATGGACAGGACATTTAAGATATAAAAGAATGATGACTAGGATGGAGGAATGAGGTGTGCCCTGGGTAGCCAGCCTCAGGCCCCAGGGTCCGCTACCTCCCAAGAGGCTGAGTGCATGCCTTGGACCATGTGAAGAACCTTATCACATAGGATGAATATTTTATGACCTTAGGTGCTTCTATATTGATCTCAAAATTCTGAACTCAGGAACTGGCAAGTAAAAAAGTAACATATAGCCTTTGATAAACTCAGGGTCCAGGGTCAAATCACCAGTGGCTGTGGGAACGTAGTGCGAGGAAATAAAACCATTCCGCAGGCTGGGGAATGCTCAAGGCTCTGGGTTCTGCCACACACAAAAAATCTAATTTTGCAAAGTGTTTTCATTTGGAGAACACTGGCTAGAGTTTACAGAGGAGAATTGTGTTTTCTTCCTTTGGTTTTCCTGTAAGTCTACAATTATCTCACAAATGCTTCAATGAAAAAATGAAACTCAACACACACACAAACAAATCTTGGAGGAGCGATATGATTAAAATACATTGCATGATACCCTCAAAGAATCAATACAAATATTTAAAAAATAATAATAGTAAAAATTAAAAATAAAGACTAATTGGTACAGTTTGGCCATGCATGACACCTGCATGTTAAAGGTTTGGTTCCCTGAATGGGATCAGGGGTAGAGGAGCCTTTAAGAGGTGAGGCTTGTCCTCTTCCTTTCCTTCTCTTTCATTTACTGGCCATGGCACATGTCTTTCTCTACTATATTCGCACATAATGATTTCGGACTTTGTTACAGATCAAGAGCAATAAGAGAAACTGGTCATGGATTGAAACCTCTAAAGCTGTAAGCAAAAACAACATTTTAATTTTATAAGTTGGTTATGTCAGGAACATTGTGACAGTGATGGAAAGTTGACCAACACAAAGCATTATATCAACAACTTAGGACACTCTGTTTCTCACATTTTCCCTGAGACTTCATGGAGGAAGTCTCGAAGGAGGCATTAGCTTCATTTTTGTGAAGCAAAACTATGAAGGTATTTTATGTCCATTAACTAGCAGCTGAGTGTTCTGTAGGTCTAAATGGAAATTAACTTACCTCCCCACCACTTCCCACCAGTATCCTTCCTTTAGTTCAATTAGTAAGTAATTTAATTTTTAGCATTTATGACTTCATTAAAAATTAGGATTAATTCTGAAAAGGAGCACTAATCTTACATAAAATTAAACAGTTCAGAACTGTGAGCCTTTAGAGAGTATGGTCTGTCTTAACTCATGCCTTTTCTCTCTTTGGAGTCTATTTTGAGCATATTCACTAAGCTTCTATTACAGGCCAGCCACACCTCTGGTGGCTAGAAATCTAGTGTTGGGAGGGTAGCCTTCTTGAAGTTTTATATATACTTAGCAGACAATATGAAGCAAATCAAACCATAAGTAATTATTTGGCAATATATGGGTCTTATTATGTCACCGAGGCTGACCTTAAATTCATGGTGCACCCTGCCCCTGGCCCCCCTGGGTTCCTGAGTGCCGGGATTACAGGGATGGGCCATCATGCCCAGATTTATTTGGTTGTAATCTCAAATGCTCTGAAGGGACAGGTCAAGGTGATGAGGAGAGCACAGAACACCAGGGAAAGTTCTGTATGAGGGAACGATGTTTAAAAGGGTAGTAGAAAGTATCCCTGTGTATGGGAAGGGGAGGGTGATCATTCTGGCAGAGCATCTGAAGACTGAAGGCAGAAGGAATCTGGTGTATTCTAGGAATCAAAACAGCCCAGCCAAAGGCTTGCTGGATTGGGAGGGAATGGTGAGAGAATTGTGGTGATAGATTTAGTATAGTACTTGGTATGAAGGGGATGTTTGGAGCATGAACATAGAGAAAAGCCCTTTACTAACAGCCTGAAGTAGATTACACAAGCTGCCAAGTCTGCCAGTTTTCTTTGGTTGTCCTTTGTTCTGCTATAGACTGAAAATGACACTCTGCCCGGATGGTAAATAAATTAAGCTGACAATTAGACTGTAAGGGGTAATCAGATTGCTTCCTCAGGTAAATTCTATCTTCTGGAAGGATCTGTACATAGAGACATACAGGCTACCTGATCAATGTCTAGATAACAATAACCAAATCAAAACTGCTTTTGCTGACAAATCTTAAAGCACACGATATTGGTTAGAAGGGCCAACTCTGAGGAAAAATGGTACATGGGGGAAAAGCCATGAGCAAGCAGACAGATCTGCTGTTGCTGCATCCAACCACCACCAGAAGAAGGATTTTTGCTACCTTTGCTCCTGGTATGAGGTAGTGCAAGCTGGAATGTTTGAGCTACTTTCTAACTCTGCTTACCTGTAGCCACAGAGTCCTGGAACAATGAACCATCTCTAAGAGCTTAATATTTGATGAGTATACTAGCCAGCTTTAAACATCTAGCCATACATTTGAATACATATACAAAGTACTTTATTGGGGGGATGTCTTGTAAAGAAGTACAACTGGAGATGAGCTTTAGGTATGGCTCCTCCTAGCTTATGTTGTTTAAGCAAAGACTAACTTTATAGTAGTTTTCTGCTCTTAGACTCATCTAAATTTCACCTCATTTATGTGGTCATGGCCTACAGTGGCTAGCAGTACTTTAATTTTATCAACCACAATCAAGCATAAAATACAAAATTATTGGCCAAAGTCAAGTCTTCTTTTCATTCATTCATTTGCTGTATAACCATCAGGTTTTCCAAAGGCTTGGCATGGACTCAGATTCCTGCCTTTATGGAGTTTACTATGTAGTACAGAAAGTGATTAAGAATGTATTATAGTAGTTTAGATCACAGGCTCCAGAACAAGCCTGCCTGGGTTTAGACTCTGCCTCTACCACCTACTAAGATGGACTTCAGCACAGTAATGTTATCCCATTGTCTGTTGCTCTGCTTATCCATAAAATAGATATAAAATACTACTTCCTTCATAGGGATACAGTGACGCTTAAATGAGGCTTAAATAACGATTACGTGTAAAAGGGGAAAAAGGAATAGTATCTGGTACAAAGCAAGTAGTATGTCTTTTCTACTGACAACAGGCAAGTATATGAAGATAGGATACCACTGCAATAGTGACAGAATCATGACATCATAGTATGTTTTTTTTTTTTTTAATGATGAAAGGCGTTGATGTCTGAAAGGGTAAATAAGCCTGCCATAGACCTAAAACTTGTATGAATTATGCCCTTAGAGCTTCTGGAAAAAAAGTAATTGAGAAGAAGTCCGTATTAACATTAAACTTAAGTATTTTAGTACACTACCATTGAATTAACTATCATGTTAATGGCCCCCAACCTCTGCTCACCAAAAATTAATGTTCAGTGTCTGTGGATTTGCTTAGTCTGGATGCTTCATACAAATGAAATCACACAATATGCAACCTTCTGCCTGGGGCTCCTTGGACTTAACATAACATCATGGAGGTTTGGGTGTACTGCAGCATGAATCTCCCTTATTTCATGTCCTGGCTGGATGCTATTCCTTCACAGTATATAGGCAGTCTTGTGTTTATAAACTCATTTGGTGAGGAACATTTGGTTTCCATGGACACGTCATGGAGAGCCTAGTTTCCATTCTTCGGAGAATAAACCTAGGAGTGGAACTGGAGGTCATAGGAGGTCATAGGGAATTCCATGTTTGTGGAATTTTTGTGACATGATCACACAGCCTTTTTGCCATATAAGAACCACTCCTCGTCTCTACTTGTATGGTGCACGGGTCTAGCTTCTCCATATTCTTACAGGATGCTTGTGTTTTCCATTACGAAAAATTGTAGACATCTTAATGGGTGTGCAGTTTACCTAATTTTAGGATTTTTGGGTGGGTACGTGTGTGTGTGTGTGTGTGTGTGTGTGCGTGTAAGTGCGTGGGGAAGACAGAGGACAACTTTGGATGTGGGTGTCATCTTAGCAACACTGTCTACCTCCTTTGAGATGGAATTTCTCATTGCCCTGGAACTCAACAGTTAGATCAGGCTAGTTGGCTAAGGAGCCCTAAGGACCTTTCTATCTCTGCCTCCCCGGTGTTGGGATCTCAAGGCTATACCACTACACCTGTACCCCTGACATTTTTACATGGCTTCTGGGTACTGAACTCAGGTTCTCACGCTTGTGAGGCAAGCACTTGTGAGCCATCTCAGCCCTATAGTTGTAATTTACATTTATCCAAGGACTAAATCAAGTTGAACAATCTCATTGAAATAAATTGTATAGCTTATTTTCTAGACTCAATTCTGTTCTCTTCAGATGGTCTATACGGCCATACCTGTTTTAATACAAACTATTTTGAATACTGTAGATTTGTAGTAAGTGCTGAAATTCAGATCATCATGTTCAACACTTAGCTTGCAATTCCTCATGAATGTGAGAATCAGCATTTGACATCCCATTGTTTATTGAGAATTTTCGAAGCAGTTCTATGAAACCTGTAGCTAGAGTACTATTTACATCTTAACAATATTAAGGCTTGTAGTCCATGGACATGGAATGCCTTTTTACCTATTTTGGTCGGCTTTCATTTGGTTCAGGAATATTTTGTAATTTTCAACATGTAAATCTTTCATTTCCTTGGTTAAATTTATTCCTAGGCATTTAATTACTTTGGATGCTATTTATCATAAAATAGGTATTTTCTTCAGAATAATTATGAATCTGGACATATACATATATGTATAGTCACGATTCTTTTTTTTTTTTTTTGAGTGGGATATACTACTGAGTGCTGAGTATTTCTGTTGTACTAAGATCTCATCCCTTCTCTTGACCTTGGGTGGTTTGTTAGTCAAAGGCTGAAAATCTAGTTCAAGTTCACTCTGGAAGGAGTGAGAACTCATCTTTAAACTGATAAGAATTGAATACAAAGTGCATCTACCCATCTGACCAGGAGATGGAGAGATAAGTGAAAAAACTTTTAACATAATATTAAATATTTAATAATAAGTCTTCAAAACTCCAAATCATTCTGGTTACTGAGGAAGGTAAATCTGTGCATTTCTAAGGAAAGAACAGAACAGTGAAAGCTTCATGGTGGTTGCACTCTGACTCAGCACAACTGTCTCAATTGCACAGACCTGCTTTCTTTCCCTTGTCTGTATTATTAGGACTTTGGCTTGGAGGACCCAGAGGCTCTTCCTACTACAATGATTCTGTTAAGGCAAGATGTTGATATTTCCATATTTTAACTACTGAATGAATAAATTTTTTCACAATGCTTAACACTCAATAAAGTTTTTTTGTTTGTTTGAGAAAATAATTAGGTAATTTTTTTTTTTTTTTTTTTTTTGTCTTTTTGAGACAGGGTCTCCCTGTACCCACAGCCGGCTGGAACTTGTTATGAAGATCAGGCTGGTCCCAATTTCATAGAGATCTGCTGACCTCTGCCTCCCAAACGCCATCACTCCTGGCTATTAGATAATTTTTAATTCATTAGTTCATCAACCATTTTAAACAGATTAGCCATTAAAGGTCATGCACTGGAGATAAAAATGTACAGACCCGGCTTCAAGAGGCTCTCAGTCTGAAATTATGACTTTAATTTTATTCCTTTCTTGCATTTTTGAACATGGTGCATGTGTGTACTTCCCACTACTGATGTTTTACAACACTAAACTGCAGATGTGCAATGGTGTACACTCATCATTGTATGGCATAAATCTATACTTAATAGACCATTGCTTGTTCTTTCTTTTCTCCTGCTTTTGTTTCTTATCTAATAACCTACATATATATTCTGGGTTTTATTTTAAACACAGAATGATGTTAATTAATCCATAAAATAGTCACGTGAATGACTAAAAACAGTAGGCCATTCATGTCTCCTTAGCAGATATAAAAATAATTGACTACTGAGTAAGTCTAATTACTTGTCCAACATAAGTTACTCTTCTGGACAAGTAAAAACTGGTTAGTTGCTTATTGTAAGGTTGTGGTAATTCACTTTCTATTACATCTAAGCTATAATGAGAGAGTGGCAAAAAATTAGGAAAACTCCTAGCTGACTGAGGTAAACTTAAGAAGATCTACATTGGTAGGCAGCAATTTACATAAAAACAGAGCCCAAAGGCCAGTGAGATGGCTCAGCAGTTAAAGGAGCCTGCCACCAACCCTGACAATCTTAGTTTGATCCTTGGGACTCACACAGTGGAGGAAGAGAAGAGGCTCCCTGCAAGCTGTTCTCCAACCTCCATGTGTGCACATACATATGTATACACAAACAAAATAAATAAAATGTAATTAAAAACATAAAATAAAAAAATAGCCTATTTCTGTATTTGACTGTATCTTTATAATGACCTTGTAATAAATAACAAGCAAACAAAGTTCAGAGATTCTAGATCCCTATAAAATCACAAGGTAGGCACATGGTCATTGCAAAGGACAATGGCAACATCAATCCATGCCCTTAGGGTCTACAAAACTAACTTCTCCAAGATTTCTTTGGTTTACATATGTTTTGACATTGCTAGGAAGAATTATTAAGTGTATTTTATTGATGATGACACTGAAACGTGGAGATAGGTTAGTAGGTTAGTACTAGATAGGTGTGTGAACTAAGAGGAGTTTCGTGTGAATTCATAGCATCCTGCACCACTCTGGGAAGGGTGCTCACAGCATGTGAGTCCATGTATGTTCTGCTTCATTTTACTTGGAACCTGAAATCTTTCAAAAACTGAAGTCTATTTAGAGAATCGTGCACATTTGAGCTACATATACGCTATGCTACTACATGATATGCGATGATCACATTTCTTGAACAACTTTTCGTGTGTTTTCCTTGGGGTTAATCACTGCTTTGTCTTGTCATGGATTTTCACCTCCTAAGTTTATTTCATCCTATGTTTCTGATTAGCATTGCAAAGTCACCAGTAATTTGATTTTTCTGTGTTCTAAAACACTACATTCTTTCAGAACAGTCTTTCCTGAGACTTTCCTTCTCAGAGTTTCCATTTTCCAGTTCATCTCTGTACTGATCGCTCTCTAGCTGTGCTGTTCAATATGATCTTCAGAGTTCTACTGACTACAGTTCTGGAAATTTGCTTTGTTCCCTTTTAAAATAGATTACTTATTTAGAACAGATTTTTCCCTTTACTTTTATCCTGGATGAAATTCTTTGTTTACTGGTTTCCACTTCTTTTTCTTAATCTACACTTTCATACATATATTTGGAATGTATCTTTTAGATCTTTTCTGAGAAAGACTTCACCATATATTTTTAAGATGTTTTATCTTCATTCTGCAGTCATTTGATAGGTGACTGCATGAGTAGGCTGAAAATAATTTTTTCTTAGATTTTGAAAGTAGCACTTTAAGGTTTTCTATCAGATGCTATTGTGAAATTAGATGCTGTTCTTTTCTTCCCATTCCAAACAGTTTACATAGAAATTATATTTTTAAAAATCCTGGAAGTTTAAAGGATTTTCTTGAAATCTCTCCATTTCTGCAATTTCACAGTAGTAAAGCCTTTCATTAATTAGGCTGGGACAAATGACATCGAATAAGGAATGTCTGGACTCAGTTTGGGGAAGAGGCACATGTGGTTCTGTTTGTTTTCTCCAATCCGTCATCTTGGAGTTTTGTTACTTAGAATTCACTCACTGAACAAATTCCTTCTTTTTATTAAAAAAATAATTTTGTTTGTTTGTTTTTGATACAGGATTCTCCTTATAGCCCCAGCTAGCCTGGAATTCACTATGTAGACAACGCTGGCATCATTATTAGAGAGATCTCCCAGCCTCCGCCTCCAAGTGCTGGGATTAAAGGCATGTGCCACCAAGTCCAGATTACATTTTCATCTGTGTATTTTTCATTCTGTATCTGTAAATGGATGAACATATCTCACCGAGCCTCTGAATATCTCACAGTTTTTAGTAGTCACTGTATTTGTATACGAAAAGGAGCGAGCTCTTTGGACTTTCACAATGTGATACAACAGCTGAAAAGGGCAAAGCGGAGGACAGGAGATGCACCAACAAGGAGGGAAGCCAAGCTGCATACAGCTCCCTTCACCAAGAGCAGCTTGTTTTCTCCTCTCTGAGTGGTACTGGGGATTGAATCCCCAGGTTAGGCTTTTCAATAGGAAGAACCAAAATAAAATCAGGAGAGACCCTCAAACCAACAGATCTGTAAAATGAAATGAAGAAACACAGGAAACAGAAAAAGGAAAGACAGTATTTCTCTTGACTCTTTCTCAAAACTCACTAAATAGCTAGATGCAATGGCATGCTCCTTTAATCCCAGCCCTGGGAAAGCAGAGGCAGACCAATCTCGGTGAGTCTGAGACTCGTCTGTTCTACTTAGTGAGTTCCAGGCCAGCCAGGGTTACACAGTTAAACTGCACCTGAAGGATGATATCCAAGGTTGTCTTCTGGCCTCCCTATGCATCTGCACACATGTGCATGCATGCACACCTACACACACACACACACACATGAACATATACGTACACGGATATACATGAAATAAAAGAACAAACAATAAGCCAATCAACCAGAAAAATTACAAATAAAAATAAATTACATTGTATCAGTTACTTTCTACTGCTATGATAAAATGCCATGACCAGAAGCAACTTGGGGAACAAGGTTTACTTTGGCTCACAGTTCCAGAGAGGATTTCCTAAATAGCAGCCAGAGAAGGATGCTGAGAGATCACATCTTCGACCACAAAGTCAAGGAGGAGAGAGCAAAGTCAAAGTGGGGCAATACTGTGAACACTCAAAGCTGACCCCAGTGACATACTTCCTCTAGCAAGGCCACACCTCCTGAACCTCTCCAAACCAGGGACCAATGGTTCAAATATGTGAGCCTATGGGAGACATTTCTCATTCAAACCATCACATACATGAATTACTAAGCAGCCTCCAATAACAACCTTAAGTGTAAATAGGGTCAACCTACCAATAAATAGACACAGACTAGCTTACTGGATTAAAAAGATAAGATCCTATATCTGTTGTCTCTGTGAACTATACCTCACTGGCGAAGACACCTACATTCAGAGTCAAAGGATGGAAGTCAATCTACATAAATGGAATGAAACTGAAAATAGCCTGTCCTAAGTATTCTGATAGCTGAGAAAGTAGACTTCAAGCCAAGATTAGTCAGAAGTGACTAAGAAGACCACATATAAAGAGAATAATTCATCAAGAAGATGTATTAATTGTAAATATACATGCAGATATTAATTAACATGAAAGGTCACAGAGGCCCAGACACAGTAATTATTACTTAGTAACTTCAATATTTCATTCTCATCTTTAGATAGGTCATTCAAAGTTAGAATCAGCAAAGAAACTCCATGATCTATACCATAAGTGAAATGGATTTAACAACTATCTACAGAACATTCAATACAACAGAAACAGAGTATACATTTTCAGCAGCCCCTGCAACTTCTGAAATATGTCACATTAGAAGTCTCAAAGTCTTAACAAATATAAAATAATCAAAGTAATTTTTATGTTTTATCAGATAATATTAGAATAAAACTAGAAATCAATAGCAAGAAAATCTCAGAAACCATACAAATACTACATTCTTGAATGACCAGTGTCTCCTTGAGGAAATCGGGAAAGAAATTTTAAAACTTCCTAGAACTTGCCACCTTATTCTTTTTCACAATTATGTAGACAATTTGAGATTGGGATATTTTCATGTGAATTTTAGAGTAGTTTGTCAGTATCTACAAATAACCATAGTGGGTTCATTTCAATGAGTTTAAGAGAACTGACACGTTTATAAGATTTCAATATGTATTGTATAGTATTCAAATATTGCTGCAACTTTTTTCAATAATGCTTTGTACATTTTTTTGCTAAATTATTTTGGATGCTTTTAGTATATATATATATAAATGGAATTGATATATATATATATATAAATGGAATTGATATGTTAAATTGTGTACTTTGTTTGTTACTTGTATATGATTTTCACAGCTGACAATGCATCCTGACTCCTTGAAGTATTCACTTAATGGATATAGTGAAGAAATTGTCTGCATGCTGTCTAGAGCTCTCTCAATTTTGTAGATGTTCAATCATACCATCTATAAAGCTTTACTTATTTTGTGACAAAAAAAATCTTCCTAGACTTAAATGAAAATAAAAGAACAACTCAACCATAACCTTGAGCTACAGCTAAGGCAGTTCTAAGAAGAAATTTTTTAGCTATGAGTGCTTACACTAAACAACTGGAAAATCTAGAAGAAATGGGTCAGTTCTGAGACGCACATGAAGCTACTATGGTTACATCAGAAAGACATAAATAACTCAACAGATCTATAACAAACAACAAGATTGAAACAGAATAAAATGCTCCACCACCAAACAGACAGACAGACAGACACACAAAAACACACACAGGACCAGATATATTCGTTCACTGCTGAGTCCCAGCAAACCTTTAAAGAGGAGCCAACACCAGTACTCAGACCAGTCCACAAAACGGAGAAAGAAGAACATTACCAAGCTCACGCTACAAAGCCAGTATCAGCCTGATAACAAAATCAGCTACAGACAACAAAAGATAACTATAGACTAATAGTTTCTGATTAACACAGGTACAAAAATTCTCAATAAAACACTTGAAAATTAAATTTAAGAACACATTAAAATATGATATAACATGATCAAGCTGGCTTCACCTAGGAATGCAAAACTGGTTCAACATATGCAAGTCAATAAATATAATATACCATATAAATAGTCTTAAGGACAGAACTCATATAGATACAGAAAAGACATTTGACAAAGCTCAACACCCCTTCATGATAACAGCTTGAAGAAATTAGGAATAGAGGGAACATGCATCAACATAGAAGCTATATATGACAAACATACAACTAGCAGTATATTTGATTAGGAAAAGCAAATGTATTTCTTCTAAAATCTGGAATAAGAGAAGGGTGTCCACTCTTGCCACTGTCTCTCAGTACAGTGCTTGAAGTCTTAGCTAGAGCAATAAAACAAAAGAACACAAACAGGAACAAGGTCAAAATGATCCCTATTTGAAGATGACACAATTTTAAACTTAAAAGATTCTAAAGACTTCACCAGAATTTTAATTTAAGAGCTGACATTTGATTCATCCCTCCCCCCAATTCCCACTTAATTTTCTTTAAAATGCCAAAAGGTCCAACCCAGCTCTAAAACCCAATAACTACAATGACGGGCACAACAAACTACCTCCACTGTTATCTGAAAGGCAACCAACAGCTATCTAGTACGACTTAAAGCCCTCTCAATGGGAGGGAACTCAGGGGTGGCTCTGTGATTATAGCCAAATGCACATGACCGGGGAGAGGTCACAGATCCTAAAGAAAACCCTGTCTCTGTCGTATCTCTAGACAAATGAAATTTCTACCATATGCTAAATATGGTTCCTTATGTTTACAGACAATGCCATCCACCATTCATCAAAGAAGCCTTCTTTTTGCAACACATGGAAGCTATCATAGAGTTCCACAACTGCTCACACGCAGAGACTATATGTCTGAGAGATGCCCCGCCTAAGTGACACATCTACAGTGGAACCTCTTACAGCTAAGGCTCATGGGACACAGCAGAACAGGGGTGGAGAGAATACTGTCCATCCCTCAGCTCTCACTAGCAAAACCTCCTTATACAACAGAGTGCTATGCACACAGAAGGCCACATCTGTCTGTTTCATAGAATAAGAGACTGCAGAGTGTGTGTTTCTGGACAGGACTCCTATAGTAAACCTTACCCACCCAGGGCTCAGGGACCATTTTGAAAGATGGGTTAGAAAGATTGTAAGAGCCAGGGTCTATGAACATAAGGAAACAGAGGCTTTCCGGCCACTGGGAGCTTGAACACGTACGTGAATTTGCAGCAATGGTGGCAGCATGCATAAGATCCATGCCAACTCAATCAGACAAGGGCCCCGCATGGAGTGAGGGAAACTGGCTGCAGGCCCCAGTGCTAGCTGGGGAACTGTTGCCGACTGATTACTTCTGGGTGAGGGAGGGTAGATCTTTAAGATCTGTAGATAGGCTGACTAGACTCCAGTGGATGTACTTGCACCAAAGGATATTTGGGAACAAATGCTTGAGTGGATGGAACTTAACATATATGACAGAATGCAAGAGGTCTGGGCAGGGGTGGGGTGTCTAAATTTGATTAAGAACTATTGTATAAAATATACAAAAATTCAATAAAAAATATATTTTAAAAGTATTACTACTATTGAAAATACAAAAAGTTGATGTAGATACAGGAAAGTAAAGATGCAGCTTAGCACTTATGATAAACAGTATGTCTGGGGTATTTTTTGTTTGCTCACTTGTTTTGTTTTTGAGACAGAATCTCACTAAAAAAATTTAGAAGAATGCCATCACAACTTGGCCAAATAACTGCAGAGACAGTTTGAGATAGACTTGGATTCTAGAAGTCAAGGAAGGAGCTGGTGACTTTGTACAGTTCAAAGTGTCTTCTGCTTTTTTTTTTTTTTTGCCTGAATGCAATCATTAAATGGTGAGATGGATCTTGAACCTGGGTTTTAATGACTGTGGTATTAACCCAGGCTGCTGGGAGCTAGATCTTGGTAGAGTTCTGATCCAGTCTTGTATATAATGCAAGACTTCATGAATACTTCCTGAGAAGCAAATGTCAGCTTCATGCAGACACTGAGTTATCTAGTCTAAGGCTCTGCATTTTCAAGACAGCTGTCATCACTGAAGCGTCACTGAAGCGACGTGTCCCCGTTCGTCCCTTCCCTGCTGGCATTTGTGTATCCCAGGAGCAAATAGGACAGAATTAAAGTTAGTCCTAGGAAGATTTCCTGTACCAGGTGAGAGTGAAGGGTCACAGCTGAGCCTGATGAACTGGGGGAGTGTGAGAGGAGCTGGCTTAGCATGCTCTACAAAAGATTCAGAACTCTCTTTCACTGTTTCTTTACAGCTGGGATTCACAGAGGCACAGACACTGAAGCATAAACATTTCTGAGAACCTTTTAGTTTTCAAAAGAATGAAAAAAGGGAGAGAAGAGTGAGGATCAGGACAGTGGCCACTCCTGACAGAAGATCCCCAACTTTCAGGCCCAGTCTCACTGGATTTTCCCAGCTCTTTCATGGGTTGATTTATGCCCCACCTCCCCAGAATTCATACGCTAAAGCTCTACACTTAAGTACCACAGAATGTAGAGACAGAACCTTTACAGGGATGATTAAGTTAAAATGCTGTCAAAGAAGCATATGGTTTATAAATGAGAGGATTTAGAACACAGAAGGATGATCCTGTGGGAACAGAGAAAAGGTGGCCACCTAACAGCGGAGGAGAAAGGCTCAGAAGAAACCAACCTTTCCAACACTCTGATTTTGGACTTTCAGCCTCCACAGTTGTGAGAAACTGTCTGTTGCTAAACTACCGGGTCTGTGCTACTTTGTTGTTATAGCCTGATATGCTTTAGTTATGGTTTGATAAGATCATGTAGAATGTTCTTGAAGTATTATTGGTAAGTTCATGAAACAGCATGGCCATGTTGAGTTGTGGCAGAACCTTTATGAGGTGGGGCCTGGTGCAAGATAATTAGGTCAGGAGACATCACCCTTAAAAGCAATGGCTCTGGCCTATGGAATTAGTCCGAACAAGAGCTGGGTATAATAAAAGTGAGACCATCCTGCACATGTGGCCTCTTCTGCATGTGGCCAATTGCCTTTCTCTTTATCCATCATAGTACAACACAACCCGTATCCCCTCTCCAGATGCCAGCAGCAGGCTGTCTGGATCATCTACCCAACATAATTATAAGCAGAATATAAACAAACAAGAGAGAATTCACCAGAAAACTCTTAAACCTGAAAAACATTTTCTATAAAGTAGCGGGATACAAAAGTCAACAAATACAAATCAGTAGCTTTTCTATATGCCAATGATGACCTTGCCCAGAAAAAAATTGGGAAAAAAATTAAGTTAAAAAACAAAAAATTAAAAAGTAAAGAAAACAAAACCCTAAGAAGAAAACCTAATGAAGGTGGGAAAAGATATCTACAAGGAAAATCTCCCACACTCACGAAGTGGCAGAATTAATATAGAGAAAATGGCTACATTACTGAAAGTGATCTATAGATTCAGTGTAACTAACATTCAAATTCCAATGGCATTCATCAAAGAAACAAACAGTCTTAAAAGTCATACGGAAGCATGGAAGACTTCAAACAGCTAAAGCAACCGAAGAGCATAAAGACCTAAATGCAATCCATAATGACCAATACTGGAAGCATCACAATACCCAATTTTAAACTATACTACAGAGCCACAGTAACCAAAATAGCATGGTACCCACAATGAACCAGATATGTAGGCCACTGTAATTGATTAGAGGACACAAAAATCAACTGAAATAGCTCCAGTCATGTTATTTTTGACTTAGGGGTTAAAAACATGCGTTAGTAAAAAGACAGTTTCTTCAACAAAGGGTACTGGGTAATCTGGATTAGCCACATGACGAATGCAACTAGATTTGCATCTCTTACCCTGAACAAAAAAACAACTTAAAATGGACCGGAGTTCATAACAAGACCCAAAACTTTGAAACAGATAAAAGAAAACAGGGAAAACTTTAAGACATAGGATAGGCAAGGACAAAGGAAAAATGTGCCCGAGTGAAGAGACAGCCTACAGAATGGGAAAACTTGCCAAGTGCACATGAAATGCGTTAATATCCAGAATATATAGAGTAACACAAAATATCAATAAAGCATATCATCCCAAAAGCAGGGGTAGGCATGCTAATGAACTGAGTGGACAATTCTCAAAAGACAAAATACAAAGAATCAAAAATATTTGAAAAAAATGTTCAACATATTTAGCTAGAGAAAAGCAAATTAAAACAGATTTCATCTTATTACAATCAGAATATCATCAAGAATACAAATGATGCGAGGTTAAGAGCACTGGCTGCTGTTGCAGAGGACCCAGGTTCAATACCTAGCACCCACATGGTGACTAACAACCCTTTGTAACTGCAGTTCCAGGGAATTTAATGCCTTCTTCTGACCTCTGTGGGCATTTCATGATACAGGTGCACTTACATACATGTAGTCACTACACTCATATACATTAAAATAACAAATAAATAAAAGGTTAGGGCTGGAAAGATGGTTCAGCAATTACAGAAGACCCAGGTTCAAATCCCAGCACCCACATGATGACTATCAACTGCCCATAAGTACAGGTCTGGTAGATAGGATGCCCTCTTCTGTCCTCTGCAGGCACTGAATGACACGGGTGTACTTACACATATGCAGGGATAAATAACACTCATACACATAAAATAAAAATATTTAAAATTTTAAATGAATAAATATTAAAAAAACGACAAATGCTGGGAAGGATGTGGGCAAAGGGCAACTTTTATTTGTTATGTACTGCTGGTGGGAGTGTCAGCTGGCACAGCCATTATAGAAGTCAGTGTGGGGGGTTCTCAAAAACATAAACACAGAACTACATTCTGCTCCAGCAACACCACTCCTAGGTTGACCTAAGTCAACACACCACAGATACTTGCACAACTATGTTTATTTCTACACTTTTCACAAGAATTAAGAAATGGAAACAACCTAGTTGTCTACAAACAGATGAATGGCTAAGAAAATGTGATATCTATATTTATAATGGAATTTTAAAGAAAATATCAAATCATGACATTTGTAGGAAAATAGGTAGAACTAGAAATTATTACGCTAAATAAAATAAACCAGAGTCAGAAGTACAAATACCATGTTTTCTCTCACATGTGGATTTATAGATTTAAATTTGCGTGCATGTGTGTGTGTGATGAAACTACAAAGGAGACCAAGAGAGGGAAGGAGTGTCTGTCACACCAGAGTAGAAGAGGGGGCTACGTGTTGGCCTACGGGGACCAGCAAGGGCAGAACAGAGAGATGGGGTGCAGTGGGCGTATGGGATGCATAAGGATAAAGCATAAACACATCAGATGTACAAATGCCATAGTATATAAATATTACATATGACAGTATGCTTGCTTAAAAATACAATTTAAAAGTGAAAGAGACAAGATCAAGGGGGGAAAAATTAGACAATGAAAAGAGATCCACAATGGATTTTTAAAATGGCTCGATTAATATAATAAGTTTGATAACAAGATGGAATTATCTTTGAGGAATGGAAATTATAAAAAATTCAAATGAAATACTCCAATCAATCAATATACCTGAAGTACAAAAAGTGTGTGGTAATTCAACTTCTACTAAATACTCAAAAAAAGGGCTATTCATAAAACATTATACTAGTAGTAAACTGTAGCAGACTACAGTTAGATACAATAATACAGGTGACTCCAACCATAAACACCATTTTATGAAGGAATGCAGAACAAAAGCACATGTACCATAAGTAAAACTAATCTGACAGACATGAAGACAGAGGTTGGCTCTTAGGGGAGGAGAGGGAACAGGGGACAGCAGCAGATTTAGGATGCTTTTAATACTCGATTTCTTGAAGTGAGTGGTGGTTATCGAAATGTATGCACTTTCTTGTAATTTCCCAAAGGGCATGCTGAAGGTTTGTGTGTGTTTCTTTACACATATAAAAAGTTTAAATGGCACCTCTGTTAAAGGCTAAGTGAAGTGAGGCAAGAACAAATTATTTTTATTTTACTCCTATTTTATAGATGTACCTTTCATTAACTCTGAGGTTATGAACAACCCCCAGCCACGCAGCATTGCTTCCTGCTGGGCTTGGCCTCTATCATGTTTGAGTTCAGAAGCTCTCTGGTTCATTCTTTCCAGAGAAAACATCTCCTGATGTGTGGCTGTATGCAGTCAAGGAGGGAACCTGGACTCTGGGATCAACTGAAACAAATTTTAACCACTCTCCCAATTTTTAGTCATATTACTTATCCTACTAGAGACACGAATTCATGAATTCTTCTGAAATTATTTGCAAACATCTGTGTAAGCTCAAAGGCTTTAGCTTGATTTGCTCTTCTAAGTTACTCCTTTAATTTACAGAATATATCAACATCCTTGGTCTATTGTTTACTCTTTTCCCAAACTGCATCCTGACAGATTAAAAAAAATATATCTTTATTTATATATAATTTTGTTAGGGCTTAAATAAGGACCAGAGATTAAAACATGTACTTAACTTGCCAGTTTAATTCAATGTTTTTCTTACATTTATATTAATTAGGCTATGATTAATTTCCCTTGATCTGATAGACTACGTGTAATCTATGCATTTTGAGGCATTTTATTAGATAGATTTTTTGGAGGGGGCAGTATCTTCAACTTTGGTTGGAACTTCACAAGTCAAGACTCTTCTGTCTACACCTCTTCTACTATTATTTACCAAGTTATTACTTTAGAGCTCACTAAGCTCTAAACACTCAGTGGTTTTTCCAGGTCAAAGCACCAAAATCTTCCACAATCCTCCCCAAAACAACTGTGTCAGGTCTGCCACAGCAATAGCCCACTTTCTGGTACCAATTTCTGACCTAGTTATTTTTTTTTTTGCCATGATAAAAACACTAACCAAAAACGAACTTGGGGAGGAAAGGGTTTATTCATCTTATAGCACAGTTCATCATGGAGGGGAGCAAGAGCAAGAGCTGAGCTCAGGGCAGGAACCTGGGGCACAGGCTATGAAAGAATACTGCTCACTGACTTGCTCCCCTGGCCTGTGCTCAGCCTGCTTTTTTAGACCACACAGGACCACCTGCCCAGGAGTGGCACCACCTCCAGTGGGCTGGGCCTTCCCATATCACTCAATAATCAAGAAAATGCCTCACAGACATGACCACAGGCCAATTCAAGAAAGGAAATTCCTCAGCTGAGGTTCCCTCTGCTCAGGTATGTCAAGTTGACAACTGAAGCTCTCCAGCACAGTCTGTGAGTGACAGAGAAGATTAATAGGTATACTTGGTTTGTAATCTCTTTGAGGAACTATTAATTTATAATATACACTGCTACACTTTATCATCAAGCACAGTATTCTGTGAAAGAGCCACCTCTAGGTAGAACACAAGTCTAAAGTCGACAAACATCTGAGAAATCACCTTTCACATCTCGTGCAGCTCTGCTTCCAGTTTCTGGAAGAACTGATTTTTAATAAAATATCCGCAGATGAAAATTAAAAGGAAGCATTAGCATTCTTTCAATATTTTTGCTTGTCTACAACATCTTGGCAGGATTGTTTATTACTATAGAAATAGTAGATATCTGAGTAATCTGCAAAGTATATTAATCAAATTACAATTAATGTAAATACTTCTAGTTTTTCTAGAAATAATTTAAGGAAGAACTCAACTGTCTTTCCATTTTTTTAACATGACCAAATGGAAATTATTATTTCTGTCAAATGATTTCATGATACATTGTGGCTACATTAAAGTAAAAAAGAGAGTAAAAAACAGTGAGGAAACTATGAAGCTGATGCCCAAATTCATTTACATGCTCTTCTTAACTTGGCGGAATTTACACTAGCTTTTCAAGTCAAGAAGCAGACAGGTGGTTTTTCGGGTCTCCCTGGCAGCACACACCCTAGGATCTATGTGTGTCATGCTTCATTCAGTGGAGAGAAGCCTGAAAAAGAAGAAACCTGCTTCCCGTGAGAGTGGCAAGAAGTAGACAGGGGAAGCGGAAGTAGAAATTCTAGAACCTAGAGCCCAGAACCATGGCATGACTTAGGGAGCCTCTGCATATTGGGGAAGCTGTGGACAGAGGCATCTTAGGAGCATAAGAAGCAGACTTATGGTAGGAGCTAGGTTAATTCGTGACTATAGACTGCAAGCCTGCTTTTCTATCCTGGTGATACTGTACATCGGCAGTTCCTTTAAATAAATTCATTTGCTTTTCGGTCAACTAAAGAGAATACAAACAACAAAATAAACAAACAACAAGCAACAAAACATATCAAAAGACAGATACATTGTTGCCACACTAAGGTCTACTGAAAAGAAACATTCCATCCAAAACAGATCATTATGATTGTGGGCAAAATTATTTTAGAAGAAACATTAAACTACTATGATATACCTATAGTACCTCAAAGACAGGGCTAATTAAAAAAAATATAACAGAGACCTCCAGTTTATTGGAATATAGGTTCACAAAGTATGCTCCAAGAATCCTCTGTATTTCATTGGTAGCTGGTATAATCTGTCAATTTATCTCTAAATTTCTTAAAGTGAGTTCTTTCCTTTGGATCACTTGACAAAGATTTTTCAATTCTGTTTATCATTCTGAAGAATCAAATCTTTGCTTTATTGATTCTTTGTACATTCTTTTTGTTCCTTCTTCATTAATTTATGCCCCAGTTTGTATTATTTGTATCTACTGATTTGAGGTTTGGCTTGTTCTTGTGTTTCTAAGATCTCGATGTGTGCCACTAAGATATTTATTTGCGATTTCTCTTTTAAGGCAGGCATTTATGCTTATAAGCCTCGCTCTTAGAAGTACTTTCACTGTGTCCCACCGGTTCTGATGTGCTGTTTTTTTTTTGTTTGTTTGTTTGTTTTTTGTTTTTACTCAATTCTAGGATTTCCAGTTTCTCTCCTGACTTTTTTTCCAGTGCCCCACTTATCATCCAACAGTGTGTTGTTGTTCAATCTTGGTGGCTTTGTACATGTTCTATAATTTCTCAGACTGTTTGGAAAGAAAAAGGATAATTTCTAGAAATATATGACTGACTGAAATTTAAATATATGAGCTTAAATAGACCTATAACAAGCAATGAGACTGAACTAGAAATAAAAAGCCTATGAACTAAAAAACTTGACACCAAGATAGTCATCACTGAATTTTACAATATCTTTAATGAAAATTAACACTAACCCCCATCAAGCTATTTCATAAACTAGAAAGGAAAAGAATACTCCCAAACTCATTTATGAAGTCAATATGATCCTAATACCCAAATCAGATAATCATGCATGGACACACACTCACACACAAATAGATTAGAGAGCAACTTCAATGATGACAACAGCTATAAAAGTTCTCAATACAATACTTGCAAACCAAATACAACTATACACAGACAGGATGATTCATAGTTGAATAAAATTCCGTTGGTGTAGCAGGGTGTGGTGGCACACATCTTTAATCCCAGCACCGTGGAGAGAGAGGCAGGCAGATCTCTGTGAGTTCTAGGCTAACCTGGTCTACAAAGCAAGTTCTAGACCAGGTGGGGCTTAAAGAGACCTTGTCTCAAAAAGACACCCTCCCAAAAAAATTCTATTGTGTACACATGTAACACATTTTCTTTCTTCATTCATTGGTCAAGGGGCATTTGGGTTGTCTCCATTTCCTAGCTACTGCAAATAGAGTGGTGAGGAACATGGATGAGCTCGTATCCCTGTAGTAGGATACAAATGTGCAGAGGCGTGGATCTTGAAGGAGTTGGAGGTAGGGGAGTATGTGTGTAGAGGGGTAAATATCAAAATATATGGTATATATGCATATGAAATTCTCAAATAATAAATTTTAAAATATTTTATAAAAAGTTCATTCACTTTGAGCTAGCAGGCATGCAAGGGGGATTTACACGCAAGTCAAAACACATGGTAAATTACATTAACAGTCGCTGGACAGACATCACACGATCACGTCAATGACTGCCTTTAACAAAGTTCAGCTTACCTGCAGGACATGAACACTTAAGAAACTAGGAATAGAAGGAACATGCCACAAGACACTAACAGAAACATGTAACAAACCTATAGGGAACATTTACTAAACACAGAAAAACTCAGAGCACTTTCACTCTGATCAGGAACAAGACGAGGGCATCTACTTCCTCTACTCTTGTTCTTAGCACTTGAACTTGTAGCTAGTGCATAAAATAAGAGAAATAAATACAAGGATGTCTATTTGCAGACAATGTGATCCTGTATAGAAGAGAGCCCAAAGACTATACCAGAAAACTCCTAAAATGGTTACTTTCAGTACTATAGCAGGATACGAAAATTAACATTAAAAAACAGCAGCTTCCCTATATACCAATAAAGAGCACAATGAGGAAGCAACAGAAATACAACCCATTCCCATAGCTTAAAAAAAGAAAACCAAACCAAAAGACCCAAAACAGAAAGCACCTTCAGAAGCTCAAGCCAGACAAATACCTCAGCACAGAAGTGGGAAAGTGGATGAGAAGCTCCAACCTTAGCTGAGGTGCTCTGGGAGATTGACAGCTGCTGGGAGATGGAGAGTTGGCTTCTCTCAGGGAGTGAGGCTAAACTGGTTAATTAAACTCAAATGGACGGACACATTCAGAACGACATTCGGGGATACAATTTCACTTGACAATGACAGAGTATGTGAAGCCCGGTGGGGGAGGCGATGCGAGGGACACAGACAGAGGAGAGGGGTCTAAGTATGATCAAAACATATTACGAAATTTTCAAAAATTCCATAAAAATAACATAAACGAATTATGGCAAATAATCTCTCTTATTCTACTTTCTCAAGCTCTTGTCACATTTTTTAAAACTATCATGTTTTTGTCTTTTTCTTCATTAGATAAGATTCAAAGATCCAACCTCACTCATGAGACCTCAGCCCTAGGCATCCAAAACTGGCCTCCAAGAAGGCCATTCCCACACTCCACCCTCCCATACTAGGGGGATTGAACCCAAGGTTCTCAGCTGCTGAGCTACGTCCCCAACCTTAGGAAAATAACGTTTTAAAATTTTTTATGTATTATTATTTTTATTTTATGTGTCTGAGTGTATTGACTGCATGTCTGTAAGTGCACCCACGTTGTACAAATGCTCTCAGAGGTCAGAAACTGGTTGTTAGTGGCTATGTGGATGCTGGGAACTGAACTCAGGTCCTCTCCAAGAGCAGCCAGTGCTCTTAATGGCTGAGCCATCTCTCAACCTCCTCTTGTCATAGTTTTAAACCATTAAAATATAATTTATAATATCTGAAATTTTTACAATGCACATATTACCTGAGTTTTTAAAATTTTCAACATTTATTATTTTAAAATTTAAAATGAGGGCTGGAAAAAATAAACCAAAATAAGTAAAAGATCTTTACAATGAAAAAATTTTAATACTGAAAACATCAAAAGATAGAAAGAACTCCCCATGGTCATGAACCAGGAGGATATAGTGAAGATGGCTGTTAGCGAGGTCAGATCTATAATTCAATGCCAAATTCTAATGACACTGTGTACATGTATGGAATTATCAGAGAACAAATAAATAATGTAACAATTTTAAAAGTCCAATAACATCTTGTCACAGAACTAGAAAGAAGCAATTGTAAAATTCACATGGAAGCACAAAAGACCCCAAATACCCAAAGCTCCTGAGCAAAAAGAACAATGATACCAGTATCTCAAAGCCTGGCTTGAAGTCTTGTTCTAGAGCCATATTCACAAAACCGGCACGGTACTGGTACAAGTCAGACACACAGCTTATCAGAACAGAATCAAGGACTCATAATTAAGCCCACACGGTTATAGCCACCTGATCATTGGCAAAGATGTGAAGATCGCATAATAGAGAAAAACAGCTTCTTTAACAAATTTTGTTGAGACAAGAGTCATTCTCACATGAGAGCACAATGCCAGAAAGAGCCAAAAGCCCACGACTATGACCTGTTTTAAAAATAACATATCTTGAAATTTTAAAAAAGGGTGAAACTTTATCTCTGCATCTTACCCTATACAAAAATCAATTAAAAATGGATTAAAGACTTCAATGTAATTCCTGAAACTGTTAGAGGAAATAAATCAGGAAAGCGTTTCAAAACGTAGGTATCAGCAAGGACTTTCAGAAAGGACTCCAACAGGTCAGGGACAATACTAAGAACTGACAAACAGGATCGTATGAAATCAAAATAAACTTTGGTACTTTGTACAAAGGAAACAACTAAGTGAAAAGACAGCCTGTAGAATAGGGGACTGTCCTTGTAGGCTATAACAAGTGATGGAGGATTAATATCTAAAATATACAAAAACTATCAAAACCCCAAAGCAACCAAGCAAAAAATGAGCAAATGACAAGTTTCCAAATGAGGAAGTACAAATGGGTAATATTTCTGAAAAAAATGTCAACATCCTGTCATCAGGAACTACAAATTTAAACTACCCTGAGATCCTATCTCACCTCCAGCAGAAAGGTGCATCAAAGAGGAAACAACATGAAAAGCTGGCAAGAGCGTGGGGAAAGGCGACCCTACTGCTGGAGGCAATGCAAATCAGTCTAGGCACTTTAAAAACTGATCTCAACTTAAAAAATTTTTATGCCAGGGTTGGAGAGATGGTTCATCAGTTAAGAGCACTGGCTGCTCTTGCAGATGACCGGGGTTTGATTCCCAGTACCCAGTTCTAGGGGAACCCAATGCCCTCTTCTGATCTCCATGGGCACTACAGGACATGGGTGTACTTACATACATGCAGGTATTATGCCCCTACACATAAAATAAAAAATAACAAAATAATATAAATTTATTTCTATAACTTACATTTTAATTCTAAATTAATATCTACTTCTATATATTTTTATGTTACTCTTAAATAAGGAAAGGAAGAAAATCACATCACAGAACTTTCAACCTGTGAAAGTAAAACATACCATCTTTATCAGCAGTTTCTTGAGGCTTTGATTTTAAAGTGAAGATCTTCCGCAGTTTACAGTTAGCTGAGACAATAATCCCATCCAGTGACTGGAAAACTGCTCCCTTGAATATCTCACTGGTGAATGCGACCAAGTCGATACACAGATTGCACCACTGTGATCAAGAGAAGGAAAGGCAAGTAAACACATCCATATCATGGAAGAGGAGAGATCACAACAGGCAGGAGGACTAGAGACTTGAGGCAGTTTTCTCAATCTACCAGCTCCAAGCAGTTGCCCCTTTTCTGTTTTGGCTTAAGTTTTCTTTAAAAGTGGCCCTGATTCTTCCCCAGAAATCACCATACTCTGAACTAAACACTGGTTATCTGACTGCAGAGTTCTCAGCATGAGGCAGGGCTATGGAAGCCTTGGCAAACAGCTCTCTTATCTGTGGGCACTATGCTGCTGTGCACTAGCTGCAGGTACTCTAGATCACAGAACTCTTGAGCATCAGAGATAAGTAGCTAGTTTATCCTTCAAGGGACTAATTTTATCACAATTAGCCACTTAGTTTTGATTTTTAAAAGGCAGGGATGAAATCAGAAGTTTGGTCTAAACGGTGCCCACTCTGTCTACTTAGAACCAATTAACCTATTGTACAGAAATGGATTCTTCTAAGGAATTTGTAATTATGCCTGTATCTGCCAGTTTTAAAGCACTCTCGCAGGAACTCACTTCTGCCCGTTAAATAATTAGATCCTTCAATACTTCATCAAATGAATTCTACGGTCTGACTGATAAAAGAAAGGGGAAATAATCATTTAGTGAGAAATTAAGACATATTTAAGATTGTAAAAGTAGGAGAATAGTGAAATTAAAACAAAAATAAAGTTCCATGTGCTTCTTTTAAATATTAGGATCTTAGTTATTTTTCAGATCACAGTTAATAAATGAGGTCCATTATGTAATTTTTTTTTTAAAAGGTGAATCCTGTCTAGTTAGGTGTCTATGAAGGTGAGCCTGAGGTTGTTTTCAGAACACAACAATGAAAGAAATTGTAGTGAGTTATTGATTACATCATTAAGATTTTTTTTTGTAAATGTAATAACAGTAATCTATTCCCAGGCCTTGAAGATGCAGTGTTCTTATAGGGAGTAAGGAGCCAAGAGCAAGAGAGGCAGGAGGCGGGACAGAACACAGCCAGATAAAAAATAGTCAGCTAGATGGTGGGGTGGGAAGGATTCCTGGGGGATGGGGCTGTGAACTCAAGTTCTGGAGGCTCAGGAAGAGGACTTGGAATTTTACAAAACAGGTGTTTTTGTGGTTCTTGAAAGAACAAATGCAGGGCCAAGTGTTAGAAGTTAAATTTGGTCTAGCCTTAAAGCAGGAATGTTCTGAATGACAAAGGAGGTCTGTGGGGGAAGAGGAGGAACCCAGTCAGAATGAAAAGCACGGAGACCCAGAAAGGACAGTTTAGTGTCTGGAATCATTTCAACATAAAGCTAGAAGGCTGGCAAAAATTAGAATTTGAGGTTTTAAAAATTCACTAATATATAAACATTATTGTTGTTATAAAAATGTAGTTTTTATTCCTGAAAGACTTAAAAGCAGGCCCAGTTCCACCCCTCTGGCTAGTTCCATCCATCAGGAATGCCATTCGTTCTTCTCTCTACACACTAAGTTCTTATTAGCTGCTGGGCACTGGCCTTGCCTCTAGGGATACAGATACAAACAGGCAGGCTCTCTTTGCTGGAAAGGGAGGCAGGTGGCATCTGTGTAACACACCAACTACAGAGGAGGTTGTCTGTGCAGTGGGTTTAGAAAACCTGCATTTTAAAATAAAATCACAGTCATACATGAATAAAGGCCAAATCCTGTCTCCATTTTGTACAAAACAGAGTATGTTCCTTCGTCACCCCTCCACTCATCTAATCATACTGTCCGCTCACTGTTTCTGTTCTCTGTATATTTTGCTAATTTTAGACACTAATTTTCGCCCCGGAATTAGGTAAGATGTTTAGTTCACTGACAAACTCCACAAACTCATCCTGGGGAACCATCTTTCATTTGCTCCTTTTCCCTTTACAGCCCATACTCTGTTTTCCTTACTGTGACTTGCAAAGAATATACCCAGTGGAGCCAAGTGGTGCCTGTGACAACTTCTCCTTCCACTTCTACATTTTGAGTTAATAATTGCTGATTTTATTATTTTCTTTGACTCGAAGTCTTCTATCACTTCTTGGAAAGGCTTGAAGATGGTTTTGAAAATGAATACAGGGCATACAGAGGCTAGCGAACACACTCCTTGTTGAGTCCCAAGGCCCCACCCTCTTTATCCCTGAGTATCTCAACTCTGCTCTTGGCTGTACTACCAGCTTTGCTAGAAGATTGGAGCCCACCTTCAAAAATGACATTTCAAGAACTCAGGCCCTTATCCATCACAGTCACGATGCCTTTATTCTCTCTGCTTGGACTCTGGCTTTACTGGAAGCATTCAATAGCTAATGGTCTGCACATACCTATGTATGACTCTATGAAGGCACATAAACTGTTCAAGACATATATTCAAACTTTCATTTTAATGTTTTAACTGTTCAACAAATAAATGTCTGATATCTTCATTCCACGAATCAACCACTGTTACAGTTGCAAAAAAGCTCCTTTAAGAGAAATCTGGTCAAGAGAATAAGAATCTCTGGCCTGAGTTGGAACCTTAACTTTACAGTTTTGCCAGGTCAGTCACCGGTGATGGAACCAGCCTAAGAAGGTGGGTTCACCTTCAGCTGGAAATAACTCTTACAAATGTTCAGAATTGTGCTGCCTCACCCTAAGAGGATACTGAACACCTAGTGCACTAACAAGATGGTGAACTCTTCCTGCCAGGAATACCGCCCCCTAGCACATATGGACAAGGTCAAAGACATGAGCTCTTTGTAAGTCTGTCTACTTTTCTAAATTCCTCACAAAAGCGTAACTTCTACTTTTCTTCTTTGTATCTCTAAGCATGCTTTTCCTAACACTTTGGGCTGCCTCAACATTTTGGGTGCCCTCACTCTTTCAGACTCTCCACCATGTGGCTGCTAGTCTAAATGTGTCTGACCTCCATACTGGTTCTAACGGGGCATTTTTTTGTTGTCCCCTCTCCCCCCGACCCTCAATTTTCCTCCTCAAAGCAGTTCCTGAGATTTACAGCTTGCCTTCCCTGGAGATTTTTCTTTAACTCCTAATAAAATTGGTTTACAGCTTCTGTTTGAGTCCATTCCTAAATTCTTTTATGAATGTGAACCCTAAAAAGGGACCCCGTTTTCCCTTGTATCATCAACATGTGGGTGCTTCCTTTAAAAATAGGTAAAACTTTTACAAATTCATCTTAGCTAAAGAAAATAGGAATCCTTTTATATTATTTTACTTTTTGTTTAGCTAATTTTATAAAGGTTACAATTTTCATAAGCTTCAACAAACAATTTAATATTAACATAAATGCTATGATATATGAAAGTCTGAGAAAGAGGATAAACGATAATCAACAAGTGGATTATCTGAATCATGGGTGATCTTTATAGAACATATCATCATTATTCTTGGTGGTATCAGCCACTCTTAAAATTATTTTTTTGACATTTTCCTTGATCCCTAATTACTTTATATCTATGTAGATCTTTAGTACAGCTGGAAATAATTCTCACAAATGTTCAGAATTGTGGTGTCTTAATTTATGTCTGCACCAGAAAAACAATCTGATCGTGAAGAGACAGTTCTGTTTGGTATGTTGCCTAGATTAATAAATTAGTTTTTGTTAATTTCTAGCAGGAATTATGCAAGAGGCTGACTGGCAAGGCTGACAAAATGATTCAAAGCACGAATTTCTAGCTTTCATTAACTCATATGCAGGCAATACGGCTTCGTTATACAAGACAATGGCATATTCTGTGAAACATCACATGTGGGTACACACACAACTCCCACTCCCCAAGTTCCAAGTCTGTCCTATCACTTTCTGATTCCACATGCTACGATTCTTTGTCCCTTCTGTACAAAAGTTCTCAACATACTTTGGTTTTATTTTGCTAGCATAGAAAGTGACTAACAACCCTAGACAACATTATTTTTCTAAAAGGAAACAATCAAGAAACTACAATTTCCAATCTGGCAACCACAAAGTATACCTCTGTGTGCAACTTTATTTTGTAATTTTTTAATTGAATTTTTGTGCACTTTGTGAAGAACATCTTAATCATCTTTCCACCTCTTCACCGGCGCCCTCCCATAGCCCCCATCACTGGAATTCATGCGTTCTGTCATTTATGTTAAGGCCTATCTTGTCAAGTTAGTGTCCTCAGATGTCTCTCAGGTCAAGTTCATCCACTGAGGTCTAGTTGGCCTATCTGGAGTCCTCCCCTTTAAGATCAGCTCTTCCTCACACAGCAGTAATCATGTACCAATAGTTTTTTGACTAAGATTGAGGCCTGTTGCCCGTTTCCACATTTCTGTGCTGAGTTTTTGTCTGTTTGAGTTTGCATGGATCTTGTGCATGCTGATACCATTGATGTACGTTCATATGGGCAGGGTTCCAGAGCCCTGGGTGGGTGGAGTTTAATACAGGAGTCCTGTCCAAGGACCAACACTCTGCAGACTCTCATTCTTTATGAGTTGGCCATTTGTGACCTTTTGTGTTCCCGGCCCTCTATTACATGAGGGAGCTTCATCAACAAGAACTCAAAGATACATTAATGTTCTCTTTACCCCTTGTTCTACATTCTGTGAGCTTTAGGTGTAGAGGTTGCACTGTAGATGTACCACTTAGGCTTGGCCAACTCACAGACAATCTCTGTGTATGATTAATTGTGGAACTCTGTAATAATCTCTGCTGCAAAACAAGCTTCTTTGATGAATGGTGACTGGGATACTTTTCTGTAAATATAAGGATCCATATTTTTCACATAAGAAGTTGCGTTTGTCTGGGATGTGACAGTCTTGGGGTTTTCTCTAAGATCTATGACCTCTCCAGTCATTGTATTTGGCTATGTTTATACCACTAAACATAGGTATCCTCCCACTGAGTGGGCTTTAAGTCCAATTAGATAGCTGTTGATTGCTCCCAAGATAAAAGTGCCACTACTGCCCAAATACAGTTTGCTGTGCCCATCGTGGTTGTGGTTATTAGGCCTTGAAGCTGATTGATGTTCTCCCTTAGTAGCGTACATAGTGCTCTCCCAAACTATGAGAGCTAGCCTTCAGGGGAGGTGGCTTCCAGATTAGCTGCAGCTCCATCGGTCCAAATCCTGTGTCTGAAGTATGTCCTGTCTTCAGCAATAGCATCTTACCTTCAAGTTCTAGGAGGCAATCAAAGGCTGTGGCAATATCCTGTGTAATTTTCAGAGTCTCCTGGCCACCAACTCAAAAGGAGATTTCTCCTGTCTGGCACTGTTTCTTGTTAAGTGGCCTTCAACTATACACATGGATTCATGTAGAGATATTGTATGTGTAATTTCTCATTAGATTTTTGAATATGATTCCCTCTGGTGTTTTACACTAGCTATGTATTATTTATCTCTCCTCTCTCTCTAACTCTCCCTCACTGTACAATTTTAACAAGCACTTTTATACATCTACAATGGTTTTTGAAGAATAGTTCTTATTTCTTTAAAAATATTTTTCACAAGGTAGTATTAATTTTGCAATATAAAATCAGCATACAAGAAGTATGTTACTTTATTTTTAAGTATTTGTAGATTGTCCAATCATGTTTCTGTTATGGAATCTGGATTCTTTTGTAGTCATAGAACATGTTTTACGTGAATTCAGTATTTTAAATTTTGAGATTAATATAGTTTGCCATATTATAAATCCTGACAAATGTCTAATGTGCACTTGAAAACAATGTACATCCTATAGTCATTAGATAAAACATTAAACAAATGTCAAATAGTTAAAGGCTGACTGACAAGGTTTATCTAATTTATAGCCTTAGTGATTTTCTGTCTGTTTTAAGTTATGAGTCTTGAAATCTTTAGCTACACCATATTTCCATATTTGTCTCTTCTTTAGTTCTGTTAGTTTTTACTTCATACATTTAAAAACTGTCTTATTTGGTGTATATACATTTAGAGTTGTCATACTGAATTAGGTTTTTTTTTGCTTCTGTGACAAAATAAAAGGAGGAAAATGTTTTCCGGTTCATATTTTAAGCAATTTCAAACTATCGTTGGCTAGGCTGAGTGCTAGAGAAACAGTATGGAAGACATGCTAGAGGAACGCTGTCTACCTCATGGCAGCTAGAAAGCAAACAGAAGAGGCTAGGCAAGATACATACTTCAAAGATATCCCCTCCAAGGCCTCCTTCCTCCAGTTAGCCCCCTCCTTCCACAATTCTACCACCTGCTAATACTGTATTCAAATTCAAATCTATCATTGGGTGAAACCACTGATTAAATCAGAGAAAGCAATTTCACATTTATTTATTTTCACATTTATTATAATGTTGGCTATATGTCCGTCATATACAGCCTGTATTATGTTGACGTATTCTTTCTAGTGCTATTTTCCTCAAGCCTTTCATTCTAAAGGGATGCTGAATTTTGTCAAAGGTCTTTTCTTCAACTCTTGAGATGAACATGTGCTGCCCGTTTGTGTATCCTGCTAAAAGATTTGCAGATGTGGTGGCATCCTTGCATCCCTGGAAGCCCACTTGTAAATGGTGAATGATCTTGTTGATGAGTAATTGAATTCAGCTTGTTCAGATTTTACTGAGAAGTTTTGAATTTGTGTTTTTATCTGGGAGACCAGATGATAATCTTGTTTTGTTGTTGTTGTGTCCCTATGCAGTTTTGGTGTAGGGGTAATTCTGGCTTCATACAATGAGTTCTGTAACAACTATTTCCTTTCTATTTTATGGAACAGTTGGAAGAATACCGGTTTTAATTCTGAAAAGGCAAGGGAGAATTTGGTAGTGACTCTATCTGGGCCCAGCTTTTAGTTTGGAAATTTTTTATTACCTGCATGGGGACATGTTTGGGCCCTGTCCCTGTCCAGACTCTTTTGTGGGAGCACTTGGAGAGCCTTTCTCTGTGCAGTCCCTCATGTGGGTACATGAGCTGGCCTTGCCTCTGTGCAATCTTTTGCGTGGGCAGAGATATTGGACTTATTTCTGTGTTTTCTACTTCAGTACAAGATTCAGACCAGATTTCTACTTGTGGAACATTCTCCCTGTGGCTTGAGATATTCTACAGTGTAGAACTCTATTATAAAGTCCCATGACACTTGCTCTGGGTTCACAGAGTAAGCTATGCAGGCAAGATGCTTTGCTTCTGTAGCCTCCAAGAGTCGAGAGCCCAGAACACAGCACTTTCTTGGTATGTATATGGTATGCAGACCTAAAACTGGACTGGGTGGATAGCAAATTTGCTCAGTGGTGTATCCAGGTTGATTTAGTCTGTCTCTGGGACTGAACTCAGGGATTCCTGTACAGAAGACAGGCATTCCATCAACCGAGCTACATCTCAGCCCTTCATTGCGGTTTTGAGTCTCTGATTTTTACTTTGGTCTCCAAGCCTCTGCTGCAGGTGTAGCTGCCATGCTCGGTGTGCTCTCCTCCCCCTCCCCTGTCTGCCTTTCTCCTCCCCTCCTCTCTTCTTCCCCTCTTTCCTCCTCCTCCTCTTCCCTCCTCCTCCTCTTCCCTCCTCCCTTCCTTTTCTTCTTTCCTTATCCATTTAAGGCAGTGCAAACTTTCTGTCTTAAACCAGGTTCCAACCCTTGCAGCTGCATGCACTAAACACTGGGGACCGAGCACTCTCTAGCAAGGGCTCAGCTCTCTGGAAGGGATTCTGGGCTTCCCCTTTTCTCCTCTCTGAAAGTGGCTTTCTATCTTTGCTTCTGAGTAACTAGTGTTTCTCAGCTGTCGTCTATATTGTCAGCAGCTGCTCTTAACCTGTTCCTCTCTGGAGATTCCAGCAGTCCCTGCTTGGCGGTCACCTGCTGCCCCAAGCCCTGACTTCTTATACACAGGCTTGGGGATATGATTTGGAACTCTTGCTGCCTTACCTTGTCGTCTTTGTTGGGCTTTGTCTCTCTGGGTCTACTGTGCATACTTAGGAACATTTTAAAAATTGAGTGCTAGACATTGTAAATATTGTGTAATTAATTGAGCTTCTGGATTTTGTTGTTTTCTTTAAAAAGTCTTAAATAATGTTCCTACAGGAAATTAAATTATTTGCAAGCATCTCCAATTTTATTAGACATGTCTGATATTGTCCTTTGGGAGCAGTAGTACTTAGGCCAGTCTCTTTTCAGTATTTCTTTAAATATTTTCCTTTTATTGCAGTATTTCAATATATGTCATTCATTTTTTGGATTTACATGATCTGTCATATGCCACAGTCCATTTAGTAACTTAACAAATACTTGTTAACTGAAATAAACCTTAGTCCAGATATTTATTTACAGTAGCACAGCCACAAGTTAGTGGATTCATGTCTAGAGAAAACACTGAAACAGTAACAATATTACCTAATATTAAGTGAGCACTTACTATGAGCGTGGTGTTGCTTTAAGATAAAACTTACTGACTCCAAATGACTAGTCCACTAAACTAGCTCTTCCACTAACCTTGCTTAGCTGACAAGAAAAGCACAGCCCAGAGAAGTGAATTTACTTGCCTACAGGCTTGCAGCCAAGGAACAATATAACTAGAGTCTGAATAACTATAATCAAGTTCCAAGGTCCATGCTCCAGTCCCATCTGGTATTTGCTTGAGTATATGCTTTAAAAACTAGCTGACCCTAAAGCCGAGCTATCTCTTTTCTAAGCTGTTTAAAGATGTTTTTTGATTTATTTATTTTATGTGTATGAGTGTATTCCCTGCACATGTGTAAGTGCACCTGTATTGTGCAGTGCCTGCGGAGGCCAGAAGAGGGTGTCAGATCCTCTGGAACTTGAGCTAAAGGAGGCTCTCAGCCTCCATGTGGATGCTGGGAACTGAACTCCAATCCACTACAAGGCCAGTGCTCTTGACTGCTGAGCCATCTCTCCAGACCCCTAACTTAAGCATTCAAAATCAGCAGAGGAAGGGATGGCACAGTCCCCCTTTCCCAAACATCATCAGAGCCTACATTAGTTTAAAAAGTAAATAAGGAGAGTAAAACATGCATTTAAAAACTGACATTCATGCAGGTAAGACTACAAACACTCAAAGACCATAAATATTATAGTAGGTTCTAGGCTAGAAATATTTTAAGACTATTTCTATTATGCATGTACTTCCAAAATGACCTTGTGTCTGAATAGGTTTGCCTTCTCAATTCCCTTCTCATTCAGTGATATTCAAGAATTAAATGTTGCTAAAATCCTACTTTTTCAAGTTCTTAAATCAATGGGAAACAACTATGATGTTTGAGGAGACTGTGAAACATGATCTTTGAAAAGTTTAAGGAGCACTACTCTAGACCTCTAGTTTGTGTGGACAAAAGAACCTAAAACATACATATACCATCAGAGTTAAAGTTCAGGAAGACACAAATCCTAAAGAGCAACTTTAACCACTTAAATGAGAAACACTGGGTCTCTGAGTTATACAGGCTGCTTAAAGGTCTGGCATTGTGGTTTATCACAGCATTTCACTCTATCTCCAGTGGATGATTTGTTCTGGATGACAGCTCATATTTGAAGTTCCTACTCAAACAGAATTAAATTTATTATACATTAACATGCACTTCAGTAGCAAGACATTGCTGTGCATTTGACACAACCACCAACTAACTGAAGACATATTAAAGAGGATGTGAAATTGATTCCAATAAGTCTTGACTAAGTGGGTACTTCCATTGTTTAATGTTATGTTATTAATTTTTAAAATTGTTCTAGCTATTGAAGACTCAAGTTAAAAGCATAAATTAACTTAACTATAACTTAAAGGTTAAAGTGAACCTCCACAATGAAGAATAACATGGCAAATAAATCTGAAACACTTAAAGATGATTGGAACCAGAAAGTAAGCTTATATATAAATATTCATATAAGTATGGCTACAAGAATCTAACTTTACTGTCTAAGGCTACTGAAGAATTCTGCTAAAGAATCCAGGAAAGTGAACTCTTTGGCAACTACTATTTTGATCAGGGCTGTGAACTTAACATCCAGTCCAGGCAGAGATATCTAAGTGAAGTGGGCAGGATTTGAGTACACTGACCTAACCTTACCAGGTGAGAAGATTCAAATTCACAGCAGACATTTGACTCCCCTCAAAATATGCAGCTGCAAGCTGAGCACAGTAATACACGCCTTTAATCCCAATACTTGGGAGGCAGAGGCTGGTAGATCTTGAGATCAAGGCCACCCTGGTCTACATAGCAAGTTCCAGGTCAGCTGTGGCTACAGGGAGATCCTGTCTCAACAAAAATGCAGTTGCCATTCAGACTGGGCCTACTGTGTGCTACACAAGACAGCAGGCTTAATGTTAACAAATCTAAGATATTCTAAGAGATCACTAATCAGGAATTTTGTATGAAATCGACTTATAAATGTTAGATGAAATGCTTTTAGAATGCTCTCTGAGGTTTACCATCAATATACTGCTAATTGGAGAAAAAAAACTGAATGAACTAGCAAAAAAGCAGAAAACTAGGGCCAACACCACAAGCCTTCACAGATGGGATCTTGGGGTGAGCTGTACTTGGCTTCTTTGCTGCTTTGCACAGAAACTGTCCCTAAAACATGACTCGGCCTTAGTTCAACAGAGGCTCACTGAAAAGAGCCTATCACCGTCTGCTGCCTTATGTCTGCGAGACTGGAGGACAAACAGAGAAAAGAGAGGGTTCCCAGCATTTGTTTGAACATTCCTGGACACTTTTGAAATCACAAGCACATTACAAAACGCATATAATCTGGCCAGGAAAAACCCATGATTTTATCTCTTATGTCAGGAGGCACATTAAGAACAAATTGTTCAATAGACATTGAGTACTTGAGTACTGTGTACCATGTATTGAGAGGAACAGGGGCTAAAAGCTCAGCAGGACATGCTGACAGTCTAACAGAGACGAGTGGAGGTGAACAGGTGAGTGTATTGCAGACTAGACAAGTGCCTAGAGAATTGGGATTGGAATGACAATGAGCTGTTTCCAAAATGCTGAATCCACGGAGGATGAATCTCAGAGGGTTTCCAGGAAGTAACATTTAAATAGTGAACAGCAGCTATAATCCTTACTCAGGGCTTACTATACACAGGGTACTGTCTCTGAAAGCTTTATGCTTATTAAAACATGTAAATCCCAACAACAACAATAGTGTTGTATATGCTATGTAGCAGAATAATTTTTCCAAACCACAGAAATGGCTGCTTTCTTTTCCTAGTCCAAAAAAAGCCTTAGGGCTGTGGATCAGACCCAGGACCTTGTACACACAAGACAAGCTCTCTACCACTGACATATACTCCAGGCTCTGAAAGCTCTAATGGGTTCCTTTTCTCCATCACAGTGGCTCATACGGGTGCATGTGCATTTGTGTGTAGGCTCAAAGTTGACAGTAGATATCTTCCTTGATTGCGCTCCAACTCCTTTACTAAGGCATGGCCTCTGGCTAGACCCAGAGCTTGCCAATTCTAACTCTAGCTCAGCAGTTTGCCTCAGGGATTCCCCTATCTTTGCCTCCTGATTGCTGGGATTACAGGTGGCTGCCACATCTGCCTGGCTTTCATGTGATGTGATAGTTAATCTTGGTTGCCAACTTAACATACCTTGAAAAAGGGAACCTCAGTTGAGGAATTTCCTCCATCAGATTGGTTTCTGGGCATGTCTGCAGGGCATTTCATTCATTGCTAATTGACGCAGGAGGGCCCAGCACACTACAGGCAATGGGCAGGTGGCCTGGACTGTATAAGAAAGGCAGCTGAGCAAGCCAAAGGAAGCAAGCCAGTTAGCAATGCTCCTCCAAGTTCTCTGCTTCGATTCCCACCTTCAATGCTTCTGTCTTGGCTTCCTTTGATGATGACTGTAACCTGTAAGATGAAATAGACCCTTTCTTCCCCAAGTTGCTTTTGGTCAGTATTTTATCACACCAACAGAAACTCATACTAGGACAAGGGGTTCCTGGGGATCTGAACTCCAGTCTTCATGTTTGTGCAATGAGTACTTTTCCACTGAGCCACCTCCAAGCCCTGTTTATGTTCATATTTAATTTAGGAAAATTATACTTATTTTTCCATTTATACAAGTGGTATGCCCCAGTTAGAATGTCTATCATCTGAAATTTGACAACAAATGTGAGAAAGGTTGTGGAAAAATAGGAACCCTTATTCACTGCAGCTGAGAGTGCAAATTAACACAGCTATTCTGGAAATCAGTTTGGGGGTTCCTCAGAAACTTAAAAACATAGTTTCCACGTGACGCAGTTGCTTCACTCCTGGGCATGCACCTGAAAACACCACACTTTACTGAGCATTTGCGCCCCATGTTTACTACTGCTCTAGTCACTATAGCAAGGATATGGAACCAAGCTAGCTGTCCATCAGCATAGGAACTGATCATGAAGACACTGTACGTATATAAAGTGAAATATTTAGATCAAAAGAAAAACGAAATTACAAAATTCACAGCAAAATGGATGGACCTAGAATGTGTATTATGAGAGGTCACCCAGTTTCAGAAAGAAACATCTGCATCCTAGCTTATAATGTATGTATGTAAGCAAACGCATGCCTGCGCACAACATTTGGGAAGGTGAACAGAAAGGGTAACAGACAGGAATACTAATGAGTTCATATATAGAGTACACTTCATGCAAGTCCTTTCAGTGCTCTCTTAAGATATAACACACTGGGAAAAAGAGTAACACAAAGATTGCTTTCAAATGTATCTAAGTAAAAGAGGCGAGGCGATTCAAAGGAGGGTATTGAGTATATACTAGAATAAGTAGTACACACATGGCATTGAGAACTAACTGTACCATTAAAATCGAAATGACTAAATCTTGTCAAAGCAGCCCTGTGGCGGCTTTAATGAGAGTGTCTCCCATAGGCCCCAAGTATTTGAACACTGGGAGAGTTGGTGGGACTGCTTGGGGAGGTCACAGAACCCTTAGGAGGTGTGGCTATGCTGAAGGAAACGTCCCTGGTGGTGGGCTCTGAGAGCTCTTAAGACTTGCTCTATTTCCAGTTTTACTCTTTCTGCTTCCTGTGCCGGCTTGGAGATGTGAGTGCTCAGCTTCCTGGTTGGGTGGTCTCCCATCATGCTTCCCCACCATGAGGAACTTGACCCTCTGGTACAGTAAGCCCAACAAATCTTCCTTCTGTAAGTTGACCTGGTCATAGTGTTTTATCATAACAGGAGAAGTAACTAATATAAGCCCCCTCCAAGGTTACATGCCAGGCCAAGTCTCTGAACCCATACCAGGCTATTTATCCACAGTAATTACCAGTCTGTATTCCTGGCAGCTGTACAACCACCCAACCTCCAAGCTTCTGCTCATGTTGTCCCTTTTGTTTGGGATGCTGGGCTTCTCCTATCTCCCTGTTTACAGCCCTTCTAAGTCCACACTATAGCTAACTCTTGCATATGCCTTTCCTCATAATGCAGACAGGTAGATCCTCCTGTTCAAAGTCCTCATGGCATCTCTCTCCATTGTGTTTCCTTCACAGTTTCGGTGACACTGGATTTAAGTAATACCCTTTTACCTAGTAGATTTCAAGGGGGCAGGAAGGACTTGACTTTTATTAATTTTTAATACCACTGTAGTACTTAACAAAGGCCTCATATGCAGGAGGCCCATAATTAATATCTAGTAAATTGAGTTTAATAAAACTTTAGGTAACATTCATATGATACTTACAATTTTACGCTTGATCATGAAGAGTGGGATTTTTGCATGAAGAGGGGTTGAAGACAGTTCCTTATGAACTGTTGATAAATATAATCTTCTTTTGATGTTTCCTAAATCAGTAATTCTAGAAAAAAGAAACAGGAAAGAAGGAATGTTCTCATGAATTTAATATCCAATTCTTTGGATAACCATCAAAGTGATAAAATTTATCAAATAGGCCCCTTCCAAAAGGAAGTTCGAACATAGAGTTTAAGAATTGCCATTTTCTTTCAAGAGGTAATAAAATTTCTTCCTTAAGCTCAAAGTGTTCACAGGCCTGGGTGTATAAACTCACTTAATATGCTAATTTATTTCAGTACTCTACACTAGATTTCCACAGTCCTCCAGCCTATGAAGAAATTCAATTTGTATGAACTGAGGAACTGCTAGCCTTTAATAACCACGCTTGTTCCATCCCCTTAAGCTTGTGTTATCTTGGGACATACTGTCACCTACTAAATAGGAAAACATTATGGGTTTCTTTCCCTAAAAATGCACCTGTCATTTTATATAGGCTCCCAGTCTGCTTAGAGACAGACACAAAACACTGACTGTCGGTTTCACTTCCTAAGCACATATCTTCCAACCAGAATTTTAATACACAAGTTTACTGCTCACTATTCAGGTCATCACATACAGATACCAAGGACACTGAATCTGAACATCTTTAATAGATTTAGACCACAGCCATGATCACAAAGATTAGGTTTGCTTCAAACTGACAGAGGCTCATTTCATGTTCTGCTTCCTTTTGGTCTCAGAGGTAACACAGCAGGCTCAAAATCTACAAATCTGTCTCAGGCTGCTGTGTCGTCAGACTGATGCTCTCTCAAACCTTTCTTTTTATATGAGAATAAGTGTCTCCCTGCCTTTAGTAGCTTTTTTTGGCTATGTGACACTGATGATTTTCTGTAATTATCGATAGCTCTGGGACAAATTTCATTCAAAGACATCATTATTAATTTTAATAGTCCAATTATTTCTAAGAAGCAACCCAGTCCTTTCTGTAGCTCTTCTATGCCGCCCTCCCTGATTCTCTATGGTCACTATTGTCTCCCTGTAAGACAGTCCATAAGCTTGTTGTGCAGAAATATCATTAACAGTAAAGTATACTCAAAACAAAAACAAAAACAAAAACCTCCACTCTTTTTGCAGTAAATGTTACCATTCACTCATTTTAAAAGGAGGGAAACTTTCCATTCCATCATCAGAGCTGATACAGTTTAAAATCCAACTGTATCAACACTACTGCAGAATTTCACTTAGATACTAAACACAGTAGCTCATTTACTTCAAGGCAGAGTCTTCAAAGCGCAATAAGCAGGTAAGGAAGAGGGTAAAACACAACCAATTCCTGAAGTGCAGAAAAGACACAGAACCTTCCTTTCATGTTTCTAAATGCTGTTTTTGTGCACATTTTATTATGTAGTATGTGTTTTTAAAAGAAGCGAACCATGTAGTAGGTATGAGTAAATACCTTACTAATGGCATATAGGACTGTAAAGACTAATCTTCCGTGTCATCTATAGACTCACCTCATATACTGAGACACTCTGGGTGTGAAGACATTTCAAGAGAGGATTAGCTGATGAAGGATTTGTTGTGAATGTAACAGAAGTCCCTGGGTCAGGGCTTAGACTCAAGGAAAGGGGACCAAAGAAATCCAGTGAAGCATTAACAATCCCTTCTTTGCTTCCTGGCCCAGCATGACGTAAACGGAGTTGCTCTGCCATGCCTTCCCCATCAGGATAGACTGAACCTTCTGAAACCATGAACTAAAATAAATATATCCTCCTGAAGTTGTTTTTGTTAGGTATTTTGTCAGAAACGGTAAAAGAACTAATAAAGGATCAAATAGATCAAAGTATTACCACCTGGGATGCTATTACACGTTTTTATAATAAGTTGTGTTTGGGGAGCAGTAGACGGAGGCAATAAAGAATCTGGAAAGAAAAAGAATGGATGTATTAACCAACATCTCCTTTGCAACCTAGTTTAAAGGCTTATTTTGCTTGTAGGAAAGAAACTATAAAATTTTAATCTAAATTATTAAGGATCCTATTCCAAACAAAGGAATGTTCGAATTCTGTCACTTCAGAGGCACAGGGATCTAGGAATATTCACTTATTTATGCTCACATTCAACAAATACTGAGCCAAGTGACCTGCCTGGAACAGGCCAGTGACGCAAAGGTGAAATGGTAAGTTTCCAAGCCTCCTGGAGCTTCCTCTCTGGTGAAAAGGGGGAATTGGACACAACTGAGACATCTGTCAATAATGAGTGGGTAACGTACACAATGGAGTTCTATTCAGCTGTAAAGACAAAAGGAATCACGAAATCTGCAGGTAAAGGATAGAACTGGAAAATACACTGAGTTAGGTAACCCAGACCCAGAAATACAAAACACCACATGTTCTCTTATATCCTACCTCGAAATCTTTAGATGTGAGTGCATAACATGAAGCCAGGACAGGAGAAAAGGGAACATGAGAGGAGGCGGGGGAGGGGCTCCAGAGAAGGAGACTGTAGAACACAGGTACTGTGAAGCAGGAGAAGGGACAACAGGGATGACGGTGGATTCCAGCTGGGGATTTGGAGGGAGAGTAATACAGAAGGAGAGGGAGCAAGGGGGGACACTAAGGATGTCTGAAAAGGCCACAGGGAAATATATTATTATATAAGTGTCTTAAAAATCTAGTCTATAGAATATATGTCGTTTAAGTACCCCCTCTGAGAGCTATAGACAAATCTACCAAAATCTCCAGTGCCAGGCATGAGAAACCTCCCTTTAAGTTACTGGTGAAGGAGGTCTAGGTGACTCCTAAAACAATACAGGCTATTGCCTTTACTCTGGTTGCCTACCAGAATTTGAAGGGGAGACCCTATTGCTGAAGACACCACACACTTTGGATATAGAACTTGAAGGAATTGAGCTGGAACTGATCTGGAATCACCCTCCCTAAAGTTTCATATTATGAGAAGGTCCTATGCAAGCTGCCAAAGGAGAAAGGCAATCAACAGTCCTTACCCAACTGTAAAAGTCTACAAACTACAACAACTGGCTTGGCAAGATTATCTCCAGTGGTGCAATAGTGGCACTACTATTGGAGGAAGCCAACAGTTGTCTGATTGAACTTAAGACACACAGAAGAGGAGGGAATTTGCTTGGTACTGTAAACCTTTCCAAATACCTGTGATTGGAGAGGTCACTGACCCTACAAGACAGCCTACTACTGCCACTCTCTTAGACAAATATAATTTCTAGCCGTATCCTAAATACTTTTGCAGCAGATGAAGGCTACTATAGAGATCTGCAACTGATCAAAATGCAGACAATAAGTGACTGGGCATCTATCTTCAATTGGTTTATCTACAAGTAACCCCTATCCCTAAGCCTCAGGGAACATCAAGGAAGAAGAATGGAAAGATTGTAAGAGTCAGTTCTATCTAAAAAGTGATTGTAAGAGTTGGAGACTTAGGATACCTTCAGTTCTAGACATGACAGGGAAATGACACCTGAGAAATCTCAACAATATGGTCACATAAACAAGACCTGCATGATAAGCACACATAGGAGAATCTTCCCAAGGCTCTACCCCTAGATAAAAAGCTACAGGCAATCAATGGCTACTGAGATAGGGAGAATCAACATTTGGATAGGTTTTCTAATCCCAATGTTAAGCCCTAAAGACACATACATTAAGAGCAACAAAAAATAGCCTTGGTAGGTTTTATGTGCGTGTGTGTGCATGCATGTGCATGTGTGTGTGTATGTGTCTGTGTGCAACAATTTTAGAAAAAGAGGTCATGAACTTGAGAGGAAGTAGAGGTACATGGGAGGAGTTGTAAGGGTGTTGTGAAGAGTATAAATTACGTAAATACAGTACTCATGAATGAGAATCTTAAAAAATAAATTCATTTAACAAAAGAAAAGTACAGAGAGAAAATAAATGAAAGTTATCCAGAATGTAATAAAAGAATCAAGATTCCAAACTAGATGACATCAAGAAATTGACTAGTTTAGATAGAAGTGACAGCAGGTTTGGGCCTCTGGGGACCCCAGCATTCCACTATACCAGAATGAGGATGTTACAACAAACTGTTCGCCATTGCTGCAGCTGTTAGCAGAGAGAGGTCCAGACAACATGACATGGAACACTGCGCGTGAGTGTAACAGCTGTAATACCAGCACACTTACTGCTAATTAAACATATTCACTTTATTGTTTTCATAGGACTTATTGTTACACCTATAGATCAATAGATCTCTCAGCTCTCACCAGAGAAGCTTCCTTATAGAGTAGATGGTGATTAACACTGAAACCTACAACTGGCCAATGTATAGGGAATAAGAGACTGCAGGATGATTATCCCTGTATAGGACACCTGTAACAAATTTCTGCCTCCAAAGGCTCAGGGATCATTGTGGAAGAAGGGGCAGAAAGACTGTAAGAGCTAGAGGTGGTAGAAGACACAGGGAAAGAGTTTTCGAGACAGCTGGGTGGTTACTCCTATGAACTCACAGCAACAGTGACAGCACTCACAAGTACCACGTAAGCTCAAGCCAGACAAAAATCTCAGCATAGACATGGGAATTTTTAAGAAACTGCAACCTTACCTGAGGAATTGTTGAAAACTGGTGGCTGTTGGAAAGGTTGAGTGAGTCTTTTATAATAGTGTGCTCTTGGTAGGTTAATCAGGTTTTAGTGGATAGATCCACAACAAAGGGCATTTAGGGTCACAAATTTGACTTTATAGGCCTTATTATATGCATAAAATAGAGTACATGAAATTGGGGACAGCATTGGGGCTGAAGACAGGGAACGAGAGCTAAATACAATCAAAAGTACTGCGTAAAATTTTATAGAAATTCAACTTAAAAAGGAGAAAAGGTCACATCTCTCTTTGACTTATATATTTATGTATTCATTTATTTATTATCTGTTTATGACCTCTAGCACTATTTTTTTTCATTCCCCCTTTTGTTCTAGGTGAGTAACAATAGTCCATTTTAGAGGCTGTTATTTGATTCAAATGTGAAAATATTTCCTTTATCTTCATGTGTGAATATCACAGTCCCATAAGTTTCAGTTTTACCACCTGGCAGTAAAATTTTGATTAAGTTTAGTCAGGTTCCAAGGTTTGGTATTATTCTAAATTTTAAAGAACACTTTCACTTTAACTTCCACAAAGAAGTCTGGCAGCTCTGAAGGGATCAGTGATTTACCTAGCTCCCAGTGTATACATGTTCAAGCCTAAGAGGGGTGGACTTCTTTAATTTAGGGGAAGGACAAGTCCATCATGAATGCTGGTTTGAGTTGGTTATAGTTTTCCAGTAGTCCAGTCTTAGCTTTCAGTTATGATTTCAGACTATTACCATCTGTGGCAGAAATATGTCATACTGGGGAGTGGGGAGATAACTGAGTAGCTAAATTCCTTGCTCCTCAAGCATAAGAACATGAGCTAGGATCCCTAAGATCCACATAAACACCCAATATCAACCTCTGTTGATATACCAATATCAACACCCACAGGCACTGTATACACAAACACACACACACACATATACACACTGGGGGGCATAAGTGTTCTGAGTAATAATTCTGAAGCAGCATTTTCTGGTTCAAATCCTAGCTTTACAGTATATTAGTTGTATAATACAGGACAAACCATTTAACCATGGGTACTTTAAGTTCTTATTTGTAAAACGTAGAAAGTAATAAGTAGCTATAAGCCTGCTGTAAGGATTGCATTAGTGAATATACAGAAAATGTTTAGAATAGCTGGACATACAGAAAAGACCAAGACCTAATCTTCACTGAGTTGATTGTTTGTGGATTATTTAGTGAGCTCTGTGGATTTGGGGCTTTAAATACTCTAATACCTGAACATTAAAAATTTATTAAATTTTCAAAATTTTATTTTCTATATTTTTCCATTATTTCTATATCATTATATATTATATTGTATTATATATAATACACACACACACACACACTGGTTTCTCTTCAGATCATATAAATCACTGATTACTAATAGCTAAACTTTAAGTGAATCATCTGTGTCTACCAACTCCTTTAATAATGACCCATCCTCCATATTGGAACAGGGGAGCAGCTGGGATTATAGGCCATGGTATCTTCTATCCTGCTGCAGTGAGTCATGGTTAAACAAAAAATTACGCGGATGTCATCATAGGCTGCTCCCCACAGTGTGCTTCATACACCATCCTGGGTGCTGAGACCTGGTTATCACAGTTATTACGAAGACAGTGCAGGGGGTTACAATTTACTAGTAAATACTTGAAATACTTGAAGAGCTGTCTGTTTTAAAGCCCTCCAAGTTGCATGTTTGCTTGTTTGTTTATTGAGCACCTCCTCTGTGTCAAACACAAAGTAGATACTGGGGATAGCACAGTAAACAATTTACATTGTCATCCTTATGAAGCATGTGTTCTATTAGGGAAAACAGTAATAAATGAATCAGATAGTATGTCAGCATCCAATAAGCGCTCTGAAAACATAGAGCGCAAAAAGGCAGCAGAGAAAAGGAGAGAGTATTATTTTAGAGCAGGAGGTTAGGGGAAGGTTTCTCACAGAAGATGCCATATGAGCGAAAGTTGGCGTCCAGGTAGGAATATCACACACACACACACATACACACACACACACACTTGTGTGTGCGCATGAGGGAAGAGTATTCCAGACAGAATATTCCAGAGAACCATGTGAAAACTCAGAAGGAAGAGTTGTGCCTCTGCTACAGGAGACCTTCCAGTGTACCCAAACACGGGGGTTGAGTGAGGTGACCCCTGGGCTGCGAAGCTCCATAGAAAGCATATGATGAGTGCCTATGAGTCTCACCCTCAGAGGCCAAGGTCTTCCTTACACAAAGCAGTTCCATTAGAGTTGGCCGCTGTGGCTCTGACACCAGCTTTGGTCTAGGCCTGCATATGGCGAGAGGGGCATATTCTACTGTCTACAAAAATCAATATGCAAACCTTCCCATCTCCTAATCAAGAAAAGTAGGTTTTGGAGGAAAACAAATCATGTGCTAAGTTTGAATGGTTCTGAAAGCAAGCTGAGTTGTTACTTTAAAAATTAAAATTAGCCATTCATGAGAGAAAGAATATAAATGCCCACGTGTGACACTTCAAAGCTTCATTATGTGAATGTGCTTTTTTGGGGGGCAATTTAGTTGCTATACGGAAGGCTGCTTATAAAACAGCTCTTCACTTGTAGCACAGGCTTGATTTTCTTCACTTAAAACCTCCTGTGACCTAACAAAAGGAGAAAGAAGAAACACTGACATTGCTTCTCTTGAACTTAAGGATGCCTTTTTAAAAACACATAAATAAGTTAAAACACTGTTACAATCATGAGCAAGCATCCATATCTAAGGGTCAGCACCATGATAGAAAAAGTAATGAGACCACATTGAGAAAAAATGGAGAGTCAACAGAAAAATCAACCTCATTTATCATAATATTTCAGAGATCAGCAGGTATATAGCTCTCCTAGCCATGGTCATTAACGACATTCATTCCAAATTCAACATCCACATTTGCAAAACACTTGAAAATAGGATTACTTTTCATTCAATTTTCAATTCGTTTTTATATCTTTATCTTTGATTGACATTTTTTTTCACACTGGCAAGCTCAGTAAGAATTTGAATAAATGGTTAGCAACCTTCTGAGTGTGGATAAACCCCCCTATTCAGTTATCTATTCACTTTTCTCTATGTACAATCATTTACAACCATTTGGGAATGTTCACTTCAGGTTAGAATGAACTTGTTGAATTGATGTCAGACTCCTGATGACTGAATTCATTTATCAGAATCATTTGTTCTTGAAGCCAAAATGTTTTTGATTTTTCCTTATCATGACCTAAAATTACCAAATTTGAATGCAGCCTCTCAGTGATGATACCAAATAACTACAGGTCTAATTATAAGGAAATAATGAGATTGCAAAATAGTATCTTTAAATATGTGTGTGATGTTTAGGTCTATGGCAATATGATTACAGATTGAAATTTAAAGGCCAATACAAAGTGGTTCCATCTTTAGCTAGCTACTCCAATGCTTTACAGATATCATGAGGACTTTTATTTCATTACGTTTCTCTGGATACCTTCAACTGAAGATTGAATTCACTAAGCACTCTTTTGTACTTAAGAGAAAATAGAAATAATTCCGCATTCATTTGCTTTATTGAAATACAATGAAGCTCTTGTTCCTTCTTTTCAGAGTTAACATTTAATACAATGCATACTTTACATCATGGATTTAAATTTCTAACATTTTAAAAAACAGCATAATTGAAATGTAATTGTTAAATACTTTCACTAATCTGAGGTTTGTCTCCATTTACTTGATGTCTTTTTTTCATTTGATCAATGTTAAACTTTATTTAGTGATAAAAATTTCATTTAGTGGCTTTAAATTTACTTAGTGACTCCAACATGATCAAAATGCTTCATCATCTACTAAAAATATCAACAATACTTTGAGATACAGTTAGAATATCTTAAGTTGAAATTCACTTCAATATTTGGTTCTGACAAGAAAAACATCCTTCAAAAGGTGTAAGTCCAAGTGAGAAAGCTCACATTGCTAAATACGATACATCTTTCAGTCCTATCCTCCAATCAGGCAAAGGTTTGAGTGGACATTTAACTAAACATTTTTGTAAACTTTTAATTGAATTCTGTGTGTTGCACACAGACCATCCTAATCATCTTTACGCCCCTTCCCCACTGGTGGCCTCCTGGGCCCTCTAGTGCACTTCATGCATTCTGCCATTTGTGTTAAGACCTATTGAGTCAAATTACTGTCCCAAGACATTCATTAGGGCAAGTTCCTCCACTGAGGTCTAGTCACCCATCTAGAGTTCCTCCCTTTAAGAAGATCAGCTGTTCCTTACCCTACTAATCAGCTACTAATAGTCCTTCAGCTAAGATTGGGGCCTGCTGCCCCTTTCCACAGTTCTGTGCTGGGCTTTTGCCTGCTTGTGTTTGTTTGCATGGAACTTGTGCATGTTGACACCATTGCTGCCGGTTCGTATGAGCAAGGTCCCAGAGCCCTGAGTGGGTGAAGTTTAATACAGGAATCCTGTCCAAGGACTGACACTCTGCAGACTCTTATTCTCTATGCTTTGGCTATTTGTGACCTTTTGCTTTCCTGGCCCTCTGTTGCATGAGAGAGCTTCATTGAAGAGAACTGAGAGATGCATTAGTATTCTCTTTACCCTTTGTTCTATGTTCTCTGAGCTTTAGGTGTAGAGGGTGCATCACAGATATGTCTAATCCTACCAAATTTGGATAAAAACATTAAAAACTACACATGCAAGAAGAGCAAAAACTCAAAGTATGATGAATTAATAACACTGCCTAGAAGGATCAGAGCTGTGCCACTTAGGCTTGGGCAATTCACAGATAATCTGTGTACGACCAGTTTTAGAACTCTAGTAGTAGTCACCATCTGCTGCAAAAAGAAGCTTCTTTGATGAGTGGCAGCTGGGATACTTTTCTGTAAATATAAGAATCCATATTTTGCATATAGTAAGACATTACATTTGTCTAAGGATGTGACAGTGTTGGAATTTTCTCTAAGATCTATGACCTCTCTAGCCATGTATGGCTATGTTTACAGTACCATATATGGGTTTCTTCCCATTGAAAGGGCATTAAAACCAATTATGTAGCTGTTGATTACTCCCAAGATAGAAGTGCCACTATTGCCCAAATATAGTTTGCTGTGCTGGTTATGGATGGGGTTATTAGGCCTTGGAGCTGGGATTGGACCACTGATTAATGTTCTTCTCCTGAAAAAGCTTGCATAGTGCTCTCCAAAGCTATGAAAAGCTAGCCTTCAGGGGAAGTGGTTTCCAGGTCAATTCCAGCTCCATTGGTCCAAATCTGGTCTCTGAAGTATGTCCTATCTCCAGCAACAGAGTCTTACCTTCAAGTTCTGGGAGGCAATCAAGGGTGGTGGCAATAACCTGTGTAATTTTGGGAGTCTGTTGGACCATCCTGGCCACCATCTCAAAGGGAGGTTTCTCCTGTCTGGCACTCTTTCGTATTATGTAGCCTTCAGCTATGCACACGGACTTATGTAGAGATACTGTATGTGTCATTTCTTATTAGGTTTTTGGACTAATGTGATTCCCTCTGGGTTTTTATACAGCTGAGCATTATTTATCTCTCCCCTCTCTGTACTGAATTTTCAAATGCCTTCTTTCTGCTTATTTAAATCTTTTAATTTCTTTTCAAAGTTTTATAAGTTTAGGATACTAATCTGTGGCCACCACTGTTAAGTTTATTCCTAATTTTTGAAAAAGTAAAATATTTTTATTTATTATTTTTATGTGTATGAATGTTTTTCTTACTTAAAAATTACTTTTTTAAAAAGTAAAAGTCACTGATCCACACACTTTAAAAAGTTGACTTTGCATGGTATGTGAATTACATTTGAATTAAAAAAGGATGGCATTAGTAATTTAATCATTTATTCCTAATTGGGTAATGGTATTGTAGAATAAAGGCATAGGTAAAAATACGGGGTATTATTTTTATTCAATTACTATGAAACATACAAGTTTATTGATAGTACTCTGGCTCTTGGACGATGAGCCATTGCTGTACATTGACTGCTGCCCTTCCTCCTCCCTGAAATACACTATAAGCAAATCCTAACCCCTGGTACCTGTGAATGTGGCTTTATTTGGAAATAGGCCTTTGCAAATGTAACCAAATTAATGTAAAGTCACTGGATTAGGGTGGACTGCAATCCAATGACTGCTGTTTTAATAGGAAGAGAGACATTTGGACAAAGACACAGAGAGAAGACTCCATATGAAAACATATTCAGATATTAGAGAGGTCTATACCAGAAGTCAAAGGAATGCCAAGTATTGCTGCCAGGTCTCAGAAACTAGAACAGAGGCACGGTATGATTTCCCACTAGTGCCCTCAGATGAAACAGGCTTCCGAACATCTTCATTTGGGGCTTGTATCTTTCAAAAAGTTTCTACTGTTTTGTTTGTTTGTTTTTGAGTACTTAATAAGACCTAGGTAAGCTCCTTTTTAATTTTTATTGAATTTTTGCAATTTTCATACAATATATTTAAATTGTATTAAAATTCCTTGCCCTCTTCCACAGCTCCCTTATTACTCCCATTCAATGTACTGTTCTCTGTTTGTGTCTGAATTGTCCTTCAGCACAGGTCCATCTACTGGAGCCTGGTTAACATCCTTGAAAGAGACTGCCAATACTTTAGAGTTTCTTACCCACTTCCCCACATCTATGCTTGTAACAATTTCTACTGTTTTAAACCACTCTGTTTCTGGTAACTTATTAGCACAATGTTAGGAAACTAAGAAAAGAGGTTTCACATTGTTCTACATTAAAGCAAAGGTTACGGAAACCCATTTCCTAACATATACATTAGGGCTATAATATGACCTTAAAAACTGGGCAGGAAAACACTAGGAAAAGTGAGCTGTATGATCAATCTAGGATATTACTCCCTAAGATGTATGTTTCTTATTGGTTTATTAGCTTTAGTTTATTGGCTTTTCTCTTTGCTTTTCTATAAAAACACTTACTTTCAAACAACATTCACTTTCCTTAGAGAAGTTAAGAGTTAAGGTATAATTTGCCTACTTAAAAGATCTCTTATACAAAAGAATTCAGATCATATAAATTTATACCACTCTCTTATCTTCCAAACACTTTCTTTTACGAATTACCAGTGGACCTCGCCTTTACATCCAGCTCTGTAACCCTTTGTTCATATGCAGAATCAGAACATTGCCTGCTCCATTTCACTGACTTATTTTGTTGACCTCAAAAGTACACTTTAAATGATGACTTTCCAAAATGTACAATAAAATGGTATTTAATGACAAATGTTAGTTTTAACAAATCACAAATCAATGGAAGATTCTAGATTTTCAATTATCAATAGAAAATACTACTCAAACAGATATTAAAGATTATTAAAGAAAGAAAATTTAAATTTAAACAAATTTAAAAATTTGTTGTTTCCTATCAGTGGAAATCTGAGAATATTTAACAGGGTTTTAAAAAAATCTGTGAAATAGCCTTAAATATCTCCAGTATTTACTGTTTGGGTATTTCTAACCCTTCTCATTCTGATTTCCTACGTGTACTGCCATAACTGCAGATAATTTTGATGCCTTAGACAATACATACCTTCTCTCATTCTATTTTTCATGTTAGCTTCATACGAAAATGGTTGATGTGTCACAAGCACACAGACATACATATATGTGAATGTTCATTAGAACACTAATACAGAACAGGAGAAGCTTTGAGGATACCATGAGTATTTAAACAAGCAGAATTTAGCTGTGCTCACGTTATGCATGGCGGCTATAAAAAGAATGAAACAGGTGGTCTCGTGTAGTCCGTGGAAGGATTATCACAATAGGTAAACACCACTGTCACTACCAAGCCAACTACTGGAGAACGAAAGTTAGGATTCTATTTGTGAAAAAATGAAAATATCATATACAGGCATAATTAATCTCTGGAGCAGCTCACAGAAATATTAATACCTGTTCTTTTGGAAAGTGATTCCAAATTTTCTCTTTATAGACATGTATTAGTTTGTTACATAATATTATATGAATCAGAATTCTTTAAGCCCACAAGAGCACAGCAATTATTAATAGCTATTTATTTGAAATACAATAAAGAATATTCAGAGTACGAACCATCAATGTTAAAAAGGATTCTTTTCTGAGACGTCAAGGAAGATGATACTGCAACACTTTACAGGTCCCAGGAGGACCTGAAGATAGTGCTCCTCTGCCAGGCCCAGAGTCATGTGGGGAATCAATAGACTATCCTTCGAGCTAGGAACACAACAGTTTACTTACAGTGGTTTATCAAGTAGTTAGTTCAATGGGAGTGGACAGTTTGTCAATAGCATTCTAATGGATGCTTTGGAGGACATTCAGCGCTGTCATATACAAACTAGAAGGCCATAGGATAAAATCTATGTCCCTGGAGTCAGAGGATGATCATTTGTAGAGCATCTACAAAAACAGCAAGGTATATCCTCCTTCAGGGTCTAATGACAGTTTTGGCTATTAGAGATTATGTTAATGGTAACACTCTGGTGACATTTTTATATATTCTTTTATTTTATAATTTTCTAGCAAATGAAAGATGAAATTACAAAGCTTTCTTTTTAGTTTAAGTTAGCCTGCAAACTTATCAATGCAAACACATTTCCTAAGTAAGTTAGACAATATAAAAAACTCACTACTTGATCAAAATCCTATAGCAATCTTGAAATGTAGAGGCAAATTAAGTCCTTCAGTTCTACAGTCAATTCCTATTTCCAACACAAAGCTAGTGTTTACAGAAGCTATTGTTGTGCCAGCATAATTTAAGACATACAGTAATATTCCTTAAAAATGTTTAGTAAGATGCCACACTTGCGGGTAAAAGTCTAACACCATCTTCACACTGGAGTTCTGAAGAATTCCTTATTTTTTCTTTCCTTTTGCCTGAAATTGGATTTCTAAATTATTTTTACACTATTCTGGGAGAAATTAAAATACACACTCAAACAGTTCCTAAACATCTTTAAATGCTAGGAAATACTAGGGTCTCTCCTCAGTAATAAAAAGTAATAAAAAAAAGCAGTAATAAAAAGCATTTTTGGGGAGGACCATGTCTGCACTGCCCTATGTTTAATGCTATCTACATATTGATAAACTCAAGTTAGATCTCCAGCCCTGATTTGTTTCTTGAACTCCAAACTGCTTTCTTGATACTTTTGCTGGATAATTTGTAGCTACTTCAAAAGAAATCCATTAAAATAAGAAAATTCTTAATCATCCACTGTCACTGCCTCCTGATGGCTTATGTCAGAACCTGCCATTCTTGACTCCTATTTCCTCTGTGGAAGTCTATCAGTTCCAGTTTGAAGCCCTCATTACCCCAGGCCCAGGCACCTGGCTCCTTGCCTACACGGTTGCCTGGTTTCTGTTTCCCATTCTTATCTCCACTACCTCCACATTACCAGTCTTCCCAGTGTCCAGAGTGAGACCGTAAACGAGTACCAGATCACACTGGCAGATTTCAGTGGCTTCACACGGCCACGAAGACAACATCTAAACCTTTAGCTCGCCGGGGCCATAAACTGCCTGGCCTCACTCAGGAAGAGTGAGGCTCTCTCCCTGACGAAAACAGTGCCAATCATTGTGGTTCCTGGTGTAGAGGGGTCAGAGCAGGTATGGAGCCAGGGCAATGAGTCCTCATAGGAAGGACCGTCAACAGGAAGTCAAAAGCAGAGAAAGAGAAAAAAATACCTTGACTGTTCTTTCTCCTTGACTTCTGATTTCTTGAGTCTAATTGTGGGGAGGGGAAAAGGGGGACGGATGCTGGTGACTGAGCCAGGGCCTTGCACATGTTAGGTAAGCACTCTACTACTGAGCTATATATATTCCCAACCATAGACCTTAAAGTGGCACTTTGGCCTGAGGTCAAATTCTTTGTGAGTGATAATGTAGGAGGTTGGAATACAAGAGAGTACTGCCCAGGACACAGGAAGTGAGAAAGGCACCCACATGTCTGGGGGAGGAAGGGACACTACCAGCAGGCATTGCAGTCACATTCCTAGGTCTGCCCAGGCCCAGTGCACTCTGGCTCCATACCGCATTATCTTCCTATAACGAGACTTTGCTCCAGCTTTTACTTTGTGTGGGTACCTTCTGTATCATTAGTTCTTCATGACCCTTCAAGTCTGTTTTGTTTTGTTGACAAGTATCCCATTCTGGCCCCAAACTCATTATATAGCCAAGGACAACCTTGAACTCTTAAACCTCCTTCTTCCACATCTGGAGAACTGGGGATCGCAGGTTTGTACTGACATGCCTGGCTTCCCTCCAAGTCTTAATTTAAACATTTTTACAATTAAGAATTATCTAAGGAGTGCCTCCTTGGTTAGTCTTTGCCTGTTTTCCTTAGAATATTTACTACGGTGTGTAACTACTTTATTGCCTTGCTTTTCTATTCTCTCTGTAGAATTTTAGGGCAGAGACAACCTGTGCAGCAAACGCCTGCCATTTAGTAGGTACTGTGAACATCAGTTGAAAAAATGCTACACAAATCATATGGCAGAACTATAACACTATGTCTGAAGACATACATCTGTATAATTTTACACTGAGGCAGTATTTAAGAAAACTCGTTTAATTTTTACTCTTCTACACAGCATTTTAGCTGAGAAAAAAAAAACAAACCTAAGACTTTATATAAAAAATACTGATTTTGTACTGACAGACATTCCATTTTTGTTTATGTAAAAGGAAAGCACTATTATGGTGCCAAGTGGTTTAAATCTGGATAATTGAATCATCTGAGAGCAAGGTTTCTGTTCATTTCTTTTGCTCCTGTTTCTATAGCAATAGCATAAAAATCACCTGTTTGAGTCTGTGATGGTCTTGGTACTAGAATATTAGTCATTTTGACAAATTTTTTTAATTGAAGAAAGAGAACAAAGGGATAGGAAGTAACTTGGAATGTAGGACACTGAGCTGTGAGGAGCAGGTTTTAGAAGAGGGATAGTGACTGCAGTGCACAATCTACAGTGGAGACACTTCCACACAGCTGTATGTAAATGCTCACTGCTTCTCCCACTTCCTCTGAAAGCAGCCTCAGATGAGCCTGGGTCTCAGAACACTTTAATCAGAAGTGTGGGCAGGGTTGAGGAAACTGAAGAGCAAGGTCCTCCTTCATAAAATCAGTCTTTTAATCAAGAGCAATCTTTGTCTTCAATTGTATATGGCCCATTTGAAAGACAATCACATTAGTAGTGAGCAATCTCTACATAAGGTCCGTTCTGTAAATCCCACCTCAACATTTAAGCATGTACAAGATTAAGATAAGATAAACTTTGTGTGCTTGCTAGAAAGGGAATGCCAGGGGGTGTCCTCATTCTGGAAGGAGGTAGAAGGCAAGGTGACAGCAGATGGGGAAGTAACAGGAAGGTGGAGAAAGAGTGGAGACCCAAGAGGTGTGTGAGAATGAATGTCAGTCACTGAGACCTTGGGTGACTGCAAACAGACCCGAGAATGAAGACAGCTGCTGTATGGCAAGATCCTGCAGGAAGGAGGCTAGGTTTTATCTTGACTATTGTCATCACATGCTATGAGCACAGAGTCCTCTTCAACCATCTGGCTTGGCTGTAAATCCTGGCTCTGTCCTGAATGTCTGAGAAAACTTGAGCAAGTCATTAATTATAGGTCATTAGTTTCTTCATCTGTACAGTGGGCCAATAGCTAAGCCAGCTGTTTATTGTTTACTGTGAAGACAGAAGAGTAGCCTCTTTCATATTTGTTCCTATGCCCAAGTAAAACTCTTGTTGCTGACCCATCTTTGAAACAGTCAGGAATGAAAGTTCCTGGATATCAGTCTCTCTTAGCAGAGAACACACACATGAATGTGTGAGGGGTGACATTCAGAATCTAAGAAGGTATATGAGGGGCTGGAGAGACTGGTTAGTGGTTAGGAGCACTGGCTGGTAGTTCACTACAGTCTGTAACTCCAGTTAAGAAGATCTGGATGCCCTCTTTTCAGCTTTGTGGGTATCACACACACATATATCACACACACATACAGGAATAATACTCATCACATAAAATGAAAACAAATAAATCTTAAGAAGATAAATTAAAGAGCTGAGGTAAGTGTTTTCCATGAGAACTAATCATACAACACAGAAGAACTTCTGCACAAAGATGCCAGTCATTCCAAAATACCCAAATAAGCTCTGACTGCACTTAGGAATCGTATAGCACTTGTAGCTGGCACATATGACAGGCATGTACCACCTTTATGGGTGTCCTATGCCTCACAAACAGTGCTTTTGGAAAGGAAACACTTGGTGAGGGCTTTCTTTCTACTGGAAAGATGGCAGGGGTATAGAAATTCTGGAGAGTCTATTCCCTGGTACAGGTTTTTCAGCTTCTTTGTCGGATGACTGGGTGGGACAGTGGGATGAAAGGAGGCGGTTGTTGGAGGAGTGGAGGGAAACAGCTAAAACCAGCACCACCTGGCAAGTGGGCGCTGCTTCATGCTGCTCCGTCCCATCGCTCTCTGTTACACCTGGAACCAAGGGCACACTCTACAGATGAACCCATGGGAAGGTGGAAACAGGACAGACAGGGACAGGAGCTCAGCCTACTCCCCTCAAGAACTGAGCAAAGGAGGGTGGGGGATGGTTCAAGCCTTCAATTCCTAGCATCTAAGAATGGTAGGCTAGAACACCAAGCTGGTAACAGCTCTTTGTTCTGGGGTGAAGAGGAACCTCTTTCTCCAAAGAAAGGAACACAAGGCAGCTTTAAAATTTTTTTATTTATTATTTTTACTTTAAGAGTGTTTTGCCTGCATGTATATAAGTACACCATGTGCATGCAATGCTCACACAGGCCAGAAGAGGGTGTCCGATCCCCTGGAACTGGAGTTACAGATGGTTCTTAGCTGCCATATGGGTGCCTGGAACTGAACTCAGGTCCACTGAAAGAACAGCAAGTGCTCTTAACTGCTGAGCCCTCTCCCCAGCTCCACAAGACAGCTTCATAAGGATCTTCACATTACCTTCCTACCTTCACCTTCTCAAAGTTCTTACGCTGCATCTGGCTGATGTTAGACAAGAAAAGCCTTCCTCTGTTTAATTTTCTCACTTTTAACTTCAGATTAAAAGTAAACTTCACCTTGTAGGATTGCTTTGAACATCAAATATGACAATGCTTAGCACAATCTAAACTCTCATTGACTGCTATAGTTTGAATGTTGACTATACTCCAAAGGTCCATATATTAAAAGCTTGGTTTCTAAATGGTGGAATCTTTGAGAAGTCAGTCCTAGGAGAAAGAGGCCTTTAGGCCATTTGGAGGCACGCACTAAGAAGGAACTGGGCGACCCATCTCTCCATCTCTCCCACTCTGATCTGCTTTCTGGCTCACAGTGTGAAGAGTCCTACATCGCCTCCCATCGTGATGTGACAAGGCCATGGGGATGCCTGATTGTGATTTTTCTAATCAACACCATGAGCGGTTTTTTTGTAAGTTAATTGCCTTCAGTTATCAGTAACAATAAGTTAATACATTGAATAAGTTTTGTTCATATTCGAGAAATTTGAAAATTTAAGTATTTATGTATGTCAAAGCATAGTCAAAGTTCCTATGTAATGAGCTACTTTTGCTAAACTCACTTTGTACCAAATAAAAATGTGTGTGTCGGGGGGGTTTGCTCTCAGTCTGACAAGACTTAAATCTGGGTTCTGAACTTCCATATAAGAATGTCAACTATGCTCTAGCCTGGTATCTAAAGTATATCGATCCTATCTTAAGCAATAGCACTTTGGACACTTGTGAAAAAAATTCAGCTATGCACTGACTGAGTCTAGTACTTGCCAAAGGCTTGCTTGAGATGTCTGATATTCGGAGTCATATTGTATTTGCTCCCTAGAGAAATGCCTTCACAGAGTTGAGATTTAATGTTTTGTCCTCAGGTTTTTCTTTCTTTCTTTTTTTTTTTTTTTTTTATAGAGAATCAATAGCAGAAAAAATCCATTTGAAGAAAACTTTGTCTTTTGCAAAACTCAAAATCCTAGACAGCAAATAGGTTCCATCTTAAGCCCTGGCATCAAATGACTGGTAGTGATGGTCTGGAGTGCTCTGTTTAAAAGGACTTCAAGGTTGCTATAACTTATCAGCGGTCTGCCAAGGATGTCTGTGTGGAGCTGTGGTGGTTCTGTGATACACATGCTCATCTGCCACATGAGAGCATGGCCCATTCTACAATATGCTGTGCCTCATGGATGGGCTAGATGAACAGTTTGTACTTCTTAAATCCAGAGGCAGAGGCCTCTTACCATGGAGTCTAGTACATTCAATTTTTCTTCCTGAGTTGTCTCCCCACCTCTAGTCAAGTAACCCTTGGACTTGAAGATGTGGTTATCCTAGAAGACACCAGAATGAATGCAAGACATTTAGGGCGGGCTAGACATGAAACCTAGGACTGACTAGTGGTAGTCCACATTCAAATGGAAGAGAGCTGAACCCAGAGGAAAGGCAGAGCTAAAGCTGAAGAAGCAGTATTTGAGGAAAAATGTGCTGACCATGGGCCATTAGGATCATCATGTTGCTTCAGGCAGCCCAAAATGATAAATCAGTACAATGCATCTTAAATAATTCTTCGCCCGAACCATTTTAGTGACATTAAATTGTTTAAGTGGCCATGTATGGAGCAGTGGAGCAACCGGGTGGGTTTTATGGCCCCGTCTGCTACAGCCACTGAAATAGCTGTATCTGCCACATGAAAGCTGTGTGCAGCAACCGGGTGGGTTCTATGGCCCCGTCTGCTACAGCCACTGAAATAGCTGTATCTGCCTCATGAAAGCTGTGTGCAGCAACCGGGTGGGTTCTATGGCCCCGTCTGCTACAGCCACTGAAATAGCTGTATCTGCCTCATGAAAGCTGTGTGCAGTGCCGCTTTCCAATCACGATTTTGCTAGGCCTGTCTTCTTGTCATTTTAATCCTTGAGATTGTTTAAACTAGAAGGAAAAGTGAGTGTACAAACTGTTCCCAATTTAACCGGAAAAAAATCTTTTTAAAAAATCATACTCTATTTAGACAGAAGTTTGGGGATCTATAGCTTAGTTTTAAGGCTTTTCTGTTTGAAGCATTTATACAAAGCAAGTCATAGGGCTGCATGCAGGTAATGCCAATACTTGAGAAACTGAGGCCAGCCTGGTTTATGTAGTGGTATCCTGCCTGGAAAAAAAAAAAAGACTCACCAAAAAAACAAACCAGCTAGACAAAGTAAACAGAACTACAATAGGCAAGCATAAGAGGGACTATTTTTATGTTTCCTACTCAAAGATCTGCTTATTGGAAATATGAGCAAAAAACACATATTGGGCTTATGCTTATGCCAGACACTGTTCCTATCAAAACCCTTATCACTATCATATAATACTGAACCCCCTGGGACAAGCATTACTATCTCTGTTACGTATGTGTGGAAACTGAGGCACTAGCCTTGGTTCACATGGCCAGCCAGTATTAGATGCAGGATGTCTGGTTCTAGCACGTGTGTCTGAATACTTAGAGATACCCTCTCTTCAACTTTAATTTCCAATTGAACACCTGCGAGGCATGACTTCAGGGGTGGGTCCAGGCTATTTCTCAACATGAAAATTGTGTGCTCATAGTCCTTTGGCTCCTTATTGTCTAACGGGAAAGGGGGAAAATGTATGAGTCTGACTGAGTGAGGAAAGGAAAGATCTGGCTGTCAGAACACACTGGTGATGGTATTCCTTCCCACTTGTTATGATTAGAGCTTTCCAAATGATAAAAGATCTGTTTTGTTATTGTTGTTGGAAGAGCCTAAGAGGACTTTTTCAATAAACCATCAATAGCTGTTATTGGCTTCCTTCCATTTTAAAAAAAATTATAGCAACACTATTTGTCAGAACACCCCTATGTGGTCACTGTCTTTTGAACTATGAACTAAATAGTGATTGAGTACAGCTTCTTCATTAGTTCTTGGTAACTTTACCAGAGGGTATGGGAATGATAGTACCCTTTCTCCCAATTGCCAGACCCAAGTCAAGGTCAACATGTACAGATGCAGGGGGCAGAATCCACATATGGTGAAGACAGATGCAGCCTTAGCACATTGAAAGAGATGCCAAATCATTTTCAATTTTGGAGGGGCCAGCCTTGAAATTTTTAATTAGCTTACAGTTAAGAAGTAATTTCAAGTTTTGAATTGCAGTTATTTAGAGACTTGAATTACTCATCATTTCACTTTATAAAACTACAATATGAGGCAGAGTTCCATGGAAAAAACGGCTCAAATTTAAAAAAAAAAATCTCTGCAACAGAGGCAAAAAACAAAAACAAAAAACTGGTTTGGGAATCCCAGCCCTAGGACGCACTTCTGCAGATACAATGTTGGGTCATACTGCATTTCTTTGAGCCTGTTTTCTGCCAATGACATCTTAAGGAGTTTCGAGAGTTAATGGAACTTGCTAAGGTGCCTGACATGCTGTCCTTGTTCCATACATTTTTGATGCCTTGTCACCTTTTCCTTTTCTTTACGTTAGCTCTGAAAAATCTTCTCTGAGCATCCCCATTTCTGAAACCTCTTCCATCTTCATTTCTCATGCTGTTCAAAACCCACCATTCCTGGCCTGACTAACTATATAACTTCCTAACTCAGCTCACCTTTTCTGGTTTTCCTTTTTCTAAGCAAGATAACCCATCATTAGAAAAATAACCATTAGTGCTTTATTCCTAGTTTATAGAAAGCACAAATCTATTGTCTACAGAACAAATAAAAAAAATCATTGTCCATGCACCTAAATTAAGCTACTCTACTTGCTATTTTTTTCTCCAGCAGTGTCAATCCTTTATATTAGTGGTGTACACTAGATGGCCTTCACACCCATTTTTTTCCTCACACTCTAAAATGTCTTCCTTACCTTTTGTGAGCACTTACTTGTTCTATAAGACCCTTCAGAAAATGTCTTCTATACTATTAATATATCTCTAATAAGAGGCTAATATAAGAACTGTGTTTGGCTCCACAGCAGTCAGTCTATGAGAGGTTCTCTCCTTGAGTTCTATTGTTGTATGGCACTGTCTTATGACTGTAGCTTTCTTTGTAATCTCCTTAAAGCAAGGAAGTACACTTTATTTCTCTTTGAATCCTTATTCTTCTGGCACCTTATATGTCACATAATGAACAGATATTCATGGGAGAACATTCTGGTATTTTCTCTAATTAGTTCATTCTCAACTCTGTCAACTTATCAGTCAAGAACCATTATCACATTTCTATATTTTGGTTAACCATATATTTTCTTTTATAAACTAAGGAATTTTACCAGCACACAGTTTGGAAAAATGTAAGAAATGTAAAGTTTATGAGGCTGTAGAGATGGCTCAGTGCTTAAGAGCACTGACTGCTCTTGCAGAGGATCAGGTTTCAAATCCCAGGACCCACATGGAGGCTAACAACCATCTGTAACTCTGGTTCCAGAACTCCAACATGCTCTTCTGACGTCCTTGGGCATTGCACAACACTGGTGCACATACATATAAGCAGGCAATACATTCATACACATAAAATAAAAATAAGGAATTTTAAAAAGAGATGTAAAGTTAAAACATAACTATAACCCAGTTCACTTGAATGTTATAAATACTTAAACTGAAACAATACAAACGATTTTAAAAAGCCACAAAACATTCAGGGCTTGCGAACTCACTCTAAAGTCTTTACCACCAAACCTGATGACCTAAGCTCTATGCCAGGAATCCACATGGTGGAAGGAAAGACTGAATCTCTCCAGTTGTCCTCTGACTCCACACATACACCATGGCACAACCCCCCTTCACACTCAAATAATATCAATATATCTCTAAGGAGATACGATTTGTCTGGAATTCAGAAGAGATATGTAAGATGGATGGGGTTTTCATCTGCTAGTAGCAGACATTAAGTCAGGAGGGGGTAACTGGGAGGTGGGACTGGGGGTGATGGTAAGATGAGGGAAGGGTCAGAAAACAATCAAAATACAGTGTATGAAATTTCTGACTTAGTAACTTAAAAAAATTTTGTAAAACTTTAAAAAATTAAGTCCAACTGATAAAGATCTAATCACAAATTTACAAGTCAATGTGGAAACATGAGAAACATGAAAAATCAGGGCAAAATCACCCCTCTGAAAATTTCCAATTCCACAATGATTTATTCCAATGAGAATGAATGTGATGTATGCCCAGACAAGGAATTCAAAGATCTATGAGGTTATGGGCAAACTACTGAATGAATCTGAAAAAAATACAAACAAACAATTGAATGGCATAGTTAAGTCAAAACAGAACATGAAAGAGGATTTCAAATGAGACAGAAAGATTAAAAAAGCCAAACAGAAATTTTAGAAAAGAAAAGCTCAACATTAAAAAACAAACAAAACCCCCCAACAAACTCAAGGCTGGGTATTTAGATTCTTGGTAGAAGCTTTCCTAGCAAGAGGATACCTCAGCTCAAAAAAAAAAAAAAAAAAAAAAAGGACAACAATTCAGCAGAAGCCTCAGCAACAGGATGGAAGATGACACTGAAGAAAATAACAAGAGAATATGAATGACCAGGACATGTGACATCTATAGGACATCATTAAAAGACCAAATTGGGGTGGAGACTGGTTCAAGAAATAAAGTGCTTTGGCGAACAAGTATGAGACCTGAGTTCAGGTCCCCAGTACACACACAAGTCAGGTGCACTAGCATGTGTCTATAACTCACATGCTGAGAAGACAGGGACAGGAAGATCCCTGAGGCTCATCAGCACATTAGTCTATCTATTATCAATGAGCGCCAGGGCTCAGGTGGGAAGTGGGAGGGTACTGGACATCAATCTCTGGCTTCCACACACATGAATATGCACAACACATACAGACCAAAATATGAAGCACAAGTGTAGGGTGAGGAAAAGAAGTCCAAGCTCAATTAAACCACAGTAGAAAATTTACAAAATCCAGGGAAAGACACAGGTACCCAGATTCAGGAGGCATTTCTAACACCAAATACAGAAGACAAAAAAAAGAGCAGCACAACATCATATTATAGTTCAAACACCAATTATACAGAAAAAAGAAAGAATATAGGAAGTTGCGGGGAGAAGTAGCAAGACACGTATACGGGACACCCATCAGAATGACAGCCTATTTCTAATGGAAACTCTACAACCAAAGAGGAAATGGAATGATGTAATTCAAGCTCTGAAAGACAATGCCTGCTAGGTCAGATTACTATTCCCAGTGACACTATTCTCACATGTGACAGAGAAAGAAAAGCTTCCATAAGAGGAAAAAAAGGAATTTGTGACAATTAAGCCCCACTACAGAAGCCAATCGAGGGAATCCTATACATTGAATGAGATAAACATCTCCAAATGAGATCACAGGAAAAATATGTGGCACCAAACAGTAGGCAAGCAAGAAGGAGAATTAGAAAATTACAAATATTACAAAAGGTGTAAAATGGTGGGAAATAAGGCATCAAAATTGGGAAGATCTCAAATAAAAACAGTGATATATTCCACAGACATAGAAAACCAAACCAAGACAAAACAAAACTGGCAGGTGGAAAGAAATAAAGACCAGGGCAGACATGAATGAAACGATGCCAAAAGCAGCAACAGAGAATTAATGACATGGTCTGGAGACACGAGCGTGTCATAGCAGTGGCTGCTGCTGCTGTTTTCTTTGAAAACATAAACCCTTTGAGCTACACTAGGTAAAAGGAAAGATAAGAGCAGAGTTAGCAAATTCAGAGGTGAAAAGGAAAACATTACAACAGACACCAATGAAATTCAAAGAATCATTAGGGCATATTCTGAAAGCCTGTATTCAATAAATTGGAAAAAGGTAAGTAAAAAACATAAATTTCTAGACACATATAACTTGCCAATATTAAACCAGGAGCACATAAACAACTTAAACAGATCTGTAACAAACAATAAGACTGAAGCAGTAAAAAAAAAAAAAAAAGTCCTAAACTCAAAAGGCCTGGGCCCAGATAGATTTACTGCTGAATTCTACTATACTGTTAAATAAAAAACTAATCTCAATGATCAATGCTCCTCAAACTTCACTAAAATAGAAAGGAAGGGAATGCTGGCAAACTCATTTTATAAAGCCAGCATTATGTTGGTAACAGAACTAGACAAAAGCAACCACCACAACAAAAATTATAGGTCAATCTCCCTGCTGCACATGGACATAAAAATTTTCAAAAAATTACCAGCAAACCAAATTCAACAACATATAAAATAGAACAGTTACCATGATCAAGCTGGCTTTATTCTAGTGATGCAAGGATGCTTCGATGTATACAGATGAATAAATTTAATACACCAAAGAAACAGACTGAAGGACAAAAAAAAAACTTATGATCTTGTCAGTAGATATAGAAAAGGCATTAATAAAAGTCCAATATCCCTTTGTGATAACAACCCTGAAGAAACTATAAACTGAAGGAATATAGCTTGATATAAAAAAGGCTATGTATGAAAAACTTACAACCAGCATTAAATAGCAACAAACTCAAAGAATTTCTACTAAAAGTAGGAATGAAGTAAGAGTGTCCATTCTATACACTCCAATTCAATATAATGCATGAAGTCTCAGTAAGACTATTAAGACAAGAAAAAGACATACAAATATGAGAGAAGTCAGATGATCTCTATTTGCAGATGATAAGACCCTACATGTAACAAACCCTAGAAACAGTACCAGAAAACTCTAATAGGCTGATAAACACTTTCAGCAACATAGCAAGATTCAAAAGCAACATATAAAAGTCATTATCCTTCCTATATACTATTAATGAATACGGTAAGAGAGAAATCAGAAAAGCAATCCCATTCATACCTTAAGAAAACCTTGAACTCTACCTAACCAAGGAAATGAATATATAGAATTGAAAATTTAAAAACTAAAAGAAATAAATTGAATACACTGTTAGAAAAAAAAAAGACCTCCCATACTCATGGAGCTGCAGAGTTAATATAGTGGAAATGGCTATACTACACTAGCAACGTACAAATTCAACGTAATTCTGATAAAATTTTAATGGCATTCTTCATAGTAATAGAAAAAAAGAATCCTAAAATTGTTATGGAAGCACGAAATCTGAGCAAAAAAAAAAAAATGTCAAAGGTATCATTACATATGATTTCAGCATATACTTCACAGCCATAATGACCAAAACAGCATTGTGTTGCTACAAAAAAGACATGTAAATCAAGGGACTAGAATAGAGAACCTAGAAATAAATCCATATAACTACAGCCACCTGAATTTGGGAAAGACACCAAAAACATATGTTGGAGAAGAGAGCCTCTTCAACAAATGGTTCTAGGAAACCTGAATTATCCACATGTACAACAATTAAATTAGATCCTATCTTTTATCTTGCACAAAAATCTACTTCTAATGGGTCAAAAAGATTAACCCAATAAATGGGCCAATGAAATGAACAGATAATTCTCAAACTATAAACGACCAATAAACATATGAGAAATGTTCAAATCCTTAGCCATCAAGTAACACTGAGAGTCTATTTCATCCCAGTTACAATGGCTATCATTAAGAAAACATCCTGGGAAGGATTAGGAGGGTGGACCACTGTAAGCTGTTGTCTGGAATGTAAACTAGCCAGCATGAAAGTCAGTATGAAAGATTCTCAAAAAACTAAAAATACTACTACCTTATGACCCTAGCTAGACCACTCACAGAGACTGAAGGACTCTAAGTCAACATACAATAGACACACTTGAACATTCACATTTATTGCAGCAGTGTTAACAATACTCAAGTTATGGAATCAGTCCAAGTTTCCATCCATAGAGGATTGATAAAGAATATGGCATATACACACACAATGGAGTGTATTCAGCCATAAAGAAGAATGAAATTATTTTGTTTGCAGGAAAATGGATGGAACTGGAGATGATCATATTAAGCAAAATATATCAGATTAAAAAAGATAAGTATTCCATGCTTTCTCTCATTTGTGGATTCTAGAGTTTATACAGATATATAACACACACAACATGAGATGAAAGTAGAAGCCAAATTAGAGAGGAATAAAGGAGAATCGGGGGAAGAGAGTGGTTTAAGGGGAGGGGAGAGGTATTGCCAAAGTGCATGATTTCTCAGTCTGAAAATGCCTTTATGAAATCCACCTCAAGGTACAATGAACATAAGTCAAAAAAAGGAAAAAAAAAAACCTCATCCTGTATGAGGACCTACAAAGGTAACTTCTACAATGGAATGATATTTATATGAAAATTTCTATAACATAATCCATGAAGTTAGAAGATTAAAATTAAGACCACATGATCAATTCAACAAATATATGGGAAAAAACTCAATAAATTTCAGCATCCATGAATGTTAACAAGCCTTAGCAAACTAGAGATGTAAGCACTTTCATCTACAATGAGGTTATATTTTCAGACTCTTTCAGTGATCATGGTTCAACTATAGTTAAAAAAAACTACTAAATCCCAGATTAGCATAATATCAAAATGTTATTTCTAATTCATACTACAGGGAATGTGGAAGAAACAGGAGAATCTACTATTGCAGTGACTCAGACCCCAGACGATATATGTTTCTATAATCAGGAGAGCACTGAAATGGGGACTGGTGGCTGATACAATAATCCTAACGTTTCGTCATGTAATGACATATGACATGCTCATCTACATTGGCTAAAGTCACGTTCCATTCTCATCTCAACTGTGACAAATATATCTCTTTTGTCTGCAAGCTGATCAGTTCACAGTAATTTGTTATAGCAGTTTAATTAGACAAGATACCATTTTTGTACCCTCACTTGGACCTAAAATAGAAATATAAAGTATACTATTCAGCCTTCATTACCTCTAAACTTTATTTTCTTGTTCTAAATAATTTTTATCATTTAAAAAATATTGCCATTTTAGTAAGATTTCCAAATTATCTTGCAAACAGAAGCCGGAAAAACAATAATATGCCCAGAGAACATCAACACCATAATTCTTCTTGTGATGGTATTTCTGTCAACAGCTGTAGTGAAACTTTCAAAGCACACTCATTCACAAAATATCTGTGATATTCCTTTTGTACAAAGATCTTTCCTAACCAAGTTAAAGAAGGTAAAATCTGTACATTACATTTTAATGACACTCACTGTAAAATAAATGAGAAAACTATAAATAAAGGAAAATATGAATAAAATCAAAATTCTTTCAAGGCATATCAGAAATTGAAATTTATAGTGACTTTTGTCTATAAAGTTACTTTTTGTTTACATTTATATATATATATATATATATATATATATATATATATATATATATATATATAGTGTGTTTGCACATGCACACATATCAGAGCACACATGTGGAGGTTAGAGAATAACTTGCAGAGGTCAGTTGTCTCCTTCTACCATGTGAGTTTTGGGGACCAAGTGCCAAGTACATTTACCTACTTAACCATCTCAAAAACCCTACAAAAGCCCTACAGATTTATTCCTACTGAGATCAGAACTAGTGGAAAAATGTAGTCGATGGTAAGTCACAAGGAATCTAGGTCATTCTCTTGTAACTGGCTTTGGCTCTGCAATACTAATTGCAGCACATCTGAAACATAAGAAAAATAATACATAGCATTAAGAAAGCAAGGACACCAGTATACTAAATAAGAACATGCTGTTTTTAGACTTCTTGCTAATTATTACATTTTAATTCATCCTAGGATTTCAGAGATACAGTGTTACTCATTTCCTGTCTTTAAGAAGTATTTAGAATATGCCAGGCATGGTGGTAATCCCATGTACTTGGGAGGCAAAGGCAAGCAGATCTCTGTGAGACAGCTGCACAGCTGGTCTCTATAGTGAGTTTCAGGCCAGCTGGGGCTACACAGAGACCCTGTCAAAAACAAAAACAAAAAAGGGATTGGAGAGAAAGCTCAGTGGTTAAGAGTACTGGTTGCTCTTTAAGAAGAACCAGATTTGATTCCTAGCACCAACATGGTAGCTAACAACTTTCTGTAACTCCAGTTTCAGGGAATCTGATGTTCTCTTCTGGTTTCTGCAGGCTTCGCACGACACGGGTGGAGGCAAAACATTCATACACATAAAAGTAAATTTTTAAAAATTTCTGAAAAGTATTCAGAACAACTGAAGTATGAAACCGGGGTGCCATAAATGGTAGTTCAGGACCAAAGTTTTCAAGATTCATTGATAAACTTTTCTAAATATTCCTACTTTACCCCAGAAACATAAAATTGTAAAATACAAATTTTCTGTTCCATAACAAACCTACAGAAATGAAAGTGCAAATCAGGAGGTTTGACTTGCATATGACTTTCAATAAAATACACTAAGACTTGCTTTGCATTTCACACATGACTATTTTTCAACAGTGGAAGCAAATTAATTTTTATAGTTTACATAAATAGTAGCAGGATTGTTGAGGCCAAGAAAAGATTTTTAAAAATTAGTGCTTACCATCTATATCCTTGTTTGGCTACCAGAAAGAAATGAGGTGTTCATTTGTTTAACAGCAGCAAAGAACAAGACACAAGCATAGGACGCAGTAGAAATAGAAGAACTATGACCACTGGAGAAGGAGCGGCCAGGGGCTTCAAAACGAGTGGATGTCATGGGTAAATTGTGACAACTACAGTAAATGAAAGTAATTCGTATAAAGGAGAATCCCCAAATGACGGAACGGTACTGACTGATAGTACATGATGGTGTGATAAAGCCAGGGACTCAAGCAATGCGCTCTGTGCACTGATGATGCCTTGAAAACCAAACTGCAGCTTAAACAGCCCTCAGAAAGGTCCTGGAAGGCAGAGATAGTTGATGAAGAAATTAAGAACTCCAAATAGATGGGCATATGGATTGGCAAAGTAAATCAAAGTAGAAATGCCTGTTACTGTCTCCATTGCCAAAGGATACCAGCCTTGGCTGTGAAGATGTGGACACAGTAAGATCTCTCTGGCCATTTCACTTCTTCCTAAGCGTGCTTAGTGAATCGCAGTTGGGTTTTTCTGTAAAAAGTACCACTTGCTGGCCCACTAGAAGCTATGAATAGCTGGAGTACAGTTATTGCATCTGCCATCATCCAGGAGTCTGGAACGCTGGAAGGCAGCAATGCACAGAGCAAAGGACAGTTCTCTCTCCCCTGCCTGGGATCCAGTGTCACAGCCTCACACATTCTCACCTTCATCACTCCTAAGAGCTCTTTCTGAGTACTTCTTGTGCTCTGTACATTTACTTCTTAACTGTTACTTTTGGTCTTGCTTTTTAAGAAAGTATTTTTAGCCCGTTTTTCTTTCCTGACTCCCTAGGAGAACTTAGAGATTTATCTGCCTCCATCACTGAAAATAACCTTATTACCTACATTTGGTACACACTGGGCTGTCATATTCACTTAGTGAATTTGTCAAATAGAAAGAATAGTAAAATATGTTTTCTAAATTCACAATAATAAACAAATGAGTTAAGTCTCTTTTCAGGTTGGGATGTGTAATATTTTTTATACCTTAAGATATATAATGGGCTGTATCCAATCAAGACCCATATCCTCAATAGTCTACATAGTCCCTTCCCTAAAACCAAAGATCATCAGTTCTCCCAGAAGAAATATTAACAGTTAACCTACTAAAGATGAGAACTCCCCATGGGCAGCAGGATGTCACAAATGCAGTACTATTAATCACATTTCATTATGCCCCAAAGACTAGCATTTGTTCTGTTCGTGACGGCATTATGAGGGCCAACTTGAATATTTTAGAGGCTGAGCATAATAGTTTGAGATAAGGAACTGAAACATTTTTGATGGAGGAAACAAACATATCTCCAGTCAGATTTTTTTCAGCGATGACTGCCAACAGAAACTCAGGAACATGCTGCTCATGTCCTACAGCCTAATGAGGTCCTTTAAAAGTAGAATGTGAAAAGGTGTGTTCGCTGTATATTCAATAGCAAATCTTCTTGAAAGTTCAAACCTTTCGTTCACAGTGAAGGAATAAATCACCTGACCTCAATCAACATTCTAGACGGAGATTACTTTCATGGTCCCTGCTTGCTTAATATAACCCTTTAAAGCTACCGACGAACAGCACGCAATGCCTGCACTCAGGAGGCAGAGGCAGAAAGATCAAAAATTTAAGGCCAACATGGGCTATGCAGTGAGCTACATAATGAGACTGTGTCATACACATACAATACACACATGCACACAGACAGACAGACAGACACATACACGGGTGTGCATACATGTACCCACAGAAGTACCTCAGGTTTTAAAATTATTATTCTAGATAAGATTTTAAAATATGGAAATTTCAAGTAGGTTCAAAATGTTAACTTAGGAAAACTGAAAGTTCTGCTGAACACATAGTAAGTAAACTACTGTTGACTAACACTACTACCAGATAACTGTACATCATTATCTTCATTTCATCAATAAGGGACTTTGCTTAGAGATATTAAACGATGTCCCTGGAGTTTCGCAGCCAGAGAATGGCAAAGCCCAAATTCAAACCCTGGCAGCTGGGTTTGAAGATGTGTGCTGTTAATCACTATGGTATCGAGCGCTACTCCATGATGCCACCTGCCAGGGCACTCTTACTGCACACCACCTGCTAAGTACTGGAACCCAGTGCCTCTTCAGAAACACAAACTGCTTTGATATGGTCACATCCAAGTATGTGGTTAGTGTGATAAAAACAGAAGACAGACATGAGTGAGGCAGCTTAGGGCAGGGATTCCCCAAAGCAACAGTTCCCTTCTTGTCCTTAGCCAGAAGCCTGTCCTGCTGGTCACAAATGCCACAAGTACATGGGAGAGTGCTTATCTCTGGTCTGGCTCCTAAATAATTTTAAGGTCTCAATTCTTGAGGGGGGATTTTAGGTAGCTAGATGGATCAGTAGAGGTCAATGAAGAGTCAGACACTATCTCCTGTTTCCTTGGTAACACTAGAAAAGTAAACATCATTTAAATTACCTTATGAAAAGGAGGTGTCTAAGCTTTATGGAGGCCCGCTAAGGCAAAGGCCCTTTGTTCAGATCAAAAGAATGGAGTCAGGGCTAGAGAGATGGTTCAGTGGTTAAGAACACTAGCTGCTCTTGCAGAGGTCCAGAGTTCAATTCACAGCATCCACATGACAGCTAACAACTGTCTGTAACTCTAGTTTCAAGGGATCTGACACATTCTTCTGTCCTCTTTGGGCATTTCACGACATGCAGGCAATACACTCATATACATAAAGTAAATATAATAAAGGAAAAAAGAATGACATCTACCTTAAGATGAGAACATTACCCTCTATTATGTCTCCCTTAAGAGTTAACACAGCTTGGTCAGTCAATTAGCAGGCCAGGAGATCATCCCTCAGGAAGGCTGATTCACCTGGTCATGTGAAGGAGATGGAAGGAATAATTATCCCCTTTAAGAAACAATGTACTTGTCCTTCCCAGAAATATCTCCCCCATTCGGCTGCTGCTTGCAGAGCCTCTATCATTAGCACTGGAACCTGGCAAGCTTTTCTGAGCACTCTGAGCCTTGTCACACTTTCTCTGAAACTACTCACACACATCCTTCTGCCATGCTTAGAAACAACGTGATTTTCTTCCTCTTCTCCATCTTCTCCCCTGTGCTTGTCTGTCATGTTGTGACGCCAAGGAAACTGTCCTCTAGCTTTATTTTGAGTCCATTCTTCAAAAATTCTTTCAACAAAACTATGAACCAACAAAAGGGAACACCAGTTTCCCCGGTAACAACTGGTTTCATCTTGTTGTACAGTGTACACAGTACATACCCCTATTGTAAACATCTATGTTTGGGCTAGAGAGTTTAGCAGTTAAAAGCTCTTGCAGAGGTTCCCAGTACTCACACTGAGCAGGTCAAAACCCCTATAATCACAGATCCAGGGGATCTGATGTCCTTTTCTGGCCTCTGTGGGCACCTGCACACACATGGCATATACACACATACATGTTTAAAACAGAAGAACATTCTGACCATAATTCGGAAAAGTTTGACTACACCCAATAGTAGAATCCTAGTAGTTTGGTAGACTGAAATTCAGACTTGATTACTTCCAAGTTCTGGGCTAAAAATGCTACTGAACTTCTGGGGTCTCTTCTCCAGTTACTTCTGTGGGTAAATACCCAAGGACATTTCTGTTGGCTTCTATCATCCTTCTTTTCTTATTTTCCCATTAAAAAAATCTGTCCAGGTAACTATGCAGAAAAGAAACACAAGGCACACCGATGTACACCTGCATATCAAACACATACAGAAGCAAGTCAGAGCTTAATTTACACCCAATTCCAGGTAAATTCCTGTCTTTGGCATGCCGTGCTCTCCTGGAATTGTGCAATTTTCGGGCTGCTTCCGACATTCATTACAGATTGGACTGAGGTTGGACTTATGATGGCTGGATAAGTGGGGCATTACTTGGTCTCCTATCATTCTGATAAGAATTCTGTGAGGCAGAGAAAAGTCAATGCCATTATCCTCATGTTTTAAAATGGAGAAACTACAGCACACAAAGAAAGTTAAGTAACTTGCCCAAGGCATGGAGCAAATTAGTGTCAGAGAATTCGGGTCTTTAAAACCAGAACTCATCTCATCTGGTGAAATACAGCCTTCCAGTCTTTCCCTACACAGTTTACCCAAGTATAATATCTATCTAAATTGTATTTTATGTGCATGCATTTCTAGACACTTCAACCAAATCACCAAATTATAACTTCCAATTATGTTTTCTTTGAAATGTCAGCTTTTGAAATGATAATATAAATCTTTCAAACATGAAATTAGAAGGAAGAGGAGAGAGAGGGAAGTTTGGAATAGAAAAATAACAGCTTCAATGAATTTGAGTATAGAATCAAAAGATTAGAAAAATAATCCTGTGTGGGGAAAAGTCCTTTCTGACAGGCAGCATTGCTGGCTACTCTCTTTATTCAGTAGGTGGAGCCATGGTACTACTGTTAGGGTGACATAAAGGGTCTCAGCCTGAAAAAGCAATCCAGTTCACTCTAAAGATATCCATTTTCCATTTCTCCATTTATTTCTAAATGGTCCTTCTGTTTTTGAAAGGTTTATCTTCCATGCCCTGAGAACCTTCTGGCTGCACTACCTACAGCCCTCTCCTCTGAGATGACAGACGGTCATCACCTTCACTGTACAGTCTTCCAGTCCATTGTGAGGAGGAAGTTAGAAGATATAGTTGCACAAAGCAGCCTGCCTTCCTCTGTGCCAGAACAAAAGAGACTGTCTCCATCTACCATATCTATATTTTAAACTAGAAATTCTTCTAAACCTGAAAAATTTCTAGAACAACTATTATTAGCACACACCTTCATGTTTTCAATTGTAACTTAGCAGAAGTTATTGCCAATAATCCCTCAACAACAAAAATTATTTTTATAGAAATTACAATAAATAATATTTTTGAAAAACCCAAGAAATTAAAACATTTCTAAAATTAGGCTAAATTATCTGAGAAGGAAAAATTATTTAGAGAATACCTATAGAAGCTTACCCTTCAAATAGGGACCACATTATCTACTATTACTCTGGTGGTTAATTTTCTGTGTCATCTTGACTGAGAGATAACAGACTTAGTTAAACATTTATTCTGGATATTTTGAAGTTGGGTTTAACATTTGAATTGTTAAAGTGACAAATAACCCCAGAAAATTAACTTGGATAGATTAAATCTCCAGGATGTCTGTTGAGAAAACCACTTTTCCAGTTTCACTAGTCAATCATTTGGTCATAGGACCATCCCTAGGGAGGCAGGTTCACTTTAAGTTATGCTAAATAGATGGGCAGCATATCTAGTGTGTTAATGAGGTAGTGAGGTTTTCCCAAGGCAATCTCACCTCCCTGTGCTGTGCTCTCTAATTCTCAGCCCAGAGTGCAATCACTGGCTCAGTTAAATAAATTTGGCTGATTTGAAATATCTGAATCTGAATGGTCCTTCCCAGGGGCCTTAGCATCATAACAGAATAGACAGACTGCGAACAGACTGCTTCCTAAATGTGTGTAGCCTGGGCTAGTCTACCATAGGCTTACCTAGCAGAACAGTGGAGGAAGGAAGAATTTGCTCTCCGCCTCTCTTTTAGCTAGGGTGCCAGTCTTCTCCTTCCTTTAGGACTTGAACTCGAGACTCAAACTGGAACTTTTGACCCTAGATTTCCTAGTTCTTGGGTATTTCGATTCAGTCTGAGCTATACCATCAACTCTCCTGACATTCCAGCTGGCTTTATATAGACTATGGGATTTCTCTGCCTCCATTACCGAAACCTTAAAGTTCACAAGCCAATGCCATATAAAAAATATAGAACAGCACACACACGCACACACACACACGCACGCGCACTCAAAAATTTGGCTGTTTCTCTGAACAACACAAAGTAATATAATTAATATTTCTATAAATTACATATAACTAGTTTCATGTTAAATTGCTTGATAAAAATAAAGCAAAACTGTATTTACTTATACTAAGTATATTTATACTGTATTTACTTATACTAAGTATAAGTAAATATAGGTTCCTAGGTAACACCAAATCTTATTGGGAAGGAATAAGTATCGTTTTCAAATTTATTTATACAAATAAACCTCACTTATTAAAACTGTTTAGTCCTTGCTATGTGCAGCTATAAAAACATGCTAACATGGTGGCAAAAGGAGACAAAGAAAGTACTTCTTTCATGCTTCTTGGAAAGCCCATTTTAGACTCCACATGACAACCCATGTGGCTGTCTTAAGTTCCCCTTCCTATCAGAAAGTATGTAGAAATTAACAAAAAACAGTTGTGGTATATGCTAACTATATCTCTTAAGATACAGAGATATTACAAATAAGCAACATATAAATCAACAGTAAGTAACAGTCACCAAACTTCATAACCACAAAACGTTGTTAAGGAGAAAACTTATTTACCTTAGTAGAATACCTTAAATAGAAAAATTCTCAGGTCAGAGTACACAAACAGCAACAGCCACAAAACTGGTTTGTGAACCGTTTATTACTGACGTACAGAGATGACAAGAAGCCAGAACATAAACCAGCTTCACCTCCAAACACATAGTTTTTTCTTAGCAATATTTTTTTTAAAAAGAAGTGTATTACACTGTGGCCCACCTTCCTTCTCTTACTCGGATAGCCACTTTCAGTAGCACTGTTATAGACAATTCTAGAACTCTGACATTATTTTTATTATTTATAAGAACTCAATCTTGGGGATGGAGAGATGGTCAGTGGCCAAGAGCACTAGCTGCTCTTGCAGAGGCGGCAGATTTGGTTCCCAACACCTACATGGCAGCTAAGAATTGCCCATAACTCCAGTTCTAGGGATCCGATGACCTCTTCTAACCTCTGTGGCCATTGCACGGCACAGGTGCACTTACATACATGCAGGCAATACATTTATACATATTAAGTAAAAATAGTAAATACAATGTTTTTAAAAAGAACTCAAACTCAATCTTATTGAGTTTACTGAGTTATTCTTAATATACTACCCAATACTTTCACTAACACTTAATTTTTCTCAAAAGCATTGTGAAACAAGTGCTATCATTATCTCCACCTTAACAGTAAGAACAGTTGAAATCCAAACTTTACACAACAGTAAGTGGTGAGCTGGAGTATAAACTAGGGAGTCTGGCTGTCAAGTATACTGGCCACTTCAGTATACTATCTTGAAACGTAAATCCTTAACACAGATCAGTGATAGAGACATTACTGTCTCTAATTCGGAGCTGAGACAATGCTTCCAGATTGTGAGCGTCCCAAAGGCGGGGTGATAATTCATCCTCGCTGATTCTCTTTGGCAGCCGCCAACAATGTCTCTAAGATGACAGACACTGTGGAAACTACCACCAACGAAATAAGTACCAGGGAGGCAAGCTGGCCAGCCTTCGTGTAACGATGGGGTTACTGAGAGAGGGAGGGGGAGAGAGAGAGAGAGAACCTGTGCTGGGAATGCTCTTTCAAATAAGCACTTACACTTATACTTCTCACAGGAACCCTATGAGGTAGGATGGTAAACTATATCAGCATGGGACACAGGAGACTGGCTGTGTAATGAATGTTAGCCAGTGGAACTGGGTAGACATGACCAGGCAGATCTCAAAAAGCAACCACAGGTCTCAGCACAGTGCTGACGTTGACAGCCATCCTAAATAGGGTTGACCCTTTAGCCTGCATCCCAGAGACAAGAACAGGAAGGGCACAGTCCACCATACTTTAGATGTATCATAGTAATAGATGCTTATAAACCAAAGTGTAAACTGAAGTTCCTAGAAAAAAAAACACCTCTGCTAAAGATTCTCTAGGCCCAGATGACTGAGTAAAACTTCTTAGACTGTGGAAAGCGGAAGTGTTGCAGGTCTAGAGCTAATTATCTTGGACTACCTCTAGTCATCTTAATAGGCATTCACTGTCACCTCTGTGTCTAACCTGACATCTACCCTAATACTATTTAGTTAAGTCCTTTAGGAATATACAAACAGACCCTTAGCTTCCACCAATTCAAAGGATAACAGTGTTATCAGATAGCATCTCAGGTCTATAATAGAGATTTCCCTACTTATATTTCTACAAATATTTTTAAAAATATTTTGATTTATAACTTTCTTTGTTCTGTGACTATGAAAACCTCATGAAACTGTTACCACACTGAAACATGAAATTTGAGGAAACCTGAGTCAGTGTCCCTGGAGTATACTCGTTCATGTTTGGCTCCAGAACAAACCATTTTTAATTCTTTTTTTTAGTTAAGAGCTATACAAGCCATCGATCTGAAGACTTATAAGTCATAGCAATCTGAAGATTTGGGCTGAAGAAATAAAGACATAATATGATGAAGTCATGTGTTCAAAGCGACAATGCTGGTAGGTGTTATGTGTTAGTGCTAGCTGCCATCCCCATCACTGCTGAAAACTCAAGCACTTAGGCAAGGTTTCTTGGCAGTCAGCCCTGAGAGGGAGGCCCAGGGATCCTGGAGGTAGAGAGGAAAGCAAGACAAGAGGCCATGTGTTTGAGTGCAGTGGGTATCCTGAAGGTCTGTAAGTATCGTAAAAGTGGATGTGAACACGATAATGGGCATCTTCAACAAAGTCAGGGGGACTTTTTATAATGTGCTGGGAAATTAGAGGCCACTGAACTCTGGGAGACCAAGGAAGAGGACATAAGACTACCTACAAAGCCAAATGACTTTGAGAAACATGGATCAGAGATAGCCGTGAGGCTGCTCCAGGCCTGATACAGAGGCCCAGCCTAGGAAGAAAACAGTATCGGTATCATCAGAGCAAACAAGACAGGGATGTCTAGATGGGGTGAAGGTACAAGAGTCACATATATCCACCACTTCTTGTTCAACAGAAGGATTAGGTATGTGGTCTGGGAGACACATATTGTGCACATTTAAAGGGACTGTTGGCCCTCTCATTGGCTGTTACAGGTAACCACTAGAGCTAACTCAGAAAAGGACTCTAGGGCTTATTATCTATGTAATTTTGAAACACCAGAAATGCAGTTTCAATTTGGAAACTTAGTATAGAAACACTACATCTGGATTTTCTATGCCCTTTTTTGCCCTGAATCAGTTCTTGCTGAAGTGCTCTCTGCTTGCATGATGGCCAGCTTGTACAATGATCTGGGGGTGAAGAGGAAATGCTTCAGTCTCAAAGTACCAGGAAGGGCACTGAGGAACAGTGACACAGGTCCTTCAGCCTAGAGTCAGAGAAAACTGGAATTGGTTCAGAGCCTGTCAGTGGATGAGACAGTAGGAATCGCAGGGGCTCTGGGAGGATCAGAGAGTGGTCAGAGGGGCTGAGGAGCTTACACGGCAAGAAATGGAGGCAGAAGTGGGTAGCCTCTAGGAGGGCAGATGGGATGAGAACAGAGCAAGCTACGTGCCTCTCCAGGAAAGTAAGGGCCACGGGCAGAGCTTTTGGGGCACAGTTCAGGGGCCACATAGCTGGAGTTTAGGTGAGTAATGCATGGAAACTATCCCAGCTTTAAACTAAAAGAGAGGATACTGACTACAGCCTGAACCATAAAAGGAAATCCCCCATGGAGAGAGTTAAATGGAGGAAAAGAACACTTGATGACAGAAAAGGTTTTGAAAAATGGATTTTAAGTATGGAAAGTAAGGATTATCTTATAATTTTCAAGTGGTTTAAAATATTTAAATGTTATTAAAACTAGTACACATGTTGCAAATAAAGAAATAAAAGTTTTTAAATTTTTTATTTGTATTTTATGTTTATGAGTGTCTTGCCTACATGTATATAAGCACACTGCCTGCATGTAGAGGCCAAAAGAAGGATCTCCTGGAACTGGAGGTATGGATGATTATGAGCCACCATGTGGTGCTGGGAACTAAACCTGAGTCTTCTGCAGGAACAGCTAGTACTCTTATCTGCTGAGCCATTTCTCCATCTCTGAGTTTTGTTTTTTCATTTTTTTGTGTGTTTTAAAAGATCAAATTCAAAGAGTTAAAACATGAACGGGAATGGGAAGATTTAAATCAATGTTAAAATAACAAATTGTCTATTACGGTTTATGTATTTATTTCCTAGATTTTTGTCCTCAAAGATATTCTGCTATTACTGTAAAAACAAAGAATTTAACATAGTGCCTCTAAAAGTTAAACTAGCCCCAAGAAGCAATATCACAGGAGAAAAAGTTGATGGGGATCTGATGGTCAGTGCTCTGGCCTCTGGAACACAAAGGCTTTTTTCCTAATCTCTTCAAAGCAAAGAATCAGCTGTCAGTGCCTCTGACTAGGGTGGCTGCAGTGCAGAACAGAAGCACTCGATGTAACCACGGGAGTCACATGATTTCCAGGCACTCTGTCATTGGTGTGGCTTGAGAGGAAAGAAGAAATGGCAGTACATGGTGAATTATGAAGCAAGACTGTAACCAGAGTACATTAAATTGGGGGGTGGGGGGCGATAAGGAGAGGTACAGATAGGGCAGGAGATCTACATACCGTCAAATTAATTCTATGAGAATCATTAAATTTATAGAATCATTAAAAATAAAGAGCCCAACATGTACTAAAATGGTGTGTAACTGGACCATCTTTTTAGATATATTTCTAATATTAATTAATTAATTAGTGTGTGTACAGTGTGCTCCTGTGGAGATCGAGATCAACTTACAGGACTCATTTCTCTTCTTTCACTACACTGGCACAAGAGCCCTTACCTGCTAGTCACCTTGGTGGCCCTTTGGCTACCGTCTTCATCTTTACCTAAAAGGCAGGTAGGGATGATGGGCACATGGACTGTGAGAACCCAAGAGAACCGAGCTGGGGCTGCAGATCTGTTAACTCGCCAATGAGCAGCTTGGACAAAATTACTTCCAGAGCTTCAGTTTTCTCATTTACACAAGACAAGTGATAAATACCTCTTACTCCTGTGTAATTAAAAAAATACACTGACATTCGTCTCACACACACACACACACACACACACAAGCACACAAGCACACACGCACGCACGCACGCACGCACCTCTCAAGACAACAGATATAGTGGGTGGAGCAGGGGCAAACAGTTGCCATAGTCTCTGAAAAATGAAGGAAGGAAAAGAAGTTTGCTGAACAAGTCTATTAACTAGAAAAGCCTTGGTGGTGGTTATAGATATTTTGTGACCTAATCTATTGTAGAGATTCAGATACTAATTCTATACTTGAAAAGCTATTTGTGTTTCAGAATAGCATGTCATACGCTGCATTTGGAGTTGGACTATATTTATCGTACTGTTCTAAACAAACAGATACATACTGAGGCAACCTGTGGGCATCGCCACCAAACACCCAAGTTACAGACATAACAGACACAGTGTTGATGGTGGTTGTATGTCTAGTCACAGAGAGGTGCAGTCTCCATTTGCTTGGGTGAAGTCTGAAGACATTTGTTGCCTATGTTCCAGACGTGACATGAAAATGATACACTTGATATACCTGACTAAATGAGAAACTAGGCCTGATGATAGTAGGAATTAGTCAATGCTGACATTACTGGACAGCAGCAGAGATGTGAAACTCACTTGCAGGAAGAGATCAGAGTGACTAATAAGACAGAACACAGTACCTAAAACAAGACGAAGGTTTTCTCATTTCTCGTACATTTCCCTCAATTACCACGGGCTCTTTTTAAAATTGCTTTTGCTCAAACTAAATAAACAAGCAGCTCATTTAGCAGACACACTGGATTAACCGACACTGTCTCTCTGTTCAATATACCAACTGCTGCTGCCTTTGGCTGTTCCTGGCCAACAAGGTCCTGAGAAAGCTGCATGACAGGGCGTCCACTCTCAACACTTCCAAGTAGATTCCAAGAATGGGATGGTGATGCAGCTTGAGGACAAGGAGCTCAAGCTGCAAAAAGAAAACATCCCCTGGGAGCAGGGATCTTTGTTCTGTTTATTGCTGTCACAACAACCTGGAGCAGTGGCTGATGCAGAGCAGGTGCTCAATAAACACTTGGTAAACAAGCAAAGGTTGTTTGTGGCATTCAACAAGGATCGATAGGCAGGAAGACCATTGTTTCCAGCACTTAACACTTGATGCTTCCTTAAGGAATGAGAAAAATATGGAGAACCATACTAAGAAGAAATTTATAAACTATTTTCATAAAACTTATGTTTTAAGAGATATAGAGTATCAAAGCTGTACATGTCTGTAATCTCTGTATTGAGGAGACTGAGGCAGGAGGATGGCAGACTAGAGGAGAGCCTCAGCCACACAGTGAGACACTGTCTCAAAAAATAGATATATCACGTAGAGATTATATATACATATATCAAATGTCACACTTAAGGAGTTATTTTTAATAGTTATTATTATGACAGCATCAACAAAGACTCTGGACTCTAAACATATGGCTGAAATATAAGAAGATACTTCAGAAGTTAAGAAGCAACTACTGTGCTACAACAAATAACACTCTACTGAAAGACTCTAACAGAAGTGTGCCAGGTATGAATTTGGCTGTCACAACATTTTATGTAAGTTAAGTAATTCTTGTTTGTATTTAGTCATTCTGTATACAACTGATCAACTGATGGGAAATATTAGTGATAGCATCTTAATTAATCTCCTACTGATATAATTGAATTATCATTAGCTTTTACTGTAAAAAAATTCAATACATTAATATAATTAAATGTTTTCATCATCTGATGCTTAATGTTTTGGGTGTTCAGTACAAACTGCAGTAATGTGAACTAATCAAATTTTAGTACTGATTACTCTAACTTCTAGATTTCTTGAGGCCTAAAAGACAAGGTAACATTGTAACATTTGCAAAATACCCTAGATAAACAGAATTAGGTGAAGACCATGCAGTCTTCAGTGATAGGAATAACATATATCATTGTGTAATTATAATAATACTTTTGGTATTGGATATACAATGGAAACTGTGTTATTAATGCTTTGATGTATAATATGCTACATGTACATATATATGCATATGTATGTCCATGTACAAATATGGATACAAGGAAAGATAATTAGATGGATGGATGGGAGAGGAAGGTGAGAGTCTATTTAAAAAAACAACAACCCTGCTTTGCCACCCTCACCCCGATACAGAACAAGTCCAATAACTATAAAAATCACAATAAAAAAAAATTCATCAAGGCATAAGATACAAAAAGACCTAAATGAACTAACTTCCAGAAATGAATGAGATCTTTACAGAAGCACAGAGACTTATGGCTGTTCTTCTTTCTGGCAGAGCAGAAGAGAAGAACTCAGCCACAGAAGGGAGTCAGAAGAGCAGCCTAACTTTCAATAGCTGCATGTGAAGGGAGCGACGGAGTAGAACTCTGGGAGGTGTCCACCATACAGCAGGTTGCACATCTGTGTCTGTCGACTCTTGCCTATGGGTCTCCAGGTGCTGGTGATATGTACCGGCAGCAGGCGGGTGGAGAGAACTTTCCCTGCAGCACTCTGAGATTTCAGCTACCAGAGGTCAGGGAGCCAAGAGACATGAAATTTCCCAAAAGCATTCTAGAGCTTCACTGAGCGCAGGCAGCTTTCCTCGGTAGTTTGGGGCCTTGAGCCAGTAAGGAAAAGACCTGTGACAGCATGGAGCACCAGTGACAGCATAGACAACAAGAACTCCTAGTGGCCCTAGGACTAGGCATCTGAGCTACAAAACAGAAAGATGTTAACAATGTGGACAGCTGATCTTGCATCTGTATCTGCTAAATTTCACCTCTAGACTGAGTCAAGGCCTGTCAAAGGGAAAGAAGTGATCTTGCCCTCTAAAGATCTGGAGCAGTAAAGAATCAAACTAAAGCTACAACAAGCCTGGGTCCAAACCAACTTCATGTCCTCTGGCCTGAAGGAGAAAGGGATAGAACTTTTCCTGGGGACAAGTTCCTTTATAGGTTATATAGTCAGTCTTCTGAATCCACAGGTTTTATACCTGAGGATCAACCAACTGTAGATTGAAAATATTTGTGTGGAAAACTGTGTCTTTATAGCACATAGAAACTTTTCCTCCCTTGCCATGCCCTATGCTGTATATCAAGTATATCAAAACTATTTACATAGCTTTTACCTTGTGTTAGGTATTACGAATAATGTAGAGATGACTTAAAGTGTATGGAAAAGAATGCATGGGCTGTATGCAAACGCTGAGCTATGTACACATTTGCTATCTGTGGAGTTCTGGAACCCATTCCTGTGGACTGAGGAGTACGGTACCGCAAAACGTGTGTTACGTGAAACAAAAATAAAAGACATATAGGCATGCAAGAAAACCACAACCACGGGTTTATGAAAATAGATGCCGTGAGGACTCAGGTAGACAACTGGTAGGCAATTAATGAGCAGCATCCAGCAGCAGCATCTTACTGTGATGGCTATATTTAATAAACAAATACCTGTTCCCGATATTCAAGGGAGACGTACAGAGGGTTTAAATATTAATTTTCTTGTTGGAAAAATATTCTCCAATTTTTGTGTATTTGCTTTTTTCCAAACACGAACTTGTATCCTGGAGCTGAAAAATACAGCACAGCATTTCTCTCCATGGAAGTCACGGTCTACCTACAATGGCAGACCTGTGAGTAACTATAAATCTACTGAATAAATGCTACCACAGAAGCATACAAAGAATGTTATGGAAACACAGCAGACAAAGTAGATATTAATTCGACCTGGAAGAGACAGTTTCAGAGAAAGATGCTGTAATTCAGTTTTAAAAAGAGAATGCAATTTCACAGATGGGGACGAAAAAACGGGCACAGAGTGAGAGGCGAAGCCGTCATCGTGAATGAGTGGAAGGCAGCTGCAGCTTCCAGATCCTGCCAACAGCCCAGTGATGTCAGACAGCACGGGCCCGAGAGCTCTGGAGAGAAAGGAAAGACGGTGCTGTAGACGGAGCTGGACATGGTAACTTGAGGCCAAACGAAAAACTTTCCGAAGTGCTCATGCAGGGAAATAGAAAAACCAGGTTTACATGATTGACAATACTGCTAAAACTGATGCACTATAATTTAGAAATTGGTCTCCTTCACGTGGCTATGAGCACTGAGTGGTGAGCAAAGACAGGACCTGAGAAGGAAAACAGAATTCTTAGTAATTAAAAAAGAAACGTGGTTTGAGATATGTTGATGTGATTAAGATATCTCCTGCCCTTTTCCCTACAGTTGTGCCTTTCATCTCTAAAATTACTCATTAATATTGCTCTTTCATTGATAAATAATAAGATTTATTAAGAAGCAATGCTAGTTTAGTTCATTTTCACACAAGTACATAGGTGAAAATGATTTTAAAATTCCAGTGTAGACCATGTTTAAAAGGAGAAAAGTAAGCTGGCACAATGATGCATGCCTTTGATCACAGCACTCCACAGGAAGAGGCAGGCAGATCTCTGTGAAATCAAGGGCAGCCTGGCCTACAGAGAGAGTTCTAGGCCAGGTGATGGCTACAGGGAGACCCTGTCCCAAACAAAACAAAATATGTAATTCCATGAAGTCTTAGATATTAAGAAAGAGAAGTGTATCATTAGGAAGGGGTTAGGCTCCAAGCATGGCTGAACAACCACAGTTGAAACGAGAATGGGGTTTACTCATTCAAATTCAGGGCTAGGAGGTTATCACCCTCCACAACACTGGCAGGGTCCCAGGGTTTTTGTCCATGCTCTGGTGCCCCCTAGGTTTTGTATTTACGTTGTTCTTTCTTGCACCTCGCACCATAGTCATATTTCAGGCAAAAAAGGGAAAACCACCACAGAACATCTGACTAAAGGGGCAATTGGCTGAGTCTGTCCCTTTTAAAAAGCTTTCTGAGGAGCCCTGCCTGGAAAATTTTACTTGTATTTCAGTGGTCAGCAGTAGCTTGCATGGCTGTCTCTAGTTACAATTGTCTCTAGGAAGGTAGGTTTGTTTAACTGGACACATGGTTACTCTGACCAATATAATGTTCCAGAACGAGGAAGAAATGGATATCACCAGGCAATGAGGAGTATGCACCACAGAAAAATAGCACAAAACCTGTCACTACCCAGAGACATGCTGCTAAACACCCAGCATGCCTAGCAAGACACAGTTTCTTTTCAGGAAACAGATCATTTTTGCTATTAATGAAGGCTTAGATACTCATCTTTTACTTGAAAAGATGTCCCCTCACATAATATAATTTGAATAATAAGGTTAAAACTGAAATTTTGGAAGTTTACTTAAATTTATTACATCCAGAAAGCCTCGTAGGAGCCACGCAAACAGTTGGCATTTTATCTATTATGTAAATCAATGCCAGTGAAAGTAAGCGGGCTTGTTACAACTCCAAGTAGCAGAAGCACCAACACCTGCACACATTTGATACTTTACACTCGTACCAGAACCGGTAGGATAAGCAGCTTCTATTTTCCTTCCTGCTCAAATATTTTCCAAATAATAAGCTGTTTTTATTATTGTAAAGAGCTAACAAAATTCACAGACGTAAGTATTTAACAATTGGCTACTCTATTTACAACAGATTGCTACATTCACTATTACTAACAGTCCTGCTACTGTTTGACTATAAAACTCCCCAAAAGCTACATAAATTACATGCTCAGTGGCCTTAATTCTAATTTAACTTAAGGTAATAGGAATTAATTTGATCCAACTATTTAAAACACTCGGCAGCAGGATGAATCCAGTGACGTCTGGAGGATAATACTGAATTCGCTGTTTTCTATTTCTTGCCACTAAACAATATATCAACTTGCTTTTCTCCTGAAATTGCACAAAACAGATAGGGGAGCTAATTTAAACAGTTGTTTGCACATTCAATATTTATAACCTGAATCTTGCATGACTGACTGGAAGCGGTGAGTTAGAAGGTTTAGCTCAGCTGCTGCCCAGAGTGATGGATGGCCTAGAAGAATTTCTTGTTCACTGACCAGATCAATCACATAACAGAATGAAAAAAAAAATCAGCCTTAAACCAGATTCTCAACATTTCCATCTGTATGCAAAATTGTTGCGGGAAGGAATGTATCATAAAACATAATGGGAAGCTACGTAAGAGCGATAAAAAACCACCAAAATGATGCAGAATGCAAATAAAAAAGATAAGGTGACTGAAGGATACTCCACTTTTTAACTGAATATTAACTGAAACTTCATGACATTTATAATCTAAAAAGTGATGTCAATTCTAGTAGTATTTCCACTGAGCTCAGACTGCAAATCAGTGAAATGTTTGCAATAATCTTTGGCAGTGTTTGTGAATAGATTTTATTTAATCAGACTAAAAGGTAGTGCTATGGCAATTATTATATACTGCTGTTTTTAATTACTTCGATGGTGGTTCTGAAAAAGGAGTCTGTTAGGGAGTGAACAGACATCGGATATTTCAGATTACAGTAATTCATTTATTAATGGCTAATCCCAAATGGCTGCACTGCCTCAGGAGGCCCCTTCTGATGATGGTGTGTAGGGACAGGTCTTACTGACATGTGAGACTCCACTGTGACCATCTCCATCCAGGTCCTTATGAGTAATATGAAGCTAGTATCTTAGAATCAACTCTAGTGGCAGTAGTTTTACCATGGAAATCAGCAAGTGCTACATACACTGGAGCTCTTCAGTAGCTACCCCACCCCCATGAGACAGGTGCTGAACATTTACCAGAATGTAACAGTGTGCAATCCTCTCTAGAGTGACACATGGGTGGGCTGGCAGGCCTGAGAACTGATGGGCACAAAACTGATGTCTTGTTCAATGGGAAAAGCAGAGGGCAGGCTCAGAAGCTGGGTACTCCTTTTAGGAGCCTAAAGATGTTTGAGGTCAGCATCTAGAATGGCAGAAACAGTGGATACCACTTCCTACTGCTCTCAAGCAATGTGTGTTGTCTGGTTGAATAAGTTTACTCTCCTAGAAACAGAAGTGAGAAGAGGAAGATGGGAAAAGAATTCAACAAGTAAGAAGGAAACAGAAAAAAAGATCAAGGTAGCAAAGGGTGAGAAAAAAGAAAGAACAGAGAGAGGAAAGATGAAAGGAGAGGTAGGATGAGGAAGCAGCAGCAGCAAACAGAGAAGGAAGAAAAAAGGAAGTGAAAGGAGCAGGGGCTGGGGGAGGAAGAGGAGACAAGGTCACTCCCAGCAACAACCTATCTAAGCCTATGGCACGTTATTCACATCTATCTTGCGTCAGGAATTAGCTGTGTCCCTGAAAAGCTAGGAAGTACATACACCATCCTAGGGAAGGAGCCACAAGAAGCGTCACCTGCATTTCAACTTTTGCTAATAAGCAAGAAAATGTGTAAAAAATGCTGGGCGCACGGTAATCTCTCTTGGAACTAAACCCTGGTGCGGTGGGGTCTAGGGCTGAGGGTAGCGATGTGTGCCCTTGGAAGTCTGACTACTCTTTACAGTGTTCTCTGGTGAAGCACTCCGTGTGGAATGCTAAGCTGGGTTTCCACATTCATGCACTGGGGCACCAGGCTGGGGTATATTTGGGTGGAAAGAGAGAGCTTGGGTTCTGGCCACCTTGCAGCATTTCAGGAAACAGTGGTTGTCTAACTTCAGATTCACCAGCACCACCTGGACAACTTCAAACACTTGCTCTAGGCCCAGGTTCTCTCTGAGTAGTTTATAGAGTGGGGCCTGAGAACTCGCAGCTCCGATAAGCTCCAAGCTGCTGGTGCTGCTGGTAGGGACTTGGAGGCACACTGCCTCAGTGAAATACAAAACAATCTGGACACGATTACAACCCAACTCTTAGGACCTTACATCTTAGCAAGAATTCAAATGAGAGAAAGACAGGCTAGAATGGAGAAGTAGCACACCTGAGAGGGAGAAGAAAGACCTCAGGGCCAAGCTTTCCTACTTAGAACAGTGCCCTCTGCTGGCTGAGGCACCTGGAATGGTTTCTTTAGCAGTTAACTTCATAATCTCCCCTAGCTCGCTCCCTGAAACCTTCTCAGGCTCAGACCTCCCCAAAATACGGAAAAAGCTATGAAGAGAAGGGAGGGAGGACAGAGAGGAGGAGAGTGAGAAAGAGGAAAGGCGGAGAGGGAGACAAAGAGGAAAGCTTTTAATGCTGCTTTCCTATCCACTTGCGATGACTGCATCGGAGTGTCAAAAGACCTCAACATACCTGCATGTGACGTCCACTATACTCCATTCATTCATGTTCACTTGGTTAACTGATGTGAGTTCAGATGAAGTTAGACACTCTCCAGTCTTAGCAACTTCACTAAAAATTAACTCCTGCGTCCCTTGGCAGTGGGACCTATACAGCCCCTCCTGGTAGTTTAACCTTAAAACCTATGCCAGGTTTCTGTCACCATGCTGGCAAGAAAACAAATAAAAACCTCTGTATTTACTTCTTTTTCTTGGCAGATAAAATGCCAGATAAAAATGATTACCACTTATTTGTCACTAGGAGCAATAAAACTTCAAGCCAAGTTAACAGAAAACGCAACTCAGCTAGCTCACCTCGAGCAATGCATTACAACAGCTCATCAGTGAAGTTTCAGAGCTGTAAAGCTAACTTAAGGGTGAGATCCAGTCATCAGTGACCCAGCTTCTTCCTGCTTCTCCCTTGGAAATCTGCTCCTGGTATTTTGTCCGAATAAATGGTGAGTGCCAGTTGCACACAGGGTGCCTCCTAGTCAGAATTCCCAACAGAAACCCTAAAATTTACTCAAGTTGGCCTAAAACAGACCAAATTCCAACTCCTAAAAGAATGAATGTGGGGCTGGAGAGATAGCTCAGTACTTAAGAGCGCTAGTTGCTCTTGCAGGGAACTCAGGTCCAATTCCCAGTACCCACACAGCAGCTAACAACTGTCCATGACTCTAGTCACAGAGGGGTCTACACTCTCTTCTGACCTCTACAGGTAGTGCAGATATGGGTGCATCTACATGCAGGCAATATACTCATACACATAAGAATAAAAATGATTAAAATATTTTAAAAAGAGTGAATGTGACTAAGAAAACACACCCATACACATGGCGAAGTGACATATCAGTCAAACCCTGCTTCAAGAGCTGCATCATGACCAGTTCTACTGGATACACTCAAGCTTGATGGCAGGGGGAGAAGCCAAACAAAATTCAAGTAATTTCAGGAAAAGAAAAATTTGGCAAAGTATTCTAGGTATAGAACCAACCAATGTCTACTCTAATAGGTATTTATTTGTGTTACTAGAAAATAACTTTAAAATTCAAATTATTTTATAGCCATTACGGCAATAATTAGTTCAAGCAAAAATCACTGTGTTACACTAGTAAATGAGAAACAAAGTATTTACATAGTCTCAAATTATATCCCCATAGATGACTATGCCAATAGTGACCATACCATGAGAACTGATAGATACCAGTTTAACCAAGTGATCAAATTCCATCACTTATAAATGCCAGGTGCCTCCTGACAAATTATAGTGCATCACTTGCATAAAATTCCTGCCAGAAATGCATACCAAGAATCTAATCATAAGCAAACATCAAACTCAATTAAGGGACATTCTACAAAAGTGACCTGTACTAAAAAAAATGTCACTGATGCAAATGACACAGAAAGGATAGGAGCCAGTTCAAATTAATAGAAACTAAAGATACATGGACGCTATATATACTGTGCAGTCCTGAACCATAACCATTAGCTGTCAGGAAAGATAGCTATGTCTAAATGTCTACACAATAGAAAACACTATTGTGTCAATGTTAAATTGTAATGTTTGTAAGCAAATGTTTGTCCTTAGCAAACATTTGCCAAAGTACTCAAGGGAGGGCAAGGGGGTCTACAACTTACTCCCAAAGAAGGTGCTGAAAAAGTATGTGCACACCCACACACACACCGCACGCACACACACGCACACAGTGGGAAAGAGTTAAGAGAAATGTGGCAAAATGTTAAGTGGTGAATGTTGGTGAAAAATATAAGGCAGTTTTGGGGGAATAATTTTATAACTTTGAGTCTAAATTATTTCAAAATGTTTAATTTTTTAAATGTATTTTAGAATGCATGACCTTCAAACTTCTACCAAAGCAGGAGGCAGTGCTATTTCAAATTACATACCATTTAAGTTTTATAAAGGCAAAAACACCTAAGAACAAATCAGTTTTATTTTAACTTGTTTACATAAAAATTTAGTTATTATTCTGGCAGAAGCTGATATATCTTGGCCAAATGCCAGTATTTCCCTGGGGAACACAGGCAGATGGTATTTCCTGGCTTCTTAAGTGTTTTGGCCAGAGGACTGCAACCCTAAACACTATCCTACATGATTATCAGGCTCTCTCTATTTCCCTGTCTTCTGGCTGAATATGGATTCAGTACAGAACCTTGGGGCCCTAGATGGAAGATAGAAGCATCTTAGGTCCAGAGATGACTGTGGGAGGCAATACCATAGACTACAGAATGGGGAAGGAATGAACCTTCACTGTGTTAAGCCCCTGGGACTGCTACAGCAGTTACCTGACTAATAAAGCTCCTGAATATACACAGACTACAAGCAAGGCAAACACTTCAGGAAAATGCACAAAGCGAGGATGCCTTGTATGTTATCTCAGAAGATGTATTACAACAGCAGCTTTCAAAGAGTAGGTAAGGGAGTGATGGTTCAAAAATGGCAATCTAGGACCCCTGAGAGTCAGCAAGGTCAAAACTGCCTCCAGAGCAACAGTGTGATGCTGTGTCCCTGCCTTCTCGTTCACATTCTCTCCCATCTCCCAGTGTACAGTGGGGGCTCGCAGGAGACATGGGATGTACTTACCATGTCACATCAGGCTGAATGCAGAAGTAGACAGAAAGATCCAATGTCTTCTCTACAGTGAGACATCAAGAGACTTTAAAAAATGTAAAATAATGACTGCGATTTGTTTTATTTTGGGAAATGCAGGTGTTCTATGCTTGTTATTTGTAGGCACGTGAGCTAACAGGTAATGGGCTTATTTTTATTTCTAAACAGCAACTGTCTTTTGAATTGTGTTATTTTTAAAAAGGTAAATAGTGACCAAAACAGCCACATAAACAAAAGTTTTAGGGAGTTCCACTATTTCCTTAGTAAATGAGTCCACATAGTAAAGAGTTGGAGAACTGCTGTTCTACATCAGTGCTCCTGTGAGCCACCACACTGAAAGGAAATAAACTTACATTATGACTATATGAGAGAGGGGGTCAGCAAGGATCCTTGCTTGGACTCTTATTAACTAACGAGGGCACCATCTAGGACATGGTAGGCACACAATATACTTTTGTTAAATTGTGCAAGAATAGCCATACAGGCAGGAGTGAATAGCATACTGCACGTGTGTCTTTATGGCGTCATTATCATTCACCACCCCATCCCTTCACATGGGAAATTTTGTACACCCTCCTGCCTCAAATGATCCTAGGTCTGACACCATGTTAACTGAGTTGGCTTCTAGATGCTAAGCACAAGTTACATGTGCCACTCCTCTCTGAGGAGGCTTTAAATTTGGTTTGGTAGCTCTGCTCAGACTCTTGGTCTTCCGCTCTGGTCTCATAAACAGCATGTCCCAAGAAAGGGCTGTTTGTCCAGTCTGTGCTCTGGGATGAGAAGACACAGACCAGATTCATAGTTAACATACACCTAAAGCAGAGCTGCAGCCCACTCATCTGTAGTTCTCAGGTAATAAAAGGGGTGTGTGTGTGTGTGTGTGTGTGTGTGTGTGTGTGTGTGTTAATGTATGTGATATATATGAAATTACAGGAAGGCATCTTGGAATATCTGACAAATATAGTCATGAAACAAGTCAAATACAATACTGATGATCAATAAACTTAGGCATTTAAATAGAGAAGTGCCACAGTTTACTCTTTGAAAGATGTGCAGAGCTCAGCCTGCCCTAATTAACTACGGAAGTTTATGAAGTATCATTGAGATAGTCTTAGGATTCCAGGTAACTGAAATACATTGCTTAAGACAAGATGGCATCAAAAACTCTAGTGAAGACTTTTGGTTACTCTTTACCTCTGAATACCAGTAGAGGTGCTCAGGGACATCTGTGGATATTACTGATAAGTGACTGCCAGTGTCTACAGTCGTGGACTGGTTTTGATCTTGGTCTCAGAAAAAAACATCTGGAAGTGTTTCTGCTGGCCTCCCAGAATGAGATGGAAGAGTTCTCTCCTTGACAATTCTACAGAACAGTTTGGGAAGCATTGATGTTAGTTCTGTAAAACTTTGGTAAAATTCAGTGGTGACAACATCTGGTCATAGGCTCTGGCCACCTCCTGCCACCACGCCTCCCACCATGATGGACTTCTGAGTCCTCTGAAATTGTAAGATCAAATAAACTCTTCCTTTTATAATTCCCCTGGTCATGGTGCTTTATCACAGTAACAGAAAAGTAACTAATATAAGGGGCTGGAGATTTTAGCTCAGTGGAATAACACTTGCCTATCATGTACAACGTCCCAGGTTCAATCCCCAGCACTGGAGGAAAAAAAAGGTGTTGGAGAGAAAGTCCTGGAAGTTTAGTCCTGGAACTGCCACTAAGGAACCCGAGGAATGGATGGCTGCGAAGATGGTAGAATGGGTGGAAGCACTTGCTCTGTAAGTATGAGTACCAGAATTTGATTTCCTAGCATCCACGCAAGAAGCTGGGCATGGCTGCATGTTCCTGTAGCCCCAGCCCTGGGAGACAGAGGCAGGCAGGTGGGTCCTGAGAGCTTATAAGCCAGCTAGCTTAGCCAAAATGGCTAGTTTCCCAGACAGGGAGAGACCAGGTCTTAAAGCAGTAAGTCTGAGAGTGATAGAAAAAGATATCCGATGTCATGCTCGGGGCTCCACATGTGTCTACACAGGCAGATGGGAATAAACCACAGATGGAAATACCCCCCCCCCCACACACACAGAACAAAAACAGAAACCTGAGGGATGTCATAGCTCTTTTCTGGTCCTCAAAGATTTTCTATTCAAACACAGGGAATGGGGTAAGACTTACAGTTCCCTATAATTGGAAATTAAGTTGCTAACAGTTTTTAAAGTGCAGGTTATCACATCACTTTCTAAAATATGGCATATATATATATATTTATTCCAAATCACTATTTATATGCCTATCAATAATAATGTACTGCTTTTAATAATGCTCAAGTGTTTCCATATTATAAATCAATAGCATTTAGCCTGAGAAACAAGAGAAAGTCCATGAAACAGAACAGCTGCTCCCATTTACTGCTAACAAATGAAACCCACCTCCAACTACACTGAAGATTCACTGTCATTGTTTTGAACAGTTTAATGTAATAGGCTTTTAAGTACGAAGCAGTTATAAAATGTAAGATCACTAAAGTGTTCCAATAAAAAGGGTAAACTGCTTGGTTTTAATTAAAGTAGTCTTTGGGGAGTTCTGTTATAGGCTTATAAATAGTTTTCATCTCTGAGACACATGTGGTACTCCATAGCTGTAATCCAGTCTTGAAAATATTTACTTGCACACACGTCTGCCTACATGACCATTTGAGACGATTCATTTCTCCTTATCCATATCTGATGCCTTTGCTCAAACTGGGATATGTTACCACCCTGTCACAGAAGTGTGGTTATGAGAAACATGTGTAACAGACACGTGGTAGGGCAAAGGAAAGGATGGATAAAGGTGCAGTCATTATTTTCAGGAGCAAAGGGAAAGAAAAGCCAAACACTCTCCTAATCATCTGTATCTGCTCTGACACTTTTTCCCCTATCTTTTTTTCTAATTAAAGCAACATATAGAATATGATACACTTCAGGATAGTACAATGTAATGCATCTCATTAGGAACAAATTATGCACACGTAATTCTTCTTGGTACTATGACATCACTGTGATGCAAAAGATATAGTCCCTGTCTTCAAAGAAATCATGTCTACAACTATGGGGAACTTGAGGAAACATAGACTTTCTACAACTGGAGGACACAGGGGATATTCATGGAGAATATGTTTTGTGGTTTGAATGATAAACGTCTCCCATAGGCTCATGTATTTGAACCTTGGTCCCCAGCTGGTGGTGCTGTGTGGGAAGGATGCAGGAGCTTTAGGAGGAGCTCGTTAGTGTAAGTTGGGTCGCTGGGGGAAGTCTCTGAGGGTTTTATTGCCTGACTTCCACTTTCTGTTCTCTCTCTTCTTCCTGACTACCAGACTGGCCACACTCTCCTGATGTCAGGCCTTCTCCACTATGACAGGCTGTATCACCTCAGGAACTATAAGTCAAAATAAACCTTGTCTTCCCTAACTTGCTTTTGGTCAGTTTCTTTCACGGCAACAGAAAAGTCACTAATATAATACGCATTCCACTCTGGCCTTGAAGCACAGCTATGGATACGAAAGGCAATAAAATGAGGTTAGATGAAAACTTGAGTGGACAGCATGAGTGTAGGTGAGAAGTTAACACCAAGGTGGCTGCAGCAAGGAGGAGTTGTGGAATTAGCTAAGTGGGAGAGGCATCCCACTTAGAGGATCAGACCCAGGATGCCCAGTGACTACCAACTCTGTGGGCACTGGTATGAGGCTTGGACTACAGAAAATCCTGTTAGGCCCAGGCTTCCCCAAACCAAAATCCATACATGTGTTTCCATTAATTTAATGTTCAACTAAAGATTTTAAGGTATTTTATATATTTTATATACTAGGGGCTGGAGAGATGGTTCAGCAGTTAAGAGGACTTACTGTTCTTTCAGAGGACCTGAGTTTGGTTTTCAGCATGTGGAATGGCTCACAGCTATCTGTAACTCCAGCTCCAAGAGTTTCCAAAGCCTCAGGCCTCTGTGAGTAACTGTACAAGTGTGCACATACCACACACAAACACACATGCACATAGTTTTTAAAAGCTCCATTAATTAATGGAAAAAAATGATAAAAATCAGGTGGTGTTGCCACCACCACAGTGCTGATTCTCCTGGTCTTTCTTATCAATTTGATCAAGAACACAGGAGTTCCATGACAGACTTTATTTGCTAAATAGAATACCCACCCTCATGTTATAACAGTTTCAGAATGTCCTATTAATGAAAAGAGTCTACATTCCTATACATTTTATAAATTAGACTATGCAGTTCCCATAAAATACAAATTATATTCTCTTTGTAGATGTTTCAAATTATTTTTATTAGAATAATTAAGATTAACTACCAAAATAAATATAAAACACAGTGAGATGTGACTCAGACCAGAGGAGAGATTTCTCCTGACCAATAAAAAAAAAAAGGGCTACGTGTTATGACATAAAAGAATTATTCCCCTGAAACTAGACAAGAGTATTTAGAAGATTTGTGATACACTGTGGACCATCCTAAATCATCCACCCCCTTTAGGGAAAGTGAATGGGCTGCAGAAAACAGCAAAAATAACAAAGGCCTGTTGTACTCTACCTTAAGCAATGAGCAGTCTACCTACCCTCTTTATTCCAGGTCCTGTTTCCTCAGAACCTCTCTATCTATGTCTCTACACTTACTCTGGTCCCTTAGCATTCTGCTGGTACCAAGACGGCAATATCAGTTCTTGCAGTTACCCCTGGGAAAGTTCATTAGCATCCACATTTAAACAGTAAGAATCTCCTCTCTCTTCTTGTTTATGTCAATCATTCATTTCCTAATAGGGGAACCTGAGTAAGTCAACAGTTAAGTAACTTTTTCTTTCTCTCTTCAGGGACTAGTGCAATGAAAATTTCAGAGACAGCTTAAAATGTTTCAGATGAGCAATTCAAACATTAAACATCATTGTACTCATCCATGGAGATATAAAAGTTATAAATCAATATTTACTGCATAATTAACTACCCGATAAATAGATATTAACATCATTATGCAGATGAGGCTGTGACATCCAGAGGCTTCAGCAACTTGCCTAGAGTCACCATGCTTATAAGTGGCCAAGCCAGTGACTTCAAAGCTTACAGCATACCCCACTGTGGGACCTTGACTTGTGTCCTGATAACTGATACAATGCAATTATTAACTGCACAGTGCTTAAAAACTGTATAGCTTTTTTATTATGATTTTACAGAAAAAGTATAACTCCAAATATTTGGATGTGTATAATTATTCTTTTGCTTGTATTTTATTTTACTTTGAACAAATATCTAGGTTCTTTAAAGGTACCACAAAAATAATTTAGAGAAGTAAACTAAACCAAACTAAAATATAGGGGGAAAAGACTCTTTACAAACATATGTTTAGCAAGTAAAGCATATGGCATCTGATTTATATACCTGTCACATGCATTACCTAAAGCTTCTACATGAAACCTATTTTAAGGCATGCAAATTTAATACATTGAGAAAGTCAATATGCAAAGCATCTTAAAGTGCTCTCTTTACTAATGCATGTAACAAACTACACTGATTATGCAAATACATTTAATTGGATATAATTAAAATAATTAGATCTAAATACTGATTTAAAAAAGAAAAAAAATGGAAAGTGGATTTAGACATGAGATGCATCCGAAAGATAATGAAACTTACAATGTCATGGCTTTAGTACATAAGACTGGTTTAAAGAGACTACTACTGACTGTTTTTTTCCCACTTTTAAACAGGTACTTTACAGATGGATTCACTTGGTAACATAAAGGATTTCATTCACCAAAAAGAAAAAGATTTCACTGAATAACAGAATACTGCGCTTGGATAACATCCCTTTTTCAAATAACTTAAGAGTGAGATAGGGCCCATCATATTCTTCAAGAGAAGGCATCAAAATGACCAAAGAGATAAGAAAGAAAATTTCTCACACAAAGACCTGTGCTGTGTTAAATGGACATTCTCTCAATGTCATTCTGACGTAAAGATAGCAAATTTAGGTATTCTCTCAACTCCGGTGGCTTCGGAAAGGCTGAAGCTGGGTATTACAGGAAAGGAACGGGCATGCATCGGGAGTCAGTCTTTTGATTTAAGGTTTCAGGGAATTTGCCATCTCTGGCATCAGTGAAGAAGGAAAGGTGGGAGTAAAGTCACCATGCAGAAGAACTTCCCTGTCTGCTTCACTAACACAAGACAGAAAAGGTGGCATCAGAGCAACTTTCACTAAATTAGCCTGAGGGTAAAGCTTTGTTTGGTAGGATGTTCCAATCTTCTTCAAGACAGAGATGGAAAAGGAAGCTTCAAGGTCTACATGTTCCTAAAAGTTCTTAGGAAAAAAATGCTGTTTTCAATTAACTCTGACAATTAGTAAGAGCTCACATTACCAGTTACTGATGAAGAATGGAGACACAGAATTAAGGTGTCATGCCCAGAGCCATGTGATTTGCATCATAATTGCTAGACTGAGTTTCAGGCAACAATTATTAAAATCCATTCAGATATAAATATAACTTCAGACTCCTGCAATGCAGACCCCAAAGGATACTAAAACTGTATGGACTAGCTATGCTTTTAGGGAACTTTCTAACTTTCAAAAGAACTGAGTGTTTGTTTCCTACATTTATCAGATTCCAAACATGAGCTGAGGACTCAACACATAAAACCCTGTAGCAGCAATATTCTCTCAGACCTGTGGGTTAAGAATTGTAACCTCTGCAAACAGCACATCACGTCTACCATGGGGTTTTCACAGCATTTACAACTCACATATTGAAAAAGCACGGGTTGAGCCGAGTAAAAACGGGCAAAATAACGTCAATTCACTACAGGCATAACTGTCCAAAATGCCTCTCAGCACTCATCGAGAGAATAGCAGAATCAGCATAGAAAGAGAACTAACGCAGCTCAACAATATCTGGTAAACTGAATGCAATTTTTGTCAAAAAGTAGTATTTCTAGATCATTCAGTGTGATTGGCAGCATCAAATATAGCAAAAATATATTTCTATTTCAAGGTGCAGTTGGCTCTTCTCCAAAAGCACAGGATCAGGACACCCCTCCTGTGCAGCAGATGTCTGCCCTCAGGCTCTCAAACACCTACCAAACCTGCACAAGGGACCTGCTGGCCTCCCAGGGGCCTGCAGGATACAGTTTGGAAGATGACACAAAAGTTAAAGAATTCTTTTTAAACCCGTTTATTCAAGTCAAAGTTAAGCACATTTACACTAAAACATATGGAAAACTTCAACTAATACTGTAAAATATGTAAACCAAAATGACTTTGGTTAAAAATAGGGAAGTCTTGTCAGTTGACATTAATAACAGAAGGAAAATGAAAAAGGGTTCTGTTACTTCACTGCTAAATGTATGTGTCAGTACAATGAAAACTCTTCCTGTCCCACATGCAAAATGTAGTATGTTTAGAAAACTGCTGTTCAGCGCATGATGTTTGGCAACCATCTTAACAAGTTAATATATAATTATACATACTATATAATACTTAGATATTAAAAAAGAGGCCTACACAAGGACTACAATAAGAATCAGTAAGTAAATGAAGTTAAGTTTTCATTTTAAAAGATTAACATGACTGTCACATTAAAGATGTAAAGTACTAAAAACAACAATAACAAAATGATATGAGTAAATTAATTTTTTTTTAAGGGTTAAAACAGGAGCTAGAGAGATGGCTCAGCAGTTAAGAGCACTGGCTGTTCTTGCAGAAGACCCAGGTTCGAATTCCAGCACCCAAATGGTGGCTAACAACTGTCTGTAACTCCAGTTCCAGGGGATCTGACTCCTTCCTCTGTCCTCTGTGGGCACTGCATGACATGGGTGCACTTACACACATGCAGGCATAGCACTCACACACATACAATAAAATTAAAATTAATTTAAAAAATATTAATAAAGGGGCTAAAACAATGACAGCCTGGACTGAACAGCCTTTTCCTCCTGGACTCTCATGGTAATACTAAGAGAAACCTCTGAAGAGGCAGAAGGTGTCACACTTTCATCTTATAATAAGATTCAAATAAAGTGTTCTTCTTTGTCTGCTATCCATTGTGTGCATACTGTGAGGATTGGGCTACATGGTGTGGTGGTATGGAGCAGAGGCCCTCAGTTTAAAGCACAGATTCGAATCTGGGCACTAAGACCAGGGCTATAAGCTTGGGTCAGTTTCTTAACCCTGTACTTCATCTTAATTGCTGATCAGTTTTATGACCATCAAGCATATTATTCTGAGCATTACTTAAGATAAAGTGTTTCGAAGTGTCTAACTCCAATATATCATGTTTAGCAAGTAGAAATTATTATTGTTATTTTTATGATAATTCTTTCATTAGTGTCTATGATACACCTGCAAGGGACAACTGCTTTCGTCTCATAGGTGAAGCAAATGATATAATCTACCCAAAGTCTCAAGGAGGCAAAGCAGATTTCAGGGTGGATCTGCCCATGTGCTTTCTTCTACCTTACACTTCACGCTTCCCACAGATCTTGTTCCTGTGTCACCGTAACATTTATTAAAATGTAAACTGATCCTCCGCCTTCAGAGTACATTCAATGAGGGAAGAGATTTAGGATCTGCCCTTCATTAGTCCACCTATGGTCCTGTTCAGCCACCCACATTTCAGACCCCATTAGATGCCGGGCACTGCAGTGAGAACCAGATGGCAGGCTAAGTCTAACAAACAGGATCTTTGTCCTCGTGGAACTCAGAGCCTGCCTCTAAGAAAAGTACAATTTTCAGAGTTGCACTGGAGGAAGGGAGCCTTGTGCTGGAAAGGGGCATTAGAGATAAATCCAGTTTGGTGGGGAAGAGGATCAAAAAGCCTTTTGGAAGAACAAACACTTAAGAATAGGGGTTGGCTAGGAAAGAGCTGGGGACAGAAGTTATTTGTGCATAGGAATCCAAACAGGAAGCTCACCTGGGCGGTGAGGGATCAAGGCCTCCTGTGGCTGACAAACAGTGCACTCAGAGTGGAAGGGATGAGGGAAGAGGAGACAAAACCCAGAGCTAGAAATTCAAACTACAAAAGACTTGGGAGCTCTCCTCAGTTTGTGAAACAAAATGCCTCTCCCACTCTGACAATGGAAGAACTTAGAAGCCAGATACCTTTCTGCTAGGTGACTTTCCAGGCTTGTTAGAGAAATGTATTATTTAAAATAGCCTAGAGCCATGCGGCTAAAAACCCAGAGAAGCACTACAGGTGCCAGAAAGCCCTTTCGTTTAAGAGGGAGAGAGACCCATGGTTAGAGAGGAAACCTAGACTCCTCACCCTGCCTTCCCTGGACGGTCTGTGGCTTACTTCACGGACAGTGAAATATTCTGATTATCAGTAAGAAATTCAAACAGAGCACCACATATTTTCTTCTGGTAAACTGACACGGTCAGGATGGAGAATATCTTGCTCATACTTAATTTACTCATATTTAATCATTGTAAACTTTTGTCTAGAGGACATTTATTTTTCTAAAATTATAAAACTAAGAACATTTTGAAAACCAGACTTTTCTACGTGGACAGGAGAACACGGGAACCAGTGATTACCGTGAACCACATTCAAACCCTCATCAATAATCCCAACACCTCTCAAAATGTTTCCCTATACTCAACAGGCCAAGGGTGCTAGCAATGTGGTAGCAAAGAGCTAGTTACGTTTCCTTCCATGACGGCTGCCCTACTGTCAGGACTGCTTTCAATAGGGACCCCTTACTTCTCAGTATTTAAAGCTTTAATTTGTTGGAGACCAAGTGACCTCTGTCTTGCCCTTCTGAACATGTGACATCTTGTGACTCAGTGCAAAACATCCTGACACCTGTTGACACCAATTAGGTTGGGCTGGAGTCTCTTGAGTACCTCTTATTGTCTAGCAAACAAGCCCCCCTACCTGTAGCTGCCCTTGGCTACACATGGCCTCAGCTCCTGGTTCTTCCTGTAATTTGTATCCTAGCAACCTTAGTCCATGCCCCACTTAGCCCCTGCCTCATTTCCTAATGTCTTCTTCCTGATATTCATAACCTTATGATAGGCCTTTGTCTCTGTTAATCACCACATTCCTCTATGGGTGCCTGACTCCTCCAAGTTATATATACCACCTAAAAGAATAAAGATTTGCCGATTTGATCAGGAGACTGTCTCGTTGGCCCTCCTCTGTGTTCCCTCTTGTCTCTTTCACCCCAGGTTTCTGAGGACTCTCGTGCTCTACTGAGGCCAGCAGGCCGCGGCATTAATTATCATTAAATTAATTAAAACAGCATACAGCTTCGCCTAGAATGATAAACTCAGGCATTTGGGGGCACAAATAAAGCTTAATTTTGCATAGAAAAAGAGGTCTTGCTGGCAAAGGAGTCTGTTCTAATTCAGGCAAGTGTCTGGCATACCTCTGATCCAAAGGCCAGCTAGCCCTGCCTTGAGACGCTCAGAGTACAGGTGGTGGGGAGAGCGAGGGAATAAAGGAAGCAACCTGGATTCTATGGAAGGAGCTTTACAAGTTTAAAACAGAATTTTCCTTCTTTCAGTTCAGAAATCACATCTCCTGCATTGATAATAAAGCTTTCAATGGTACTTCCTATACCTTTACAATGTCTTTGGAGTCTTGAAAATGCTTTTTCTGCAGAAAGCAGGAAGTGGTACAGAACAGCATCAAGTGATGCTTTGGTCTCGTTTCTCTACGAGCTATTTTAAAGAGTGGTGGTGACTATGGAAGATGATGAAAGAAGATCTTAGAAATAGCAGTCAAGGCTGAATAAAACTAAAGTGTGAGTTCTTCCATCCGGCTTTGCTTCTGATAAGAAAGCAAGATTATATCAAAAATTCACTTTAACAACCTACAAATCATTAATATCCTCCTTTTATAAACAGAAATTAATAACCTCAAATTTATGATACTCTCAATTTATTAAGAAAGCTCTTTTTCCCCCTTTGATTTGTATCAGTACAACTAGGACAAAACTATCTTTATAAACAAGTCACTTTTTTCCTCCAGCACGGAACAGAAAGGCCTAAGCCTGACCTTCCGAAGCTTTTAATTCAAAACAAATAACATGTAATGGATTAAATTCTACAAATGTACTAAGGAAATCTTAGGTAATCAATTCAATTGTACATACATAAATCTACAAATCAAATGTTATTTCCACAGCTATCATCTCCTGACACAACAGACAGCTCAACTGAGTAAAAGTTATTAATTTTCATATTTGTAAGCACTCTTCCAAGACCACTGAAGACAAACAGGCTTCAAGCTGTCTATAGATACACAAGAGAAGCCAGTATATCTAAAACACAGTCAGTATTGTTAAGATGAGGTATTTCAATCAATTTTAGGCCAACTGTAGTTCTATGCAGCAAACAGGACAACTGCAAAATCATAATAATTTGGCATCTCCTTAAACAGATGACATTTGTTTTCTTTGTCTAGAGAAGTAAGGAGTACAATGATATCTCAGAAATGCCATTAAATTATTTTAATTCTTTCATGTCGACTTGGTAAGTCACTACTGTTTAATGCAAAAAAAACCCCCTGCCACCTTCAATTAATGATTGTTAGTACTGCTTCAACTGATCAAATGTCTAATACACATAAAGCATTCAATGAAGCTCTCTATAACTTACAGTAATTCAGTGGAGAAGTCCTGTCCCAGGGGTACGTAAATCTGAAGTACAAGAAACCTCTGGATCAGTCCAACTAGAACGAGAGGGAGAAAACGCATAATCAAATGTTCAGGCCACTTATATGTGCAAATAAACCAACACAATTGCAAGCCATCAGCAAGCAGGTTTTAACACCTCAGGAGTATACAGACAGACAGTGACAGGATCTATGAGTTAGCACCTCATTATGAAAGTGAAGAAGCTGATGACAACCAATCTGCATTGCAAAGTCCCATCTGTGGCCCTGGTGCAATTTTTTTGAAAAATCCAAAAAATAATTTTTATTTACTATTTCTGTTAGGCTGTAAAAGAGTATGAACACTGAACTGCACTCCACACAGACATACCATATAAAGCTGAACTACAGATTCCCATCAAGGTGGCCATAAAAGCATGTGGCAATTATTTTCATGTACTGACAGTTTTTACAGTTTTACTAAACAACCTAATAAAGAAGAATAGCTCAAGAAAAACAATTCTAATTATGACAACAACAATTGAAGGCTCAAAGAGTCGGATCTAGATCACATGGTCTTAAAGGAAACCACAATGAGCTGGGTGACAGAGCACTTTTTCTTTTCTAATACTTTTGTTATTATTTGTTTAATTAATTTAATGCTCACTAAATTCATAGTGATTCTGCTTGACCCTACCACTAATTTCATATGAATTAAAAGTATCTTCAGAAAAGCAAATCTGTATGACACTTTTGAGAGCTGAAGTCTATAGCTGCTTTAAAAAATAATCAGTTGATTTTTACATTGTCTTTCTAGATTCATTCACTTAATGCCTTTCCTCTTAGGTTTTGAACTTCTGATTGATCTCTCATTTTGTGATACTTTTAACAGATGTGTTAGTATCACACCTCCTAAGGTATTGATATAGCTGAGTGGTAGAAGACTTGCCTGGCTTCAATCCTCAGTGCTGGGGAAAAAAAAGCCCACCACCCACCTAAAGCCCCCAAATATCACATCTTCTAAAACATGTAATTTAGGAACTTTTTGCCAAATAGTGTAGGAAACAGAGATTTCATGACTTTGTCTGTAAACCTCTCCTATAAGGCCAATAGTACTCAGCCCAATAGATGAATGACTTCAAAGAAGAGTCAGGTGTGATGGTGTTCTCCTGTTATCCAGCACGGGGGAGGAGGGAGGCAGGAAGATCAAGAGTTCAAGATAAACCTCAGCTACACAGCAAGCTCAGAGCCAACCTGGGCTATAGCTGAAGTGCTTGCCTAGCATGCACTGCCCCCCCCCCCCCAGCATCACCAAAAGGAAAAAATTACTTCAAGAAAAGCAACTGGTATAATAGAATATATCTATTTAAATAGATTAATCTAACAATACATTATTGATCATTTGTTGTTTATCATTCCTGTGGTAAACTGTTCTACAACATTCCCGAGCAACTTAAACCATTCCTATATTTATCCCCAAGCCTTTTCTGAACAATAAACATAATTGGTCAAATACACTTACTAACGTTTTAAGCAAATATGCAGGGACAACATTTAAAATAACTAAGCTTGTAAATTGGTTTAAAGAACAACTCCAGAGTAGCAATGTTACAGAAATGGGAGATAAAAGGCTCTAGCCTAGAAAATTCTCTAGGACTCTGTTCTACCATATTTATAGAGAGAGCCAGTGGGATAACCAGAGTTGTAATCTACAAAAGCAAAGTGAATACCAAAATTAGGCCACCTTAAATAAGCCACCATCAATCACAGTCTCTGGACTCTTGTACTGATAGGTCCTTCCCAGTGGCCTCAGCTGTAAATAGAGCTGAGAGAGCAGGACAAATGAAACCCATCCTTTGGAAAGGTCGCTAATCTATGCCACAGATCTCACTGAGTTGGTATTGTTTCCTTCAAACACAAAGAGGTGCATGTAAAAGGGCATTTTTAGAAATGAAAGATCCTTTTCCTCAAAAAGAGAGCGCTGTCATTCAACTTTTTCACACACAGAAGTCCTAGTTTCCAAAGGCTTTTACTTCGAAGATTAAAAGAAGTGTGGTGATACTGTATGGTGATCTGACAAAGATAAAGTGCATTAATAACATCTGACAGGCTGATTCTGTGTCAGTAATGCTAAATAAACTCCACTGTAATATTCGCTTGAATGGCCTAGCAAATTTAATCTGACTCTTCATATCTTGCACTGTATTTAAAATCATTCTCAGTAATACTGAACAGGAACTACTGTTGGTTAAGTACATAAAATGCATAGGAATTTAGTCTTCTTCCTGAATTATGCTCGTTTCTACAGTTTTACAATCTATTGTAAGGTGGAAACAAACTTCCTGCTTTTAAAGGATTCAAACTCTTTTTTTCTTCTTTTTGAATATTAAAAAACAAACTCAACTAGTAAAACACCATTTAGTTTTAAACAGTGGTTTCACAGTTTTGTCATCACAGCAAATGACAGATTGCACACTTCACATACATTTTACAAGGATTACATTATCCAACGAAGTGGGATGAGGCTACAAAACAGTCATTCTTCCCTGGTTCCCTAAAAACTCTTAACTGCAGTTATTCCATGGTTTTCATCAGCCTCAGCACAAAGGCACCTCTCCCATCTCAACCCAAAACAAGAATCACTTATGCCTTCATTGGAGACTATTCTCTGTTTCTCCAGCAAGTTAGTAAAACTGTCTAAGTTCTTTTTCATCCCTAAACTGGGCTAATAATTTTGAGTTGAACTCACTGGATCATTTGTATGGATTAAATTAGCCCTATCATTCAACAAACATTATTGATGACTATAGTATGTACATAACTTGTTGAAATTTTTGTAGTTCAATAAAACTAGCATAATCTCAGCTTTCTTAGAATTTATAATCTAGTTTCATGAAAGAACAAAGGCCAAAGTTCGAGGAAAGCATATATCCGTCAGTGTCTGGGGAAAACAGATGAACAGTGAAGGTAGTCTCAAAGAAAGAACACTGAAATAGGCTGGGAAGAGTGAGCAGGAACTGAAGGGCAAATAGCGTGAGAGTAGGAGAGGAAGCAGGATGGCAGACGGAAGCACTCCAGGCTAAGACCACGGGGGAAGGATGTGGACGATGGAATGAAGCCTAAAATGCCCAACTGGCTGGTACAAAACACTGAAGAGAAAAAGAGCACGAGATCTGAAAGGCCCTGAAGGCCACCTGAAAGAGGTGGGTCAACCTAAAATCTGCAGGAAGCCACTAAGACACCCATATGTCTCTTCAATGAAGATTTACTTAATGCTACACAGGGTGAACATGACAGAGCAAACTATTTACTATCAATGGAACTTACTTTCTGGAAATGGTTAGAAAAAGTAAATAATGTAACAACTGTACACCATGTTAAATGGTGATCAGGGACTGAGGGTGCGGTAGAAAGTAGAGATGGGTCAAAGCGCTTAAAAGAGATAAACAATATAAAGTACATGTAGCTTAAGTACAGGTCAGGTGGGTCTCTTTGAAAAGGTCACATTTTACTAAAGGCTTGAAGGAGGGAGACTTGGCTGTGGTTCACAACAGCAGCAGGCCTTGAACAGCTGGAACAGGGCAAGAGAAGAAAATGAGAGATGAGGTCAGAGCTAAGAGTGCTGGACACTTTATATTCTGACAGATATTTGGTTTTTACCCCAAGAAATGGAACATTTTGAGGAGAGGAGTGACCTGATTTACAAGTCACTTATAATGACCCAGGATGAGAGAGAGGTGGCACAGTGTTAACAGCAGTGGAGGGGTAGGTAGCACTCACACTTTCAATCCTTTTTAAATTGCCAGAACCAACAAGATTCTTTTTTTTTAATTAAAGATTTATTACTTGTATGTATATGAATGTTTGCCTGGATGTATGTTACGTGCACCACATGCATGCAGTGTCCACAGAGGCCAGAAGAGGACACTGGATCACTTGAAGCTGGAGTTACAGAAAGTTGTCAGATGGCATGTGGGAGCTGGAAACCAAACCCAGGTCCTCTGGAAGAGCAGTAAGTGTGCTTACCCTCTGAGCCCTCCTTCTAGCCCCCTGCAGTACTGGGCTGGATTGGGGAGAAGAAGTAAAACAAAAGAAACGAAAATGACTAAGTACAGTAGAAAGAAGACTGGGGGTTGGAGGTATTCAGGGAGGCAAATGAAGATGTGCAGCAAGGAGATCCCAGCACCTGAAAGTGCTGCCAGAGGTGAAAACGAGATCTGAGAAGTCAGCTATTAGCTCAGAAATACAGAACTCACTATAAGTCTGATCAGAGGACATTGGTAGAATGATGGGATCAGAGTCATTGAAGGGTTCTAAAAAGAGGAAGATATACTTTAAAAAAAATAGAAAAACAGGGGTGTGAGGAGACCTGGGGAGCAGCAAGAAGTCATCCTCAATCCTGCAGAACAGCTGAATTTAGGCTTTGGGGTGGAGCTGGCCTGACACACACTATCTGATTCAGAAGCCTTAGTAGGGAATCTAATGACTCTGAACATGAGCCTTGATTAGAAAAGTCCCTAATGGATATTTATGTATGACAGGATGATTCTCATATTGGCAACTACAGCATGGCTCATGCCGAAGGGCAGCAGAGATTTATCTACCTAGTGAATGATATACTCGAATATGGTATGAAGAACAGAGTTACCATTAGAAATTTGAATCATAATTGTCAAAGTTTCTCACTGCAGCAAATTTAACAGAGTATCTGTCATCACTAAGGGGTACAAAGAAAATTATTCAAGATTCTCACACTTGGGAGAAATATATTATCTGATAATCAATATCAGATGTTCCTTTATTTGATGAGTGCAGAATTTTAAAAAAAGCAGAAACAAAACCTAGGCTGGCCCGATGGCTTGGCAGGTAAAGGCACTTGCTGCCAATAATGATGACCTGAGTTTAATCCCCCAAAACCACATTGGAAGGAGAGAAATGACTACAAGTTGTCCTCTGACCTCCCCATGCATGCCAGTATGTGTGTATTCATTCACATAAATAACACATAAATGTAATAAACAATTTAGATTTAGAAACAATTACAATTTAGAAATTCTCAAATATAAGTTAATTTAGAAAGATTACGATTTAGGAGCAGTTGAACGAACGGAACGTAATCTATTGATTAACTTTCTTCCTAAGTGTCTAACATAGAAACAAATGAAGCATGGAATGTCAAGTTTGCATAAAGTCTATGTTTACTCTTAAAATAGGAACACATAATACTAATTGAACTTAATTTAGATGCTAATTGAAAGCCATTTCTCTATTCAAGTCTTGCTATTTAATTTCAATTTAACCATGTCAATCTCACACAGGTCATTTTATATAAGTAAAAATAACCATAAACTTCTGTTATCAAAAGTTCCAAAGAGCTCATCTTAAAGGCATCAGTGCAGGGAAGACTATATAAACTGTTTCATTAGTGACAGTGCTGCACATGCTACTGAAAAGCCAGATGAATTTTTAATTGCAGGGCATTGTGCAAGAAATACATTAAAAGAGTCTCTATTTCTTCCAATTAAAAGCCATCATCGTTACATTTAAAGAGATAATTATAACACATTAAACCCGATTTCTGAGGAAATTTTAAAAAACTCTGCCTGAGAGTAGGAAAAGGGAGAAGGGAGTTTGTATTTAGTCACTTAGCCTTAAGTATGGATGAATCTTTCTCAGAGCAAATGAGGAAGGCTGCTAGAGGTGACAGATGTCATCAATTAACAGGGCATTCAAAGGAGGTCCAAGTCAGCTTTTAAGTTCAACAATAAGGGGGGAAAGAAAAAGAACTAGCTGGCTTAGAACAGAGTAATGTCTCTGCAAATCAAATGTGTTGGTCTCACAAAGTCAATACCCTCAAGTAGATGAACTGTGCCACTTTGAAGAAAAAGAAACAAACTACAATTTCAGATATGATTCACTGGCTTATTTCACCTCACAAATACAAAGTGGAAATGTAAAAAGAAACAGAAACAAGAAATAAACATCTGCTATTAAACACAACACACGCCCACCTATGAACTGGGAGGAAACCACGATTTCCTTAAGGCAGCAAACTAATTTTTAAAATGTTCCTTTAGAGGCTGGAAAGAAGGCTTGGCAGTTACCAGCACTGGCTGCTCTTGCAGAGGACCTGGGCTGGTTCGATTCCCAGCACTCACAAAGCAGCTACCAGCCATCCATGACTCCATTTCCAGGGGATTTGATGCCCCTTTGTGCCTTCTTCTGACTCTGCATGACACAGGTGCACTTACACACATGCAGTCAACACACTCATACACATAAAATTAAAATAACAAATTTTTTTTTTAAATTTCCTTTAAATAGTTATCTATTCTCTTACCGGTTCTGTTTCTTGTTAGTTTATAAACACAGTCAAGACACTTTATAATGAATCACTTTCCTTCTATAATTTGCATGGCTTGGTTTACACCTCAGACATCTAAACCGTACACCAAGTACTTGAAATGGCACATCTAGCCTAGGGTGCGAACAGTTCAGAAATCAGATTAAAATTAGAAATCAGGTACCAACCACAGGCCTTTCCACAGTGCCCAGGGCACAGAGGGGTTCAAGAGGCTTTTTTCTTTTTTTTTTTTTTTTTTTTTTCCTTTTGCAGGGCTGAGGGTTGCCTCCAGTCCCATTAACATACTAGGCAAGGCAAGTGCCTATCACTCAGCCATGTCTGCAGCCCTGAGGAGCGTTCCTAGAGAACCAAGCAGGTGACGGATGAAAAGAGAACTGTTTACTTCTGTAAAATATTGAAATCTATATTTAATAAGCAGGACATAGTTCATGGAAAATCAGATTAATCATTTTCATAAATTGTATTACTTAAAGTGTATCAGGTTCATGAAACCTGAATCTGATGACAGAACCTTGAATTTTAATGTCATTTCTGCCAACAACTGTGCTTCTGATCATGAATGTACATCATCTAACATGGTTTCATCTGCTTTAAAACACTAATTTAAAAAAACTGGAATTCTTGGGGCTTTTTATTAAATCACATATTCATAGCTATACTTATTAGACACTGATATTCCTAAAGGTATGTCAATTGTTATAAATAATATCTGGTGTAATATTTTTGATAATTTTTTCTTAAAAACTTAATTTGTTATAAGTTATGAACTCTTGAGTTTGTATTAAAAATTTGCCTTAACTGATTTTCTAACAAGAAACCCATATGAGATTGTTCATCTGTAAAAGAATATTATAAAAAATCCCTCATATAGGGTTAGTACCCAATAAATACTGTAATTACTTCTTTAATTTTTAAAAATTTATTTTTATTTTATGTGCATGAGTGTATATCACCTGCATGTATATGTGTAACTGTGTTGTACTGTGCCCAAAGAGGACAGAGTAGGGAGTCAGATATCCTGGAGCTGAAGTTTCAGACAGTTAAAAGCCACTATGTGGATACTGGTATTAGAACCTGGGTCTTTTCTGCAAGAGTAGCCAGTGCTCTTAACCACTGAGCCATTTCTCTAGCCCCAAATACTGTAAATATTATTATAAGTGGCTACTAAAATAATCTTAGTCTTAAAAGCATTTCTAGATGTCTAGTAGCAACAGAGAATATATGCCTTTAATCCCAGCACTCAGGAAGCAGAGGCAGGCAGTTCTCTCTGATTTCAAGGCCAGCCTGGTCTATTATGGTGAGTTCCGCACAAAACAAAATCAAAATCAAAGTCAAACAAAATAAAATAAAAATCACACTTCTTCACATGAATGGATGCAATGAAATCCTACTAACACCTGCTTACAGGACACAAAGCATAACTTCCTCAAACATGAAGCTCCATGACTAAAAATCTTACTCACGGATTTGCTTATTCTCCTTCGGTAATTGAATCCTGTTGGTTTGGCTGCTGCCTTCCAGGACAAACACAAAACTTTTAACTTCCTTATCAAACTCCTATGGAACAAAAGGAAAACAGTAGTAATTGAGGTATATTTTATTTGCTTTCTTCTATAAAGTTGGAATGCAAATTCACAGGTGGAAAAAAAGTCTCTTCAAAAGACTTAAAAGTTGATTCAAACCTTGCTGAGATTTGATCCTGAGACTTGCTGGGAACTAGAATATAAAAGCCACACTAAACATGTGGCTAATTTGTTATTATGTGAGAACATCTCTCCTGCAAATATAAAGAAATTCTGTAACTTAGTGCATAGATAGCTCCTTGTTGCCTTGATGTAATTCTGTCTGACCTTGCACAGCTGAGTGGCACTCATGGGAGTGGCTGCCATAGAAGAACTACCTCACCAATGTGTATCTAGACTAGAAATTCTTGCCTTCAGGCCAAGGTCAAATAGAATTAATCATCACATGATTTTATACCTGGTGTGACTTTGAAATTCTATATATAATTTATTTTGAGTCAATAAAGTAAAATGTAGCAATTAAGGTTACCTAAAAAGTTAAGGGGCTTGAGAGATGGTTCAATAGTTAGGAACCCTTCCTGCTCTTCCAGAGGACCCAAGTTCAGTTCCCAGCACCCACTTCCGGAAGCTCACAACCACCTATAACTCCAGCTCCAAGGTATCCAGTGTTATCCTCTGGTCTCCCATAAACATGTCAGATACTCATACAGATACACACATCACATACATATAAAAATAAATCTTAAAAATAAAAAGTTCAGCTAAGAGAACCAGAAACACAAAACAAACTTGGAAATGAAAACCTATTATATCAGAGTCCAATGTCTACTAGTCAAAATGCTAGTGAGAATAGTTGTTTTTAGTAAATTCTTAATCCGAATATACAGAGTCCCTTTTCACATTAAAACACTTCACAGCTCTTCCCACTCTAAGGCACTGTATTTGCATGTTACATTTGCATTATACTTTTGCATGTTAATGAATGTATTTTAACTAATGGCTACTAAGAATTACATTACAAATCTTGTTATAGTCATTGTCACGGCAACCCCTATTGCATTTAAAATCAACACACATGTACCAAGGATGTTATTTATTCCATCAATGCATGTTAGGGCTGTACTTAAATCTTTCAACAGCTTACCAAAACCTTCAACATAGACATAAACCACTGCATATGCTTGCCTCTGCCAAGATTTTCAAACTTTCTTCATCTGAGCATCAACAGCTTTTACTCAGATCCTTGAAAATTCCAAGCCCTCTCCTGACACAAGGACTTACTTTGTACGTGGTGTTCCCTTTACTTGAAATGCTCTTTGACCCACCAACCTCATTTGATGACTGACTCTTAGAATTTGTATTTGTGACTTTTGGCAGTTGTGATGATATAGCCAACATAAACACTTTAAGAGGAAGAAATGTTTACTTTTTCTCAGGGTCTCAAAGATTTCAGTTCACAGTTCCTTGGCCCCATGAGCCTGGGCAAAACATCATGGTAGTGGTGGCATGTGGTGGCATGTGGCAGAAGGCAGGCTTCTTCATGGCAGACAGGAAGCAGAATGAGAGACACATCTTGGAGCCAGGGATGACCTTCAAAGGCCCTAAAGTCGCCACAACCTCCCAAAACAGCACCACTAATTGAGAACCAAGTATTCATACATGAGCCTATGGAGGACATTTCTATGCAAACAGAACTCAGATGTCATTTACTTAAAGAAGTCCTTCCTGCTCTCTCCCACTTTCCCTGCTGTATACTCTGAGTACCAATTCTCTCTCATTCATAGCAACAACTGTGAAATTCTGATCTCATCCTCTCTGTGTCTTAGTTTTCTGGACCATCAGATGGGTATACATTCCTGTCTCATGAGGCTATTTAGATTACATTACGTAAAGTGCTTAATGTTATGCTTAGCAAATGGCAAGCACTCAGCAGCAGCTTTGACTTTTTCCCATAGACATCCATCTTCTCTTGAAGGAATTCATCTCTTGCTTCTTGAAGAGAGAAGAAAAAGAGAAAAGGAAATGGACAGAGACGGGCTTTCAGGTGTGGTGGCAGCAAGTCGAGCTGGCTTCCACATGATGATTCCTGTTTTCCCTGAGAAGTAAGGGGTGCCAGCTTCTGCTGTGTAGACACAACCTGCCTCGGGTGCAGGTTGAGGCTGAGAGGAAGGGGTCTAGTTGTTGGAAAGCAAAGACAATGACAAAATGATCATTTTGGAGAATGACAGAACATAACAGGATAATTTTCTGGGCTGTCCAGGTTGGATTTATAGTGTTATCAACCTGAAAGGCTGTGGGTATTTCTCCAAAACTAAAACTACTGAAGAGCCCAAATGCAGGCAAAGAAAAGACTGGGGATCCAACAAGGGCTTGCTAGGCAGGCATAACGAAAAGACAAGAAGCAAAGGCAGCATTCATGGTCTTGACTGGGAAGTGGGTGAAATATTTCAGTTTTTACACTGGAAAGAAAAGGGAGAGAACTCAGAGAAACCAAGGAAAACAGAACAGCATATGGCCTAACGGCCCTAATCAGAGCAAAGAGCAAACAGAATGGGAGTTACTGTACAGGGGACCTTAGGAATTACAGAATGAGGTCAAAGAGTGACATCTCTGTTTCTCTGTAATTTCACAGGTCCCTGCAGTTTGTGGTGGTATGGTCAAGTTGTGATGGTGGCACAAGGCTGTAGCAGAATGGAAGAGGTCATTAGAGATGAAGGAGTCAAAAAACTGGAGACCCAGGGCTTAAGAGAAATTTTCCTTTCTGGTATCAAAGCAACCTAAAGTGGTCCAGAAGGATACAGAGTACAACAACGTACGAGGCATGTAGTAGTCAAAGCAGTCGAGGAATGTCTAGAAGGGCCACAGTCAGCATCATCAAAGAGTTTGTGGGTAAAGAACAGGAAAGTCTGAAGTCTGAACAAGCATCCCCCACCTCTCCCCCGCTTCCCTATAACCTTCTCTCTCATTTCTTCCCAGGATTACTGCATGACTCTTAACTTCTAACACTTACTTTCCAAATCACGGATGGACTGCCAAGGATCTTCCATTTAGCTCCAGGATTTTTGCCCTGAGCACTGAAGATTTCAACAAATGCACCTCCCTAGGAAATAAAAACAAGCACTTTAAAGAGAAATACAATGCAATGGAAGAAACAGTCCATCGAACAGTAAAACCAGCATTTCAGACATCTGTCAGTTAAACAGACCTGGGAAGAAACCTTATCCCTGTTGTGAGTCCTATTTTGTGCCTTGTTGCATCTAAGCCACAGCATTCTGATTTGGATCATCCTGTACTTTAGCACTTTAAAAAAACTCACTTTTTAAAACATGATAAACATTATGTCCTATAAGTATTACATAAAGGGGCTCATTTACTTCACATGCATAGATCGGGCTTGCAAAACAGTCTATGCAAACAGACTAAAGGGCTTAAACTCAATTTATGAACTAAGTCAACAAATTCTGATCGTTATGCCTGAATATAAGCTTCCTAGTCAGACTGATTGGGACTCCAATACCTGCTTTTTAACTCTCTGAATTTGGAGTTACTTAACGTCTTGATTTTTCCATATGCCAAATGAGTTGGATTATACAGGATAGCAAACATAAATCAAGCATATATTTGGCATACAGCAGGGGCTCAAGATTATTTTAAAAGAGGGAAAGTAAATAGCTTAGACCTGTTCCCAAAAAGGTCTAGGAAGGATTGGTGAGGACAGGAATTCTTATCTCCACAAGTTGTTTTTATTTAATGCATATCAATTTGGAGCTATATAGAAGAACTATAATCTCTACAAGAAAAAGAATCGCTTCTGTAGACAACTAGCTTCCTACTACATAAAGATAAGATATGACTGGAAAGTGCCCATATACTTTGCTAATAAAAATAGGAGGAAATAAATGTTTATCTCAAACAAAGAATTTAAGCAGCATGTGAAAAAAACCTGTTTAATTTTCATAAAACTTTCTACTTTTTCTCTCACGGTAATATATTTTTTTGCTTACGTGTAAAACCACGTGGGGTAGAACTGCTCTGGCTTCTCACAGCAGGTCATATTTTGTTGTGTGTTTCGTTTGTGGCTGCTGGACTTTTTTAAAGAGAGAAACCCACTTAAACCTGGCGAAATGACAATCCTTTTCTCTCCACTTCTTTTTGCTTCCCCGTGTTTCCCAAATTGCCCACATGGGCATCTGCTATTTCTTAACAATGTATGTTATTTACATGAAGTGCTAGAGACTCTATAAATTTATTCTAACCCATATAATCATTTTTTAAAACAAAAGTGTGCAGTACTCTAAGGACAAGTAGTGTTTGGTGAAAAGGATTCGGCCACAGGGAAGTAGAGACCAGGGGAGAAGTGTTCAGGTACACCAAGTTCCTAACAGCAGGACAAGGATGCTGTATAGACTGTCAGTAGAGTGTAAGTCTAAGATAAGGCGAAGAGGACTGAGGCAGGAGGCTAGCATCCTGGAAGGACAGAAAGGAAGAAACTCAGAGCTGCAGAAAGAGCATTCACGGGTGCAAGGTGACTGAGTGAGGAGCACTCAGAAGCAGTAGCCTCCAGAAGTGATCCTCGGTCCAACTGCATTAGACTCACTTGTGAGAAGCGTGGGGGAGGGGAGGGCACACGCCCTTTAATCCTAGCACTGGGGAGGCAGAGGCAGACGGATTTCTGAGTTCAAGGCTAGCCTAATCTACATAGTGAGTTCCACACCAAATGGGGCTACAGGGAGACCATGACTCAAGAACACCAAAAAGAAAGGAAAAAGAGGGAGGGAGGCAAAAGGTAGACGAAGGAACCATATCTATAGTTTCTTATTCACCAGCTCGTGGGGTGGGGGCTGAAGGATAAGGACATCTGTAGTTTTACAAACACTCCCCCTAATTGAGTCATATATCCTGGAGTCACTGAATCTGGTTTCGGAGGAAGAAACCAAAACCCAAGGCTCATTTGGGATTCTGGGTTTAATTTATTCTGGTAGTCCTCACTCTTCTAATTAGCGTTCCAGGATACCAGGGGACATCAAGAGCAAATCCCCGGTGTGTTTGTTGGAAGTCTTCCGATTTCAGGGTCCTGCGCTCAAAATTCTGATTTCGGATGTCTGGCGTGGGGGAGGGGGAGGTCAAGACTTAGCCATTCATTCCTTTCCACGCGCGGAGCGGGGGCTTGCTTCTCGCCCAGCCCCCGAGCCACCGCACTCCGAGGCCGTGTGAGGCGCCCTTCGGGTTACCTGGTATTCATTTTTGAACATTCCCGCAGAGGCTGGGGACTTGGGGACACCGAGTTCGGGGCTCCGCAGGCGTGGCCAGCCGGCTGGAGAGGGCCTGGCTCAGTTCTCCTCGCTCCCCGGGGCTCCGTCAGCTCGGCCTCCAGCCGCCCACCCGTGCCACGGCGGCCGTGGGCGGGGGCTGCGTGTGCTGCGGGCTCCGGCCGCGGGAAGGACCCGCGCTCACCGCACAACCGCCCGCGCCCCGCAGACCCGCGCAGCCCGCTCCGGACTGCGGCCGCGCCCATTGGCTCCCAGGTGGCGCCTGCGCACTGGGCCCTCCAGGCTTTGCCGTAGGCTACGCTGGGGTGTTGCCCCGGCAACCGAGGGGCTCTGGGAAGCAGGCCACCTGTGACAGGTGTTTCCCTCGGCGCTACCTTAGGTCCTCACTGGGCTCTGGGAGAGATCTTCACGCCGCCTTCAACGCCAGTGACTCTCGTAACTGGTTGGGTAGGTGGACTTTGGTTCACCAAACCTGGGGGCCTTGAGGAAGTTGTAGTCTTGCTTTGAGAAGGCCCCGGGGGAATGGGAGTGGTTAGTCTACGCCACTGAACACTCAAAAGCTAAGGATTGTTCACCCAGAGTAACTCGCATTGAAATCAGTGCCTTCTTCAGGATTCCAGGTGCCTTGTTAAGAGGCGAGTTATAAAAGATAGGTCCCACCTGCGCACAGAACAGACAGGCAGTAAACCACCCTTACAACTTGGATTGAATACCACGAAGGACATGTAGCGAACGACATTGTAAGAGCATTTTAGTTTGGAATGGCCATTGTAACAAGTTATCACAAACACAGTGGCTTCAAAACAAGAGAAATTGACTTTCATAGTAGAGGGAGTCAGTGGTACAGAATGAAGGTATCGGCAGGACCGCACACGCGCTGGAGGCTTCAATAGAATCCATTCTTGGGCCTCTTCCAGCGTCTTGTGACAGTTTTCATCTCTCGGCTTGTGGCTACAGCTCTCTAATCCTCCATACTGGATTCTCCATGGTGAGGTAAGGAGACTTGTGATGGCATGTAGAGCCTGTATCAGTTACTTTTTTCATCGCAGTGTCAAAGTACTTGACATAAGCAACTTAAGGAGGGGATACAATGATACAATCTGAGAGCACACAGTCTTGTATGTCAGGAAGGGATGGGGGCAGGGGGACCACAAGGCAGCTGTTCACACTGCACCTGCAGTCAGAAAGCAGAGACCAATACTGGTTGGTGCTCAGTTCACTTTCTCCTTTTTGTTAAGTCTAGGATCCCAATCCCAGGGATAGGGACACCCATGTTCAGTGTGGGTCTTCCTTCCCTTCTGGTAACATCTTCACAGACATTCCTCAGGGGTGTGTCCCCTGGGTGGTGTTAAATCCAGCCACAGAGCCCATTTGTATAATGGTACTCCCTTTATTTAAGGATCTTGAAGATCACTGAAGACACTTTTTCTAATTAAGGGGATATTTTCATGTTCTAGAGACTTAAAGTGGACATCTTTTAGGGATAATGCTTACACTGCAGGAAGCACCTGTAATACACAGCAAAATTTAATAAATACTATATGGAGATAAAGTATGGAAGTGATCCTGGGGACACCTCAAGGCGTTGAGACTATGAACTTGGATCCCTGAAAAGAATATTTTGACAGCACAGCTGAAATGAAACCTATAGTTTATTTTGTTTTACTTTCTTGCTACCATTTATGAGTAGTTGAATTAATTCACATGTATATCACCTATCTTCAGCTATCAAAATGTAAATTTCATGCAGACAAAGACTTTACTGTTCATAACTGTATTCCATGTCCTGGAGTAGTACCTGACACATAGTAGGTATTTTATAAATATTTGATGATGTTTATATTTACAGTACCTTTCCTTTCATCCAATCATATCTAAAACAAGGTTTTTCTTTGAACACTGGTCTTTTCCATCTATAACAGTGCTTCCTGATCACTCATTTCCTATGGTAGGCAGCCCCTTAAATGGCCTCCAGTGGCCGAACTTTATGGCGTGCATGGCCTTTTGCATAATCTTCTCTTGTGGAATCTGATGACTCACATCTAAGAAGTTTGATAAAATTGCTGAGCTGTCGTTTCCAGCCTCAGTTTACAAACGACTGCCCTGTTGCCCTCATCGCTCCCTTTCACGCTCTCCCGCTCCTCGCCTCTGTCTCCTCTTTGTCTTCTCACTCTTCCTTTCTTTCCTTTCCCTTCCTTGCTTTTTCACTCAGAGGATAACAAACTGTTACGTTGGGAGTAACTCCACAGAGAGGCTCTTCTGGCAAAAATTGTCTCCAGCCAATAATCAGTGAGGACATTAGGCCTGCCAGTGGCCACACTATGGGCTTGAGAGTGACTCCTTCCCAAATCAAGCTTGCTGTGACCCCATCACTACTCAACACTGACCACAGCTCTGGGTCTAATCCTGAACTAAGAGCATGCCTTGACTCAATCCAAAGATTTTATAAGTATTGTATTGATGAATTAAGGGGTAATTTTTATATAACAGTAAATAGTCACTTGTTTAAACTACTTATATCCAGCTCACCATTTGGACTTATTTATTCTATGTAAACACTTCTCAAATCTACCCACCTTCCCTCCACTGTAACCTATACTCTGACCTATGATTTTTCCCTTCCCTAGGCAACGATACATCCTCCTAATTAGCACCATGCTGGCTGCCTTTCAGATCATTTTCTACATTGCAATCAGTGTATCTTTATAAAATGCAAATCCTAGGTCTAGAAAGAAGTCTTCGTAAAGCACCTGACACAAAAGCACAAGAACCTCCCCAGTCCCCATGCCTTCTTCTCCAGTTCACCCTACATTATTCACCCCCTTTCATTGCAAGCACATTGAACATATTGAACATGTTCATGGTCAGGATCCCTTTCACTGAAAGACTTTGTGGAGTTCCTTTGCATGAGTTACCTTCACTCCCTTATTTCTTTGACTAAAGATTTGCCTACTGAAGGGTAGATTAATAGCTTCAAATAATTTTTTGTTATTACATTTATTTATTTGCTTGTGTATGTGAATGTGTGTTTACACACACACCTGCATATGCATGGAGGTGAGAGGACAGCTTTCGAGAGCCAGTTCTTTCTTTCTACTATGTGGGTCCCAGGAATCAAACTCAGGTAATCAGGATTGGCAGCAAGGGCCTTTACCTGCTTATCCATTTCCCCAGCCTCAATTTTTGAGGGAAGATTGTGTTACAGAGTCAAAAATGATCAGTCACTGCATACTGGGAATGCTGTTCCTTAGATGGTTTTGTTTTTCTTCACTTGCTCAGAATAAGGCTGGAAGAATAGAGTATCATGAGCTTCAAAACCAAACATTGTCTCTTAGTACTGAGTTTCTGACAAGTTCAAGAGCTGTGTTTCATTAGGAATTATGGTATGGTGCTGTACAGACAATGGGAAAAATTGAAAGCTGCCTAACTCAGATCAACTTTACATAGGACAAGGCTGCCCCTACCACTCACGGTGAGGGGTAGAAGGCAAAATAGCCATGTGCAGTCCTCTAACAATATGAACTCAAAACCAGAAATGAGATGAGATCCAATTCTATAGAGCAATTGCTCTTGTGTAATTTGGATGAATTCTAGCCATGTACAGAAAGTTGGATATGACAATGACTTCAATAATATCCACCCAGAACTATAAAGAAAAAAAAAGTCAGTATTCCCAAATAACTTGGCTTAAATCAAGCCATTTATGTATACTATAAAAGACAGTGAAACAGTTTCTTTAATTGGTATAATTTTTTAAGAAGTCAGTACATTTAGTAATTGCATTAAATTGCTTAACTTAATTTGCCAACATTAAGAATTAGACACTTTATAAGCTTTAAATGCTCGTTTTTGTTCTACAAAGAAAGTAATTTGGTGGTATATTAATATTATTAAAGGATATGGAGTGGTGTTTAAAATGGAATAGATTAGAAATGGCTTTCAAAGGTGGCAGTGTCTTTGTGTGCTAAGGTAGTTATTTAAGTTAAATGAGTATGATTATCAATTTGGTAAGAAATAGTATTCTTTTAAAGTAAGAATTTACTGCACATACCACAATATAGTTGTAGTTTACATTTTGGCTGAAGTTCATAACTGATGTCATAAGAAAAATAAAAACATTACTTTGATATTCAGAATTTGCTCTACTGTATAATAACCTTGAAATATTTAATACTTGAAGGATTATTAATATTTTTCCTCACTGTGGCTAACTTCATGAATTACAATAATGGTTGAGTTGATGAAATAATTTTTGAAATTTATGTTGTAGTCTTAAGCAAGTTATTATTGAGAAAATTTAGCAACCTCAGGTGGTCTATTTGGCTGATGGCCTGAGAGAGCAATGTCTTCTTTTACATGACAGTGTAATGTCCAGGCTTATATCATTTTTAGGTTTTCTTCTCAAATTGGTTTTCTTCTTCCTAATCAAGGAGATTTCCCAACTTTAGATGACCAAGTACTTCAAAAGTTACACAGAAATTCAAATTCCCAAAACTAGCTACTACCAGAAGGCTTTCTTACAAGAGCAATGCTGTTCTAGAAACTGGATGTTTCCATGAGAATACTTTCCTAAAGTGGTTTTGTGTATCAAATAAAGTTTAGAAAAATACATCTTTGAAAAGATTAAATTAATAGAGATGAATATTAATTTGTTTTTAAATGACATAAATATTCAACTTGTTAGAAAAAGTTACAGTTGATATAAGGTAGATATAATTTGCCTATTTTCTTACATAACTATCCCTAACTTAATGTCAGTTACTATTGACTGCATAAAAGCTGGACATTCACATGTAAAGGAAAATGATTGGACTTTTAAAATGTGCATACACAAATTAATTCCTAATGGATAAAGACATAAGCATAAAATTTAAACAATGGGCTTAGTCTCTAGACTGAATCCCTAGGCTCATGAACTGGCTAATAGCATTCTCAATCTCCTGTCCTCAGGTCAGAGCCAAGTACAGCCTTTTGAGCCAAAGCTCTGAAATTCACCTTTATTTGCATCAGTTTAGCTAATCTCTATGGCTAGTAAAGATGCATTCTAATTGGCTAACAACTGGATTAAGTGCCTGTTCTTAACCAATCACTGTAAACAAGGAGATGCAATGTATTGGTTGGCTGTGAATATGGTATCACAACTGTATAAACAGGAATTGGCAAGGGTAGAGAATGTTTCCTGGAGGACACTCTGGACCCCCTTATAAGGGAGGAGAATTCAGACTGGAAAGGAAAAAAGCAGATGTCCACTGTAGTGTCATCATACACATACTGATTATTTTCTTTAGAAATAACAAATACTTAAATATTCTACTAATGGTGGGGCTGGAGAGATGGCTCAGCGGTTAAGAGTACTAACTACTCTTGCATGGTACTTGGGATCAGTTCCCTGCACCCACATAGTGAGTGGCTAACAACCATCCATAACTCAAGTTCCAGGGGATCCAATACCTTCTTCTGACCTCTGTGGGCCTTGCATGAGACAGGTGTACTTATACACACGCAGGCAATACACTCATACACAAAGAATAAAACTAATGAATAAATTTTTTTTTAAATTCTATCAATGGTAATGATATTTTCTAGTCATTTCTATTAAAGATCCAGTGAGCCTCTTGTGCATGGAAGTCCATATGTTTCCTGAGATGAGGGAATCTTTCTGTTATTATTTCATTGAATAGGTTGTCTGTGCCCTCAACATTAATTTCCTTCTCTCTTCATGTGCCAGTCATGTGGACATTTGATCAGCTGATGATATTCTAGAACTCTTAAATATTCTCTTCATTCTTTCTCATTTCTCTGCTCAAATGTGGTATTTTGAAAAATGTGTTGTCACGCTCCATTACCATTTACTGGATGAGGATTTCAGCTGAATTTTTCTTTTGCCTTACTCAGCTCTTTTTAAGACTCATGTTTGATTCCTTTTCAACATCTCTGCTCATTGCTCGATGTCTCATTCACATCCTGCATTGTCTTCCTAATTATAATTAACTATTGGTCTGTATTCTCTTCAATCTCACTGAGCTTCTTTAAAGTCTTAACAAATTTCTTATTAGGTATTTCATACACTTAGAAGTTCACCTTTCCAATAGGTTACTGGGGGAGTGATGATCTTTAGGAAATGCCAGATTATTTCCCCCTCCCACATATCTTGTGTTCCTATGTTGAGATTTCTGCATGTGCAGAATAGATGTCCTTACTACTCTTCTAAGATGGTCGTGTTAGTCAGAAATTTTTTCCTGAAGATTTGTCTTGGAGTATTGATTTGTTATGTGATGTATTCCTAGCTGTGTATTTCCAGCTGGATACCTAAGTGTAATCTCCCTGAGGCTTTTTTTTTTCTTTTTGGCTATGATTAATGAGTATGGGTTCAAGGCATACCAATATGGAGTCAGAGAGACTCACTACCTGTACAGATCTTACAAGAGTAGGGGCACCCTAACAGTTCAGGTGGTTGTGGTATAGATAGCAAGACATGTAGGGTACAGCTTGGGTGGCTACTCCTACAAAGAGAGTGGTGGCTCACACTGGGTTTTAGGGGTTTGCCCTACACCATTGATATTGACCTTTACTTGTATGAGTCTCACTGGCTGTACCAGTAGTGATGAGGAATCTGAAGTTTTTGTTCTTTGATTAGACAGTAGTACTAGCCCAAGTATGTCATGGGGACAGGCAGTTGAGGTCCATCTTGGAAGGTAGAAGGGAGAAAATCATCAGATTTCTCTGTGGCATTTAGTCTTATCAATAGTGCATAATTGGACAAGGTATGAGTGCTGTTGATGGTGGTCCTGCACAGACAGAGCAACAGCAGGAGATGGCTGTTTTTCTCTGCAGACACTGTGGATGAGCTTTCCCAGGAGCAGGACCTCATACTACTAGCCACATGCATGTGGATCTGGGGCTAATCTAAGAGCCTTTCTTCCCTAAATTCTTTCTGCTGTAATGTCCACTCGGAATTAAGCAGAAGTTGGTCAGAGCTAGAGAGATAGGCAGAACTCTACTCTGCTGAAGTGTTTGCAGACAAAGCATTAACACCCTCCCAGCCCTCCTCCTTAGGCTGTGTACTCAGAGCAGAGTGACAGCTGAGGCACTGCTGGAGACTGTCCCATCATGCCCCAGGAGCAGGGGAGCAGTGGAATCACAGCATTCTTTTCTCACCTTGCTAGTAACTATTGTGTGGGAAGTGGGATGGTAGAAGCCATGAGTAACTGTATTCCATCCTGGCACCAGTATTCAACCACACAAGATGAGACGAGCCTTAGTAGTAGCTGCCTGTTCTCCAGGTTCTTCAGGGGCTGCACTCCCCATGACCCTCTAGGTCATGATACCCACTCCCTAGAGTGAAGCACTTGAACGCATTTGTGTCTGTCCTGTTACTGAGCTGTTTGACTTCAAGGCAATTCCTCCTGAACCAGTGCAGTGGAATGTTTGTGGGTTGTAGTGATGGGAGTTTTCAAAGGCTACTGACCCTAGAGTAGTCCAAAGTCAGACAATAGGTCCCTTCTTGAGATGGCTTCTGGCTATAGCACTCTGGGAGGTGGCTAGGAGATGATGCAAACTCCTCTTCCAAAGCCAGGCTGCTGTGTAAACGTCAGTTTACTTACCTAGTTTGGCTAGCATTGCCAATATCTATTGTGATAGCTGTTTGGAAGTATTTCTTCTTCACAGCTGCAGAGAGGAGATGGTTCCTTTCAAGGCTGTGGGTCCAGGATATTTAGATTCTCTTACTATGCTTTGTCTCTTTGGATCTTACAGAGTTTTCATTTAACTCCTGTTGATTGCCAGTGTTTCCCATGGTCAACTCGGTTAGCAACTATACATGCGCCTAAAGTTTTTGGGTTTTGTGACAGAGCAGGTGAATGTTGGGTGCCTCTATTCAGCCATCTGTGCTGTGAAATTATTTTTAAATACTCTCCAGAGATATTTAAAAACTGTTCTAGTCACTTTTACATTTTATGACAGTATACTTGCTACTCTCCCAAGATGAAATTTTGTATTAATTAACCAAATTTAGCTGAATATTTTGAGTCTTTTAATAGTTTATTACTATGACCTTATTCCCAGTATGCTCCTCGGAAAAAAAACAAGTAACGTTAATGTATTAAACATAGAACCCAGTGCCTCCTCTTACCCACCTGGTGCTTATACTTTTGAACTTCCTTCAGTTTCAAAATGGGTGCATCTCACTTCTACCAGAAACCCTTCTTGCTCCTCCTAACTGGTATTCAGAAGTATTCCTGCAGGAATAATCTTTGTCTAAAAGCAACTATTTGAGGGCTACTAGATCAGACACTGTGTTAGGTGTGGAGTGCAACAGTCCACAGTGTAGTTTAGAATAAAAGAGCTAAAATTAACTCAAGACTCAGATGCTTTCAACCTTTCTTAGAGGCAGATACTAATGTACTCTCTACTTTACAAATCAGTGGAACATCATACAGTATAAGACAAACCAGTGCTAACTGAGAAAAGTGGTATTTTCTGAAAAAGCCACAAGAGGTATAATTTAGGCTTTCCTGATGGAGGTGTCCTGTCTTGTAGAATGCAAAATTTGTTGCTATGTCTGTACACAGGTGAACGTGCTGAGAAGATGTGGCGCTGGCACCAAAGATGCTAAGTAGCAAAACACATTTGTTTTGAAAAACAAAATCTTGCCTTTTTGCCGACTCCTATCATCAGATACATTTATTTTCTGTATCTAAAGTGCTAAATGGGATTGTTTCAAAATATTTTATGTTGTTCGAGTCCTGAGAAATTCAAACAAGCTCTGTTTTGCTGCCTTTGCCAGAGCCCATGGTTGGAATCATAACCAATGGCACTGTTCTCCCCTGGCAAGTTTAACTGCTCTCTCTTCCAAGTCCTACCCTTTATTGTCCTGACACTTTCAGAGCAAAGGCAGGAGGCTAAAAATAATCTCTTGCAAATGGATAATCATGATGATGAACTAAGCTAAATTAAAATTAATGGTAGCTATATTTAGATAATAAAATGGTAATATTGTAAACAGGGTTCAGATTTCCATGGAACCAAAATTTAATCACTGTATGACATTGCCTAGGCAATCTGCCACTCTCCTGACATGAGATTAGAATTGAGTTACTTTAAACTGAATTGCTCGAGCTTTTAGCCTCCCCCGCCCCCAACATCTCTGTTTCATTTGTGTATCTCTTTCCTTGACTTGTTTGGACCTTTTATAATCTTTATGTTTTTTGAAATACTGTTTCTTCTAATTCTTTTAAGGTTAAATGTAAACATTAACTAGAAAAAGATAAATCTGTAAAGGCATTTTTGGCAGCTACATTTTCTGCTTATTTACTTGCTTGGGAAATCATTTTTTAGTTTTCCAGAAAGCATTTCTATAAATACAAAGAACAAGTGTTTGAACTATGATTTTCTTTAAAACTGTAATATAATCCTAGCTAAACTTTTCAATATATAGGAACACTTAGCCATTGTCATAAATCATGCCAGTCCTATAGTATCTGAAATGTATTTGTTTTGATTTTTATTTCAAGTTGAAATATACCCACAAATCTTCCATTAACGCTGTAACACTTCTTTTTGTTGCTACACTCAACTGAAATGTAGATTGTGACAGGTAGCCAGCTTTCCCTCTTGTTTCAAAGAATTGTGGTTAGTTCAGCATGCTGAGAATTGAATGAATTTAATTTACAAGATCCCTCATTGTATAAAAGGTATCCAATATATAATATTAAAAACCATTCCAATAAAAGAAACCCAGAGGATTCATTTTTGCTTTTTAATCTATAGCAAATTATGTTAATTTGAGGACATATGCGAACAAGAATGCATAGACTATGCAGGTTGTGTCTGTTACAGTGTTACAGTGTGCATTAAACCTGAGTATGTTTGGAGCGACGAGTTCTCTAGTTGATATTAGCGTACTAGCATCACTTATTTCTGTTGGAACTTTACATACTTTTTAGTAAAAAAGATGAAACTAATTTATGTAGATTTAGATAGGCAGATAAAAGTGCCAGGCCTTTTCTTAAAAGAAGTATTTTTCTAATGTTTTTAGACTTTTGAGTTGAATTTGATAAAGGAAATAGTTTTCTTGTAAAACTCCTTAATGTAGTTAAAGAATAAAAGGTCAGTACTAATTGCAATCATTGTTTCAGTCAGCTGAGGAGATTTATGCTACAGGAACAAATAAACTTCTGATCTCAGAATACTAAAACCGTGAAGGTTTCCTCCCTGATCTTATGTCATTTCTGTCTTTATTCTGGAATACATACTATGGGATCAGACTCTACCTGGAACATTGCCACTCACAGTAAAAGAAAGCAAAGATGTAGAAGCATGCTTCTGTTTGAAGCTAGCACGTGTGGTTTCTTATAGTTTATGGACCTAAGAAAGTCACATGCAAAAGGTGATGTCACTGTGAAGAGATACCTAATCTTGTCTCAGGGAGAAGCACTAAAAATGAACAATATCATCTGTCGTCTTCCATCGGTTTGTCACAATTGTTTATTTTCTCTTTTATTTCTGCTTAATATATACTAACTGAAAATATGTATCCACATAAAAATAGACAACTGATACTTCGCTGTATTAGTCATACTAACTCAAAAGTGGGAATGAATAAATATACATATAAATATTTAGCAAATCAGAAATGGTACAGCTACGTAATGGAATATTCAAACATAAAAAGAAATCAGATATTGATACATACTACAAGGTGAACCTTAAAAACATTACACTAAGTGATAAAAGCCAGAGTACTACATGATTCAATGTATATTATATGCCCAGGATAGACAATTCTGTAGAGTCAGAAATCAGATTGATGGTTGAGGGAAATGAGAATGACTGTTAATTGGAGCACAGTTTCTTTGGGGGTGATGAAAGAGTTCTCAATTAAAATACTGGTAATGATTGAAATACTGTATAATACTTTGAAAGAGGGAGAAGAGAGAGAGGGAGAGACAGACAGAGACTCCTTGTAGTCCCAGTTGGCTGGCACTATCTCACAAGAGATCAGAGATTAACCTGCCTCTGCTTCCCAAAGTGCTGAATTTAAGGGTATGTGTCACCACACCTGGCACTGTATAATACATTTTTAAATTAATATTTTGTGATGCATATGAATTAGGTAGCAAAACAAACCAAAAAGCTGCAGAGCAATGTGTGCAAATTAAAACAATGTACAGTTTCATGTCTATGCACTGAGCAGGGTGCAGACTGGACCGCCAGTGATGCTGACCTGCAGCCAGGACAAGAAAACGGAAGCTCCAGATTCAGGGGGAAATTCTGCCTCTTAAAGCATATGCAGACAGTGATAGAGGAAGACATCTGATGCCCTCTTCTGGGCTCCACATACACCACACTCCCCCAGCTTCCCCCAATGGATAAATAAATAAATTAATAAATAATTCTTTAATAAGTGTTAAATATGAATATTGGAGTATGTGCTTATTTCATTAGAAATAGACTTGTTAAAATGGGAGTAGATGATAGAGAGCCACCTAAAATTGGAATTTTCTCTGTCATATGGTCATCATTGTGCATTCCAATTTTCATAGTAATATAGTGTGGGAGGGTGATTTTTTTGAGACAGGGTCTTCCTGTAGCTTCCCAGCTGGCCTGGAACTCACTGTGTAGACCAGGGATATGGCACCATGCATGGCAATATAGTGCATTTAAGAGAACATTTAAAATAGGATCAGTATTAAGGTTTTAAAGTTTAGGGGATAAACCATCTCTCGGGCTAAATAAATTTTAAATAAAGCCTTAATTTATGCTTATTTTTCTCACAAGAAAGAATATAACAACAGTGCATGGTAGTGAAATAAGAAATTATTCTTTTCCTGTTCCCCACCAAGAATGTAAAGTAGAAGAGAACATAGCTAGAGTTAAACAGAGACAGCATAGAGTTGATTACATGTAGCTCTCACGGTAGCTAGCATCCAAGTTTTTTCCACCTGACTCTGATCTGTAATCTCTGTAACCCTGAGTCAAAATAAATCTTTCTTCCTTTAAGTTTCTCAGATATTTTGACACAATGATGGAAAGCTTCTCAACTCATCCTGTGCTAGATTTCAATTCAGAAATGGGAACTTTGAGGAATAAGGCTCTCCATTAAGCTGATGAAGGTACTTGCTACACTGAATTGGAAAGATACAGTCCAAGTTCTGAAAGATCATAACTAACAAGCCAAATTATTATACCCAACAAAGATATCTATTAAAATTGAAGAATAAATAAAAACTGTCCATGATAAAAACAAACTAAAGAAATATATTACCACTAAGACAGTTCTACAGAGTTCTGTAAGGAAGAGAGGAATAAACATACCCAAGAGGCACAGGGAAAAATAAACAACACCAGGACAGTTAATGAAGGAAGGTCTAATAAAACAATAAAATCAACAAATGACAGGAACTTATACACAGCTTTAAATAATAATACTGAATATTATTGATTTCAATTCTACACCAAAATGATATGGACTAACAGGTTAGCTTAGAAATAAGATCTGTTTTTGTTGTTGCAAATAAACAATTCTTACTGTTAAATATGGATACACTTCAGGGTAAAAGGATGGAAAAACGTACTCTAAGCAGATGCAAGGTGTAGCTATTCTAATATCAGACAAAATCAACTGTAAACAAAAATTAGAAGAAATAAGATCAGTACATATTCATTAAAGGAACAATCCATCAAGAGGATATTATAATCCTAAACATTTGCACCAAATACAGGTACACCAAATTTTACAAAGCATATACTAATATATGTAAAACCACAGATTACTCCAACACAGTAATAATGGGATATTTCAATACTGCATTTTCACCAATAGGTCATCCAGAGAAAAATGAAACAGAGAAACCCTGGAATTAAATAAAAACGTAGGTCAAATGGACCTAACAGATATCTCCAGAGCATTCCACCCTATCACTAAAGAATCCACATCCTTTCAGCAGCTCATGGAACTGTCTCCAAAACAGACCACACATTAGGACACAAAATAAGCCTCAAAAAATATAGGAAAATTGGAATGGTATGCTGTGTTCCATCTGACCACAATAGAATAAAGCTAGATATCAACAGTATGAGAAACTACTGGAAACAAGAAAGCTCATGGAGATTTAAACAACATAAATGAATACTAAACACGTGACTGAAGAGAACTTAAGAAGGAAAAAATTTTAAATCCTACAACTGAATGAAAATGAAAGCACAACTATAAAATCTCTGGAATACAATGAAGGTAGCTCCAAGACAAAAGTTTGCAGCCATAAGTGCCTGCATCAAAAGTTCGAGACATTTCAAATAAATGACTAGATGATAGACCTTATGCTCTTAGCAAAACAAGAATAAACCAAACCCCAAAGCAGTAGATGGAAAGAAATAATTAAGATCAAGGCAGAAACTAATAAAGTAGAAACAGCAACAACAACAACAAAAATACAAAAAAAAAAATCAATGGACCTAAGAGTTGGCTCTTTGCAAAGATTAACAAACCTTTAGCCAAATTAGCCAATGTGAAAAAATTAGACATTAAGAAAGACTGCAACATCAGTTATAACTTTTTTAAACCAGTGAAACTGAGAAAAAGGACATACCTTAAAAAAACTATATTCCATGTGATAGGAAAACCTAAAAGAAATAGATGAATTTCTAGATGCATATGCCATACCAAAGTTAAACCATAATTACATCAATAACCTTATCTATAACCAGCAATTAGACTGATATAGACCTAAATATTTCCCAATTAAAAAGTAATCCCAGGACCCCATGAATTCACTCCAGAATTTTATCAGACCTTCAAAGAAGATCTAACACCCATAGTTTTCAAATTAGTTCATACAATATAAAAGAAAAGAATGCTTCCAAATTCTTTTTTTAAAAGCCAGTATTACCTTGATACCAAACCCAGATAAAGACATATGCACACAAAAATCACAGACCAAGTTCCTTCATGAGCATAAATGCAAAATTTTTAATAAAACACTAACAAACTGAGTTTAAGATCATATTAAGCAGACTATTCATCATGATCAAGTTGGTTTTATTCTAGAGATGTATGGATAGTTCAGCATATAGAAATCAATAAATGTAATAGATCACAGAAATTGACTCGAAGGCAGAAATGACATAATTATCTTAATTGGCACAGAAAAGGCCTTATACAAAATCCAACATTTCTTTATGATAAAGTCATGGAAAAGCTAGGGATGGGAGGGAGCATATCTCAATATAATTAAGGCTATGTATGACAAACATATAGAAAACATCATGGTAAACTGCTACTGGTCTTTATGAAGAAACCTTTAATGAAAAGATTATACATAGACACTTGCACCCCTCCTTTTAACTATCATGATGCTAAACAATGTACCCTGTTTAATTGAAACTTCCTAGGAGTCTCATCCTGGGAGAAGGAAAAGACAGGGGCCCTGGTGCCAGCCAAAGGGGAAGAGATTTTGCAGTTCTGACAAATCATCAATCATCATCAATCATTGGGCAGAAGAGACTGGAGCTGAGGTAATGATGGGTGATAGGACTCCACCTTGACAAGGACTGCTTAGTTATACATACACTTTTGCTTCCTATTACAATCTAAGCCTCATCTCAGGACCCTGAGGATGAACTGGGATGGGAGTCACTGGACCTCTTTATTTGCTCCTTTTGCCAATGTGGCCACACTGAATAAATTTCCTTTCCCTACTGTTCAGATTTACTTATCTCTTTAACTGGCCAATTGAGGAGGGGTGGCGAGCCTAGCATGTTAGGACTGGTGGAGTGGAGACGATCCTCACAACTCCATAACACTTTCACTCAGTGATGTTAGCTGTGGGTGTTTTATCCCTATTTTCTTCAATTCTATCTACACACAGTTGCCACAACTTATCAGACCTTTCCATCTCGGAGTCTTAGTAAGCCTGGTTCTTTGCATGTTTGTCTTCTTTCCATCCTTCAATTTTTCATAAAGGTTTTTCTCAAATAAAGTGGATGGAATGCCTCCTCTAGCTGTTGTTCTGTAGATGTTATGGTCTCAGAATCGGGGTCCAGTTAGGATCAGAGACAGACGTGTTAGCAAGGCAAGAAATTTATTACAATTGCAATCGGGCCAACTCACTCTCCATGGAAGTAGGAGAGAAGTGGCCCAGAACTGAAGCAACAGGGTCTTTTTATAGGTCTTTCATGACTGTCTGCAAGCAAGCAAAGCTGAATACAAAAGCAAGAATTTGTGGTTAATCATTAACACAAACTTATAAAATCTTATAAAGAGTCCTATGACATGGTGATTGATCATCTCTGACCAGCCTCTATGGTCTACTGATTAGAATACCTTTTGTTAATTTAACATGAATAACACAGACGTCAGAAAAGAAAAAAAACCCTTTACCTTTAGTAAGAACAGTAAGACTAATGATTTAACTTATATCAAAAACAAAGCTGCAGGGAAAAACAGAAATAGAGAATTAAAAGACATCAGAATGAGGTCAGCAAAATGGCAGCCTCTAACACAGATCATTCATTTTCCTCATAAAAGTCGCTCTCATCTAGAGTGATTTTATGTCTTGCTTTGCTTGCTTATTCTTCTTGTACATATTTCTCTGAGGACAGGAGCCATTTCTATCTTGGCTGCTTCCATATCGCCAGTGCCCCTGGGAATGAACACTCCCTACTTGTGGATGAGTGACCTGAGTGACCACATGTGTACTCACTCTAGAGCCAAGCATCTTTGAAGACATCTGATAGATGTTTAGAAAATGTGCCTAACCCTACTTGTCAGTGAGGTCAGTCCAGAAACACTCAGATACTACCATTTTCCTAACTCTTTCTAACTTGTTTTCTGAAATATGCTTTCTGGCCTGAGGTATTTTCTTCCTAACATATCACATCTTAGGAAAAATATGAGTTTTATATGAGATAAAATCAGAAGTCTATACTATGAGAAATGTGGTAATGACAGTAGTCTGTATTCCCTGTGTTCATAGCTTATTCATTGAGAGCAGTCATGTGTGTAACTAGCATATTTAGAACTCAGCATAATATTTCTGGAGTTAACATATGTAGTTAATGAAAAGAAGAAAACCTGTGTATAGGTCTACTGTGTATCATAAATTGCTTTTCAGTCAGCATGTACATATGCAAGGAGCCAACCAAGACTGACTTTTGAGACCTCTGGCCCAATCCCACTCTGACAGCTGCACCTCCCTAGTATACTGGTGAGTTATTTGACCTCAAAGTTTAGCTTCTCTCCCATACAAATACCCTTTTTTATTGGTTTAGAGGAATTAGAGGAAAATATAATTATGACTGCCCATTTAGTGTTAGGTACCTAGTAGGCTGTCAGTAAATGGAAGCCACTATTATTAGTATAATTACCTATTAGTCTAAAACTTTCCATTCCCACCCCAAAATTCTGCCAAGAATAAGGATAGCTATCCAAAAGCTGAAACTCAAAACCGAGTCTCTTGGTTCACAGTCTGTTTCTGTCCATTTCAACACACAGAACAAGTCTCAGCTCGCAGAATCTAATAGCTAAGAGGAGCGAGCTTATTTCATGGCTACTTGCTAGCCAGAAGAGAATGTGGCTGTATACTTTCCTAATGAAAAGTAAACACAAAGACATCTTTAGTTCTTTGGCTGCAAATCAGGATACTTTTGTGCAAATTGAATTCATTTTGTATTTGCTTCAGGATGAAATAGATTCCATTACTATTCCCCATCACTGGTTTTTCATTTTCCATGCTCTCAGTGTGTCCCATCTCTTAGAATTAGAATGGGAGACTGTGGTTGATCACAATAGCCACTGGGAAATTGTAGGAAAAAGAAACAAAAATAATCCTCACTATACAAAAGAAGAAGTAAAAAAAAATAACCTCTACAGTAGTGACAATATTTTAACTTGAAATTTTTCATCAAATTAGATTAAAGAGTTTTTGTGGCCATATACAACTTATGTATTTATGACCCCTTCTAATGATTTTATGTCACCTAGCCTTCAGGAAAAATCATATTAATAAGAAAGAATGGGTTGAAAATAATTTGAAGAGAACTTGAATTTTTAGCAAAGACATTTTAATAGGTGGTTGTTACAGCCCATTATATCTTTTATGAATAGAATCTGACCAGAGGGAAATGACTTTACAAAAAAATAAGATAATTTTTGTACTGTTCTTTATAATTATTCTGTGTTCTGACAAGAAGAATCATGATTGTAACACTTAACACTTTCAACTACAAGAAAGTGGAGGGGGCTTGATGGTTAATCTTAATTGTCAACTTGATGAGCTTTAGAAACATCAAGTTAAAGAAGGGCCTCTGGGTATTCTTAGGGGATTACTTTGTTGGGGTTGACTGAGGTAGGAGGATCCACCCTCTCTAAGTGGTATCATTCTCTGGTGTGGGATTCTAGACTGTGTCTGAAGGGGAAGTAAGCTGAGCACAAACTTTCTTCTTCCTGATTGTGGATGGATTGTCACATTCTGCTGCTTTGACTTCCCTGCATGATGGATTGCATCTTTGAACTGTGAGCCAAACCCTTCCTTCCTTAAGTTGCTTTTCTCAGTCTACTTTATCATAGCATCAGAAAAAGTAACGCCTTGTTGTATGTGGGTGGTGGTGGGGGATCTGACCCAATTGGGAAGAGGATGCCTTTTATTTTTGTGCAAAGCCTTCTTCTTTTTGCTAAATTGCATGTACTGGAGGAGTGGGCACATACTTCCTTAATGGACACATTTTCTAAATTGTTCAAATCCCCTGTGTAGTTGAGGATGACTTTGGTACAGGTATTATAGCTGCATTTTTAAATGTCCTAAAATTTGTGCACAAATATGTTCTACAAGAAAGAATAAGCACTCCAACTCTTTCTCACGTTGTTTAAAATAGAAAATTTAACCTTATGTGAAAACTTCCAGAGTTCACCAGTAGTTAATTCACTTCATTTGTGCATGAATCTATTCATTTAATATTGGGAGTATAGGAATAATGTGACTACTGATCCAATTGGTATAGAATTTCAAAGGGAGTTCCTTAAATACTAAGGGAAATTTAACCCATTTTAAATGCTATCACTGTGTTATTACGTGTATTTTATTGTGATTACCTATTAATTGATGATGCTACACATTTAGCACAGATTGTTGAAAATGTCTCTTATTCCCTGAATAGATGGTAAGAAAACGGTAGGATTTTTTCACCACCATATGATTACTTTGTGGCTCCACTGTTTTCTATTTATCCTTTGAAGAAAACCCATGCTGAGTGTTTGCCTTTCTAGCAATTGAAGGGTCCTTTTGGGTAGCTGCCCAAGCTCATTAGACCTCTACATTCAGCTCACGCAACATTAGCAGGCTGGTTTAATATACACATTACTCGATGTACTACATTATAATCCTGAGTTTTGGGTCTCTGTATGAATTCCTTTTTAAATTTCTCTTTATGCCCACAAAGAAAGCATTTCAGAGCTTTCCACTGAGCAGCCAAATCCTTTTGTGATCACAGCTCTGACTTCCATGGTTTCTCTATTTGAAGTTTTGGGGGTTAGTACCTTTATGTGTTAATCATGTGAGTACAGTTCTTCCTAGATTTATATGTCTATCTGGTGAAAACACTCCATACCTATCAAGCCTCATTTTTCTTCTTTACATTTGCAGGCATTTTTAATACAGAGTTGATAATGACTCCTCATCCTCAGCAAGAGGAGGATGATGATAATGCATGACCTGGTTGTAAGGTGTGAATGAGACCCCCAACAGTTTCAGACTCTGGAAGAAACCTGGAGCCAGAGCTTATCTAAGCCTTGCAAACCGCTCCAGATCCCAAATTCCTTGGCAGATAAGCAAGGAATTCACGAACAGCTCTGGAAAAGGACTACTTCCTGGCCAGAAGCTTGCCTGAAACATCAATCAGATGTCATGGCAACCCCCCTCCCCTAAAAGCCAGGAGGGGACTGAAGGTTTAAAAAGGTTTTGAGGACTTGGACAACGTGCTTCTGCTGGTGCTTGTGCTTCTGCTTCTGCTGCTTGTGCTTCTGCTGCTGCTGGTGCTGCTGGTGCTGCGTGGCCAGCCTGGTTCCCCGGAGCCCCAGCCCCAAGATGGGGGTGAGGGGGCTAGCCTCCCCCATCTCTTCGGGGAGGCTAGCCCCCAAGGGGGGCTAGCGTTTCTCCACTCGTGGGTGCGGAGGAGCTAGTCCCATCTGGTCTTCTCTCAATAAAGTCGGGTCCTGTTAGCTGCCAGCGGAGTCCGGTCCCTTCTGTCTGCTGCGTCTCTCGAACCCTGAACCTGACACTGGTATCTTGTATATCTTTACAGGTTACGCAGGTTCCCTAACATTTATTGTTAGCCAGAGTAACTGATAGGTTGGTGTGGTAAGATTGAAGTGTGTTTTCTCTATTGCCTTCTTTCTTTTGCTTCCCTGTGACAAAGTACTTGACATAAACAGTTTTAGGTGAGATAGATTTATTTTAGCACATGATGCTGAAGCTATGAATCCATAGTCCTTGGATCTGTTGAATCTAGGTATATGATAAGACAGAGCATCATAGCGACCAGACTATGCTTCGAAGGCCACTCACTTCTTGGTGGACAGGAGACAGAATGGAATACAAAGGGGCTAGGACAATATATATTCTTCAAAGCTCTACCTCCAGTGACCCACTTCAAAACTCCACCCACAGTGACCAACCAGGCTCTACTTTTGCCCAGTTTCTGCCACTTCTCAATAGACTATTCAGATTTTGAATTCATCAGTGTAATCCATTGTTTTAGTCCGAGACTTCATGATGCAATTGTCTCGAGAAATGTCCCTACAGACTCACCCAGAGGTGTGCTTCACTAATCCAAGCATGTCTCAATCCAATCAAGTTGACAAACAAGGTTAAGTACCACAGTGATTGATGTAGTCTCTCTTCACCTAATAAGTATATTCTCATTTCCCTTTCAGCCCATAAATTAATACTTCTTTAAAATTTTTTTAAATTAAATTTTGTGAATTTTACAGAATATATTTGTATCGTATTTTGGCCATCTCCCATCTGCACCCATTAATGTACCCCGTCTGATTTCGTATACTTTGTCATATACATGAAGGACCATCAAGTCAAATTTGTGTCCCCAGAAGTCTGTTGGTGTATGTCCATCCACTGAAGCCTGGTTAACCTATCTAGCATCATCACATGCTTAAAGAAAACAACTCTCCTACTCTCAGCAGCTCCCAGCGGCCAGTTGTTACTCAGCTAAGGATGGGGCTTCCTCCCCACTTCTGTGCTGGGATTTTGTCTGGCTTGAGCTTATGTGAATCTTGTGCATGCTGTCAATATTAATGTGAGTTTACATAAGTAACTTTCCAGCTGTCTGGACAGATCTGTTTCCTTGCGGTCATCCATTGCCTCTGGCTCTTACAATCTGTCCATCCCCTCTTCTCCAGTGATCCCTGAGCCTTGGTTGGCAGAGGTTTGATACAGGTGTCCTATTCAGGGACACACACTCAGCAGGCAGTCTTTTATGCTCTGCACTTTGGCTAGTTATGACTTCCTGGGTTAATTACCATCTGCTACATGAGAAAGCATCTCTGGTGAGAATTGGGAGATGGGTTAGTATTCTTTCAGCCTCCTGTTCTGAGTTTCCTGAGTCTTAGGTATAGAGGTTGCATTGTAGATGATTCACTTAAGGCTGGGCACCCCATGAAGTACTATTTCAAAACTTGGTTCAACACTAGGTGCAATCATTTCTCCAGGGGAAGTCATGTGATCATTTTGGAGCTAGTGAGTCTCTGTTGGGGACAGTATCTCTTATTCTTTTCAGTGGATATGGATAAGGAAAGATGAAGCACTGAAGATACAGCATGAATGAGAAACCACAGGACCTCCAACGAGCCACCTGAGGATCACGACAGGACTTTGTATTTAATACTTGTATTTCCCTGATGGACCTGAGTTTGATTCTCAGAACGAACATGGTAGAGAGAGTCAATATACATGCATCCACACAAAAATATAAACTAAAAATAAGGTCAATATTTAAAAAATTAACAAGATGTTATTTTTGTCCAAATAAAGCATTTATAAACTTATTTTTTATTGAGCTTTTGTAATTTTATACAACAGTTCTCAATCAAGTCCAGACCCCCTCCCCATCCATGCCCTTCTAACCCCTCAACAGACCCCATGCACTTCTCCACATGTGGCAAGACCTATCCAGTCAAGCACCTGCACCCTGACATCCTTCAGTGCACATACATCCAGTCAGCCCAACCAGGGATTAGCATGCCAAGCAAGGCATACTCTTCCCCCATCCAGTAGCAGCCAGTCTCCAATAATTCTGTCTAGGGCCACCCCACTACCCATTCCCCTCCCCTCCTCTCCCCTTCGCTCCTCTCCCCTCCCCTCCCCTCTATTTATCTGTAGAGGTTCAACTGCAGATGTGTCACCTAGGACTGGGCATCTCTCAGATGTGCACTCTCTGGGACTGACCAGTTGTGGAAATTTGCAGATGCATCACCTAGGACTGGGCAACTCTCAGACGGGCACTCTCTGTGACTGACCAGTGTGGAACTCTGCAGCAACTGCCATCTGCTGCAAAAAGAAGTCGCCATGATGAAGGGTATACGGTATGCTTGTCTGTAAATATAAGGGTCCATGTTTAGCTTATGGTAAGAAATTTCATTTGCCAAGAGATATGACAGAGCTAGGGTTTCTCTAGGATGGATGTCCTCTCCAGCCATGTCGATTAGACTGAAAGAGTAACTTCCGAAATGTTCAAAGCCCTCTCAAACTGGTAGAGTTCTGCGAAGCTGCTGGGAATGAAGAATTCCAAACTCTGCCATGGTGCCTAGGTCTTAGCAAGAACACCTTAGGGCTTCTGCCTTTATCTTCTTCACTGGGTGCTATCAGCTCTTAATTGTAGCACCAAGTCTATTAAACTAAATCATCATTAATTGCTTATATAACTGATAACGCTTAGGGTAAATATAATTTTAGGCACAGCTAGACCCAAAGATTCCAACAAACCTATCTGTTTTGGTTTGAGTGTGAAGTGCCCATAGGCTCATGTGTTTGAGCAATTGTATGTAAGCTGTTTCATATGATTGATACTGATTTCACGAATGATAGCCCTTACAGTCAGGGCCAGTGGACCATGTGATATCCAGATCAGATTATTGCCAAATGCAGTAAACACTTTTCAACTCTTGTTCCATCTCTAGACATAGCAACAACATCAAATCAAGTGAGTTCTAGACTCAAATGCTGAGTTGATGTTCTAGGAACACTCGCCACACTCCCTATCCTGTTAGGAGGATGTGCTGGTCTTTGAGCTTCTTCTTCTTGTTCAAGGTCTCAAACTATCCCCATGGCTTGAAAATCTTTATTTAAAGCTCAGATATCATTCATGAGACTCAGCCACAGACAGCTACCTGTCTCTGCACATCAGCCAGTGTGTTGTTTGCCACTATTCCTAGAAAGACATAGATAAATGTCTACTCACCCCAGATATGGAACCATGGACAAATCAAAGTAAGGATACCACCAAAGTCCAGCTTGTGAACCAATGAGTTTTGCTGGGATTACTTACAGAGGTATAGGTGAGGGGTGACTTACAGGGGCAGAACTGACTCAGAGACAGCAGCTGTATCACCAAAAGCCCATCCCAGCATGGGTGACAGCTCACAAGAGCAGGAAACCTGGAGTGCACCGGGCAGTTCCACCCATCAGAGTGTGTCCTTAGTAGTAGCTCAGTTGGCCTGAGTCTCTTCCAGGCATCTTGGCTGGTCTCTGCTTCATCTAGGCAGCTGGGCTTGTCTGAGAGAGAATGTCGGCACTTGTAGGGAGGGAGGGACCTAGTCAACATCGTCAGTTATATGAACTTTCTGAAGCTGTTCAGTTGTTTACTTCTTGAGCTTAAATAATTTCCTTGTAGAATGGAATATCTCACCTATTCTCAAAACATCCTATTGATGGAAGGTTTTAACTCAGAGGAGATTGCTACACAAGACACAGGAAACAACTCACATGTCAAAATTAAGCTACGCATCTGCTGCCTAAACTGGACCTCTTTTTAATGGTCTCTTGGTGGGAGGTCCTACTCCTTCCCTGCTTCCCTGGAGCTAAAATCAGAAACTGTCCATTCCACTTCTCTAATAACTCTCAAGCCATTATATTTATGTTCGTGTCTCTGAAACCGTCATCTCTATCCAGGACATGCAATCTGCCTCTAATTTTGTTCTCTAATTCCTTTTTGCATGCTGCTTGAATGATCTCCAAATGCAAATTAGAGCTAATCCCTCCCTTCAATGGCTAGATCTGTCTTCAAACTAAAACACAGAGTCGTTCGTAATCTGATCTCATAAACCCTTCTCTGAGCTCAGGTCAATTGTGAGGTTTTAGCTTTTGTCTTCTTGCTTTTCTAAACTTGTATTTTCTCCTGACTCAAGAAATAGTATTTTATTCCTATGTATTTATTTATTTTCTTTTGCCTAGAAACTGTCTGCTCCTCAACCTCTTTCAGATCTTTCAAATCATCCCCCCAGGCTTGTTTCTCTGGACTACCTCTCTACCTCATCAGGCTAGATTAGATGATTCTCATGCATCCTGTATCTTGTTAAAGCCTCAGCACACAACATGGTTTATTTATTTGACTGTCTCATCAAAGAGCAGTTCTGGATATGACTCAATTAATTTTTTGGATTAAAAACATTAGTAATCAATACCCTCTCAACTACCCTTCCTTTTAATCTTTTTCTAAGCAAAAAAATGAATTAACCACATCTGATTCCAGAACACCATTTGGGGCACATTTCTTATGGAAACATTCTATTACAAATGTGAGTTGGGTTCTTGGATCAGCAATGTCCTAATTCATAAAATGGCCTACATTAATTTATGATTCTCATTAGGGGTTTCTTATGCATTATCATTATTCTGTAGAAACTCATTTTTCCTTTCTGGATCTTTTTTCTATAGCTCTCACTTTTTCCTCTGAGGAATCTCACAATGGGTTCCTTCGATGTTTGTGGGTTTGTGTGGAACCTCTGTGCAGGGCTGATGACTTGATCATGGCAAATTGAAGTTCCTAACAAGAAGAGAATGCAATGGCACAGGTAATATCTGTACCCTGCCTGAATCCACACCAATTGGCATTTCCTTTGTTTATGGAAAACAGAGTGGTTAGAATGACTTTCATGATGCCTACAGTCCACTAGCAGCTACTGAAATGGGAGTGTAAGTCTTCCATCCATATTTGCTATAGACCATTCCCAGGCCAGTCTGTAGCCACTAGTGGTGACAATAGTCACAGCTCGTGTCAATAGGCCAGACTTGCAATTTATTTGTACAAATGCTAGTTGGTTATTCAAGCTTACAAAATACACACATTCATACATTTTGTGATTTATATCCATTGCTGCCTGGACTACCAATGTCAAAGAAAAACCTGCAGTGAAGCAAAGTCCCTCTATCTTGAGGTTATGAATCCTTGGTGAGAATCATCCAATTAAAAATTCTTGAAGCTGAAGTTCCAGCTTAGACTGGAGTACCCGGTTAGTGTTCACGTTTTATTCAGATCTTGGACCTAGCCCACGGGTACACTCTGACCACTTTCTGATTAGTAAAATTACCGCACCTCATGGCTGTTTGCTTCTCTGCCCTTCAACTATTTATGTTACCTAATACTTTTGCTAAAACAAAGCCACTCTCTCGGGCTCCCAGGTATCAAGGTTACTGTCTCGTGTTGATTTCTGGCAGTCAGTAGGCATGCTGCTGTCTCTCAGTGTCCTCACACAGAAGCAAGGGCTGGCTGAAGCTGCTTAGACAAGAAGCTTGCAAACGCCAGTCCATTATGTCCATCCAACTATTTCATTCTCCCTCTCCCCTAAATCTAATCATCTAAGATAAAAATTGCAGTGCACATTCTTGATATTATATGTATAAAATCCATATTTAAAAAGAATCGTTTCATCTTTGTATTTCTGTGGCATTTATTTATCTCAAAGTATCATTTATTTCTTGGAGGTATACAAAGTTGTATGTATAATGATTTTCTTCATAAGCTTATCCTGTATCCCAGGATAACATCAATTGCTAACACAGACACCACATACATACCCACAAACACACACACACACAAGCACACACACACACACACAGTGGTAACATGTATGAAAGCTTTGAGACATACAAAAGAAATCCATAAAATTCTGTGTGTAAACACAGCTGCTACTTGCAGTGTTAGTTTCTAGTTACCTTGGGTAGAAATGACTCATACCAAAATTTGTTCCAAGCCTTCTGACAATAAACTGACCGTTTATAATTCAGAAAAATAAGAAGGCTGAACTTTGCAAACTAGGATACTGATTAAATAAAGAGCATGAGGGGAACCTTTGAAATTCAGTTTGTAAAGAGCATGTGGCTGAGTGAGGCAATATATTGAACAAATGTTTGGCTATGTGGTAAAGCAGGGCAGGTACAGCCAAGTGAACCTGGGAGATTCTGGCAGACAGAAACACATTGCAGCACAAAAAATTCCTTGTGACTTCTTACGGCAGCTGAAGTCAAGCCAATGGCTTATCCCATCATGTAGTACTGGCTTTAGGTGGTGCCTCCTTGTCTTTGTACCTGAAGCTATAATAAAATTGAATCTGTTATTTATAATAAGTGGAAATTTATTTCCTGAAGTTTGAAGACTGGCAAGTCCGAACTGACAAAGACCCAAATCTCTCCTTCCAAGATGGCACACTATTGTGAAGTCGTGTGAAGGAGACTATTAGGTGGAAAGGATAGAAAGACCAAATAGGCCTAATTAGTTATGATCCCATCCTTTGGAAAGGGATCCTCATGGCTTAATGAGTTCCTCAAAGCCTCACTGCTTACTGTGGAAGATTAGGTTTTAACATGAATTTTAAAAAAGACACAAAACATTCAAACCGCTGAAGATCAAGTCCTAAGAAAACTTAAACTTGAAATGAGTCTCTGGAATATATATCTCAATTCAAACTAGCCGTATTCTAAGATATCAATAGCCATATGTGAAAAATCTCTTAGAAGTAGCCCAAGTTCTCTGTCAACATTTGACTTATTATATTATCGTGAAGTATGTATTTATTGAATTTCTATTATATGGTAGGTTTTATCCTAAATGTTGGGATATAATGGTGAACAACAGTATTAAGGTTCCTGTGTTATAGAGTGCCAAACAGAAGTCACCACACGTAAAAGAATGGCAAGGTGGGTTTTATTATAGATGGGCTGACTTCTGAACTCTAAGTGGGCGAGTTCTGAGAAGCAGCCCTGATTTGTTGTAGCATCCAGCTCTTATAGGCAAGTACAAGGTGTGTAAAGGTTAGTTTCAAAAACATCCAACCCAAAACCGCCATCTGAGTCCATAGAAGCAGATGTTTACATTTCCCAATTAAGACACATCCTGGCATTATATCCAATCCCGAGACCACTAGAAAATGTCAAGTTCAGAGTTCCCTGTCCTCAAAAAACAGGCTGTCACTGCTGTAAGATGGAGTCTCTATGTTTTGGTTAGATACCATTATCACTTCACAGATGTGGTCATTAACAATGGCTATTTGCTTAAGATGTTCTGTATAAGATTAGATACTCTTCTTTCATACAAGATGTTTGCATAAGATTAGATACCAAATGGGGGTCTTAAGTTCTTACAGGGTCTGGTGGGAGGCAGAGAAAAATGAGGACACTGTGTTACACCTGTTTTCAGAAGTATATCCACTGTCAGGCCGGGCATGGTGGTCCACCCCTTTAATCCCAGCACTCCTTTACGTGATCAAGGCCAGCCTGGTCTACTAGCAAGTTCCAGGCCAGCTGAGGCTACAAAGAGATGCTGACTCAAACAGAAACAAAAACAAAAGCAACAAAACAATAACAAAAAGCAGAGGGTGCGCCCAGTAATCTAGAAGGGAAATACTGTACATCTGAGCACATTTAATCTACAAGTGTACATGATCTGGGAGGAAAGGATTAGGAATTCTGGGGATTCCAAACAAGAGGACTTCTTTTAGTCTGAAGGGACTGAGATGCTTCCTCAGTGAAGCAACCTTAGATCTGAAACCTGAATGCCACCTATGAGAAGTTTCTTGGCATTTCTGAGGAACTAACAGGAGGTCAGTATGATTCCCATCGAAAGAGCTAAGGCAAGAGTGATTTAAAATGATATTTGGGAGTTAATCAGAGGCCAAAACACATGTCACTGTAGGAAACAAGATTTTCTTCAGAGCAAAGGGAAGCCCTTGTGGTTTTAAGGAACAGAGGGCATAGCTAGATTTACATAGTAAACTTTCAATACTGCATAGTACAGAGAGGCCCAGAAGTCAGAAAAGGGAAATGTGAGGGGACCTTTCAGGAAGCTATGTTGTAATCTAGTAAGAAGACAGTGATTGTCTAGTGTCCTCAACTGATGACTTTAAACGTATTAAGCAGATAAAACTCTGGTTGACTGGATATTGAGGAGCACAGTGCAGAGTTTAGGGGAGCAGTGTGACTCTCACCTTTAAAGAAATGGGGTGGGTCTGTATAATACTTCTTCTTAGTTCTACTGTAGCATCCTGAAAATTTAAGGTCAAGTATCCCATCACCTAGGACAGATATTACAGTGTTAATTTGCCTGTCCTTTGTTTTCTTTTTGCTTAACTCAGAAATTTATAATTCCCTGAATCTATTGATAAAATAGCAGAGATAAATTAACACTGAACTTCTGCCCACATCTTTGATATTTTACTGTCTGAAGAGTCACAGGTGAATCATTTAACAGCGTCACTGCCTTGAGCATCTCTGTTTTTTTCCTTATAAATGCTGCCCGTTTTTGCACTGACGCACAGTATTATTGCTATAATACTGTCAGGATTAGAAGTTGATGGCAATCTTTTCAGAGGAAAGCTCAAAGAAAACAGTAAAAGAAACAATCTGTCTGATTCTGAAGTTTCTTAAATCAATTAGGAAACCACAACCATAAAGCTTTTATTTTTCATAAGTGGCTTGTACAGATTGGTAATCATTTTTAGCCGATCATTTCAAAATTATATTTTGCATTACTATCCCTTTTAGCCTTAGTTATTAACTTCCTATTCAAATTCAAATCAACATGAGAAATTGAAACTGCCAGATAATTCCACATAGTGGGACACTGGCACTCATTCATTCGTTTATTCATGGGATGATTACTGAGTGCCTAGACCTTAACAGCATGGGCTGATCTCCAGGAGTTCACAGTATAGTGGTAAAAGCATAAATGAGCACACATGAATAAATATGGAACATGATGTCCTTAGTGATAAATGCTAGCAGAGACCCAGAAATGGGTAATAAGTCTTCAAACAACAGGAGCTATTTAGAACCTGATGAGGGAAGACCTTTCGGTAGGATTATGTTTTTTAATGAAAAAAAAAAATGAAACTGTGTGTAGTGGCATATGCCTTTAATCCCAGCGCTCCAGAGGCAGAGGCTGGTGGATCTCTGAGATCAAGGCCAGCCTGTTCTACATAGTAAGTTCCAGGTCAACTAGGACTACAGGGAGATCCTGTCTCATGAAATCAACTAGTAGAGTCTCAAATGTATAGCCCAGGCTGGCCTCAAACTCTTTATCTTCCTGCTCTACTTTCAGTTCTGGCATGTACCACCTACCAGTGGCAGGTGTAACTATGTCTGGCTATTATGTGTATATTTAACAGTGCCCTGTAGGAAGTAAGGGCTAAGGGAGAGGCATCAAGCGTGAGGAAATCTCTGGGGTAAAGGAAAAGAAATACAAAGAATGTGCACTGAATTCCCGTGTCTTTGAGATACAGTAAGGACTCCAAAGCTGCTAACCTAGTAAGGACCGGGACAGTGGAAGCTATGTGTTGTCTTAAGGGGCGAAAAAAAAATGTTACTGTTAGAGGGAGATTAGAATTTGTAAAAGGAGAAGTTTTTTGCATGTGTGACCAGAACTGGGAAGAGTTAAATTCCTCATTTCTTTTTGCCTTACCTATAATAGTTAGGACTTTATAGAAGAGGTAAAACAAGAGCCAGGAAATATGTTTATGTAGATATTGTGATGAGCTTGGCCACTACGACCCTGGGACTTTCTTTTTGAGAGGTGTGTTCTCTGGCCATCCCAGCTTCAATTAACTTTCTCTCCCAACATGAGACCTCTGCTACACCGTTAATACCAGGACATCTCTTAAGGTCACGTAAGGATTTGGGCCTTTACTCTCAGAATAAGGGGAGCCACTATAGGATTCTGAACAGGGGAAAGATTTTGTGTTTAGGTATGTAGGGTATATGAGAAAGAGGAAAATCAGCCAGGCATGGTACACGCCTTCAGTCCCAGCACTGGGGAGGCAGAGGCAGACGGATCTTTGTGAGTTCAAGGCCAGCATGGTCTACATAATGAGTTCCAGGCCAGTTGGAGTTACAGGTAGACCCTGTCTCAAAAAGACAAAAAAGAAAGAAAAAGAAGAGGATCAAGACTATCTTTTTTCTTTTTCTTTTTTGTCTTGAGCAGTTGGATTCCCAGCACTCACTGAGGAAAAGCATCCACATTCGTCAGCTGAATAACTATTTATATTCCCACCATCATGATTATCTAGACTCTCCTGTCATTGGTGAGGGGACAAAGTTATAGTTCCACAGTTACCCTCAGCAGCCCTTAATCTTTAAGGAGCCTTGACTCAAGGCAAGCCCAAGGCTCATGGCTTCAGTGCAGAAAAGAATTTCAGGACTCACCAGTATGAAGCAGAGTTGAAGATTTTTACTAAACACATTTTAATGTAGTTTTTCAGAATGAGGGTTAAGAGAAAGGCCAAGCAGAGGCATGGACTCCACAACAGTGTCTAACCATTAGCTGTATATAACATTTTGGAGGCTCTCAAGTTACATCTCAAGAGGTAACCCTCCTCCCTTTTTCTTTTGATAAGTGATATTATAGGATGACTTCAGGGCTGATCTGATAGCGTAGAGACAGGAGCCCCTCCGTTTGCACAGAGGTGTGAGGGTTCTAAGAACTTCAGGTTTACAGCTTGGAAGGGAGAAAGGCCATACGCAGTTGTTAATTGTTCTGAAATCCTCCCTTCAAGCAGACAAAGGGTGAGAAGCTCCTTGTCCTTCATGTCCCCATAAGGCCCCCTGTCCTCCGATCCCATCCCCAGCACCTCTTCCCTTCTCCTAAAGGAGGGGCTTGCTCCACCCCTGGAAAAGACAGCGGGGGGAGGGGGAGTGGGAGGACGGGGGGTGAGGGGGTGGAGAACAGGACAAGGAGACCAGGACTGCAGCAGTGACAAAAGCTGCAGAATAAACCTTCCATAATCTAGGCACAAGACACTCAACAACTGCTTTCAGTTTTAGGTTTTTGTTTCAAATGCGTCTTTGCCCGCCATCACTTATCATTGAACTACAAGTCTCTGTGTGCGCACATATACATGGAAACATATTTATGCATGTCCCATCGTCTCTTCTTCACTTGGCTTTTCTCATCTCACAGTCCATGCTAAACCTTCATGTCCTAATCGCAAGTCAAATTAAATGAACAATTTAGAAAAATGTGTGTATATGACGTTTATGTGTGAGTGTGGCCACCTGCTTTCCATATGCACCTGTGGAGAGCAAAAGACCGCCTTGGGGCCAGTCCTTGCCTTCCGCCTTGTTTGAGGCCGGTTCTCGTGTTGTTTGGCACTGTGTATGACATTTTCTCTGGCCTGAGAGCTCCTGGGGAGTCTCCTGTCTCCACCTCCCATCTTGCAGTAGGAGCACTGGTATTACAGAGCATACTTACTGCTTCTGGCTTTATTGCTTCTGGGAATACAAACTCAGGTCCTCACTGTTACACAGCAAGGGTTTTACGGACTGAGCCATCTTCCAGCCCTCAGTGAACAACACAATGCAAACAGCAATATTTAAAATCAAGCATTCTAACATAACACAGTGTAAGAGTCATACTAATTTGGTTCTTACATGCTAAAGAATGATGGTAGGGGAAGATTCAAAGTCTTTGTTTTCTGTAATTAAGCCTTTCTGTTTCCCTAAGAGCAGAAAACTCAATAAAATAAAATTCTTAACATGTGGGAATCCCAAGTCTGAGCCAGGGTATTTCAGGTACGAACCCCTGGCCTTGCTGGTGTAGGGGCACATTCAGTGCAAAGCATACACATGTGTTCATGACCAAAGCCCATGTAAAGATATTGCTAAATGAATGAAATTTTGTGATCAATATGCTTGAAATTTTTTGTTGTTTGTTTGAAACAGAGTCCTACAGTGTGGCAGTGACCTGGAATTCCTATGTAGACCAGGATGGCCTTGAATTCACAGAGATCCACCTGCTTCTGCCATTTAAGTTCGGGGATTAAAGACATACATCACTAAGCCTGTTGACATGATTAAAAGTTTTGTCCATCTCTACTTTGTACAGTGCTACTCAGTGTTACCCTGTCTAACCCATCCTGTCTAATCCACCCTGTCTAACCCACCCTGTCTAACCCACCCTGTCTAACCCACCCTGTCTAACCCACCCTGTCTAACCCACCCTGTCTAACCCACCCTGTCTAACCCACCCTGTCTAAACCACTCTTACCTAATTTGCTGTAGAATTGCTACAGTGATTAAGTGGTCATTCTGCTCCTTTCTCTGTGTCCCTTCCTTCCATTCTCAAACAGAAGCTTGATCTGTTCTCAATACTGTACCTTCTTCAGTTGTGGGTTGTGACCCATCGTGGTGTCATTTAACTGAATGCAAACAAGGAAACTTGGAAAGAGTCACATCCATCATTCTTTAACATCATTAGTTACTTATTCTCAGAGGCTTATATGGATCCATTAATGTCCTGAAATCAGAAGCCAATTAGTTTATAAGAAAGCACAAAATTAATTTGAGACTCTGAAGAGGATCAAATAAGTATACGTGATAAGAAAAGTAACTATGGATGACACATTAGGTTGGCAAATTAACGATGTTTTAGATTAAGAGCAAGAAATGCTGGTCATCATACCAGTCACCACTCATCAAAGCTGCTTCGCTTTGAGATGGAGTCAGCTTACTATGGAAGCTGCTGTGTAGCAAGAGAGTGTGATGTACACAGAAGGCCACAACTGGCCAAAGTATAGAGAATAAGAGACTGCAGAGTGCATGTCCTTCGATAGGACTCCTATATTAAACTTCAACTATCCATGTCTCAGGGATGACTGCAGAAGAGAGGGCAGGAAGATTGTAAAAGTCAGGGTTGATGCGTGGTCACAAGGACCCAGGGGTTTCCAGGCCTCTTGTTCAGATGAACTTAGAGCAGTGGTGACAGCATGCACAAGACCCCTGCAGACTCAGACCAAAACCCAGTGTAGAACCGGGGAAACAGATAGGAGGCCCAACCCTAGTTGATGAACAATTGTCAGTTGATTACTGCTGGGTGAGGGACAGTGTATCTTCTTTAAGGGAGCAACTCTAGATAGGCTGTCTAGACTCCAGTGGATGCACTCTCAGTCAGGAACATCTGGGTACACAAACTTGACTCAATAGGCCTTAACATAGATGACACAAAGCATGAAATCCAGTGGAGGGGCTTGGGGGAGGCAAAGAGAGGAGGTAGTCTAAATGTAATTAAGATGTATTGTGGGAATGCGCAAAAATTGAATAAAAAAATTCACTGGGAAAAAAATACTTGGTCAGAATTCCAGAACATAAACTCTACTATTTTTGTTCCAAAGTTAACAATGCATGTCATAAACATTAAATTTGTCTCCAAATATGACTGAGTTCAAGGACATTACTATTCTTTACACATAAAGAAATTACATGTTGAATGCCTAGTTTAGCGACCACCATCTCATATTTGTAGAATACTGTTCCTCCTCCCCTCCTCTAAGACGTCCATTTCAGGATACATACCTGTCTAAGTTATTTAATTGCAAGTTGTGGCCAAAAACAGTTTGGTTTTTGTTTCTCATTATTCTTTTATTTCCTTTTGAAATTATATGTATAAGACACACTTACTGCAAATGCCTTGTAAAATGTCCAAACAACAAAGAGCAAGAAAACTGAAAAGATTAACATAGATTGCTCCAGAGCAGACCATGGCCAACATCCAGGTTCTTTGAACACATCTCTTTAGAATTCTGAAAATGAAATTCATAACCTTGTGCTTAGACAGCCTGTCTTATAAACCACACTAAAAAGGAGCTAGAGAGATGGCTGAGTTAGTAAAGTCCCTTCTGTGCAAACACAAGGACATCAATTTAGATGCCCAGCACACATGTAAAAGCTGAGCACAGCAGCACATATCTATAATCCCTGCACTGTGGAAGCAAAGACAAGCAGGTCCCTAGAGCTCATTGGCCATTAATCTAACCAAAGTGGCGGCTCTATAGAAACTGTCCCCCCAAATAAGGCAGAGAACAGTTGAGAAAGACAGTCAACCTCAATCTCTTGCTTCCAGACACACATGCACACCTGTACACCAGCATGCACATTGCACACATATGTAACGCCTGAGCTACAACTGCACCCGAGTCTATCCGGCAAGGGGCTGAGGAATGAGACACAGAGACAAAGACACACACACACCAATGTCGACAATGGAAAAAGCAGCCTATTTTTTGAAGCCAGGATGCTCATATATATATACACCCAGTGGGGAAGGCATGGAAAATTACTGATTTTTTTCATAAATCAGAAGTTCAGGTTCTCACAAAGGGGCTGTGCACAGGATGTGTCTCATACTGTTGGTACAGGGGAGTTGCGGTTAGCCTTAAGGGCCAGGGTGCTTTTCTCAGAAATCACAGTTGAGGATGTTTTTCTCTGAAGTCGCAGCTGACAAGATCTGGCTGACTCTTGGCTGAGAGCCTAGCCCTAAGAGAAAAGGGCATGCAGGGGGGCCAGAGCCCTACACACATATTCAGGTATGCATGCACCACACACACACACACACACACACACACACACACACACACGCAGACCCATACATATACTACATTACAATGGTAGTAAGCCTAACCTGCTAAAGCTTCTAGTAGTATTTTTGCAAACTAGAACAGACCTTAATTGGTAAATTGCCAATCAGTTGATATAGTTTATATTTGTTCAAATATCATTCTAAAACAAACGTTACTTTTAAAATTAAAAATTATTTTAATTGATGTGTTTAATTAATTTAATTTAATTGTACATATTTATTGGGTACAACGTGGCATTTTAATACGTGTATAGAGTGCTGGATACCTTCAGTTGTCAGCTTGACACACCTGGGAAGAGGGAGCCTCAATTAGGAAATTTCCTTTATTGGATCAGCCTGTGGACGTGTCTGTGAGGGATTTTCTTGATTTTTGAGTGATGTGGAAGGGCCCAGCCCACTGTGGGTGGTGTCAGCCCTGGGCAGAAGGTCCTGGGTTATATCAGAAAGCAGGCTGAGAACAGGCTAGAGAAGCAAGCCAGAAAGTAGTGTTCCTTTGTGGTCTGTGTTTCAGGTCCTGCCTCCTGCTTCCTGCCCTGACTTCCCTCAGTGATGAACTGTGATTGGCACATGTAAGGCAAACAAACCCTTTCTTCCTTAAGTTGTTTTTGGTCAGAGTGTTTTATACCAGTAGCAGAAAATTAAACTAGAACAGATTGTATGATATATAATGATATTATATATATATATATATATATATATATATATATATATAGAGAGAGAGAGAGAGAGAGAGAGAGAGAGAGTTAGTTAGTTAGTTAGTTAGGGTAATTGGCACATATATAAATTTAGTTATCATTTGTAATAGCTATTTTGAAATATTCCATTAATTGTTTCCAGCACAGAAGTGAGCTTTATTTTAATGGTTTTTGAGTTTACTTCTTGTTAATTTCATACATGTATAAGGTGCTTTCTGATTGCTGTGACCCCGATTCCTTCTACTCTCCCTCCCACCACTAATCTGCTCTTTCCTTATAATTCTTTGTTTTTTTAAGGCTCACTGAGTCTGAGCTTTATTTCAAAGAATAGTTTTAGTGTTAGAAAAGAATTGCCAAGGACTGTATAAAAGTTACCACATACCAAGTACTCAGTTTCTTCTGTTATTAACATCTCCTTTGCTACAGTTAATGACTCAACATTGACAGGCTGTTGTTAAAATGCATTCTTTGCTTAGGTTTCCCCAGGCATTCCCCTGATGTTCCTTCTCTGACATAGAATCTCATGTAACATAACCACATTGCTTTCAACTGTTGGACTTACTTTGCTTTTGTTGACTTCGACAGTGTTAAAAAGCATTAGTCAAATTTTTTGTACAATATCCTTTTATTGGCACATTTTAATGTTTTCTTCCTGATTAGATTTGAGTTATGGGTTTTGGAGAGGAGGACCAGAGAGGTCAAGTGTCAGTTTTCACCATACCATATCAAGGTTAAATGTTAACAACCTTAACATGCTTTATCACTATTGATGTCAACCTTGATCACTTACTTGAGTCAGGCAGTGTTTGCTAGATTTTTTCCACTGTAATGCTACTGTTTCTTTTCTGTACACTACTCCTTGAAGAAAGTCACTCTGTACACTACACATTTAAGGATGGAGTTTTACAGGATCTCTTTCACTCGCTCACCCGCTCGCTCGCTTGCTTGCTACAGGTTAAACCCAGGGCTTGTGCATGCTAGGCAAGTACTCACTCTGGTACTGTGTCTGCAGCCATTGCTCTTCCTGTCAGGGTAGTTAGCTACACAAATTACTTGAACTTCTGTTGCATGGGAGACAGTTCTCTCCTGCTTCTCTGTTTAGTCATTTGTATCAGAATGGTGCAAGTATATGTATTTCATAGTTTGGATTATAAACCAATACTATTTTTGTGACTTGAATGCACACAGCTTTAACCATTCCAAACTCTTTCATTTGACACAAGCTCATTCTCATGTCTCTTCAATATATGCCTAAGGGGTTATAAAAAGACAAAATCCTGTTTCCTCATCTAGCTCAGCTCCACTACGTAACGATTTTTTTTTTCCTGCTTACCTTTTTGTTTCTTGTTCTCCACTAGTTGTGAGACACTATTCCTGGGAAGACAGATGTCTGCTAATCCCAGATAGGGAACCAATGACAGATCAAAGTCCAACTTGGTGAACCATTGAATTTGGGGTTCCGTATAGGAGTGTGGCTGAGGGGTACTTATTGGAGCAGAAATGACTTAGAGACAGCAGCTGCATCACCAAAAGCCTATCCCAGCATGGGTGACAGCTCACAAAGGAAGGAAGCCTATCGAGCACTGTGAAGCCTGGAGATGATTCCACAGATTGGAATGTGTCCTTAATAGCAGCTCAGCTGGTCTGAGTCTTCCAGACAAACCAGTTGCTCTCAGCTCCTCCCAGGTAGCTGGGCTATAGTCTGAGAGAGTATGTCATCATTCCTGGGGAGGGAAAGACCTAGTAAACTTGATCAGTTTCAGGGATTTCTTGAGCTACTGAGTCATTTGATTTCCTTTGTGAGCATCCTGTTGACTTAAAGACTTTCCTTCCAGGGTGAAAGTTTTGATGCCATAGGAAATTACTACAGAACTTCTCGGTATCTACAACATGTAGAAGAATGGTCTGCTACTTGGTGGTAAGTAAGATGTGGTGGTGTTTTGGTGATATAGAAGAATATATTTAATGTTAGGAGATGCTGGCCAAAGTATTTGAGGTTAAAGTGTTGTATCTCCAACTTACTTTGAAATAGCTCTTCAAACACATACACACAGGTATATATATGTGTGTTACGAGTGATAATAATAATATCACAGAATATTAAAACTGGTCAAACTTGATGAAGATGTTCAGGTGTTTATCATCCTGTTGCTCTGGCACTTTTCTTATAAACTTGGACATTTTTCTAATAAAAAAATTGAAAAAATCAGAAATATCACTTAGTATTTCTTGAAATGTTTGTTTACTGAAAGCTTATTACTATTTATTAGTTTTGATTCTTTTGCTGTAGGATCAAGTGCTTCCCTTGGGTGAAGGACAGCTAATTAGAGTTCTGCTTTTATCCCACATGAATCAGGTTGTACTTATAAAGAGATCCATTTTCAATTACATTGAAATAAAGTAAAATTACTTGCAAAGCACTGAGCACAGAGTTCTTCTAAAGTTATTTTATTTTCTTAGTATTTTGTATGTCCCTTCTTATTGACTATTTCAAGGCATCCCAGTAACTGCGTTTCGTCAGGTTACATGCTATGCAATTAAATGTTATAATTAAAACTAGTACAACTGAGAGGAGCAAGTTTGGAAACAAATTACAGTTGACTCTTGGTAAGTAAGCGACTCGGGTAGTACAAAGTGAAGAAGCACATGGTTGTCCACGAGAGCAGCCTGCCAGGTTCAAGTTCTCAGTACATTTCTCAATCAGTGAAATTGTAGGCAGGTCCACCTATTAGATTGTTGATAGGAAAGATTGTTAATTTGGTCAAACAGTCTCTCATGTGGCAACAGATGGGGCAAATAGGATTTGATGTTGCTCAAAACAGTCAAGTTTCGCTTGCAGTAATTTTCCTTGGTCAGGCTAACTTACACATAATCACTTCTATCTAGATTATTGCCAGGGTGTTTGTGTGTGTGTGTGTGTGTGTGTGTGTGTGTGTGTGTTTTGGTCCCCACTGAAATGAGATAGAATGGCTTCAGACTTACTTGCATGGGAGCTGAAATCACAGTGTTGTACCCCAGCTATCCTGAAGCTGTTCATTTGAAATGATACTATGCAGGCACACTCTGCTAGGCACAAGGCATAGGACCTTGGACCTTGGCATTGCTAATTGGCAGTGCTTGCTATTATGATGGAGTTCTGCTGGTTAAATCAGTCATGACAGTAGGTTCTGTCTCGTTCTTGGTACTTTCTGGGAGCTGAGGGCACTGCAAAAGGGAATTTTGTTGATTTCCTTTCACCACCATCCTTACCAGGCTGGCCATGAGAGAGCTGTCCCAAGGAAGGGGCAGTCTCTCTCTTGACAACGGCATGCCAGACAGCTGGATTTGATTTCTGCCTTTCTTCATTGACCCTGCTACACAGCTCTTCCAGGAGGCAAGGGAGGAGGGGGACTCACTAGCTGATTTATGAGTTGGCCCTTTTCTTCTTGGGAGCATGTTGCACTTAAATGCTGTTCTTCCCTTGGGGGCACCTTTCAGGGTCTGGCTTTTTCAGGCAGAGCAAGAAGCCCTAATTATTTCACTTTCAATCAATTTTGAAACCTCAAAGACCAACATTGTCTCTTCGGATCTACTCAGATGCCAAAGAGAGATGTGGAAAAGCAATCGCTATACAGCTACCTGCGACCACATCTAAGCCCATCTCTTCCTTTATTTCCTATGTGGTGGTCAAGCATTGTTGGCAACACTCAAATAAGCAGAAATGAGATGTGTCAACAAACACCTTGGAGAATACAGGCAATTTTGTGTTAAAAAAGCCTCCACTGGCTTTGTAACTGAAGGGCATCACTGCACATTGCCTAGTTGGCTTCTTATACAGAATGAAATGAATCCCTACCTGTGGGACCCCTGGAACCCCTTCTCAACCCAATATCTGTAGATTAACTGCTCTCCTTGCTTCTGTAAAATGCTTGGCTATAGGACATCAGAAAATGGATAAATATAACTCCATCTTGTTCTTTGTTCTTTCTAAGCAGTCACAAGGCCACAAGATTAAATAAGTCTAAAACAAAAACTAGCAAAAGGTTTGAATAATAATCAACACATTCCTTTGCCCTGAAGGCAGCACCCACCAATAAGAGACCTCCAAACCTCTATTAACCAATTTTGGCATATAGTTCATTACAACCAATTAATTCAAAATATGCTTGGTGCCCAGGCTCCTATAACCAAACAGAATGTAACACTGTTACTCTCCACCTTCCTTTATCTCAAACTTATAAAAGGCTCCTAACCTCTCAGCTCGGGGCTCCCAGAATAGATCCACTGTGTTGGTGAGGTCTGGGGGACCAAGCTTAAACTTAAATAAAAGCTCTTTGTTTTTTTGCATACTCTCGGGACTTCTTGAGGAGCTGTTCTGTGGGCATAACACTACCACCCATCCTGAGAGTTGGATTTGCCTTTGGCTGTTGACATGTAATGGATGGGGTTGCTGGATAAAGCACTTCCCAGAAAACTGTGAGGACCAGAGTTTGAATCCTCAGAATCTATTTGAAAAAACCAAATGGGTGTGGTGGTTCAGCTGTAATTCTCAGGAGGTGGAGGTGGAGAGGGTTCCTGGGGCAAGCTGCCTAGCTAACTAGCTGATTAACTCACCCCAGATTGAACAGGAGACCCTGCTTCAGAAAATAAAGTGGAGAGTTGTAATGCCCGCGCTACAACTGCACCCGAGTCTATACGGCGAGGGGCTGAGGAATGAGACACAGAAACAAAGACACACACACACAGCAATGCTGACAATGGAAAAAGCAGCTTTTTTTTTATTAAGCCAGGTTCTCACGAAGGGGCTGTGCACAGGATGTGTCTCGAACCGTTCGTATAGGGGAGTTGCGGTTAGCCTTAAGGGCCAGGGTGCTTTTCTCAGAAATCGCAGTTGAGGATGTTTTTCTCAGAAGTCGCAACTGACAAGATCTGGCTGGCTCTTGGCTGAGAGCCTAGCCCTAAGAGAAAAGGGAATGCAGGGGGGCCAGAGCCCTACAGAGAGTGATAGAGGAAGACACCCAACATCATCTTCTGTCTCTACATATGATCCTCATCTGCCCAGGCATGCGCTCACACACTGTGTACACCCATACACACATATACACACAGGCACATCTCACACATAGATACATCTGCAAAAAAGACAAGGCAATGTAGTAAACATATTTAATTTCCAGTGCTTAAATTTCTATCTTTCCTTCAATCTATTGAAAATCTCATCTTCCTGAAACCTTTGAAAATAAACCCTTCAGATTGTCAGTTTATTTACTTAGTCCCCTGTTTTCAGAACTATGGGGCTGTATAGTTCACAAAAATATGAGCATTTGTCCTTGCAATGTGATTCCTATACCTAACATTCATGAAATAGAAGGGAAATCAATCGCATGGAATATCCTCAGGTGTTAAAATGTGTGACATGGGCACAGAAGTAGTGCTTGTAGAGGAAAAGATCAATACAGAAGGTAGAGGAAGTAGAGGTCTGTTCACTGCATCCCAACACCTTAGGGAAGCGTTGAACACCACAATCCACGTGAATCTGGAGCCAGGGAGGCCTCCAAGAGACCATTATCAAAGTGTAAGAATATTGCCTTCTGACCAGTTTTGTGTATGTGTGTGTGTGGTCCTCTGAGTGCACATGTGTATATGTGGAGCCAGAGGCCAACCTCAGGTGTCGTTCCTCAGGAGCCATGCCCCTTGTTTTTAAAACAGGATTGCTTGTTAACTTGGAGCTCACTGCTGAGGCTAAGCTGCCGGGTCAGTCTACCACAGTGATCCATCCATCCTCATCTCCCCAACCTGTGGGATTAGAAGTAAGCACCGAGCCCCACCAGGCCTGGCTTTTTTATGTGAATTCTGGGGATCAAACTCAGGTCCTCACGCTTCTATGGCATGATTTCTCGATCCATTTCTTCAATACTTAAAAAAGCGGAAATAAAACAATTGTTTTCCTAGAACACAGGGCGCAGAAAGGAGATGGGGTGGGTCAAGCATTCCTGAAGTACAGGAGGCCGACTGGGCTGGAAATAAGCCTCTGTGGCACGGCCACCAGCGGAGGCCGAGACCAGCGGAGGCGTCGTCGGAGAACTGGGGCCTCTTTTTTTCTATAGACAAAACAAGAAGTGTCTGTTTTGACTTTGCTGCTTCCCCCCTGTCAGGCAGTAGGAGGCTGTGTGGCTGCCTGCTTCCCAGAGACAGTGGTTTTATTCTCTAAAGGCTCTGAACTGGAGGAGGCATGGTGCTGGTGGTATTAAACACAGTGATGAGAAGGGCCAAGGCAAGAACCGGAACAAAGATCGGGTTTTTTTTACTGAACAAAGGGATTTTCAGCGCCATCTCCACCTTCTGCTCTAACATCAGGCGTCAGCCTCTTCCCCCAGGCCCTCTCCTCTACCCTGAGGTCTAAATGGCACAGATTTCTCAGCTCTGAGCAAAAACCGTTGTTAACATATTAGAGCAATATCTTTTTTTTTTTTTTTTTAATAGTATGAACGCAGCCAGAGTGTTGATCAGGCTGGATAAAGAGTAGAATAATGATGCCTTTCACTCAACACATTTGCCTTCCTGGGGAGCGCTTGGAGGAATTACTTTAACCATAATAAAGGGCCAAGCTAAGAAAAGAAGTCATTGATTCTACAAAACAGGAATTTGAAAACAAAAATTGCAACAGGAAATTCCAGAAGCCCGGGACACACAGAGGCCTGGATAGCTGCTGACAGGGATGGGAACAAGTGCCACAAGACAGGGGCGACAGAAAACTGCTGGAACTGACCCACCTCCCAAGGGTTTGAACCACAAAGGCTCTGTTGAAGGTGCCACATCCGTTTTTCTTTTGCTTGGCCCTGAGTCAAGTATCTTTGACTTATCTGTGCTTGTTGATTTATGTTTTCCACTTCCTAGATGCCATGCTGTTAGGAATTACAGTCAAGCAGAATGTTGATTGAAGTAGTTAGCACTGTCTCCATGCCACCACTTGAGTCTCTTCTCACATCACCTAATGAAAAGGCAAAACTAACATTTATACACAGACATCTAGGTGATTTTATGTTACCTCTTATTTGTAGAAATTTTAGAAATTTGCTATCTTATTCTCCAGATTATTTACTAAGTCAGTCGAAAGGGCTGATTTTCCATTCCTTTTGGGGGAAAAAAAACTTCCAAAAAAAAAAAACAAAAAAAAACAACTCCAGTAACTACCATTTACAGGAAAAAATTTGCAGTAGGCAATGCCTGAAAATAATTTTGAAATGTATTTATTTACATCCCAAATATGACTTCTTTCTAAAATGCTCAAAGTCTCATTTTCACAGCTGCAATTAAGTGACTTTTTAGGATAATGTTTCATTTGGCTGTATTATGTTAATAATCAGCTAGAAGTTGTATATCTGTTTCAGCATTACATACTCATGAATTATTCACAAGTGTTTGCTTGCAAATGAAGAGTGGAAAAATTCAGTTCCTTTTTCCCCAAAAGGGTCGGACATGCTCTGTTTTAGTTTAGAAATGTGTGAGGCGTGGGGGGATGGAGACAACAGAGAGAGAGGAAAGGAAACAAGGATTTTTTTTCCCTCTCTATAAATCTTTTAAGATTTATTGAAGTGAACAGTTGGAAATTACTTAAATAACCAACAATGAGAAAATGTTCCAGTAAACTACCATACTTTAGTTGACAAAATGATGTAGGTATCAGAAAATAATAGTTGGGAAAACAGCCATAGTTATATGAAAATGTATTGCATTTATGTCACAAGTAGAAAATCAAGATATAAAAATATGTGTACATTAAAATTAAACCAAAAAAGAGTCATAGGAAAGAATCCAGATGGACACACAATGAGATTCTAGTAATGATTGTAAGGTGTGAATGAGACCCCCAACAGTTTCGGACTCTGGAAGAAACCTGGAGCCAGAGCTTATCTAAGCCTTGCAAACTGCTCCAGATCCCAAATTCCTTGGCAGATAAGCAAGGAATTCAGGAACAGCTCTGGAAAAGGACTACTTCCTGGCCAGAAGCTTGCCTTAAGCATCAATCATATGTCATGGCAATTCCCCTCCCCTAAAAGCCAGGAGGGGACTGAAGGTTTAAAAAGGTTTTGAGGACTTGGACAACGTGCTTGTGCTTCTGCTGCTTCTGCTTCTGCTGCTGGTGCTTCTGCTGCTGCTGGGGCTGCTGGTGCTGCGCGGGGCTTTTGAGACTCAGACTTGGGCTGATCACGCCAGCCTGGTTCCCCGGAGCCCCAGCCCCAAGATGGGGGTGAGGGAGCTAGCCTCCCCCATCTCTTCGGGGAGGCTAGCCCCCAAGGGAGGCTAGCGTTTCTCCACTCGTGGGTGCAGAGGAGCTAGTCCCATCTGGTCTTCTCTCAATAAAGTCGGGTTCTGTTAGCTGCCAGCGGAGTCCGGTCCCTTCTGTCTGCTGCGTCTCTCAAACCCTGAACCTGACAATGATCACTTTACTATAGTGAGACTGTCAGTGATCACCACTTCCTGAGTACTGTGGTTTGAATGTAAGGTGTAATGCTCCCTCATGGTTGGCAGTACTATTTGGGGTGTTTATGGAAATGTTGAGAAGCAGGACTTAGCTTGAGGAAGCAGGTCACTAGAGATGTGGCTTTGAAGGTTAGGCCTTTTCAGGGACCCTCCGCACTCTCTGCTTCCTGTCTGCCATGAGGTGAGCAGCTTCCTCTTTCACATGCTTCCCTAATATTTGGTGTCACCCCAGGCCCAGAATCAAAGGGCCAGGGATGACAGGCTATCACTTTTGAAACTGTGAGTCAAATAAATCTTTCCTTCCATAAGTTGTTTTTCTCAGTATCTTTCACAATGATGTAAACATAACTAACATTATTGCTACTAGTATTTGCTAGGAACAACGGTATGCTAAGGCTACAAAATGGAAAAATGTACTGTGTGACATATGCTGTATAATATTTTCCCTGGTGGTCACAATTGTACAGCACTTTCTTCCAAACTGAAGCATAAGTTTCATAAGACCCATAAATAAACAAAATTTACAAAGCTCAGGAATTTCCTGAAACTTACAAGGTGCAGAAGTTCCCTTCCCAAAAGTATATACACAGTAACAATTATTAGAAGAGACACTCTGCACCTTTGATCTGACTGCAAGTTGTGCAAAGGACTCCATGGTGAAGCTTTCCTGAGTTGCTACCCACAAGTGGTGGACTTTTAAGTGGTGCAGTTGCCTTTGAGTTACACATGCTCTTGTAAGTAACCTCTAACCCATACTTGTATGGCTAACTCCAATAAACTTACTGGTTCACTGAGCTAGACTTGAGTGGAATTGTTTATTTGATCTGATGATGGTGTCTTATATGGGGTGAATTTATTCGTGTCTCTCCAGGAAAAATCACTTAACAATACCAAAATAAATTGGTATGTAAATCATACAAATTAACATAAATTTCATTGAGATCACAAGTTAGAAGATCAGTAATTGAAATGCTCACTTGTCTCTTTTCACGTGTTCTTCATCAACTATTAGAGGAAGACAATTCTCTTTTCATAGTAAGGGAACTGAGACTCAAAGAAGCAATGCAATTTATCCAGGCCACTTTATATATAGTTTCTGGAAATTTTGCATCCATAAAAGTGCCTGGGCCTGGAGAGATGGCTCAGTGGTTAAGAGCACTGGCTGTTGTTGCAGAGGCCCCGAGTTCAATTCCTAGCACCCACATGGTGGCTCACAACCATCCCTAACTCCAGTTCCAGGGACTATGACACCCTCTTCTGACTTCCACAGACACTGCATGACAGGGGTGCACTTGCATACATGCAGGCATTACCCTCATACATGTAAAATAGAAAATAATAAATAAAATATTTTTAAAGTGTGATTTTACTGCAGCATTTTATGTGTTATCAAGAACTCTGACATGTTAACTTTGGAAAACAAATGCTATAATTTTAAAAGTCTCTGTGTGAGGGATAAAATCATTTTATTTTCTTTCTTTATAGACATAGTTTTGGAGAGTAAATGAGCTATTGTCCTTGGTGGAAAATCATTGTTAATTTTCTTGTTGGTTTATCTCTATCAACTAGAGTCAAAGCTCAGTGCAAAAAGGGAATTCACTTTCTCTGAGGATACAACTATTTTTAATGTAAGGTATATACTAGTGATTAAATAAGTGGATCTTGAAGGGGGTATGTATCATTGTCCATTGTCTGTTGGTTATGGTAAGCTGACTTCTTTTGATCCATCTTTGATGATGTCATCTCAGCTTTCTGTCACTTTTAGTACCATGGGCATTCTTTAAGTATTGGGAATTTGGCTTTTTTCCAAATAATTGCAATGATACAAAGCAGTGAAGTAATACTTTTATGTTTACTAAGTTACTTCAAATAATCTCACTATAAATTTGAAAACAAGGCTTCAACAGTATTCTGGTGGTTTGAATGAACAACGTTCCCCATAGGCTCCAGTTGTTTCTGGAGTTGTTTTCCAGTTGTGTTTAGGTGGTGCAGCCTTCTTGGAGGAAGCATGTCATTGGTGCTTTGAGAGTTCACAATCTTACCCCACTTCTAGCTTGGTCTCTCTGCTGCTTGAAGATGTGAGTGCTCAGCTTTCTGCTCTGGGTGACTGTGTTGCCATGCCTCCCTTCTTCAATGGACTCTTTTCCCTGTGGAACTGCAAAATAAACTCTTCCTTCTGTAAGTTGCCTTGGACAGAAAAGTAACTGATATATGTATTAAGATATTCTTTTCATATTGTAATTTCCAGAAGAGCGAGGCAGCTTTCAGTGAACGAGTATACCTGCTTCATCTTGAATTCAAGGTAATTAGCATTGGTTGGTGTGTTTGTATGTGCATATACCTGTGGATTTGTATGCATATGTGTTTATGGCTGTGCATGCACATGTGTGCACAGGTGTGTGGAAGCCTGAGGTCTTTCGCAGTCACCTTTCACCTTATTTCATGACAGGTTTCTCACTGAACCTAGGGCTCACTGGATGGCCAGACTGGTTGGCCACTGAGGCTCAGAGATCCCCTTGCTTCAGGTTTCCCAGTGCTGGGATTATGGGAATGGGACTCGGTGCCTGCTTTTTTATTGGGTTCTGGATAGTCAAACTGAAGCTCTACTGACGGAGTTATCTTCTCAGCCCCCTACGTTGTTATGTGATTCAAAAGAAAATTTGTAGCTGGCAATGGGGATCAAGTGTGCTTTGTTAGCACTTGTTTGTTGCCTCTTGAAGTTGTATATATTTCTACATTAGTTTCTTCTTTTACATTCTCTGGACTGAGCTGTCTGTTTCTATATTTTGCTCAGTAGAGGTGCATGTTGAATGACCCAGCTCTTATGCTGTGAGCAGAATGTTGATAGCTGGGTTTTACAAAACCACCTCCTAGCTATTGAATTGTCCCAGATGGCTTTGTCAGGTGAAATTCTCCTGGGGAGGATGAGAGGCAAGAAGGCACTTTAGATAAGAGGAGGATTCTTTGAAGCTCTCATTCTGGCAGAAAAGATTTCACATCTAGTGCAAGGAGCCTCCTAGAGCTGCATTTGGCATCATTTCTTCTTTCAACCACCCACCACATACCCAGCTATCATGTACTCTGCTATGTTCATGTAAAATAAATTTCTCTAATTGCAATGTGTTATGAGTGTGGTGAAAAATGAGGTGCAATAAAACACAGTGGCAATGAGTGGAAGCCTTACTTAGATAAAAGAAAGCCTGAAGAGAAAGGATGCCCCCAAGGCACCTAAAGTGTCATGTCTCTGGTAAAAGCACAATATAAAATGCCATTATTATAATCTGCTGGAGCAGCCTGCTCCTGTTTGGCTGAACTGTCAGATCCTGTGGGTCAGGAAGTAGCTTTCATCTTAGTGTCTATCAAGGTGACTACGCTAGGTCAGAGAGATGGAGAACCGGTCACTCTACCTTTCAGTCCCTCACATTACTGGCCACTTCAGGGGTTCGGGGAAAATAACCATACTTGCTTGAAGATCAGATAATCAGATAACAAATGTGCATTGTTTCTCCTTTCTTTTCATGACAGTGAAATAGTTGTGACAATCAGAGATGAGGAGAAACCACTCTTTCCCCATGCTGTGAATCATGCTGTATGAACAGCCAGCACAGCATAACACACAATGCAGTCATAATGCCATCTACATCAAAGCAATCACAAGTCCCATAAATGCTGCATAAAGAGTGCCTGTGTATATGCTGGATCTCCTACAGTGCAAGGGAGGCATGAAAATCTGTCTCTCAGAGCTGACTTTATTTGGCTTTCTAACTTTGATCACCTTTTCTATCGTGTTGGGGGGAAAAGCTTACTTATCCTTTGGGGTTACTATTTGTGGGTCTGGAAGGCTAGCTTACAATCATGTTAGTTTATTCTCATTTAAATGAATTAGTTGCAGAGAAGGGGAAGAATCCTTCCAAATCCTGACCAAAATGGTTTAACGCTGTTTTACTGTTCATGGTTATTTAATCTTCCAAAGTCCTCGCTGTGAAGCAGGAATACAGCCATATGTGTGACAGGAGAGTTTACTGTCTAAACATTGCATGGCTTACTTCACATTGTACATGCAACCTTCTCTGATGCTGTCATGTCTGAGGAGGCACATGTGCATGATCCATTGTGAGAAAAAGAATTAGTCTTATAGTATCTCACTGCAGACATTCTCAGTGTCTAGAATGTTCTTTAATTTGTCTTTTTTACTATTTTCTTGGGTTTCTTGGCCTTTCTGAACCAGCCCTAGGCTCCTTCTCCCCCGTTCCCCTTTGCCTATCTTTGTGTTTTACTTCTCTACCTCCCATGTGGTCAGAACTGGGGAAATGACTGCTTCTGGGGCTGCTCAGGAGACCAACAAGGAGGAATCAGAGCTGGTGGTGCCTCGTCAGCTTCCATAAGATCTGGGTTAATCTTTGCAGAGCTTTTGGGACTGGGAACTCTGTTATACAACACCAGGTTCTTTGGTGCTAAGAGTGATCACCCAGCTTTGATGTAATCGTATAACAAAGGCCTCTTCTACTAGGAAGGAGGCTGAGGGAAGGAAAGAGAAAGTGCAGGTGACAGAGCACATTTATCAACCTCGGCTCATCTTCTAGGGCTCCTGAAGTCAATCTAGTTCATGGCAGGCCTCTCCCAGCCACCGTACCACAAATGTGTCTTTGCTAAAAAGCGCTTCTAGGCTTACACAAATTCAAGATCATCACAGTTCCAATCTAGTAGAGAAAGTTTGTGAGGAGGAAACAATGAAATTATCTAAACAATCAACAGAAATGAGTGCCTTTCTTTTCCCAGGCTCTTTGTAAGTTGAGTAAAATAGATTATAAACCCAACAGTGGCACGTATTTTAACCCACATAGATGTGGGGGAAAGCTTATGTATCCTTTGGAGTTACTGTTTGTGGGTCTGGAAGACCATTTCTTACGACCTGAGTTTCAATGATAACAGTATTGTTTCCTTGACAGAAAAGTATCCATAACTTAAGCTTTCACATTCTCCACCCAGCTCTGCAGCAGACCCTGCACTGGAACATGTAGTAGAATTCAAAATCACCCGTTCTCATAGAAGAGCTAAACCACAGTCTATGCCAGATTCCAGAATAACTTCTTCCAAGCAGGTCCAGCAAGAAGAAATGCATTGGTGATACTCTTGAAGCTGTTAACATCTTGCTACATTAAAACTAACTTTTGTACAATACAAGATGTTTGTCTAAATGATGTAAATGTGTATGCATGAATACCTACCATTTTCTCCCTTTTCACTAAAAATGGCATTTGAAAGTTACATCATGACAAGGATTTGTACCCATTTCGCTTATAATTATTTTAATTACCCTTGCTATAATCATTGCTTTTCAGACTCAGCCAACTAAGCTTTAAATTAAGCTTTTACTCCAGGAACCAAAGAACTTTTTCCTTTGTAAATGTTATAAAAAAAGATGCTATATATTATGTACTAAGAAAAATAAGTTGTTTTTTTTCCTCTCCAAAATGCCAAAGAATTCCTTTCATCTCGTGCATCCTCTGTAGCTCATTACTGCTTTGCATTTGAACTCGTCCCCTCTGCAGGCTCATGTAGATGTATTTGATCATCACAGAAACTCTAAGCTTTTCTAAAGTGCTTTTGGACTTTATAAAAAAAATCATTCTTTGATATTTAGGAAGCTTTTAAAATACCTTATTTTTAGCATAATTTTATAAAACAAACCACTAAAACCTGACCACCCTTTAAATACAATAGCAGTTAATGGTTTTAAAGTATTTTATTACTTTTAATGTGTATTGAGTGTATTGTCTGCATGCATGTAAGTGTACCATGTGGTACAATGCCTGTGGAGGTCAGAAGAGAGTGTCAGATCCCCTAGAGTTGCAGACGGTTGTTAGTCACCATGTGGGTGCTGGGAATGGAACCTGGGTCCACTGCAGTAGCTGCCAGTGCTCTTAACTGTGGAGCCATCTCTCCAGTCCCACAGTTCATGTTTTGATTATTAACATGCTTGGATTTTCGAGTTTACCTCTGTTATAACATCTTTGTTTTCCCACCCCTGAATCCGAAGGTATGCTGATCTTCTCTAACACCGTGTTAGGAGCAAAGCCCGAGTTCCCTGGGGAAAAGCGTCTCCAAGAGCAGGCACTACCTAGCCGCTTCGCTTCGTTAGCTCTAGACCCCTAGACCCCTTACCACTCTATATCGTCTCCTACTGTCGCAGAATTTCTCTTCCTTGAACTTTTCCTTTCATGTATCTTTTTTTTTTTTTTTTTTGAGTGTAATTCTGTGAATTCCTCAGACTGTTCCCCTGCCCTGAAGAGGAAGGGAAGACTGACTTTGAGTGGGTTTAAGCACCCTCAAGCTGCATCTTCATCCAGAGGCCCCAGTCCCACAAGGCCCGGTAAACATCGCTAAAGCACAGTCAAGTGAGGACATTGCATTTTCAAAGGCAGGTGCTAGGTTCATATGTTTCTGGGGAGAGGCCAGAGCTTTTCATGTGGAGCCTGTTCCGAGACACAGCTGGAGCGACCTGCCTGCGAAGAGCAGTCCTCATTTGTTTAACCTTGCTCCCTCTGGATCATTTGTTCAGGTAGATGAGAGAGTACCCTGCCTACACCAGCTCGGCTCTCACTTTAGGGAGGACAACAGCAGTTTTAAAGCCACTGGCCTCTTTCAAAGCTCTACCTCTGGTCTGAATGCACCTTTGAAGATGTGGCAGTGGCAGGTGGAAAAACAAAGGACCCAGCTAGGTCCCAACCTCAGCAAGAAGGACCTAAATTCAAAGATGTGCTCCTGGAAAGGACAAAGACACGTCTAGCGAGTGACAACATTTCAGTCTTTCCTTACCGGGGAAGTCGAGTAAACATCCCCTCTGAGAGCAGGTTTCTCCCCCGGAGCCTGGCTGGCTTCCTCAGCAGCTGGAGAAACTTCACCATCCTTTGGAGAAGACACTGCTGGTCCACAAACGCTGCCTTTCTTAGGTGTTTATTTCCCCCCTAGACCCTCAGTCCTTTAGCTTGTCATGTAACAAGCCAGTATCTGCTCTGGCAAAAACTGTGCTTTCTCTCTACAGCACCGGATTTTCATGCAAATGAAAACAAAAGATTACAGAAGGCAAGCCAAGTGTGACATATTTCTTCAAAGCTCATTTCTTGCTGAGTTGGAGCCCTCAGGCAAAACTGTAGGTTTTATGTACCTGTCAACTTTCCTGTGTAAAGCTAGTACCCTTTGCAGGGACTTTTCTTTTTCCTTTTTATTTGAATTATGATTGTTGTTTTATGTATATGAGTGTTTTGCATGCATGTAGGTAAGTGCACCTATGTCATGCAATGTCCATGGAGGTCAGAAGAGGATGTTGGATCCCCCAGAACGGGAGTTACCATGTGGTGCTGGGAACTGATCCCTGAGTCCTCTGCAAGAGCAGCCAGTGTTCTTAACCACTGATCATTCTTTCCAGTCCCTGCAGGGACTTTTCTAAGGGAAGTAAAAAGAAGTAGATAACACGACCAATCATTTCCCTTCGCTAACTGTGATACACCTGAAATCGTTTGAATTAGGCATGTCAATATAATACAGTGGTCCCTTGTGCCATTCAAGTGATTAAGCTCCTGAGTGCTGAGATTCTCTAATCTAGAGCTCTGGGCTTCTTGTATGTGTATTGAGGATTTCTTTTACCCTCTTTCCCTGCATCTCCTCTGAATCATTCCTCTGGAGCTTTCAAAGCCCCAGAGTTTCTTATCCCTCAAGACAGTTTCAGATCCCAGGTTGGACCCCTAATCTGTCAATGATGGGGAGAGTTTCAATGGAAAGTTGGATCTGGCTACTTGTTTGGATTGACCAAGGCCAAGGTAAAGTATGCTGAGTACTTTAAAGTATGCCAGAGCTCAACTGTTACATGATTTTGGATGTTGGATGTTTTGACAATGACATATTAATTTCAAAAACTTATTTTACCTAAAAACCAGGCACGGTGGCATGCCACGGTAATCCAGCACTCTGAGGGCTGAGGCAGGAGGATCATGTGTTTCAGGCTAGCTTAGGCTACATGGAAAGACTGTCTCAAAAAAACAAACCAGAAAATTTCCATTTGTTTCTCAAATTAAAGAAATACGACTTTTAACTTAGCTGATACGCAAGCTTGTGTGTGCATGCAAAGGTCGACATCCTCCCCCCGCAGCCCCCTCATAACCTGAATGACCTATTCTGCTACCTGGTCTCGTTTTCATACCAGGATAGTCACGTGTATAAACACATTCGTTGCTATTGAAATAGACTCATGATGTATGCAGTTTTCTTTTCCATTTAATAATATGGGCAACCTTGCAAGTTAATATTTATAGATTTGGCGTCTTTCTTTCCAATCTATGTACTTATAGACATTAATACTTCAATTATATAAGTAGGATTGTGGCATGTCCTGTACTTAACTCTACATTTTATTGCAATTTCTACTCCTATTATTAATTTTCATTTGTATAATGCTTTATATATTATCACTTTCTTTTAATGTATACTATCTTGTTTCCTGAGCATTCTGGGAGTTGGTCTTTATTAACTCTAGTTTAGTAAATCAAGAGGCTTAGGGAAATTGGTGACTTTCTTGAATCATAAAGCTAATAAAGGGCTAGATTCAGACTGGGTTTGTCTTACTTATGCTAATAGGGAACACCTAATGATCTAATGGTGTTTAGAAATGCTTGAAGGAAAGCAGGTATATCCTCACTGAATGGCATTTGGAATTCTCATCCTCTCAATAATTGTCAGTTATCATTGACCCTCTAGCCATACAGCCACTATCCGATCTGCCAGAACTCTTTGTTTGACTGTGCCTGTTGCATAGAGTAGCATTTTCTTATCCTTACTTTTTTTGTTTTTGAGACAGAGTCTGCCTGTAGCCCCAGTTGACCTGGAACTCACTATTTGCCTTGCTTTTAAAACGTTTCTTATCCATTAAACTCAAGCATTGTTCCATTTAAAACATATTTCCACATCCTATTATTTGCTCATAAACTCATTTTGTCTCCACTTTTTCTAGACTGAGCTCAATTTGCTATACATTATTTCCAAAGCCCAAATGATTTATCTAACTCCCAAGTACATTATTTCTTATTGTGTCTTATACTTTACAACTTAACTTAGTCTGTGAACTTAATTTTTGGATCTCCTCCAAATTAATAGCAAAAAATTAAACTTTAAAAAATGAAAACCCAGCCTGTCCTTGACCTTATATACTGTATATATATAAATATACTAGTCTGAGAATTGTCTGAGTGTGAATGGCATGGCTTTGCCTGATAAATCCACAAATTTACTTTGATACTTCCCATTTCTTGTTTTGTCAATAAAAATGCAAAAAGGATTAATTATAAAACGAAGTTTTGAGCATCCCACCAAGGAGATCTGGCCAGCAGTGTAAGTAGAAATCTGTAGGCAAAAATGTGCAAAGACGCTGGCTGGTAATGAGCAAAAAGTAGGTGCTTAGAGCATACAGATACAGTGAAAGTGAGGTTAGCACTGGAGAGTCTCGGGTTCCCATCTCAGTCCTTGCTCTGGTACTGGTCTAGTCTTTGAACTTAGATAAGCTGCCAAAAATATCTTTTGAACTGATATTTTTCCAACTGTATAGGGAGAATGCCAATACCTGTATTGGGGGAATTAAGAAGTGGCACTTGGTATTAGAATGGTTGGCATTTAGAAAATCTTAAGTAGTTTGTAAATTTAACCATATCAAGTTATTTTTTTCAATTGCTTTTTGCCTATAAAACAGCTATTTAATTTCTAATATTCCTAACACCTAATATGTCTATGTACCTAATATAACTGTACATCTAAATTTAAATAATCTTTCTAATTTAATTCTTATATGTTTTTATTAGTTATTTTCTTATCACTTGTTTTGATCCTACTATGTGGGGATCTGGGTATTGAGCAAGGCAAGCAACTCCGGATATCCTGAAGGGACGGCAGGTGTCTGATCTGCTTTGCCTGATGTGATAACCTGGCCCTAGGAAATCACTGTAGATATGAATCTTCCTTTCTCCCACCCCAGACCAGAACCAGGTTTTTGGGTTTCCTTTCCTTGTTCCTGAACTTCGACATCAGCCCTACAACCTTCCTTGCTATAACCCCAAAATGCCACCTCTAACTTTCCCGCCTTTTGGAATGGTTAGGAAGGCCTCCCTATATAAACTCTTGCATTGGCTCTAATAACCGAACTACCCACCGACGTAGTATCCCGGGAGGGAACTCCTCCCGCCGCACTCTGAGCCACCTGAGGTCCCGTTCGATTATCCTCCATTCTCTGGCATGGCTGGAGCAAAACAGCAGTGCTGGAGATGGAGACGCATCCACACTACTATGTTTATCTTCCTACTTTAAAGACAATTATGGTACAACAGTTCTTATAAAAACCTGTTGATTCTATGCTAGAAATAAGTTAACAATTACATTTTTACAGTATGCCATCATATACTCTGAAAGAATCAAAGTATTTCCCACTGAGCTTATTGTAGTACAGATTCAACTTTCATTATGGTTCATGTACAGAGTATATAATGGAGTTATGTTCAGAGTTATCTTCAGTTAGAAAAATCAGTCATATTCCTTTAAAAGCTTTTTGAGTCTTTTATCCCTTCTTCTTTCTCTTCTACCTTTTTTCTTCCCTCTTCTTTCTTTTTCTTTTGTTCCCCTCCTCCTCCTCCTCCTGCTCTTCTTCCTCCTCCTCTTTTCCTCTTCCTATTCCTTCTTTTTTTGGAACAGGAAACAAGTCTTTTGTTTTCTTAGACACTTTAGATCAGGATCCAAGAACCTACGGTTTTCTAAACATTTCTTTTGGTCTTTAAATGGGTATGAGTGGTTAGTTTTATTTACATTTGAGAGTGAGGGTAGATTCCTTTGATACTGAATAACTTCTGGATATCTTCTGTAGCAACAGCAATTCAGAGGATAGAAGATATATTATTATTGTTAAGTCATTTTTTATCAGGTATTTCTCTATCACAAGACAGATGCTATTTTAAGCAACAGCAGTAGAGATAATCAGACAAACATCCCAGTCTGGTCTTGATGAGATAAGATTTTATTTGATAGGAGGCTATACCAATTTATTAATGCAAATATAAACAATACTTTCAGACACTCTATATACTATATAATTACAATAAAGGATAAAGTGGCCAGAAAGGAAGACTTGTTCTTAAATTGACTAGTATTAACAACAGAGAAGCTGGCATGTGCCCACAGGGAAAAGGTTCCAAGCACAAGGAAAGGAGTGTAGAATGCTTCAAGGTGATAACAAGACAGAGGGTTGGGGTAAAATGGGTGAGCAGATGATTCTCACCAAAGGTAATGGTAGGAATGAGAGCTGTTCTCCTGAAGCTTTTAGTGCAGGCAAAAAATGAGGAACAAATAAACACTTTAGCATAGTATCTCATTTGAGGCGCTACATAGTCAAGGTTAATAAATTCTTGTTCAACATTCCAATTGAAGCATCAACTGGGATTATATTGTGTCATGCCAAGGGAGATTTTGAAAGTGCAGTGGGAGAATGAGATTACTTTTTCCTAAAGGAGAAGGCTAGTGTTCCTGTAGATGTGAAAATGAGGTCTATGCTATAAATCCTTCTCATTTTAATTAACTTCTGCTGGAAGTGAAAGGCCTGGATCTCAAGATTGGCTCTTCAGAGCTTAGGTTGGTCTCTTCTCTCAAGCTCTGAGTTTTAAGACTATATCTCTGGAATTAAATGTCCAAGAGACAAGTCCCCAAGAGTTTTGACTCTTTCTTGATTTCCTTCTCTAAACTGTCATAAGATCATCATGACATTTTCATGCCAGTATTTCTGAAATTGAAGCTAGAATATCAAAAACTTTATTATTTTTAATTCTTTTTCCTCTCTAATAAAGGGGGTGTGTTTTAACTAGGTTAATGCTTGTCCTGCATCTCTAATTATAGTACATCTTCATTTTTGGCATGAACAGCTTACATTTTCATTTCCTGAATTATCTGAGCTGAAAATACTACGTAGAATTATGCAGTTCAACCAAATTCTCAAATTTTTTAAAGGAAACTATGCCCCCCTAGAGAACAGAGAAAGTGTTTTAGATCTGTTTGAACATTGTCATTAGCAACCTTATAATGTGTCAGATTTGGAATATAAAGAAAGCATTTCTTACAAGTAGTCATTATTTCTCTAAATGCCTCGAGAAGAGGGGAAGTCTTAACACTTAAATGGAATGCAAGCCAAAAATACCTTGAACCTCTGTCCTTTTCTCTTATCACCCAGCAGAAACAAATTATCTATGGGGGAAAAATTAGCAGTCCTTCTGCTATATACCCAAAGGAGTATTAGTTCATCTTCTTATCTGGATTCTATGTTGTTGCTCAGAACATTGAAATGTCTCAGTAGAGGTAGTAGAGGAATTGGAAGTACTAGATGAAGATTTATGTTATATGTTACAGACAAAGATTGTTTGGGGTAAAGGCTTATAGGTAAGATGGCTAGGTATTCCCAAAGCAATTCAATTTCCCAAGTATATTTTGCTTAGAATTCTTAAGAAAACAAAGGAGAAAGAGCAAACAGCCAACAATCTTTGTGGATTCTAATTCAGAGCCAGTGTAAACGTAAGATGAGAACACAAAGAGGGAACCACAAGGTAGGGGAAGCCTGATGCAAACAGGCAGAAAATAGATTTTATTTCTTGGTACTAATTGGCAGTCTTAGGTTTCAGAAAGTAAGGGGTATGAATTTGAAAATGAATCTATAGGAACAATTTATTATCAGAAACATGAGACCTGACTGAATAGCATGGAAAATATTTACCCCGTTTCAGAGTTTGAAGGAATTTTCAAAAACGGTGTGTGTGTGTGTGTGTGTGTGTGTGTGTACCCAGAAACGGGTGTCAGATCCTCTGGAGCTGGAGGTATGGGTGGTTGGGTGGTTGTGACTTGCCCAGTGTGTGTGCTAGGAACTGAATTTCAGTCCTCTGCAAGAGCAGTACAAGCTCTTAAACACAGAGCCCTTGCTGATTTAATTTGTTTCCGATATACATCTTTATATTGAGTATAATAGACAGTCTCCCATCTACTTTCTTCAACCTACTCTTGTTTCCCCTCGGTTCTCTAGACCACAAACATGTATACATATTTGCACCCCCTACTGTTTCTTCATGCAAATCCAACAATATTCATATCCCCCCTTTCTTACTAGTGTGAAGTATTTTATGAATAGGACATTATTTCTTATGTTTATGAAGCATGTGTGCATGGCAAACCATCACTGTATTTTTAGTATTCATTACAATCGTGGAATAAATAACGTTTTCACCCTTTGACTTGTGAAGAATCCCAGGCTTAGCAGAGTTAAACTGAAGTTCATGCATGATTGGAGCAACAGTTCAAAGTCCTCCCTTTTTACACTATTGATACTTGGTATAACCTCAGTAATTAAGCACTTCTGTATTGAAACATTTGGACAAAATTCTATGGATTCTAAACAAATAATTGTATTTTCATTATATTCAAAGAATATCATTGAATAATCATTACAATTTTAAAGTAAAAATGACTTTTTTGACTAATATTATTTTTATAAGCAAGAGAATGGATATGTTAAAACTAATGCTCTAGGGGAAATCACGGCTTATATGTTTGTCTCTACCTTCTTAAACTGTTTTGTATAGAAGATAATTTTTGCATCATAGCATTTCAGGAAGGCTATGCATTGGCCGGCAGCAGTCTTCTCTCACATACACATGAACATCATAATTCTCTACTTGGATACTTGGGAATCTAGACACTCACTGACAGCAGCTGAGCTTGAATGGGCCTTTCAGAACTCATGTTGAGATTTAATTTGCGTTGTAACAGTTTTGAGAAGTGTAGCCCCTGAAAGGCTAATGGTATAAACTTTGAATTAATGTTGGTTTCTCAGGAATTAGTTGTAAACCGGCTGGTGTGGCTTCCTGACTAAAGGGTGCCATTTGGCCCCACACTCTCTCTGTCTTGCATACTTTCTTACTCTTTCACTTTTTGTCACGGACTGACCTGGCACAAGCGCTTTCCGCAGATGACGGTGTACTCAGAATTTGCAGCCTCCAGTACTGTGAATCAGCTCACCTTCTTTCCCCTATAGCTATATAAAATAGAATGCACAGGTCTGAAGTATATCATGTTGATGGGTTAAGGCAAATGTTGCCGTGAGCTGGTTCAGGCCATACCATCCTCATCTGAGAAAATGGCTGACTTTTTGGTCTGCCCTAGCTACGCTCTGAAGACCTACCAGATACCAGCAGAGTGCGCCTGAGCCTTTTGCGCGCTGCCTTGCTCTCAGCCTCGCCGTCTCCTTTACCGGTTTTGCTATTTCATCACGTTCACTTAGCAGTTTGTGTGTCTAAATCTCTGTTGATCCCACATTTATCGTTTCTTTTTGCTTCCTGATTGTTGACTCAACATCCTGGGAAATTGAAGATTGGTCTTATGTATCCCCTGTGTCAAGTATCACTGGAATACCAACTACCTCAAAAGGAAGATAAGGCTAACCTCTTTCAAAGGAGACTGAAAAAAAAAAAAAATTAAAAAGGCAAAACTATAATAAAAACAACAAGAATGCCAGTAGTTGCTAGTGGAGGAGCAAGGAAGAAAGCGATAAGCAGGTGGCGCACAGCAGACCCTTAGAGCCGCGAGCTATGCTCCGGGAGTCTATAGTAAGAGTTACATTTTATACATCTGCCTCACCCTACTCATGTACAAGAGTCAGTAACAGTGTAAGCTGCAGTCATTGTATACTGTTCCAGGGCCGGCATACTACTACGATATTGTAAGATGTTAGCATTGGGGTACTCTGTGGGGAGGATACACAGGGTATGTACATCTACATTCACACATGTACCCATGTTTATAGACACATAGTATGACAATGGCAGTTACGTATACTTTCTGCTAAATTTTTCTGTCAAAACTGAAAACTAAAAGTCAACTAATTTAAAGAGTAATTTTCAGCTCTATTTCAGAGATACTGTATTTGAAGATATCTATATGCTCAGATTGTGGTTAGCTAACCCTCATCCAAAAAAAAAAAAAAAAAAAGACTGTGGGAGCTGGGGAGGTAGCTCATTGGTTAAAAGCACTGAGTGTTCTTGCAGAGGACCCAAGTTCAATTTCCAGCACCCACATGATGGCTAGCAACTGCCTGGAACTCCAGTTCCAGAAGAATCTGTCTCCCTCTTCCAACCTGCTCGAGCATTGCATGACATAGGTGTGCTTACATACATGCAGACAATACTCTCATATGTATAAAATTAAAAAATAATAAAAATATTTTTAAAAAGGTCTTGGAGGCAGGCAAATTCAGTCAAATCACAGGCAAAAAAAAAAAATCAGCATATAAACACGTTTACATACCAATGAGAAAACTTTCTTAAAAATAATTTTTAAAAATCACAAAACCTATCAAAAAGAAGATATTCAGGAAAAAAATATAACCAAGGATGTGAAAGATTCCCTACAATTAAAGTTATGGAACACCGATTAAAATAGTAAATAACACAAAAAGAAATGGAATGATAGCCATGTTCATGGATCAGTAGAACTAACATTTTTAAAACAACCATACTACCCCAGACAACCTATAGATTCAATGCAAATCATATGAAAGTATTAGTGACTTTCTTGACTTAAATATTTTTTAAAAATACTAAAGTCCATAAGGAACCACAAAACACCCACAATAGCCAAAGTGATCCTAATAATGATAATAATGGCTACAGGCATCTTAACGTCTAACTTTTTAACATACTACAAAGCATTGCCGAGAATGAGACTCAAGATTGTCCTCTGACTTCTCCATGTATACACATACACAGACGTGTATGCACACACAGGCACACACACAAAGAACGAGTCCATGAACATGTCATGAGCAATGACTTAGTGATCAATGTGTAGAATGTGAAACAGATGATTGAACAACACAGGTGTTAGCTTTAGAGAAAATTAAATTCAGACAAAAGAAAAGGAAAATAGTTCGTTTCAGTCATAACACATGAATGGATCATGTTCATATCACTGTGATATCAGTCACCATGACTTACTTTTGATCCCATCTATGTGGCTAAAATAAGGTCAGGGAAATGCACAGGATTACGTGTGTGGCAGGAGCTGGAAGAGACAAGCCCTCATCACCCAGAGTGAGAAATAGACAGTAGAAAAACCAAAATAGCAATATAAGCACGTTGTCTAGAGATATGGAGGACTAGACAAAAATAGTTACCTAAAACTGATGCAAATTGTTGCTTCTGAAAGAGAAACACTAAAGCAGGGACCAAGGAACTATTGTCTTTTCATAAACAAAAAACTCAGAAAAATAAGCAATTTTCTAATTAAACATCCTACGTGTATTTTACTTTTTTCCAGTTATCATGCTCATGATTATTTTGATAACATTTTAGAAAATGTTTAAAAGTAGTATGCCGCTCAGTGGCTCCATCACCTTAGTCACTGAGCACTTTCAAAACGAAGAGCAGACACTCAGATCTTATGCATATTTCTTGCCACCATGCTGGGGGTGGGTAGTAAATATCTTGGGAAATGTAAAGGAGGCCAAAGTCCCACCCTGGGAAGTGATGATTCAGAGAGGTAGCTCTTCCTTTTGCTTTGGATTAAAATGGAGGAAAAGTTTGGAAAGCATGTGAGAGGTATTTTTATCCTTGTTCCATTTCTGTCCTAACGCAAACGAACTGAAGACCAGTGAGCTCTCGTTATGTGTCCAGTGCTAGCGGTCAAACTGAAGACTTTGATAAGCTCCGGTCAGTTTGGAGAACAGCAGTGCAGCTCTGATCCTGACTCCTGTCTTGAACACCTGACTTTCTGAGTTCTATTCTTCTCACATCTTTTCTAAGGGGCTTTTCTTTCTCTCGTTTACATTCCTGCTGATGAATGTTTATCGAAGCTGTTCCACTTCCTTCAAAGTAGGTCTGTTCTGTGAAGCTTTTCAGGAGCAAGTGACCACGTACTCTTTTTCACTCTTCTGTCAAGTGTGCCTCTGTGTCACCTTTACGCATCCCTGTGAGCCTTTAAGCACCCTTCAGCAGTGGTACCTTCTAGATAACTCTTAAAGCTCTAAGGCTGTAATACGGATGTGGGAAGGGATGGTGAGTTGAGAGGCATAATTGTGACCTGTAAAAGCCAGACCATGATTTAGATAGATGTGCTTTATCTAAAGATATACTTTAATGTCTGGAGGATTATGATGGGACTTGACATCACATTTTACTGCTGTCTTCCCTGTGTGTTTTCTATCTCATTTACTGGTTTATGCCATAAGACTCTGAAAAATTTTGGACATGGTTGTTCATGCTCTTTCAGTTTGTTTGTTTGTTTTTCAACCTATTGTGGGTTCAGTAACATATGTATAATGTATGTCATCCAGAGTGAAAGATTCAGGTGCTCTGCAATTAAAACAAAGGCTGTTTATTGAGCATGTCTGAAGCTATTGGTTGATAAACACAGATGAGTGTGTGAGGAAGTTTTGATATTGTTGACTGCTTCTTCCTTATGATGGTGACTGGCAATAATCTTGACAGGCATGGCCACACGAAGGCTTGGTGTATGGAGGCTTTTCTTTTTCTCTCTCTAGCAGGTCTGGTTTGCACTTGGTTTCTATGACTAGAGTCTGCATGGGCCCTTCACACGGTCACCGTTTCATTCTGTGAGTTTCTGTCACCTTTGTTTTTCTCTGGTGCTCTTTGATCATCCCTTCCATTCTTCTTCCTGCCGCTATACCATTTATTCATTTTGCAGGTTTGCAACCACAACAAATTGTCACAAACTGGGTTGCTTAAAACAAAAGAAATTTATTCACAGATATCAAAAAACCAAGGTGTTGGCAAATGGTCTGGGGTCTTTGTGGGAGAATGCACCCTCCACCTGTAGCCACTTCTCTCTGTGGACAGCCCTTGACTTGTGGCTGTGGCATCCAGTGTCTGCCCTTGTCTCACACTGCTCCCCATCTTCTGTCTGTGTAATCCCTTTTGCTTTCCTCATCTAAGAATACTTGTGATGGCATTTAGGGTCCACCAAGGTAATATAGCAAAGATCTTCTGTTTAACCACATCTCCAACAGACCTTTTCATCTGGAAGGGATATCATTTACAAATTCCAGAGATTAGAACTTGATGACTTTAAAAAGATATTTTTCAGTGACTGTGCGCTCTGTGAGGGCTTTCCCAGACAGATTCAGAATTCCTCCAAACAAAACACATTTTTTGTTTATTAATTTGTTTTTACCAGCTGCCTTTTGTTAAATTTTCTTACAGCAATGCTAGGCAATAGAAATATAATGAGAACCACATAAGAACCTTAAATGTTCTAGAAGGCCACATTAGGAAGTGAAAGAAACATTCATGATTAACTAAAATTGTATATTTTATTTGACCTAATACAACCCATTATTTAAGTATAAATTTGTATAAAATTATTACTGACATTTTACAGTTTTGTACAAAGTATCCTCCATCTGTCTGGTGAGCAGTTTGGTACTTGCAGTATCACTGCTCAATGTGGACTAGCTGCATTTCAAGCTCTCAGTAACCACAAATGGCTAAAGGTTACTGTTGAATGTGCACATGGTACTAGGTGTGTGAAACATTTTTTATTTTTATTTTTTTGCTTTTAGTTTTTTTGAGACATACATAGTCCTCGGAGTAGTGTGCCTATGTGTGTGTGTGTGTGACATGCACAAATATAGTGTTAATCCTTTTCTCATTTTTATGACAAATACCTGAGAAAAACAACCAAATGGAGGGAAGATTTATTTTTTGGCTTACGATCTCAGCAGCTTCAGTTCATGGTGGGCTGATGTCATTATTTTTAGGCAGAAACGTCACAGCAAAAGGTCATGGTAGAGAGAAGATCATTCTCTCAAAGCATTCTCTTTTCCAGAAAAGAGAAGAGAGAAAGGAGAGAGAGAGAGAGAGAGAGAGAGAGGAGAAAAACAGAGAGAAGAGCCCACTGGAGATAAGACATATCACATCTACTTACTGCAGCTACCAGCTAAGCCCTGCCTACTAACAGTCTGAACTCACCAATGGATTAATTAATTGATGGAAGTTAATACCCTCATGAACTTATGAACTTGTCAATAAGCTACCACAGGGGGACTAAGACTAAGGCTTTACCAAAATAATCTTAATTATGTGCACACATTTGATATATACTATAAGTCCTTGTATGAGCAGAAGGAGCCCAGACCATAATTCTTTATCATCAAAAAAAAAGTATATATTTGCAGTTACATGTACCCGAGTTTAACTGTGAGTAAGAAATTAAACACTAGTGATTACTCAACCTCTTTGAGTCTCTAAACCAACACACGTTTGACTTGTACTATTTCTGTGGATGATAAATTTCACAAGTTTTTCTCTATTATATCAAAATATTTTGTTACACTTTCAAGGCAGCTGAGAATATTCAATAGTCTCAGATTTGGTGGAATGGATCGTAATACATATTTATTGTGATATTTTCTCTTCATTATAGTAAATGCTATTAGCCACAATTGCTGTGGATCCCATCCTATTAAATATTTATTGTCACATAATATTTCAAGTTTGAGCAGTGGGGAAGTAATAGCAATTCATAGAAATATTACAACACTAATGAAATTCACTCTTTAGTGGTTGATGCATAATTTTGAACTGAATAATGGAAGGCAAAGCATGCATATTCAATTAAAAATATTAAATGTTATTGAAGGATATTTTTTATTTAATACTAAAATAAAATTAAAAGCCTCTTTAATCACTGAAAGAATCCTCACAAGTGGAAAGAAAACTCTACATCAACTTAAACATTTCAGGACCTCTAGTTTCACTAATTTAAAACAACTTCCAAAGCTAGGGGTCTAAGCAAATGAGCTATTTTCTTTAAAAATTCTGACTCATCTTGGGAAAATTAAAATTAATAGAACTTCTGATCTTGAGTTCTATTCATTTGTGAATGTGTTCTCAGTAAGTACATTAATTGGGCCTGGGATCTGACATTCCCTTGTATATAATCACCATGAATCACATAGAATTTTATACCATTAATATTTCAAAGGATTTGATTCATAATTTTATAAAATGGACAGACTTATGAAAGAACACAGAAAACAAATTATATTGTAGGCTAAAGCAATGCACTATGTTCATAAAACATTGGTATTAAATGTCCTAAGAATATATTTCATTCTTAGGTCTGATCCTTTTTCGTAGAATTCTGGAGTAGACAAGGTGGAAAGTGTGTAGTAGACAAGGAAAACTTAAATCATGCTTCCATCTTACTAGGATCTGATGAACGAACAAGTCACTTATGAGATAATTTTTCAAACTTGATTATCAGCAGATCATTATTGAAGCATTATTTGATTCTTATGAGAACTGACTCTCCCCAAGTCTTGTTTACTATAATTTCTGGTTCTTCCTGAGGGCATAGCCTGGCTTAAATTCTGTTCTGGTAAAAGCAGGGGGCAGCTTACTTCTAAGGGTCAGTGGTGTCTCAGTTTAGTTATGCTACCATAGAATTGTTAATTCCCTATATTTAGGGAAAGCTCCACCTTGGTATGAAGCAAATCAAGGTAGTACTTTCCTCGCCTTCCCTGTTCAGTGCTCTGGTTTGCAAGTCGCTTATTTCTGGAGGTGAATGTGAATTAAGACAAAAGAAATGACAACAAAAGCCCTGGGTTGGTTACTTCAGGATTTAAGTGTGAACTATTTTTGTATAAGATGGTAACACTGAAGCTACATCCATGTGATCTGATGAGGAAGTGTTAGGATTAGAAAAAATAGGTTATATATCAGAGAGAGGAAGAGAGAGAGAGAGAACTTTGGAATGCACAAAAGGAGTGATAGGATGGCTGAAAAGTACAGAGAAACAGGTCAATATGACAATTGAGGAGAGCTGAGCCAAACTAGCTCTAGTCAGAAGGATCCCTGGTGGGGGCTGAGAAGCAGAACCACCCAAAAGATGTACACTCCAAATACAGAGCCACGAGAAACATGAAAGTTCAAGGCAACATAGCTCTTCCAAACTCAAGTTACTTCCAGTAACTCAAGTACTGAATTCAGTGATACTAAAATGGGCAAAACACAGGATGAGTAGTTAAGAGTTTTACTAGCACAAATAATCAGTAATCTCAAGGACAGCACAAATAATAGATGAATAAAGTAAGGCAATCTATCCAAGGTCTAGAGAGGAAAGCCCATCGCATAGTGTAAAAAGTCAACAAATGTTTGAGGAAATCGGCAACATTGATGAAAACGCCAGTCAAAGGGGAGAGAAATTCAGAAAGGAAATTGAAATCGAAAAACAAACAAATAACACTGAGCTAATCAATGAATCAAACAAAATGCACAGTGGAAAGCACTATCAATAGACTCAAACAAACAGAAGAGAAAAATATCAGGCAAGAGTATAAGATAGAGGAAGTAATATAGTCAATCATCAATAAAGAAAAAAAATGAACATGACCCTAACATCAAAAGATTCTGGGAAATAACCTAGAAAAAAAATTTAAGAGTCCACATCTCAGAATGAGCACAGACTAGGGCAGTTTATGATCACCAAGCCAGCACTGTAGAAGGTATTAAAGGCATATTCTACATAGAAAAGGAAGGACAATTTCCATTATGAGAGCAACCACAGGAAAGAAAGCAGCACATCATGATACAAATAGATGAACAAAGAAAGGCTAGGAAGGAATCCATGGTGTGTAGCACAGTAAACCAGAAAACTCTTAATATCAATAGGGAGAGAAAGTAAAGAAAAACAACAGCAGCCTAACCAACCAGAAAAGCACCCTACAAATTTACAGAAATAGGAAACCTTTCTTCATGTTAACCTCAGATTTACAGTGAGTTCTAGGCCAGCCAGGGCTACAGGGAGACCCTGTCACAAAAACCCCAAACCCAAAACAAACAAGCAAAGAAACAAAAAACAAAAGCAAAATAACCTCAAATATAAATGGCCTCAACTCTCCCCCAGAAATATGTACATTAGCAGGCTGGGTTAAAAACTCAGATCCAACTATCTCTTGCCTCTAAGAAACACATCTCCCTGGCAAAGTCACCCATAGATTAGAACAATTTACTAAGGAAGCAGAAGCCAAGATTAAGTTGGCATGGCTCTCCTGATATTCAATAAAGTACCTTCAAAACAAAACTAGTCGGACTTGATAAAGAAGGGAATGACATATGAATAAAGGAAAAATTCATCAAGAGGACATAACACAATTGTATACACACTGAATAATTCATCAAGAGGACATAACACTTATAATTGTATACACATTGAATAATTTGACTCTTGCTTTGAGACTGTTTTTCTCTGAACTGAAACATTTTTCCTGGAGAGATGAAGAAACTCCCACGTGGGACTCAGGAAGGAAATAAATCCATAAGATTCTGAAAGCTCATGAAACTTAAAAGGATCAGAAAGCTCAGAAAATTACAAGATTTACAAGTTTTATCTTTAAGGTTATACACACAGTAGTGATTATTGGGATAAATGAAACTCTGTCTACATTGTTGTGCAAGGTGTTCTATGGATGCAGGTTTCATGAGTTATCACCTATGGGCTTCTTGGCGATGCAACTACCTTTGAGTCTGTCACCTCAGCCCCCTATACTCCTGTAATAACCCCTCTCCTGTGAATCAGTCACCAATGTCTTATAAGTAATCCAAATAAACTCACTGATTCTCTAAGCTAGACCTGAGTGGAATTATTTTTTTGGTCTCCTGTTTGTGCTATATCTGGACTGAAGAGACATTTGTTTATGTTTCCCCAGGAAAATATCACAGAACAGTCCCCAGTTTATGAAATGAACACCGGAGGGCACAAAGGATCAGATACAGTAACAGTGGTTGCTGTCAGCACACCACGGTCATCTTTAGATAGGTCATCTAAACAAAAAGCATCAATCTGCTGAGTTAAATTATACTGCAGATAAAATGAATTTAACAAATAGCTACAGAATATTCCACTCAACAGCTACATAATACACACTATTCTCAACAGTCTACAGTCTTCTCCAAAATAGATCTCATGTCTAAGCTACAAAGAAAGTCTTAACAAATAAATAAAAAAAAAATTGAAAACATTTCTTGTATCTTATCAAGTCGTAGTGAATAAAACTAGAAGTCAATAGAAAAATAAGCCACTCAAACCACCCAGATATCTGAAGAGCAACACTCCTGTTAACTAGTGAGTCACTGAAGAAATTAAGGAGATGCTTAAACAATTCCTAGAGTCAAATGAAAGCTCAACTTTCTCTGTGAAATGGCTCAGGCAGTTCTAGAAGGGAAGTTGACAGCTGTATGTGCTTCATTGACAATATCAGGATCTCAGATAAATGAAGTTATACTGTATCTCAAGATTTTAGAAAAACACAAACAAACCAAACCCAAAAGCAGTAGATAGAAAGAAATAAAAAAAAAATCTCTGGATGCTAATGGAGATTAAAGTAATGATACATGGATTCAGTCAAACACAAGGCTTGTTCTTTGAAAAGATAAGCAATACTGAAAAACTCCAAAGGGTAGGAGATAGTGAGAAGACCCAAAATAATAAAATTAGAGATAAAAGAAGAGGTTTTTATAGATAGCAATGAAATCTAGAGATTGTTAGGGAATATTTGATATCTCATGTTTAAAATCTTGGAAAATCTGGAATAAATTTCTCGATATTCAAAAGTAAATCAAGAGGGCATAAACAGGGTAAACAGATTCATAGGAAGTAAATAAAATAAGGAATACTACATTGTCTTCAAGAAAAGCATAGAACTAGATAGACCTACTACTTAATACTACGAAACCCCTACAAATCCATGCTTCTCAAATGGTTCCATGAAACAAAACAGGAAGAACCCCCACCAAACTCATTCTATAACTCAACATTGCCCTGGAACTAAAACAAAATAAAGACATCACCCCAAAGAAAATGATAGATTATTTTCTCTGGTGAACATAGACATAAAAATTGCCAATACAAGACTTGCAAAATGAACTCAAAATGAACATATTAAGAAGATCACATACCAGAACCAGAAAAGTTTCACTCAAGAGATGCAAAAATAATTCAACATAAGCAAATCAGTAAATGTAATAAAGCACAGATAGACTGCTCAACAGACAAACATGATTAACTCAATTGACACAGGAAAGTCCTTTGACGAAATCCAACATTCCATTATGATAAAATCCCTGAAGAAACTTGGAATAGAAGGAACGTACTTCAACATAATAAAGGTTATATTAAGACAGACCCACATTCAACATTATGCCAATGTGGGAAAATCCAAACGTTTCCTCTAAAATCGGGAATGACAAGCGTGCCCACTCTCTAAGCCCTTACTGCAAGGTGCTTAGTGCTCACAGCTTTAGCCAAAGTATTTAAGTCTATAGAAGGAAGTGAAATGGTGCTCATAGAAGCATAAGAACTCAAATTATTCCTATTTGCAGATGACTGATTCATATACCTGACAGATCATAAACATTCCACCAGAAAACTTTTGCATCTGATAAACATTTTCAGGAAAGTAGCAGGATACACAATTAACATACAAAATCAGGAGTTTTCTGATAGTCCAATAATGAACTTGCCAAGGAATAAATTAGAAAAAAAATCCATATCTTTTTAATTTTTCATTTGAATTCACTATGTATGCCAAATTGGCCTTGAACTCAAAGAAATCCACCTGCCTCTGCCTTCTGAGTCCTGGGATTAAAGATGTGTACAACCACACCTGGCTCCATACCTTTAAAAATAAAATCCAACTAAATAAACAAAAACACCCAAATCTAGGAATAAACCTAGTCAAGGAAGTAAAAGTCTTAACAATCAGAGTTTCCAAATACTGAAGAACCAAATTGAAGAGGACCGAATCACTGCAGTGGAAATGGCTATACAATGAAGCAGTCCACAGATTCAATATGATCCTTATCAGGATTCCAGTGACAGTCTTCACAGAACCTGAACAAATCCTAAAACCCATTTGGAAGCTCAAAAGACCCCAAATACCCAAAGCAGTTGTTAGCAGAGAGGTCTCACAATATCTGATCTTAAACTATAGTACTGAGTCACAGTTATCAAATCACCATGGTTCTTTAACAAAAACAGACATTGAGGTCAATGGAATTGATTAGAAGACCCAGAAATAGACCCACATAGCTAAGCCACCTAACCTTCAACAAGGAAGGAGCCTGGTATGGTAGCACACACATTTAGCCCCAACACTCAGGAGCAAAGTCAGGTGTATCTCAGTGAGATTGAGACCAGCCTGGTCTAAAGAGTGAGTACTGAGTCCCAGGGAGACTTTGTTTAGCTCCTCCCTCCAAAAAACAACCAAACACCAAACATCAAAACAAAAACTAAAAACCAAAAAAAAAAAATGTATTGGGAAAAAGACATTCTCTTCAATCATACCAAATATTGGTGTTTGGTAAAAGTGGGTATCGAAGTAGATATTGACATATAGAGGATGAAATTTGATCCATATTTCATATCTACACTGGAATTCTAGTTAGGTATGTAGAATGAAATTAAGGTATTTGCAGGAAAATAGATCAACTGAAGATCATTATGTTAAATGTATGAAGCTATACTCAGAAAGCTATCACATTTTCTCTCACATGTGAATTACAGATTTAAACACGTTTGTGTGTGTGTGTGTAGGATATGAAGATGGAAAGGGTAGTGTGAAAAGGAAGGAGGAGATCTAAAATGATGGACTAAGGGATCAACTAAGAGTAACACAATAGGTGAGTTATGAAAGCAGAAGGGGGATCTACTCTCCAAGAGGAAGGGAACCAGTAAGAGCAGGAGTGAGAAGCGGGAGAGCGATGGTGGATACATAGTAACAAAGTGTGATGATGGATACACAGGAAACTGTCACAGTGAAAACCAACATAGTCCCAATAAAAAGCTGAGATGATTTTGTTTTTCAACCATTATTTCTAGGATAATGTTACTGAAATGAGACTTCTATGATCTATGAAAAACATACCTAACAAGATAAATGTATATAAAAATTTTTAAGGGGTAGATATCAAATGTTTTAAACATCATATAAGAATAATTATTGCTACATTCATATTTACATGTGTGTGTGTGGTGTGTCCCTGCGTGTATGCATGTTCCCCTGTGTGGGGGACACATGTGTGGAGGCCTGGGTTGATGCCAAGTGTCTTCCTCAGTTGTGTTTTACCTTATTATGTATCAAGCCAGGGTCTCTCACTGAACCTGGAGCTTGCTGCTTGGCTAGGCTGGCCAGCCCCAGCTGCTGCAGGGACCTCTGCCTCCTGTGTGCTGTGATTACAGGCAGGCTGCCATGCTGACCTGGCTTTATGTGGGGTTGGAGGATCTGAACTCTGGTCCTCATTCTTATACTGTAAGTGCTTTCTTCACTGAGTTACCTCCCCAGCCCAGGAGTTACACACATTTTTGAATAATAAGCACAAAATTTAATAGATGTTGTATTTTTAAAGTCAATACAATGTCTGAGCATGGTTATAAAAATTAGATTCACATATGAAGAACTCTCACTAAAGGAATTTGAGATATTAAAAATTATTTTTATTTTATGTGTATACATGTATTACCTGCATGAATGTAAGTGTACCCGTGTTAGGCACTGCCCACAGAGGTCAGAAGAGAGCATTGAATCGCCTGGAACTGGAGTTATCGACAGTTGTTAGTTATTATGTGGGTACTTGGATTCAAACCTGGGTCTTCTCCAAGAACAGCCAGTGCTTAGTGCTCTTAACCACTGGGCCATCTCTCCAGCCCAATTTGAGGTATTCTATCTATCTATCTATCATCTATCTATCTATCTATCTATCTATCTATCTATCATCTATCTATAAATGTTTAAAGAACCATAGTATGACTTAACCTTCCGGAACTTCTGAGAATCTGTAAAAACAAAAAAGTACTAATGAAATATCAGAGGCCAGATCAAACACAGGAGGCAAAAATGAAAGTCAGTGACACTGAAGTAAGAAAACTATGAAGAAAGAGAGAAAAAATGCATATTACAGAAATTATGAGCATACAGAGATGATCATAAGCATTATAGAGCACACATGTGCAATAATATTCTATGTTATAGATATACATATCACATGCATAACTATAATGTCAAATATAATATGTACTTTATAATGAAAGTATGAGTACTGTAAGAAATGTGAACCCTGAAACAGATCACCACTGGATATTAGATTCACCTATCATGCCATTGGATGCAAAATGCACCTTCATATTCAGAAAACACAGTTTCTCGTGCAGTTAGCTGTTTCAGTGCATTTCACTCAAAATGGTGTAGTACCATTCAGTTTCCACATACAGACTTTTGACCTGATCTGGCCTCATACTTTTGAAGATATTTTAATTGTTACTTTTATTTTTATGTGTATGTTTGTTTTGCCTGTACATATATGACTGTGCCACACACATGTAATTGTCCATAGAGGCCAAAGAGGGTATCAAATCCCCTGGATCTGGAGTTATGGAGGGTTGTTAGCTGCCACGTGGGTGATGGGAACTGAACTCATCCTCTGGCAGAGCATCCAGTGCTCTTAACCTCTGAACGATCTCTCCAGCCCCAGCCTCCACACCTTTAAAAATGTCCATGAATGTAGGCAATTCAAAGGCTTGATCATTGGATTTAGGTAACGTACCTCATAAAAAATCGTAGGTCATTAGTAACGCTATTAACCAATGCTGTGAACATGGAACCCAAATGCACATATTTTTATTAATAATTGTTCAGACCCAAAAGAATTATGAGAATTATGCCAGGTCAGCTGAACTTTCATAATTCTCTCACAGAAACCATCTGCAATTTGAGAATCCTATCCTCTTTCAGTTCTTCATCTAAGCTCCCCATAAACCTAGATCCCCTGGGAGGATGAACTCTGTAGGAAGTGGGTTCAAATGGACATGGGCTCGTTGGGCATTGAGCATTACTCTGTTTAACTGCTGCAGCCCTGGGCTAATGCTGTAACAACTGGACACCCTTTCTGGGCTCTCCCATCTTTTGTATTTCATGCCCTCTCTTTTCTTTGCTAGCCTGCATTTATTAGATAGAGAATATGACAGCAACAAAAACAATACTTTTCATTCCCACAGTTTCAATTGCCATCATTGACCAAATCCCCAAGGGAGCAATTCACCCTCTCTACGTATCTCAACGCAACTCACAAAATTCCTCAGACTCTGAAGTCCCATTCAATTTTCGTTCATTTTAATATGGTGTAGCACAGAGTTGTTTAGGAGGAGTAAAGGGTATTTTGTAAAAATCAAGTAAGCAACACTGGGAGATTATAGTTCCCTAAAGGCTGGAATTTACTAGTTTGGACCATTTAAGCAGAAAATGTATCCATACTCGCTGGTTATGACATTCATTTTCCACAAGGAGAATGGATTTGCTGCCTCTCTTGCAGTTTATACCACTCCAGGTTGGTCAAGAGATTAGATGTATAGGTTGGTCAGGTGATGAGACCACAGAGTTCACGGAGGCCTCAGGAAAATAAACTTTTGTTTCTGCTAGCCTCCCTACATGAGTAACATGGGGTTGGATTTATACACAAGTAGTGAAAGGTACCTTTATATTTTCATAATTTTTCAAAGTGTGCATTGTCTTATCTTTCATTTCCCTTTCTTTTTTAGATTTTTAAACTATTTTATTGAATTTTTATGCATTTCATATGGTAGAGTTTAATCAAATTTGGATCCTCTCCCTGCCTCTGGACTGCCCATAGCCTCCCCTCCACCAGATTTCATGCATTCTGTCATACATGTTAAGTCCTATTCAGTCAAGCATTTGTACCCAGATATCCTTCAGTGCAAGTCCATCCACTGGATTCTAGTCAGCTTGTCTAGAGCCACTGCTTTAAAGATCTGCTCTCTCTCATCCTGCAGTAATCAGCTGCCAATAGTTCCTCAGCTAGGGTTAGGGCCTGCTGCCCATTTCCCGGCTTGTATGCTGGGTCTTTGTCTGATTGAGTCAGCCTGGGTCTTGTGCATTCTATCACCATTGTTGTAAATTCATCTGAGCAAGTTATCAGAGGCCTGAAAAACCTGTTTCAAATCAACTCTTAAAATCTTTTCACCCGCTCTTCTGAAATGGTTCCTGAGTCATAGGTAGGTAATGTTTAATACAGGAGTCCTATCCAGGGACATACACTCTGCAGTCTCTTATTCTCTAAAATGTGGCCAGTTGTGTGCATAAAAAGCCAGAGGGAAATGTATTAACTCAAAACCCCTGAAAGATGCACATATAATATCTGAACATAAGCTCGTGCGTGTATCTGAAGGCTATATAACAAGGAACACAGTGCTAGGCAGGCAGGAAAAACTTCCCTTCGAGTTGCTGGTAAGAGTGAACTAAGAGACTCCCAAAATAACACAAGCTATTGCCATAGCTCTTGATTACCTCCCAGAGCATGACAGTAAGACCCTATTGCTGAAGACAGAACTACTTTGGATATAGGACTTGGAACAATGGAGCTGGAACTGACCTTAAATCCTTCTCTCTGAAGACTAGCTCTCGTAGTTCTAGAGGATACAATGTAAGCTGCTCTAAAGCCTAATAACCACAATGACTGACACAGCAAACTATTTCTATTGGTGCGGTGGTGGCACTTTGATGTAGGTGGTAATCAATAGTTAACTAACTGGACTTCAAGTCCTCTCAGTGGAAGGGAACTCAGGGGTGGCATTGTAAACACAGCCAAATACACATGGTGGGCGAGGTCGTAGATCCTACAGACAACCCCGTCTCTGTCGTATCTCTAGAAAACTTCCTTACTATATGCTAAATGTAGATCCTTATATTTACAGACAAGTCTACCATTCACTACTCATCAAGGAAGCTTCTTTTTGCAACAGATGGAGGCTATTACAGAGTGACCCAACTGGTCACACACAAGATAATATGTGTCTGAGAGATGCCCAGCCCTAAGTGACACATCTACAGTAGAAGCTCTACACCGAAGGTTCATGGAACATAATGGAACAGGAGGTAGAAAGAATAGGAATAGATAGATCTCTCAACTCTCCCCCTCGAAGCTTCCTCATGCAACAGACTTCGATGACATCATAGTCTTTCCACCCTCCCTCAATTCATTTCTCCTGTTCTGTCCTGGAGGTCTATTCCATCTTTGCTTTCCTTCCAACCCCAGGGCCTCATTCCCTGTGCTATTTTGTCTCTGGGTTAGGTGATGGCCACTTAGTGATGATGGGTGAAAGATGGATGAAGGTTACACATAAATTAGGGTAAGTGGCAAACTGAGATATTCACAAGCAGATAACATTGTATAATAGTAGGAACAACATTGCAGAAATTATTTGCAATTTTAAGATTGTGTTTATATATTCTATTTCATGTCAGTCAATTTGGTATTATCAGGATAATCCTGTCAGAATATTCTGCCACTTAAGGACACAAAAGTGTCTTTTTCTGGCCATCAGTGACCTCAGTAGCTCATCACCGTGTACATGAATGTGAGAGAGATGATCAATCCTACCGAAGACTGATGTAGTCAGTACTCTCTCAAAAGAGACAAAGCAGAGTTATTTGGAACTTTTTACTAGATTAGCAGTGAATTCCTATACCTATAGAAATCTATTTTTGTTCTCATTAACTTTTGCACATTGGCCTCTGTACATTCTGAGGTAAGTTTGAATTAACAAAGATATTATCTACAAGAACATTTACATGTCAAATTTGGTTGCCAATTTGATGTCACCAGAAAGTTGTTTGCTACATTATAATGGCATGAGTGTAAATATTTTAATTTATAAAGAACAGACATAAAACTGGTTCAGGTAGAGCTTTTGTAGACCACAGTCTCAAAAGGCAGAGGGACCCTAGGAGGACAGAAAGTCACATCTGATTTACTTGTTTCTAAAATTTGAGCTCCAACTCTTTTATAGCATTTCCAATAAATAGCCACATCAGGTGACCAGAATGCCTACCTCTTACGATGGAGTACTCCAGTTCTAGTTGGTTCTGATTCTTTCTTTAATATAAGCTGGAATCTATCTTCTAGTTCAAGGGTAGCTCTGTGTACTTATAGAGTGATATTAACCCGTCTTCCAATGATAATGTTTCAATCTGGTGCCTGACATAACTGATCTAGAATATTTGATTGTAATGAGATCTTACCTTTACTTTGTGACACTAAAGTATCAATCTATTATGATAGACTGATTAATCAAATGACACGGTTTTGACTTTTCCCAAATTTTCTTACTTTGTCCATTATAATATATATATATATATATATATATATATATATATACACAATAGTACTTGAAATCAGCTGATTTTTATAAAATCTCAGATCTCAGATGTGTGCAGATTCTCAGGACACATGATTTGATTTAAAACTAGTCAAATAGTGAATACTGGCAGGTGGAGAAGATTTCAAATAATGAGGCCTTTTGGGAGACATTCTGCACCCAGGAGGAATAGGAGGGCTTTGGAGAGGTGAGTTTCAAATACATATCATTATGAAAATAATGTATAAAGTGACAACTACTTAAATAGAGATTATCCAAATATTTCTAGTTTCATTATAATTCTGGAGCCTTTCAGTTGTACCTTTAAAAGTTAAAACGTTCTGTTAAAAATATATTCTACACCCTCGAGATGATTTTATCGATGTTCTTTTTCTGTTGTTTCTTTTTTTTTAACCCATTTTATTATCCGAGATAAAATTCTAATGCTTTGCCACAATCTCTTACATTTTAATGCAGAGATTAAAGTAATCCTTTTTGAAATTATGATCACTGTGAGTCATACTGAAATATGTATTAAACGTTTTCCCAAGCTCTTTATTATATGACTTTTATTTGATGACTAAAACTTGTTTTAGACAGAAAAAGACAAGATTAAATTTTCTTATGAAAAGAAATGGGGGGATTTGTATATACATATATTTATATATAAAATTATTGCTGTTCTATGCTTAAAGTTACTGAATAGCAATGAAAATAGTCATAAGAAAATTGGAGTGAGAACTTCCACACGTGGAGCTGATTATCTGAAAATATTTCTGAAGGTTGAATAAATTTCTTACATGTGGTGGAACATAAACTCCAAACTCCATATCCTACATAGTTTTTTTGACAGGGTCTTCTGTAGCCCCAGGCTGGCCTGGAACTTGCTGAGGAGACTAGGCTGGCCTTGATCTCACAGAAATCTGTCCGCCTCTACCTCCTGAGTCCTGGGATTGAAGCTGTGTGCCAACACACCCAGCTAGGTTTTTTTTTTTTTTTTTAAATTTGTATGAGTGTATTGCCTGCATGTATGTAAGTGTACCCCTGGAACTGGAGTTATGGATGGTTGCTAGCTGCTATATGGGTGCTGGGAATCAAACCTGGATCCTCTGCAAGCGCAGCCAGTGCCCTTAACCACTAAGCCATCTCTCCAGTCACGGCCCCCCCCACTAGTTTTTTAAAAATGAATATCTTTATTGAGTTTTTATGCATTTCGTACATATATCTTATCATATTTAGACACCCTTCCTCATCTACATCCCCCAATTACCACCCCCACGAGATTTCATGCATTCTGTCATATATGTTAAGGCTTATCTGGTTAAGTTTGTATACCCAGATGTCCCTCAGTGTAAATTCATCCACTGGAGTCTAGTAAGCCTACCTAGAGTCACTCCCTTAAAGATGATCAGTTCTCAAGAGGGATAGTTTTAAGAAGTTAAACTTTTTTGGGGGGAGGTTTAAAGTTCATGAGAAGGTTTATAATATTCATTTATTCATCATCTGTTCAATATTTATGCAATAAAACACTATTTTTTTCAGATAGGGACTCACTATTTAACCCCAGTTAGCTTGGAACTCCCTAGGAGACCAGACTGGCCTTGAACTCACAGAGCTTTGTGTGCCTCTGCCCTCTGAGTGCTGAGCCACTATACCTGGTCCTCAACACTACTATTTTTACGAAAGTTATCATAGTTTGTCTTCTTGAATACGTGTGTGTGTGTGTGTCCATCCATACATGGAGGTCAAAGGAGGACTCTCAGCCTTATTCGCTTGAGACGGGGTCACTCACTAAATCTGAAACTAGACTGGTAGCCAGTGATCCTATTTCTAGCTCCCCCACCCCTAAACCTGTTAGGGCTACAGGACCACATGGGACATTTACATGGGTTCTGGGGATTTGATCTCTGCTCCTCTTGCTTGTGGGCTATAGCCTCAGCACCTGGATGTGTTTTGTATATATGCAGAGCTTCCTATTTCCTGGAGGCAGCATCTGCGTGTTGTTTTAACTTGTATTATATGTTAGATTGATCATATACCAGACATCCAATGTGATTTCTATTTCCATAGACCTTTGGTATTGTCACTTGGTGCCATTTCTATGTTTTTAAAATGTCTGTGCCTTAAATAATTATCAAAGAATGAGTTGCAAAATGAATTTATTTAATTTTAAAGGGCTTTAAATTTTTGCTTATTGCAAATATTCATTGTATATGGTACTGTGTTACACAACATTTTCTTTTAGAAAATACTATTTTTAGTTTAATCTGTTGAGTATATTTCTTGCATGTATGTAAGTGCACCCACGTTGTGCAATGTCCACGGAGGTCAGGAGAGGGCATCTGGAGATCCTGGAACTGGTTGTTGGCTGCCATATGATGACTCGTTTAGTATGATTATCTCAAAGCTAATTATTTTCCTGAAAATGACACAACTTTGTTCTTGATGTCTCTCTCCCACATTTCAGAGTTCAAGAGAGCCCTGCAAAAGAGCAGGCTTGAGAATGTGTTAAATTTGTGGTTGTATCCTGAATGATGTACTCTTTAAAGGGGAGGGGAGGACTGATGTTAAATACCAAATCCGTAAAGCTGGAAGGACTGCTCTGAGAACAGGGCCCGATGCCATAGGGTTTCCTCAGCTCTTAAGCTAAATTAAAAAGAAATCTGAATTTGCAGCCTACCTCTGATGTCCTAGGCCTTGTAAACCCATTTGTCGGTTTAGCAGCAGCAGCAGCAGCTTGTTTGGAAGCCATGGGTTCTGAGCAGATCCAGTGAATTGAAAGAGTGACTGGGTTCCAAGGCGAGCTGCACTGCAGAAATCACACCAACAGAAGACAGAAGTGCTGGGCTAAGAATGACTTGGAAGCAATGAAATAGATTTATTTTTGACAACGATGATGTTTTTTTAAATCAAAATTGATAAAAAGCAGATTTAAGGAAGTAGTAAAGTTTTAATTCAATGGAATCAAATGACCGTAATCATTGAACTAGATCTTTTTCATAATAGATGTAATTTTAGGTTTTAAATAATACAATATAGGCTATTCCTGAATGAATACTTGGTTGACAGCAGATATAATTCTATGGGGTGATAAAACATTACACAGTTGTACAATTCAAATGAGTATTGATTAGAGAACAGCCTCAGCTAGATTTATGCCGCTCTATGGGACATAAGAAACATGAATTTTGCAAGAATGATTTGAAAACCAAGAACTAGTAGAAATAGTTATTCCACCAAACATTGAGACAATGAATTTTCTATCTGCAGTTCTGATGAGTCATTGGTTATTTCCAGATAGATCTTTTCTCATAAAGAAAAAGATCTATTTATGCAAAAGACTTAAAAGAGGCAGTTGAGTAAAAAATACTCTGGTTAAAGAAATGCATGTGTAAATGCAGCGATCATGAAATACATTTAGAGAAGTTGTACATGTAAAATTCTGGAACCCTGAAGTGTGAAGTCTCATGGGAAGAACAAAACGGTAAAATTCCTGCTGTTAACAATTTGGCATGTCAGTGGAAGTGGTAAGATGACAAAGAAATACCAAACGGATTATATCCAGGTCTAAAGGTGGAAAGTTAAATGATGATTAACTATGGAAGGAGGGACAGGCCAGAGGGCTGCCAGGTGGGATGCTGCCTGTGAGCTTATTGTATCTGGGGAGTGGGAATGATGTCAGTCGTTTGAATCAGAATGAAAGGAGGAGGAGGTGCCTTATTTTCTTTGCCTATCCCTGTGACCAAGGCAGCTAAAGGGAGAGAGGTTTGCTGCAGTTCTCACTGTGACCTGGAATCAGAGTGGCATGAGCTTGAGAGAACGGGTCACATTACATCCACAGTCAAGTTCAGAGAACCAAGGACTAACACATGCTAGTGCTCAGCCTGCCTGCTCCATTTTATACTGTCAGGATCCTCTGCCCAGGAATGATCTTTTCTGCAATATTGTAATTTCCCACATCACTTAACACAATCGGGACAATCACAGGCAACGGACATTGCCAGAGGCTAACTTTACTCTAGGCGATCTCTCATAGGTATATTTGAGGGTTGACTCCTAGGTGCCAAATTGACACTGCTAACCAGATCAGAAATTCATAGGTAACAAAGCCTCTGGAATAAGGGGAACAGGGTGATTATGTTTCCTTGTATAATGCATTTGACATTTTCAGCTTCTATTATGAGTGGGGTAAGGTAGTTCAGTATTGAAAGATTTTTAACAAATCATTTAAGATTTAGTGTTGATTCTTATTTTTAAGTTTAGTACCATAGGCTGAATTTGCACCCTCCTGTCATCATATGTTAAAACCTTAACTCACCTTATGAATGTGTTAGGGGATAAAACTTTTAGAAGACAATTAAGGTTCGATTAGGTTATTAGGATAGAGTTCTAATTTAGTAGGGATTTTGTCTTAAAGGAAGAGATTCCTGGGAGCTAGAGAAATAGCACAGTTAGTAAAGTGTTGCTGTATAAGCATGTAGGTGTAGCTTTGATCCTTAGGACCCCAAGTAAAAATATCTGGGCCTTCGGGTTGGCGAAATCAGCAGTTAAGAGCACTTGCTGCTCTTGCAAAAGTCCTGGGTTTGATTTTAGCACGCACTACGGGGTGACTCACAACTGCTTGTAACAATAGCTCCAAGGGTTCTGATGCCCTCTTCTGGCCTCTGTGGGCACCTTCAGGCAGATGGTGTTCATATAGCCAAGCAGGCACACACATACACATGAATTAAAAATGAAAATTAAAAGATTATTTTAGAAAGCTGGCCTCTGTAGACTGTGTCTGTCATTGTAGAACAGAGGAAGTGGAAACAGGCAGACCCCTAGGTCTTGCTGGCAGAAAGTCTAGGCTACTTAGTGAGTTCTAGAGATCTTGTAGAAGAAACAAGAGGAAAGGCTTGTGAGAAGCGACACCCAGCGTCGGCCTCTCTTCTCCACATGTGTGTGCTCACACACGGACTCCCAGATTCCTTTTCTATCACTCCCTTTGCTCCCTTCTCTCCCCTCTCTCCCCCTTTTGTCTTCTAGCCAGGAAGAGAATTCTGCTTAGGAACCAAATTGTTCAAGAACCTTGATCTCAGCCATCCCAGCCTCCAGAGCTGTGAAACAACGATTTTCTTGTTTAAGACATCCAGTCCATGATATTTGGATGTGACAGCCCACTTCCACTAAGACAGCATAAAAACAAAACTACATTTTTGCCTTTAGAAATATTATTATGATTTTTTTAAAGAACAAAACTATATAACTTTTCTTTACATCTGAGCTGAAATCAATGATTTAAAACTAAATGTAATAATAGTTTATTCTGCCTTGTAAGGCAGGTGAAAAAATTTCTATCTATTGGAAAATAAATTTTTATATTGCTCTGTTCCATTTTTGGATGTGGGGGAGGGAACTCTATTCACAGGCTTCTGAATTGGAGCTTGTCTGGCAGTTTTATTAAGAAATTTTTTTATTTTTTCAAAAGCTGCAGGGAAGTCTTTTTTTTCTTCTTTGTACTGTACTTCAGCCATTGCGTGTTAAATGGGCTTTAATCAGCTACCCTGGAAACATTTGTTGTATTATTTCTATGGAAAAACATGCAGTCGGATTTCTGAGTCACTGACTTACATGTGAACTTGGGAAACACAATCCATTAACAGCCTGGAAATTGCCTATATAAGCAGGAACAAACAGGGGATAATGGTAATAATCAACAGTCAGCAGGTCAAATAGTTTAAATGAATTTCCCCAACAGGAGGAACCTATCTGTGCATTGTGAAATGCCTCCAGGGCTTTAGCACAGAATCTTTAGATATTCAACCAAGGTTTTCTTGATTGAGGTTGATATTCAGACTGCTTCAGAGATTTCATTCTAAGCCGAAATCTAAAGCTTGATTCGTAGAAAAGTGGAGAAAGTTCCCCTTTCCCTACTCACCTGGTCCATTTCATCTGCCAAGGGATTTCTGGCACCTTTTCTGAAGTGCTATCTACTCGGAGGCCTGGACTCCCCAGAGCACTTTCACACTGGAGAGAAGAGTGATGCACAGCTCCTAAGAGCAGATGCTCTGGAATGAGAGAGAATGAAGCTTCAGTTCCCTCTGCAACTGATGGGCTACAGGGCTTTGGGCATTTTACCTAAATTCTTGTCTGGAACAGTTTGCTCATCTTCAAAATTAGGCTTCTACCTACTTCGTTTGACCTTCAGTGAGGATCAAACGAAAAGTCTGCAGTGTTTAGTTTGTAGCAATGCCCGCTCCTGAATGGAGATCTTAGATTAACTGAAAACAACATGATTTGCCATCCTTTCCTGTATCAACACCCTTTGAAATTCAGCTTTAAAGTCATTCCCTTCAAGAGATAGAATCTGTTTTCTCATCCTTTGAAGATGAAATGGTCTTCTAGCTTGCCTTGGCTAATGTGATATAGTGAATCCTCACCTAGATCTCAAGAGTCTACAGTCTTCTGAGGATGCCCTTGGGCTATCTTGCTGGAAGAGTCGAGAGACCAGCTGGCAGTCCGAGTTAGCACTCTTGTGTCCACCATGTAGCGACTGACCAGGGTTACTTTAAACTTTTTTCACTTATACACTTTTGCTTAAAAAATTTTTGTGCAACCCTAACATATAGCTGTATAAAGTAGGCATATAAACCAAACGTTCATTGTTAACAAAGACATCTATTTAAAAACAATACTTTGAAATGAGCATAGTGGCATTTAACTGTAATTCCAGCACTGGGAGATTGAGGTAGGAGGTTCAAGGCCAACCTGGGCTGCATAGTGAGTTTGAGGCCTACCTGGGATACATGAGATTCCATTTAAGAAACAAACACCAAAAGAACAGGGCCAATGAGAGGACTCATCAGGTAAAGGTAACTGCCGCGAAGACTGATGATCTGAGTTTGATCTCCAGGAATCATGGAGTGGAAGGAGAGAAACAACTCCTTACACATTGTCCTTTGACCTCCATATGCATGCTGTGGCACATATGTGTGTGTGTGCACACAAATGTAAAATTAATTAATTAATATAATGAAAGCAACAACAAAATTCTTTTGCATATATAGTTTTGTCATTTTTCTTTAATAAAGATCTAAGCAACTTTGCATAGTAACGAGGTGGATGCACTTGCTTATTTTTGTGTGAATCACTCTGGGTAGAACTGATACAGCAGGATGTAGACCATCCTTAATATTTTTCAGAGTTGATATTTTGATTTATAGTCAGTCATCAGTGCTGAGAATACAGTTTCACATAAATTGTATAAAATGGCAGAAATATATTTAGGGTCATTTCAGAAATTTTGGAAAATTCTGTCCTAATCCCAAACTAAAATTAATTGAACAATTTTTTAGAAAAGTTATTTCAGCAACCCAAGCAGCCATTTTTTAAATGTCTCGTTTTCTAAATTAATTTTAGGCTAACATATGAAGTAATGGTCTTCGTTATGGTCTTTTCAGACCTATTTTCCCTTGATTTCCTCCCTCCTCTTTTCCCCCCAGCCCTCCCCTCCCTCACCTCTTTCCGCCCCCCTCCCCAACGCTCCTTCTTCAGGCTGAGCCCCTTCCTTACTCCAGTTAGTTCCCCCTTCTGCTTTAAAAAAAATGAGTGAGTAAATCTTCTTTAAGGGAGAAACTCTAGCTAGGCTGACTAGACTCCAGTGGATGAACTTGTATCGAGAAACACCTGGTACAAATGCTCGACTGGATAGGACTTAACATGTATGACAGAATTCATGAAATTGGATGGGGGAGCCTTTGGGGAACAGATGGGGAAGGGGTCCTAACTCCAGTGGATGAACTTGTATCGAGAAACACCTGGTACAAATGCTCGACTGGATAGGACTTAACATGTATGACAGAATTCATGAAATTGGATGGGGGAGCCTTTGGGGACACAGATGGGGAAGGGGTCCTAATTTGATTAAGATCTGTTATATAAAATGTATGAAAACACAATAAAAATATTTAAAATTGTTTGAGTTTTATCTTTGTGTGGGCATGTGTGAATGTATGTGCATGGTATATGTGTGTGTATGTGCATGATGTGTGTGTGTGTATGTGTATGTGTATAGGCTTGTGTATGCCATTGTGCAGATGTAGAGGTCAGAAGGCAACCTTGGGTGTCAGTCCTCACCTTCTACTTTGAGGTAGGGTCTCCTGTTGTTCACTGCTGTATACAGCAGGCAAGCTGGCCCACAAGCTTCGGCACATCATGTCTCTGCCTCTCATCGGGTCACGGGACCACTGGGATTACAGATGCACCTATGTCTGGCTTTACGCGGATGCTGGGGATCTGAACTCAGGTACTTTATCACTAGCCATCTCTCCAGCACCCCCGGTCTTCGCATTCCTTCTTATATGGATTTTCTTATCCTGTTCCTCACTTCCAGTAAGACCTTTTCCTCCCTTCTCATGAGCCTTTTTTTCAGTTCCATGACCTCACCATATATACAAACAGACTACACACGTATCTAGTTTCTGCATATAAGACTAAACATGCAGTATTTGCTTTTTTCTGGGTCTATTTTGATTATCATAATGATTTCCAATTGCATCTATTTCCTGTTAATGTCACGATTGCATTTTTCTTTGCAGTTACATAAATTTCCATTGTGTATTTGCAGCACATTTTCCATATCCAATAATCTGTTGGTGGTCATGTAGACTGGTTCCATTTCCTGGCTATTACAAATAGGCAACAATAAATGTTGATATGCTAATATCTCGATGGTATGTTGACTTACAGTCCTTCAAGTACACACCCCAGAGTTGTGCAGTTGGGTCATATGGTAGTTCTATTTTTAGTTTCTTGAGGAACATCCATACAGATTTTCATGGTGGCTACACAAGTTTACATTCGGAACAACAGTGAATAAGGGAGCTTTTTTCCCCCTCATCCTTGCAGGATTCCTTGCCAGTTGCTTTCTTGTTCACAGCCATTCTGACTGGGGTGAGAGAGACTCTCAAAACATCAAATAGCAACTTAAAAATATTTATTATTTTAATTTTATGTGTATGAGTGTATTGCTTGCATGTATGCATGTCGACCTGTTTCTTGCAATGCCCAAGGAGTTGGGAAAGGGGTGGGAATCCAAGCCAGGTCCTCTGTGAGAACAGCCAGTTCTCTGAAACCACTGAGCCCTCTCTCCAGCCCCCAAACAGCAATTTTCACCTCAATATAATCCAAAGGTACAGGAATTTGATACCTACATGTTGAGGAATTATGGTAGGAATATGATACAAGTCTCTGTGTTCTGTGAATCATTGTTTCTACAAGAGCAGAAAACTTCCTCTGAACAGTAAAAGTGCTGTGATTTGTAGCATTCTGTAGCCTCAAAGGAGTTTCAGACAGTGTTCCTTGGCTTCATAGGACAAGGCTCAGAGTGCATGTTGCAGTGCTCAGAGTGCATGTTGAGCGTTCAGAACCAAGGTTGAAGTGAAGTCACATGATGCAACACAGGTGAGTACCACCAGAATGTCCGCAGATCCATTACATGTTTGACTTTGAATTGGTGTTTGGTTGTTGTATATTCAGAAAGCTTTTCTTATTGCCAGAATTTCATGGACCATCACACTCAGCTATGGGGTCACAATCAGAGCAGTTTAAGAAACTGGGAGCTAGCCCACTGACAAAATACCAGCTGACCATATTGGTAATACATCTCCTTGTCACTGCAAAGAAAGCAGATATAATACCACTAAGAAATAACACCACTAAAGAGGAAGTGGTGCTTATTGTATGATGTTTCCTGGAGAGACATCATCACCCCAGACAGAGAAGGCAGCAATTCCAGCAGACGGAAAAGGATTCCATCCAAGTCCAACTTGATGAGTCCACGAGTCCCCTGAGGATCCTTATAGGAACATGATTGACTCATAAGGTAGCACCGGGAAAGGTCCTGGACAGTGAGCAGGCAGAAATGCCACTGAAGAATCCCACCCCAGTCAATCAACCGTCTGCCTCAGATAATCTCGGTGAGGGGAAGGAACTCATGAGGATATTCACAAGACCTGACCAGTCACATGAGACTGTAAGTCTTTCCACTCCCTCCACCGTGGCATGTTAATAAATACTCTGGTTCTCTGAAAAGTCTCTTGCCACTGATGATGGTGGCATCAATGTAGAGGAAACTGCTGCAGGCAGAGGCATTTGGTATACTATAAGCCGTGGCTTTTTAGTATGTGTAATTTGGTGAGTTTTATATGCAGGGAGAAAGAAACACCAGTCCAATCAAGAGAATACAACCCATCGCCCTTGACAGGTTTGTCCTGCCCGTTTGTGATTGCTTCCCAACATTTCACCTTCTCACTTCCAATCTCATATCACCATTATTCTGATTCCTGTCACTTTAGACCAGCATGTATTGTCTAGAATCATCTACAAATGGAATCATACCGTGTTATTCTTTTTTAGTTGCCTTCTCTTTCTCTAAAAGATCTAAATTCTTCCACGTTGTCCTATGAGTATTGCTGAGTAACATTCCATTTTATGGACATACCACAAATATTTATTTGCTTACCTATAGTTTCTAGTATTTAGGTATTGGAATTAAAGCTGCTATAAACATTTATGCTCAAGTCTTTGTGTGGACATATGCTTTCATTTTTCCAGAAAAAACTTGTAAAATTGAAATGACTGGGTCATATGGTAGCGTAGTCTGAGCTTTCAGGAAACACAAAACAACTTCCTATTTGGTTATATCACCATACACCCGAGTGAGGTGTGAGAGCTAGGAGGAATATAAATTTTGTCTTGGTGTTACACACAGAAAGAGGGCCAGACTGTTCCTTTTGTAACTGGTTCATCACCAGAATGTGAACTTGATGTTCTTCCCACAAGAGCACTTAGCAGTGACCCCTTTTAGTATTTCATAGTGCATTTAATGGCCTCTCATTGACAGACATATTTTCCTCCATCCACCAGCCAACATTACCTTGAAAAGCCTGGTGATATGTTTAATGCTGAGTACCACAAGTAACACAAATGAAGACATGTCTTTGCCAACAGGACTGGAGTTATTTCCTGATCCAAGCAGGCTAAAGTCCAGCCACATGCCATTCTGATTTCAGCAGTTTTGAACTTCCAGCTTGTTAATCAGTTTCACGGGGCCAAGATCAATTCCTTAAGCTTCAGAGCTGTCCTTAACTCTGGCAGTGGCACAGGAAGCTGAGCCCACTCCGACACATCTCTCCATATGTCTCTAGCAGAAAAAGGAATGAGGGGAGAAGAGGCAGAAGACACAGGACGCATGCAACATATGCCCCTTGGAGAGGAAGCCGTGCTCACTGGCAAGGGGATGGGGATGAGGAGAAAAGGGATGCTGGGCATCTGCATCTCCTTTCTGAAGGGAAGCTGGAAGGAGTTCCCCAACTCCACGGGGCAGAACAGTCACACAGCAATGAAATCGTCTGCTCTCAGGAGAGTGGGGAAGCAGTGGATGCCTGGGAAACGAGTTAAATTAGATGTCAGAACACTTTCAGCTGAATGGTGTTCAGCTGCCCTGCTGGAACCGTGTCATCCTTCTCTCCCTCTCTTTCCTCATGACTGGTGTTCCGCTCACTTTCCATCAGGAAAGGAGACCCAAACCTCACAGGGGGACCCTTCTTGGTGGCTTCGACCTGCTTGGTGGTGCCTATAGCTTTTATTTCTTATTAGAGTGTACAAACAAAACCTACACCTAACATAAAATTTACACTTTAACTCTTCCTAAGTCTATGGTTTAGTGGTATTAAAGTACACATACATTGTCACCACCTGTTATCTCCAGAACTTTATCTTTTAAAATGTTAATTCTGTACTCATTAAATAATGACTCTCCAGTTCTTTGCAACCACCAGCTTATTTTCTATTTCTATGAATTTGACTGTTCTAAGTACGTTATATAGCTAGAATCGTGTATTTGTTATTTCAATTGAGATTGCTTTCAGAGTTCAACTACATGATGTAGCTTGCACAAGGATCATCTTTTTTTAATTTTTATATTTATTATTCTTATTTTATGTGTATGAATGTATTGCATGTGTGTGTAAGTGCTCCTGTATCATGCAATGCCTGAGGAGGTCAGAAGAGGGCGTAGGATTCCCCTTGCAACTGGAGTTAAAACGGGAATCAAACTCAGGTCTTCTACAAGAGCAGCCAATGCTCTTAACTGCTGAGCCCTCTCTCCAGCCCTGGATTTCCCCTTTTCAATGTTTAATAATATTTCACTCTTTGTGTATGTCACCTTTTGTTGGCCTAATTACCTGTGAGTGGGCATTTGGGCTGTTTCTGTCTTTTGCCTACTCTGATTGATGCTGAGATGAACATTGTTGTAAAGTATCTGAATCTCAGATTTCATTTCTTTGGGGTATATACTTAGAAGTAGAATTGCTGAGTTATTTAACAATGCAATTCTTAATTTTAAGGAGCTAATATATTGTTTTTTTTATAGTGGCCTCATTGTGTTCTTATGTGCAAGGGTTCTAATTTGTCTCTAGGACTGTTGTCAGTCAGAGACACACACATTTTTTTTAAACCTACATCTTATTTAAATACCTAGCCATTGGTTGCAGAGAAGTTTCAAGGGTTGTTGACTTCTGTTCAGAAATACATACTGTATATATAACAACTATCAGTTGTATCTGCAGTGAGGGAGTTACAGAGAGGGCTTGGCGATGAAGAGCACTGGCTAGTCTTGCAAAAGACCAGGGTTCACTTCCTATCACCTTTCAGTTCCAGGGGATCTGATGCCCTCTTCTGACCTCTGCAGGCACTGCATGATATATATCCAACTATCCACATGCAGGCAATATACTCATACACATAAAATAAAAATAATAAATAAATAAATATATCTGCAATGTATGTACCTGCATTGTATCTATAATATATTATATATAATGCCTCTAATATATATTAAATGTACATCAGAAAATGTGGGTATCTGTTAACGAAACAGGGACGAACAGGGTACCTGAATGAGACAGAGGCTTTCTAACTTCAAGTGGGCTTAATTCAGGACCTATTCTTGATATACAGGAGCTCTGCTTTCTTGCTTTTAAAGCTCTCACTTATGAACCTGTCATAAACTTTCTAAGAAGCTTTCCAGAAGCTCACAGTCACACAAAACTTCTATTGTGTCAGTGACTTCAGGTTCTTGTCTTGTGAATTCAAAGAAAGAATGTCATGGACCACAGGGATGGTGAGGCTTTAGAAAATCTTATTAAAGGACTGTAAGTGGGAAGTTAAGAAAAAACAAGCAGGTGAAACTCCCGTATAGCAGGAGTGGGCATACAGAGATGGGGCACCATCGAGATGCTAGTCCAGGGGCTTTTTATAGTGTAGGGCATAATGTAGTGTGGGCCGTAGCCAGGTCACCTGCTATGAGGATTAAGGGAGTGGCTCCTGTGGTTGTGGTGCTCCGCTCCAGCCAGGGGCGACACCAACTTCTGCTCTGCGTCTGGAGAGAATCTGCACCGAGATGATCCATCCAGAGACAGATTAGTATTGGCTGCAGTTGGGAACCACCCCATAGGGCGACTGGCTAACCAAACTCATAAAACCCCTACGTTTCCTTGAATAAATGAGTTTGCAGCAGCTCTGCATGCGTCCACCCAGCTCCCGGGGTCTGTGTGCCGACTCCGTGCCTCTCACCGCCTCACAGCGGAGACCTTGCGTCCCACTCGAGCTGGCACCTAGCAGAGGGACCCCAACATTACAGGACTCATGATGAGGTAGGCTTGAAGTCTGGGGATGAGCTGGTCAGTCCAGTTTGCTTACCCGTGAGCTGTCTGCATCTTTATTGTAATGTCAGGACTGGCATATACAGTGTATCTAGCCAGAACATTCCTGGCATTCCTGACCAAAGAATCAGTGCTATTCATTTTTGAGATCCTTGTCCCTGTCAGGCTGAGCAGTGTCTGTTTCCTGTTCTCTTCTTTAAAGAATCAACACACAGATACTCAAAATATAATGCCCCTTCCCTGCTTTTAATCTCTTCCTGTTTGGGGCGTTATTACCACCTCTTGTGGAGAGCATCTATACCTCATATGAGAAGTGAGCTAAAAATAGTTAAATAGCAACCTTGGGACTCCTGAGGGAAATGCCAGAAAATTCTTGTTTTGCATCTAAAGAGGGATGCTTCATAGTTTAGTCTACTTCATTGCTACCCTGTTCGCCAAGAGTAGGAGAGGAAAACTTCCCATTAAAGGTGCAAAGCCCAGGAACAGATGAGAGGGGGGGAGGGGGAGAGGGAGAGAATGAGAGAGAGAGAGAGAACACTAGCCCAGGCTGATAAACAGAGGGTAAAGGTTTCAACTGGAACTTGCAGGGTGCATCAGAACAAAGTCAGGCTTACTTCCACAGGATGACTGACATACATTCTGCACTAAGGGACCCAGGCATTTCTGTCACAGCAATAACTTTCCTATAGTGGAAAGTAGCGTAGTTCAAGAGCACCTTCACTGTGTCATTCCGAGGTGGGAGATATCGAGGCTCTACATCTTCCTTCTCCAGCCTTAGTGATCATGGTGGGATGCATTGCCAGGAAGCTGGGATGCCACTGACAGAGGCTGGAGTGCTGAGCTGAAACTTGGCATGGAGCTGCCCTGAAGGGCTGTGTGGCAGCTCCAAGGCTTTATTTAAATAGGAAATAAAGCATTTGCTGCATTAAACCCCAAGAATTTGGTAGTATTTGTTAGTCTAATAAGATGTAATTGAAGCTATTTGATGTAATGGGGCTATAGTAACTTACTAAGACTGTGTGACTTTTCCTAGGGAGTTGTGAACAAATACCTATTTACTTCAGATTCCATGACAGACCAAAGAACTGATCCACCCAAGTCCAGGTTAGTGAACGGTTGAGTTTACTGGGGTTGCATACAGAAACATAGATAGCACAGACTCAGAAGCAACCACATTACCCAAAAACTACCCCCAGCAAGGGTCAGGAACGCTGAATTCCTGTGGTTCCCCGCAGGCAGGGAACCGGCTGGCAGCTCTGTGACATGAGAGTCTCCTCTCCCCAGCAAGTGCTCCCTGGGTTTAGAACCTTGGGCGTGGGTCTTGCAAATTCTGCGACTTCCTCAACATTTTCGGTTTTGTTAGCAGTTTCATTTACTTTCAGCCTTAGACGCTCCCACTTCACTCCAGGAGCAAGTTTTGATCTGGAGGAAGAAGCTACGTCACAAGTACAAATGTGGTGGCTTGAAGGAGAATGTACTCCATTGGTTCCAGTATTTCAACATTTGGTCCACACTTGGTGGTGCTGTTTGGGGGTAACCTTAGACTGCTTTGAAGGTGTGGCAATGCTGAAGGAAGTGCATCACTGGGGGCGCGGGTGGGTGGGCTTGAGGGCATATGGTCTCATTTCACTTCCATTCTTCAGTGCTTGTTGAAGATGTGAGTGCTCAGTTATCTCCTCCAGCTGCCTCCTGCCGTGCCTCCTGGCTCTGGTGGACTCTTACTCTTTTGGAATCATAAATCCAATAAACTCTTCTATAAGTTGCCTTGGTCATGGTTTCTTTTTTTAATCACAACAACAGAAACATAACTAATACAACACACTGTAACACCAAGATTATGATCCATGTATTGAATTGAACTGTAATTATATGCAAATTACATGGAAAAATAATAATAACTATTATTTTGTACCACATTATTAGGTACCTATAGGAAGGTAGAGACAAAGGGGCTGGAGAGATGGCTTATCAGTTAAGAGCACTAACTGCTCTTACAGAGGATCTGGGCTCTGTTCCCAGCACCCACATGGCTGTTAACAACCATCTGTAACTCCAGTTTCAGGGGAATATCATGCCCTCTTCTGACATCCGTGGGCATTGCAGGCATGTTCTGTACTGACATACATGCAGGCAGAAAGTGTTCTTTATGCATATTAGTGCATACACATAAAATAAAAATAAATAAACGTTTTAAAAAGAAGGCAGAGAGGCACAAGCCTTCAGAATGTCTAAAAGGAAGGGTATTTTCAGAGCTTGAGACGTATGTACACGCCTCCTTGTAAGCAACATTATTATTTTGTTAATGGTGACTCTAAGCCTCAGAGGGAATGAAGAAATCCATTCAAGCCACCGTATTCCAGGCCTACATCTAGACTTTCCTGAGCCTTCAGAATTTGTACCTTCAGGGGCCCTTTCCCCTAAAAATAAAGTTATAGTTCATGAATGTATTAGTATAAAGATGAAACAAATCAGGTCAGTTTCATTAGTATTATTTTGATTTTTTTTTCTGATTAAAAAAAAAGCCCCTACATTTTTAGGGGCTCTAGACACTGAACCTGTCATGCTTACTAGATTAAATTGACTCTTCTTAGTGGTCTTCTAAACCTGTGGTTTTCAGTACAACAGCAAAATGTCTACCTACACCAAAGAAATCTCATTGAACCAAGATAGTTTTATTAATCACAGTCAACTGAATACTTTCAACAATGTCTGAAAATGAGAAACAGAATTTAATATCAGGATACACTGTCTTATAGTATGAAAATTATTCAGGAAGAGTGTGTAAAGAATAAGATTATACTTAGTTGTATTGAATTAAAGAGTAAATCATGTGCAATAATTTCCTGAAGAGGACTGTTTCATCTATAAGTAATCCCAAGGCCCTAGTTCATGAGAATACAGCATCCCACACAGAATGATTCCTTGGCTAAATTCAGTTCAGCAGAACTGTCTCTGTTTTCATGACTGGTAGTTGAACTGTTTGTTCTAAAGGAAAAGGAACAGTTGATATTCAGGGCAGATAGCCTCCTTTTTCCGGGAGTTTCATAGTTCATCTCTGGGGTTAAAAATAGCATTGTGTTTAATAAATCACCTTAATTATCACATATACTTTGGGAAGCTGAAGCCCTAGGCTCTACATCAGCACTGTGCAATGGAAACAGCTGATAACCACACATAAAACTTGAAATTTTCTAGTAGTTATGTTAGAAAAGTAAAAAACAGGTATAATAAATCTTAATAGCTTTCATTTAATCTAATATATTTAAAATCCAATATATTATCATTCACTATATTTATTTAACTGAATACATTGTTTCACTGTACAATCAATATAAATTTATTGATGAGATACATTATTTGTTAGATCACTTAAAAATCTTAATCCTGAAAGTGTGGTATATTTTATGCTCACAGCTCATCTCTGATAGGATTTGCCCAGTTCCAAGTGCTCAGTATCCAAATGGCTGCTGCACAGGCTATCACAGCTTTACAGTAAGGGGCAAAGGGCCAAGGATAGACCTCAACGAAACAGCACTTGCTTAGCACGCCTGAGACCCTGGATTCAGTTGTTAGCACTGTAAGAAAATAAAAAGAAAGAGATGAATTTGTTCTGCATTATAAAGTGTGTAAACATTCTGAGTTTCCTAGAAGGTGGTGGTGGTGGTGGGCGTAGCCAAGAAGAGCAGGAAAGACTGCAGCGAGAGACCTATAGAGGAATTGGCGATGGCTATGGCGAATGTAGAGGGCCGAGGTCAGTAGAAGAGCCTGCTTGGGCTGTGTTTTCATTTGTTGGCTGTGCCTTGCTACAGTGTGGGTCCCCTACAGCTCTCTTCCATTGCTACTTTTGAACAAGTAAAAGTACTCTATCCAAATGTCTATCGTGAGTAGCACTTGGGGAATATACAGGAAAACTAGCCCTGTTTCACCAAGGGATAGTGGGAAATGAAGAAAGGCGCCACAAGGTGAGAAGGAGAGCTGGTCCTAAAGGATCAGGGTCCTGAAGGTTAGAGTGAAGAGCGCAGAGGACACTGGGCTTCTTGTGCCTGCAGTGAGGGCTTAGTGCATTTAAAACTAAAGAACAAAGCTTTTAGGGCGGAAGCAAGGGAGGGAGGGGGAGAGAGAGAGATAGAAAGAGAGAGAGGCAGATAGTCCTTCAGGCAAAGAATTTATTAGAGCTAGACAGTGCCTAGAGACCCCCAGAGCCAGTTCTTTTAAGGTCCCTAGAGAAGGAGTAAGGAGGTGTTTTGCTTCAAGGAAATGGATCCAAGTGTTACTGAAGAAACCGAGATTCTCTTTGGACTTTTAATCTCATTAAGAAAAGAATGTAAAAAACAGACCCAGAAGGAAGCTGGAGGACAACTTTATTAGAGGGTGAAAACAGTAACCATGCAGGCAAGCTGAAAATTCCAGCAACTGCCACGAGGGAGATGAAGAAAAAGTCATACCTTTTAAGTTAGCCATGGAGGTCAGAGAAACTGCGAGAAAGCCCAGTGTCAGGGAAAGCATGTGTAGGTGTACCAAGCTGCATGTGGAAATTCAGACGCATTGGATCTCAGCTTTTGTGTCACAAGAAAAAGATTTCACCAGGGATACATAATTAGAAATCGTCAAAGCACTCCCAAGAATGGAAGTGAGCTAGTGGACTGAGGAAAAAGTCCCCAGAGCCTCCGTCTACAAGCTACGGCCCTTTCTAGTCCCCATCTTGTCTACCTAAGTCTCTCTGGCTTTTTTCCATGTGGTTTGAAGATGCCAGGTGAGGAAGAGCTTCCTGTCTTTTCTGCAAACTGGCTGCTTTCATATGTTAATATTGATGTTTCAGGCTCTAATCCCAACTCTACTAGTTGATATCACCTAACTAAGCTAAGAGACACTATGTTTTCTTCTATTTCTGGAAGATGAGCCTGGTTAGTATGTGACAGAGAATGGTCACGTGACGACTTGACTTGCCTATAGTTCAGCTGTTTAGGACTATAATATCTGGAAAAGCCTATTCCCAGGAGGGTTGCTGGGCAGGTTCTCTGTCTATTTGACATGACACCACCTCTAGACACACAGAGACATACAGACATACACACACACATACACACAGAGAAAGAAACAGAGAGCCATTTCTTTCCTTAAGGTTAAAAGATTTGGAAATACCATTCAGTCAGATTATACCTAGAAAGTGGAAGTTTATATAGATGACCTGTGGAAAATGGACACAGTTAAGCACTTACTCCTTTCCTATTATATTATCAAATACTTGACCAGGGTCTGAGTAATAAGTTGAGAATAAAGGACCCACTCCTCCGGGAAAGATAAACCAACTGACATATAAGATGGCTCTTAAAGTGTTTTGAAACATATGCTCATTTTGAAGATAAAATATAATTTTTATAACCTTCATTAAGTTGGAAACAAAAAATGTTTATGTTCTGTGTTTATGTAAATGCCCTGCAATATAACTTACCAGTTCAAAGAACAACTTCTTAACAGACCACATTGTTTTATTTCATAAAGAGATAGATAGCTGGGTAGGTTGCTGTGGGTTTTTTTGTTTGTTTTTTTGTTTTCTTTGAACTAGAGTGATTTACAAGGTTCTCATCCTGGAACCCAGAAGATGGTTCAGTTCTGCTACTTAATAAACCAAGACCCAAGAGACAGAGTGACAGAGGAACCTTTGTGACAAATCAGCCTCTTAACTCCAGAGAAGTTGACTGCAGATTAACTCCAGGACGATCAATAGGACAAAAAAAAAAAACAGCAAGTGACACAGGTGACAATGGTCAGTCTGGCTAGGCTGCAAAGACAGTGGTGGAGGTGAAGGAGGAGGATGTAAAGACAGTTTGTGGTGGTCCCTCCAGATGCCTCAGACCAGCGCCCCCTCAACAGGATGCAAAGAACAGCAGGTAGTAATGGTCTCTAGCTGGATCAATTCAAACCAGCTTCAGGGACTTCCTCACCAAGGGAGCATGGCGGAATGCTGTTACCCTAACTAACCCTAGCAAACTTTCAATTCTAGGGTATGTAGCGCCTATGCATATTTTTGCACCTTCTTTATCTACTTCTAGCAGACTAAATTCTGGGTAAAATAGGCTTCCAAGAAAAGCACCGCCCTGGGGGAGGCACACAGGAGAGGATAACGCAGAAGAGAACTAGAAGCCCAATGCCTGCTAAGATTGGTGGTATTGCTGCCTGGTTTGGCAGCGGTCAAGACCAGAGAGAAGCAGGGATCTCTCTAGAGCAGAGTTACAGATGTAGGTAGAGTAGGAGAGATGAGGGAGGAAGGCGTACTAACAAAGAGAAGGAATGTATCTTTTCTGAGAAAGGGCAAAGATCGTCCAGGGCCTTGTCACCACTGCTCTGCTTCTTTCATGGTTCAGTGTTTCCTCTCACGGCAGCTGCTGAGTGTCTTTAGCCCAAAGTTAAGACCACAAAGGAGACGGAGAGGTGCTTTCTGTCTCACTTTCGTCATGTTGTTGCCATCTACAGACAGAAAGAGGAGCCAGTGTTTAGTGAAAGCAGCCGTAACATCCCTGCAACGTGACCCTGCAGCTGGTGTCATAGCCTACAGGAAGAGGTGCGGCCTTCAGAAAGCTAATGGGAGACAAATACATGTCGTCTGGTGTCTGGTGTATGGGCTCCCCATTGCTGACTCCCCAATTCCCGAGTCAACTACAAGCAAAAGAAATTGAGTTTTTCCTCAATGACATTCTTAGTCACTAAGTTTCCTCCACACTCCATCGCTTTATCTGGGGATGCTTGTTTTTTCTTGAAGACCTTAACTTTGATATTTATGTCCTTTTCCCTAAAATATACAGAAGTGTTTCAGTGGAATTAAAACTTGGATTAAGAAACAGTCAGTATGACTTGCTAGGAAACGAGGCCTTTGGAATGATTAACTGGGTCTCTCTTTTGCTTTTATGTCATGCTTGACTGGTTGAGAATAGGCTGTCCTCGAGAAGGCCAACCAAAATAAAAGGAAGAGAAAGCTCGTAAGGAGGAGAGGCGGAAAGAATAAAGACTCCATTTTGAAGAGAGAAGAAATTAAAAGGAGAAATACACTATCCAATAAAATCAAGCTCAAAGTCCAATTTATTTGGTAAGATATTTCCAGGGCAAAGACTTTACTAAGCAGTACAGCTCTACTGCTCTGAGGCTCCTAACCAGTGTGTTGCCCATGTGCAAGCCATTGTGTACAGCTCCATCAGCCTGAGTCCGCTCTGTTGAATCGGAGAGCTCAGGAACTGAAGTTTCTTTTCTCTGAGCCGTGAAATTTAGTTGTGTGTGTGTGTGTGTGTGTGTGTGTGTGTGTGTGTGTGTGAGAGAGAGAGAGAGAGAGAGAGAGAGAGGAAATAGAGAGCGTGGAGAGCATGGACCCTCGTGAAAGGGCAAATGGGCATCAAGCGGAGGGATAGGCCTTTGATCTGCACACCCACACAGACTAGCCATATCGGCTCTGAGGTGGAATTGGTGGCCTATTGTTCTTTTAGCTGAAGTTTTTTCCAGCTGAGAGATCATGAGGAAAAAAAGCAATGTTATTTTTTCCTATGGTCTATGCCAATGGTCCCTTCAGCTAATGATAGCTTGATTTTTAAAGGTCTATTTTCATAAAAGTGTTTTTTAAATCCCTTTCTCGACCTCAGATGATCATTTGCAAAGATGGCCAAAAGAGGCAGGAAGAAAGGACGCAAGTGCTTGAGACCTAGTGGCTTCTAAGACCAAGTCAATGTATTATCCTTTTGGGTAGACTTATGAATGTCTGGAGAAATAAACACGGGGAAAAAGAAATCTGTTCACCGTTTATCTCAATGAAGTATCAAATCAGAAGGAAAGAAAGGTCCAGAGAGAAGGAGATCTCACAGAGCTTTGTTTCCATCAACAAAACTCATGCTCAAAAGAAAAAAAAAAAAGAATTTTGGAGGCATGGTATGTCCGCCATGCACTTTGTTATAGTTAGGAAAAAGTCACAGAGGCTGCTGAAGGGAACACAAGGGCGGATGTGTTGGCTTCCCTCTTTGATGAATTTTATTGCCTCAAAATGGGTTCCTGGGCATGTGTCTGTCCACACACATGACCAAGGATCTGAGAGTGAAAGGTTTAGGTATGCAAATCATAGGAACTAATGAGATGATGAACTTGCGTCAAAATATTAAAAATAAAATTTCACAGAGAAGAATACATGAAAGCTAATGTTTTAGAAGATAACTCTGGTGGTATAGGAATATGTTTGTTCAGAAGAACTTAAAGGACTTTGTGGCTCAGGGAAGGGCTAGAGCGGCTTGGGACAGACATTGTCACGTTTCACAAATAAGTAAGAAAAGGTGGTACCGTCCCCTGTTGATTTTGCTTTGATCCACTCCCCACCCCACAGAGAAGAATGATCCTCAAGCATGGTGGATAAACTAAAAATCTGCAAAACGAATTAAAGTTCAAGAGGGATTTTGAGAAAAGCACTTGGGCCTCACAAGAGCGCAGATCAAAAGGCACCATGGCTTGGTCAGAGAAATACAGTTGGTAATCTGGGAGGAAAGGAGTTTGGGGACTGTCCAGAACCCTGGGGAGAAGGGAATATCTCAGTTTGCAAAGAGAAAGGATGAGACATCTGGCTGATAAACTTGACATTTTGTAAGGAAAATGACTACTTGTGAGAAGTGGGAGCAGATGCTGACTCGCTGCCGCATAAGCTTCTTAAGTCAGGCCACTTAATTTTGGTTTTGCTTTTGATATTTCATTAGCCCAGTGGGCCAAGTTGATGCCATAGATGTTGAGGGGTTTTATCATTTGGATTTCATGAAGAGGTGGTTGCCTCTTCATAAAGGCAATTTCTAAGAACCTGGTCTGAGGCAGTTTCCTAGTAACAGTTATAAAAGATCACCTTAGTGCTTTAATTCAAAACATTTATCAGTATCTAAGGTTGTATTGCAAGTCAGGGCAGGGAATCTTCACTGTATCTTCTTTTGTGAGTCCATGTATGACAACACTAAGTATATCCAGCTGTGCTACCAGTCAGTGAAAGGCATATAGATCTCAGAAGAACGCTTCATCCCTTTGAGACAAACCTTCCTCTTCATAGGCTTTGATGTCATGTACTTCTGTTAAACATTTCTTTCATTCTGCAATATTTAATTATTAGTTTATATTTTTGAATAGGTTCAAAATAAAAATATATGTTATATAGTAACATCCTCCACTGTTCTCCAATTGCCCATTTCTCAGCCAATAAGAGACTAATGCTAGCAATGTGTTTTTATTATTCTCAAGATGTTTCAATGTAAGCCAAAACATGCAAAAATTATATATGTGTGTGTTAATGTCTATCATCAGTATAGTTCTGTTAATCAACTATCTCGTCCTCCCCTCTGTTTGAGACAAGTGATAGTAGTCTGTATGTGCAATTTTGTAATATTGTTTTCCTTCAAATGCTCAGGGAACCCTTCATATTAGTATTTCATAGCATCCTCGATCTTCTGCTAAAGATACATACTATTCTAGTCTTTAATTTTCAGTGATGGACTCAGGTCTTTCTTGTACGACAACAACACGGTAGTAAATAAACTTGCATGTTATGCTAGTTCATGTAAGAGCAAATGAATATGCATCATTAGGGAAAATACTTCCCAGAAAAGAAGATAGAGAGATGGCTCAGTAAGTAAGAGCACTTGCTGAACAAGTCCAATTCCAAGGAACCATGTGAAAAGCTTGGGTGTGGCCAAACATTCCTAGAACCCCAGTGCTGTCAGGAGTAGAGATGGGAGGGTCAGTGGGGCTTGCTGCCCACCAGCCTAGCTCCCAATTCAGTGTGAAACCCTGTCACAAAGGAATAAAGTGGAGTGTGAATAGAGCTGGGCACTTGATGTTCTCCTCTGGTTTCTGCACATGTCTGAGCTCTGAACTTTTGCACACACATGCATACGATATACACGCAAACCCCTCCCCCAGTTCCTAGAGGATGAATTAGTAAGTCAAAGGGATGTACGACTGTGATTTTGATCAACATTGTCAAATTTGTCTCTAAAGACACAGGTGGCATCAATTTGCAGTTTTGCTGCCTCCCAATTCTTGTGAATAATGAAGTCAGTGTAGTTTCAAATGACTCTTATTATGAGTGAGGCCAGACATGCTTTCTGTGCTTAAGAGCCATTTGCAGTTCCTTGGCGTGTTTATTAATATTCTTTGCCCATTTTCTGTTGGATTACTAACAAAAACAGTGACTTTCAGGGTCCTCTATAGCTGCAGCCCTTGGTGAAATAGAGTGCATATACCTTGTGAAATGTTAATTTTTAGGCATTTAAAATATAGGTTTTACCCACTTCTCTAGCTTCGCTCTTTAGTGTTATTATTACACATGAGTTTTATGCAACTGAGTTGCTTGTTCAACTGGATAAGGGAGGGTTTGGCAAACCACTGATCTCAGGCTCATGTCTTACTTTTGTAAATCAAGTCATACCTAGTTTCTTATATATTATGTAAACACAGGGCGAATCCACCATGACAGAGATTTATGGCTCGCAAAGCCTCAAATACTTGCTCTCTGGTCTATTATTGAAAAAAAAATATTTACTGACCTCTGCTGTAAACTCCTTTGAAGTTTTATTCAATTTTAAATTATCATCCCTATTGGCAAATAGCATATAATCAGTGCTCTAAGTAGGGACATACTTGTTGAATTAAATACTGTGAACTTACAGACTTCTTCCAGAATCAGTATGGCATTTGTTATATCTAGTATTTGTCTGCTATGATTCTAGTGCTGTGAATACAGCAGTTAACATTACATAAAAACCTTCATCTTACAGAAAGTTGCTGTGCACTTCTCGCCGATTTTGGTTTCATTTCAAAATACAATTAAACTTATAAACCTGACACTTGAGAGGTTTCAGCAGGAGCATCTCAGATTCAAGGCCAGCCTGGGCTAATGGGGAGATGTGCTTCAAAAAAAAGGAGGAGGAAGGAAGGAAGACAGGAAGAAAACCATAGTTACCATTGAACCTAGGAGAGTGGTCTGCATAATCATTGTTAGTATGCAGTTATCCTGCAGTGTTTGATTTTTCCTTACCTTTCTAAATAAAAGCAATGCGGGTGTTTGAAAATACAGCTCTGTCGTCTGACTATAACTCACCTAATCTCGAAAAATTCTAAAACATTAAATATTGAGATGGAGTGGATTTGCCAAAATGATTCATTTTCCAAAGCATGATTGCAAGTAGGCTCCTTCATTTGGGTAATGGTAGAGAGTGGACCCCATGATGGACGGTGCAACATTATTAGTTGATGAGTCATATTTTGACAGAATAATATACCCCTTAAAAGCCCTATGTAATTGGAAATGATAAATTCCAGGAAGCAAATGAACTGGGAGTTTCTCCAGAGATCAATGTTGGAGTCCTTGTTATAAAGGCAACTTGTATATTGCCTAGGGGTGAGGCAGTGTCCTAACAGCTTCTGAGACTGCTGTTATTCTACCTACTCCAGAGTGTCTATCCTCCAAAGACAGCACCTCACATTTCAGGATAAACAGAATCATGGCTCTGGGCTTCTATAACTCAGAACAGTTCACAAGGCTTCATTCAAACATTTCCCTCAGCACTAAATCCAATAGTTGTATGTCCCAGGGACTTGCTACTGATGGAGTCTGCATGCAATTCCTGTTATCATAGTGCCTGACAGAAACTAGACTAGAAACTCTCCATGTGAAGATTCTTGAGAATGAGAGAAAAATTAGCTGTGGCATTAAAGGTCCTATTTGGATCTCTCCTTGCATTGTCTAGATCATGCAATTATGAAGAAAGTTATTTCTCCCAACTACTATTTTGTCCTTTGTGATAGATAGAAAACTTACCAACTAGAAATAAAATAAAGTGTAAGAAAGTAGGCCATGAAAGAGCTGAAAGAATGAACCTTTTCTACCTGGAGTTGTGCCTGGGAGTCTAACCATATTGAATGTGACAAAGTTGACCTGATGGTTGGACCTATTTAATGGGTGAATCTCTGCAAAGTACACTGGCTTAGCACAGCAATGAGTCGAATTGATCGCTAAACTAAACCAAACCCAGCAAAGGCAGTAACAGGGTCACCTGTTTTCCTGTTCATACCAAAGTACTTTTAAATTCAAGAAACCAGTATCCAATGGACACAAATGAGACAAATCAAAACAGAGCACAAAGTGAATAACTGAAATACTACTTTCTCATTGTGTACTCAAGAGTTCTTGCTGTGTGTGTGTGTGTGTGTGTGTGTGTGTGTGTGTACTTTGAATACACTGGTGTGGACCTGTCAATACCGTGAAGGTATGTACATGAATAGAAAATTGGCAGAAGTTGGCTTGCTGTGAAGACTGCATTTTGTCTTATTTATCTATTTGTGTATGCACGTGCTTATGGATATGCACACATATCCCCTTAGTGAAAGCGTAAAACTTCAGCTATCACACCAGTAGTTAAACTGTTGGGAACGTGATACAAGATGATACCTTTCATTCTTATACAGAAAGCCGCTTTTCAGTGGTTTGAATATCAAATAATGCATTTTTTTTTGCTGTAGAAAATGTAAAGACAACTTGTCAAATTAAGAGAAATTTACTTATAATTTTGCCATGGAGTGATACCCACTTGGATGCTGTCTGTCATTCTGAACTGTCCCTTCACATCAGAATATGAGATTGTACCATAAATACCAATGTTCTAAACTGGATTTGTAATGTAATTATTGCTTTTTTGAAATGGGGGCTTGCCGTATGGCTCAGGCTGGCCTGGAACTTAATATCTTCCTGCTTTACCTTCTGAATATTGGGATTACAGGTATGTGCCACCATCCCTGCCCAAATAGTGCCTTTTATCTTTCTGTTGTTGTTAATAGATATTTAAGTTATAAAGTCAAAACATGTATGCCTTTCTATATGATTTGCAGACAATGTATTCCTTAACCAATCTGCTCTTATTGGCTCCCTGATTCCACTTGATGCTTCACAGACTAGAGCTCAGGTACCACATGAGCAAGCCTACACATGAGCTAGTTCACTTGTTGAATTCTTCCTTTGGAACAGGTGAGACAAGAAACAGGACTCTTTAAAACTTTTATTTGAATACATTTTACCAAATTGTCTTTCAGAAATGTATCCTTGTCAGTCCTTAATTAATTGAGGGTCTAACAGGCACCATCGTGGTGAAGGAGGCAGGCAAATCCTTGACTTTAGAAGGGGGACAACCCAAGAGGCTAAGGCTTATATAGAAGCAATGTGTGGATAGCCAATTATTATATTTTAGTAGTAATGTCAAACACTTAATAGCAAGCACATCTAATATTTATTTGAATATTAAACATAAGCATTTAAAATCCTTCCTTTAAGTAAATCTGATTTTTGGTCAAATCTAATGGCTAATTTCTGCAAAGCCAATCAAGTAAACACAGCAGTGCCTGAACTGACCATCAAACCCAACCAAACACATGAAATAGTATATTCTTTTGGTTTCCATTAAGTGCTAAATTCTTTATTACTTTTGTATGATTTTGCATTCTGCACAAATTGACTTACACAGTATAACTTCTTTGTGTCTGACTTATTTCTTTCAATACTGTTGCTGAAGGAAAAGCTTCACCCTACTCAGAGAGCAGAGTTAGTGCTTTTACGGCCCCTTGGGAGAGGGGAGGGCGATGCAAGGTGGCCTGCCCTGAGGAAACGGGCCCACAGTCTGCTGATATTGCCCGACTAGAATTAGTGACATGATGCTTTCTTAAACTTCTGGCCAAAGTAAATGTTTAAACGATGCCAAGGACACTCCTGGATAAGGGACACCTGAATGAACAGCAGGCCTGGTTACTACGCTGTGTGACAGTTCTGTCTATAGCCCTTCTCCATTTAGAGTTTGATAACTGGAAATGCCAGGTAATGGGTCGGGGGAGACTTGGTTCTTCTGAGAGCTGTGAAAGGATAGAGAGACTAGGGAAGCAATGAGTCTGTGGTCTCTCAGTGTGATTGTGATAGTTCTCCAATACCTTTAAAATATTTGTCACGGTGGTGCTCACTTCGGTAGCGCATGCACTAAACTTAGAAAGATGCGGAAATTAGCATGGCCCCCGTGCAAAGACGACACCCAAATTCATGAAGAGTTCCATATTTTTTGTTGCTATTTCTTTGACATTGATGAGATTTGCCTGTAAGGTACAACCTCAAAACTGGCTTTTGTTTGCTGTGCCTTGGAACAAATGAAGCAGCCTAGCTCATTCTGGGGGATGGCTTATCGACTATGAGGTGAATAAGCTTCTGCATAGAACCAGCTCCTGAAAGGGACAGTACCCAGCGGCTTCTGCCGAGCCTCAGGTCCCCCAGCGTAGACTTGCTAAGGGGAAGACCTGGAATGCTGTGTTTAGCAACGGTGCCATCTTTACAGAAATTGCTGAGAGTCCCTGAACCAACTCTCTGCCGCCTTACAAGTGCTAAAAATGTATTTTTCTTCATCAATAGTAGTTCAAAACATGCAACTAAATTTAATAAATTTGAACAATGGTTCTATCTCCAGCAATCTATAGTAATGTGTATATTATCTTCTGGGATTTGCTTAACAAAAACTAAAGGAAACACAATTTTGTGACTATAAGAACTTAAGCACTCAAAATTCTTGACTTTTGGGGTTAGGGATTTGGCTCAGTACCACAGCACTTGCCAAGCAAGGACAAGCCCTAGCTTTGGTCCTCAGCTCCAGGAAAAAAAAAAAGACAAAATTATTCTTGACTTTTTTTTTTTTCCTTTGATGATCCTAATATATCTAATAGTTGACCACATGATGTCTAAAACATGATTTTCAGTGGTGAAGATTATCTGAGTATTCTCATGAAGTATGTCTATTCAGAGGCTGTAAATGCTTAATGGCAATAAATGATTTAATTGTTTGCAACAATATATATTTGTCATTATGGATGAACCAAGTTCTCTGTTGATGGACTTTGATTTCAGTTCTTTATTTATGTATATACTTAGCTATTTTCAGTAAGGCTGCTGTGAGCATCCTTGTGTCTTTTGCACATTCTTCTGCTGTGTACACCCATAAACTAGAGAGGAATTGCTGTCTTGTGAAGAATGCCTGCTATGCTATGGCAGGGGAGCACTAGCCTTCTACATATTCATCAGCACTTTCTTTGGCTACAGTGGTGGGTATGTGGTGGTATCTCATTGTGGCTTGAATTTAATTCACATTTTCCTGATAAATAATAAGGTTTATTTTCTTTTAATCAGTGGATGAGGCATTTAGATATCCTGTTTATAAACATATTTCACCCATTTTCCAACTATTTTTTTGAACTGGTTTATAAATGGTCTTTGTCTTGGAAACTTAATGGGATGCACATCTTTCAAGAAATTGTCCAATTTAGTAGCTTGATATTTTTTAATGGTCTTAATAGTGACAAAATATTTAATTTTAATGTAGCCTTATTCATTATCGTTTCCCCTCTGTTGCTAGGCATCTGGATTTAAAATTTTTTTTACTTTTCCAACAAAGATGTTTATTTATTTTATTTAGTATTTTTAGGTTCATGTCAAGGGCATAACATCAAATATAAAGCAATGTTTCTGAACTCTATATGATATTCAGCCTGACATGGTGACAGACCACTGTATACCTAGCACAAAACTGAAGCAGGAGGCTCCTGAGTTCAAGGCAAGCTTGGAGTATATGTTAAGACACTTTCTTCAATAAAAACAGACAAACAAAAAGCCTCCTATGGTAAGAACCTTCCAAGAATAAAGAAAATGCAAGAAGGCATAGTCTGTGGCAAAGAAGAGTCAGTCAGAATGTCTGTTACCATATAGGGGACACAAAAGGATTAAAAAGTAAGGGAAACCAACCAAAAGTGTACAAGGCAATGTCCACTGCAGTCAGGGCTTAGCCTTCAGATGTGTTGGCCAAGTAAATGCTGCATCCTGCTGAAATTCTAGGTGTCCCTATCATCGTTCGAGCACCTGCCACCAATGCTGTCGAACCATTGTTATTGGAAGGACATTATCAGTGCTGTGAGAATGGCTAAAGAGAAATCATTAACTATTTATCTAGTATGCAAGGGACAAAACTTTAGTTAACAAAGAACATTTTAAAAAAATTCTTAAAATATTTTATTATTTTTGTGTATATGAATGTATTGCCTGCATGTGTGAAGGTGTACCTGTGTCATGCAATGCCCATGGAGGTCAGAAGAGGGTAGTCAAGTTCTCCTGGAACTGGAGTTACAGATGGTTGTTAGCTGCCATGTGGCTGCTGGGAATAGAACCTCGGTCCTCTGCAAGAGCAGCCAGTTCTTGTAATCACTGAACCATCTCTCCAGCCACAAGAACAATGTTTTCATCTGGAATTTGTTTCATAAAAATCAACTCATAAAATGGAGTGTGAATGAAATTATTGCTTGCAGGACAGAGATGAATTCTTGAATTTTCCCAAATTTTTTTAGTCATCTCCCAGAGAGGCTGAGACTGATGGGTTCTTTAACTCTATCAATTAAATCATTAAAAGACAAGAGTTCAAGGCTTCATGAACAGTTCCTGAGTAACCAGCAAGCTATCTGAATGGAGAGGAGGGAATCCCTCAAAACCTCAGCCCCTCCTCAGACTCCTAGCTCTGGAGTCCCTCGTCTCTGTACCGAATGTGGATCACTTGCCAATAAACTTTCCGTAGGCGTCAGTCTTTTAAGGAATATTTTCTTATTCCTGCATCTTGAGGATTTCCTCCTGTGTTTTCTTTTTAGTTTTCTTATGGACTTCATTTTGCATTTAGATGTAGCACGATATCTGAAATAGAATTTTGTAGATGGTGTGAATACCATGAAATGAGGAAGGATGTTAAACTCAATTTTTTCTGTGTTGCTACCCAGTTTAAAACCAGACTTGAAAAGACCGGTTTTGCATACTACACTAAGAACTGCATGTTTACAGGCTTTGTGTCTACATTGGGTTTTTTGGTGTTTCAGCCTGTTTATCTGTTCTTGCACCAGAACCGATGGTATAGTTTCATTGCTCTAATTCTATACTTAATCATCTATCTGCAGAGATGACCACATTACTTTTTCCTACATGATTTTCCCTTTTTTCTCTACTAAGGTTATGCATTTTGTTGGCTAGTCTTTAAACAATAAACTGCTCTTGAATTCACTCAGAATGTATTTTTCTTTGATATGTCATCGGTTTAACATTGTGCTTGTGTGTGTTCATGGGTGGCCCTGGTCTTCAACTTTATTTCGTATAATTTTTTAAAATCAGGTTTTGGCATCAATTTTAGGAGCAGTCTCCCTGGTTATTGGACAACTTTATGTTCTCTAGCTCATTCTCTTTAGTATGCACAGGGCTGTTAGATAGTACATCCTGTCAATTTTGTGACCTTTCTTTGAGAAATGTTCCATTTCGTATAATTTTTCCAATTTATTTGCATCAAATTGTTTTACAATAATTTTACTATCTCTTCAGTGTCTTTAGAATCTTCAGTTGTTTCTCATTTTTATCTTATATGCCACTGAGTTAGCCCTCACTTTACTCACTTGATCAGTCTTTCTAGAAGATTACCAAAATTTGGAACAAATTTTGACTTTGTTTTCTGTCTGAAAATGTGTGTGTGTGTGTGTGTGTGTTTAAATTTGTGCTCCTATTTTTTATGATTTCTTGGTTCATATTTTCCTTGGATCTAATTTTCTTTCTTTTTTTGCTTTATGTGCATGCATGTATTGTGTGCAGGTATGCAAGTGCACCCGTGTTGTGCCAATGCATGTGGAAGACAGAAGAGGACGTTGGATCCCCTGGAACTGGAATTACAGATGATTAGCCATTCTGTGATTCGAACCTGGCAAGAACAGCCGGTGCCCTTAATTACTGAGCCATCTTTCCAGTCCTAATCTGCTTTCTTAATAACTTCGACTTAGTTTTTTTGTTAAAATATACCCGGATTTTTACCATATAAATTGAAAAAACGTCCGTCCATTGTCTCTTTAGTTTTGTTTTTGCCCCATCCTCTCTGTTCTTTGGGGATGATGTGCTGGACAGCTTCAGTTGTCAACTTGACACACCTGGGAAGAGGGAACCTCACTTGGGGAATTGTCTCCATTGGACTAGCCTGTCACCTTGTCTGTGAGGCATTTTTTTTGATGATTTGTGGCGCTACCTCTAGGCAGGCGGTCCTGTATTGTATAAGAAAGCAGGTGGAGTAGGGGCCAGGGGAGCAAGCCAGCAAGCAGCTATCCTCCATGGTCTGTGCTCCAGGTTCCTGCCCTGACTTCCTGCCTTGGCTTCCCTTGATGATGGATTGTGCTTGTTAGCTAGATAAACCCTTCCTCCACCAACTTGGTTTTGGTCAGTGCCTTCATCACAGCAATAGAGAAGCTAACCAGAACAGATTCTAATTTTATATATCAGACGATTTCCTATGTCCCGTGTCTCTTAGCTCTGTTCCCTTTCAACTTTACATTTTCTTTTCATATACCTTCCATTCCTTTGATTTCTGACTCTTAAAAACATACCTTGAATTTTTAACCTACTTGCCGAGTTCTTAATTTAGTTTACTGGATTTTTTTCCTTTAATTCTATAATGTCAATTGATCTTCCTGTTATAGTTTTCAGATCTGAAAATTTTCATTTAGTCTTTTACCATCTGAAATACAGTGATTAGTTGCATAAAAAATTACAATGTGGCAATTTTAATATCTGTGTTTTCTATGGGTCTGTGTTTTGATTTCAGCTAATTTTTGGCATGCTTGCTGTTTTAAGTTGCGTATAATTTCTTTACATGAAAATTGTAGGAATATTTTGTCTTTAGACAATATCTTTCTTTAGAAAAGATACACACACACACACTCACACACACACACACACACACACACACACACACATATATATATATATATATATATATATATTTGTAGGTGGGAAGCATTGGAGCATACAGCTTCATTCATAGGTCAAGCAGATTAAAACCTCGGCTTCTGTTTCTATGGGGTTGTGCTATAGAGTTCACACTCCCAAGCACTTCAAAAGCAACTCTGCACCTGTAGTGATTGCCTGACTCTTTCTTTCCGGGTGGATTCTGAACCTCAATTTTCCTCCAGCCTTGTGAGCTGCACATGCTCTTTTCAACTCCACCAACTGGAGACACTCCTTCTGCTCAGTTTTCCTCATAGCTCAGTTGTTCCACATCCTCAGGTGAGAACTGGAAAAAGCCTCAAAAAGAAAAGTGTCAATTGCCAGTTCTCACTTATCTCTATGACCTTGGCCATTTAGATGTTCACTGACCTCATGGCTATATGATGGGTTCAAATAGATGTGTGTTGATTAGAAATCTTCTCCCTTTCTGTTGGGTTTATGGTAGTGCAGTTCATTTTATATAAGCTAGTCTCCCATTTAGGGAGGGATGAACATCTGCTCTCCTGAAATTAATAGTTTTCATTTCTATAATTCCTGTATTTTCATCTGTCTTTGATAGTAAATAAAATGGAAGGATACAGAGATTTTTCTTCAAATGAAATTACTAGTGAGTAATTGAGTGCCAAGTTCAGAATCCAAGAACTAATGTTCTTCCCTAGTATACACAGTAAGGTACTGAAATAATATTATGACAAATACTCCTAATTGTGTGTGAAGAAGCATTCTTTCCATTTACAAATATGAAAATTTGATTTTTGTCAAGAAATTTATGACATTTGTTTGGGTTCAAACATTGGTAATATTTACATATTGTTATGGTTTGAATGTGAAACATAGGTTCACATGTTTGAACACTTGGTATCTAGTTGGTGGTGCTGTTTTGGGAGGCCATGGAACCTTTTGGACATGTGGCATACCTGTCAGACACAGGGTTGTAGGGATAAGACTAGAGCATTATAAGTTAGCTGCAGTTCTGTTCTAACTGCTTTATTTCCTGGTTCATTGAGATGTAAAAGTCCTAGGCAACCTCATTGGGTGAAGATATTTCTTTGGTTCTTGTTTTCTTAAAAAAAAAAATAATAATTTGCCTGAGAGGCACAGGCAGTTTAAGCATAAGTTTCTTAGCGATACCAATGAATAGTGCACTCCAAAGGAAGATGGGAATGGTCTGACCCAACAGCGGATGGAGGAAGCAGCCCATTGAGCTCTGTGCTGTGGATTTTAATGTGTTTTTTAATGAATATTTATAAGGTGAGTGGCATATTTATGGGAGAAGTTGACCTTTCCCCCTCTCCTAAATTATACTGGGCCAGAGCTCACTTTTAGAGTATTTCTTCCCGTGATTCTGTGGAAAAGCTCACAAGAGGATATCAGAATCACAATACAAATGGTATTATAATGAAACCACAATAGTGTGAGGATGCAGATTCGTCATCGCTATGCATGTACAGCAGTTGCGAAAGAACACAGGCAACTTAGTTTGTGTTGTAGTAGGGAGAACCTAACTACAGCTTCAAGGGTGTTTAATGACAAAAGGGCATTCTGACAACCAGCTAGTAAGATACAGCTGAAGTTTTCTCGGATGCTTTGTGTTGAACTCCCTGCCTAACCAAGAGACACAGCTGCTAGGGCACTGATCAAATTTTCCTTGGTCACCTCATGTCTAAACCCTTGCTTACCTGTCCTTACTACTATCATAAACTCTGCCCACCTTTCCATCACTGTGATGGACAGTACTCTACTAAATCATGAGCCAACACAACTTCTTACTACCTTACTACCTGTCATGTATTCTGTAGTAGTAACAATAAAAAATAGCTAATATAAGATACTGGAGACATAAAGCTGATTGTGTAGTTCTCAGGCCTTTGGAAGTGGTTTGCAGGAGGAATGTGGAAGAGTTTGAAGCCTTAGAATTCTGTAAGTTGAGCTTAATGGGCCAGAGGGCTCATAGAAAAGAAAATGGTAAAGACTATGCTCATGAGGTCTCAGAGAGGAACAAGGACTCCAATAGGAATTGGGCTGTGGTTATTGATGTTATGTTCTGGCAAAGAATCTGGCTATATTCTGCCAATGATCTGAAAACAGGTGTGAGACTAAATTAAAACAGTAATGTACTGATGTATTTGGTGGAAGGAATTTCAAGACAGTGAGACGTATTCTGGGCTATGGCATTCTGCACTGCCTTTATTCAAGTTTACAGTGAGTACTCTAGGCAGGAAGTAGGGCAAAAAGTTGTGAAAATGTGAAGTTTGGTTAGACAAGAAGCACAAGTAATTTAAAGCTGTAAAGCAGTGGTAATTGTTGAAGAGATTAGCTCCAGTAAAGGGAAACTATGGGCTTTGCACTACAATAATAGGAAAGGTACTTTGAAGATGAGACCTCATTCATCAAAGGCTCCAGAGTATAAAAATACAAACCCATTTGAAAAGGCTTTCTTTAAAAAATAGAGTGCCTGGGAAGAGAGAGTCTCCAGGGTACCTTACTCCAAAAGGGCTAACCAGGAGATGTTCTCCTAGGTTTAGCTGCCTAGACATTTGGAGGCTGCTGCAGTCATGGTCCAAGAAGGTCTTGCTACATATTGAGCTTGGTGTCATCTATGTAACGCTGATTTTGCATGCAGGCAGAATATAAGACCTACAGAGTCATGGATACTTGAACCGATGTTCCAGAAAGCCTGTGAGATTATACGATGTGTGTCAGATCAGATTCCCTGTGCTGAGATTTGAGAAGCCGTCAAAGAGAAACAGAAGTTGCAATGGAGACTCTAGGACCCTGAATATGATAGGAGCATGGGACATCTGCACCAAGTAGAATCAGCCCAGGTGAGACCATGTCTACTTCAGGCAGCAGAGCTATAGAGACAAGGCTATGCACGTCCATTGGAGCCCAGAGGATGCCACTGGAAAGCTCAGATGCTTGGCATGAAGAGACAAGGTTTACCCTGATGAATTTTGGCCTTTCTTTGGTCTATCCTCTCTTTGTTATGTCCCCACGCCTCTATTTTAAAGTGGGAATGTTTCCTCCGTGCCATTGTGCATTAGAAGTATATAACTTGTCTTATGATTTTTATAGGGGTTAAGAGATTCTTTGAGTCTCAAATTAAAGCTTGGACTTTGAACATTTGAACAGTTTTGGAGCTATTAGACTAGGGGGACTTTTGATGTTAGAATGAGTTCACTGTGCAATATGAGGAGGCCATGAGTGGAACGTTATGAATTGAATGTGATATGTACTCCATGGACTCATGTGTGTGAACACTTGGCTCCAAGCTAGTGATGCTTTTCTGAGCGGTTTTTAAACCATGAGGATATGGGACCTAGCTGGCAGGAATGTTGTTAGAGTGTCATAGTCAGCCTAAGCTTTGACACAAGCTCTTTGCTTCCTGGCTCACAGAGGAGTCACAGCCACATGCTCCTGCCACCATGAGCTTGGCCATGATCTTCCTGCTATGATGGACTGTGTGCTCTCAAACTCGGAACACAAATAAATCCTTCCACCCTTAGGTGGTTTATGTGGGCTATTTTGTCACAGTGATGAGCTAATGAACTAATCCTATGTCTTGGACCCTCAGCAATCAAGTAGGGTACCAAAGTTGTGTATATGTGAACTTCTTCACACCTTACAGCCATCCTCTGAAGAAGCTGTAGTTCGGATAGGTTCATTAGCTTAAGTCGCACACATTATTGGTAAGTGACAGAAGTGCTTAAATTGTGTGATGGAACAGAATGAGCAGAGGTGCTTGGAGTCAGACAGACCAGGCTGAAGATTCCAGCACTATCTCCGAGAAGCTGTGTGACTTGCAGCAAGGTCCTTCTTGAATCACCATATCCTCATTTTCCCATAATCAGTCTCTAGTGGCAATGAAGTAGGGAGAAAGAAGTGATGGATGTTAGTGCACCTGGTGGCAGGAGACTCCGAGTCAATGCCAAAGCTCTTTCTTCCTTCTTGTATAACAATAAGTATTTGATGGAAAAGAACTTTAACTTACACAAAGCCTTCTCAAGAAAAGAATATATCTAACCCTCACAACAAAGCAACATTCTGAGCAGGTAGAGAGGTGGAAAGCACATTTCAGAGAAATGAAATAGGTTGCTAGAGATTACAAAGATTATGCGTAGAAGAGATAAGCTTTGTGAATTACCCTGTGCCTAGATTAACACCATTTATATGTGATGATAACAGAGGTTTTGTAAGTTAGTTGCTATTTTAAATGCACAAAAGGAATCTTCTATTTAGAGGATCTCTGCAGTGATGCTTTTGTGAAGCCAGAATGATTCTGGAAATGAAAATTATATCCTAGTAATTTATCTGTTTTATAAATTTGGCTCTTACTGTTTCCTTAGTTGGGTTTGCTATTGACTTTTCCATCCTCAAAATGTCTTCATGTTGATAAGATATTGTTACTTCATTTCTGGAATCTAATTAAAGTTTATAGTACTCTAAGGGACAGCAAATGTCAAAATCCACTAGGGTTAATTGTTTTGAATGTCTTTTTAAAGTAAAAGAACATATAAAAATCAATGAAACTGTGGTTGCAGAATTAAATTACCCTGAGCCTGTTTTCCTCAAATCTATGATTCATTTGAACATTTTACTGTTTTGTTCAAGAAAAACACTTAAGATATAGCTAATGTCCCAAACAGAGTGATTCTCTGCTCAGACTCATTTGTGTGACTGGCCTTTATGTATACGTAAAGTGGTCTTCTGGCCAAGTAACTGTTCTAGAAGTTTCTTTAACTTTCATAAGGGGAAATCAACCTCCCCTCTGTCCCTGCAGTTAGTTGCTTGGTAGATCCATCTTCCAAGTTGCTGGCAGAGAATACACTCTCAAGATTTCTTTTACTCTGGTTTTACCAAGGCCAGCTCTTCAGGTACATGAATGCTTATAAACGCTCAAAGAACTTTCATACATCGGTCATGGTGGCTTCTAGTCTTTCTCCTCAGACACAGTCAGAGGAAGACATTTGGGTGCAGCACATTTGTGTGGCTAATGTTGCTTACTATGTGCTCTATGACCCTGCTGGGAGCTGTCAATATCGGAGTCTTGACTGAGACTCCTTGCCTCTTTCTGCCACTCTCCTGTAGATGTCCAGTATGTTGAAGGTACTAGTCCTGTAAGGGTTGCCTCTAAGCATTCACCATTTGTACAGAGCTGTCCTATAGGACTTCATTACTTTGGCCACTCCATCAGCTCACTTAGTAAATTGCTCTGTAATCTTGGATCATAAGTCAATGTTAAGACATGTTAAAAGAAAAAGTATGTGACATTGATTAGGTAATCTAGGACTTTTCAGAAGTATGAGGTGGGTTATTCAGCATCATCATTGTTAACAATTAACTTTTACATTATCATTAAGTAATTTTTAAAAGGTTTTAAATATTTAAAACTGATTGCTTACTAATTCTTTTTATTTAACAATATATATGTTCTTAATACTGTTTTTAGCTATTGTATCAGGATGAAGGAAAAATAAAAAATGGGCTAGGCACAAGCACATCTCTTCCCAACTCCAAGATCAGATGCAGATGTCATCTTCAAGACTTGAAATTGGACATAGCTGGAGCGTGCATACTGCAGTTCCTCAGATCAGCAATCTCTTTCCAGAGCCTGTAATGACACATATACCAGCTCAAAATTCAAAGTTATGGAAGACGTGGTTTCAAGGGGTGGAGTCAAAGATTCTTCTTGGTCTCAGAAGCATGCTAGTGGCCTACTCTCTAGGTACATGCTTATTTTTATTTCAAAACTTATTTCTTAGCCACTGTATTATTTTTTCCTTGCACTGCTGAATACTAAAAAAAAAAAAAACAACAAAAAAAAGCAAAAAACACATTTCTAGCTCTATTTCTTAAAAAGCAACAGAAACCGAAAACAAGAAACAATCAAACAAACAGAAGCTGAAATTCAGGACTCATTTTTATTGATTAGCGTTTATTGTTCTTTCTTTCTCTCCACCGTTTCACACTCCACCTCTGCCTCCTTCTTTTTCTTTCTTTTTTTTTTTTTTTGCCTTTTCTGTTTGTCACTTTGTTCTGTTTCACATTTAAAATTTTTTGGAAAAAACTGAGTTTTTGTACATTTCATACAACAGTTCTTAATCAAATTTAGACCCCTTCCCCGCCCATCCTCCACACCCCCAAGACCTCATGCACTCCACCATACATGCTAAGTTCTATTCAGTACTCAAATGTCCCCTGGTGCAAATTCATCCACCGGAGATTAGTCAACCTATCCAGAGATCGTAAGTAAGGCCTACTCTCCCTCACCCAGGGCTGTTTCACAATTTTGATTTATTTATGCATTTATATACATGTATTTTTTAGCTGTCTGTAAATATTTTTTAAAAGACATGAAGGTGTAAAGATAAGTGACAGCCTTCTGAAAGCATATATTTTAATAGCAATCGAATTATTACGTTTATGTTTTATTTACAGATATCTTCATATAATATTTCTCAAAGCTTCCTGCTATAATATGAAAATCTTAAGTTAAAACGTAATTTCGGGGCTGGAGACATGACTCAGTGGTTAAGAACTGGCTGCTCTTGCAGAGTACCTGCGTTCATTTTCCAGCATCCACATGGAGGCTAACAATTGTCCTTAACTCCAGTTCCAGAAGGTCTGACACCTTCTTTTGACCACTACAGGCACTGCATGACATGGATGCACTTACATACATGCAGGCAATACACTCATACACAGAAAATGAAAACAATAAAATATTTTTAGAATGTAATTTAGAACTTCAGATATGTTTATGAATTAAGGACTCAAAAGCTATCCTCCTGGGGAACAGATCCTTACACTCACGTGTCATCATCTCCCTCCTCAGGAACCCGAGTAGCAGGAAGGTGGGATATGTGCCAGTGTTTGGAACTATGTCTGGCACTCAATATGTAATTGGGAATGAACAAATAAATGACCGATTTATGAGTGTTCCAGTGCTCAGTGTTCTGAGAACCAATGTTTGATTTTAAGGAGGACATACACTGTACATATTTAAAAGACCTTCATTTTGTATTTATCATTTCCATTTAGGCTCTGCTTCTTTAGATTGTAATCTTTCAATTAAATATTCATAGCTAATGACATTTTTTCCCACCAGCTTCATAGAAAAATGATCACACATCATAAAAAGAAGCAGTATGGCATTTTCTATCCATGTGCAAAGACCAATTATCCTAAATTAAGCCTAAAGTTTAAAATCTGTGTTCCTTTGATGAGCCTCATGCATCAACCATGAATCACTCATTGTGATTATGTTGTCTTATTTTCCTGCTTGTACTGGGAAGGGAGAGCTAACATTTATTGGGTTTTGTGATGAGAATTTGCTGTGTCTTTAATTACATATATGTCATTAACTTCCACAACAATCCAAGAAGCAGAAGCATATATTAATAGTCTTCTTTTAGTAGACGAGGCACCTAGCGCTCGGAGAGATTGCTTCACATTCCCAGGCCACAATGGGGCTTGGCCTCTCTAGACTCAATTCCAGATTGTCATCTAGCAGCTGTTCATTGGTCCCTTGCCTCCGCCTTGCCCTCCCCTTTCCAGATAGTCTTTTAAATCCTCCTCATTTCCCTTCATTCAGGTGGTAAATGAGCATCCCCTGGAACCCAACAGGAAAGTCAAGCTAAGCACTGGTGTCCAGTGATTGGATGCCACTGATGTTTTGAGCAAAGAAGAATTATCCAAAGGGCTGGGATGGATGCCACAGAGGACAGAGATGGGGCAGAAAAGAACAGTGAGCAGACATGGAATACTCATGGCATAGTAATGGCTGTCACACGTCTGTGTCCCTATCCCTGAAATCCTGTGATTCTTTTATGCAGCAACAGGAGCTTTGCTGGCGTGACTAATTCTTAGGCGTTTGGTCACAGGCTCTATTAATTATCACTGATTATCCAGATGTATCCCAATGTAATCACACGAATGCCTAAAAGTGAAGAACTCTCTCCACTCTCATCCTAAGGACACATGACTACAGAGGAATGGTCAGAAGATGGGATGCCCAGGAAGAAGAGGCAGGTGGCTGGGAGCCAACATCTATGTGGCCTCTATGAGCTGGAAGGTAAGGAATTCTCTGGACTCTCCAATGGGGAATACAGTCACTGTACTGTTCACCATTTTGTGAACTTGAAACAGACTGGAGTCACCTGGGAAGCGAAAAGCCTCAAGGGAGGAATTTCTCCTTCAGAGTGGCCTGTGGGCGTGTCTGTGGGCATTTTCTTGATTGCTAATTGATGTAGGCAGGCCCAGCTCACTGTGGGCGGTGCCAACCCTGGGCAGGTGAGCCTCGGAGGAGTAAGAGAAATAGGTGAGCCAGCCAGGAGAGGCGAGGCAGTAAACAGTCTTGCTCCAGTGCTCCCTGCTTCAGCTCCTAACGTCAGGTTCCTGCTTGAGCTCCTGCCAGCTTCCCTTGACACTGTGATAAACCTCCAGTTTGCTTTTGGTTGAAGTGGTTAATTGCATCAACAAAAATGTAAGTAGAACAACCCTGGTGGACATTGGTTGTAGACCAGTAGAGTCAGTGTCAGGCTCCAGAGCTGTGCAGAGGTAGGCTTGTGTTGTTTTAGCACACGAGGCTGGTCGTAATGTGTCACAGTAACTGTAGAAGGCAGGAGATTGAAACGTAAGAATGGCAGCAGGAGTTTCAGACTGTTCAGAAGCATGTAGTGGCCCCTCTTTGTCACACCGTCCTGTGTCACCTGCTCTTGATGCTCTTCCCAGAAGTAGCCTCTCTTCATTGGATCCTGGGCAGGGTGCTGTCCTCCCTGCTTCCTGTTCGGGCTGTGCTCAGTTTCCTCTCCCTGTGTGAGGTTCCCGGAGGAAGTTCCGCCTCCGAGGGCTGGTCTTCCTGGTCTGTGCCCTCCTTTATCTCTGTGTTTTCTGATTTAGCTCTAGTGTTGGTGTCCGTGAGACACCACCAGCCTTTATTACGCACATATTTCATCTGTGCTACTTCTCAGGTTTTCTTAATGCTTAATATCTTATATGCTATTTAATTTTGGTCTCTACTTTTAAAAATATGGACAGATTATGTGCTTTGAATTCCGACTTGATAATTTCCTGCTTATGCATCTTTGTCAAGATATTTAACCATTGTGACTCATTTTCCTTTTCTATAGAATATCCATTTTACAGGATTTTTCAAGGATTAAAAAATAGATCTCTACAATGGTGACTTCCTTTGCTCCTAGAAGGTGGGACAGTGTCATTCCTTCCTGTATAACATTTAGCACAGTTCCCAAGCTTACAGCCTGAGTGTCCTGTCATCAAGCTTTTGTGCATTATTAAAGATTTTAATATTCTATACTTCCATATCCCACTGGTATAAGTAATCTTAAAAGTCTGTTATTAAGCCCTATTCATTAAAAGTGTCAGGAAATAACTTACAGCCATCTTAAAAATCTTAGTGTATTTCGTCACTTCGGATACCCTTCTGTGTTAAATCCACAGAACATTTCTTGGTCTTCTCCACATAACTCTCCTCCACTGTCTGGGGCAACTCCCCACAGACTCTGTGTGATTGTGTGTGATTTCTTGATCACTGCCTTCTGACTTCCTAAAGCTTCTGCTCTCTGCTCTTCACCTTTCTTTTGAGGGGCACAGGCCTGGGTGCAACACTACTCGGATTCAGATGTTTCTGTGGTAAACAAGGTGTTTCACAGTAAATAAGTACTTCAGCTGCCTGAATGCGCAAGATTTGGGGATGCAGGATGTCTCCTCTTGGAAATCTTTGCTTTTCAGGGTTCTGTTTCATCTCTGTTTTAATAAACATTAACCTCTGGTTGCTTTGGCTACATTTCTCCATGAGAATGTGTTTCCTCTGATGTCTGAATGGGCTGGGGAGCCAGGACTTTGATTTCTTCAGGAAGGCTCTGTTCTTCACTCTTCTGAGGACTTTCTGCTGATACCTCATCTTAAGTGTGGGTTTTTTGCAGGGTGCATCATTTCCTACCATGGTGCTACAATGAACTTTTATGCTAGCTTTATGGGCTCAGATATCTGCTCGGCTTGAAGAAGTCTTTATAGATGAGAAGACTTATTGCTGAAATTTGAATCTCAAACGTGTCTTATGAAACTTTTTCTCCTTTTGGAGTAGGTTTTAGGAATTTTAAGAGCTCTTCTTTCCCACTTCCATTGCTTTCCTGCGCCTGGTGATATTTTCAAAGAATTTCAGACTAACACTTACCCTTGGAAATCAGCAATCATGATTCTACAAGATGATTGTAAGCTGTAGACTATCCAATAAGTCTGTCTGTTGATAGGTGGTAAGTACAGTACATTGGCTCCCAAATGTTATAATGGGAACTGGTTTACATCAGACCCCTCTACAAGAATATCCCCCAAATGTAAGTTTTTGCTAACACTGAGTCCTACTGTGTTACTGTTGGGGGTGCATGTATCACATGAATCGCTTACCAAACAGACTGTGCAATGGACCACATGCTGGGGTCCAGCTTCTGGGAAACGTGCATTTAAAAGCATAGCATAATAACTTTAACCTGTTGTCAAAGAAAGAGCTCCTTTTGACTGGTATGGTGATTCTTAGTTGTTTTAGTCCTGAGGGACTGTGATCAAGGCCAAAAACAGTTCTCAAAGAGACAGAGTGCTACAAGGTGGTCCTGAGTAGTAAGACGCTAAGGGGCCTTTCACAAAGTTGTGAAATGATTGTATTGTGATAATTAATATTTAATAACTAGTTTTGACTTTTTATGATGTTGGCAAGACTTACTATGAATACATGATGGTTTATAACGAGCAGGCCTCACAGGAAGGAAGGCTTTCTGTGCTATGTATTTTTATTTGGGATTGGTGAAGTGAACTCTGCATTATTAATTACTCTCCTGTGAGCAGTGTCCTAATGATTCTCCAGTCTTTGGAGGTGGGTGGTACTGTATGGATAGCTGTTGGCACAGGGCTTGACTTTTTGAAGTCTTCCTTTGCTTTCGGAGTGCTCAATGGTTTCTCTTCATGTTCTGCCCTCCCCTTTTCTCCCCTCCACCCCCAGATTCCCCCTTACCAGCAGAATACAGAAATGGGCAAGTGTCTGGAGTCTTTCTCACACAAAGCTGTTTTAAAAGCTCTTCTCAGGGCTCCGTGAAAGTGTGCGGGGCATTGTGTGGTGATTCATAACAGCCTTCATTTGAAGGACAAAAGGATAAAAGGAGCACGCGGACCACGCTCCACTGTGCAGACTCTCTTCTGTTATTAATGTTTTTATACAAATTTGAAAGCAAAAGGTTCAAGCGTTTCATACTTGAGTTTCCATCACACAGTATGTTGCACTCCATCTATCAAAAATTCCAGGGCTAGGCATGGTGGGTCAGACCTTTAATTCCTGTGCTGGGGAGGTAGAGGCAGGCAGATCTCTGGATCTCTAAGAATTTACGACCAGCCTATTCTATATGGCGAGTTCAGGCCAGCTAGGGCTTCACAATGAGAGCCTGCCTTTAAAAACTCCAAAGCTGCTATTCTTGTGACTAAATGTGATTTTCAAATTTTACTGAAGGCCAGAGTTTCATAACTTTATGATCCTTGTCTGTTAATTTATCCCACAGATAGCTATTTACTACATTGAAAGCCTCACAGGAAAGCTCCAAAACCTCAAGAGAGCAAAGCACCAGAGACCCACGTTAAGTAAACGCAGCGTCACCGATCTCTGAAGGTTTCTTTCCATACTGTGTTTGCTCCACTCGGTTAAAATATTCCTTTATGGAAATACGTTTATGTCATTGACAATCTCTGAGTTTTTCACTGAAAAAAGACTATACTAGTCTTTTTAAAACAACAAAACTCATTTGAGGAATCCAAGTCGTGTGCTTGAAAGGTTTTATTTTAAGTTTGAAAAGTTGTCCCCAGGGAACAGAAGTCCCACGCTCTTATTTGGCCAGCATGCTAGTTCCATATTTCAGCCAGTAGGGGGCAGTATTGTGTCTCAGTTGGTGTTCAGGGGGAAGAAATGGAAAAGAAAAAAAAAATTCTTTCCAATTTCTCTTGAATTTGATTAGCATCCTAGTTTCAATTCTTGACTTCTCAGGTTCCAGCCACTTCTTTCGTAGTACCAGTGAGTGAACTGAAGGCTCAGAGAGGAGAAAGTTACCAGCGACAGGAGACACAGAGAAAACAGTCTTTTATTTTCGATTTTCCTCTCTGAGGGGGAGGTTGAACACCTTCGTTATTGAGGAGGCAAGTTTGGCAGTAGATGCTTCCAGATGCAGAGGTCTGGAATGTTCCCAACCTTAACATCTGGGATTCAGTTGGCTCATTCTCATTTTTTTTTCCTGCTTTCTTGGGTTGACATTGCTTTGGGGGGTGGTTAATTATACTTTGGCTGTAGTGGGGAGGTTGGGCTATCCTCTTCATGTAGTGTGGGCTTCTCAATGTTAGTGTGAGATATTAAATGGCTTATAGGAAAGCATGTATATATTCACACACACACACACATGCACACATATATCCATCCAAAGAAACATCAGTGAATGCTTTTATCTGAGAGTGTATTGCAAATAAAAATCCTCTGATTAGACCATGTGAGAAATGAGTGGGTAATACATGAAAAATTTCTGAAACTTCTTCATGGAGTCATATTTTTGGTGATAATGGCACAGGTACAGAAATATATGTCTAATGTCATTTTTCTCAAGCAAAGAATTAGCATGGTAAAATTCTAGCTGTTTATTTCCAGTCCTTAATACTATCTCAGGATTCTTTCAGTTTTTAAAGTATACATGATTTTCACTACTAACAATTTGAAAAATTTTAAAGAATAGCTTACTTTTAAAAATTTATCATTTTTAAAATTATTTTCTGTGTATGAATGTATTGCCTGTATTACACTGTCTGCATATAATGTGCACCCATGTTGTGCAATGCTTGCAGAGGTCAGAAAAGGGCATTGGATCCCCTGGAACTGAAGTTTCAGACAATTGTTACCTGCCATGTGGGTGCTGGGAATCAAACCCGGGTCTTCTGAAAGAACAGTCAGTCCTCTCTTAACCACTGAGCCATCTCTCCAGCCACCAAGAATGACTTCCTTAATAAATGAGTAAGTACAAAGAAAATTTGGGTATTGAGTCATAAGGATAATGTATACATGGCTTCTCAGAATCTTATCTGTGTTTAGCGTAAAGAAAGAATCCTTGGGCTGGAAAGATATGCCAGTTGTCAAGAGCACTCACTTCTCTTGCAGAAAATGTGTATTAGGTTCCCAGCACCCACACGGCAGCTTACAATTATTCATAACTCCAGTTACATGGGGTTCTGATGCCCTGTTGTGGCCTCTGTAGGCACTAGGCAGACACGCGAAGCAGGAAAATACTCATGCATAAAACAACAATAACAACAAACTTCTGTAGTTTTCAAATTACCTACAATAGTCATATTGCATCCATAATTAGAAATGAGGAACAGTAAATAGCTTGTCCTGTACAAACTTAAATAGTCTAATTAATTTTCTAGAAAGCTTACCAAAACCTTCTTGTTATAAATACCACATTTTAGCATTTAAAGGAAAAAAATGTAAATGATGATGTGTATTTAATGAATTTAACATTTAAAAATCAGCTTCAAGTGAACAGTGCCTAATTTCTAAGGGAAACTTTGCTGTACACATGTAGCTATTGCTGTACCTGGAGCTAATCTTTTTTTAAATGATTTTTACAAACCTTGTTCCTTTTCAGTATTCTGTAACAACAGAGAAAGGGTTAATGCTAATCTGTCTGTGGCTAAGAGAGCTGGTGATTGAAAATAGTTGACTCAATTAATGACCAACCATATTTAGTTAGCATTATTGCTTCTGTTTCAGTCTATTATTGTTATTGTTATTATTGTTTGGACATTTCAAGAAGTTGAATCTCTAGAGCTATACACAAGCAGTAACTCTTATTACTGGGATGGTTGCCAGTCAACAGGCAGATGGTGGAAGTGTAATATTCCCAATGTGGAATTACTGTAAATAGGTTTTTGTTAGCATGGATGTAGGGCTGAGGTAAGATGAGTGAAGCATTTACTTCACACTAGGCTCTGCCTTATGAATAACTCTGGGAATAATTAATCCATAGGGTTTTTCTTTACCATTAAAAAAATCTGCTTAGCAATGTGTGCTTTTATTTATACATCACAACAACTTTTTAAGAATTCGCTCATCTGGAAACAGACTTTTACAGCATTCTACAGAACTTGGTATCTAGCTAGGTAGTCAGGGTGTTAATGTACCGAAATGCTCTAGGGTCACCTTGTTAACTGTGTCTTGGTTGTGCATTTTGCTGCTGAGATAGAACCCTCATGCTCTGTTTAGGTTATTTTACTTGTGGGTCTGTGTGCACGGTTTGAATACTCTCTATTTTAAATTTCATTTATTTTTCTTTACATAAAAATTATGATTCTTTTACATTTAATTTTATTTTTATTTTATGCGTATGAGGTTTTTGTCTGTCTGTATGTAAATGCATCTGTGTCCAGTGAGGCCAGGAGACGGTGTCAGATTCCCTGGAACTAGAGTTATAGACAATTGCTAACTGCCATGTGGGTGCTGACGACACAGGTCTTCTGCGAGAATAGCAGTGCTTTTAACCACTGAGCCTTCTCTCCAGCCCCGAATACTCCTTTAACATTTAGTTTTAGTACTTTTAATTGTGTATCCATGTATGCATGCATGTGTTTGTGTGTGTAGGTGCATGTGTGCGCGTGCACGTGTGTGTGTGTGTGTGTGTGTGTGTGTGTGTGTGTAGGTATCCACATCAGAGGCATCAGATTCCCCTGGAACTGCAGTTATATGTGGTTTTGAGCCACCCACTGTGGATGTTGGGAACTAAACTCAGGTCCTCCGTAAAAGAAGTATATACTCTTAATGCCTGAGCCATCTTTCCATCCTGAATGAACAGCACACCCCAATCTTAGATGAAGAAATACTGGCAACTGATGCCTGATGGATGAGGAAGAGCTGACCTTCCTAAAGCAAGGGACTCTAGATAGACTGAGTGGACCTCAGTGGATCAATTGGTACTGGGTAATGTCTGGAGGCACTAACTTGATACAATAGACGTTAACACTGATGACAGAGTGTACGGATTCCATTTGTGGAGCTGTGGGGGTGGCAGTGGGAAGGGATATAAAGATGATTAAGATTGATTGAGATGTTCTATATGAAATGCACAAAGATTCAATGAAAAAAATTAAAAATATATGTAAATAGATTTCTAGAAGGGAGCTAGGTCCTGTACGTTTTGTTCTGTGGAGTTTGGGGTACATCCCCTCTTGACATCACCAGCTCTCTAGAACTCATCCTCTGGAATTTTAATGGAGACTTCACCACATAGGCATGGTTGGTTAGGTTATAGGACATGGGTGACTAAATCACTCTCTAGCCTCTCTTCCTGTCACAGGAGGTCAGAGATATGGGGATGAAATTTCTAAGCCACTAATGATAGGAAAACCAGTCCCCATACTCCAAGAAACATCTCATTAGCATTAACTCAAGGGTGTTTGGAAGGGACAAAGATGTTCTCACCTCTGCCACTTAGGAAATTCAAAGAGTTTATAGGAGCACGGTGTCATGAGTTAGAAATGAAGATCAAATGTAGAGTTCATTTTTATTTTTTTTTACCATAGCCACATAGACACCAAAGGTATGAGGATACAAAAATCACCACGGGAACAGTCTCATGACCTATATGAAATACAAAACACAAAAGGACACAGAACCCCTCTGCTCTCTATCTAGTAAGAATAAGCCATTATAGAACAATTACCTATTATAGATGAGGCACCATAATGCTTATCTATACACAAGATTTCAACTAGTGGTAAGGAGGAATATACTGGGTTTTTGCCTGCTTGAGTTTGCATGGGTCCTGTGCATGTTGCAACCATTGCTGTAGGTTCATATGACCAGGGGATCAGGAGCTTGTAAGACTCTGTTTCCATGTGGTCATGAACCTCCTCCCTGGCTTTACAATCTTTCTGTCCCCTCTTCTGCAATGGTTCATGAGCCCTGAGTGGGTGAAGTTTAATATAGGAGTCCTGTCCAAGGACCAGTAATCTGGAGACTCTTAATCTCTATTCGTTGGCCATTTTTGACCTTTTGTGTTCCTGGCCTTCTGCTGCACAAAGGAGCTTCATTAATGAGAACTGAGAGATTCATTAGTGATCTCTTTACCCCTTGTTCTATGTTCTGTGTGTCTTAGGTGTGGAGATTGAATGTAGATGTACCACTTAGACTTGGGCAAGTCATAGACACTGTGTGTGACCTGTTGTGGTACTCTGTCTGGTGCAAAAGAAACTTCTTTGATGAGTGTTGACTTGGATATTTGTAAATATAAGGATACTTATTTTTCACGTAGTAAGAAATTTCATTGCTCTAGGACTGTGACAGTCTTGGGGTTTTCTCTAAGATCCGTGACCTCTTCAGCGATGTGTATTTATCTATGTTTTCAGTACCACACATGAGTTTCCCCCCATTGAACGAGGTTTCAGTTAAATTAGGTAGCTGGTGATTGCCTTTAAGATAAAAGAGGCATTACTGTATCAATGTGATGTGTTGTGACAGTTATTGATGTGATCATTTGGTCTTGAAGCTGGTGTTGGACAATCGCTCTTTTCATTTGGTTATTCATTTATAGCTTTAAAATATCATGTAATAAACGCAATAATGAGCAAATTTTCCTTTGGTTTTGTGAGGGGTAGCGAATTATGGAATTATACCTTTGTGGGTTTGATTTTACACTTTCTCCCCCATTGACCTCTAGGTCTGTTATATGACAGTACCTTGCTGTTTTAGTTATTATTGGTCTGTATATTTTGAAATTTGATAGTGTGTTGTTTTCTGCCTTATTCTTTTGCTCAAGATCGTACCTTCTATTCAGAATAGTTTATGGTTCCAAATGAATTTGAGGCTTTTTTTCCATTTCTATAAAACAAAAAATGCCATTGGGGTTTTGATATGGACTGCAGTGACTATGCAGTGGCGTAGAAGAAGGGAAGGGAGACCATCCACGGCTCCTGGGACTGCAAACGGATACACAGTTCTTTCTTTACCACTGAGTCGAAATCCATTGTGTAAATGTACCACGTTTTCACTATCCGCTCATCAGCTGAGGGACTCTTCGGTTGATATTCTGTTTTACATTCCATTATTTCTGTTGGTGAGGCTTTTTACAGTTGTTTCAAATTGGCACTTTGAGTCTTTCCATTCCATCTTCATTTCAGCCCGAGTTTTCTTCAATATTTCTACCTCTTTTCTGAATTCACCTCTCATAGCCTGAATTTTATGATTTTTGTGATTGTTGTTTTAAATTCTGTGTCCTGAGGTTCCTGTAGGAAGTTCTCATGTAGAACATTTCTATAGGACTGGTGGGATTTGGAAGGATATATTATTTTGGGTTCTCATATTGTTTGTATTTTTTCATCATGGTTTGGGCATGTGGATTTCTTTTGTTGTTTGTAATTCTGGTTTGAAAGTCAAGCCTGCCTTTATTGAGTTGAAGTTTGATTCTGTTTGTATTGCAGATGTAGCTTGGTTGCTTTCTGATTTGATATGAATAGTTAGTCTGGCCTTCAGGTTCTCTTTTGTGATTTTATATTGGAGGGACCAGATGGATCAAGGCAGGCTAGTCAGGAGCTCTACAGGAAGGAGGAGCCTTGACTCATCAGGTATTCTGGAAGCTTTGAAACTATTATCTTCCATTTCATGTACATGAGATGTATTTTAATTTATTTTTATCTCCTTTAATTTCTTTCATCAATAGTGGTTACTTTTCAGTATATAAGCATTTCACTTCTGTGATTACTTATAAACAATTTATTCTTTTTGATGCTATATAAATGGTATTATTTTCAGAATTTTTAATTTGTTGTTAGTGCAGAGAAACACCATTGATTTTTTTTATTATAATGCTTGAATATTAAATCTAATAGTGTTTCATGAAATTTTCAAGATTTTCTAATATAAGATAGTGTCATTCAAAACAAAGATTATGTTTCTTCTTTCCAATTTAGATGCTTTTTGTTTCTTTTTCTTGTCTACTGTCTTTGGATAGAACTCACACAACAATTAAAGTCATGAGATAGAATCCTTGTCTTGTTCTTGACCCTACAGGGAAACTTTAGTTTTTTCTAATTGAGTTTCATACTAGCCGTGGGTTTGTATACATGATATCTATTATGTTGCGGTAAGTTCCTTCTGTATTTACATACAGCTTAATCTACTCTGAGCTTATAACCATGAAAAGATGTTGAATTTTATCATGCTTTCTTTTGCCTCTTTTTATCCTGCATTCTTTTACTCTGGTGTACCACATTAATTCTTTTGGGGTTATAGCACTGTTTTGGCATTTCAGAGATAAAATAAACTCAGTTATGGTAGATATACTTTATATGTACTCATGATTTTAGTTCATTAGCATTTAACTGAGGACTTTTGCATCTATGTTGATCAAGGATATTGACTGATGATTTTTATGTGTTCTTATCTGGAATTTTTAATATAATACTGATCTTACAAAATGAGTTGGGAGATTTTTCTATCCAGTTTTTTTTTTTTTTTTTTTTTTTTTTGAGACTTTGGGAAAAGGCTGATGTTAGCTCTTCCTCGGATGTTTGATAGAATTTACCAGAAAGCTGTGACTACTCCCGGGGATTTTGCTTTTTTGGTTGGGAGTTTATTAGCATTACATTACTAATTTAATCTCCCTATCTGTTATTAGTCTGCTCAAATTTTCTATCTTTTTATTTCAGTCTCAGTATATATTTTTAAGTTTTGTCTATTTCTTCTAGATTATCCATTTTTTGGCATGTAATTGTTTTAGACACAATGAAATAAAAATAGAAAACTGGAAAATTTTAAAATTTGTGGAAATTAAATAAAATTTCTTGAAATAGCATTAGATCACAGAAGAAATCACAAGACATATCTGAAATATTTTGAGATTTTTATATAGGGAGCAGCAAAAGTAGTACCAAGAAAAAGCAGTAATTTATAGAGAAAAATGCCAATATTCAAAAAGACCTCAAATAAGCAACCTAACTTTGCAAAGTGAGGGAGGAGAGAGAGAAGGCCCCCCAACAGCAGAAGAAGCAACAAAGTTTAAAGTTGAAATAAATGAAAATAAAACAGTCAAGGGAATTGAGTTGTTTTTTGAAAAGAAGAAAAAGTAGGTTAGTCTTTAGCTAGACTTGCTGACAAGGGAAACCCGGTCTGAAACTTAAGTACAAAATGTGAGATACAAGAGAAAAGAATCCGATACAGAAATAAAAGCACTTTGGAATATTCTAAATACCAACATTCATTGAAACACTTTTTTTTTTTTTTTGTAGATTCAGAATTATGTTCTAACAGAGCTTTTTCGTTGAATTACCTCAGTTATCTTTTTCTACTTTTTTCTCAGGTGAGACATTAGCTACCAATCATGGCTTGGAACTTGGACACCGCTCAGGCTGACCTTGAGCCCCTGATCTTCCTGCCTCTTCTGTGTGGGAGTGCACGGGTGTGCCACCACGCTGGGTTAAGCTGTGATTTCTTCAAATGAGATAGAACCGTGTATCCGCTTGCGGTCCCACTAGTCATGAATGGGGTTTCCCTCTCCCGGCTTCTACTCCCACATTTGTTATCTTTTTTAAACTTGAGCCATTCATTACGGTTAAGGTAGAAGAAATCTCAAAGTAGCTTTAGTTTGCATGTCTTCATAGCTAAGGATGTTGAACATTAAAAAACGCTTTCTAGCCATTTGCATTTCATATTTTGAGAATTCTGTTTTGTCGCATGCCCCATTTATTCTGTTGCTTTCTTGTTATTTAGTTCTTGAGTTCTTTGTATGTTATAGATACTAATCCTCTGTCAATATGTAGGTGGTAAAGATTTTTTTTCGTATTTTGAATATAGGCTGCTTCTTCACCAAAACATAGGTATATTTCAGTGTTCAGAAACATTTTGATTTCATGAGATCCCATTGTTTTTCTTAATGCTAGTACTACCAGGGTCCTGTTCAGAACATCCTTTCCCATGCCTACAAGTTCAAGCATATTCCCTATTTTATTCTCAGTCATATTCAAGGTATCTGGTCTAACACTGAGGTCCCTGATCCATTTGCAGTTGAGTTATGTATGAGGTGAAAGATAAAGATCTAGTTTGTTTCTTTCACATAGAACTGTACAGTATGAACAGCACCAGTTGTTGAAGATGCTGTCTTTTCTCCAATATATAGTTTTGGCCACAATACATCTGTTTTTATTCCAGTAGTATGCTCTTTATTATTACAGCTCTGTAGTATATAACTTGAAATCTAGGATGGTGGTATTACCATCAGTTTTTTTTTTTTTTTTATTGCTTTGACTATCCTGGATCTTTTGTGATTCCATATAGATTTCTTTCAACTTCTATGAAGAATTGTATTGAAATTTTGATGGTGATTGCATTTAGTCTGTAGATTACTTTTGGTGGGAAGGCCATTTTCACAGTCTTAATCCTACCAATCCATGAGTGAGAGAGGTCCTTCCATCTTCTGGTACCTTATTCAATTTCTTCTTTCAAGTTTATAACTTTTACAATTTCTTTGTAGAAACTTTTCATTTCCTTGATTAGATTAATGCCAATGTTTTTTTCTTTTTGAGACTGTTATGAAAGGGATTGTTTTCTGATCTTGCTTTTGATATGCTTGGCATTGCTATCTAGACTGACAACTGATTTTTCTGCGTTAATTTGTGTCTTGCTACTTTGCTGAATGTGGTTATTAGATACAGTAGTTTTCTTGTGGAATCTTTAGGATGTTTTATGTGTAGATCCATATCATCTGCAAGTAAGGCCAGTTTGACAGCTCTCTTTCCTATTTATATTTCCTTTATCTCCTTCAGTGGCTTTATTGCTCTAGCTAAGACTTGAGACACTCTACTGAATAAAAATGGAGAAAGTAGATATTCTTACCTTATTCCTGGTATTAGTAGAAATGCTTTGACTTCTCTATTTAGCATGATGTTGGCTGTGGGCCTTTTGTATATTACCTTTATTATATTGAGATATGTCTTGTAACCCTACATACTCCTTGACTTTTATCATGAAGGGAAGTTGAATTTTGCCAAAAGCTTTTTCTGCATATGTTGAAATGACCATGTGCTTTCTGTCCTTGAGTCTGTTTATGTGGTGAGTTAAGTTTATTGGTTTACATATCTTGAACCCATTCCTGCATCTCTGGGATGAAACCAACTTGATCATGACAGATAATCTTTTTGATTGTTCATGAATTCAGTTTGCAAGTATTTTAGTGGTTTTTTTTTTTTTTTGCCTCTGTGTTCATCAGAGATATTACCTATAATTTTCTCTTCTTTTGACTCTTTGGTTTTATTATCAGGATAATACTGGCTTTGTAAAAAGATAGGAAATGTCCCATTTTTTTTATATTTTATGAAATAATTTGAGGAGTATGTTAGTTCTTCTTTGAAGGTCTTGTAGGATTCTGCATTGAATCCATCCAACCTGGGCTTTTTATTAGTTTATTTTAGATGCAAGATTTTAAATTACTGCTTCTATCTTGTTGGTTGTTATGGGTCTATTAAATTATTTAGTTTATCTTGATTAAACTTTGGTAGGTTTTATTTATATTCATACATATATATATATATATATATATATATATATATATATAGCCATCTAGTTATTCTAGAGTTTTCACTTTAGTGAAATAGATTTTTAAAGTATGTCCCTATAATTCTCTGAATTTCCTCAGGGTCTGTTGTAAATGTTTCCCTTTTTGTCTCTGATTTTATTAAATTGAGTCTTCTCTCTTTCTTTGATTAATTTGGCTAAAGGCTTGTTAATCTTTACAAAAAATGCCATTTACTGTGCAGTCATTGATGTGTTTATTAGTTCTTGAAGCTTGTGTTGGACCATTGATTGAAGTTTGCCCTTAGGAGCTTACATAGTTCTCTCCAAATCTATGAGAGCTAGCCTTCAGGGGAAGTGGCTTCTAGGTCAGTTCCAGTTCATTGCTATAAATCCTGTGTCTGAAGTATATCCTGTCTTCAGCAATAGGGTCTTACCTTTAAATTGTGAAGGAAATTTAGGGCTGTGGCAATAGCCTGTGTAATTTTGGGAGTCTCTTGGACTCCCTGGCCAACAACTCAAAGGAAGGTTTCTCTTGACTGGTACTGCTTCTTGTTATGGAACCCTTAGCTATACACATGGACTCGTGTAAAGATATTGTCTGTGTAGATTGTCAGTAACATGATTCCCTCTGGATTTTTATACTAGCTAGGCATTGTTTATCTCCCCCATCTTTCCCTAACTCTCCCTCCACGCCCTCATTTAAAGTATCATCACTTTCTCCATTTCTCCCTTGATAAATCCAGTCTCCTATGGTCCCTCCTCTCTTAAGCTCCTTCTTTCTCTTTATCCTACAGTTCCTTGTATAATGCTCCCTCCCCCTCCCCTTTAAAATACCTCAGGTTTACACATTTTTTCCTTAGTGACACATGTCTCCTATTGTTCTTCTCTCCCAGGTTCTTTTTCTCCCTCTACATCCCTGGCTCCTCTCCATTTTCCTGGTTCCTGCAGTTACATCAGGACATGTACTCGAATTTAAGGATTTGGTACTAGGATCCACAAATGAAGGGGAACACACCTTGTTTGCTTTTTTGTACTTCATTCAGTATAACAGTTTCTAGTTCCACCCACTTACCTATAAATGTCATGATTTCCTCTTTCTTTACCACTGAGTCGAACTCCATTGTGTAAATGTACCACGTTTTCATTACCTGCTCATTAGTTGAAGGACACTTCGGTTGATGTTCCGTTTTCCATTCCATTACTTCTGTTGTTGAGGCTTTTTACAGTTGTTTCAAATTGGCACTTTGAGTTTTTCCATTCCATCTTCATTTCAGCCAGAGTTTTCTTCAATATTTCTGCCTCTTTTTTGAATTCACCTCTCATAGCCTGAATTTTATGATTTTTGTGATTGTTGTTTTAAATTCTGTGTCCTGAGGTTCCTCTAGGAAGTTCTCATGTAGAACATTTCTATAGGACTGGTGGGGTTTGGAAGGATATATTATTTTGGGTTCTCATATTTGCATTTTTTCGTCATAGTTTGGGCATGTGGATTTCTTTTGTTGTTTGTAATTCTGGTTTGAAAGTCAAGCCTGCCTTTATTGAGTTGAAGTTTGATTCTGTTTGTATTGCAGATGTAGCTTGGTTGCTTTCTGATTTGATATGAATAGTTAGTCTGGCCTTCAGGTTCTCTTTTGTGATTTTATATTGGAGGGACCAGATGGATCAAGGCAGGCTAGTCAGGAGCTCTATAGGAAGGAGGAGCCTTGACTCATTAGGTATTCTGGCAGCCTCTGAGGGACAGGGCCAAATACCAAAGAGAGGAGATAGGAACAGATTGCACCAGGCCCTACTAGCCAGCAGGGAAAACCTGAGCCTGGAGCAGTGAAAGGATTAGAAATGGTCCCAAATCAGGGGCATAGGCATATCAGTATTTGGGCAACTCACCCCAGGTGAGTCAGGCACTCTCAAGACAGCCTCTGTAGGACCAGGCCAAGGCCCCAGAGTGTGGATAGGAACAGATAAGCCTGTTACTAGCCAGCAGGCACAGACTGCTCAAAATTTTTGATGTAGACACTTCATCCTATAAACTTTCCTGTTAGGATTGCCTTCATTGCTCCCTGTGGGTGCGTCTCCATCTCCAGCATGGCTGTTGTGATCTAGCCATGCCAGAGAATGGAGAATGATGGAACGGGACCTCAGGTGGCTCAGAGTGCGGCGGGAGGAGTTCCCTCCCGGGAGACTACGTTGGTGGGTAGTTGGGTTATTAGAGCCAATGTAGGGAAGCCTCTCTGACCGTTACAGGAGGCGGGAAAGGTGGGGTATTGGGGTAAAAGCCGGAAGGTTGTGGAAGTTCAGGAACGAGGAAACGAAACCCAAAAACCTGGTTCTGGTCTGGGGTGGGGGAAAGGAAGATTCATATCTACAGTAGCTTCCTGGGGCCAGGTTATCACACAGGCAGAGCAGGTCAGACACCTGCCATCCCTTTAGGGTATCAGGAGTTGCTTGCCTTGCTCAGTAACCAGATCCCCACATCTCCCCCTTTTTATATATATATAATGGGGAGGCATATAAGGGCCCAGTAAAGAGAGGAGCCAGGCCATGAGGGGATTGGAAAACCAGGGGGGAATAATGGGTTTTAAGTTCATTTTTGAGATTATGAAAGGTATAAGTGAGAGAATTTATAGTCTCTCAGTTAGCTATTTGTTCTCTAACATTCCCCTCTTGAAGAGGTAACCCTAAACCCTTTTAGGAATTAAATAAGAGCCCCCAAATACTTTGGACATATTTGGCCTTTGATACAGAGTAGGCTGCTAAGGACACAAGGACAGTTTTTGGTCTTTTGGGGTCTTTTTACCCTAAACTGCCTAGCCAAATTCTACCTCCTATTCTCATCACACCACCCTCTGAAGAGGTCACCCTAATTGCCAATAGGGAATCGGGGCGCTGACCGCTCTGGCTTCTTCAAGGCTGAATAGGGTCGTAGATTGTGGCAATAGGGGTACCCCTTCAGTGAGTCTAACTAAAAGACCCCTGAATTGCATAACTGTTAGCTGTAGGGGAAAAGAAAGTCCTTGACTGGTCCCTGGAAGATGAAATTAAAATAGTCACAACAGGGAAGAGTTCAAATGTCCAATTCAAAGTCCATTAGAATTTTTTGCTTAAGGACTTTTAAAGGCTTCCATCTTTTGGGTTCCTCTTTGTTTTTCTTTTTGACTGCCAAGGCTGAACTTGAGAGTCTTGAAGTCAGGATTAGTTTTCAGGCACCTTGATAGCTGGAGTGGCTAGAATCAGGGTGAGTTCCCTCCCAAATGGCTTCTAGATAAAGAGAGAAAAGAAATCATTTAATTTTGGGGTTAGAACAATGGTGGGCTTGCCTTTCTTGGCCACAGGTATGCACTGCAGTGTTAAGGTAGGCCAAGAATTGAAGTCTTACATATGAGTGGCATTTTCTTATTAACAAAATTATTAGTGAGAAATTGTGTAAATAACATTTTATATAAACTTAAACCTAATGTCTGGGAAGTGTAATTCCTTATAATCTTAAAGAAGCATACTAATCATTTTAATTTTTTGGTTATACTTTCCTTTTGGGTGTTTAAGATCATATAATTTGGCCCAAATAAACCAACTTAATTTGATTCTTAAGGTCAGTAGAGTATCTGTTCCTCAGGGGGATCACATGGGCTTGAGGAGCCCCTGGCTCCATAGGCCTTTGTTTTACCAGTTCCATCTATGTGAAGATAAGTCAGAAAGTCTTGCTAGACCTTAGCTTCACTTTGAAGCAAATGAAGGAAATGTTTTCCTGTGCTGACCCTCTTCTTTGTAGACTGGACACTGGTTCAAGTCCTTCTAGTGGGGTCTCCATGACCTCCTTGAACAGGAAGACAGGTGACACATCACAGTTATAGGACATTTCGAGAGATGCCCCATTGTCCCCTGGAACTTAGTTGACCTTGGAGGGCAAGAGACAAAAAATTGTCCCTTTAAGTCCCTTTGACCAGATTAGAGGCCATTAAATATGGTGGTTAGACACCCAAGAAGGTTAGTTCCACCAATACTGAACTGTTAATTACTATATGTTATGTAGCTAAAGCTTGGACAAAAGTCAAACATTCTTTAATAAGTCTTGACTAGACATATATTTTATTCCTTAAAGTATTTGACTGAACTATTACTTTAGAAACTATAAGACTATGTATACATTATTTATCTAATGTTTTTTATATTATAACATAAATTTAGATCTTTAATTACTTGTATAGATATCTTATACAAAAACCCCTTTTAATAAAATATACATATTTTTCACCTTTTTATTTTATTTTATTTTTTAAGATCATGAGACATAATAACATTAAGAAAATTTTCTTCCTGGGTGCATTAAGTAATGTTTATTCCCTTTTTAGGGTTCTAGTATCAAACCAATGTTGAGCATATTAAAGTTCACCCTGTGGAATGAATGACTTTACACATACAGATGGGTGAGGTGTTACTAACAGGTATATAGGTAACCTGAGAGAAGATGCACCATAGTAGCATGGATGTTGATTTTTTTTTTTAAATATATAACCTTATAGATCAAGTCCTTTCTTTTAGCCTTTCCCAAATTTCCTCCCCAAATGCAGGAGACCATTGTGGTTAGGGCAAAATTACATACAGCTGGCTGGGAAGAGTAGCTGGATACTCAGGTGGGGGTCCAGCTTACTCCTCCTTCAGTTGAAGAATACAACCATTAGCAAACCCAACTGTGATGAACTTCTGTAAGTAGGCACAGCTGAAGTCACAAGCATGGCAGTTACTCGACTCAGGAGTGCTGTACAGCATCATCTTAATAAAGAACACGGGATGTAAATTACACACATAAGATAATGTACATTTTACTTTATAAGTTTCTAGTAAAACCTTATAGAAAACATAAAAACCATTAAAATCCTTTTTACTTTATCTATTTTAGTGAGTTGGTCTACCAAAACTTTGCTTTAGGTCTGGAGAATGTAGATACTAGATAGAGAGAAGCAATTGGTACACAGTAATACATTATCAACTTGAGTTTAGAATTTCCAGTATAAATCACTAACTGAGGAATTTTTGACAGAGGGTGCTGTCTGTCTATACATTTGCATTAGTCTGTGTTAGTGACCTTTACTGTTGTGAGAAAATAGAGAATTTTATGAGTTACTTTTGTTATAGACATTTTAAATCATAAGATGAATAATCATAACCTTGTTGAAATTAGTTTATCCCTTAGTTAATCTTAGTAGCACAGTGACTTTACTCAGAGGCTGTATTGTTTTCCTTTTCACATTCAGGGGGCCAGCCTGAAACTAGACAAAAGTCATTGCACAGGAGAGCTGTTAAGTTTAATCATTACTAGTATAAATGAAAACATCTGTCCTTTTTATAACTTGTATACATTTATCTAGGCAGGAGAGTCTTTTCTTCTGCCAGGTCCTTTATCTAGAACAGGGTTCAATTAATTACAGAGAGGGAAGAACTCCTTGCTCAGTAACCAGATCCCCACAGCTCCCTGTAGATTATGGTATCTTGCATTTTCATTTTCATTCATTGCAGTTCTTTGTGTGTTCTAGATACTGGTTTTCTGTCTAAGGTATAACTGGTAGTGATTTTTCCCATTCTGTAAGTTGCCTCTTCTCTCAACCAGTGGTGTTCTTTGAAGTACAGAAGCTTTTTAGTTCTGTGAGGTTCCATTTGTCAGTTGTTGGTCTTAACGCCTGAACTATTGGGATCCTGCTAGGAAAGTCCTTTCCTGTGTCTGTAAGTGCCAGAGTATCCCTACTTTTTCCTCTGTTAGATTCATGGCATCAGGTCTTATGTTGACGTCCTTGATCCATTTGTAATTCAATTTTGTGTAGGTTGAGAAATAGGAATCTAGTTTCATTCTTCTATATGTAGCTGTTCCGTTTGACCAGCACCATTCATTGAACATTCTATCTTTTGTCCAATGTGAGTTTTTAGCCCCCTTTGTAAAAAGTCAGGTGACTCTAAGTCTGCGGATGCAAATCCGGGTCCTCTGTTCCATCGGTCAGTGTATCTGTTTTTATGCTAGTGCTGTGTTATTTTTATTACTATGGTTGTGTAGTATAATTTGAAATAAGGAATGGTGAGGCTTCTAACATTTCTTTTATTGTTCAGGATTGTGTTGACTATCCTAGTGTCTTTGTGTTTCCATTTGTGTTGACTATCCTAGTGTCTTTGTGTTTCCATTTGATTTTTTTTTCAATTGAAGAATTGTGTTAGAACTTTAGTGGGGATTGTATTGAATCTGTAGATTGCTTTTGGTAGGTTGACCTTTGTCACAATATTAATCCTACAGATCCGTGAGCATTGAAGGTCTTTCCATCTTCTGATATCTGCTTCATTTTATTTTCTTCAGTATTTTAAAGTCTTTCCTTTACAAGTCCTTGTCTAGATTCATTCCAAGATATTTTATGTTTATTGATATTATCATGGATGGGATCCTTTCTCTGATTTCTTTCTTGGTGTCTTTGTTGTTGATATATAGGAAGTGTACTGGTTTTTGTGTGTTAAATTTCTATCCTGATACTTTGCTGGATGTATTTATCAGCGCTAGGAGTTTTCTGGTGGTGTCTTTAATACAGTCATATCACCTTCAACAAGGAGACTTTGTTGTCTTTCTTTCCAGTTTATTTCCCCTTAACTCTTTCCTCTTACTGCTCAGTTAAGACTTCAAGTACAATAATGAACATCAATAGAGAGAGTGAACATCAATAGAGAGAGTGAATTTCTTGTATCGAGTATTTTATTGAGAATTTTTGCATGTTTGTTCATTAGACACACACACACACACACACACACACACACACACACACACACACACACACACACACACACACACACTGGGTTGGGTCCTTGTCTGATTTTAGTATTGGAGTAATACTGGAGTCATAGAAGGAATTTGGGACTGTTTCCTGCTTTTCTATCTGCAGAGTAATTTGAGGAATATTGATATTCATTCTTTGAAGGTTGGTAGCTTTCTAACCTGGTCGTGGACTCCTTGCAGGTGGGAGGCTTTTAATTACTGCATCTACCTCATTAGCTGTTATGGATCTGTTTAGATTATTTATACTGTTTTGATTTGACATTAGTAGACCACATGTCTAGAAAGTTACCCATTTCTGCCACATTTTGCAGTTAAGAAGAATATGGATTTTAAATTATGTCCTGATGATTTTCTGAACTCCCCCAGGGTCTGTTGTTTCATTTTCCATCTCTGAGTGTATTAATTGGGTCCTCTCTTTCTTTCATTTGGTGAACTTGGTTGAAGTTTTGTTAATCTTGTTAATCTTTTTAAACCAACTCTAGATTCATAAGTTCCTATTCATAGATAAGTTCCTGCTTCATAAATTTCAGCCTTGATTTTATTTCTCTCCATCTAATTGTTTTTGGTGGTATTTGTCCTTGATTTTCCAAGGCCTTTAGGAGCATCAAGTCACTAATAGAAGATATCTCTAATTTTCTGATGTAGGTACTTAGTGCTATAAACTTTCTTCTTAGGACTGTCGCTATTGTTTTCCATAGATTTTGGCATGTTGTATTTTCATTTTCATTCCATTCTAGGAATTTAAACTTTTCCTTCTTAATTTCCTCCCTGACCCAGTTTTCATTCAGTGGTGTGCTGTTTAGTTTCTGTGTGTTGGTGTATTTTTTCCCCATTTCTGTTTTTGTTGGTAGCTGACTTTATTCCTTTGTAGTCATGCAGGATGTTCTTTCAAGTTTCTTAAATTTGTGGAGACTTGTGTTGTGTCCTAATATAGAGTTGATTTTAGAGAAAGTTTCATGGGATGCTGAGAATAAAGTGTACTCTTTGGTGTTTGATGGAATGTTAGGTTCTGTTAGGTTCATTTGATTTATGATGTCATTTAACTCCAAGTTTTCTCTACATAGTTTTTGTCTGACAGACCTATCTGATGGTGACAGTGGTGTACTGGAGTGGCCCACTAACACTATGTTGGGGTCAACATGCAATCTTAGATCTAATAATAGATTTTCTTTTATGAAACAGGTGCCCCTGTGTTTAGTGAGTATATATTTAGGTTTGTAATATATTCCTGATGTATTTTTCCTTTAATTAGTGTGAAGTGACCTTCTCTATTTCTTCTGACTAGTTTTAGTTTGTAGTCTATTTTGTCAGATACTAGAATAGCTATACCTGCCTGTGGTCTAGTTTGCTTAGAATACCTTTTTCTATCCTTTCCTTTTGCCCTGAGCTGGTATTGATCATTGATGGTAAGGTGTGTTTCTTAGAGATGGCAAATTGATGGATCCTGCTTTCTAATCTGGATAGTCAGTCTGTGTCCTTTTACTGGGGAGCTGAGACCATTACTATTGAGAGTTTTATGGACCAGTGTTTATTAATTACTGCTGTGTTGCTTCTATGGTGCTATTTTTCTTAGACCTCCTTTTGGATACCTGTTCTGGAATTGTTTAGAAGGCTTTGTGCCTTCTAGAGAATGTTTAATCTCTTAAGACTGAAGTATTCCATTGTGTATTTTCTGTAGGGCTGGCTTTATGGACATTACTTAGATTTGTTATTACCAGGGAAAGTTTTTCTTTTCCTCCAAATACAACAGATAATTTTACTGGCCAGTGGTGTAGCTGGCATCTGTGTTCTTTCCTGACTGTAGTACATCAGTCCAAGCCCCTCTGGCTTTCATCGTCTCCATTGAAAAGTCAGTTGTTATTCTGAAGAACTTGCCTTTATAGGCAGCTTGATCTTTCTCTCTCACAGTTTTTAATATCTTTTCTTTATTATGTACCCTCAGTGTTTTGGCTATTATATGTCATGGGAGTTTTTCTTCGTCTTGCCTTCTTGGTGTTCTGTATGCCTCTTATGCCTTGATAGGTATCTTTTTCCCTAGATTTTGGAAGTTTTCTTTTATGATTTTGTTAAAAATATTTTCTGTGCTTTTGACATGAGTTTCTTCTCTTTCTTCTATATCTATGATTTGTAGGTTTGGTCTTTTTATAGTGTCGCAAAGGTACTGCATATTATGTTCCCAGGTTATTTAATACTTGGCATTTTCCTAGATTGGATGATCCATTTCCTCAGCCTTATCTTTGAGATCTCATATTCTCTGTTGCCTTTCACTGAGTTCCTTTTTTGATGCTTTCCTCTGAACTTTTTGTTTGACTTTCTGAGTTTTTCATTTCAAGTTTTATTTCAGCTTGACTTTTTTTCAGAACTTCTGTCTCTTTATTGAATTCTAAAGTCGGCGTCTTGAATTATATTAGCTATTTATTTCTGCTGTTCATGTTTTCATGGTCTTCATTCAGTCTTTTATCCATATCCTCTTTGAGTTCCTTGAACATATTTATAATTGCTGTTTTGAAATCCTTGCCTTGCATATCAACTAGGTTGCTAGTGTCGGGAAAGGTTCCGATGTTATTTCTGGAGGAGACATATTGTCTTGCTTACTCGTCTCGTGGCTTTGTGATGAGACACAGCCTTCTGGATTTGCGTCAGTGATGGTGCTTCTTCATACTGGTCGGTGATCTTGTCTCTGTAGAGTGGGTTTCTGTGTTTGTTTGCATTTACTGAACTTGTCAGGTTGTGACCCAGCAAAGTGATGCTTGTTGCTCAGGCTTGTGGCCACTTTGTGTTGATGTAGGAATGGAGTGTGAGAAGAACTCTTCGTTCAGTTAAGTGTAGGTACAACTTTTGAGTCTGAGGATCCAGGACAGCCTCAACATGGTCCTGGAGCAGCAGAGACGTCTGGGTGACTGCTAGGTGCCAGATAGATCTGTTTCGACTTTTTAAAGATTTTTTTAACTTATTTATTTTTATGTGTATGAGTGTTACGCCTGCATATATGTAAGTGCACCCATGTTGTGCAGTGCCCAGGGAGGCAAGAAGACGGCCATGAATCCCTTGGAATTGGAGTAGTTATTGAAAGTTGTTAACCACCTTGTGGGTACTTAGATTAGAACCCAGGTTTTCTGTAAGTGCTGTCTGTGCTCTTAACAGTGAGCTGTCTCTCCAGCCTCAAAACTTTATTTATTTATTTATATGAGTGTTTTTCGTGTGAGTGTGTGTGTGTGTGTGTGTGTGTGTGTGTGTGTGTATGTGTACCTGTATCATAGAGTGACAGTGGAGGCCAGAAGAGGGCGTGGGATCCCCTGGAACTGGAGTTACTGATGGTTGTTATCTGCCACGTGGATGATGGATGCTGAAAGCCAAACTCCAACCCTCTGAAAGAGCAGTCAGTGATCCTAACTGCTGAGTCATTTCTCCAGCTCCATGTCTTGATGTTTGATTGGAGTGCTGGGAACAATTAAAGTCTAACCATAGACAAGAAGGCACACTCATGAAACTCTTGACTGGCTCTGTCTGGGTGGGCTGCTGGCTGTACAACCTCAGCTCTTCCTTCAAGAGCAGATGAGATTCTCTCGGATGCCCAAGCTGGGGTAGAATGAATGTGGTGCCACCCCAGCTAAACATGGGTGAGTGGGGTGGCAGACAGAGTGGGGTGGGGGACATCTCACAGGTCTCAGGGGAATTCAGGTCTAGGAGGTACAGGAAGCTGCAGGACCTGTATAGCCTGAGTGCTGGGGTGCGGGGTAGACAGGGAAGACTGGGATTGAAGAACACACAAGTATGAAAGAACTCAGTGCTGTGGCAGGACTCACAGGTGTACACGTGCAGAGAACTGTGTAATCCAAACAGGCAACAGAATTCTGGGGATGGGGAACTCACGGAGTTGGAAGAATTCTTAGTTCTGGAGAGACAAGGATCTGTGGGACCTCAGCAGGCCTGAGAGCTGGGGTCCTGGGGAGTGGAGGTCTTAGGTTAGGGAATTTACTGGACTGAGGGAGCTCTCAGGTCTGGGGTGTGCATGGATCTTCAGACCTGAGCAGGCCTGAGAGCTGGGATGAGGGGGTAAGGATCTCTTGAGTTAGGAACTCACCAGACTGGGAGCTTGCAGATCTCGGTCATTTCTTTTTTAGTGAAGTACTATGTCCACAGTTTCTGTGATGTAGCAGTCTAGTAAGGACAGCCTAAAAGCAAAAAAGAAAAAAAGATTGGACTTAAGTAACTTATATTATCTGTGGATTATTCTGTGATGTTTGTCAATCTTTATAAAGTAACCTATGTTCTCTCAGGATTACTCTGTGATTTTATCAGTCGTTGTGATTAAGTTCCTTTAATCCTAAAGAGGTTGTCGAAAACAAGAGCTTTCCCTTCTTTGCAGTGTGACTTTAGCTTCTGAAAAGTTGAAAACTACTTCATAAGAACTTTGTGCCTATTTTCAACTTGTGATCCATTTGAGAAACTCATTTGAGCAGAAAGAATCTAATAATTAGTTTAAAATAATCTCCAGTGAAACCTAGTGAATCATTTCTCTTGCATTTCCATTTTTCTGTCCCACGCACAGAGAGCACTTTACGAATATAGTATTTACACTTTAAAAATGTGGCATCCTTTGTTTTGATTCTGATCCCCCCTTTCTTCTCAATTCCTGTTTCTTCTGTTGCCCTGTGCCACAAACCTTCCCAGTGGGGTAACACCTATCAACATTCTCGAGAGTTACACAAATCTATAGTCATATACAGACATGATTTCTATGCCACTGATTAAAAAGCTACTATGTCATTATGTTATACTAACTGGGCCTTTTAAATATTTGTTAAATAATAATCATAGATATTCCCATGAGTCCTAGCTCTCAGTTCTTTTTAATAAAGACAAAATAGTACTTAGTGTGACTTGAACACAGTTTATTTAGTCTGCCATTGATGGCCACCCTAAGCAGTATGTTATAGGCGTTCTTGTGAATGCATTTTATGTGTGGTTGTTCTGTTAGGTGTGGGGGAAGGTTATGAGATGCAGAGATGCTGAGGTAAAGTGTATGATGCTTTTAGTTGTAGTAAAGTTTGCTGCATTATTTTAAAAAAGACTATGCCAGCTGGGCATGGCACTAGCCTTGAGTCCCAGCACCTGGGAGACAGAAGCAGGCAAATCTCTACGAATTTGATGCCTGTCAGGGCCAAATAGTGAGTTTCAGGGCAGCCTGTGCTACATAGCAAGAGCGCATCTCAAAAAAGGGAGAAAAATTCATATTTTCATCAGGAAAGCAGAAGTGTCTCATTTTTTTTCATCCTCACAAGTAATAGATATTCTTCCTACTTAAACTTCACTTTTCAAATAAGTAGGAAATAATATTTGTATTGCTTATCTTTCATTTTTAATGAGTTTGGTCATTTTTAAACAGGACTTAGCAGCCATCTGTGTTCCTCACACACTGCTTTTCCATATTCTCTGCCTTTTTTTATTGTCATATTTGCGATCAATAGTCACTACTAAAGTTAACTTTCTACATCATTTTGGGTTAGTTTTAAACTTTTCTTCCTTCCTTCCTTCCTTCCTTCCTTCCTTCTTTCTTCTTTCTTTCTTCAGCATGTATGTATGTGTATGTGTTTTGAGACAGGGTCTTATATATCCCAGTCTGGCCTGGAGCTTTCTGTGTGTAGCTGAGAATGACCTTGAACTTCTGATCTTCCTGTCTTCTTTTTTCCTGACAGGCATGTCCCACCAGGTATGTTCTGTGGGGTACAGAGGATCAGACTTGTCTTTGTGCATGCTTGGTAAGGAGTGTACCAACTGAGTGGCATTTCTAGCCCAGTTTTGATAATGAACATATTTATGGCATTAGAGCTTCAGATAGAAGCATTAAAAATGTGTACTTTTTGCTATATCCAGTGGATTTGGCTATAAAGTATGCCTTCTATTCCTTTCTAGATAGTGTTAAACTCAGCTTTTGACTTTTTCTTTGACCCAAAGCTTATGTAAGTATTTTTCTCATAGTTTCTAAATAGTCAGCATTACTTTAAGTTCTCTTTCAGAATCTGTTGTGAGTGCTATTAGGCTTTGGTCCTTGAGGATTGTCCACATAAGCTGTGTTTTAAAAATGGCTCTCCAAAAGATTGTGTTCCAGGACTGGAGAGATGATAAATGGGCAAAGCCCTGGCCATGTAAGCTTAATGCCTGGCGTTTGGATCCCTAGCATGTACATAAAAACATGGTGGGCATGGCAGCCACTTACAAGCCCAGCACTCAGGACACAGGGACAGGGGGTCCTCAGAGCAGGGACAGCTGGCTATGTGTGGCTAGATTCAATTGAGAGACCCTGCCTCAATCTATGAGAAGAAACTTGACATTAACTTTTGGCCTCCACATGTGCACATATGTTCTTAGAGACACATGAACACACACCACACATAACCACATACATAAAAGGAGAAGCTTGTGTTAAAAGATTTTTAACATCAAGTGCAGTATCAAATTTGGGAATGTAAAATATTCATTCAACAAATAATCATTGAACTCAGTTCCTTTCCAGCTTAAAAAATATTCATTTATTTTATGTGTATGTGTGTGTGCCTGAGTGTGTGTGTGTGTGTGTATATATATATATATATATATATATATATATATATATATATATATACTTCATGTATGTAGTGCCCTTGTAGGTCAGAAGAGGGCATTGCATTGGATCTCCTGGAGCTGGAGTTACAGGCATTTGTGAGTTGCTTGAACTGAACTTGGGTCCTCTGCAAGAGCAGTGAGCATTCTTAATCAGTGAGTTATCTCTCTAGCCCCATGCCAGGTTTTGGAAGTGTGGGTCCTAAGCGGGTCAGCATGAATATGCACCTTGCTCCACGGAGTATAGATTCCAGTGCAATTATAAGTTGATATTGAGAAATGACCTTTCAGCCAGGTTTATTGACAATTTCGTTCAATTCCTCTGTGTTCTGACTGTTTGTGTATTGGATCTGTGGGACTCGAAGTCTTTTCCACTATTCTTGTTCGCCAATCTCTGCTTCATTTGCAACATCTCTTTTATGTTTTAGATGCTCTGTTTTTCGGATACACTTAGAGTTTATAACTTACAGTTTCCTTTTGAATTATACTTTCAACCCTCACATGGCATCCTCTGTTTTTGTTGAATCTCTAAGGTTGACATTGCCATTGGAGCTTTTCCTTCTGTTCCTTGGCACTGATGAAAGCGATTCCTAACCTCGACTGTTTTATTTCATATGAGTGAGTGGACCTGGGTTTTGTTTTATACCCTGATATGACAGTCCTTCCTTCACGTGATAACACAGTTTTCTCTCATTTAGTATTGTGACCACCTAGATGTCTTCAGTTCTTTTATGAATTTCTTTACTCATTTATTCATCATGTTTTGAGTTCTCACTGTGTTTCAGCTGTGCCTGTGGTTCAGCAGTGAACAAACCAGGTGAATTAGTAAACATGAGCTATGTGTGGTACACCTGGGAGATAATGAAAGTGTGATGTCAGTAATGTTGGGTATATTACATGTTAAAAATTATGCAGAAAAATTAATCAGGATAAAGGGAGAGGTAATTTAGGGAGGTGCTGTGGTTTGAATGTGCTATCAAAGTTCATGTATTATTAACTTGATTTCCCCAAAGCAGTTCTGGGAGAGACCTTTAAGAGGTGTTTGGTTCATAAGCACTCTGTCCTCATGTACAGGCTGACGATGACATCAACTGTATTTTCTCTCTCTCTGGTTCTCTCTTTCCCCTTCAGCCATGTGATACCTTTAGTCATATTGTGATGCAGCAAGAAGGCCCTTCCAGATGTTAAACGTTCTAGGCTCCAGAATTGTGAACTGTGTGGAAATGATTTTTGGTCCTTTATAAACTAACCAGTGTGTGGAATTCTGTTACAGTAACAAAGACCAGACTGAGATGGCAGGTAACAATTCTGAGTTCTGGAGGCATAGTGGATTCTGTTGAGATAATGACATTTGTGAGAAAAGAATTGAAGAAGACCAGGAAGTGGCCAAGTAAGTTGTTAGTCTTCCAGAAAAAAAAATGATGACCATTGGCTAAGATTATCTTCATGTGTCTGCCATGTTCAAAGCTATTAAGAAGGCCACCGTAAATTTAGGAAAAAAAAGATAAAAGACAAAGATGTTAAGGAAAAGACTGACAGTCCTTTAAAAGACCTTCACTCTAGGTGATCAGAATGTCACTATCATTTGATTTCATTCATTTTGTGGTTGAGAGATGCTCTTAGTACATTGCTACGGCTCATCCTGAACTCAGAATCTTTCTGCCTCAGCCTCTCTGTGCTTGGCTACAATGAGTTTGTTTTGTTTTTGTTTGTTGCAATACTTGAGGGGAACCTAGTACCTTGACACCTGCTAGGCAAGTGCTCTATCAGTGAACAGGATCCCCAGCCCAGCCATTGTTTTTAAACTTTTATTTAATCACAGTTATGGAGGTGTGAATTTGTGTAGAATGAAACCCGCCCTCCTGAGTGGCAACGCATCTCTCTGCCTGTGCAACTGCCACTGTTGTTTAGATGCAGAGAAATCTTCATGAGCTGGAAAGCTCTTTTGTACTCTTAGTCAATAATCAGCCTCCAATGTGGTTCCAGGCAATTGCCTATCTGTGTCTAAAGATATGATGTGTCTTGTCAGCCTTACAAATATACGGAATGATAGTGTCCTTTAGTGTCTGTCTTCTTTTGCTCAGTATGGTGTTACAGATGTTAAGCCCATGATACTGTATCTATCAGCAACTTTTCCCTTTTTTATTGGACAGTAATATTTCCTTGTGTGACTGTACTACAGTGTAGCCATTAACCCAAAGATGGCTATAATGCACATTTATATACAAAGCTCTGGATATCCATTTTCACCTTCATTGGATCAATATCTAGGAATAAACTGACTGAGTGAAAGAGCCAGAGACTGTTAATGTTATAAGAAAGTACAAATCTATTTTCCCCAGTGGTTGAACCATTTTACACTTATTGCAGCGTTGGAGAGTTCCTGATGATCTCTGTCATAATCAACGTTTGGTGTTCTCACACTTTCAACCTTGGTCACTCTACACATCACAAATATGTATTATTTTGATATTTTATTTGTATGTTCGTTAAAATATTTTTTTGATTTATTTATTTTTAAAAATTGTATGTGTGTGAGTATTATGCCTGCATGTGTGTAAGTGCACCCATGTCGTACAGTGCCTGCCTGGGGAGGACAGAAGAGGGCCTTTGAGCCCCTGGAACTGGAGTTAAAGACAGTTGTTAGCCACCATGTGGGTGTTGGGATTCAAACCTGAGTCTTCTGCAAGAACAGCCAGTGCTCCTAACTGCTGAGCCATATATCCAGACCCTAAAATAAGATTTTTATAGGACATTTTAGTCATTTTAATAGATATGAGGCTCTATATCATTGTGCTTTGAATTTGCATTGCCCTGACAACTCATGATGTTGAATGCATCTTAAGTGCACTTCTTATTAGAATGTCTTCCTTCTGTGGAGATTCTGAACAAATCTTTACCTATAATTTCTTTGTCTTAAAGTTCCTGCTATTGAATTCTAAGTATCCTTTATGAATTGTAGCAATCTCTATGTATTGTGGCTACAGAATTTGTGATGTACATGTGTGTATACTATACTTATATGTTTATACATATATACATGTATTCTCTTATATGTATAGATTAACTATAGTTAACTAAGTCAATGTCAAAAGAGTAATATGTAAAAGCATTTCATTTTAAAAAATGAAAATTATGTGAGACATTCGTCTTTCAAAAAATAATTTATGGTTGGGTGTTTTGGTGCACACCTTTATTCCAGCACTCAGGAGGCAGAGGCAGGCATATCTCTGTAAGATTGCGCTCAGCCTGGTCTACATAGCGAGTTCCAGTCCAGCTGGGGCTACAGAGAGACTCTGTCTCAGAAAGACCAAATACATATATGGATCAAGGCAATGGGCTGCCTAAGGCACTGGTCTATAATACCACAACTGTAGACAGAAAGATAATGTAGAATACTAATTGATGTCTAGCTATTTTGTAACTCAGGGTGTGGGAGGTATGATTGCAAATTCTTTAATTTCCAATGACATCATTAGCTCTCTACTGGATACAGACTGAACAGTTTGATTTCAATACTTGGCACCTTCTTCCCATTCCGTTGGCTGATTGAAAACACTGTCTGGCGAACACATCATGCTATAGATGTTACCCAGTGTGTCACAATTTAGACTGCTATTAACAGTCTCCTCTCAGCTCTACAGCTCAGTTGATCTAGAATTAGGCTGAATATTTATCTATCATGACCTTCTGAAATCTCACAAGGATGAAGTTTTATGCTAGAGGCTTAAAAAGATGCTTTTATGATTTTAGCATCCTGGGGACAACAGGACGACCCATTTTCCCAGCAGTCACTTAATTCCCTCATAATATATCCTTTACCTGTAGGGAGAGCAATGGTGCCCGCTTTGTGCTCAGCTCAGCCTGCCAGCTGAGCCCTTCTGTGTTCTTTCTCCTCTGTACACTTAACCTGTGCTTGCATGGTGTACAAACCCCAGAAACCAAGCTTTGCATTCCCTCAGAATTAGGAACTATTATCCCAGACAAGGTATTGTTGAAAAATTAAATTTAACAAAAGTGCAGTGCAGTTTTAAATATAAATCATACACATTCGTAGCATTTGCTTTTAACTGCACACCTTCTAAGAAATTATATTTTTACTCCCAGCAAATTACCTAGCAGGAAAAAAATGACAAGAGTAATTTATTTTTTTCACAGCTGGTCGGTTGGCCAGAGTTTCTCATCAAGGAGTACATGCTGTTTGCTCCCCAGATGGACAGCCTGGATGAGCTACAAATCCATGGAGCCTGGGACACAAGGTAGAAATTAGACTGCCAGTACTTTTAATCTTGCACAGCTCTGCACACTCAAAATTGCAAGTGGCCCATTTCCAAATGAGCATCTATTGGGACAATATCCTATATCTTGTCAGAATGAGTCCCATTAAATCCTCAGCTGGAATTAGACCAAAAACTTGTAATAATTACGGGAAACTTATTAAAAAGTTGAAGCCCTAGACTGTGACAGTGGATACACTCAGGCGACATTAACAGTAATTGAAATCTCTGTGAGTTTTTCTTTTCCAATCAGTGCTTGTTGATGGCCCAGCAAAAAATGCCTAAATGGCAAAGGTGTGAACTCATCACACCCAGCTTCTCACAGATAAGTTGTCTTTGTGTCATTACAACAATGTCATGTTGGAATGATATGAACTGCTCACTCTGGGCCAAGGGCCACTGCCAAACCAGTGCCTCCCCCTGCCTCAGAATTTATTCATTATCCTTAGAACTGCGACTGGGGAAGCCTCCACCTGAAATGGGTTATTTTCCCTTCTCTTCTGTTATCTCATCTTCAAAATTTCTTGCTCCCCTTCAACAGTTAAATATTTTGTCCTGGCATATGTTTTATCTGAATATCAAAACATCGTTTTTATATTTATTTATTTTTTGGTTTTGTTACAAGGGTAATGCTTATATTCAGTTTCTCCTCAGACGAGATGTTCTTGAAAGGGAATTTATATTCACTTAAGAGACTTTTTTATGTGTTTTGTCATTTACTATTTAGAAAATGATACCTGATTAGCGGTTGGGGGAGGGTCAACCTAAATTAAACATAATACCATAAGAAAATCTGCTACTTTTCATACTTAAAAATGAATTAATGATTCCTGCTCACCCTGGTTTTTAAAAATATACTTCCTATTTTATTTTATGTGTTTGCCTACATGTATGTATGAGCGCCATGTGCATTCAATGCCCACGGTGGCCAGAGAGGGTGTCAGATCCTCTGGAACTGGAGTTATGGATGGTTGTGAGCCACCGTGTCAGTGCTGAGAACTGAACCCAAGTCCTCTCAGTCATCTCTCCTGCCTCCTTACTAGATTTTTTATTTCTGTATTCTTGGGAGTGATTCTTAGGCAACTTTAGTTTGACTGTGTTTTGACTTCTACAACTCAAGATGACTTGAAAAGGGTAATTTGAACTCTTAAGATAGGGAAAGAGAAAAATTCAAAATTGGGCCTCAAGGGAGAGTAGGTTCTTCTCAAGGGCAAGGCTGCTTTTGAGGATGTGATGGATAAAATTGTACCCATCTTTGTAGAATTTCCATCACTCATCCACGTGTTCTGAGTAGATGAGAAACCGTAGCTAGGAGTGCCAGACAGGACTGAGGAGTCTCCAGAAAAGGCAGCAACAGAGAGGAGCCGCAGACCCAGAGAGGAGCAGCCTAGCCAAACCTCATGCTCAGGAGCCAAGAAAACTCTGGGGAGACCTGACTTATGGAAGTGGTGATCAGATGTTCTGTGTGATGGCCACGAGCAGAAGCAGCCCAGGGGTAGGAGAAGGGAACGCTGATATAGACTATTTCCTAGAAAGAAGAAAAAGTGAGTTGTCCAATATCAAGGTGGATTCCATTTTAATGGCAAGGTTTAGGGAAGGCTCTGGGCAATCTTTATTTGGAGTTATTTGGGGACACTCATAGCTGAAAAACTGAGAAATAACTTTAATTCTCTTTCATTATGCTCAATGCTCAATGGTTTTGTGAGACTTGATTTATGTTTTCAAGAAGGCGAAATGTATTCTGTAATTAATATCTTAAGGAATGCCAGTATTCTACAGGAAAACCATTTTATCAAATATTTTACAGATTCTACTGTTACTATCCTCTTCATAATCCTTTTCTCATAGAGACTGTGGCATAAAGTTACTCTATAAAATTTCAATTTATCATGAGTCCTGAATTGTAGCTAAAGGAATGAATTTGCACGTGAGATGAGAATAAATAATGTAAATGTATTAGTACTTCAGGACTCCTTACTGCCCACAAGCTCTAGAACTGAATTCTTACCTTCCCAGGTAATGAGCTACTCTTGATTATTAAACAATCACATAAAACCACAGAACACCATGATGGGTTCTTGATGCAGTAGTTTGAGGGGCAGTGAGAAGAGGCTCTTATTTTCATTCAGTCCAGTACCTGTGATGGACTTTTCCACACAGTGAACTACAGTGGTGTGCTCTCGAGTGATTGCCTGCTTGGAAGGGCTTAAACCTAAGAGAATCCAAGGACTCATAATTGAGGACAATTTAATCCTGCCTTTCAGAGCAGGTGAGGTAAAGAAGGTCCAGGAAACACAGAAAATGATAGGAGTTTGGACAAGAGAACCCATGGACAGCAAGATAGACCATCATATCTCCCTAGACTCTGTTTAGCTTTGACTTAACAAATCCTTTTTCCTCGGCTGCTCTCCATCCTGGCAGCTAACATGTTATCTTATTTTGGTTTTACTCGCATCGTGCAGAACCCTTAGAGTATAATTCCTTGTCCTAGTTTCTTAGAAAATTGAGTAACAAAGTGGTGGTGCTTGGCAATCCGTTTTTTCTTCTTGCAGCATAATGATCTGGGAGTCTCCTTGATCCCTGACACATTTCCTTACTCAGTTTCTCTCTCATGAACAGGAAGAGCAAGCTTTCCCCTGTTCATTTCCGTGCTTTGACAGCCTTGGGTCTCTGTAGTGGTTTGAATGAGAATGTCCCCCATAAGCACCAAGTATTTGGACATTTTGTCCCCTTTTGGTGGTGCTGATTTGAGGTTTTAGGAGTGTGGGCCCGCTGGAGAAAGCATGTCACTGGGGTGGACTTTGGGAGTTCTTAAGCCTTGCCAGATTCCCAGTTGCACTCTGCTTCCTGTGCCTGCTTGAACATGTGATTGCTGGGCTTTCTGCTCCAGCCACCTCCTACCACCCCTCCCCCAGCACCATCGACTTGCCCTCTTCTGGAAGCATAAGTCAAATAAACTCTTCCTTCTGTAAGTTGCCTTGGTCAAGCTATTTAATCATAGTAACAGAAAAGTAAGTACTACAGTCTCCTTCAGCGGGGATGTTCTGATTGGGTGAAATTTGTCTTGACTCTGAGTGCTGCTGGAATCTTTTGTTGCCGAGCAGGTTCTGAAGATGACTTGCTTTCCCAGGGAGCATAAATATTAGAAAAGAAGTTTGAAAGCAGACCTTAAGAGTCAGCGCAAGGGTTAGGTCTAAGAAACGGGAAATGAGAACCCAAAGTCAGTGTCTCCCGTCCTGTTTTACCCCTCTAGACACGTTTCGTCAGCTCCTTGCTCTATGCCCAACCTTGTGTCCTTCCCTGCCAACACCCACTTGCTAATGAAAGACCCAGGACTTGTAACCTGTCCTCTTCCTGATAAAAGCGGCCCCTTAAGGCCACATGGGGCCTCTGCACCTCCTCCTCTTTCTTTACTGTTATCTTTCTGTGCGTTGTCGTAATCCTACAGCATGTCCGGTGATGAGACAAATGGCATCATGTCAGCTTCCTGGATGACACCGCGGAACACAGATTGCGGACCATTCCTTATGAGTGGAGTAAGTTGGACATTGGTTTTCTGTTGCTTCTGTAACAAGTTACCACATCTTCTGTGGTTAAAAACAATAGAGGCTTATAATTTAGAAAGCTGGAGATCACAAGTCCAAAATCAAGGTAGTGCGGTCTTTCTGGAGGCTTCGAGGGAGAGGCTGAAGCCCACCCTTATAAGCTTAGAAAGACTTCCTATATCCTTTGCCCGCCTCCCAGGGTGCTTTGGCCACGGTGTTTATTCACAGCAACAGGAAAGTAATGAATACACAGGTGATCTTGGATCTAGGTTTTTTTTTTTTCCTTCTTCTTCAGTGTGTGTGATTAGATTTGAATTGAAAAGCCAATTATAATGTCTTAGAGAATTCATTTGAGAAGTGCAGCTTTAACCCTGACTTTGAAGGTAGAGATAACAGGCAAGGGAGGACATATTCATTATTGCAAATATTCTTTCAGGTTAGCCTCATGACACTTAGGTCTTTAACTTTTTATATTCTTTAAAAGACACAAAAATCTCCCTAAAGGAGTAATTTATAATTCTGTCCTTTCAATATCTATGGCCATATATTTAAGGGGAGAAAAATATTGAAAAGAAGAGAGCAAGAAAGTATGTGATAGTGATAAGTGGAAAGATATACAACTAAAGGCTATAAACATTAGAGATCTGAGTTACATTGTGGTAGAAACTGGCTATCAGGTTTTAAAATCACCACAGTAGATAAAGAGCATATGTCGTCTAGAGAAGCCATGCACTCCAAGGCCTTGCAGTAGGTCCTTCAATAGCTGGCTTCTTGAAGGGTGTCTTCTGGTCCCTCTCTCAGTGAGGGCTAGTAGGTTGGGACTTCAAAGCTTCTCTGGATTCACACTGTGCTTGCTGAGCACCCTGATATCCAGAAAGCACTTCCTAAACTGATCTCTCCTGAGGAAATTCTGGGCTTCAGCTGGGCCTGTGCAGGTTATTAGGAATTCTGTGTAGTAGAATGGCCCACCCACTTCTAGTCTTGCAAAGATTCATTGGCTTATAACTTTTCTTTCATTCTGAGAGACAAGTTGAATATTTCTACATTTCCATGAATGGTTCCTCTCCTCCCCTCTCCTTTTCTGTCCTTTCCTTTCTCCTGTCCTTCTTTCTTTTCCTTTGATTAACCAAAATGTTTGTTGCTGTTCCTTACACTGGAAATTATTTTGTCTCCCTTTAATACTAAAGAATGACTTCCAAGATGGTAAAAAAGAAATATTCAAAAGTTAGTCAAGAATATACAGAATTTTTCATTAATTTGAATTTGGCAGACAATATATGCTTTAAACTATCTGTGTAAGATTTATCCAACTTCCCAGTCTCTTGGAATGTTGCATGCTGTTCAGGATTGCCTGACCTCACCTGTTGGTGATTTTACCCATCCTGACCTTTTAACCTTCATGGCTTTCAGTGCATGTCTCTTCAGGGCTAACAGTAATTTCTCCAAAGTTGTTCATACTTCAAGAGCTTATTTTCATATAATGGCTATATAATTGATATTTAGAGAAAGAGTGGATAAACAAATGCAGAATGTCATTTAAAAAAATTTAAAAAATGTTTACATTTTAGTTTAATGGATTGTAGGGCAGGCAGGGGCAATGGGAACAGAAAGGAGCTTCTTGCTCTCTGGGATCTGACATGTCTTTCTCACTGGCTGGAAATCAAGAGTTTTGACACAGTGGACAAAAACTGCTATAAAGACTGTATGCTTGGAGATAATACTCGATTTTCTGAACTATTTCAAAGAAAATATTAAAACAGCTAATGAACCATGCTTAAGGTCAGAAAGCATGTCTTATATTCTTGCAGCCTTTGAGTTTAACCTTTTGGGCACTCCTTACTCATCCTTCAAGCTGAACAATGAGCTTCATTAACCACTGATAATTTCATTTACTAAAGGAAGCCCTTTAAGTTAAGAAAAATGTTTGCATCCTAAGTTAAAACTTAATCTTTAAATTTTGCTTAATCTTTGAGTATGTTGGCAAATTATATTGTTGAACAATTTTACTTCAAAATCCATGAAAACCATAACTATTTTTAAGACATCAGAATGCATGCCTCTTGTTGATGCAAAAGCACAGAACTCTCACATCAAAGAGCATAAGAGATAGTTTTTCCTGGTATCAAATATGACCATGGCCTGGGACCACAGATTTAGGGTACCCCAAATTCCATATTCAATGTGAAAGTAGTTTCATGAAGTTGTTATAGTAACAGAAGAAAGTCATAAACCAAGGCACTTTTCAAATATATTGATGGAAACGTTAACTAGGTGGTTCCAGCAAAGTGTGGAAATCTCTGGTACAGGCATCAGATGCTATCTGATGATGTTCTTAGTCTTTTGGTTGGTGGAAACTAAGGCTTTGTTAATATATTCCAAAAGATTCTTATCAATTAGTCATAGGATGCTAAGTCAGAAGTAGGCAAGGAATGGCTATTTTAGGGGGCTAAAGATAGTTCAAGATAAATTGCAATTAGGCTCTGGACCTGCAAAATTCTAAACTACACAATCACTGAAGTTCTAGGCAGTCAGTCAACTTTGCAGAAGGTTCAGTTTGAAGATGCAGGAGTGCTTCTGGGAGATTTTGTTCACACTCTCTTAATGCTTGCACTCTTGTAATGTTTCTTTTCTTTTTTTAAAAAAATTATATTTTGTTGCATTTTTGTCATTTCATACAAAGCGTCATAGTCATCATCAGTGCCCCCACCCCTTTGGCTCCTGGCCCCTTAGCCGGCCCCACCAGATTTCATACGTCCTGAGTCAAGTTAGTGTACCCAGCTGTACCTTAGTACAGGTTCATCCACTGGGGTGTTGTCTTATCCTCCCGATATCCTTTCCATTGTGTAAGTAAGTCAAGATGTCAGCCCCATCCGAGTGGAGTCCCTGAGTAGAACTCCTCAGAATGCACAGTCCACAGCATTGCGATGTCTCCCCTGCTGCTAATATCACTGTGTGACTGTGTTCTGAGTGCATAGTACCAAGGAAAGGCTAGAGAGAGATGGCATGACGTAAGGATGTCATGAGATAGGAGTGAGTTTGATTCTTCAGAGTATATCCAAGGAGACCTCTTTAAAATACAGTAAGTGATAATCTAAAAATATTGTACTGATCACTGGATGTGATTATGTTTTCAGAGTTTCTTCTTTGATTTTTGAATAAACATAGACAAATAAAATCAGAGTTCTTTTCTTCTCCACGAATAGACTTGTCATCATTTTCTCCTAACTCAAAGGTCACCACACCATGAGTGTGAGTTGCCTCCTTCTAGGTTATTCTTTCTATGTTTAAAAAAATACAACATCTCCCTCTTTTCTCTGTTTATTTTTCTTCTGCACATTTTTGGTACAGTTAAAAGTGGTCTCCTTTAAGTAAAGAAATCATAATCTTCAAATTTTAGTATTTTCCACAAACTTGGCTGGGGAGAGGAATAGGGAGTGATTTAATCTTCTGTGAGCTGCAGCCAGTTGCTGTTGAATTTCAATTTATATTAACTTTCACACCATCCCACATCTTGCTTCCTTTCTAACTGAAACCCCTCAGAAGAACTGTCTGCACTCTTGGGGTGCAGGTACTCTCTTCCCATCCTCTCTTCAATCCTCACTACTCAGAGTTTCTTCTCCACCATGAGTCCAGGCTTGATTTTCAGTCTGCCTCGGGCTTGCCTTCTTAGGACATGCCATGACTCTTCCCCAATAGTCCACATCCTTCAGCAAACCACAGAGGGTCCACCTTCACAGTATACCTGAATCTGACCCCTTTGGGCCCATGTGCAGCTGTCCCCATCTAAGGCTCACTGGGGTAATTGTAGCAACCTCCTACCTACTCTTTTGCTTTGTGCCTGCTACATCTGTGTACATCTCCCTGGAATTCACACATGCCATCCTAACCTCCAGGGTGATTTTATTAAGAGGATTCTGGGCAGTGATTTAGTCATAATGATAGAGTCCCATGAATGGAATAAGTGCCATTATAAAAGAGATCTAACAGCCAGGTATCATGGTACATGTATCTAATCGCACTACGTTAGAGGTAGAGACAGGAGGCTCGGGAGTTTAAGTCTCTGATCCTTTCTGCCATGTGAGGCTGAATGAAGAACACGTACGTGTGAGGAAGTAAGCCTTTCAGATACTGTGATCTTGACTTCTTAGCCTTCAGACTGAGAAATAAATTTCTACTGTTTCTAAGCCACCAACCTATGATAGTTTGTTACAGTAGATTGAAAGGTCTAAGAGAATCCTCTGATCCCTTCCTAACATCATAACACTGTAGGCAACATACTCTTCACATGAACACATATGTGACATCAGTTGGATGATTGCCAATCTCTATGGAAATCATTAGAGACTAGATAATGATTCACTTGGGATGGTCATGGTAATGGCTGAAGGTGCTTGCTACCTCCTTTGATCGTATCTCACCTGTCACTTCCTTTTACTCTCTTTTCTGGTCACTCTCTGGCCTCTGCTGCACTTCCATCAAAACCTCTGCTGTCTGCTCTTCTTGCTGGTGCACATTTGTGCCCCTCCTGAGTCTGCCCTGCCCCTCTATGCTTTCAGCCCTGTTCACAGAAAGGGCTTCTAAGTGGGAAGTCTCTCCAGTAATCCCTGCCTTCCTATGTTCCTCCGTGATATATATTATGTCACACCTGATTACCTGATTATTTTCTACAGCCTGTCCCTACAATCTAAGTTCCATGAGGCAAGGAACTATTTTTCTACTCTAATTTCCCAAGCTTCTAGAATTAAGAGAACCACCCAGGAAATACTTATGCTGATAAATAAATGATTTCTGTGTTTTCCATATTACATAACTAAGTCACTTTTAATAAAGAGGCATCATAGAAAGCATCAACAACTTTTAAAAACCTAATAATTTGTTGATACTTCTGTATATCAAAACTGCTACTCCATTACATTTTTGCCTAGTGGTTCCTTAATATTCCATTTTAGAGATATATGAGCATTTTCTGTGATACTGTTAATGCCCATTTGGATGGCAAACTTGCAATGAATTAAAATGAAGTCAAGGAATACACATCCCTGCTTTGATTCTGTAGCAAAGCATTGGCAGGAAGCAAGGCTGCTGGCAGGCCTGGTGTTGGCTGCCAGCACGTGTGAGTTTCTGGTACCTTCTGTGGGCCTCTGCTTTCCTCCAGAGTCACCCAAATGCTGGTTGTTACTGTCCATATGCCACATGGTACATTTGACTCAATGATAGGGCATATGCCTCTGATTTCCTTTCTTTTTCTAAATGAGCATCATTACAGTTCAGACCTTTTCCTGGAAGGATGTGAATCAGTACTGAATCTCTCCCTCATCTTTTTACACCTTTAGGAGATTTTGTTTGAACATTCAGGAATGTAGATTATTTTCTTGCATTAATGTCATATGAACTCCTGTTTATGACTTAATTTTGAGCACCTCTAGATTCAGCTGAGATAGAGTTTCTCACCAATCCTAACCTTTCTGTCTTGGCCAGGCTGTCTGGCCACTGCACCCCTGGGATGTGGGGGTTTCTACCTCTCTCTCCAGTGGTAGAATTACAGATGTGTGCTACTATACCCATCGTTTATGTGGGTTCTGGGGATCTGAAATCAGGTCTTGCACAAGCAGTTTACTTATGGAGTCATCGCCCCAGTCCCTAAATAAATACTGGAAATTCTTAATTCATTCAAGTTGGACTGCGTGCAATGTTCTCACTCAAGGTCTGAGAATTAAAGATAAATCTTATAGGAGTAAATCAACCACATTAACAGGTAGGGTGGTAGAATATATTTATCTATAAAACACTGTTTTATAATACATGATGAACATGTAATGTGTATGAGTGTACTGCCTGCCTGTATGTAAGTTCACCCATGTTGTGCAGTGCCCACAGAGGTCAGAAGAGGGTGTTGGATCCCCTGGGACTGGAGTTATGGACTGGGTGGTTCTTAACATGGGCCATGTGGGTGTTGGGACTTGAACCTCTGCAAGATCAGCCAGTGCTCTTATCCACTGAGCCATCCAGCTCTGATAAACAGTTTCAAAGAGTAGTTTCAAATACCACAGTAACTGCTGCTGTTTATTTTTGAGATGGGAATCTTACTGTGTAGCCCAGGCTTGCCTTGAACTTTGTGGCCTCCATTGATCCATCTCCCTCAGCTTACCCCATAGCTGGGACCATGGGTGATCACAAACTGCGCTTACTTGGTACTTTATGTTGTTAATATTCTGTAGCTCATAAACAATTTCTCTGACATTTGACCCTTTCAGCCTGCAGACCTTCATGTTATAGGTGAAGCTGATTCTTAGAAAGGTCTATATTTTGTACTGTTTCTGGCGATGGCAGAATTCAAACCCCAATTCTTAGGACACATGTAGGTGTCCTGTCTATTCTCTACACTCCTGCTGATCACAATCACTTGATGGACTTTTGTTTTTATCCTTTTTTGAAACAGGGTCTCCCTGTAGCCACCGCTGGCCTGGAACTCACTACGTAGACCAGGTTGACCTCGATCTCATAGAGATATGCCTGCCCCTGCCTCCTGAGTGCTGGGATGAAAGGGGTGCACTGCCATGCCCAGCCTGATAAGCTTTCTAATCAATGAAGATTTCTGGGCTCCTTTTTCCCAGGGACTCTGAGGTTTCTGGTTTATACCCGGGTCAGAATCAGTTCCTTTTACAGGAGTGCTCAGCTGACTCTCACATGTAGTATGAGAGTGCTCACCACTGCAGCATTCCTAGGCAAGCATGAAATAGTATGCAATTAGCCACTCATCAAGATGAGAAGCAACATAACTCCAAAATGAGAGAAGAAAAAGGTCTTTATTTTGCTGTCCCTCCATTGTCATTAAAAAAAATGATGGGAGGTTAAAAAAATTATTGCAGAGAGAGTTAGATAGTTTTTTAAAAGTAGAAGGTAGTGGAGGCTTCTAGATACTGTGTGGACTCTCCAAAGAGGCCCACTTTTTGGTTGACAGAAGACCCCCTTAATGCATCATCATTAACTTATCTCGACCCCTCTCATTGATTGATGTAAAAGAGGGTTAATCACAGCGGGCTTTGGTTCATTCTGAGAGCTGACCCCAGTCAGTGAATCTCTCCTCTTCGTTCAAAGTTCTGAGGTGCAAAGACAGAGGAGTTCTATTTTCTTTCCTATCTAGTCTGAATGGGACTGGAACATCTCCAAGCCTCTCACTGGATATGTTTAATGTTCTGATACTGGAAAAGTGACTGTGTTCTCTACTGTATGCATTTCAGCACTGTTGAATCAGGCAAGGTTGCCTATGAACTTCAATGCTGCTTCTATAGGGAGTATACACATTGTGCGTGCATGTTTGTGTCTCTATGAGAACATGAGTATGCAGGTGTGTACGCGTACATGAGCACATCCTCAGGTGTCACCTTTCAGGTGCTTTCCACATATTTCCATTTGTGACAGAGTCTCTCATTGGCCTAGAACTTCAGCATGTAGGCCAGGCTAGAAGGGATCTGTCTGTCTCTGCTTCCCACTTCACCCTGGCTGGGATTACAAACAACTTGGCTTTTTGAATGTAGGTTCTGGAGGTCAATCCCAGGTCCTGATTTACAAGGCCAGTGCTTCACCAACTGAGCCACCTCCCTAGCCCACTATGTACATTTGTTTTTTGATACAAGATCTTCCTGTAGCCCCAGCTGGCCTAGAACAAGATATGTAGACTAGGCTGGCCTTAATCTCACAGGGATCCACCTGCCTCTGCCTCTTCAGTGCTGGGATTAAAGGCATGTGTCACCACACCCAGTTCTCACTGTCCACATTTTTAACCAGTGCTGATGCTTGACTGATTAGACCCTGTGCATAGTGTCTTCAAGGGACTCAGGATTCTAGACCTGTGCTGCTTGTCTGTATTCCCATGCGCTGCAGTCGTGTGGCTGCTTCCCTTGTGATAACTGTCTCAGAGGAGTTGAGGTTCTCCTAAACCATGCTAATCCTAGTCTTTAGATGCGGAGCCACCGACCTCAGCTGGAATTCCCATGTTTCAGCTCCTGAGCTGAGTATAGTCAGACAGACCTAAAATATTTAATCTCTGCCAGCCCCAGTGTCCAGATAATTCGTATGAAGTCCCTGCCGCACCCGGGTGTGCAGTCCGTGTCGGTCTCTTTCCTTTGCCTATTTAAGTTTGGAATTCTACTTCTCAAATCTGTGGCGGTTCCTCCTCATCGGTGGTTTCGCTGTCTTGGGTTTATTTACCGGTGGTCAGCCATAGTTGGAAATTCTTACATGAAAAGTTCCACAAACAAAGAATTCATAAGTTTTAAAATGCATGTTGTTCAGAACAGCAAGCTGAAATCTAGAACTGCCCGATCAGTTCTGTCTGGGATGTGAATTATCCCTTTGTCCTCTGGTTGACATGGTATATACTATTCACCCATTAGTATCCTGTAATCAGGTCAACTGTCATGGGCCTGTATATAGGGTTGGGTACTACCTCAATTTTCAGGCAGCTATCGTGAGGGGGGGAGTATTAGAACATATTTCTTTTAGGTAAGAGGGGTATATTATATTAGTTACTCATTTTTTGTTTTTTAAAAGAGAAAAAATTAATTTGAATATCTGTGTGTATGTATGTATGTGTGTGTGTGTATGTGTTATGCTTGCCCACACAGCTGTATGTGGAGGCCAGAAGATGACATCCAGATGTCTTTTTCAATCACTTCACCACCTAAATATCTGGAGACAGGGTCTCCCACTGAACTTGGAGCTTGCCATTTTGGCTAGGCTAGACTGGTTTCCTCTGTCTTCTCTGTGTGAGGGTCACATATGTGGGCTGTGATGTTTTATTTTTAATTTTTATTTTTTTTTACTGTGGGTGCTTGGAATCTGAATTCAGGTCCTTATGCTTGTACAGCAAGTACCTTACCCACTGTTGCTCAACTAATTCTGCCAATGGCATTTGCTTCCCTCTGGACATTGTCCTAGCTATCCTACAGAGTAGTTTCCTTGGCTCTGACTATTGTATTCAGAAATTGTTCATAGTGTGCACAGACCTGCAAATTGCCAGTCACCTGAGAAGAGAAACTGTATTGATTAATGCAACACGTTAAAAAAAGAAACAGAAGTAAGCGATGTGCCAGTTCCCAGAGCTCCTCATGCTCCGTGGCGGAGCTCTGCATGTCCAGAAACCCCAGCGAGCCTTTAAATAAGAGCTTTCTCACAGGAGTCAAATATCAATAAAACATCTGTGTGGCTAATCAAGGAGGTGCAAGGCCACAGTTAGTCAACAGGAAGAGTCCCTGCAGAAAGACATTACTAGAAGAAGAGCCATGTGATTTATTTGCTATAACTCAATTTCCATCTGTCTTGTAAAATGGATTGTGTACACACTGAACTCCAGGCATCTAGCCAGGGTGGAGGCTGACCAAGGGGGCTGAGAACCTTCCCCTGTCTCGGGCTTTTGGTGACATGCTCTATTAAGAGCCAGGCATGGCAGGGGGATGTGTTGGACCACCTCACTGCCATCCTAGGCCTTTGGGAGTCAGCAGGATTGGACGCTTTTGAGCAGGCTCTACAGCAGTAATGGGAGCCAGGTGGGTTTGGTGCATTCTGCTCCTTCCAGAGACTCCTTTGACTCCCATGTGCAGGCTCCAGATGGTAATTTTGCCGGTTCAGGCAGGACGCTGCTCACTTGCTTATATTTCTCCTGAAAATGGAGCACGGGCCAAGCAAATGATGCTGTTTACTAGTGTGTTGGATATAGCGAATCGATGAAACTGAAATCCTCCTGTTCTGTAAACATATACAGAATATAGGAACTGCTTATGGCCAAGTTATAACTGGCGTGCAACTGTAAAAGCAGAGCGAGAACCAAAGAACCCCTAAAGCCTTCTGAAAGGCAAAGGTTATTTCTGAACTGAATCCAGCCTTTTCTCTATTTCTTCTCGCTAACGCGATGCTCATCTTTTGGTTTGTTTCGTTGTTTCTGAAGGCTCCTTGTTTATGATATTGTAACATCAGTAGATTTTGGGGGGGTATACAGACATGGGAGGCTGGAGGGGCGCATTGGGTATGCCCCTCTGTCATAGTCTGCTTTATTCTTTTGAGGCAAGGTCTCCTGATTTTTTTTTTTTTTTTGGCTAGGCTAGTGTCCAGCAGCCCGTCTCTGCTCTCCTCCGTGCTGCGGGGACAGACAGATGCCTCTGTGCTGCGGGGACAGACAGACAGATGTGCACCACACCCCATGTGTTATATCCTTGCTGGGATCTGAGTTCCAGTCCTCAGCCTTGCAAGTGGTATTAACTGCTGAGCTATCTTTCTAGCGCAGAGAAAGACTTTGAGAAATGATTTCTGCATTTCCTTTTGTTGGGCAAAGCTGTCTTACAAAGTCAGACTGTGGTGCATTTACTGTGAGGGAGGAAGGAGGGCAGCCCGAGTGCCCCCAGCTGGACCACCCGACCTGGGCCTGGAGCAGCAGCATTTTTTCGAGCACCACAACCTAAACTGCGTGACATGGCACAGTCATTCAATGACTTATAGACTTAATCACCTTGCCATAGAATGGAGATGAGGCATTTATGGGCCTCTTTTGAGGGATGACCAAAAATTACATAAAATCTTCCTACTCTAGTATGCTGAGTTGCCAGCTTTCAGCTGATTGCAGCTTAATTTGGGAGGCAAACCTCACACTGGAGCCAGAGATACAGGATGACAATTGTTGCTCTTCTGGGTTGGAACCTGTATTGGGAAGGGGCACACTCACTAAATCTCCCAGTGAGCCTCATGGAGAGCCCATGGTGCTAAGCGAAGAAATGAATGAAATAACCCCACCTAAGAGAAAAAATGCAGATTAACAAATCATTATCCAGGACCGAAACTGCTGCTTCACGATGAAGGCATGCTCTGAGGGGCTGGAGAAATGGCACAGGGAAAAAGCCTCGAAGAAAGAGCTTGGGGACCTGAGTTCAGATCCTAGCACTAACCTAGACAGCTGGGCATGGCTGGGTGTGGGCCCATAACCACAGCACTGTGGGGGTTTGAGGGGTGGAGACAGATGGATCCCTGGGGCTTGCTAGCTATCGCCTAGCTCCAGGTTCAGGGAAAAACTCTAAAAGGAATAACACAGTACAGTACAGTGGGACTTCCTCCTCTGCCTTCCAGTGCATGCACAGACTCATGTATCTGCATACACATTGCTGAATATGACATACACATACATTACACACACACATACATTTTATGTACACACACACACACACACACACACACACACACACACGACACTCTTAAAAATCCTTCATTAGGTGATTCCATCATTGTGCAAGCATCAGAGAGGGCACTTACACAAACTTAACAGGTTATGATGCAACCAAGTTATGGGAGCTTTTCAGGTCCTTGTGAGACAGACCACCACTGTGTATGTGATTTGTCACTGGCTGAATTGTTGTAATGGCGGGAGAGTGAAGCAAACAGGGAGCTAACATAACATGCAGGTCCACAGAGTACGGCTGTAAGTAAAGCGGAACCTACAGTCTGTTTTATTGATGAAGTTTCACTGGAGCACACCCTATTTGTTTGTTGGTACATGGTCACTGGTCACCTTTGCCCTTGTATTGGTAAAGTGGAGTCCAGGCAGCGCTGCTCTACTGTGGTTCATGCACTCCCAATGATTAGTGCACTCTGCATGACTCTGTGATAAGAACAAGACATATAGGGAAGGTGTCATTAGTTCAACACTCAAAACCTTGGTCAGAGACACATAAAAACACATGTTTCCAGGTGCTTATCTCTTTTTGCATGGAGACCATATAGACTAAAGACACATTAGCACACACACACACACACACACACACACACACACACACACACACACCCAGAAGAGCCAGGCAAGCAGGCCATGTCTAGCTATTCCATAGGAAAGTGGTCACCAGAAAGCAATTGTATGAGGCAGACATGAGGGTCAGTTCTACTGAGGATCGACTTGGTGAGAGGGTAGAGCGCTGGAGACTGTGTCCAAGCTGACCACACCTTGCTTCTGATATATGAAAATCCAACTTACAGTCACAGTGGAACCAAGACAAAATAGAATGGTCAGCTTTTTCTGTAAACTAGTGAGACAGTTTCACATGGGTTAAAGGATTAAGAGCTGTATATATCACAAATATGGCAGCTGACCTTGACAATGACCAGGCATTGGCTCGTAGAAGTAGGCAGGGAAAGGATTGCAGTTGGTGAGCTATTGTGAAAGGATGCAATGGAATATCTGAAACTGAATGGGAAGTCATGACACCGGGTGACCATGTCTGACTTCTGATACCCAAGGTCAACAGAGGGTGAGTGATATAAGTTTGGATGTGTATTTGAATATTCCAACATGTTGTGCCAACACAAGCTTGCTACTTTTACCATATAGATATATAACTCATAAATCTGGACATATACACTATCTAATCCTCTACAGACATGGCCCAGAGCATAGGGGTATGACCTCTGAGGGATCAGCATGGATGTCATGTCTGAACTGTGTTTAGAGTTTCGTAGGAGCCCTACGGACCAGGGGCACTTGCCATTTCCTTGTTATTCCCTCTTCCCAAGCCCACTCATTCTCACTTCCTTTGCCAAGAGTGGGCCTCTTGCCTGTGCAAATAGACTGACCCATGACAGTGCCCCATGGTCAGCTCTGCAGGTCAGATAGGCTTCTCAGATTGACTAACACTCACAAGTACTGGGAAGTGATTTCTTTCATTAGCTCCCATCTGGGAGTGGTCCAGGCCCAGGCCCTGGGCCCTGGCTTTCATGGACAAAAGCAGATGGGAGACCAGCTGGCACAGCAGAGTGACTGTCATGTGGAGATCACAATACTACAGTCTCCTGTTGATCCCCCACCATGTGAATTTCAACTCCTGTTTTGGGCTCTGACCCCATCAGATCTATTCATGCCTCATCTTCCCCTACCTGAGAACTGCTTTCTTTCTCCTTTTGAGAGTTTGGAGTGTTCGTAGAGATGTACAAAGCTGTTTCAAAGAGATCCTTTCCTGGGTCAGCAAAATGGGCATGATATTAAGATAACTGACCTTAAGCAGGTATGGTGGCATACACCTCTCTTTGGGAACTTGGGAGATAAAAGAAGGGGGCAGGCTGTGGGTTCCGGGCCAGTCAGGTCTACGGAGTGAATTCCTAGCAAGCCTGGGCTACATAGAGAGAACTTGTCTCCAAACAAACAAATAGAACAAGTACATCAGCAACAAAAATAACAAAAACCAAAATAAATAAAAGAACAGACCTTAGAACAGAAACAGATTTGGCATCTGTGAGGTGTATGAGTCCAGGATGAGGGAGAGGCATCTAGGTTCATGTCTTTTGAAGGCCCTGTGTCTGTCAGAGAAAACATAAGAGCATCGAGCCTCATTTGCAGTGCGTGCTTTCCTGGTCAGTTATGAGCCTTTTGACTATGATTTGTTTTCAGGGAAAACATATGCCAGCCATAGCAATGGGATTGCTCTAATCCAAGTTATTGTTCATAGGAAACAATACATTGACCATCTGGTGTTTTGTATCAGGCTTCTGAATGTGGTTAATGTGAGTTTACCTTGAGTGTTAGCTCTGCTCTAAGGCTCCAGAATCTAGTTTTTGAAACTGTAAAAAAGGAAGACTGGGTGAGGGGTTAGACCCCAGGAAATATTCATGAATGCAATCCTTCCCTACGTGCCTTTACCTCCCTCGTGTTCTCCCCACTCCCTCTCGTCTCTGTGGTCAAGCTTGTGTCTGCTATGACCGCTTCTTTCCTATTGCCAGCCAGTTCTGTGCTCCCTGGCCTCTGAAGCCCCATGGACATTGTTTGGACAGACTTGTCTCAGAACACTTTCACATGTTACCTTGCATCACGGCTACGTGCTGGCGCGCCATCTCTCTGTGCTGAGTCCGGAGCAGGTACCCACTGTGCCCGGTACCTAATGAGCTAGCAGTCTCGTCACACTGGCAGACAGGTTCAGCACAGGGGCCGTGTACATGTGTGTATGTGCAGAGCTTGTATCTGGAGCAAAGGGATTTCATCAAGGAGGGTACATTCAATTAAAATGTCTCATGGGGTAGGAAGAAGACTTCCGGATGGCCAGGCACAGGAAGGGACATATTCCTGGGAGTAAGAACTCCTGAGTTGTGATTCTGAGCTCTGTGTACACCCCAGCTCCCTAACTGTCCTTTGCACAAGATTTTCAAGTATAAACTTCGAAAATGACATTGGGATACAAGCACATCATACCAGAGTTGCTTGCTAAGCTTAGTCTTGGAGCAACGCCACATGGTGGGCACTGGCTTGGCTACCACTAGTCAGTGGCTCTGAGGCAGAAGAATACGAAAGAAGTGCCGTGTGCTCACATTGTCTACCCCGGTGTCATCTATGGACAATGTGGGTTATGCTTTGCCAGATAACCTTTGGCCCATCTTGCTCCAGCTTTTACTTCTGAATAAAGCACCCCCTTTGGGGGGACCCCAGGATTCACTAGTACTATCTTTACAACTAGATCCTGAAGAGGAATGCTTATGAGTGGGTTCAGTTGCAGAGGAGGGGACTCCATATGCCTGGAAATATCCAGATGTTTACATGTGAACCCACGGGACCTATGCTGTTACCATACATGGCCGTAGGGGTTCTGCAGATCTGCGTGAGTTAGCATGTCAAAACAGATTATGTGATGGGGTCCATGTGGTCTTGTTACATGGAGGCAGGGATGTCAAAGGTGAGAGGAGGAAGCAAGACAAAGGGAACAGAGGGTGAAACAAAGTACCTTGTTGATGGAGAAATGGCTGCCAGTGATGTATGGGGTGGCCGTGGAGATCTGGAAAATTGTAGGAGACAGACTCTCCCATGAAGCCTGTAGGACATCGCCACACTGTGCCTGGCAGCCATACAACCGACCTCAACACCTGTAAGAGAGGACACTGTATTGCTTCAGCATCCCTAGGAAACCAACAGAGGCTCCTCCGTCCTCCCTTCCTGTCCCTCCCTCTCTCTCCGTTTGAGCTCTTCTCTCCCTCCTGTTCCCATCTTTTCCCCAGGTACCTTTCCCTTTGGGGAACCGGCATTCCAAGCAGTAGTTAGGAAAAGACACGATGATTTAGTAATGATGGATTTTTGGTTTATGTTAAAGTTTCCTCTGATTATTATGAGCTCTAGTGAAGAGATTAATTCAGTTACTATGATTTGTTTCCTTGTCTTGACTTCATAAAAATCACAGAGATACAATAATATAGTTATACATCCCCTGGGCTCGAAAATGCCCAGTAATTACAAGTGATTCACGAGAACAGCTTAACTTATAAAGGATTGTGTTGTGCTCTGTGGTAAGAAGTCATTTATTGAGTTTTAAAAGTGCCTTTAGAAAGGCTATAATGCAATCATCCATTAAAAGTATGTTTGGAGAAAACTCTGGGACTCCCAGTGGTAATTCTTCTTTACCAAACCCACCAACTGTGCCTGCCTGTAGAATGTCTGTCCCCATGTTACTGATCGTGATGGCGTCACCTGTGTATTCAGTGCCCAGTAAGGCTGGGATGGCTCTCTCCAAGGCTGGTGGCTAACAGCTGATTAGAGTAGCAGTAACCCATTCACTCACACCGCTAGGTCATTGAAGGAATCTCACCTCATGTTCCTCATGAGGTGTTACTGTCGACGCTGCCGATGCTCAGCTGAGCCGCTAACAGAGGGTGAAGCGGGACCTTCTGGTGGAATGCAGCCCTCTCTTGTTACTTCTAAACCTACTTTTCCTCTGGTGTCTCCTAGAACTTCCACTGAACAGCGTAACCTACTTTACCTCTCCTACTGCAGAACAGGACCAGGAACCAGATGCTGTAAGCTTCTGGTCTCAGGGTCATGCTGTTCCCAGCTCTTCCTGACTGCTCTCAGTGGAAGTCCGTCGCACACCCTGGAAAAGCCCAAGGCTAGATGGTGACTCACCGCTGGTGACCCTGTCCACGGCCCTTGTTACTTCTCTGTCCTTGTCAGTACTTCCCGGCAGGCAGTGGAAGCGTTGCTTCCCTGCCCCATTCTGTGTCCGGTGGCTCCTGGCCTGCTGTTGCCTGTCTACTGATCTTCTGTCTGATTCCAGTGTGCCCAGCCTCTCCAGGGCCTTCTTTCAATCCCTGCTGAGACAGGTCCATCTCTTCCTTCATGCAGTACTCTCTCACTCAACACTGCACCTGGCATTGGCTTATTTCTCTCTGCCCGTTCATATCCAGATGGTCTGTTTTCCAGCTTCTTTCCTCTGCAGCCCTCTCGGTCTGACTCCCGGCCCCAGTATTCTACCCCAGCTGCAGTCAGTTGTTCTCTCCTGTTGACAGTTTCTCTGCTCATTTTTCCTGGTTCGTGCTGCATTGCACACTGCAGTCACCACACTTAAAAACTCCTTCCCACCCGGCTTCTGGGAAATCCTCAAAACTTTCCATGCCCTCCCATTTCCATTGATTCTTTGTAATATCTGTCCAACATTGTCAATGATTATTACACCGAGTTCTGCACTGTCAACAGCATCCTTCGTCTCCATTTCAGCCATTCCATCTGCACACCCTTCTCTCACACATGATGTTCATCTTTACCTTTTTGACTTTGCACATACATTTTACTGATTTGGAAATATTCTTGGAACATCTACTATGATGCTGGACATGTAAAACAAGTGGATTTTTTCTTTTCTTTTCTGGGGCTTATAGTTTGTTGGAGACAGGGAAGAAGGCTGTTAAGCAAATAACCATACAGATAAGAGCTGATTTTTTACACTTGGTAAGGGCTTTAAAGGACAGAGATGTGGTATCTTGAGAGGTTGTAATGCGTACACAAGGACAGTGAAGTCAGATGAAGGGAGACAATTGAAATCTGAAGTTTGCTTAGACAATAGCTAGGTATAGGCAGTAAGTAAAGAGGATTTCAAGCAGCAGAAGCAGCATGTGCAAAGGCCCTGTGATGACAGACATAAGAGAACTTGGTGCCAGAAAAGGCTGAAGATGAAGGGTCAGGGTTTGAAGACCACTTGAATGAGGGAATTCAAAGGTTGTGTGAGAAGGGAGCCTGGTCAGACTTGTATATTGTCAGCACCCTATTTTGTAGCCTCCATTCACACAGCAAGTTCCCTTTCACATAAGACATGCTTTTGGCACTTACTGGGGAAGGAGGTTGGCTGAGGGTTGGCCTGGGCTAGCCATGGTACACTCTGTCTCTGGGAGTTTCCAGTGTAGGTGTGTAAGACCCAGTGAACAAGACTCTAGACGTTTTGAGCAAGGCAGGAGGCAAAAACGAGATGCAGTTGAGCTGAGTCCCCCTTTGTGGCTGTGCCTTGCCTCAGCCAATTGACCAAATCCCATCATACCAGGGAGCAATGGCTGGCACCAAGAGGAGGCGGTGGTGGTCATGCGCAAGGTACTGTGGATAATTGGTGGTAAGCAAAAAGAAAAGTAGCTCACCTAATGGCATTCTAAATTACAACCACTGTTTAATTTGTTTCCTGAGTGTACTTGATGCATTCAAGAAGAAAAGTCTTCGCTAGAGAGGAGGAACAGTGCGGGGCCCAAGGAAGGCTCAAGGCGCCTGCCCTGCCGTTGCTTCCACAGACTGCGACGTTTGCAAGTGCAGATTTGAGTGGCTTGCTCAATTATTTTCTCCGCGTGCATGCTAATGGTATAAACTTGGAAAACTGAAACACATGAGTCTACAGTAATTGTTTTGTAGATAGTGTAATAATTCATGATAATTGCTTGCAAAGCATTTCACCCCCTCCTTGTCTACAGGGGTAAATACATTACAGCCATGTTTTCCTATACTATTTTACAATCTATTAGCATAATAACCCATTGTAAAATAAGTCCTGCTGCTATGGGGAAGTGTGCAATATTGGTCCATTAGACACCTTTGTCATATATACAAGCAACTAATGGTGCTATTTATGGCCGTCCCGTTAGCTTGGTACTGCTTGTTAGCAACTAAGGGATTCAGAGCGCAAGGTGTTGTCTGATGAAAATTGTCTAGCACAAACTGGCCACTGGAACTCTAGCCCCATGCTCACTTGAAAATTGCTTTTAGCCCCTTGTGAAGAGCAAAGCCATCTTGATAAATTGAGCAGCAGGCTAAGCTATAGGCAATGTTCAAAGAAAGTGATCTAATTTGATTACTTTAATTTTTCCTCAAACCTTGTGATTAAAGAGTATATTTAGAATAGATATTTCCCTCTGTTTATACATTTATTAGGTGTCTGGGGTTAAATTTGGAACTCTGCTTTAGTATGCATCTGCTTAGTCTTAAATTAGAATGGCCTTAATGATACCTGAGGAATGAGAGAAGTAATTGATTAACTAAACTAAGGGAATTGGTGGCAAGTAAGATATCATTCTGTTTACCCAAGCACTGTTATAATCTGGGAGTTGGATAATTAGCCAAGTTATACAGAGGGAAATTACATGCTCATTATTTACTTTTCTTGGATATTTTTATGGGTTCATGCAAAAAATGCTCACTGCACACATGAGATTAATTCTTCCTGAGGTTACATCTGTTTCTACCACAAATCAAATTTCATATAAATGCTCTTTTCTGACTCCCATTTCACAATATGAAATCTACAGTTTTATAATTCCAAAGTAGCAATTGCTGTGCAACCTGATGGCTGTTTGCCATGGCTGTCCCCAGAGACAGAGCAGTGGGTTCTGGGGTGGCCAGGGACTGATCCTGCTCTCCAGGCAGTGTCTGCTCTGGTCAGCTTCCCTTGTCACTCAGCCTTCTTTCTATCTCAAAAAAATCTACTGCTGGTTTTAGTCTAATGAATTCTCAAGAAGATAGTAGCTCAGCTGTTCTCAACCTGACGGCATGTGGTAGTCACTCAGGGAGCTTAAAACGTCACGCGTGTCTGGCCCACTTCTAGATGCCAATGCATTCTGATCAGAGTGGGGTACTGCAGCTGCACTGCTGGAAGACCCAGGACCAGCAGGAGGGGCCCTTCTGACTGTAGAGCCATACCTGCCATGGCCCTGGGATTGTCCTTTCTTCTCCTGCCTGCTCATTTACAGTGCATGGGTTTCTATCCTGTGTGTGATGCGAGGACACCAGTACAAGTTCCTTTCCCTGGAACCCATACTTTGCCAGGTCCAGCAGACATCTCCCGTGACCTTTGGTGATCTTCGTGCCTGGAACTCTTCCACTTCTTCTTGCTCAGTGACTAAGCTGCTGTTTCAGCCCTATCTGCAGAGACCGAAAGCTGGAAAATACCCTCAAATGATAAATGGTCGACCATTCTTATAATCATTCCTCTGTCTGTTCTCCCTACCTCTCAGCCCTTGCCTCAGAACTAAGTCCTTCAACTGAGCTGCCTTCCTCTCAAAATTCCCATGAGCACAGGCAGTGCAGAGGAGCAGAATAATGATGTTCTCAAAGACGACTCACTCCTGCCAGGGAGACCCTCAGTGTCAAACTGTCGACATTGCCTCATTCTCTTCTGCCACGTTGAATAAATATATTTAAAGTAGGGTTAGTTTGTGAGTCCTTGGCTTGAGTTATAATACATTTTCTATTCAGAGATGTGCTGCTACTGTTTATCTCTACAAAATAAATATTAAAATTGCGTTTGAACCTCACATTAAATTTATATTCATGCTATTACAATTTTATTTCTGTCAAGTGATGCTTGGTTTTCAGACCATAAGGCAGAAAGAAGTACACACTGCAAGTTGTTATTATTTCAGCCTCTCTTGATTGTCTTCCTCGGAGATCACCTGGGTCTGCTCCTTTTCTCCGTTACCATGTGTTAGTCCTGGGGAGTGGAGAATGAGCTCCTTCTTTCTGTGGTCTGTCTAGGCAAGAAGTTTCTGCTAATGAAAAATTTCCCCATTATCTGAGACCCAGACAGGAGCAGCAGATCCTCTGTTATCTGTGTGCCTGGGTTTCAGTTGGAGCCAGTGGTCCATGGTCAGTCAGTAGGACACAGCTCTGGGGTAGTATTGTCAGTTGTGGAAATGGTAACCTCCATCGTTTTATACATTGCTTAACTAACTGTCCTTACAGCTGGTGGCCAGTGATCAGTCGTGTGTGAGAGCTGAGGTCAGAGTCCACTGCGTGTCTGGCCCTATCACCCTCGGGTTCAGTCCCGTGTTGCAGTATCTCCTCAGGCCATGCCAGCAATGCTGTGGTGACTAGACCATATTAGTTTTGAAACCTTGATGGGAGAATTGTTGTGGGGAGAGACTATAATTTATAAATTGAAAACAAGCTTGAATTCTAAAAGTGGATTGACTCTTTAGCTTTGAGAGAATTAGGTGACACAACTTTAGACATTACTGTAGACCAAAGGGTTTACTTTCTAGCTTTGCTTGATTTCCTTAATACAAGTAGTTTGTGTGGAATACTTCCCAAAGAAGAAACACTTCTTGCCTTTTGAGGCTGCTTGACAGGGATAATAGTAAAAATGAGACTTAACACGACTACCAGGTATTACATCTGATGCACAGATATACACCTTATTTCATCTTCACAACAAGCTGATGCCCAGTCAGAAAACTGAGGCTTAGGGAAATGAAAATATCTGAAGTCATGCCAGGGACTCTGGTGGAACTGAGAATATGACAGATCTGTCTGATTCCCAAATGGGTATTCTCACTCAGTGCTGTTCATTCTGTAGGAAGAAGATTCTCAAAAGTGTGGACCTTAGTAACACTGATGTGAAGTTTTAGATTTTTTTTTTCAACTTCACACAAGGAACATCCAAATACAAAGCAGGTTTTCGTTTCCATTTTAACTAAATTCTGTGTTGCTTCTGTGTCCTTAGACAAGTAGTTTCCCGGTTTGGGGTGTTGGAGTACACATCTGAAGAGGAGGGATAATGAGACTAGTTTGAATGAGACAATGGAAAAACCATTTTTGTAATTTGAAGACACTCTGAATGGGCTTCAGCAGCAGCATCTCTCTGCTTCTGTCTTTTCATTGTCTTAACTAGATAGGTCATAATCCATGCCTGTGTGGACAACACACACCTGAGAAGTAGTAATTAGGATTCAGACCAGTTATCTCTCTGTAGGTACAGTAAGAACCCAAGACATTCATGATAAAATGTGACCCCTTTAGAAAGCCACATAACAAAAGAGCATGGAGTTCATCTCGTTCCCAAAAAGCTCCTAACATTTATTGAGCATTAACTGTGTACTAGGCATTATATTATGCTCTTTACATATACTATCATTTAATTATCAAAGCAGCTGTGTGTGGGTGGGCCACATACATTTGTGAAATATTGAAATATTCACAGAGAATTTTTTATTTTTGCCCCAAGTCAAGCATCTGTGAGGTGGAGGGGATGGCATATGAGCCATTCAAAGTCACATCGCAGTACAAGGCTCAACAAGCTAAAAGTTTTGGGCCACATCAATAGAAATACTGCATCTAGCTGGAAATTTGTATCTCAGACAGCATCTTTTTGGATGGCCCACAGATTTTAAATGTTTCAATCCATATATTGAAAACCATTAGCAAACCAGATAATAGGTAGAGAAGAGAAAATCTAATGGGATGTTTAGTGGAAGATAAATATGTTGAAACAGCCGGAAATTTGGTGGTACAGCCATCTTTGAATATTTGTTCCGTGGACATTAGAATTGAACTCTACTGTGAACTCAAGAGTGTGAGCAAGCATATGGAAGGATATGTATTAGAGGGAAGCAGTTTCTGCTCAGTGTAACTAACCTGCTCTGTATCTGTCTGAAGATGAATCTGCCTGTCAGTAGAATGTGATTAAGCTAGGAACATTTCCATTAGGAAAGCTGGGCTGTTAGGGGATGTTTGCATAGCTGGGAGAATCTACTGAATACTTCTAATCCTTTCTAGTCTCAAGATTCCACTACTTCATTATCAAGTACTACCGTGCCTCATCCTTCCACACAGACATTCTTATGTGAGATAACTCCGTAGGGCTTGTGTCGAACTGGCTAAAGGTTTACAGGATTCTGTGAGGAAGCCGTCACAGAGACAGGGTGAACACCTGAACCAAGCTCAGGTTCCCTCCCTTGACCTTTGGACCTGGGAGCTGTTGGAGATGTTGATCTGACACAGCTATTTTTTACCCTACCGGGAGACTGCAAACACTAGAAGGCAAAGGCAGAGGTGGGTAATACAAAGAAGGAATCAAATGACCTACGGCGAAGAGTGAGCTAACAGGGTGCGGGAAGTTCCTGTGGCTCCCTGTGGCTTTTCAATCCTGGGTTGCAACTCTCCAGGTCTGGCTGGGTTTGTGTCTAGGTTCAAGGAGATTCCACGGACTGGATGCCCATCACTAGTTCTCATTATTTGTCTTAAACTTGTCTGAATAGACTTCTGTAATTTGCAACTCAAAGTTCTTTGACTTTGGCCTGCTTTTTTCATAGGGTGACTTCTTATTTTTGTATAAAAATCTTATTTTCACTGTCTTTAATCAGCCCCTTGAGAGGGGCACGTCATTACAGGTACACATTTTCTCCCAAGATATAATGGTTATAATTAAGCGATTTAAAAGCACTTCAGTGCAGAAGGGCCAGGGCTATCCAAATGTCAGACTGAATTATAAAGTGGGCAGAAGGGATCTTCCCCAAGATGGAACCATCCATAATTTATGAGCAGCTGGATCATTCAGTCCATAAACTGAACTGGAATGATTTTTTTCATGGTTTCATATGTTTTTATTAAAAGAGATATCTCAGTATCAGTGAAACTTTGAAGAAAAATAAAATCTCAAGAGTGGGGCATTCTCTCATATCCCTGGAACCATATGTTTTGGATCATGTGCCAGGGGAAATGTCATTAGTTGAGACATTCCTTTATCAGCCTGCAGGAATCAGAGCCACGCATATTTTAGATGAAGCATCCACTGAGGAGGATCTCACACTGGCTGCTGAGTGTACTGAGGAAGAAATTCATGTTTCTTCCAGGAGAGACACCTCTGTGACATAGATAGGAGGATAAATCCTCACAGGATTTTAGAGCGGACCCCTGCCTGCCAAGAATAAATCCAAATTCAAGATCATTTGAAATGAGTCTATATGACAGAAACATTTGCAGCCAACTCACTGAAAATGTTTGTTTTGCTGGGTCTCCATAAGATACAGCTCAGTGAGCAAGGAAATGGTTTGCCGAGTAGGCTGGTCATGGCTGATGAAATGTTTACTGGAAGTGTGTACTATGAGTCTTGCTTTTCAACCTATCTAGGGGTTGCCGCACTAGCTGATGTTACTTACAGTGTCAGCATTCATGAGAAATGAGCTGAAAGATTTGTTATCATTAAGCTCTGGACTGTTTTGTAGGCATCTAAACCTTCTAACTGTAGTGTAACATAGGGAGTTTGACCCTCATGATTCTTGCAGGTCGAAGGGGGTGCAGAACAGCTGTCCTTGACATGTATAGAATAGACATGTTCCAGAGAGTTAACAGTAAAGTGCATTGTGTAAAGATTTATTTACAGAACCAGCAACATGGCATACAGGTCTGCTCAAAGTTTGACAAGGAAGCAGCATAGGTGTCTGCACTGCATATTTGGGCATCCTCCAAGCATTCTCAGTCACGTACGCCTAGGGGAGACCAGCTCATGCTTAGTGCTGTTATTGTCTTCAGTGTCTTTCAGTCCCTGAAACAGGACTTCTAGGTACTAGACATTGCCTCTGCATTTCATGTACTACACAACTCTTCCAAGATCCAGACATGGTAGTGTACAACTGTTATCCCATCACCCAGGAGCCTGAGGTAGGGGATCGTAAGTCTGAGGCCAGCTTGGGATACACAGTGAATTCTCTTCTACATGGAGAGACCCTGTTTGAAAAGAGGCATTTCTCCAAAGCTACAAGTCTTTTTAAGTTACATGATCTCCTCTTTCTCCGTTAATCATCTTAGTCCATGATTTTGATCGTCTCTTATTTGTGCTCTTCATATTTTATTCTAATCTATATTCTTCAATCAAGCTGGACTATAATATATTCCCCTTAAAATCTTCCAAAATGTTATAATTGCGAACAAAGAAGGATCCCAGTGAGTACTGAGTGTAGAAGATATCATTTTAAAGAGCAAAACAGGAAAATGATACTAGAGCCTAAATAGAGCTAAAATCAGCTAAATAACTCTCCCAGATAAGAACCACGTATCTGTGATATATCAATGGACTATGGAACAATGAGTTATAATTCATTAAAGTATGTTTCTCTTCCACAAAATTATACAAAACCACGTGGACTGTTGTTCTCCTTCAGTACATTTTGAACTCAAACACACATGAGTTGATAATTACCCTGTGATTAGGAAAATTTGTCTTTCCTTCAAGGTTGATTTGGGAGGCAGAGGAACTTGACCTGCCGAAGAAGTTTGTGCTAGAAGCTTCCATTTGGTTATTAGCATTAAAATAGCGTTCCTTTGCCTGAGTGGGAAGTTGCATATTTTGAGAAAGGAAAAAAAATAACTTATGATGCTAACTAGATTCCTCAGAGCTATAATGCCAAGGTTTCATTTGTTTTTCTGAATTTTAATAAGTAGCAGTGGGGTTTGTTCAATTTCTTTATCTTCAAGTTTTATTATATGCATCTGGTGAGAGTGATAAAATTTATATGGTTATAGAGGCTTAGCATTACACAAATTTAGTTAAAGTCATTATGATGTACCCAGAAATTTCCTGAATCTAGTCCCACTGTGGGTTTTGATGTGGTGTGTATATATTTAATGAGATACAATGCATTTCTCAGAGCAGAAAACCTCTACTGTGGTTGCCTTCTCACTTTCATTGACATTCCTATCCTGGGCTCCAAACTGTGTTTACTTCTCCAATGACCTTGGCTGTTTACATTCAATGAAGGCTCATTGTGTGATAGATTATGTAAAACACTTGCATTATCCCAGCCAGTGCTCTAACGCATTGCCATGTCACAGATGGGGGACCAAAGCTCGGCAAGTAAATTAAGGTGTTCAAACTTAGATAGCTAGTGGTCAATGACTGAGCCAAAACTCGAAACCCTGTGGTATCAGTCTCTGCCAGAGCCTGTAATTAGAATTCCTTTTTCTCTTTTTTCTTTGGGTTTGTGTGTCTGTGTCCCTGTCTGTGTGCATGTGTGCATACATCTGGAGGCTGTGGTTGATAATGACTGTCTTTTTCAATAGTTCTTCACCTTATTTTTTGCCTTTCTGGTGTGTGTGTGTGTGTGTGTGTGTGTGTGTGTGTGTGTGTCTGTCTATGTCTGTGTCTGTGTCTGTGTCTGTATGAGTATATGCGTGTGCAGATGCCCACACACAAGTGTGTGGAGGCCAGAGGTTGACACTGAGTGCCATTCTCTGTTTATATTTTGAGACAGTGTCTCTCACTAAACATGACATTTGCTGATTTACTAGACCAGCAAGTTCTAGGTATCTTTCTGCCTCTATCTGTCTCCCTATATACTAGTCGCTGTTCATGCTGCTGCTGTGTCTTGCATACTGTAACGATGACTTGAGTGATGAGTACATAATGACATGTCATGAGTACATAATAATGGCACTCACAGATGTCTCCTTGCCATGCTGACTTCAGTCCTTCATATGTACACATGAAGTGCAGTTGTGGGTGATGCGTTGATTCTATATGTGGCATATAAAATTCCATTTTTCCTCACAATTTCATCAATATTTGTTGTGTTTTCTATTTTAAAACTAGCAGTCACCTTGATTTGGTTACCATTTGTTTCCAAAGCTATTAGTCCCCTTAATATCAAAATGGGCAGAGTGTCCATTGCCAAAGCATTCAACTAAGAAGTTAGTCTGGAGGATTTTGACATGAACCATGCTGAGGTCTGTGTGTTTTAAGACACTAAGTGTGGAATGGATCTTTATTCTCCTTTACAGGCTTCAAGATAAGCCTGCCATGTATCATTGAGCTAAGAGAGGGCAATCAAAACCCAGAGGGAAATTTTTGTTTTTAGGATATTCTATAAATAACAGTTTGATTAATGGCTCTGTCTGTAAAGACTAGAAATCCACACTGTGGCTCAACACAGCGATGCAGTTCCCACCATGCCTGTCCCGTGTCTCCCACACTGGCCCACTGGCCTCGGTGGCTCGCTTAAGTGTGACTTTTTCGTTTAACCTTTGTGTGTCTCTGGGATTTAATATATTTGGGGCATATAATTTCAGCTGATGTGCTGTTTCACCTAAAGAAGGACCAAGGTATCCCTCCCTTAGAAGTAAATCTTGGTGACCTTTCTAGACTGTTTGTGATATTTACAAGTCTTTGAGATAAACTCTCCACCACAATATGGCAACAAAAGTCATCCCAATGTTCAGTAAGCCCGTCACTACTGTTGATCCCTCTGCCAACCAGTTCAGAGGATGGCACAACGCTAGGAGAAGGGAAACTGGGATGTGATACTGAGCCATGCTAATCTACGTAGTTCAGGTAAGTAGCCATCCGTTTAGAGCAGGAAACAGAGAAGCTGTTTGAACTGATTTTCTAATCAAAAAAAAAAAAAAAGTGGTTCTGGGAATTTCAAGGAGATGTAATATATACTGTCTAAGAAAGTTTATTAACCCAAACTATTTTTTTGGTCCAAGCCCAAGGTTTAAAAAGTTTTCATAGAAAAAATTTAAACGCAGTATTGTAGATTGCAAAAATTAAGAAAAAAATAGCCACAGATTCCCCCGAGCCCTGCACCTTTGTACCTTTGCAAATGTATTTGTTATTCCTCCTGCCAAGAGTGGGAGACACGGTCTCTGATTCATTCGAATCTGACTGGCCTTGTGGAATGGCGGCAGAAGCAACAATATTATAAGAGTTTTGAGTCTGTGCTTCAAGAGATCTTGGTAAGCTTACTTTTCTGCTGCTCCAAGACTTCCATGTGACGGCTAGCCTAGGCTAACTTCTTTGAGGAAGAGTGGCTGTGTAAAGCAGTCATCCCAACTTAGGCACTGTAAACTAACTAGTCATATGAATGAGACCTCTTGGGACCTCTAATTCCACTTAACCAGTTCAATGTGTGCAAAATCCTGATTAACTCACAGTCTGGTGAGCAATACAAAAGTATAGTTACTCTAAGCCTTTAATATAGCTGGGCTTTTATCTACCAAGAAATACCATTTACATGTACTATCAAACTAATACATGACACATACACTTTAAAAATTTAATGTATCTCTGGGTGGTACAATTACAGGTGATTTTAATTATTTTCTTCGACTTCTATATGTTTTCTAAATAACCTGCATTACTTTAACAATAATATTAATAATTAATGGTGTTGAACATTCTATTTTTAATAAAAATGACCATGGTAACACCTAGTTACTTACTGATGGGGCTGCTCAATCGCTCCTCTTAGAAACTCCCTAGAATAGTGAATTCCATTTATCAGCTACAGTCTAATAAACCACTTCAAAGCTTAGTGACAGGAGACAGTAGCATCTAATGCTCATGATTTTGTGGCCAGGAATTTGTGCTGGTATAGCTATAGCAGAGGCTCTTTGATGACTGAAGTCTAAGATTCATATTCAGATGTCCATGCCTGAGTGCTCATTAGAGCTTGTGTGCTCAGAGTTTTGATTCTCACTGTAGATTGATTCTTTCCTTCTTTTATACATTGTATCTGATGGAGCTTAAAGTTCAAGTTAGCTTCTCAGCCACATTTCTGAAGCCTGAACTGCACTCAGTAGGATGGTGCAGTGGGCTAGCTAGATATTTCTCTCTGTTCTTGGATTTTCCATATGTCAAGCATGAACAGTTGCAAGGGAGTCTCAGAATTTGGTTTTGTACCCGATGGCGGCTTTACCCAGGGTAAACACTGACATTGGAAGGTGAGAGTCCTTTTGTCACTCCCTCTGAGAGGACCCAGGGTGTCAGTGCTCTTTCATTTAATTAGCTAAGCAAGCCTCCGACAGCCACTTCAGATGCAAGCAGAGAATTACTACGAAATGGTATTAGATGCAGAAAAATTTACAACCATCTTTAGCTTAATATCTGTCTTTGGGCCAAAATTTATTTACATTTGGCACCTACTCTTTTCTACGGACCCCCTAAATTCCACCGTATTACAACATTGGCTGTGAAGATCTGTTCACTGTAATTGAAAATAGGGCGTGGATAAGTCTGCTTGGATGGGAACCAGGTAGTTTCCTGAGAACAGATTCTTCTGCATCTGAAGACCTGTAAAGTATAGAACAAACTTGCCATGCCAATGTGCACTAACTACCATGTAAGAAAGGCATAGTGCGATCCTACCAGCTACATCTTCTGTAAAGGAGATGATGGGAACACAGCAACTATCCATCCACAATTCTGAAATCTAGCCAAGTATGTACTCTTTGTACTTTCTTCTTTGGAGACAGGAGATTTCTTTTATTGGGCTCAGTGTTGCTTCCTGAATCATGCTCTGCAGAATCTTCCCATTGTGTTCCAGAGTGGAAAGAATTGGGCACCTGTGTCTGAAACCTGGCTCCAAAATTACTAGCCATATGATGTTGTATATGTTATTTTACTTTTCTGGACTTCAGGTTTATCACCTATCAAAAGTATATACTTTATGGTGGTGCATGGTAGTGCATGCCTTTAATCCCAGTGTTATGGAGGCAAAGGCAGGTGGATCTCTGTGAGAGTAAGGCCAGCCTGGTCTGCATAGTGAGTTCCAGGACAGCTGGGGCTACAAGGAAACAATGTCTCAACAACAACAACAACAAAAAAGACTGAAAAAGCATATACTGTACTTACTGTAATATCTTTATATATTTTTGCTACTAACATCCTTGTGGAGTTAAATGAGCTACTGTGTATATTTGACATGATACTTGACATTCAACAACATCTACTTTCCCCCTCTCAGTCACCTTACGGCATTTTTAGACAGTGGCAAAATTATCACAGGCCTTGAGAAGAACATAGCAACTCCCCAAATCAAATCTGTTATGAGAAAATTGGGGTCTTTAGGAGAGTTTGCAACCTCAAATCCTAATCAGGTGACTGCAGAATTCTGCAGGGTACTGCTCTGCTGTGTGGTTTACTTAGTTTACTTAAGGCTTCCTAGGTTTGTTCAATATAACTATGACCAGGTTGAAACATGTCCCCTCCATTACAAGTCTCTTCACGACCTTTATCGTGAAGGTATGTAAAAAATACTTCATTGTGTTTTAATAGAAGTCTTTATAATTTGAAAATATGTGGATTTGTTAGTTGTTATTTTTTTGAAGATTACAATTTCATGGGAAAGTCAAGTTTCATTTTTTTCAACCTTTATAATGTAAGACAGAACGTGCAGTCCCTGTCTTTCTGTGTCTGTATATTTTTTAATTTTTTTCATTTAATACAGTGTTCCCCAGTTCCATCTATTTTGCCTCAAATGGAAAATCTTCCTTTTCCCTTGTGACTGAATCTCCATTCAGACCATGCTTTCTTCATCTGTTCAGCTGATGGTAACGTATCTTCAGTTGTTGAAGATTAGCCATGGCCGAACCCGAGGCTGATCTCATACGATAGCTATTGTGGGTAATTCCACAATGAATAGAGCATGCAGGCATCTCCGCTATGCCGTCTTCTTTGGGATAGGATGATATCTCTTTATAGTCTGATTGACATTTCCCTAGTGGCTAATCATATTGAGAGTTTTAAATATATTTGTTGGCTATTTGTATTTCTTATTTGGGAATAATCTATTTAGATCATTTGTTCATTTTTAGATTAGGTTACTTCTTCCTGGTCCTTAACCTTTTTATTTCCTTACTAATTCTGGATATTAACCTTTTGTCAGATGAAATATTTTATTCCAATTATGTAGACTGTCTATTCATTCTCTTGATTTCTGGCTTTGCTGTATAGAGACACTTCTGTTTGGTATAATCTCGCTTGTCTCTTTTGCTCTCAAGGTCTAAGCTAGGTAGTTACTGCTTATACAAATCTCTCCAAGTGCTTTCTTCTATGATCTCTTTTGGTCTCAGGCTTTACATGTAAGGCTTTGATTGATCGCGAGTCAACTCTTGGATAGGGAAAGCCATAGGTGTCGAGATTCAGTCTTCTGTCTAGTTTTCTCATGCCATTTATTGAAGGGTATGATCTTTCTCCAATGTTTGTTTCTGGAAATGTTTTCAAGAATCAGTTGACTGTAGTTCCATATATGAACTCACAGCAATGATGGCAGTATACAGAAGTCTGATGCAAGCTCAAAGCAGACAAAATCCCAGCATAGTCATGGAGGATTGGGTAAGAAATTCCAACCCAGCCTAAGGAATGTTTGGCAACTGATGGCTGCTGGGAGCGGGGAGAAGCAGTGTCTTACAGGGATGGACTCTTGGAAGGCTGACGGGGTTCCAGTGGATGTACTCACACAAGGACAAACAGAGCACAAATCAGACTACTGTAGGCATATGTATATATATACATATATCTATATGAGTGTGTGTATGTGTGTGTATACATGACTGTACATTAAGCTGGGCAGGAGGTAGAAAAGGAAGATGCAGATAGGGGAGGGGATCTAACTATCACCAAATTATATGGCCTGAAAAATGAAAAAAATGAAATAAAAATATGGTACCACTGGAGTAAAACTAATCCGTTGACTGTAAATGCTTGGGTTTGTCTCCGGGCTCTCTGCTTTGTTCCTTCGGTTTATGCCTCTGTTCCATACTGTTTGACTACTGTGGCTCTGTAGTATGTATTAAAATCAGAAATATGATGACTCCAGCTTTTTTCTTTCTACTTTAGATCCTGTTGGCTATTAGGAGGTCCTTTGTGCGTCCGTATCAATTTTAGGATCACTTTTTAAAGAATGGCATTGACTTTTTAAATCAAGATTGCATTGAATCTTTAAATTGCTTTGGGAATATTGATATTTTAACAAAACTGTTCTTTCAATTCATGAATATGGGAGAGTGTCACATTGTTATATCTTCTTTGATTTCTCTCATCGCTGCATTTTCATTATAGCAATCTCTTACTTCCACCATTAAATTTATTTTTATTCTCACTTGTTTCTAGTGGATGTACAAAAAAAGCCACTGATATTTGTATGTTGACACTGGGTCCTGAAACAACTCATGAGTCAGTTTTTATCGTCTTTTGGTGTCTATGTTCACATCCTCTGTAAACAGAGAGACTTTGACTCTTCCCTTCCTCTGTCTGCCTTTTCTTTCTTTCTCTTGCCTAACTGCTTTGGCAAAAGATCTTCTTGTACTGTATTCAGTTAGAGTAGTGAGAGCAGAATTCCTCTTGAATTTAGAGGAAATGCATTTGGCTTTCCTTACTCAGTATGATGTTGGCAGTAGGTTTGTCACATGTAACCTTCATTATATGGAAGCCTAAATCTTCTGCAACTAAATGGTTCAAGATATTTATCACAACACAAATGAATAGACATACCGTGTCACATAAATATAAATAAAAATGCTAAGGGACCCTAAAGGTTTCATTGATTCTTGGTTATGTGTCTACTGGCCCTCATAGATAGGTTGGCAGTGCTGGTTCCTGCTGTACTAGAGCTTGCATTCTAGAGGGAGAGACAATACAAGCAGATCGTAAAGTTAGTCAAGGTAAGCTTCTCAGAAACACACAATGGAAAGACAGTTGCACATGAGGTCTTAGACAGTGACAGGGTAATTGGGATCACACTTGCAATGAAAGCTTCCATGACTACAGGTCTCAGTCTCTGGAAAAATCTAAGGACTTCATAAGAACAGCGCAGAAAGGGCAGGGGGCAGAAAAGTAAGAAGGCCTCTAAGGCTCAAGAGTAGAGAATGGTAGGAAGAACAAGGTGAAAGGGGTCACTAGGGATCGTGCATTGACAAGGAATGTTTTCGGGGGAAGAGCAGCTGCTGGCCACGGCAGACCACCCCAGTGAGGAAGTACCGCCCTGTGCCAAGGAGGCAAGAACGGAGATGAAGGAAAGATGTCATTGAAACACAGCTGCTAATTCACTGATACAGGTGGCGGGGGCAGGATGACAGAGCAAACAGAAGGCCAGGCTGCCTTCAAGGGTCTACCAGTGAGCTCTGTGCAAGGCAGTGGCATTTGTTCATGCTGGTTTTGGTAAGCATTGTTTCCCCAGGTAAACTTGGAGTGATAAAACGTTTGGTTGTCTGTGCTCTGATTCTCATCTTTTCTGGAACATGTCTGCGGTGGGATCCATCAACTTCGGATACTGGAGTTACTTTCAGAGTCACAAAAGTGCCAGGCTGGCTGTTGTACTGTGTGTTGAACTATTTCTCCAATAAACCTTTCATACCTTGCCTTATAATGAAGTGTGGATGCCTGGTTAACTCATCCTTCTTTTAAGGTAGATTTCTTCCTTCTAAGTGGACCTAATTGGTCCGAGATTCATAGCCCCGACCTGGTCCCCAAACAGTTTCTTTACTTGAAACCCAGGTGTCTTTACTGTGTTCCTTGTTCTGTGTGGCCATTTGGATCTGGATATTCCTTATTCACTGAAGTGTATTTCACATCATCTATCGTCCCATAAAACTAGATGAATAATCACTTGGCAGATGAGAAACTCCAGTGTCTATGATTCTTCTTCTTCTTTTTTTTTTTTTTCTGTGCACTTTCCCTAAGTGATCATACAGATTCATCTTCTCTTCAAATGCCTACTCAGCTCTGCTTGAATGCAAAAGCAATAAACTATTCAGTTGTTAAATAGGCCCCTGGGCTTGTCTGTCTGTGGAGCATTTTCTTAATTGCTGGTTGATGAAAGAGGGTCCAGCCCACTGTGGGGGTTGCCATCCCTGGGTAGGTAGCCCTGGGCTATATAAGAGAAGTCCCTGAATAAGCCAGTAAGCAGGGTTCCTCCCTGATCTCTGCTTCAGCTGCTGCCCCTGGGTACTTGCCCTGATTTCCCTCCATGAAGGACAGTACTGTAAACTGAAACAAACCCTTTCTTCCCCGAGTTGGTTGATGTTTTATTCCAGCAATAGAAAATTAACTAGAGTAGAAATTGGTACCAGAGAGTGGGTTAGTGCCATGAAGCACTTGACTATGCTGTTTTCAGGAGGACTGTGGTAATGCCTGGAACTTTGGGCTGAAAAAGTCCCTGAATTCCTCAGAGCTTAATAAACTGTTGTTGTGGAGCTGGGAACAGTTATGATGAGAGATATGTGGCTGATGGGAGGCCTGACTTGTGAAGTTTAAGAAGGAAGTGAAGACTTTATCAGAGCACTTTTCATGAACTATTTTGGATTAAGAATCTGTGGAAGTGAAACTTACTATGTTTTTCTGGAAGAGCTGATGCTGGTTAGCTGGCGCTGAAATAGCTGGCGTTATTGATAAGAGTCCAGCATCACTGAGGTACAAGCACACAGAAGCTATGGTTCCAGAGAGGACCAAGGCTGCATCTTAAGCTGGAAACTGAACTTGGTGATGTGTAAGGGTTTCCTGTAAGGTGGTGGTTTCAGCAGAACTGAAGGGATGGGGAGAGAAGCTGAGGCTCGGCACTGTGAACAATCGGGAGAGGCCATCTGGAAAGGGCAGCCTCCGGTTCAGTGAACCTCAGGATATAGTCGGGATGCCAGACTGTGAAATGACCACCCAGGACAGTGACAGGTGTGGCGTGGAGCCAGCCTGAGCCTACTAGACAAGCTGTGTATGCTGTGAATGACAGATCTAGAGACATGGCACTACTAACCTTTTTAGAGCCCAGAAGATAATGAGTGAAACCGAAAGGTCAGGCACTGAGCAGTTTGCACTGTTCAACTTTGGTTTTGCTTTTACCTGTTTGTGCCTAGATTTTTCCCTCTTGGAGTAAGAAATGCTTCACTTGTTTTTGATTTTATAGGAGCCCATAGTAGAGACTTTGTATTTTTAAAGAGAACTTGAACTTTTAAATTTAGAGATTTTAAAAGACTGTGAGACTTTTAAAAGTAGGACTATGTTTTATATTGTTATCTTAACGTGAGATCTTGGGGACAAGAAATAAAAAGGGTGTAATTTAATAGTTATATGTTTCTGTGTCAGGTTGACAAGGGGTCAATTGTCCTGGATAGCTTCAGTTGTCAACTTGACACACCTGAGAAGAGGGACTCTCAGTTGAGGAACAGCCTCTGTCGGCTTGGCCTGTGGTCCTTTCTGTGGGGCATTTCTTAATTGCTGGCCGATGTACTAGGACCCAGGCCCTGTGGGTGGGTGGTCCACCCCTGGGCCTGTGGCCTGTCATGTATAATGGGAGTTGCCAGGAGGAAGAAGCCAGCAAGCAGCATTCCTCTGTGTTTTGTGCTTCATTTCCTGCCTCCATGTTCCTGCTCTGAGTCTTTCCTTGGCTTTCCTTGATGATGAACTGTGTGATCTATAACCCAAATAGTCCCTTCCTCCCCATGTTGGTTTTGGTTAGAGTGCTCTGTTACAGCAATAGAAACCAACTATGTGTGCTAAGTAATTTGCTTAATCTTTAAGATAGCCTGCTGTTGTCTCCATGTCTCATCAAGGTTACTAAAACCATGACCAAGATCACTCTGGTACATAATGGATCCAAACCAGATCCAAATCAGGTACGGAAGCTCCAGTATCTGTGTTATAAAAACCATATTCTATCACCTCCTCTTTAGCTTAGACTATGCTTTTAACTTACAAACTCAAATATCCTTTTTTGTTTTTGACAAGGGTCTCCCTGTAGCTCCAGCTGGCCTTGAACTCACTCTTACTATGTCAGCCACACTGACCTCAATCTCACAGGGATCCACCTACCTCTGCCTCCCAAATGATGGTATTTAAGGCATGTGCTACTGTGCCTGGCTCAAATATCCATTTTTTAAAACAAGATATCATGTCTCTGTTTAAATGGTCCACAAGGAACTTAAGTTCAGTGTACTTAAAACTAGCTCCTATCCTATGCCTATTGACTTTTTCCCCCCTTATGAACACAGTGAATGTTATTACCAGCTGTGATTGTTACTCTTACGTGTCAACTTGAGGAGATTTAGAGTCATCATGAAAACAAACCTTAGGGCATAGCTACAAGGTAATTTATGGATTGGGTTAGCTCAGTTAGGAAGACCCACTTTAAATATGGACAGCATCAGTCTAAGGGCTGTGGTCCTGGACTTTAAAAAGAAGAAAGTGAGGCGAGGACCAGTGCTCACCACATCCTGCTCCCACATCCCAGACGTGGGCACACATCGCATCAAGCTCCTGGCTTCACGGCGTCCCTACCATGATACTGTACTGGGAACTTTGAGCCTGAATAAACCTTTCCCTACCTCCTTGCATTGGCGTTGTCGGTATTCTGTCAGAGCAATGAGAAAAGCAGCTAATTTGAAATCTTAATGTCATTTATTTTTTACTTTGATGAAGAAATTGCCATCCCCAGTGAACATCTACTCATCTGTATATTTCCTCTTTTTTGTGCAACTCTTTGTGTGTTTGGGGCTGGAGAGATGGTTTGAGAGCTAAGAGCACTGACGGGTTCAGTTCCCAGCAAGCACATACACCTCCATTTCCAGGGGATCTGGCACCCTCTTCTGGCCTCGGTGGGCACTGTATGAACTTGGTGTACTTATTTACATGCAGGCAAACTATTAATACAAGTAAAATAAAAATAAGTTAATCAGTTAAAAAAAATTAAAAGCAACACTGTGTGTTTCGAATTTGTCCACTTATCCACCCACACACTTTTATGTCACCTTGCCCTCACCCCTCCTTCCTGACTTACCACACTATTGTTCATCTGGCCAAATAATAATGAGGATCTGTTTCTGATGTAAAGGAACCGAGTCCATGACCAGGAGCAATATGAAGAGTTCTGTGACTGACTGGTGATGTCTGTCACGGGAACAATGGGCAAGTGGTCACATTAATACCAATATTTTCCAGGCTCGATTGCCAACATTTGAAGCTAGCCTTCTTTTTTTATGGTTTATTTTCATTATGTATATTTATGTTTGTCTGTGTGTGGGCATGTGCCTATGAATGAAAGTGCCCACAGAAGTCAGGAGCTTTGGAGTTACAGGCAATTGTGAGCTGCCTGACATGGATGGTGGGAACCAAATTTGAGTCTCCTTCAAGTGTAGTACATGCACTTAACTGATGAAACATCTCTCCAGCCCCAAAGCTTGCCTGTTACACAATAATACCTGAAGAGTATGCAAATGATTTTAAGAAAATATATTAAAATGTTGTGACTTTCATACAAGAGAATTTGGTGGTATTTAGTCCCTCCCCTTACTGCCCATTTTCATATATGCTCTCTCTATATAGTATATGGCCTATAGAGTCTAATTTATGTCCCCAAATGCTCTTCTGTATGGTCTGTTCACTGGGGCCTGCTAACCTGTCAAGAGTCTCATCTCTGTAAGAGAATGTCTCTCTCACTCTCAGTAGCTAACATTGCTAAAGGTCCGTAAGTTTGGTTGGGATTTCTTACCTACTTCTCCATGTCTGTGCTGGTGTTTTGATTGGTTCGAGCTTGTATGGGACTTGTGCATGCTGTCACCATTGCTGTGAGTTCGTATGTGTAACTGACCAGCTGTCTGGAAAATTCCATTTCCTTGTGGTTGGCCCACCACCTCTGGCTCTTACAGTCTTCACCCCACCCCACCCCACTCCTCTTCTGCGATGATCCTTGAACCTTGGGAGGAAGAAGTTTGAAATAGGTGTCCTTTGCAGGGCTAAGCGCTCAGCAGCTTCTTGGTCTCTGAACATATCAGCCAGCTGTGGGGTTCTCTGTTGATTACTTTATGTTGCATAAGGAAACTTCTGATGAGAGTTGACAGATGCCTTCAACTTATGCGTAAAGGTTACATTGAAGATGTGTCGCTTAGGGGGAAGCATCTCAGTCATGTATTCTCTGGTGTTTGACTAGTTGTGGAGCTCTGTAATAGTCTCCACCTGCTGCATAAAAGAAGCTTCTTTGATGAGTGGTGAGAGTTACACACTTGTCTGTAATCATGACGGTGCATATTTAGAATTCAGTAAGACATAACGTGAGTCTAGGGATGTGGTAAAAGTTGACTGTTGTCTAGGATCTATGACCTCTCAGCCCTGTGTATTTGTCTATGTTTATAGTACCACACCTGAGTTCCCTTTTTTAGCAGACTTTAAATCTAATTAGATAGCCATTGATTACCCTCAAGATGAAAGTGCCACTACTGCACTAATAGAGATATTTTGCTGCACTGGTCATTGTCGTTATTAGGCTTTATAGCTGGGGTTGGAGCACTGAATGATTTTCTCCCTTAGCAACTTGCATGCTATTCTGTGATACTAGGAGATCTATTCTTCTGCAATGAGGCTTCCAGGTTAGTTCCAGCTCCACTGCTCCAAGTCCTGTGTCTGAAGTATGTCCTATCTTCAGCAATAAGGTCTTATTTTCAAGTTTTGGGATGCAATCAGAGCTCTCTCTCTCTCTCTGTCTCTGTCTCTCTCTCACACTCTGTGTGTATATGTGTGTGTGTGTGTGTGTGTGTGGTGTATTATACTTTCTCTTTACTGCTGAGTAGTACTCCATAGTGTAATGGAGTTACATGTTTTCATTAGCCATTTGCCAGTTGAGGGACATTTAGGTTCTTTCCACTTCTTAGCTATTGTGGAAAGTCTGCAACAAACATGGCTGCATAGTATCTCTGCCGCAGGATGAGTCCTTTGGGTATATGTCTAGGTGTGGTATAATCATAGTTTTTTTCGGTAGGCTTTCGAACTAATCCATTTCCCTTTCGTTTTTTACTCCACCTGAACATTATTTCTCTCTCCTCTCTCTCCCCTGTATAACTCTTCCTCCTCCCTCCCTAGCTGAATAAATACCCCGATTTCCCCTTGATAATACCTTGTCTCCTCTCTGCCCCCTCGCTCTGATTCCTTTCCACTTTCTTGGCTCCTCTGGTTACATCAGGATATACACTTACATACAAGTATTTTGAGGTAGATCCAGAAATGAGAGGGAACATACACTGCTTATCCTTCTAAGTGGGTTACTTCCTTTAGTATAACAGTGTCTAGTTGTATCCATTTACTTAAAAATTTCATCATTTCCTTTTGCTTTACTGCTGAGTAGAACTCCATTGTGTAAATACAGCATATTTTCAATATCTGTTTGTCAGGGGGACATTGAGTTTCTTTACGTTTCTTAGCTACTGTGAAGAGTAGCAGAAAACATGGCTTCACAGGTCTCTGCAGTAAGATGAGTCCTTCGGGCGTATGCCCAGGAGTGGTAAAATTGGATCGTGTGGTAGATTTATGTTTATTTATTTATTTTAGTTCTTTTTAATGACGTCTCTGTATGGATTTCCACAGTGTCACACCAGTTTGCACTCTCACCAGCAGTGAGCGAGGCTTCTCTTTTACTCACATCCTCGCCAGCATTTGGGGTCATTTATTCTCTTGGTCTTAACCTTTCTGACTGGGGTTAGATGGAATCTTAGTTTTGATTTGCTTTTCCCTAATTACTAAGGACCGTTGACCACTGTTAAAGGTATTTTTCAGCCATTTTTATTTCTTCTTTTGAGAACTTCCTCTTCACTGGATTGGTTCTTTCCTTTGCCTGATGTTCATTTCCTGTTTCATTCATTCTGTGTGTGAGGCTTTTTCCTGTTTTAAATTGTTGTCCTGCGTTTCTCAATTCCATCTTCTTTTCAAGTATTGCTTCAGTGTTTGCATATTTTGGTGAATTCACTTTTCAAATCATGAATTATCTTTGTTCATTCATTCATTCATTCATTCATTCATATATTTGTGTTTTTTGAGCTTTAGTCAAGAGTTTATCTCTATCCACTTTGAGTTCTTTGAGTTCTTTGTGTGGTCTTCAAATTCATTGAATTCTTTGACTGTGTTTATTGTTCTTATAAATTCTATGTCCTAAGGTTCCTCTAGGAAGTTCTCATTGTAGAGTACTCTGTAGGAATGGTAGGGTTTTGTGGGGACGGATTATTCTGGTTTTTTTTTTTTTTTCATATTATTTGGGCTTTGTTGTTGTGGTCTGGGTATATGGATTTCTTTTGTTGGTTGTGTGACTGATAGGAAACTCAAGCCTGCATTTGTTGAGTTGAAGTTTGATTCTGTTTATATTGTTGATGTAGCTTGGTTGCTTTCTGATTGGGTAGAAGTAGTTAGTTCATCTACGTTGCAGAATATCGCTTTTGATTTTTTTTATTGGAGGTTCTGGATGGATTCAGTCAGGCTACTCGGAGCTCTTTAGGAGGGCAAAGGGGCCTAGACCTGAGCTGAGGTCATGGGAGTCAGCTGGTTGGTTCTAATTAGCTAAGCAAAGGGGGTGTGAGCCCTGGAGCCCATTGGCTGGGACTGGTCCCAAATCAGGGGAATGATGATCCTCCAGGCAGAATCAGCAGAATCTGCTCACTCACCCAGCTAGTCAGGTGCTTTCTTACAGCCTCAGTGGGAAGGGGCCAAGTCCATCAGAAGGAGGACCAGTGGGAACAGGATGGGCTGGTTCTGACTAGCTAGTGGAGAAGTGAGCCCTGGAACAGCAGAACTGTTGCTGGTTCCAAAGCAGGTGAGTGGTGACCCCATGGCCAGCCCAGCGGGACAGAGATAACTCACCTATCTAGTCAGCTGCTCTCCCACAGCCTCAGCAGAAAGGAAGGACCAGGAAGGGTCAATGGGAACAGCATGGGCTGGTTTGTGCTAGCTAGTAGAGTAGACTCCGAGTTCTAGAGCAGTGGGCCTAGGGATGGTTAACTTACCCCAGCTAGTCAGGCACTCTCCCACAGTCTCGGCAGGATGGGGCCAAGTGCATAAATGATTTTGAATGAATGAAAAGATGAGTATTAACAGTTTATTGTTCTAGGCCAGGTGCAATTGGTCAATAGCTGTGTGTAGGAGGCGTCCTTCATCATTCCCTCTAATTCACTCTGATCCATCATCTGTGAGAGCTACTTCTTATTTTCTTGCAAGTCTGTGTCTTCACCGCAAGTCTCTCAAGTGTCCTCATCACCACTGCCTGTCACCCTCCCTTGGATCTCTGCCCTCTCTCACTTTGTAGTAGTCTCATCATTTAAATTTTACATGGAAAATTTATTCTATGTCCTCAGTAATATAGCTGTTCCACTTAATGTGAACAAAGGAAGATTTAATGACATATGTAAATCACAGCTTTTCAGTTATGTGTAGGTTTAGACATGACCATTAAACTGCAGAGTTTTATCTTGGTTCAGAGACTGCTATCTTTTGGGCACTGTATTCTGTTTACCAATGTCTTGAATTACATTCTGACCTTTTTAGTAGAGTCTCCTTCTTTATCTACCAACCTGTATTTCACATATATCAGAAATACCCTGTGTATGTGATAGTTATTTTGTATTTGACCACTGCTTTATTTTTACTTCTGAGTCAAAATTATCTGGTAATAATGCTAAGTTATCTGGTAAATAAAATACTTTGAGATGTCACTCAAGCATGAGGACATGAATTTGATCCCCCAAACCACATACAAGTTGGGCAGAGTGGCATATGCCTGTATTCCTAGTGCTGGGGGTCCAGAGATAGAATCCCTGAGCACACTGATCAGCAAGTCTAGCCATGTTGGTAAATCCCAAGTTCAGTGAGTAGCCCTGCTTCAAAAATAAGGTTGAGAAAGAAACCCAGTGTCAACATCTGTCCTCTATATGTGTGAACACATATGTACACACACATATGCACAAATCAAAGGTTGTTTTCCTTCTTGCTCATGATACAATCAGCAAGCGGAGTCACTAATTCTCAATGCATTTATAAACCTGTGGTGGTCTGTGAGGAAGCCTCCCTCAAGATTTAAGGCACTTCCTATTACTAATGCAGAACTGTTGAACAATAACGAGAAACATATCAACATTTGCAGGATGTTCCGGCCTACTGCAGTTAATTGAGATCAGATGTCTACAGTGAAGAGTTATTATCAGATACATAGAATGTTGGAAATGTTACTGGCCATCTTGAAGGTGAATGTTTACAAATGCATTTTCTTGTTGCCAAATAATTAGGTGTTATCACTTGGTTTATATAAGTGATTGCAAATGAGCAGGGAAAAAAAACATTCCAGCAATCAGTTCCATTCTTTTACTCTTTTTTTCACTGGCATCAGAAATCTGGATTTGTATACTTAATTCATATGTCAAATAACTTAAGTATTCTCAAGCTATAACTGAGACATTTGGAAGAAAGGAGCCCTTCTCAATTATTAAGAGATAGGCTGCAAAGCAAAGAATGATGTATGTTTGAACCATTCCTTGATCCATACACTAGCTGTATGCCAATCATAAATAAAGTGTAGAGGCCCTAGATTTCAGACAAGTTCTTGTCTTTGAATTTGGGGATCCAGAGGATTGTAAAGACACTAGAGGAATGAAGTCCAGCTACTAGGTGTTAAAATCAGACAGCATGCTGGAGTGGTAACATAAAGTTTTAGACAGGTAGGGGACACGTAAGAAAGCTACTAGCTATCATCAGGAGGTGGTCACCAACATTCGACAGAATCCCCTAAATAAACTTTTACTGGACAGTTTCAAGCTGGATCGGAAGAAAGTCAAGGCCACCGAATTCCCTAAATGCGATGAGAAATTGTTGAGTCAAGGACTCTTAGACAAAGAAATGCCCCAGACAAAGATAATTACAGAGACAGACATGATAGTGCATGCCTTTAATCCCAGCTCTCAGGAGGCAGAGGCAGGCAGTTCTCGGTGAGATGGAGGCTGGTCTGGTTTATACTGTGTAAACCAGGCTGGGGCTGCAGAAAGTCCTGTCTTAGAGAAACTGGAACAGGTAACTCCAGTGCCACATGGACTATCAGGGAGGAGAGTGCAGCACTAGTGTGGGCAGAAGGGACATGTGGGGCCACAGGAAGCACGTGCCCAGTGACCAGTACAGCACCAGAGTCACTCTGGATTGAGTCAACTAAACTCTGAGCACACACTGACTCTCTATGTGACGTGCACCAAAACATGGTTTCCGAAAAAATTCGAGATTAATTTCATGAGGTTATTGTAAGGATTCAGTGAGGCGTGAGAATATGTGTTTATTGTTAAACACCTTTTTGTTCATAATATATAGTATGTATCTTTTATGTATGTGATGCCTAGTGAAGCTGGCAGGGCTAGTTCTTACTGACTTCTAGCAATTGTAGAACAGCAGCTACAGAATGATTTTGTTTTTTAAATTTATTCCGTGTGTGTGTGTGTGTGTGTGTGTGCGCCCCACATGTGCCATATCATGTGTGTGGAGATCAGAGGGCAACTTGCAGGAGTCAGTTTTCTCCTTCCACCTTATGGATTCCGGGAAGATTAAATTGAGGTTCTCAGGCTTAGTGACAAGTCCCCTTACCTGCCGAGCTTTCTCCCCACCTCACACAGAGTGACTTGAGTAAGGTAGAAATACGAAGCAAGCCCCACTGGTAAAATAGTGACAGAAGGAGTCTTTAAACTAGGAAATCTATGGAGATATCACAATATCCAGACTTTTCTGACTCAGTAAATGCCAGTTCCACTTGCACAGACCAGAAGTTTCAGTGATATCATTGACCCTTTTGTCATGAATACATTATGCCCAAATGGATAGTACATCCTATCACTCGTGACAGAGACAATGGCACTCTCTGTTATCAAATGTGTTTGGAATTCACTGAATGCCCACTGCCTCCCTCACTACCTGCCTCTTTCCAACACCATCGTCTCTTGTCTGAATGCTTCAGCGACCTCTGGTTTAAGCTGTCTTGCCTCCCCCTGTCTGTTGTGACTTGCCGTCCATGCAGCGGTTTCAGAGCCATTAAAAATGGTAGATCACATCACTGCACACTGATCAAAACCCTCCGGAATTGTCCTCATCTCAGTTAGTATAAATCATTAGGTTTTCTCAATGCTTGCTGGGCCCTTCCGGTACCTGGCTTCATGTATGTCTGGCCTCACACCACACATGCCCCTGCTTTCTAAGCTTGTTCCTGCCATGCTGACTTTGCTGTTCCTAAGCTACATCAAGCACATTCTATTCTTTGTATTGACTGGCTGTGTTACTTTGGGCCTCCAAAGTAACTACATGAGGAGGACATTTAGTAAAGAGGAAGAAAGCAAAAGCAAACAGATCAGAGGATGAGAAGGTGAAAAAAGTCTTTGACTGCATTGCTAGACTCACATCTGGGATGACTGTTCAAGAGGTTTCTACAGCATAAGGAAGATTTTACAAGGGAGCCCATTACTGCTCCCGGAAACAGTCCTGAATTGGTACACAGGTTTCCAAGCTGAGTGTGCCTACTCAGTCGGAAGGAGTGGCTCAGTTGAAATGCAGCATCTGTAGGAATGTGGTAATGGACCAGAAGCTTGCTTCTGCGATGAGGTTATCTCTGCACCCCTCTGCGGGCATCTCTGTCTACCACACTGTCCTTTCTTCCTGGAATACTGTTCTTCAAAATTCCATCTGTCATGTCTAACCATGATCTTACAGTAAGGCTGATCTTGACCACCCACATCTAAGAGAGTCCCCACCCCCTGCGGTACCTGTTCACTCTGCCCTGGTTCATTTCTACCTGCATGTCCCTCCATCTGTCATATTCTATAGTAACTTATTTGTTGTAATCTTTTCCAGAATGTAAGTTTCATAGTCATGAATTTATTTTTGGTACCGCCTTCCTATTTTTTTTTTTTTTACAATAATAACACATTTTAAGATAGGAGCACAAGGCAACAGGATGCCTTCTAGAGAACACAGTAACTGTCTAGTAAGAGATCCCACAGAAAGACTAGTCAGTAAAGTGAAAAGAATGATTATTTAAAAAGCTCAGTGCTATTTAAGAAGACATGGTAATTAAAGAAATTTAGGAAAACAATGTAAGATAGGAGAGAGAAATTCACCAGAGAGAGAACACGAACCACACAAAAATCTTAGAAATGAAGCGCTTAGTAAGTCAAAACAAACAATCAGAGAAATAGAAGAAACGTGGATTTTCATATGTAGGAAATGAACAGGACTCCAAATACATATCAATAGAAAATATCTTCACCATGCCATATCACAGCTAAGTGTTAAAAGGGATTAGAGAACAAGAGATAATTCTAAAATGTTAAATAAGGAGGAAATTTACCACATAACATCTGTACTGAAAGCAGACTCATCAATAGAAATTTGCAGGCCAGGAGAGAATGGAAAGTCATGTTCCAAGTCCTGAAAGAAAGTAGTTGCCACCTAAGAATGCTATGTCTAGCAAAGCCGTCATGCAGAAATGAAGATAAACCAAGACCTTCTGAGAGAAGAAAAAATTGAGAGAATTTATGGTGATCAGACCAAACTTCCAAAAGATGCTTATAGAAATTCAATATCCAGAAATAAATGTCCAAGTGCCATACTTATAGTAAACCATCAAACCACAAAGATGAACATAAGTGGATGGACAAGAATACTCAAAGTATTTAGAAGAAAATGACAGGAATAAACACTTATCGATAAGAACCTTAAATGTAAATGGATGAAGTTCTCCAACATACAGACTGTTTGAAGGAGTAAGAAATAACCGCACCATTATGCTGCCTACAAGAAACTCTCTTCACCAGCAAAGACTGAACTACGTCGTAGATTGAATGAGAAAAGACCTTTTTTCTTTTGAAACTTATTTGTACAGACGTCTGTATAATATGCTATTTCCTGGATCACAAAAGATAAAGATACATCATCATAACCTATACCTCTATTTACTATCTCTAGAAGGATGCATAGCAGTTAGGCAATGTTAGTTACTCCTAAAAAATTCCAGGTATCTAGTGGGCAGGGTAGAAAGGGGGCCTTTCAGTTATACTATTTTTAATCTTCCTCGGCTTTTCTTTAGTTAATAAGGCAACTGCTGGGTTTCATTATGACATTTTCATATACACGTATCACCGCACTTGACTCACATGTGCTCCCCTGCTCCCGGTTCCCCTGTTCTTGTTCCTTCATCTTCCAACAACTCACTCTCCTGCTTCCATGTAATAGATTCAAATGTACGTGTATACATTGTTCAACCTGCATTCCACCTATCTTTTCTGATCAGAATGATGTGATACTAAAAGTCAACCAATGAGATAGTTTAGAAATTTCACAGATACATGGAAACTGAAGAAAACAATGGCCATTCATGAAATGAGAAGTAAAAATTTAAAATTTCCTAGTGCAGGTAAAAATCCTCTCCAGCACTGGACACATAATATTTTAAAATTATAGACCGATATCATTGATGAACATAGATGCAACAAACTTTCAATACAATAGTAACAAATGAAATGGAGCAGAATATTGAAAAGGTTATTGACCATGATCATATTGTTTCACTCCAGGGATACAAGAATGGTTTAACATACACCAATTAATAAACATGACATATCATGTAAGCAAACATAAAATGATTTTATGGGGTTCCAAAGGTATCGATTTCTTTGAAAATTAAAAGAAAAATACATGTAATACCAACAGATATATAGGAATGCAGCCTAAATTGCAATTGTCTTTAGAAACAATGATAAAATATAATTTTTGATGTTTAGTGTAGAAGAGAAAAAGACAACAAAATCACAATGCTGTTACCAGTCCTTAGCATGGAGTATGATTCCAGAGTAATTATCTCTCTGGCCAGCCACTGCTTGTGTGTATGTGTGTGTGTGTGTGTGTGTGTGTGTGTGTGTGTTAGATGGTTGTGCTTTCTCTGCATGGACTTCAGTGTCTAAGGCTCTGATATGGCCATACCCATGCTTGCATTTACCTTGTGGCTAGGTTCTTTTGTGTCATTAGAGCTCAGGCTACCCTTGAGTACGGCGAATGTGCTTGCTCCATTAGTCTCAGCTCAGGTCAGCTCCTGTGTGGTATTTGTATGACTTCCTGGTGCTCTGAGTCTTGTGCTCTTGGTGGATTGAGTAGGCCTTGGGATTGGACACTTTACAACACAGAATTCCCACAGAACCATTTGATCATAGAGTTGATCTCATGGTTTGTTCCCTCTTTGAGGTTGGTACAGGATGGTGGTGCTGGTGAAGATCAAGGCATCTGCTTCCTGGGGTCAATAACTCTGGTTTCCAAAATGTAGTCTTTACTGTCTTTGCTCCTGGTGGTTTGGTGGTGGGGGTTGGGGGAGGTGGTGTTTCCTTCTTCCTTCTCCACTGCTTTGTCCAAGATTTCCTTTATAAATCTAGTGTCCAGTACCTCTATAGTCAAGAGTGTCTAACCTGCGGTCCATGGGGTCGTGCAGCTTAGGATACCTATGAATCAGGCTCAACACAAAATCTTAAACTTATTTAAAGTATGATGAGAAGTTTTTAAAAATGATTTTTGTGGGGGACCCAGATTGCAGAGTTCTTGAGTACGAATGTTATAGATGACAACATTGGGCCACAGTGTCATGGAGATATATGTATGCTTCTATAACAAAGTATACACAAATAACTTTAAAAAGATCTCAGATTAATGACCCAGATAAATTCTGTTTTAATATACAATGGTATTAGTTCTAATGGCTAGATTCATTATACTAATCAGCATATATGTTTTCTAGTAATATGACAAGTATTTGGAAGTGAAATGTATTTCATAATTATTAGTGAAATAGAAGATAACTTCATCTATTTTCACATTTATCTTGGACAAGGATGTTTGCATGTTTCTAAATAGCTTTCATCTGTATGGGTCTATTGATTTCTTCATTTTGTTGGGTATCTGACTGGCAGTCATATTCTAAAATATTAATTTATATCCTTTGGAATCCATATAAACTGCATCCGGAATAATGTCTAATTCATAGCAAGTGCCTACTCGGCATTAGCGGATATAACTTGGAGGAAGCAGAATAAAAGACATTTTGCAGCACATAACTAGAGTGTGATAGCCATGATGATTAGAGTGTGATAGCCATGATGGTTAGAGTGTGATAGCCATAACGGTTAAAAGGGTCAGTGTTTAACTCTCATCATAATGCTCTTGCATTAGTGTTTTATCAGCCCCTCTAATCAGAGAATGCCCAGGACCCTGACCCTTTATCTTTGCAATTTCCCTCTCCAGATCTCCCCTGCAGCATAACGTTACTTTTTTTTTGGGGGGGGGGAGTGCTAGGAGTAAACATTCCCTGCTTTCATATTCCCTACTCTGATCCCCTAGTCCACCATCCAGGAAGTCCCCAGACCCTAATGCTTGTTTCCAGAAGAGGAAATGGGAAGAAGACTTCAGATAAGGCGGAATCTGAAGACACAAGGTGTATTTGTACAGATGACAGTGGCAGATGTAATGGGAAGCAAGCACGTTGAGGAAAATGGTGCGTGTCTCAAAGGTTCTGCTAAGGAATTTGGATGTTTTTCCTTTATTCCAGAGGAAACTGATGGGTGAAAACCAAAGCTAAATAAAATGACAACAACAAAAAACATCCCCAGAAGAATGCAGGACTTAATATGAGCTTAATGTGTGCAAGGAAGTAAAGGTGAGGGACTCATAGGGGGTAGGAGTGACTGAAGCTCTTCAAGGTGAAAGGAAGGCTGGAGGGAGGAAAAAGCCACATCCAAGGGGGGAGGGTGGATAGTGCCAGGAAGACGTTCAGAATGAAGCAAGCAGAGCAGTGAGGTGGTGGTTGGAAGGACGTTTCAGTGGTGAAGGCTCAAAAGAGTATAGCACCAAGAGTGAACTCTTCAGACACCACTGGGGAATGGATGCAGGGGAAGAACTGCAAGCCAAAGGCTCTGGGTATTCTGAAGATGTTAACATGATGACAGGATGCCATCGATGGGTGGTGGCAGCAGTCCAAGTGGAAAGGAAAGTCTCAACACACTGCAGAACGTGGAACGGACACCAGTGGATTCTGGAAATGGAACAAGGCCAGAGACCACTGGCTGGCCACGAGGGCTGATCTAAAATCCACACCCCCACACTTTCTGGCTGTTGGCCCGGAAGAAGTAATTTCTCAGACTGTCTGTTTCTTCATCTGTGAAGTCTAAATAGCAACCACAACTGTATTGCAAGGTTGAGATCTTATGAGTGTAACACAGGGAGGACTCTGTGCCTTCCTCAAAGCGGCTGTTTTGTCATTGCAAGATATTATCACTCAAGGGAAGAAAAGTAAAGGTTGTCTGGAGCCTCAGAAAGTGTCAAGAGGACCAGTACCTGGGAAGAAGAATATGTCCATATTTTTATATGAATTTTTATAGAATTAGCATCATTGGAAATCTAAGGGAACTTCTTATCAATGGATTGAATTTCCAAAGTGTTCAGGGGAACGTCAGCTGTGCAGAGAGGCTGAGCGATGGTTGTGGAAGGCAGTGGTGAGAGAAGTGGAGCGTTACAAGGTGGACGCCAAGGAAGAACGGGCGAGTCAGTCTGGAGATTTCAAATGTGACTCCGCAGGTGCCACTGCGTCCCTTGGATTCCATTTTATGGTGTGCAAATATACTATAAGATCTTTAGAGTGAAGATTTTAATAGAGTGTTCTGTAGTGTAATGTGAGCAGCCAGAAGATGCTTTGGGGCCAAGGTCACTTGACCAGACATGTTGGAGTCAGATGCAAAACACTATAGTCTCTTGCATGTGGAAGCAATCCTGAAACACTTGATTCTACCTCATTTAATTTTGCTGTGCATTTTTGAGTTCAGTCTCTATTTTTGGATCTAATCACTTTGTCTTTCTGGATGTAACTCTTATTTCTTTAGGGAATGACTTGGTGACCCTGTGTCTTTGATTGGCTTCCCTGGAGATAGGCTTAAAGATGAAAAGTTCAATGCTGGAGATTTGTTGGGAAGTACTTTTTGGAGGTAAACCTGTAAAGATGCTTGAAGATAAGGATATCTATTGAGAGAAGCTGAGGTACATGCAGGTTGAACCCGAAACTGAGACCATGAAGCCAAATCTTTCTTTCCCAGGATTAGCTGGCAATTGATCGTAGAGTGTTTCCTGAGAAGGAGCATAAACTTGAGTAAAACAATTCCCTGAAGCCACAGGGATATCCCAGTGATGGATGCTACTGAGAAACTATCTGCCATGCACAGCGGATGAGGGACATGGATGTGAATGAAGTCTGGAAAGCCTCCTCAGGTGACATACTTAAGTATCACTACATGCTTTTCGCATTTCTCACCAGCTGGTCCTATTTCCTTTAGAGTGCAGTGATAGTGGGTGAAATGGTAGGGGAAAAAGGAGAGCCAAAGATGGTAGGTAGGAGAAGGCTAAAATCTTATTTTATACCCTTCCCAATTGTTTTCCAAGATACCTACCAGAGGCAGTACATAAACATCTCAGGGAACTGAGACTGCTGCCATGATGTATAAATCACCCCAACACTCCACAGCATAAGGGAAAGGAGACTGCATATTCTACACTGCTCTCTCTATCCTTAACTGCACAGCCACAGGTAATCTTTAATATCGACAGGGCCATGCCCCATTTGGCAGCAGTACCACGGAAGTACAAAGAGATTCATCTGCATACTGCATGGATGCTGATAATGAGGAGCGTGAGCTTTTGATAATTATTGGAGTTAATGAGCTGATCATGACAGAACTATGGCTTACCCCAGAGAAGCTACCTTTACAGAAACAGGTGCATTGGGAGTATTTTTTAAAAGACAAGATAATGGTTAGATATTAAGTCAAAGGCAAAACAGGAAAATTTTAAGGTCTAAGAGTACAAACAATGGCTGCTGTGTTCTAATGTGGAGTATGGGGTGATCCCACAGGAAAGTACTGTATGGGTTGCCGCAGGGTTTAAAATAAATGTCCACAGACCAGTTTTAAACATTCTCTAGGGGTTGCACTGCCAGTAGGTTTTGTGACTCTTTCCAGGGTGATCTTAGCACCAACAATTCTCCCATCATAGGGACCTAAATATCTCCATTTCAGTGCAACTATTTGGCACACATCCTATCGATATTCTGGAGAATTGTTTCCTTTGCCACAGGAAAGCAACTTTTAATGCTTCCAGAGTCAAAAACGAAAGCATTGAAAAGTCCTGTTTGTTCACAAGCAGTGAATGGTGACAATCCTCTTATTCCCTAGAAGAGAATAAGGAATATAGAAAATATAGTGAGAAGAAAACTTCAGCTATATCCTTCATCATTGGAGAGGCACTTTCACTCTGAATGTGCCTATTTTCTAACTTGTAAATTACAACTAGAAAAAAAAAATAGACCCTTGCCATTCCCAAACTTACAAAATCACGTGGCCTTTCCTGCAAAAAAAAAAAAAAATAACCCTGCTTAACAACTAATTTACGGCTAATGATAATCAGGTCAGCCAAGTGCACAGCTGTTGAATTTCCACGGAATGCACAGTGACTGATTAAAATTACCTAGCAAAACCATGGAAGTGCACTATTACACTGGTTGGAGAATTGTTCATGGAATGAAGCCTTAGGCATTGATGGGAGCTGGTTAGTCAGTCTGCCATTAATTAGCAAGGGAAACCGCTCTCCTGTTTTGAATAATTTATATCTACATCCAGAGTAGATAATAGAAGGATTATAGTAATCAGGAAACATTATGGCTCACCAGGAGGTCTTTTCCAAACATAATTTACCAGGACAAAAAGTACCTGGGTCTGAACAGCTTGCTCTGATAAAGCGCAGCCTGAACAACTGGCTCCACCAATGAGACTGTTTAATGGTGACTGAAGTTAGTTCATCCACTAAGTGAGGGATAAAAAGAATGTGGAGCTGTTGCTGTATCTTTGGTGAGAAAATAGAATCAGTTATTTTGTTGGCATCGCCGCTTTAGGGAAAAGAAATGAATCCTCGCTTAGTTCCCACATCATCGCTTCCTGTGCTTTGGTTGAAGGAGCTGGCCAAGCTGTTGAAATAAACATCACTTCATCGAATGGGAATATCGTAGACGGATTCCATTCATATAAATAATAAATTCTCTGAACATATATAATATTTCTTGAGCTGCATTAATGCACATTAGCATTTCTCTTTAATATGAAACAGCTGTTGTATTTTTCATTTTATGGTGCTTTAAAGAGAAGGGAAGGATTGGGAAGTAACATGAATCACCTCCCTGAACTATGTTACATTAAAGACAATCACGTCAGTTCCCATCGCTCCAGAGTCTGATTGAGAGCAGAAGCTTGCTTCATTTTTAAAACCATGGACGTTAACATAGAAACTTTAACGCAAGGATTTAAATTATCAACGTGGAATGAGACACAGTCAGCTCTGATGCACATCAGCTTAAATGCACCGTTCTGGATTCAGGAGCCAGGGAGGTGTGAAATGTATGCAAGTAAATCAAATCACCCTGGTGAAAACTAGCCGTGTAAATTCCCATCTCTCACGTGGCATTCTCATTTGGAGAGGAGAATTGATTTTCTTAGCAATAGAATAACCTCCCTTCTCCTTTGGTTAGCATAGTTTCTTCATAATTATGCAAACTCCATTTCAGTCATCTTCCTTATCATGGCCTTGGGAAATACAAATCCGGCTGGCTAAATGCATCCAAGGCTTTTTATTATAGTTTGATAACCTGCATTCCACATGGATAACAATAGCTGAACCTAGATTTTTTTTTTTCCCTGACATTCCTGAACTGAAAATCAAATTAATTTTTAGTAACCCTGAAGTCATGACTTCATCTTTTCTGTAGGATTCTGAGGGCATGCTCCACAAAGACATTCTTGTCCTGCCTGCCTCCTTTCTATCTCCTGATTCTGGGCTTGGGCACTGCAGGAAGATGAGGATAGCAATATGTACATATCTGTATATGTAGTTCAGGCATTTGACTCTGCTGTTAACAATTGGCAGACTAAATGAACTTGCTGAGCGCCAGGCTTTGGGTTTTTAAAAATGATAATAATAATCTACATCAATGATGACAGCATGCACAAGACCCATGCAAGCTCAAGGAGACAAAAACCCAGAACAGAACTGTGGAAATGGGCAACAGGCCCCAATCTTAGATGAAGAAATATTGGCAACTGATTTCTGCTGGATGAAGAAGAGCTCATCTTCCTAAAGCAAAGAACTCTAGCTAGACTGATTGGACCTCAGTAGATGAACTTGTACTGAAGAACATCTGGGGACATTAACTTAACACAATAGGCCTTAACATAGAAGACAGAATGTCTGAATTCCTGTAGGGGGCTATGAGGAGGGTTCCAGTGGGCAAGAGGTATAAAGGGGATTAACATAGATTGGGATGTTCTGTATGAAATACACAAAAATTCAATAAAAACATTAAAAATAAATAATTTAATTAAAATCAAATTCACTTTCCTCTGTCCTTTCATAGAATCTTCTCCGTTGCTACGTGGAATGCGTCACTCTCTTGTGCTGTGGGGTGGGCGTAGGGATGAGCCAGCTGGAACTCAAGACTTTGGCTCTCTCCTTCAGCCAGAGAGCTGCACTTGCATCTTTTTGCCGGTTCAGCTTCTATTTGACTTTGGTTAAATGTTTGAAAAGTACTGTTCTCTCTACTCCAGTGAGATTTTCTGCTCAAATCCCCTACGGATTTGCGTGTGATTCATTTTCCCATTTCCACGCTACTTAGCCCAGCAACAGACACTCAAGAACTTTTGGTTGGTTGAGATAAAGCTTGAGTACTAGGCACAGCCTAATGCTTCACTCCGTAGCCCTGTGCATGATTCCTGAGCCTCTTTTGTAATGAGATTCCAAGATCCTTGTTCTTTTCAGCGTTTGTACACATTTGTTCTTCACTCTGTCTGTTTCTGTCTTACTCCCCCCACCCCAATTATTTGAGTTTAATTTACAGTTCAGCTCACCTTTTCTAATCTGTTTACCTTCCTAACACCTTTCTATTCATCTATTTCTTCCCCCAGGGAGTTTGACCAGAATGGCCAATTAGCACTTCCTTTTAAACCAGCAAATAAATACATCACCCACCTCAAGTATGGAGACACCTTGGAGTGATCAGATAAAGCAGAACTTTCTATAGACTTTTCTTTACCTGTAGTGAGTATATCACTTCAAGCCGTTACATCAATAATAATAACGCACACATAGGCACATATTTCAGGGTGGGGTCTCCTCTGGGAGGTTTGATCTCTCCTTAGAGTGAAGGACTCTGGAAACCTGTGAGATTTCTCAGTTTTCCCCGAAGTTAGATGGGTTATGTTTTCGAATAATGACAATATAAAGAATACTAGTACAAAGTTGGTTTAGACAAAATGTATGTTTTTTGATGTGTTGTCTCCTTCAGAGTACAAGCATTATGCATTATTAACATATATTCAAAAAGATAAAATTTGATTTACCATCCTTTCATAGCTCAGATGACTCTGACCTCTCTATTAATTAGCTATTCAAGTAAATTGGGTGATAATTCGAAGAAAGCACAATTAATATATGAAGTTTTTAGTTTATTCTAAAAATGAAACACCACATTTTACATCTTAGTTCCCCTATCCATCCCTCCCCCCTGCCAATCCCATGGGATGTTGAGTCCTATCCAGTCAAGCATTAGTGCCCAAATGTCCTTTAGTGCAAATTCATCCACCTGAGTCTCGTCAGGGTGTCTAGAGATCATAAGTAAGTCATATTCTCCCTCTTCCAGTAGTACTCAGTCTTCGATAGTACTCAGACTAAGTCTGGTCTGCCACCAATTTCTAGCCCTCCTCTCTGGGCCCTTGTCTAGTTTGAGTTGGTGTGGGTCCTGTGTTCAGTTCCATCACTGCCACAGTTTCACATGTGCAAGCTTCCAGTATCCTGAAAGCCTGTTTCCCTAAGTTCATGAACCATCTGTGGCTCTTACAGTCTTTCCACCCCCTCCTCCACAATGATCCCTGAGCCAAAAGTGGGTGAGGTTCAATATGATAGTCCTATCCAGGGATACATATTCTGAAGTCTTTATTCTGTAAAACTTGGCCAGTTGTGGCCTTCTGTGGGAATAGCACTGTGCTGTCTGAAGAAGCTTCACTGATGAGAGCTGAGGGACGCTTTAGCTTTCTCTCTACTGTTCATTCTGCTCTGTTCTATGAGCCTTCGGTGTAGAGTTTCAACTGTAGATGTGTCACCCAGGACTTGGCATCTCTAAGTTATGTGTTCTCTGTGTCTGACCAGTTGTGGAGTTCTACTGTAGACTCTATCTGTTGCAAAAAAGAAGCTTCTTTGATGAGTGGCATACTATGTGTTTGTCTGTAAATATAAAGATTCATATTAGGTGTATAGTAAGAATGTCTCTAGAGCTACGGCAGAGACAGGGCTCTCCCTAGGATCTGTGCCCTCCAACCCCAAGTATTTGCCTCAGTCTGCCACCCATGGACTTGCTCCCACTGAGAGGGTTTAAGTCCAGTTAGATAACTGTTGATGACCCCCAGATGACAGTGCCACTACTGACCTAATAGAGGTCGTGTGCTGTGCCAGTTGTCATGGTTATTAGAATTTAGGGTTGGGTTGAACCACTGATTGATTTCCCCCTTAGTTTTCATGTTATCATCTAGCATCATGTTAGAAGGCTTCCAGGTGAGTTTCTGCTCCACTGCTCCGAGTCCTGTATCCCAAGTGTGCTCCGTCTTCAGCAGTAGGGTCTTATCTTCTAGTTCTGGGAGATAACCAAGAGCTCTGGCAATAGCCTGTATTACTCTGGGAGTCTCCTGGACCACCCTCACCTACCACACAAAGGGAGGTCTCTTCTGCCTGGCACGGTGTTCCTTGCCAAACAGCCCCTGTGTATACAGATGCACTAATGCACACACTGTGCATTTCTCAGGGGTTTTGGTGGCATCACATTCCCCTCTGGGTTCCCTAGGCCTCCAAGACTCACTCATCTCTGCTCTCTGTCCTCCCAGCCGACTTCCCTCCTCCCTTCCCAGTCCCAGCACCTGCACTATCCCACCCACCCTTCCCCCAGTAACACCCGCCTCCTTCCATTCTCCCCTCCCTCCCCACCGCGACCCCCTGCATGCCCCTCCTCTCCTCCTCCCTGATGAACACTCCCCCTTCCCCACCTCTCCCCTGGAACATCTGTTCCCTACTCTCCCCCTTTCAGGTTCTTCCTTGTCCTTCACCTCCACGTATCCTTTCCCTCTTCCTGGCTCCTGGTGTTACATCAGGATATATACTCACATATAGGGATTGGTGCTACAGTCTGCAAATGAGGGAGAACATGCATTGCTTGCTTTTCTTTGTGTCATATCACTTAGAATAACACTCTTTAGTTCAGTCCATCTACCTACAAATTTCATTATTTCATCTTGATGCTGTATAGAACTCCATTGTGTAAATGAACCACATTTCCGTTATCTATTCGTCAGTTGAGGGATATTTTGGTGTTTTCCATTTCTTAGCTGTTGTGAAGAAAGCAGCGATAAACATGGATGTACAGGTATCTCTACAATAAGACTGAGTTCTTTGGGTTCATGCCAGGGAGTGGTATAGCTAGATCATATGGCAAACTCAGTTTTAGTTTCTTGAGAGTTCTGCACAGTGCTTTCCGTAGTGGCTGCATGAGTTCTCATTCCCATCAGCAGTGAACGAACGTTCCCTTCCCCTTTCTCCACATCCTCTCCAGCGTCTGGTGTCTTTCGTTCTCCTGATCTTAGCCATTCTGACTGGGGTGAGATGGAATTATAAAGTGGTTTTTATCTGCATTTCTCTAATTGCTAAGAATGTTGAACACTTTTTAAGGTGTTCCTTAGTCATTTTTATTTCTTTGTTTGAGAACTCTCTTTTCAGGTCGGTAGGCCATCTTTTCATTGGGTCATTTATTTTCGTATTTCTTCATTTTTTGAGTTCTTTGTGTATTCTAGATACTAATGTTCTGTCAGATGTGTAACTAGTAAATATTTTTTTTCTCATTCAGTGGATTTCCTCCTCCCTTCCTTGGTTGGTTGTTTTGCTGTACAGAAGCTACGCTTAATAAGATCCCACTTATTGATTGTTGACCTTAATGCCTGATGATGTCTGATTTAGAATGTTCTTTCTAATACCTATGTCTTGTAGGGTACTGCCCATGTTTTCTTCTAGCTGTTTCAGAGTTTCAGGTTTTATGCTGAAGTCTTTCATCCATTTGGAGTTGACTTTTGTTCAAGGTGAAAGATAAGCATCCAATTTCATTCTTCTACAGGAGCATCATTTGTTGAAGATGATGTCTTTCTTCCATTGTGAGTTCTTGGTACCTTTGTCAAATATTAGGTATCTGAAATTGCATGTCCTCATGTTTGGGTCTTATATTATATTCCATTGATCTACCTGACTATTTTTGTGCAAGTACCATGCTGTTTTTATGACTATAGCTCTGTAATATAATCTGAGATTTGTTATGGTGATCCTCCAGCATTATTCTTTTTGCCCAAAATTGATGCTGTCTATACAGCATCAAGATGAAATTCCATCTGAATTTTAGGATGGCTTTTTCTAGCTCTGTGAAGAACATCACGGGAATTTTGATTGGGATTGCACTGACTCCTATAGATTGCTTTTAGTAAGATAGTCATTTCACAATATTGATCCTACCAATCCATGAGCATGCTAAAAGACCTTCCATCTCCTAGTTTCTTCCTCTGTCTTTTTCTTTAAAGATTTGAAATTTCCATTGTAGAGATCTTTAATTAGATTTATCCCTAAATATTTAAATTTTTTGAGGTTATTGTGAATGGGAGGATTTCCTTGAATGCCTTTTCTGACTGCTTGTTATTTGTATGTAAAAAGGCTACTGAGTTTTGTAAGTTGATTTTGTATCCTGCCACTTTAGTGAAAATATTAATGATTTCTAAGTTTTCTGTTGGAAATGTTGGGATCTCTTATGTATAATATCATGTCATCTCTGAATTGAGATAATTTGACCTCTTCTTTCTAATTAGTACTCCTTTGATTTCCTTCTCTTGTCTTATTGCTCTTGCAGAAGTTTCAAGCACTGTATTGAAAAGGAGTGGAAATAGTGGACATATCTGTCTGCTTCCAGATTTTAATGGGAATGCTTTCAGTTTTTTTTTTCATTTAGAATGATGTTTGGTATGGTTTTGTCATACAAAGATTTAATTATGCTGAAGCATGTTCCCTCCAGACCAATTCCCTCTAGGACTTTTAACATGAATACATGTTGCATATTGTCAAATGCCTTTTCTGCATGTATTGAGATGACCATGTAGTTTTTGTCTTTAAGACCATTTATATGTTTTATTACATTTATTGACTTAGATATATTGGACCATCCCTGCATCTCTGGAATAGAGCCTACTTGATACTGGTGCATGATCTTTTTGATGTGTGTCTGTATGCAGTTTGTGAGTATTTTGTTGAGTATCTTTACATCTATATTCATTAGGGATATGGGCCCATAGTTTTCTTTTGTTCCTGTATCTTTACTTGGCTTTGGTATTAGAATGATACTGACTTCATAGAAAGTGTTTGTGAGTTTTCCATCTGTTTCTATCTTTTTGAACAATTTAAACAGTTTTGGTTGTAGACCTTCTTTGAATGTCTACTATAATTCTGCTGTGACTTCAGCTAGGCTTAGACTTTTTTTAGTTAGGAGGAGGTTTTATATTAATGTTTCAATTTCCTTATTTGTTATGGGTCTATTTAAGCTGTAGATCTCTTCTTGGTTTAACTTTGATGGTACCCATGATTTTAGAACATGATCCATTTCTTTTAGATTTTTGCATTTAATAATGTAATATAGATTTTTAAATATTCCCTTACAATGTTCTGTATTCTTTTTTTTTTTTTGGTGTCTGTTATAAATGTTTCCTTTTTTGTCGATTTGGATTTGTTCTTTCTTTTGGTTAACTTGGCTGGGGTCTCTCTATCTTGTTTAACCTCTCAAAGAAACAGCTCTTTGATTGACTTATTTTTTTGTACTATTTTCTTTGTTTCTATTTCATTAATTTCTGCTTTGATTTTTGCTATTTCTTCTTATCTACTAGGTTTGGGGTTGGTTCGCTCTTAGCTTTCCAGAGTCCTGTGTTGTAATGTTAAGTCATTTACTTGTGCTCTTTCTGATTGTTTAATGTAACACTTAGAGGTATAAGCTTCCCTCTTAGGATTTCTTTTAAGGTTTCTCAGAGATTTTGTTGTGTTGAATTTTCATTCTTGTTTAGTTCCAGGAATACTTTTATTTCTTTCTTAATTTTTTCTTTGACCCATTCATCATTCAGGAGTGTGTTGTTTAATCTCTATAATTTTATGTAACTACTTGAGCTTCTTTTGAAGTTGATTATAAGCTTTATTGCACTCTGGTCTGATAGAATGCATGGAATTATTTCAGTTTTTTATATTTGTTGAGATTTGTTTTGTGTCCCAGAATGTGGTCAATTCTAAAAAAACTGGAATGGGCTGCTGAGTAGAATGTGTATTATTTAGTGTTTGGGTAGAATATTCTGTAGATATCTGTGAGGTTAGTTTCATGTAAGATATCATTTAAATCTGATATCTCTCTGTTTATTCTTTGTCCAGTTGACCTGTCTAGTGAGGGTAGTGGGGTATCCAAGTCACCTACTATTACTGAGTTGGGATTAATCTTTGTTTTATAGTCCTGGAGTACTGTTTTTATGCAGTTGGGTGCTCCAGAATTTGGTGACTCATCGATTGCTCCTTTAATTAGAATGAAGTGACCCTCTTTAACTCTTCTGGTCAGTTTTCATTTGAAATCTATTTTGTCAGAGCTTTGCTTGCTTTTTAGAGCCATTTGCTTGGAATGGTTTTTTCTATTCGTTCACCCTCAGCTAGTGCCTGTCACTGAAGGTGAGATGAGTTTCTTGAAGACAGCAGAGAGATGGGTTTTCTTTCTTGATTATTCAAGTAGCTTGTGTCTTTTGACAGTGGAGTTGAGGCCATTTATATATTATTATTGAAAAATGTGTATTGGGTGCTGTCACTAATTTCTTTGTGGCTGTGGCCCGATTTTGTGTTTCTGTCATTTTATCTTCCTTTGTTTTCTTTCTGTAGCCTCTTGTGTATACTCATTCCTTTCTTTGGTTCTTTGTATTGCTTCGAGTGTTCTCTCTAGGGCTGGTTTGGTGGACATAAATTCTTTCAGCATGCATTCATGTCATGAAAAACTTCCCATTCCCCTTCAACCATGATGTATAGTTTTGCTGGATAAGTGTTGTCCCACATGTCCTGAATATTTCTGTGTTTTTAAATTTAATTTGTATAGTCCTTGCTTACAGAGTTCAAATCTCCAGCTTTTCACCCAGTCTTGATATTCTGTTTTCCTTCATTCACTCTGCTTTGTGAGGCTTCCTGCTGTTCCTTCCGTTCAGCTTCTTGAGTTTTTCAGAGTCATGTTCATTTGCATTTGGGTTTCCCTCACTATTTCTATCTTTTTTGTAAATTCATTTTTCAAGTCATGAATCATTTTTAATATTTCATTAAACCATATATGTGTATATTCTTGAGCTTTCATAAGCTTATGCCTTTCCTCTTTGAGTTATTTCTCTGTGTTTTCTTTAAGTTCTTTGGCTCTGTTTATGATTGTTCTTCTCAATTCTGTATCCTTGAGCTCCTCAGAGTGGTTCTCACTGTCGTGAACCTCTGTTGGACTAGTGGGTTTTATTTGGGACATAGTCTCATATTATTTGTGTTTCTGTGCTGCCGCCTGAGCATATGGATGTTCTTTGTTGGTTATGTATCTAGTAGGAACTTCTACTCTGTTTTTGTTTAATTCAGTTTTGGTTCTGTTTATATTGTTTATGTAGCTTGGTTGCTTTTTGTTTAGGAACAGAAAATAAACTGGTGAATGTTTCAAGTTCTTGAAGGGTAGTAGACTGTTCTGGGTGGTTGGTAGGACAGGGTAGTGGGTAGGCTGACCAGGTTAGTAGGAGTGCTGGTCTGTGTCAGATAGATCAGAAGCTAGTGGAGGCTGGGTTAGGAAGTTAGTCCAGAGATCTGAGGGGGAGGAACTGGAACCCGGCTGGGGCCAAGGCTGACAGAAGGCCCAGTCGGGGGTGGTGGACAGAGGAATGGAATAGAATCGCTGGGCAGGATCTGACTTGCTAGTCTCCTAGGTAAGCAGTCTGGATGACTGATCAGGAGCCCGGGAGGGGGTGAGGGAACTGCCTGATGGCTGGCAGGGCTCTATGGTAGGCTGTTGAGCTAGTCTGGCTTGGAACATCCTAGCTCTTTTATAGTTTTGCTTGTTATATCTCTTAATGAATCCATGGTTTTGCTAAGACACTAAATTGTTATTGTTTAACTGAGGAACAATAATCAATTTGACTTTTAACAAATATTTTATTAGTTTTATTTTATATGTATGGGTATATTGCTTGCATGTATATAAGTGCACCCATGTCATGCAATGCCCATGAAGGTCAAAAGAGCGCATTGGGTTCCACTGGAACTGGAGTTACAGATGGTTGTTAGTCACCATGTGGGGGCTGGAAATTGAACTTAGGCCCTCTTTGAGAACAGTCAGTGCTCTTAACCACTAGACCATCTCTCCAGCTCCTGAACTTGACTTTTGATACTCTAGTAATTTATAGCTGTATAGGTGATAGTGCCAGCATCAACTGTGATATTCTTTTATCAAGACTAATTCCAATGTAATATTTCAATTTAACTCTCACTGAAGCATCCAATTTGTACTTAAAAAGCAGTTAATATAGGCTAATAAAATAGTGTCAACTTATTTCTGATGAGCTTTCCTGTAGTATAACACTCCTTACTCTGAATTGTCTTTGTTTAACAACCAATGACTCATGAGTGCCAGCCAGTGTGTTGGGGGGGATGCTAAACACGGAGGGATTACATGGCAGTCTACTATTCATTCTGTTTATGTCAGTGTGACAGTGTGTGGGAGACACAAAACTGAGTTGGAGACACATGTGAAGATCCAGGTATACACAGTCAGGTACATGCAGAGGGATGCAGTAGGCAATAGGCCCGGAACGGCAACATTATCGCTCCTATTGTACTATCAAGGAGAACCCTGGTTGACTGTGCTGTCTTCTCAGTTCCTCTTTGAAACTAGAGACCTGGCCTTATTCAGGTTAGCACTTCAGTGCCTGACTCCTGCCTTCTCTTCTGATAAGTAACTGACACAAATTTTTTTAAGTTGAGTTGAAAGAAAGAAATGATTACTGAGAGTAGCAAATAATCCTGTGCAGATTGTCAGGCAGATACGGCAGCTGAGAAGCTTTTGGCAAAGACCTTGTTGGTGAGACTGGAATTGTACCCTGGAGGCTCCTTCCCTTTCCAGGCATGCCGCTTCCTACCCTCCTAAACCTGCACCACCTTGAAGCCTTCTGTGTTCCCAGTGGTTCCTGTGTCATCTTTTGGAATTTTTAGGCTACGTGTTGTTTTCTAGCAGTGTGCTGGAAAGTGCTACCACATTGTAAAGGAGCTTATATTTTGACTAAATGCCTTTTGGCCTCAGCTTACCATCTTAGAGTTGTTTGGCCAATGCTCTGGTTCAAAACAACTAACATTTGATCATATTATTTGGGGTAAATAGGATGTCTGTTCTGAAAGTCGATTGCTCTGGACTGTGAGCATTTTAATTCAAATAACTTCTTTGTGGCTTAGTATCTTCATTCACTAGATGGAGACACCATTATTCAGAGTTCTCTTTCCTTTATATTCCTGACACATCTTGTCTGGACTTTGATAGGGGAACTTACATCCCTCACTTGTACTGTTTTAACTATTTTCATAACTATCTCATTAGGTGATATACTGTATCTCAGTTCAGTTTTGTTTTATATACACACTGAGTTACACTGATATGTACAGAATAAATAGACCAAACAGGATCATGTCAGTAAGTGCTTTGTACTTAATTATTAATCAGTAAAAATGAATATGAGTTTATAACACTTTCTCAAAATGATTGTAGTTCAGAAGATAATTTTTAGGAGATGATTCTCTCCTTCCATCATTTTGGATTTGAATTCAGGTCATCGGGTTTGGTGGCAAGCACTTTTACCTACTAAACCATCTCACAAGCCTTTAAAATTTTTATTTTATTTTTCACACTGATATAATTAAAAAATAAACATAAATGAATAGACAGTGGCAATTAGAGCTCTAATGATAGAATATTGCCTACTGTTGGTCCCTCCTTTATCCTATTCCTCCGTTATTGAATAGCAGTCTCTGTCTTGATGCTGGAAATGAATGGAACAGGATCAACATCATGGCTCTTCCTATGACCTGAGAGATTCCAGGCTCCAGACTAAAGTGATTGTTTCTCTCTGAGGATATGTTTATTTTTATTAGCAATCCATCATACGCTGCCTTGTGACATCTCTTCTCCTGAAATTTGACTTCTCAAATGTTTTATGTCTTATCTCCCAAATTGTTTTATGAGCTTCTAGTCACTCATTCAAATACATTTTTTGACCATCTTTGAAGTATTAGGTCCTGGAAACATAATGGGGTTGGGATCAACATAGTCTGAGTCCTGGAGTTGGCTGTCTAATGTGAAAGGTCGACAGTTAAATAATGCCTTACAATAGATATGGCTTATTGTTCCAAGGGACAGAAATGGGGAGGGGTCTTAGGAGCCTGAAGCAAAGGTACCTTTGTGCAGTATAAACCTTCAGTTACAGTTAGTCATTAAATACTAGTTGAAAATGTTCCTAGTTTTACTTTGAACTTGGGAAGTCCATATAATTGAAAATAAGAACGCTCCATCAGAAATTTCCCAAGAAGTCATTGAGACAGATGACTTTTCTCTACCCTCAGGTGACAGACCCCTCCAGCACCGCCCTCACCAGGCATGACTCACATCTTCCTGTCTATGATCTTCTGCCATAGTCAGGGATGTTGCTCTGGTAAACTGCTTAAACTGATGACCCAAGTCACCATGTCCACATGAGGATCTGTCACCACTGAGGGGCTCACCTCATCTTTGTTCCTTGGGTCTCCTGGATTTTAACTTTGACTTCTTTGCTAATGCTGACTTAAGAAAATATAAACCTGAATCCTCTGGCATAAATGTATTTTAGAAGCAAGTGAAATAAAATCAAGCCGTGTTTCCTGTACTTTCTCAATTGCACTGAAATTCTGATTATTTTATGAAGGATTGACAGAGAGGTGTAGGCAACCTCCAAAGGCCCACAGATGGGCCATGATTGACATCTCCTGTGCAAGGTGCTTATCCTGTATGGATAAAGCTCTCAGAGTCTCCCTGCTACTCAACTCTCACTGTTTCCCTCAAACCCTCAGGACATTTGCCACTTAGAGCCAAGGACAGAGTGTCTTTTAGCTCTGTTCCAGCCACCAGCCTTGGAGCATCCTTCAGAAAGAATTGAGAAGGGTGGGGGAGGGCAGAATTAGATGGCTCTGATCTTTTGCTCTTGACAACCTTCCTTATGCCTGATGAAATATAAATAGTATAAACCACGATTCACTATTAAATCTGGAAGAGAGATGACACCGAGATTCATAAATTACTTTTAAATGCGTTTTCTGCAGTGATTGCAGGATGGGAGGTGGCAGAGGGGGTTCACTCACCTGGAGTTAGTGACAAATGGCCTCAGAAGAATCATGTCATCCAGTTTTCAGTGACGACGCTAAGAAAATATTAAAAATTCTTTATAGACTCATGAATGTAGCGTTAGGCAAAGTGACTTTTTTTTCCTCATGTCTTAAAAAATCATGTGATCCCATAATTACCTGAACCTCTTGACATACTAATTAACTCTGATTTAAAACAGCCATTATTTTCAGAGTTAAGCTTAGTGAACATTGTCTAATATTATTATGTGACCATTAATATGACTAGAGAAAAATGAGATAAGAAAAAGAAGAAGGGAGTAATTAAGATGAGTCATTTGGTAACAAAGTTGAACTGGAGCAGGTTGGCAACTCTTCTGCATGTGCTAATGTGGGTTATTAGCACAATTTATCTTTCAAACTAAAGGACTCTACTTGTCCCCAGGCCCCTCTATGTTTTGTCTTTTTAGTTATTGGTAAATGGAGTGAGAGATTTCAGGATGAGGCCTGGGCACTCATGACTGTGAGAGTTTAGGGCTTCACTTTGAATGTTTTAAGAAGCTAAGAAGTAACAAAGGCAATGGTTCAGAATGCACTCAAAGCAGGGAAGAGAGGTTTGAAAAAATACAAAAGAATCTGACCCAAGGCAAAACATTATTTCTGGTCTATCTATCTATCTATCTATCTATCTATCTATCTATCTATCATCTATCATCTCTCCCTCCCTCCCTCCCTTCCCCTCTCACCGTCTTCTCTCTCACGTAGTTTTCTTATTTAACCCAGTCTTACACTTTTCCTGCCTCAGTCTCCCTGGTGGTGGTATTGGAGATATGAACCATGCCCAGTTCTTTTCTTGTTTTTAAAAAATGCATGAGTAACAAGCTACCAGCCACCATGGGACTTCACTATTGGAGGTCAGGGACACAAGGGATATTTGTAGTAAATGAGGTCAATATTTCTTATCTTGACCCTGAAGAGTTCGTTTCTTGTGATGAAGACACTTAGCCTCATGCAAAAGAAGAAATGAGGTACACAGAATGATTGTCCGCACGAGTCCATCATGTCTAAATGGATATAAAGTCACTCGTTCAATACATTCTTTAAGGAAGAGCCCATTTTATATGTTCAGTATCATTCTAATTCCTGGAGATTTATTAAATAACAATACAGAGAAAATCTCAACATTGAAGGAATAGACATTTAAAGGCAGGGATCAGGAAAAGATCAGCAAACACAAACTAATAAAATATCACGTGATAAGCACTGTAAAACAAAACCCAGAATGATATCATAGACAGTGAGTGGGAAACAGCTTTAGACAGAAGTGTCAGGTGTCAGAGAAATCAGGTCAGAGGAGGCCTGAATGGTAGGAGTGAACTGTGTATGAGTCAGCTTTGTGAATAACAAGTATCTGAAAACAGTAAGCTGTTTCACGAAAGGAGAGATTTGTTCTAGCTTACAGTTTGTGAGGTTTTAATCTGTGACCACTTGGCTCCGATTCTTCTGGCCCCTGGTGACAGAAGCATGTGGCAAGTGGAGAAGCTTCTTAATCTCATGGCTGGGAACAATAAGAAAAAGGGAAGAGACCAGCATTCCATAACCCTCCTGAGGGCAATCCCCCAGAGACCTAAAACTTCCTTTGAGTTCTTTCCTTGCAGACTCTGCTACTGCTTGCCCATGTTACAGGGCTGAACACTAAAGCTTGAAAACATGGACTGGGGGCGGGGCGCATTGCAGATCTAAAATGTAGCAAGCCTGCTAGGGGTGAAGAATTCCCAAGGACACATAGCAGCACAACCGCGGTGTGTTCAAAGGCCAAGCACCAGATAGAAAGGTTGAACAGGAGATGAGCAAGGGGTAGGGGTGAGAAGTGACGTTTCAGAGGAAGCAAAAGCAGGTGACATAGGCCTTCCTTGGCCACAGTAAAGATGTAGCCCCAGTGCATAGGAAGCAGAGAATGGCACAATCTGACAGGCATGAACAGCAGCCTGTTGGTTCAAGAGACTACAGTGGTATTGTGGCCTGAGAAAGTGGGAATGGAGAGAGGTGGTAGGTTCAGGACATGTGTGATGACAGAGCTGATGAGTTTTGGTGGTAGAGTGGGCATCGCATGAAAGAGAAAAGGATAGCCCTTTGGTTTTGGGCTTGAGAAGAAGGGAGAAGTGCTTGTAACAGAAATGAGGGGAGCCTGGAAGGAGATTGCTGGTAATTGGGGGGGGGGGCGGTAAAATAGATGAAAATCAAAAGTCTCTTGTTCTCTCTCTCTCTCTCTCTCTCTGTGCAAATATGGGTAGACTACAGGGGTTGATGTCTTCCTTGGTTGCTCTCTGCATTATTTAAAAATATTTATTATTTTTATTTTATGTGAGTGTATTGCCTGCATGTAAGTGAACCTCTATTGTGCAATTCCAGTGGAGCTCAGAAGAGGGCCTCAGATTCCTCTGGCAGATTAGCACAGTGGCAGATTGGGGCCACCTGTCTTCTGCTATGGCTCTTCAGGTATCTTTCTACACCATAACTTTATTTATTGAATAAAGGGTGATTATAAACATCTTCCTTTCTTAAATGTCCTAACTGCCTTTATTTGAAGACCTAATGCATTCCTGCAAGCAGGAATGTTCTTGTGTGATGAGGTCATCATTTCTGAACTCTAATTTTCCAGTTCTATCCTGCTTCAAGCTCCCTGTGGCAAGTTTATCCCATGTGGGGTAGAGCAGGAGGGGAGAGCAGCCTGAGGGTCCCTGAGCCTGAGGACAATACAATGTGTCAATCCCCATTAGAGAAATTATCATTAATTATTAACAGGAACATCTCTGACATGATATAGTGTTTCCATTGTCACAGCCAAGAATGGGATGGTGATTAATGGATGCCTCTTGGAATATGGGAAAGTATGGTACAGGGAAAACAAGGTCGGAAGTTTAGGGGAAAGGCACAGCATACTGACTACCTTAGAATATTTCTCATCTTTAAAAAATGAGCTTTTAATGATTTCTTTAATTTGTATTTATGTTTATATCTTTATTTCTGCACCTCTGTATGTGCGCATGCATACAGGTAGGCTCCGAGAGGCCAGAAAAGGATGAGCATCACCTGGAGTTGAATTTACAGGTGGTTGTGAGCCATCAGATGTGGGTGCCGGGAAACTGAACTCCCGTCCTTTGCGAGAGCAGTAAGTGCTCTTAACTGCTTGAGACCCCAGCTCTTTCTCTTAATGTTTCACACATATACACTCCCACCAGACATACACACCCTGAAAACCCAGCCATTTACCAACTTAAAGATTGCAAATCTGTTTTCAAAAATTCCACGCAGCATTGTAGGTCTCTTTGTTCCCATCTAATCCTTTGATTCTGGAGTTATATGCATGGCTTGACTCTGGACAGAATTAATCTTTGGAGCTATTTACTTGCTTTTAGTTCTTCCTATATGGTTTGAGGACAGCTTTCTCTGTGCATCTAGGTTCTCTCTAGAAGCATGTCATACTCAGTAAATTTCACAACTGGTGCTCTTATCATTAGAACAAAAGTTCTAGAGGAAATATGGTACAGAGGCTTATTCATGCTACCAAGAACCCAGACTTCATCTAGCTCTGGTTTGCTGTTAGCGTATTTGGCTTATGATCTCTTGACTGTAATACAGCTCCTTGAGTGCCAAACATCCCTCCCACATTCAAAATAGAAAGAGGTCAAGGGTAGTGTCAGAAATAGCTATTTCCTCTTTATTAGCAAAGAAAGGTCTTCCCCAGAAATCTCCAAATTCTAAGAGAATGCTGGAGAATGACTTTAATAAAACTGGAATTCCAGAAGATCAAACAAAGGAGAGGATGGATTGATGTCCCACTCAGCTGTGGTAACTGTGACAAGGGTAGCGAATTATGGACAAGAAATGTGCTCTTGCCTGGAGACAGCAAATGATCCTGTTCTGACACCCATCGTGGTGGATGTGAACTTGAAGGTGCTCAGGTGAGGAATGTAGGTTCTTTTAAGTCTGACCTTGCAATCTTCTGCTACACAGAGAACTGCAGCTCGGTCCATGACACCATTTTCTGTGACCCTTGGTAATAAAGTGGTGACTCCTGTTGAAGGTCATTAGGAGCATCCATCACTGAGTAAAGGCAGACAAGATATGTTTGAGCCCAGACTCAGTCTATCTTGTTATCAAAGGAGAAAATAATACAGGGAGGAATATTTTATCTTAGCTAGGGGCCAAGAAATTAACAACATTTTATCAAAAGATGTCAAATAAGTGTTAATATAATCATCTGGGTTGCAATAAAATAATAATTGTCACTGTGTCCAGAACTCCAGCCCTCTTTCCTCGTGGACTAATGGTATTTACTCTTACATCTCCTCACTTTATTTTAAAAATTGGTATTATCTACTTAAAAGCTGTCTGGCTTTTAAAATAACCATCCATCAACTCTGGCTTTTTTCTGATTTTAAATTGAGGTATAATTTATGTACAGTAGAATCTAAATCATTCTCTCACTTTTGATGGACATGCATGAAGGCGCGGGACGGTTGTACCAGTTTCCATGTCCTCTTCTGTCCCTTCCCCACGAATCCTCCTCTGTTCTAGCACAAGCAACTGCAAATCCTACCCCTCTCACAAGAGCTCACTCTAGAATTTCATATAAATGGAATCATCCAGAGCATACCTCTATTTTTGGCTTCTTTCGTGCAACATGGCTTTGAGATTGGCCCATGTTGTCACCTGTGTCTGTTGATTTCTCCTTGTGAGCATCTTATTGTATAATTGTATCATAATTTGTATAGTTGGTGTCCTGATATCAATTCCTTGCCTTGGTTCCAGCTTGTAAACTTTTATAAATGAATCTGCTATCAGCATTTGTGCAGTTTTGTTGTGGACAAATACTTTATTTCTCCTGGGTACAACACTAGTTGTATTGTTACCTTATATGATATTATATGGTGAAATTTAAGACACTGTTGATCAGTTTTATATCTTCACCAGCAGTCTATGAATGCTTCAGTTGTTTCCAATCCTATCTAAAATTTGATCGTCTTTTTAATATTCCCACATATGAGCTGCAGTATTTTATAGCTTGTGTTTCATTGATGGTGACAATGATCTTCTAGTTTCCATCTGCTTTTGGCATTTGCACAGCTTCTTTCATAAAGTATCTTCAAACTTTTCTGTGCAAATTTTCTTTGGAATATTAGTTGCTTTTCTCAATGCTGGGACCAAATACTTAAGAAGAAGAAGCATCTATGGAAGGGTTCATTTTGACTCGCTGCTTGAAAGACAGTCCATCATGAAGGCCGGAGCATGAAGTGTCTGCACAGTGTTCCCGGTCAGGAAGCAGAGAGCTCCAGGTGTTGTCATCTATACTAAGGTGGGCTTTACAGTGATGCAGCTGCCTTTGAGTCACCCATGCTCCTCCACACAATCTGTCACACATGCTCCTGCAAGGAACTGCAATAAACTCATTCATTTGCCAAGCTAGACTTGGATGCAATAATTTCTTTTGTCTGTTGTTGGTGACCTATTCAGGTTGAATAGATGTTTGTTTTCATCTCCCCAGGAAAAGTCATACAACGGAGAGATGCTCCTATTGATGCAGATCTTTGATAGTGAAGTGTTCCCTTTTGGCCACAATAGACTTGACCCCAGGACTAAGGTGTGGTTATCAATGGATACCAAAGCCAACTCAAGACAGCGGCTCTTGAGTTCTTTGTATCATATTGATGAGGAATGAGAATATTGACAAAGAAGATGTGGGCAAAGAAAAATGAGGTTTTATTAAGGAAAATCGAGAAACTAATTAAAAGAGAGAAACTCCCCCAAATGGGGTGAGTCCTAAGATTTGAAGAAACTGCTGAGCTGGTTACTGAGCGTCTTCTTTCAGGACTTATGGAGGAAGCCAGGCAAACCCTGGAGTATTTTGTTGAGGCTGGCTGACTCTCCAGGCATAGGCTGGGTCAAATAAACTGGGGACTCACATGCTCTGCACATGTGCCTTTGGCCCAGTTGAGAAGATGATCGCATGCTGTTCACACAGTGTTTCCTCAACTGAAACCCCATCCTGTCCTCCTTTTCTTTGGATACTAGCCTTGGCTTTGTTAGTCACTGGCCTGGCAGGTGTTGCTGGTCTCTGGCCTTGACTGATGTCTTGCTGTCTTTGTTCTCATATTTATGCTTAGACTGTAGTTTTCCCCATGAGCCTTTTCCCTTACTGCCTACAGAGAGCTTACTCTTGCCTCATCGTGACAAATGGCTTGAAGACTGTGTGTGGAGTGTTGAAATGGTCCCAAATCCTGAAAGCGTGTCCCTTTTGAGGAGTCAGGAGAAGCTTTTCTGAGGATTTGGGCCAGATAGGAAGTGTTTGGGCAGTCTCTTGGGAAATGAGCTCATTAAAGATGGGGATTACAGATGCATATTGTTCCTAGTAACTTCAGTCTGAGTAGGGAGCAGGGAAGATTGAACCACTCTCTAGAATCTGCATGTCATTTAAGAGTTCAGAGTTAAAAATCAGTATCTACCAAATAGAGGATTCCTAAATGGGTGCTGAATGAAGGAATGAAATAGACATTTATTGGGCACTTAAAATACCAAGCAGTAGCCAGGCAGGGAGAACCTTTCAGATATCCATTTTATGATTTGCTATCTTCAGAACATGTTTAGAACACCTGTTGTTTGCCACAATGACTGAAATGCTGGCCAAACCCCTTGTTCCTTCAGGGGAGTCAGGAAGACAGGGCTGAACATGCATTCATTCAGCTCCAGTGAGCATGAGCAGGTACAGGAAGAGGGAGTATGTCCTTCCCGACAGTGTAGGAGCTGTGCAAACCACAGGAGCCTCTCAGTGGGGAGGATGAGCGGGAGTCCAAACTACAGAAGCACACCTGGCAGCTCTCCATTTGGAGGAAGGACATGGGAGTGAGGAGCCAAGAGTAGGCAGACTGAGTCCCTGCACACTGCTCATAAGCCAGCGCCAGCCAGCACATCACTGTGGTGGGATAGCATGTGGAGGAGGCTCACCTGTGCTGGAACTAATGGTCACGTGTGAGAAAATGCAGAGAGCCATGAGTTCTGCTCCAAGCGACCCAGTGGGCCATTCTTTCCCATTGCTTAGAACATGAGCCAGATCCTGGCATTTCCTAGAACATATAGGGAAGAAGACGAGTGGGAGGGACAAAGGGACACTTGGCCGAAGTGTAAGAGGACATGGCACATCTGTCTAATTGTCTGTCCTGAATGTGGCCTGTACATTTAGCTGGCCTCTTTTAGAAGGTAATTGTGTTTCAGTGTGTACCATATTTTGCAACTGCAAATTTCCACAAAATTTGATTTTGAAAGGCTTCCGTTTACTATGAAAACATAGTTCCTTTTTATTTATTTCAGTTTCTCTAAACAGCCTTTGTTTAATATTCTTTTCTTGTTGTTACATACATTTCCTTGTTTAACTTAAATACTCAAGCTTGCTAAAATAGCATCTAAAAATGTATTATTACACATCCAAATACATATACATTACAAACACAACACACACATACTCATGCATACACAAATGCAAGCACACATTTACATAGCACAGACATACATATGTATATATACATACACACATGATTTTTATTGGAATGAATTAATTGATTCAGAAAACAAAACTTGGTTTACCTGAAGTAAGAGAAAATATTTTTACTTGAAAACTACAAATTTTATGAAGTTCAGAAACCAAAGGGCAGTCAGTTATATTTTTTCCCTCTTTGAAAATCATTTTTCTTCAAAGAACTAATACTTAAGATAAGGGTCTGTTTTATATTTAAATATTAAAATGGATTTGCTTAAAAAATGTGTCATTCTAAAAATAATGGTGAAAATCAAGATTACCATGAAGCTTACATGGGGATTTTGAGTTAACCACCCAAACTAATTAAGCAAAATTATCCTAATTTGTTTATTATGTTAATGATCTGAATTAATTTATAGTAATTTAGCATGTATTACTAAAGATTTATTATGTTTCCAACTAAATGACTTAAGAGCTATAAATCCCATGGTTAAATGTAATTAGTGGAGACATATTTATCGAAAGAGATAATTACATCTGATAAAAGTTCTTCAGTTAGGCTTAATTAAAACAGATTATTCCCCCATAAATGAAAAGTAAATATGGTAATTACTGGGTAGATTTTCATAGCAAAAATTAGTATCTCAGCATTTAAATTTTCTAAAGTGAGTGGAAAAGTAAACTATGTAACTGATTACCTCCCAATAAAGTATGATTAATAATCCCTGGGAAACAGGCATTTTCCAGGAGTAAACATTCTGCTACTAAATTGCTAAAGGGAGAGCTCTGCTTAGGAAAATCTATCATTAACTCAGTCTTAAAGTGGACCATGCCTATGTTTGATTATAATGAATAGTTTAAGGAAATTTCATGTCTTTTTTCCCCAAGATTATCTCTAGCTCAGCTAAATAGCAATGCTAGGGAGAAAAATGGCCATTAGTCAGTCTGAAAATAAATTTTTTCACAGCAGTTTTGGCTGGGTATGGTTATACATTTCCTGAATGGGTAAGATCTAAAGCTACCAGAACATGTTCATGACTCATCAGCTTACATGGTGAAATTACATTGGAAACATGTTTCTGTTCTATAGGTATGCACAGAGTAACATGGAAAATAATAGGTAGGATTTATTAGTCAATTTTCTGCTATAACAAAATACCAAAGGCTAAGTACTTCATAAAGAAAAGGCATTTTGTTAACTCACAGTTCTGGAGGCTCAAGGGCATAGCACCAGCATCAACAAGGCTCGGATGAGGAACTTACAGTGGATGATATCACAACTGGAATGCCTATAAAAAAAGAAATCATGGGATGTGACCAGATGCCAGGTTGTGTGTGGGGGGGTTTCAGGGGAGGGTTGTGACTAAATGCACTCCTCTTTTATAATACTGTCCTAAGAGCTAACTTGGGTTCAGGAGAACTACCTTAATCCCTTCTGAGAGAAGCATCCTCAATGACGTTCCAATATGCTTCACCTCTAAAAGAGCCTGCCATCTCTAACATCATCATAACTATCACAATCGTCCCGCACAACCTTTGGGAGACAAATCACATGTAAACTAAATCCAAATCACAGCATAAGATATGATTTAAATTACTTTATATTTGCTCTGTGTTTTTCAATGGCAGTGCTAATATTGAAAAATATTTTTCATGTGTATGTATGTGTGTGGTGTGGTCATGTTTGTGGGTGCACATGTGTGTGAATGTGCATACTGAGGTCTAAAGTTGACTTCAGCCATTTTCCTCAGTGTCTCTCTACTTTATTTATTGAGGAAAAGCTGTACTGTGCCTGGGGCTCACCATTTCTGGTGAGTTATCCAGCTTGCCCTGGGAAATCTGTTTCTGTTTCCTGAGTGTTCTGGGATCACAAGTGGCTTTTATGTAGGTTCTGGGAATCTAGACTGTGTAGCAAATGACTTTATCCACAGAGCCCATCTCCTCAGGCCCATTTGACTATTAAAGCACTTTATTCATTCCAGTTTATTTGATTCCTCTATCCACTCAGGAGGATGAGTATATAAGGCTTTAGGGAAAGGTCAAGGTCAAGGTCATGGCTTTGATTAGTGGATTAGTTAGGACCTGAATTGATACTCTGACCTTCATTCAACATACTACCCATAATATTATTAAGTTATAGAGGGGTCTTGAGCATAAAAAGATAGGTTTTGCTACATGCTGGTGTAAATAAATAAGCTGGTAAATAAAAACTCAACCCTGGTATAATCATAGGGAAAATGTGCTCTTATTACGGTTATAGTGTTAAACCATAGTCAAAAGAATAAGTGGCTCTGCCTCAGAGTAGAGTCCACAAGATGGCCAGCTGCAGATCAAATGATCAACAGCATGCCCTGCTCTGGAAGAGGGTGGGCAGCAGCGGACAGATGCCATCTGCCCCCCTTGGCCACTTGGTGGAGCTGAAACAAGGTCCTGGCCATTTAGTGGTTTTCACTCCGTGGATTTCGCCATACTTAGACAGATGCCTTTCTCTGGGGCAGCAAAATCTGACTGACAGTATTGCATTTCTCCTTACACTATCCTTTTGTGTTCCATAACGCCCAGGTGATTTATCAAAGTCAGTAGCTGTGGCTAATGTGCTGTGCATTTTTCTAGAATTACACAAATGCCCAAACACAAGCCCCGAGGAGGGACTTAGGCTGCTAGAGTTGTGAGACCAGAGGCAGGTCAGGAGAGATTTCAAACAGAAGCTTCCCTTTTCTGTGCATGGCCTTAAAGTGTCTTTTATGACCCCCTCTCTTGTCTCATAATTGAATAACTGAATTAACGTTTTTGAATGTCTCTTGACTACTATGTATTAAATAATTCCATTTTGTTGATGACTAATATTAGGTATACTTAACTTGTAAAAGAATTTTAGTTTTGTTGGTCCAATAAAACTGAAGGGCATTTTAAACATTATTACTGCATAGTGCTTAAATACCACTGTAGCACATCCCAAGCACTGTCCAGTTTTTTTGAATATAGTAGAATTTGAGCAACCTTGTTTATGTACCAACATGTGGGCCACGCTTTTGGAGTTGCAAATCATTTTGTTTTATAGTACAGGAACTTTGATTAAAATGTTAAATGAATACTTAAAGTTTCTAAGTTCGTATATAAAGCATATCAACCAGACATACACCTGAGCCTGTAAAATGCAGGTACAAATTTATATGGATGAACAATAAACATATTTGTACCCCAAATCTATGTATTGAAAATTTTAAATATGATTAAAAAGGTAGTGAGTTTTTACTATGGATATTATATTTAAGACCAGACTGTGGGCCCAGTGAGTGCTATAGACACAACTTCCACCTAAACCATTGCTACAACCTCCCTGCCTGAGTCCAGGTGTCAGGATTCCATAGCATGTTCCCAAGAAATTCAAGTATTCAACTGTAAACAATGACTATAAACCAAGAATCCAAGCAGGACGGCCACAGTCACATCATTCACGTATGAAGTGGGCAGCAGTTGTTCCTTCATTCATTCAGCTTGGCTAACTTCCAGCAGGTTGTCCTTGGGAAAGTTTCTGAACTCTGCTTTGTTATCCTCTGCTGAAAAATGGAGATTGTATGGTACTTCCTTCATCCAGTTGTGTCTTCATACAAGTTAATCAGTTTCAGGTCTTAGTCATCCAAATGGCTTTAGTATCTGTGTCCTTTCTATCTGGGTCATGTTTACACTCCTGCAAGCCTTTGTGTTGAGAGATGCTGAATGTAACTTCCTTGTGGCCTTGACTTAATATTCTATATGTTGAATGATGTGAACAGGTTGACTCTGGAACAGGCTCATTTTGGTTCCAGACTGAATGCATGTGGATGTCATCCATTGCTCTGCCCCAGTTATCCACATACTGTTCGTTATTCTGTTAGTTTACCCTCCTGTTTGCCTGGTTTTACTCTTGAGAGTGGGAAGGGTGGAAGTTTCTGGGAATTTAATGTTTTGGATTACAATTAAGAAGAGAAATCTGAGCCTACCAACAAATATTGTGTGCGGGGTGTCCAAACAACAGCCCTGTTTTCAATCTAATGTATTCCTTTGTTTCATACTCATGGTTGCTTTAATATATTCTCCTTATGATGCCAAAGAATCAGTGTCACTATCCTCAAAGTAAAAAGAGTATATCCTAACCTGCTCCATTTTTTTTTCATGGAAGATAAATTACTTTTCAAATTTTTTTTCCCTCTGTGTTTGCTCAGAGACTTTGTCATCCTTAACTTTTGTCATTTCCGGAACACAGTTTGAATTATGATATGTCAAACATTGAAACAGTTGCCTATAAAATTTTAATATTACCTTCCAATTTGGCTAAATCATCCACTGGTTAAGATTTCAGGTGTGAATAATTTTAAGGACGTCTAAAATCTACCTATTTAAAAAATTTGATCATTAATCCTTTATTTCAATTGCCTTTATATTTCAGACATATTAGGAAAACCCCATCTTTCCTGGGGGAAAATGTCCAATACTTCTACAGGTTAAGAAACTCATCAGCTATTCATGAGTTTTAAATGCATTATGCATTAATTTATTTATCTCCTTAAAGTTCAGCTTTTCTCCTTGGGATGTGTTTTCCCCGAACTAATTTCTTTAAAACAAAATCCAAATGCATTGAGCTTGGTTGAATATCATGGACTAGGAAAGCTTGACCTCGTGGTGTTTATTTCTCTGAGGTGCAGATGAGGAGGAGGTAGAGTCTTTCTTAATCTCTTCAATTCCCTTTAAACCAAATACTTCCACTTTAAATACGAAATTACAGCAGTAACTTTCCCTAATGTTAACAGTAGAGTACGTGAAGGGGGAGAAATGCATAATTTGTTTAAACTAATTCCAACTGCTCTGTTGCCTCCCAATCCAAGATAATTATGTATAAAGAAATTCATTTAAATTATTGACATTAATTCAGTAAGTGGAACTTTAAATAATAATTTCATGAAAGGGAAAAGTCATCGGAGTCCTAGAAATAAACAAGATTTAATAACTTATTAAAACTTTTCCTGCTTTATCATGAATCAAAGCCACATTTCTATAATTTTGGCAGCAATAGTTTTCTTATCATAGTACATGGAACTGCCAGATTCAAGATTTGACTGAACGAGTATACATTTTACTTTTTATTAGACTAGCTGGGCAAACAGTGTCTTCTCTTGTTGTTTTTGTTCTTTATAGGGGTCATTTTTACAACTTGTAAATGGAAATCTTATCATAAAACATTCATTTCAGAGGAGGAAGGAGGTTGATTTGTGATATGCTAGACATGGTTTCAAGTGTTGGGGCTTTTAAGTCCCAGTTGTGCCCTCACAGAGCTTATGTGGGAGTAGAAAGAGCTATACGGTGCACCAGTGTCTAAGATGTGCTCAGCCACCAGAGGGTTCCAAAGAAATATGGCGCTTTGGGGTGGGCATGAAGTAGTGAGGCTGCTGAGGAAGACTTCTCTAAGGAAGCAAGGCTCAGTGAATGATCATCATAACCATCATTGGAAGAAAGACTGTTCTGAGCCCAGTGTCACAGAAGACTAGAAATAAGCTGGGTGCCTCAGCTCAGCTAGAAGGAGGCAGTGGCAGGAGTCATGGGATGGTCAGCAGAGGCTAGACCATGTGGATCCTTGCCTAGGAGGCTGAATTTTGTTCTACGTGTTTGGGGAGCACACTGAGCTCTGAATGGTGCTGGTGAGGTGGTGAGACATAACAAAAGCGGGGCCTGTGAGGTGGCCACTGGACCTGAGGCTCCATCCTGAAGCTGTCAGACCCTTGTGTCAATGTTTCCTGTACAGGGTCAGTGTGGCTGGGGAGCCATGATCTAAACTTGTTTGCTTCTTATACTCTTTCCATTGCAGACTTCCAGGTACTAGACTAAGTGGTCCTTTCCGCTCTTGCTCTTTGGCCCTCTAATGGCACTTTAGTTCTACTTCTACTGCTGAAATGCTGTGAGTTTTTAGCTTGCCTGGCAAGTTTAGTAAAGCTGTTGTGATAAAAGAGGTAGGTAGAGGCAGTGGGAGCCAGAGGTGAAGACAGTTACCTGGGTGGCAAATATCAGGAAGTTAGGAATAGACCCCTGTAGGAGAACCTGCTCAATGCAAGGGCCACTAAGCTCCAGAGTGCTCTGAGGGCTCTCTTGACCCCAGCGTAGATGTGGGGAGGGATGACTCTAAATCAAGGTTGCCTTTCTGTTAATTTGGTCTTTACTGTGTGTTTCAGTTCTCAAAACGATAACTCTTCCCCGCTTACACTGTGAGTCCTTCCTAGTCAGAGTGGATGCATTGGCTCAGTTCTGAATCTCAAAATCTGTATAGTTTCTGGCAGTTAAAAGTACAGATTGCTTTAATGATCCATCTTGTCTGGCTGAACAAAGCTTCAGCATCTACTGAAGTGTCTCTCCAGATGTTTATGTCATCCCCGTGTCTCAGTCCTAGCAGGAAACATTGTCCTGAACACTTGCTTAAGTTTTCCTCCCCAGGGCTAAAGTATTTTCCTGCATCTAACCCTCTTTTTATAGATGAACTTTGTGTATGGGTTGCTCTACCTGACAGTGAAGTTTTTCTCTTCCTTTTCCCTACCCGCTTTGTGGCCAACTAGCCCTCTGTCTTCACAAGATCATCACAGATATCTGAGAAAGCCACAAGGGTCTACAAACACCTGACCTGGCTCACTCCAGACCTCCGTCAAGTCCAATGTAATGAGACATGGTCTAAAACAATAATTCAGTAATAGGGTTACAACTTCTAAATCAACGTTTTTGTTCAGACACCCATAGTGAAATGACCCTGTAAATCAACAGTTTTCTTTAGCCTCTATCCACTGCCCAAGACTGATAAGTCATATTTATTCTCCACGTTAGTAGGTCCTTTTTAATGGAGGCATCAGAATTCACCACTGAGTCCTGTTATGATCCATGACTTGGGCTGAAAGGAATTTCATATGAAGAAATTCCAAGAGTAATTTTCAGTACAGCCCAATGCAGGCAGTGTGAAGTCACAATCACTCTTGAGATTAGGAAGAATGTAGGCAATAAGGACAACGCAGCAAGAATTCCCGTGGAGGCTGCTCTTTTGAACTGGCCCATGAGAAAGTATTTAACCTCTTGAATAGCAATGGACAAGGAATGAATAGGTTGCCAACACTGTGAAAAACCAGTACACTGGACTCACAATCGGAAGAAGAGAGAATTCAAGCCCTAGTGTTCAAGTTACAAACTTGAACTCTAGAGACTGAAGACCTCTGTGTTCATACTGCTATAAGGTATGTGACCCTGAATAAAATTCAGGATCCTTGATAAAAACTCACTTACAGGCTGTGAGGATTAAGTCAATGTGATGGCCAATCGTCACCTTGACACACCTTGGAAAAGAGAACTTCAGCTAAGGAATTTCCTCCATCAGACTGGTCTATGACTTGTCTGTGGGGCATCTTCTTGATTACTAATTGATGTAGAAGGGCTATGATATTTTTAATGAGAATATCTCCCATAGGCTCTAAGTCTCTGAATATTTAGCCCCAGTTAGTGATGCTTTTTGTGGTGGTTTAGGAGTCTTGCCAGAAGAAGCACTTCATGTAGGTCTGCTTTCAGAGTTCATAGCCTTGCCCCATTTGCCGTCTGTCTTTGCTTCCTGTGTCTGCTTCTTTGAAGATGTGAGTGCTTAGTTTTCTGCTTTGGCTGCCTCTGCTGATATGATGGACTCTTCTCTGGAACCGTAAGCCAAATGAACTCTTCCTCCTGTAAGTTACCTTGCTCATGGTGTGTTATCACATCATCAGAAAGGAAGTAATACAAGTAGTCAGCCCACCGTAGGCAGTACCCTTCCTACGTCAGCACACTGTAGGCAGCACCCTTCCTATGCCAGCCCACCGTAGGCAGCACCCTTCATGTTTTGTCACAGTAGGTCACTGCAATTGCTTGAGCACAGTGCTTGGCACTCTTGGGTACTGCTTCTCTCACTTTCTCCAGGGCTGCTGCTCTAGACAGTGCCATGGTGTGTTACCAGGAATGTAGCTTCTTGTTGAGAATGAAACTGTAGTAGAGTCTCTACTGATCACACAGCAGCTCCAGGGTAAACTTTTGCTAAGGTAGGTCTGATCATGTCATTTCCAAATGAAAACCCTTCAATCATTGTCCACAGCCTAAAGATCAAAGTTCATATTCCTTGATCATGTGACCTTTTTGGAAAGAAACCAGCTCCTGGTTTGATAGGCCCCATTACATCTCGGTGAGTTAGTTAATAATGTGTACAGTTGCTCTCTGTCTGTTTATGCTCTGGCTCCGTGATCCAATGGCAAACAGTTTACCATTCAGTGTGTGCAGCACCTGCGAGAGGTCAGTAAATATCTGCTGAGACATCCACTATCAAGATTTGTGAATGGACAGACATGGCTAAGTGTAAAAATAGAGTAAAAGGCAACTTTGGGTTGTGGGGACATGACCATTTACCTTATGTTTGTGGTTTTACCAGGGATTAGGACAGAGGCACAGCTCCACACTGTCACCCTTGACAATGTCAACAGTTCCCCTCACTTTGTAGGGACCTCACTCAGGAAATGTCAGATTCATGACTTCAAGGCAAAAAAGAATTTCAGGACTAGCGAGAATGGAGGAGAGTGGAGTTTAATGAAAATATTTTAGTACAGGATTGAGCATGAGCCTAAGAGAAAGAGAGGCAGTCAGAAAGAAAGTCACACCCCAGAACGTGTGTACGGACTTCTTGAAGAAGAGTTACAATTTATTGTCTTTACAATAGTCATACAAAAGATTTTGGTAGGAGTTGAGGCTATCATCTTCAAAGAATGCCTGAGAAACTTAATGAAATTCCAGGGTGGTTCCTGTGGGGCACCTGATAGAATTACAATTGATAAGGGAAAAATCTAGGAAACAGAGGTGCAGGAAAGTAGATGTCTTCATTGTAAACAGAGTGATCGTCTTTTTGAGATTCTCAGACAAGACAAGAGAGGAATGAGGCCCTTAGCCAAGGTCCAGTATACCCAGGCCTAAGTCTGAGTCATTGCTATTTGAACAAAAGGAGTACTTTATAATCAGCAACCTTCACAGCAAACGTTGCTAATTGCTCTGGAATTCTTGCCTCTCAGCCAGCGAGATGCTTTGATCACACTCCAGAGGGAGGGCCTCCATTTCCTTCTCACGTCTCCATAATTTCCCCTGTCTTTCTATAATGCTTCAGTTTATTATCTTTAAATGTCACCCAACGGAAGCCAAATGGAGTGAAAAGACAGAGGGATATAGGGAGGTAAGAACGGTCACAGCAGCAAATACAAAGATTGAAAATTATGACATGATTCCAGCTTAACATTTAAAGGATATGATCTTGAGAATTAAAGGGTTAGGCATTTTTTTAAACAAGTTTCTAATATGCTTTGAATTTCAAGTCTGTTAGTGACACTTTATGATGAAGGCATTTTCTTTTATATTTTATAATTCTAAAGCTTAAAAGTCCACATTGTTTTTCTCAAGAAGTGTGTCTAGCACATAAAGGAAAACATCAAACCACACCCCACACTGTTCTTTTCACAGATAGGATGCAGCAGTACCTTCTTCCTAGAGATTATAAGAACTCCTCAATTTTGCCTTTAATTTAGGTTATAGTTTTGCCAAACATAGCCATTAAATTCATTAATTCATTGATTCACTGTTCACTTATTCAACAAAAATTTATAGAATGTTAATCATTGTGTTAGGTCTGGCTAAGTTTAGATTAAGGTGGAAGACAGATTTTATGCATAATGTACACTTGCTGGTAATATTTTTATAACATGTTTTTGGCATGGATTAGAAGAATTAATATTGTGAAAATGACCACCCTACCAAAAGCAATCTATAAATTCGCTGCAATCCCAATCAAAATTCCTGTGAGACATTCTTCACAGAATTAGAATAAAGCATCCTAAAATTCATATGGAATCACAAAAGGCCCTGGATAGACAAAAACCCCAAGTGCTAAAAGCGATACCGGGGGATCGCCATACTAGATCTCAAAATATATTACAGACCTATAGTCATAATTATGTCATGGTACAGGCACAAAAGCAGACATCAATAGGAATGGACCATAACTGAAGACCCAGACATGAGTGCATGCAATTTCAGCCACCTGGTAGTTGACAATGGTGCCAAGAACACGTTTTGGAGGAACGACAGCACCTTCAACAAGTGGTGCATATGTGGAGGACAGAAGTCAACTTCAGGTGTCACCTCTCTGGAGTTATCCACTTGTTTTCTGAGATGAAGTCTCTTACTGGGCCTAGCCTTGCCAGCTGGGCTAGACTGGCTGTCCATTGAGACCAAGGGATCCGCCTGTCTCTGCCTCCCCAGTGCTGGCTGTGTGCCGCCATGCCCAGCTCTTTATGTAGGTCCTGAGGCTCGAACTTGTGCTTGCATGGCCCTCTCTTCAGCCCATGCATTAACTCTAACCGTCTGTGTACTCTCCTAATATTTTAAAGCTAAGGTTGACCACAATAACCTATGTTTGTATAGTACATAATGAGCAAGTGTGAGCTTGTGTATTGGGACAAGAAAGAGCTTAGGGGAATGTTGGTTTCCCTTTGTTTTTTCTTAATTAAAAAATTTTTTTGAGAGGTTCGTACATGAGTGCTATGGTTGCATCATTTCTGTCCCTCTCTTCCCAGGGCCAGCTCTTCCTGTCTCCTTTCCCACTTCGAGCTCACAGTATCTATGAGGCATACTGTTAATAGTGTGTCTGGTAATCACAGAAACATACAGTACAGCTGTTTTCTTCCTCCTGAAGAATCTTCTTAGAGAAACAGTTCACTGTTTCTTCTGGCTATAATCCTCTGGACTCAGACATGCCGAAATCCAAGATTTTATAGGTTTGGAAAGAGAGGAAATTAATTGCTCTTTAGCACTTTAGAATGCATAATGCAGGCCTCTGATCCAGAATGAAGGCTGCTTTTATTCACGAGTGCAGCCATGATGCTGCCGGGACCACCGCAGGTGAAGCTGAGCCGAATTGTCCCCTTGATGAGGACACAATTTCTTGTCTAAACACGTTGGAAACCTCGAGATTTCCTTCTCAGTTTCTCTATTCTCATCCCCCAATGTCAGGCATGCCCTGGGAGGTTATAGTTGAAGCAGTGTTTGACAAGCACCGGAAGAGGAAGTGGGCCTTTCATGGGCAGTGCTGAGGATGAGAAGGCTAGAGGAGGATTTTCAGCAAGTGACACAGAGCAGCTGGGCTCTACCGCAGCTCCTCAGCCTGGTGACAGTGGGGCAGGCAGAGCTCGATGTTGGCACTCTCTAGTGTCCCCTGAAATCTTCTGTGGAACTTGCTGGTAAGATCACCAGCAGGCTCAGCCTGCTAATTCTGTTAAGTATGTAACTTTTCTAGTGTCTTACTTGTCTGTTACTGTGATAAAACACCATGACCAAAGGAATTTATAGGAAGAAGAGTTTATTTGAGCTTATGGTTCCCAGTTCATTGTGGCAGGAGCAGAAAGCTAAGTTGTTCACATCTTCAAGCAGACACAAGAAGCAGAGAGCGACTGGAAATCCCCACAAGGCCTGAGAACTCTCGCAGCCTGCCCCAGTGATGCGCTTCCTCCACCACGGCCACACATCCTAAATCTTCACAAAACAGCGCCACTAACTGGGGATAAAATGTCCAAATCCTTGGAGCCTATGAGGGACATCATTCATCCCACCACAATTAGGTCAAAATTAGGAGTCAGGACTCAGGCCAGGCAGTAATCCAGGAGGTTCTGTGGCATACAGGCACTGCCCTCAAAGCACACAAGTTAGACCACCAGAAACCAACCTTTGGCTCTTCAGGTTTCTTGAGGAAGGTCTTTGGATGGCCCATGTTTAGACTTGCCCAGGGTCTTTGTCAAAAAGCTGCACATGCTGTGGATCGGTGCCTCTTCTGCATCTTCTGTTGGAGATAAGGATCTAGTGAACCTCAGGGCTCCCAGAGCCAATTCAAAGGTTCTGCCAATTATAAAATGCTTCCAGCCGGAGAAGGACTCATGTTGCGTACTGTGACCCACATTCTTGTTTTCCATCTCTCATGTATTAAAATGCAGAATAACATTTCCTTTAAGCAAAACAAAATTGTTTTGTAGTCATTTACTTTGTTTGTGTTGTTGTTCTTGAGACAGGATGTCACATAGCCCAGGATAACCTTAAAGTTCTTATGTAGCTGAGAGAGAATGGCCTCTTGCCCCTGTCTTCTAAATGCCAGGATTATAGGCCTAGGTCATCATGCCTGGTTTGTTAAATAGAAATTTAATCCCAGCATAGCAACTGTATTCTCTCCTAAAGGTAGTATATTTCATAATGTGGCTTATATTGTACACACACATACCAGACACAAGTGTTTCTCCTTTGAGTGGGTGACGGGAACAGATGAAGGTAGCAGGAACACGTTCTGTTTACCATTCATTTTGACTGTATCTCATCTGTGGTATGGTTAAAATAGTATAGCAGTGTAATTAAGAATAGGACTCAAGGGGCCAGAGAGATGGCTCAGCAGTTAAGGGCACTGGCTGCTCTTGCACAGGACCAGAGTTCCAATCACAGCACCTACATGGCAGCTAACAGCCATCTATAACTCTACTCCCAGGGGATCTGATGCCCTCTTCTGATCTCTGTGGACATTGCATGACATGGATGCACTTACATACATGCAGGGATAGCACTCATACAGGTAACAATAAATAAATAAAAAACAAATAAATAAATAAATTAAAAGAAAAGAATAAATACTCAAGAGTAAGACTCCCAGCTTTAGATCTTGGCTCATCCGTTACTAGTCTTCATCCTTAGACAACTTAGTTTACCTTTTTCTTCCTCAGTTTACAGATTAGTCAAACTGGAACAGGGTCATTTAAAATTCGTAGGATCCCTGTCATAATTAAGGTTGTAAAGTGCCGAGAACTGCTGGTAGGGAACGCCACACCTGCGTGATTCTTTCTTATACATGTGTCCTTGTTTACCCCTTGCAGCAATCACATGAAGTGTTTATAATTCCCCCTGGAGTAGAAAAAACTGGAACTCAAGGAAAGCTGGCAACCTGCCTGGATTTTCCCATTAAGTAAAGCTTCTGAGCTCTAAGCCCTGTCTGTCTAAGTCCGAATCTTTTCGAACACATCACAATTTCCTGTGTTGTCAAGATAAAATTGGCACGGATCCCTCCCTCATTAGCAAGCATTGAGGTAATATTTCTCCTCCCACTCCTTTGGTTAGATCCTATGTGTACATGTGTGTGCACATGTACCTATGCATGTGTGTGCACATGTAGAGTCCAGAGATTGATACTGGGTGTCTTCCTCAGTCACTGTCTACCTTATTTTTCAAGTCATGAACCCATTGAACCCAGAGCTCACTAATTTTGCTAGACTGCCTTGCTGACCAGTAAGTCCCAGAGATGCCCCTGTCTCTGCCTCTCCAGGACCGGGGTTCCAGGCACATAATGCTGCTCCTGGCCTTTATATGGGTGCTACAGATCAAACTCGTCTTCTTACTTGGGCATCTAGCACTTGACCTGCTGAGTGAGTCATCTCCTCAGCCTCTGACTGCATTCTCTTACATGTCTCTTCGTATAAGCTGCCCCAGAAAACAGGAAGGGAACAACCTTCAAACAAAGTAAGCAGAGCAAATCCTTGGCATGTGTGTCTGCTGTCTGAGTAGCCGTTTAAGACCATCACGATTGGCAGCGCGAGTTGTATCACCAAATCTGAATTCCAAGATGCTCCTATTTTTAGAGAACTTTCTCTACAGAGAAACTAAAGCAAACAGTTGCCAAGCAAATCCATTGTCATTTGTTTCCATTATACTGGATTTACCAACAAAATTCCACAAATTATATAGCATGACAACAAGGTATAAGTCCAAAGAATAAAGGCTCTATTTTTCTCTAAGCTCTGCTGCAAAAATTGGAGGTAAGAAACTGTACTTCAGCAGACTGGATAATTGGTTGGAACTTGGGTATTGATTGACTCTAGTTCCTGCAGAGATTTCCCCTCTTGCAAAGTAAGAAAGTAGGTCAAAGGAGGTGGAATGGTCAGAATGCATAACAAACTGCTAAGAAGAAGGTAGAATGATTCAGGGGGAGACTGGGAAGGAAGCTGGCCAGTTCACCTCTGTGAGGAATGCAGTTCCTACTAGCTTTGATTCTGAAGAGAGAGACACAGACCACAGCAATCCCGCGCTCTCGGGTCTCGGTCATGACACTCAAAGTCTCTCATGCTAGGTCCTCACCACATCTGGCTCGCAGCTGTCCTGGTCACCTGCTTGCACTTTCAAACCTCAGGAAGCACTCTTCTAAGGCTTGGGGAGCTCTGTGCAGGACTCACTGTAGTCACTGCAGTGACACAGTGCACCTGGCTTGCTGTGGCCAAGACCTTCGACCCCAGCCTCTCAGTCTCTGTCCCAAGGAGCACTAGATATCCACCAGCAATCTAACAGCTGCCTTCCATGGAGGGATGGCTTAGAGCCAAGGCAGCGCTCACCTGTGGGGGAGCTGCTTATGGTTATGCCTCTTCACTCAGGGTCTGGCATGGCTAATGCCCAGCAGGAACTATTTGTTTCCAGGTGAAATACAGGTGACCCGAACAACCAATGACTCTTTAATCTCTGCCATGTGACTTTCAGAGGTCACCATAGCATCACCTGCCATCTTTTGTCCTATTCTAATAAAGTTGCCACGTTAGGTCACCCCATGAATATTCCCTTTGACCTCATTGACATGGTTCAATGGAGATGTCTGAATGTTCCTATAAAGCCATCCTCCCCGACTCCAGTGTGGCATGGGTTGAGTTCAATGATATCACTAGTATTATTAGCTAAGAAGCTTGAAAAACAACCCAAACTGAAGAGTAGTTTGTCTTGGTTCCATGGGATGGTATAGTAAATTTCGATAGACTGGTGGCTGGGCAAGAATAAACTTATTAGATTTGGAGACTGAACGTCTGAAAGGAGGATGTAGTAAAGCTGCAGTCTGAAGGCACTCCCTTCCAGGTCGCAGACCGTTAATGCCCTGTGCCCTCACGCAGGGGGAAAAGAACAAATTCACTTCTTCTGGACTTGTCACATAGAAATGTTAGCCACATCCTGACGGCTTTCCTCTCATGACCTTAGTGGCTCTGGAAGGCCTCCCCTCCAGACACTATCCTGCTGGGATTAGGGTTCAACAGATGAACTTGAGGGTGGACAAGAATATTCAGTTAATAGCAAGCCTACATAATAACAAAACCTTTTTGTTGTTGTTGTTGTTCTGGCTAAATATTAGGAAGAATAACAATATACTAGAAAAATGGAAAACGAGAGCTACAGCAAGCTTCAGTTTCAAAGGTAGACTGAAAGAAGCAAGTGAAAATGTAGTTGGGGGCCTGGAGAGATGGCTCAGAGGCTAAGAGCACTCAGAGCTCTTACAGAGCACTGGTTCAGTTCCCAGTATCCATATGCCAGCTAAAAACAGTTTGTAACTCCAGTTCCAGGGAAGCTGACACCCTCTTCTGCTCTCTACACACACTCATACATACAAAATAAAATTAAGTAGTTTGTAAAAATGTAGTTAGCTCTTGCAGTGCACCAGATAGGTTAGCAGGTACCTTCCATACATTTTCCCACTTAATACTCAAGTCTGTGGTATTTAAGGCAAAAAACAAAACAACATGTCAGTATTACTTTTATTCTGTACATTGAAAAATAGAGACAGAGTCAGCTTATGCTGACAAAAATATGCTAGTATAATACAACAGACTTTGCCTTATTCCCCCTATAGTCCTGTGGATGGCTATGATTCTGAATTTAGATGAATCATTTCTCTAGGCATCTAGTGTGGTGAGGACATACCCAGACCATTCTCTACAAAGTCATTTATCTGTCCAGGGCAATGGCTCAGGCTCGTTCACATGGTGCCATGACACAGGCAAAACCCATATACCCAAACACCTTAAAGCTGTTGCTGGAATCATGTTTGATATTATCCTGTTGGCCAAAACAACTCATACTGGACCAAATCTGAATTCAAGGGGAGGAAAAAGGAGATTTTAATATGTCTATTCAATGTAGGTGTGGCTGAGCCCATTACTAAAGGCCAGGGAAATGATGACAGGAGGAATTTGTGATTTTTGTAATCAATTCCGAAATCCTAATGCAGGATGGTATTATACTTCAGGTAGTTTCCTTGTAAAGCCATGTTGTACTCCAGAGACTTTTTTCATGGTGCTCCTTAGGTATCTCAGTACTCTTGGGTCTTTTCTATAAGTTTTATGTAGTGAGCAAGAGTTACTCTGAGAGTCACAGTCATATGTTGGTCAATAATGGGGCTGTGTTTTGGGAACTGTCATTATGTGAACAGTATCAAGTCTAGGCACAAATTTCAGTGTTGTGCCCTACTGTATATCTAGGCTATATATGATAGCCCAGTGTCCTTAAGCTACATATATGGAAAGCATGTTACCGTACTGAAAACTAGAAGCAATTATAACACAGTGATAAGAACTTATATATATAAACTTATCAAAACAGAAAAGGCACAGCAGAAACTCGAGGTGATCAGAATTTTTCAGCTGTTATCTTAGAGACAGTCATACGTCATTGTATGTAATTGCTGACCCAAACATTAAAACATGGAAATGATTATAATGGAGGAGGAGAAGGTTCTGTTATGAATGCATTTAGATGCTCTGGGTTCTTTGAGAAAAATAGTGTAGTGGGGCTGGAGAGATATCTCAGCAGTTAAGAGCACTGGCTGCTTTTGCAGAAGATTGGGGTTTAGTTCCCAGCACCCACGTGGTGGCTAACAACCATTCATAACTTTAGTTCCAGGGGATCTGACACCTTCTTCTGGCTTCCATAGGCGTTATACAACGCAGTGCACTCAGATCCATGAAATAAAAATAATAATCTGTTAAATTAATTGGGTTGAAAAATGTTCTGCGATGGCACAGTCACTCACTTCAACCTTTGCAGTATGTCTTTTGGTTTTCCAGAGGTTTCCATAGAGTTCGTTACAGAGCGTTAGCAGTTACTGTGCATCATAGAACCATGTAAATGGTTCAAGAAATAGCAGAGAAGTAGCCTCTTGATTCCCATCCTAGTTTCTCATCATGTGAGCCACACCGATGACAACCCATGAGCTCTACTACAGGAACAAACATAAATAGTGAATGGACCCGTGACACAAGGACCTGTAAGCTTGAGGAGGCTGGAGTTAGATTTTTTAAATGCTGTTTCTTTAAGTTCTGAGCGGTCAAAGTGCTGTGTGCCTGGAAGAAGAGGAGGATTCTATACTCATTCACTCCTTCTTCAAATATTTACTGTGTGCCTGACCCTGGGCTGAGAGCTGGGCTCAAGGCAGACAGATGTGACCCTGACTTATGGAACTTCCCCTACGGGGAAAAAGAGGACATGTCATCAGACCTCAGACAAGATGACCACACAGTGGCGAAGAAGACCAGGAAGGTGTGTATGGGTGACCAGATATGCCTTTCTGAGGAGGACATTAGAGCAAGATCCTGAAAGATGAGAAGGGATGAGTCCCACACCGAGCTGGGGACACGGTCTTCCAGGAGTCAGCAGAGCGATGCAGGGACCTACAGCAAATGAGGACCTGCATACTGCGAGGAAGACAGGAAGGAAGCAGGTGCTGTGCTCGCTTTTCCCGCCTCTGTTCTCCACCACTTCCCTGCCTCAGCCAGTGCAATGGCTGTGCAAGAAAACAGAGTACCAGACCCAGCAAAGTGCATAACAATAGCTAAAAAATCCATGAAAAAAATTAAGAGATAAGGTTTAACCATCTAAAAGATTGCTTTTTCATATTTGATAATTTGTAGCATCAAAGTCAGTATTCATAAGGATGAGCATTTCTTGATTAGAAATCTAATACCTAAGTGTAATTCTAATGTATTAGTGAATGCCTGTAGGATTAAAAGGTACTGAGTATATCTGTATGTGATTGTCACTTAGTAATTACAATAAAATCATGAGCTAGGAATACTTACATTTGAAACTGTTAAAAAAAAAAACCCATAAAAATTGTAGCATAATTTCCTTTGGTATTCTAAAACACTAAGGATCATTAAAAAGAAATTTTCTTGATAGAAATCTTTTCAAAGTATTTTTTGTTGTCTTACCATCTTATATAATTGCCCTGTACTCTGTCAGGTAAACCCCAGTATCAGTTCTTTTAAACATTTGTGTCATTATTATTTTAAGTTAACCACATGCTATTGATGTAACAAATATTTACAGTGTTGCTCTGTGGCCTGCCTTGGAAAGTGTTATAAATACAAAGACACCCAGGCCAGGCTATCTGTATTCCTAGACATATATTAAAGCTTTTAAAGCCTTCCAAGTGCAAATTTAAAATTTGCCACTAAAATTCTTTAATACTTTAGGGTCATCTCCTCTAGCACTTTATCCCCAGCCCACATGGTAAAGAGAGGATTGTAATTTTGAAAACATCTCTCAAAGTTAAAAAGTTAAAAAGTGAAAACAAACTCTGACCAAGATACAAGATTTGCCTCCAAATCTTGTTAGCCACTGTTGTGGTTTGAATGGGAAATGTCCCCCAGAGGCTTTAAACAATGGTCCCCAGCTGACAGTGCCATTTGGGAAGGCGTTGGTACACTTGGGAGGTGGGGGTCTCACTCACTCACTCTAGGAAATTGGTCATTTGGTGGTGGGTCTTAAGGCCATATAGCCTGGCCCCCTTGCTCTTCGTGCTCTGCTTCCTGAGGACAGCTGCAATGTGAGCAGCTGGCTTCCAGCTCTTGCCATGCCTTTGCCCCCAGGATGGAATGGTCCGCTTGAACTCTAACCCAGAAAAAACCCTTCTTCCTTTATACTGCTTATTGTCAGGTATTGGTTCACAGCAACCAGAGAAACACTAGTTCAACAACATAGTGAACCTTGCCGTGAATGTTGGAGGTCAGAAGGACAGAGGTCACGAGTTATGTCAGATAAATGGGAAGGTTCAAGTGCAAGTAAGTCAGCTGCCTCATTGTGTGTATGTGTGTGTGTGTATGTATGTGTATAAAATTTTGACTGCCAAGCATAAATAAGCAGGCTCTGAGAAAGTATATGTTTCAATGTGGTAAGCTGAATAATGCTTCTTTGTCTGAAAGATGTTGCTGCTATTGGTGTTGATGTTTGCTTGAGAAAATGTCTTGCCTCAGAGTGTTCAATGTTCAGGCACTAGGAGAAAGTCTACTGTGGACATTTGTGGTGTTTGAATGAGATAGGTCCTTCAGAGCTTAGGTATCTGAACACTTGTTCCCCAGCTGTGTCGTTTTGTGAGGTTAGAGAACCTTTAAGAGGTGCAACCTTGCTATGTACGGGAAGCACGTCGCTGGAGATGGGCTTTGAGAGTTCATAGCTATGCTCCATTTTCAGTTTGTCCTCTCTCTGATTCCTGGGTGTAGCTGGAAATGGGATCAGCCAGCTTCCTTCTCAAGCCACCTGCTGCTATTTCTCCCCCACCGTTATGGATTCCTCACCTGAAACCCCACACCAAAGTAAACTCTTTCTTCCCTAAATTGATTTTAGTCGTGGTATTTTATCACAGCAACCAAAAGCAAACAACACAGCCATTAAGTTTAAGAAGTCAGCAGAAGACAACATATCCTTGCTTCAAAAATGCTTTACTTGATGACAAAGTCTGTCCAAGCTTTATTACAGTCAAAGGCTCAATGGGTACTAGATGTATAATTTCTATAATTTTAGCTTCAATGAGAAATGTTTCACTGCAGGGAAATCATAAAATCCTGGTGAAAGATAACTACAGACATTGGATAGCTCTTGATATATAGTTATATACAATTACATATATATATATATATTATATATACTGTACAATAATAGTTGTGACCCTCAAAATTTTAGTGACAGACATTGGCAACTAGGAATTCGTGTATATGGTTTCAGTTAGATGAAGCTGTGAATCCTTCCACAGCTCAGCTGGGCGCAGACTGCGGTAGACATTCCTGTTCATTTGAAGATCATAAACAGTTTAGGTTTACAACTCCTAAAAGAAATCGAGGAAATAGCTGGTAAGGGATGTGTTGACATTTTATAGGTTGATGGAAATGTTCTGTATCTTATTTTGGATAATATTTATACCTTAGATCTGTGCATTTCAATGTATGTAAATTATCCCTCAATTAAAAATGAATAATACTGAATTTTAGATCTGTGCACTTTAGTGTATGTAAATTATAGTTCAATTAAAGATGAATAAAACTAGTGACACAGATCTGTTATAGTGATTCTCAAGCATTGTTCTTTTTGATGAATTGATCCTTGTGCAAATATATCGGTTACTTCTGATTTAAATGAGTCTTTGTTTTACTTACTTAGTGAATAATAATTTAAGTCAGTCTTAAAACCTGTAAAATCTTATGAATTATCTACTTAATTTGAAGCTCTCTTAGTCTAGTTTTTTTTCCTGCAAAATGGGGATTAAACTTTGTATTAGTTGCTTCTCTATTGCTGTGATAAAACACCATGACCAAGTGAACTTATAAAAGGAAGAGTTTATTTGAGCTTACCATTCCAGAGGAAATCAGTCCATCATGGTGGGGAGCCCTGTTTTCTGTCCTTCACAGCTTTCATTATAGGGTGCATCTAATTTTCCATGTTTACCGTTTAATTCTTGTCTACTCAGAATAGTAGGGTTACTGTCTGCACTGTTTTCCCATTGCATGTCCAGGCTCCAGACCAGTGCCTGGCATGGGGCAAATGCTTAGAACCATGCTCTCTATGATGATGGACTACTTGAGCATGTGTGCATGAAAGAATTTATTCCTTTGAATAGCCGGATGGCTGCTTAATTATGTGAGGCTGTCTCGAATTTACCTCCTGCTGAAGTGAAAAATGTCTACCTCTCTATTCTAAACACATCACTCTCACCCCAGACGACTGAACGCGCTGTTAGAATTCTCTTTAAAAATCATTAAAATAAAGGATTGTGGTACTTCTGTAGTGTGTTTGCTTCATACCCACGGTTGTCCCATGATATCCATCTACTTTTGGCAAGAGTGGTTCCCTTGTAGTGGTTTTGTCAGTGTCTGGTCTCTGGACCTCCTGTTGTTAGAAGCCACAGGAAAAGCAAGCACAACATCACCTTTAATTAGCAGGAAAGGGAGTCTGCCTAATATTCACAGATAGCACCTTAGAAACAAGAAACAGAAAAATGTAAGGCAGCGCCAGGTTCAAGGGAAAGAACTAAGAAATGAAAAAGAGTAATTATCCTGTTTTAACATAATGCTGTTAATCTGTATTGTCCGTTATTATCTAGAGTGTCTGGCCTGTTGAAGTATGCAGGATGTGGAGCTACTCTTTGCTCCGCGTTGCAGTGAACGGAAGGGACTGGCTCTCCATCCATCATAATAATTAGTTTGTCATAATTTTCTGCCCTTCTTGGCTCTTCAGTAAAAAGATAGAAAAGGCATTTAAAGTTACTCAGGAATTGTTCCCCAAATTTCCTCCCTGTTCTTTATGGGAGCAGATAACTGTATTTCTGCCCTATTTATTTTATGTTTGGCCTGTGATAATGAAGTATATTTCATCTGGAAGTATATAGCTTTAATTTTCATGTTCTGCTTGGGAACATCTTGCTGTTTCATTTTGTTCAGCTGCAGAGTATATAAAGAGAACCCGTGCTTCCTTCTGAATCTACCCATCATCCACTGGAGCTAATTCTGGTTTCAAGACTAACGTAATGACTCCATGAACTGACTGCATCGTAATAGTAATACAATTTCTGTACTGTATACAAAGTGTTTCCCTTATTTTATCCCTTAGTGCTCACAACCTAGTCATGGAACATAGATAAGAGTAATGCACATCTCTGTTTCACAGGACGTAGAACAGAAATGTCAGGTGACTTGCCTAAGGTTGTGCTGCTGGAGCAAGGAAGCACTAAGACTTAAACCTAAGGTTCCTCATCGTAAGTCCTGGCCCCTCCATGTTAGTTCAGTGTATTCTGCTGGGACTGCTGGAGTTGGCTTCTGTTTCTACGGGGACTAGCTATTGCTCAATTTGCCTTCTTGCCCTTGCCATTGTGGACAGGACAAGCTGTCAGTTTGGGCATGGAAAAGGGCAAAGATAGGTGATATGAAAACATGGGGATGCTTGCTTAGAACACAGGTTCTCAGGGTTTGAGCTCAATCCAAGCAGTGTCAGCATCACCAGGGAGAGTCTTAGACACAGAATTCAGATCCCATTTCAGATCCACTCACTGATGGAACTTCTGGGATGAGAGTCCAGTTTTAACAACTGCCCACCCTCCACCAGGTGATTCTGCTGTAGGCTAAAGCTTGAAAAACACCTGCTTACGGAGAAGATGGAGAAACACAGGAGAAGAGAGAAAGAGAGCATTGTGTATCCAGGGCAGACTCTGGAGTTAGGCTGCTGGGTATCAATCACGGGCTATCACTTCATTCATCCACAAACTACTTACTGAGCACTTACAATATGCCAGGAATAGATACTTAAAATATGTAATGGAAAATAACAATGGAACTTTGCCTTTGTGGACAGAATGTCCCACCTTACAAATCTTGGTTAAGTGACAACAGGAGTATATTCCTCTGTCCTTTGTTTCCTGGCCAGCAAAAGGACAGTACTGTAGTAATGGTACCTAGTCACAACCTTTCCTTTAAGAGTGAAACGGAAAGCACTTAGCATCCGTACAGGTAGTGCTCCACGCTGATTGCCTCCTCATCATATATTCTTGTTACCTGGTGCTCTGGAAAAATGGATGGGGCCATTATCCTTGACCATGTATGCATCCTAAAGAAGTGTGTTGCTTCCTAGGGACACATGGCTATCAGACATCACTCCACATGCTTAAAGGAGATGCTCAGAATATCCCCTCTGGAAGCATCCTGAAGAATCATGGACCCAGGTGATGAGTACCTTATTGGAAATGTGGGACCCCTGGAACCTCTTCTCAACCCAATATCTGTAGATTAACTGCTCTCTTTGCTTCTATAAAATGCTTGGCTTTAGAATATCAAACTGAACAGTGATGGCTTCATTTTGTCCTTCCAATAAGCCTCTGGCCACAAGCCTAGAAAAACGAAGAAACAAACCTAAGCCAGTATAGCCAGGGAGGGACCGGCACTTTGTGATAAGCTTAGAAAAACAGAGGTCAGGGCTGGACTTGGGCAATGGTCAGCACATTTCAATAAACTTGAGTAATGCATTCCATTCTTTTGCCCCAGAGATGGAACCCTGCAATGAGGAGCCTTATGGCTCTTTTTAACCAGTTTTGGTGTATAACCCATAGTATCTAATTCACACCCAAATATTTTAAAATCTGCTTGGCATGCGCAGGCTTTCTTAAACCAATCCAGAGGTAACACGGTAAATCTCCACCTCCCTTTGTCCCTAACCTATAATAAACTCTTACTCCCTCCTTTCGAGGCTCCCAGAATGGATCCACTGTGTTGGTGAGGTCTGGGGGACCAAGCTTAAGTTTGAATAAAGGCTCTTTGTTTTTTTATATACACTCCGGACTCTGTGGTGGTTCTTGAGGAGCTGTTCTCTGGGCCTAACAGAAATATCTAGTTATGATCATCATTTCAACTACCACTATAGCAATATTAGCCCAGGTCAGTCCTATGTAAACAAACATGCTCCTTGCATTGCTTCTGAGTCTTCTAACATAGGTGCAAGGCTCAGAGATGATATCAAACGGCACTTGTTTAAGGTTTGAAAAGCAATCCAGTTGCTCCAGGAAGGCAGAAGCAGAGTGAAGAGATGGGTGTCAATGCACGTATCTTCAGGGCTTCACTGCTTCAAATATGGAATTGTCTGTGCTATATTCAACGCCTGGCTCAAACCTCATCTCTTCCAAGACATGATCTCCTGTTGGATCAGCCTGAATGAAATTCCTTAGTCTGAGTTTTGGTACCATCTCCAGCTTCAAAGTAGAGTGCTCAATGAAGTTCGCCTCTGGGGAAGCAAATTCTACTTCTGCTGTATGTTTTTTGTTTTGTTTTTCTACTAGCTTCTCAATTTCCTCCCACCCCAGTGTAAAACATGGTAAAAACTATGTTGAGGATATGGTGTGGGTGGAAGTCAAATGTGGGCCTCCCAAAACGGCGCTGAGAAACACTGTGCAGTGGCTTTCCTGAGTGTGCCGCAGAAAGAGAGAATAAGAGAGAGTGTGTGAAGGAGGAGGAGAAAAGAGAGAAGAGAGACTGAGAGAGAGGAGAAAACATAGAGTGGTTGTGTAGGCTTTCAGAGCAAGAAAGAGTGAGCAGAACAGGAAAGTGAGAATTACAGAGGAAGGAAGTGGAGAAGGTGGGAGAGGAAAGGAAACGAGGGGGGAGGGAGAGGACTTGGGTCTGCAGAGCCCAGAGTCCATGGGTGTGCAGAGTTGAGGTAATCTGAAGGAAGTTCTCCCATTGGCTATTTGTCATGGACTAAACACCCCATGGCCTGCTCAATAGGTGGCCTAATAGGGCGGAAAGGAGGCCATTCTTTGCCTCCTTTCCTCTCATGGACCCTGTTTCTACCTTGAGACCCACTCTGCCTGCATCGTTCACATTTACAACTCTACCTTCCTTTGACTGTGAACCATTGGAGAATGGGAGCCACGTGTTAAATAACATTATTTTCACAGTGCTCCTGCTTTACAGTTAGTAGGGATTGTGATGTTTGTACAAAGTAATGGAGTTATTTACTGGAAACTTCTTTCTGTTTCTTAAGAAAAAAAAAAAAGACCCAGACCCATTGGGGTGCCGTTTTCCTAATGTGCTCCACTGATTGTAAGACACAATGATTCCTTCTTTTAATCTCTTCTTAATGATAAAACATTACTGAGCTAAAGAGCTAAAATGTAGTAGAGCTTTGATTTTGTTGTGCTTTGTCGTCCCCCGCCCCCTCCCCCTCGCTCCTCTGCTCATTCTAATAAGAATAATGCTCAGGAGGAGAAACTCATATTTCAGATCTAAATTTAAAGAACTCAGACTCAATCGCTCAGTTAATTAAATTTGCAGTGGTCTCTTCAGAGATATTTATGGACGTCTTTGTGCTTTCACATTTTTGTTTTCTTGCCTTTGAGTAGCAGCAAATATCGTGTGACAGCCACATTACTGTGGTGACAGTTATTCACAGACCAAAGTGATTGATTTCCTAATGATCATTTAATGAGATGATTCTCTTGGCATACAGACTCCAGACCCCCCAGGTTATCTTGCTCACATGTTGTGGTCCATGGTTGTTGCCTTCATCGAATACAATAGTAGTGAGATGCACATCTCATATGAATTAAAATGGTAGGGGGGGGTTCCTTTTTGTTTGTAGCCAAAAGCCAAAGATTTAAGTGTGCGGTCTAGTTCCCACGCATCTTCAAAGTGGGGACAATGAAATAAAAGGGACTCACTGAAATTTCCGTTGCCAGAAACATATAGGCTCTATAGGTTTCCAGTTCCATGAAAAGATTTTACCCAGGTGTGAAAACAGGCACGTTTCTATGGTGTCGACACTGAGCACTATGTACTAAAATAAACCTTGCTCCCTCACTCTCATCCTTGTCTGCACTTTCTATCTCTCCCACACACTCAGCAAAGCCCACAACACAGTGTTTTTGTTGGTATGAGCCAGGAGGCCCTTATACGGGCACCTGTAATATTTCTGAGCTAATATGTCAGGATCTTTGCTAAAAGAGATGCATTCTCCTACCAAGTCTCTGTATCTTATTGTACCAGTTACTTTCCTCATTGATGTGACAAAATACTCAACCAAAGCAACTGAATTTCGACTTGTAGTTTGAGGGTGTGGTCTATCATGGCAGGAAAGTCATGCCAGTTGGTCGCATCACAACTGCAGTCATGAGGCAGGGACAGATGACTGGTGCGCCACTAATTTTCTCCTTTTTATTTGGTCTGGGACCCCAGCCCATGGGATGGAGTTTTCTACCGTTTCCATGGATTTTCCTATCTCAGTTAAACCAATGTAGAAACTCCCTGAGAGATGAGCTAAGAGGTTTGTTTCCTATGTGATTCTAGAATCTGCCAAACTAACAGCATTAACTGTCAGACTTATAGTAATAGGTTGTTAATTCTCCATTGTATGAATGAAGGACCTGAGGCTCAGAATTAATTGTTATCCCACAGAAATCACAGTCGGCAAATGACAGAGGCCAGTTTTAAATCTAGATCTTCTGACTATAAAACACAGTCTTTCCACTCCCCATTATTACTATTATGTGTGCAAACGAAATCCATGAAAAAAAATAGCAGTGGAAACAATAGATACATAGGCTATGAATTAAAATTTTATATTGAGAAACAGATAAAATGTTAGGCTTTCAATTTCATCTTCTTTGTAAAAATATTTACTATAATAGATTTCAAAGAACATCAAAAATTTTTTTTTGAAGAGCAAAGAGGGAGCATGCCCTATCAGATATCAAAACACTGTGTGGTAGGAACAGTTAGAAAAGTATAGCATTGAAAAATGACAAATTTACAAGACAGGGAGTTCCCAAATAAACTCACAGATAAATGGAATTTTGTGTGTATGAGAAAGTTGAAATTTAAATTTAAAAATGGGGAAGAGATGGGATGATTATTCGGCATGCGATGTGGGAACATAGGCTATTTGTGGGTAAACAGGACTCTGTTTCACATTATTTATAAAAACTATGAATTAGAATATTTTTTAATTATATATTGGAAATTATGTTGTCACCCAGTGCATTCCTATGAGAATGAATCAGGCCTGAGCTGTAGAGTAGATAATGTATTTCCAATGCCTGATGAATAACTATTCAGTCTGTAGATACAACCACATTAATTTGCATGCTGCATGCCCGAGAGGATGCTGAGGATTGCACTTGGAGTGTAGTTAGGTAGCTCATCTCTTATTTGCTCATCTGGCCTCTTGGTGAGCAGAGCTGTGTGCTTGGCAGAAGCTGGCTGGATTGGGGGATGCAAGACTTTCCTGTGGAAGAAAGCAAAGTTAACCCCTCCTTCTCCTCACCAATCCCCAAGACTCAGCTAGGTGGCTCTGCTGTGCAAATCAGGGAGCAGGGAACACCTAACTACCTTGTTACTGCTTTCTAGTGCTCTTTTCCCCCACTAGTTGATGAGTTTCATAAGATCAGGGGCCCTGTCTACTTTGCTCAGCCCTAGTCTTATCCTAATATTTAGATGATCTCGATGTTCAATGCTTTATAGAATGTATAAATAAGCATGATTTGGGCCTCAGGTATCAAGGAAGTTTGTAGGGAAAAGGTAAAAGTGTTCAATACAGGCAGACCTGTAGAAGGGAGGTATGTGGTTTCTGGTTTCTGAGGAGACGCATATAAATCGGGAAACAGGAAGACAGCACAGGAAATGTTCCAGGTCCCGGTGGTAAACTCCACGCATGTGGATATAGCACAGTCATTTCCCCTTTGTGTCTTGTCTTGTTGCTGACAAAGACAACTTAATGAAGGAAGCGTTTATTCTGACTAAGAGTTTGAATGTTCAGTCCACTGTGGCAGGAAAGGCTGGTGGCAGGAGCGTGGGGCAGCTGGTCACAGTGCAGCCAGCCACGGACCGGAAGCAGAGAGGGGTGAATGCTAGTGCGCAGCTCACTTTCCCTATCGGGATGGTGCTCTGCCCCGCTAAGATGGGTGTTCCTATCTCTACTAAACTCACGTAGATAATCCCTTCCAGGCACGCCCAGAGGCTTGTCCCTAGCTGATTCCAGATCCTGTCAAGTCGACAGTATTAGCCATCACATGTGTTGGGCACTGTGGTCTAACTTCATTCTCTGAAGGAGCTTTAAGGGATGGATGCTCTTCTATCATGATTTTGCACACAAGGAAACTGAGGGTATAACTTCTGTAAGATTGCTCAACTAGTAGGAGTGGGTGGAACTCCAGACCAAGTCTGCTTCCGGCAGACTGCACTGAATCTAGTGGGGAGGTGCTACGCAGGGGTGAGAACCAGTTCCATGCCAGCCGCACATCCTGCCTCTTTGGTCCTCGCTAAACTTCATTAAGATGACTAATGCAGACAGCTTAACAAAGAACGACTTCCACACACAAAACTCACTCATGAGTCCGCCATGGCTGAGAAACAACTACCACCCTTGGACCTTGGCCCTCCTTGGTGGTTGAGGTTTCTAGAATGCAAAGGGAAGCTTGCACGGTAGTTGGCGCCCTGATGCTCTCTTCTCACACCAACAGACGAGCTCAAAGCTGGAGAGACCTTCACCCAGGAACAGCTAACTCTGTCCACAAGTTTTTGTATAGAGTCAGACTTATCAGCTGCAAATTACTGGTAACTGTTAACCAAGTAGATCCCTGCAATGGGTGATCTACAGTTTTAATTAGCAATGACTGATGGCTAATCTCACTCTGTAAGATGTAAGTGGTATTAACCCGCACAGTAATTACTTGGCTTCTGCTAAATATATCTGTGTTTCCTAAATGAAGTAAAGGCACTGGCCTAAATACTCCTGAGTTTTCATTTTCTGTGTTAAGTGGGAAATTTGGAAACTATCCTGAAATTGTTAGTAACAGTGGAACCTTTAGTTCTAATTAGTTTCCACAGTGACTTATGACATCTAAAAAAGGCAAAAAGTGTGAAAAACCAAAAGCAGTTAATAAAAATGCAGGTGTTAGATCTGGGATTAAAGGTAAGAGGGTCATATTCTTTTTCTTTAATTTTGTGTGGGAGCATGCCTGTGTATACATGTATGCGTGCATGTTTATACATGTATGTGTTCATGTGTATACATGTACGTGTGCATGTGAATGTACATGAGGAGGCAAGAGATAAACTTGAGGTGTTCTTCTGGAGCTGTCCACCTTATTTCTATGAGACAGAGCTTCTTGTAGGCTCTAAGGCTTGACAAGTAGGCTGGGCTGGCCAGTGAGCCCTCGTGATCCTCCTGTCCTCACCTCCTCAGCACTGGGATTACAAAACATCCCACCATGCCCACCATTTTTAACATGGGTTCTGAGACTGAGCCCAGTTCAATCTCCTGAACAGACTCCTAAGTCCCAGGTTCACGTTCTTAATTGTAGAAAGTGGTAGAAAAATCAATTCATTTCCTAGAGGATGAAATAAACTACTTACCTTAGGTGGACCCTATGGATATGTTCACCCTGAAAAACTCAAATTAACTAGGCTACTTTTAAGAAAAAAATAGCACCCAGCTGATATTTCTAATTCACATGAAAGATTTTATACAAGATTAAGTATACATGTGGTCACCAAATCCCAAGACATGAGCACTCTTTAGTGAAAATAAAACTGGTATAAGCAGATGTGTTTGCTTCTGTGGCCTACAGAAAAGAGAGATATTCTTGACCTGGGACAAACAGTCAGCAATGTTAATTCTGCCAGACAGTTTGTGTTCTGTCCTGTTATTATAATGAGATTCCTGTGGCTGGGTAAGGTTTTTGTTTTGTTTTTTAAAAGAGATTTACTTGGCTCTTATGTTTTTAGAGACTGAAAGTCCACAGCCAGGTGGCCCCATTGGTATGGTCTCTGGTGAGGGCTGGCAATGTGGAAGGCGCACCTGCAGGAGAGTGAGGAAGAGGCAGGGCTGGAGGGAGGAGGAAGAGTGCTGGGATAGCCAGATGAGAAACCGGAGAACGATTCCAAACTAATTCAAGTCCCATAAGAACTGTGTTAGTCCCTTCCATAAGGCATGCTCCCAGTGCTAAAGCCCCCTCCCTCCCTCACATCTTAAAAGTCCCACCAGTTCACTGGTCCCCTCTGAAGACCAAACCTCTAGTCCCCGAACCTTTAGAAAACACAGCTCACATCAAAGGTGGCAGATGCATTTTGGTCTAGTCATGTGTGGTCAACCCTCACCTAAACTGTACAGGATCCTCAAGATGAAGCTGGTTATTGCCTCATGTCTGTCTCCTGAGGACAGATCCTTCAGCAAGGAAATGTGGAGAGAGGGGTCTAGGCTTTTCCCTTTATCAAGATCTAGTCTCATTTAGGGAAGGATTGGCGAATTCTGTATAGAGAATTTGAGAAAGGAAGACTCCAGCCTCAGAAGCTTTCTTTAGGTCTATCATGGTAAAGAGTTGAGAATCTGAACATTAATTTCTTTAAACTCTATAGTTCTGCCTGCCTTGAAAAGTTCTTATCCAAAGAGTGGTATGTCTGTCCTGGAGTTACTCTTTTGGGAACATAAGTCTACTTAGGAATTGTCTCTATAAAATCTCATAGGAAGCAATTCAGAGACAAGGGAATGCTGAGTGAGTACTGGAGTCATTGTGGTTAATGTGTTTTGTCTGGCCATAGTTCCAGATAATTTCTGAAGCAAACCCAGTGGTTATAAAGCAGTGGCCTCCTTCAGAGACCCAGCTCAGCTGAATAGTTCCAGATATTCAGATGATCTAATAGAAGATATGTATTGGATAAGAAAGAAAATGAAGAGATTTCTACAAAACACACCTTTTCTCAACATAATCTGTCTCCTCTCTAGATAAACTAATGATTTTCAAAGTTAAGGAGTTTTAATAGCACTAAATAAATTCAATGCTCATATAGCCAAACTAATCTTCCCTCAAGTTTTAAACCAGCATAGGTCTTTGTACATATCAATAAGCAAAATACATTTGTAAAATGGTAGATGTGGCAGCCACCCAGATAGCATCTCATAGATAGAACTCACTCTGAGTTGTATCAGTAAGTTGATTCTACTTAGTTAATAGTTTATAGCTGCCCAAATTGTTGTATTTACTGAGCCACATATTACCCCTTTTTTCAAACATGCTAGAAGAAATGACTTTTAAGACCATTTCACTTCTGGGCACAATGAAGTACTTTAGAATGAACTCCGTAAGTGAAGATTCAACATAGAACTAGACTTGGTAATAATATCAAATATATTGCTTTAATAACGCCTTGGAGTTGCCTGGAACCTCATGGCTTTCATTCTAGCAATTCAGCCACATAACTTATTAGTGAGTATGTGAGTGGGAAGGGGGAGGCTCTTTCAGGAACTGCACAACCTCAAGGTTGAGGCAAAAGAACTAGAATCAACAGCCTGAAATGCAGTCAGCTCCTTTGGAGAGAGGTTCCTGCCTTCATCTAGTACCTCTTTCTTCAGAGTGAGAAAGTAGAGCTTGCCTCCACTTCTGAGTCTTCTCGTTAACACCTTAGTTCCTGGCTTTCTGCAGACTTTTAAGGAGATTCTTTCCTTTGCGTTTGTCTCCTTTGCCAAGCATGTTGTAAACTGTAAACACAAAATAAATATTAGGGTTTTTAATGTCAATTGTGTACCTGACATATTGTGCCATACTGGTGCTGCTGGAAGCATAAAATGACCATGCAGTGTAGAAAGGGCCACAGATACCCATCTTCAGATGCAGTGTTCCTAAAGTGGGAACCGCCTCCGCTGCTGATGCCTGGGATTTGCCAGGAAGTGCCTACAGAAATATTTTTATCATAATTGTTACTATGTGTGAATTTGCTGCCGTGGACAGTAGAGGAAAGGTAATCACATACTGATGCTCTAAAACTGGTGCATTGTAGGACAACTGGAATAGTTTAGTTAAATAGCTGAAACCATGAAAATACAGATGATGCACCGTTGATACCCTAACAAAACCTGATGATGGGATATATGGTATGAATCTTGGAAAATACTGAGTGAGACCCAGTGAAGACGATGGGCTCATCTTCATTAACCTGAGAGAACTGGCAAATGAGAGACAGCACGGGGACTGTCCTCTAATGCTCACGTAATCCTCCTCTGAGGATTACTTCCTTCTTCTACTGGTCATAACTCACTTTAGATTTCAGTTTACCATGAAAATGGCATAACAGTTTCCCAAGTATCAAATGAAAGTTTAGTGGGTAATCGGAGTATTGACATCTTCACAGTGTACTCAAAGGACAGCCTTAACTATCAGTCTCTTATAAAATGAGCTCAGGTGCTAGAGAAATTGCTCAGTGGTTAAGAACACTGTTGTTCCACCCCCCCTCTCTCTCCATTTCTCCATCCTCACTCCCCGCTTCAGGTATGGTTCAATTTCTGCTGGTGGGCTCCGGCAGTAACTCCAGTTCCAGGGGATCCAGGGCACTCTTCTGACCTCTGCAGGCACTTCCCAGCATGGAGACCCTTCCACACATGCAGGCAATACACTCATATACTTTAAAAAAAAAATTAAAAATTAAAAAAATAAACAATGAGCTCTGGCCAGGAGTAGAGGTCTTTCCTGGGCAAGTTGCGTATGTTTTCCCAAACCTCAGTGATTGGACACAACTAGACAGAAGAGGTGACTCCAGCCAGTTCACCACACGGCAGGCCTCCAGTGTATTGTATGGTCTCCTTACCCACCAGGCCTGTTCCATAGCATTCCAAGGTCCCATCCACTTACAAAGCAATGGAGACTATAGACAAAAAAAGTTCTGAGGAGGCTGATAAAGAAGACCTAGTCCCCATCTGCAGCTCATTTGCAATAATGACTCCTGTACATTTGGCGTGGTGCCCGTGCAATTTCTGAAGTTCATACCACCACAAGTCAGCATTCTTACTCCCATTTTGCAAAGGCAGTAACAGAAGTTAAGGTAAATGAAATCATTCAGATGGAAAATCTGGATCTCTCTTCCAGGCAAAATAGTCGTTATTATTTTACACATGGAAAAAGGCGAAATGTGTAACGTAATACTTAATAATCCAAGAACACTTGTAATTCAATGGTAGATTAGATACAGACTTTTAGGGCTAAAGGAATTCAGAATAGGATGAGTCTAGTTTTCCATGTATGTATCTGAACTGCTTTCGGAACGCTGGCTATGTTCTAGGTCCTTGCTATTGATCTGACGCAGTAGTCAGTAGACTACATCCCATGGGAAGAATTTGGTCTACTACTAATTTTTCTAAGCAGTTTTATTAGGACAAAATCTTATCCATTTGTTCATACACTGTCTGTGGATTCTTTCATGCTACAGTATAAGAACCAAATAGTGACAGAGACCTTCTGCCCAACCCCCCAAATATTTATCTTCTGTTGCTTTACAGAAAAAGTTTACCAATTCTTAGATCCCTAAGAATCCCAGAAGACTTTATATAGGAGATGGAGCCTGAATAAGAAAGGAAAATGGAAACTCTCAGTATATGTATGAGAAAGAGTGAGAACAAGCCTCTGAATTCCATGGCTGTATCTTTGAGCTTCATTGTTCTGATCTGTATAAGAGAGAGAGCCCTACCTCTCTGGCTCCTTTGTGTCTGGGTGGGCCACGTAGCATGGCAGTAGATATGTAATAGTTAATGACCAACGGTTATTCCTTAGACTGCTCCAACATAAGTTGTGCAGATAGCAGGAAGAGAAGAGTTCAGCTTTAGCTCCCCTGGCAGATGACGTGGACTCTGAGCGGGAACCATGCCCCTGCCATGGGCTGTCTATGATGTGACCTGCAAATAAGACACAGTAGAAATTTGGGTCTGTAGTTACCAGGAGATGCCGAGGCAGCAGGGGAGTGGAGGTGGGATTAGCCCCAGCCAAAGGAAGGGCTTAGCTTCACCCCTGCGCATGCCACAGTGACTGGGGAACCAGGACATTGTCCCTGGAAACACGAAGATCCCCACGTCAAAGAATCAGGCTTTACCCATTGCCTGATGCTAGTGGGGAACTGGCACACCTTCTTACTCTCAACTCTTCCTGATTCTGTCACAGTTCCCATCAAATATGAGTGGGAGTGAGGAAGTTAGGTCAGTTTTTGTTCAAAATTGTTTACCATCATATATAATCACAATTATGTACAATTCATATATAATCAAGTAAGTGTACTGAGTTACGATGTCATTGTCTCCACTTACCTGTTTGCCCATAGACCCAGAATACCAGTGAATACTTCGAAGGCTTATATAGTTTGAAAGGCCTCTTTCCATCATTAGTATTGGGATTGGCCTTATTAGGTGACAGCATCCAAACTGCAGATGTTAGAATTCAGACTAGAGCCTGTGTCTTGGAAGACACCGGATCTGTGTATACGTGAAGCAGAGTCTTGAAAACTCATGAATGAGAGCAGCAGAGGACTGTTTATGTGGAAAAGGTGTGAGTCACCTGGGGGCTCCGGGCCTAGAACAGACTTTCCTTCAACAAGGCATGGTATTTTTCTCATTCTGGGCTTTGAGTGCTGCTTTAAAGAAGGGGTCAAAAGAAGTACAAGCTCTGGAAGGACGGTAGACCAGCAACAGAGCTTGCTCAGAGGTGGCCTCTCTCCTGTTCTGCATCTCAGGCAGGTGACTGAGAATTGGTGCAGAGGGAAGAGCAGGTGGCAGACAGCTAGGTGGGAAGGGGCTAGGGCAAGAACTGGACACAGGGGCGCGTTAGGAGGAAGAAGGGCGCTTCCCTCCCTCCACAAAGCCTAGACTTGCCCTTTGACTCCCTCGCTGGCTAACTACCTAGGAAATGCCCCCTGGTGACAGAGACAGAGCTGAGCCCTGTGAACATCATCAGCCTACATGTGCATGCTGGCTGCCTGACTTTGAGTGATTTGGAAGTTGCTCACATTCCTTCCTCCCAGGAAACTCTTTGTCCTCTTCAAGAGGAGTCTATGAACTCTGCTTACTAGGGGACTGAGTAGAAGCCATCCTCTCAGTCCTTCCAGGACCTCCAGCTGGGGGAGGAAAACCCTTTTTAAAGCAGGCAGAGTTGTGGAGTGTGTGTAATAAGGCCTGACTTTGGTACCTGGGTGCAGAATGTTTATCTCAGTTCTCTCCTGGCAAGTAGGCTGATTTCTGGGTTACAAAGGATGAGGCTGGAATGTGGCCAAGTCCGGGGTGACATCCAGACATTTCCACTGTCCCCACCTACCTGAACAGGAGAGAGGCAGTGCAAGCTGGGCTCAGTCCCAATGCCTTTGTGCCACGAATCTTCACTTGTTGGCATTAATCCTGTTGTAATTTGATGTTTTATTTTTATTCTGAACAATTAACATTTTTCAAAGACATTTTTCACCTGTAAGTAAAACTTGTATGTGTTTATGGTCTACATATTATGTTTTGATGTACATAGTGGAATGCCTAAACCGAGCAATTTAACCATTTAACAGTTTTACTGTGAGGTACCCAGTATCTCACCTGCTGAGTTTCTGAAGTAGAAACACTTAAAATTTATTCTCTAGGAAATTTTCAAATATAAAATATATTATTATCAACTAATGTCACCAGGATATGAAACAGACCTGTTGAACACATTCCTCCAAAATAAACCTTTATAAATTTGACCAACATTCCTCCAATATCCTCACCCCTAGCCTCTGGTAATCACATTTTAACTCTAACTCTGTTTCTCTTAGTTTGTATTTTGTTTTGCTTTACTATTACATGTTTTATAACAAGTATATCTTTCTTTAAAATAGAAAACCTTTAAAAACTAGGAAGGAAAACTTGAATCTTTAAAATTTCCTTTTTTTTTCTCTCTTATTGAGACAGGATCTCCCTGTAGCCACAGTTCACCTAGAATTTGTTATATAGATCAGGCTGGCCTTGACCTAGCAGAGATCTGCATCTGTCTCTCAAGTGCTGAGATTAAAGGTATGTGATCTTTAACTTATTTAAAAACAGTTCTGAGAATTTTATTCATGAATATTATACTTGCGTTATGTCCCCCCTGCCCTGTCCCTCTCTAATGCCTCCCATGCCATGCCCTCATTACTTCCCCTCTTTTTATTACATGTAGATATATAAATATATACATAGTAAAATGCACTTACTGCATTTATTGGTCCTTGTGTGTATCGATGTTTAGGCTGCCCACTTGGGAGTGGACCACTTCTCAGGAAGCCATCCCCTAGAGAAGGTGATTCTCCCTTCTTGGGATTTGTTAATTGCCTGGAGTTCTTCATATTGAGGTGGGACCCTGTAAAACACTTCCCATCCATATTGAGATTCAACTGGCTTTGTCATTATGCAGATATTGTTAGGTCACCATACTGCAGAGGTTTCATGGTTGCAAACAAGTGGTACATGTTTTCTCTCTTTTGTGGATCTTGACACCAAATCCTTAAGTGTGAGCATATATCCTAAAGTAACCACAGAAACAAGGAAAACATTATATGTCTACTGAAAAATGCACATTACATATATATGTGTGTGTATATATATATATATATATATATAAAATCACACACACATGACATATATGTGTGTATGTGTGTGTGTAAGTGTGTACACACTTGCATGTATATAGTTGAAGGCAAGGGAAACTTCCCTTCAAGTTGTCAGTTGGAGTAGTCCAAGAGACTTTCAAAATAACATAGGATATCACCACAGCCCTTGATTGCCTCCAGGAATTTGAAGATAAGACTGTATTGCTAAAGACATGACATACTTTGGACACAGGACTTGGAGCAATCAAGTTAGAACTGACCTGGAAGTCTCTTCCTTCAAAAGTGGCTCTCATAGTATCAGAAAATACTATGTGAACTGCCTAGGGAGAAAATCAATCAATGGTCCTACCTAGCTATAAAACCTATAAATCACAATGACTGGCCCAGAAAATTATATCTATTATCTTGGAGTTAATTAACAGCTGTCTAATAGGACTGAAGGCCCATTCAGTAGGAAGCAATCCATGCATGGTGTTGTAAACATAACCAAGTACACATGGTTGGAGAGGTTGGAGACCCTGGAGAAGAGCCTAATGTCACTTTCCTAGAGTAGTGTAATTTCTTACCATATTCTAGATACAAATCCTTATAGTCACAGGTAAGTGTAGTTCTTACCAGTCATCAAAGAAGCTTCTTTTTGCAACAATTGGAGACTATTCCAAACTTCCAGAACTGTCCAATGCAGATCACAAGTGACTCTGAGTTGCAGAGCCCTAAGTGATACGTCTGCAATGCAGCCTCTGCACCTAAGACTCAGGGACTGTGGTGGAGGAGGGGTGGAAAGATTGTAAGAGACAGGGGAGCACAATTCCTGTTGCTAGTTAATGCATTCCAGACAAGACAGAGGACTTGAATCGTAACAGCTGCTGGCTCCCTGTACTCACAGGTTATGGCAAGAGATGCAGCAAGGTGAGAGGATGATGTCCCAGGGCTTCTACAAGACTTCCTTCCTGTCCCCAAACTCCTGCTGTGGTGCTTTCAATGGGAAATGTGTCCCACAGACTCAGGTATTTGATACTCAATCCCTGGATGGTGGTGCTGTGTTTGGAAAGACCATGGAGCCTTCAGGAAGTGTGGCCTTGCTGGAAGAAGTACAGCACTGGAATTGTGCTGTGAGAGTTTATAGCCTTGCCCCACTTCCAGTTCACCCTCTTAGCTTCTTATTCTGGCATGTCCTCTGCCTCCTGTCATGTCTCCCTCAACATTATGGACTCCCTCTGTGGAACTGTAACTAGTAGACAGGCCCGGGTATCAGGGAAGCATATACACTGGGGATGAGGGACCTTGTTCTGCCTGGATAGCAATGTCTTCCTTTCTGTCCTTTGACACGCAGCACTTTCTCTTCCAACACATGCGGAAGACTCCACTGCACTGTTGTTTATAATATGTTTGTGCTAGAGATTTTTTTTCTATCATAGCAATGGACAAATGACTAAAGACACATCTGTAAGATAAAATGTTATGCAGGCTAAAAGAAGTGTGCATGCAATTTAGTTATTTGACTATTGTAGTAGTTAATTAAATAGTAATTTTATGATAAGTTTACTGATCATCAATATACTTTCTTCCTTGAAATGTCACCCTTTGTATTGTAGCATATCTTACTTTTTTAAGAAATTGAGTTATGGGGGCTGGAATGAGAACCCTGGTTCAGTTCCCAGCACCCACATGCAGCTAACAACCTTCCAGAACTCCATTTACAGTGGGTTCTTATGCCATCTTCTGCCCTTCCATGAAGGCAAAACACTCATATACATAGAGTAAAAATACATCAATAAAAATTAAAGTAAAAATATAAAATTGGCTGTATTCTTACTGTTAAGTGGTAAGAGAAGTAATGTTCTATAATCAGAATACTAGTCCCTTGTCAAATATATATTTTTATGGGTGACAAATATTTTCTCCCACTCAATGGCTTATTTTTAAAATCTTCATTTTAGAAGAACTGAAGCTTTTAACTTTATAAAATTCAACTTACCAGTTTTTTGCTTTTCTTATGCTCTTTTGTGTTACTTAGAAAAACTCTGCATACCCATGTTTACAAAGTCTTCCTATGCTTCACCTGCAAGCACTCTTTTAGTTTGGGTCATTATGTTGTAGTCCAGTTGAATGACCTTTGTGTTTGATGAATTCCTGATAAAGTTTTGTTTTTCTCATGTGGGTACCCAGCTTTCAATGCTATTTGTTGAAAAGTCTGCCATTGTTATTATTGAATTTCACCTGGGTCTTTGTTGGAAGCCAGTTAACTATGTGAATGTTAATTTCTGGGTTCAGTTTTATTTTATTTATTTAGGCATCTGTCCTTGTGTAATGATACAAAACTCCTTTGGTTCTAGGCTTCACAATAATGAAATCAGGTAGTGAAAGTCTTCCAACTTTGTTCACCTTTATCAAAATTGTTTTGATTAATGTAGATATTTGCATTTTCATAGGAAGTTTAGTATCTGAATGACAATTTCTAAAAGATGTGCTTATATTTTAAAATAATATTTTATTTAGTCTTTGAATACTTCATACATTTATACAATGTATTTTAATCATATCCATCTACCATTAATGTTTGCTCCTTCCAACTCCCCCTAGGTTTCAACCATCCTATCACCCTTCCAACTTCATATCTTTTTTTTAAAAAAAAATTAGTAACCTCCTAAGTTCATTAGTGCTTAGGGTATGAGGTATGCTGAGCTTTTTAAAGAAAAATGAAATCATGAAATTTGCATGTAAATTGATGGAACTAGAAACTGTTATATTAAGTGAAGTAATACAGACTCAGAAAAACAAATAGTCTATGTTCTCTCTCATTTCAGAGTCTTTGTTCTATGTCCTTAAACATGGGTATATATCCTGATATAAATGCAGAAACCAGGAAAAAGAAAAGGAACCATGGGGTAAAAGGGGAGAAGACACTTGAGGGAGGGGATAGTAGGAAACAGTGTTATCAAAGGGGAAATGGGGAAAATAGAGAACACTTTAACTGGGAAGGAATAGAGAAGGCTATACTTTGTGTGTGTAAGGATACAGTGTGTGTGTGTGTGTGTGTGTGTGTGTGTGTGTGTGTGTGTGTGTGTGACTGAAGTGTCTGGTAAGGAAACCTCCCTTTGAGTTTTTGTCAAAGTAGTCCAAGAGACTCCCAAAATAACACAGGCTATTGGTATATCCGTTGATTGTCTCCCAGAACTTGAGAGTAAGACCCTGTTGCTGAAGACAGGCCATGTTTCAGACACAGGAGTTGCAGCAATTGATCTGGAACAGATTTGGAAGCCTCTTCCCAGAAGACTAGCTTATATGGTATCAGAAGATACTATGCAACCTGAAAAGAGAGGGAACCAGTTATCCCAGTTACCCCATTCAGTGTAAAGTCTATGAACCACAACAAAAACCATCCCAGCAAAAAATCTCTACTGGTGCAGCAGTGAAACTTTTAACTTGGGGTTAATCAACAGCTGTCTAACTGGACTTAAGGCTTATTCAATTGTGTGTGTGGGAACCCATGTGTAGTACTGTAAACATAGCCAAATACCCATGGCTGGAGAGGTCATAGATTGGATAAAAAAAACCCTACTTTTGCCACATTCCTAGACCAACATAATTCCTTACTTTATTCTACAGATGTAGACGTATATTGTCAGGTAAATGTACCTCTTACCACTCATCAAAAGAAGCTTCTTTTTAAAAATGTTTATTTTTTTATTTTATGTGTGTGAATGTATTGCCTGCATGTGTGTAAGTACACCCATGTTGTGCAATGCCCTTGGAGGTCCAAAGAAGGTGTCAGATCCCCCTGGAACTGGAGTTATGTGCAGTTGTTACTGCTCTGTGGGAATTGAACCTTGGTCCTCTGCAAGAACAACTAGTGCTCTAATTGCTGAGCCATCTCTTTAGCCCCAAAGAAGCTTCTTTTCACAAAAAATGGAGACTGGTCAAATGCATAGAATAAATGTCTGTGAGGTGTCCAGCACTGTTTGACATATTCACAATTTAACTTATATACCTAAAACTCATGGAACTTAGTAGAACAGAGAAAATAATATTAATGCATCTCTCAACGCTCACCACCAAAACTTCCTCATGTAATAGACAATAATTAGCCCAGAAGGCCACAACTGGCCAAAGTGTAGAAAATAAGAGACTACAGAGTGTTTATCCCTGAATAGGACATCTGTCCTGTCATCCAAGGTTCAGGGACCATTGTAGAAGAAGGGTCAGAAAACTTTATGAACCAGAGGTGGTTGATGACCACAAGGATACAGTTTTCTAGACAGCTGTAAACTTACTTCTATGAACTTATAGCAATGGAAACAGCATTCACAAGGCCCACGCAAGCTCAAGCCAGACAATATCATAGCATAGACCTGGGTGAGTCAGTAGAAAGTCCCTACCTTGAGGAAATATTGGCAACCAGTAACTGCTCAGAGAGGGAAAGTCAGTTTTCTTTGAAGGGTGTGATGTTCAACAGGTAACCAGGCTCCAATGGATGGACACATACCTAATGGACTTTGGGGACATATACTTGTTCTTAATATATATGACAGAGTATAAGAAATCTGGTTGGAGGTGGTGTTATAAGAGAGGGCAAATAAGAGGAGGGGCCTAAATATGATCAAAATATATTGTATGAGATTTGCAAAAATTCAATTAAAAAAGTAAAAAGGAGATTTTTAATATATTAAATCTATCATTAAATTTTGGAAGAATGGGCATCTGGAGAAATTTATCAAATGTTTAAATCTACAAACATGGTGTATCTTTACATTTGCTATCCTCAATATTTCAAAATTGTATGGTATAGTTTTGAGTTATAATTCTTGAATGTATTTTTGTTAAAGTTATCCCTAAGTACTTTTTTATTTTAAAATTTGTTGCAAATTATAATGTTTTAGAATCTTTTTAGTAAATTTTTGTGCACTTCATTCAAAACATCTTAATCATATATCCCCGGTTTGGGTACCCAGATGTCGCTCAGTACAAGTTCACCCAGTCAACCTATCTAGAATCTAGTCAGCCCATCTAGAGACTGTCAACTGTCTCTCACTCAGCAGTTTCCAAGTGTTTACTTACCATATTTAGAAAGATAAATGATTATTGTGTGTTCACTTGTAGTCAGTAATCTCGTCATGATCCGTTCAGGAGACAGATATCACACCAACAATCTGAACAGGAATTTTTAAAGATAAAGTTATATTTATTTATAATAGTAGAGCTAGGTGCAGTGACTCAAACCTGTAATCTGGAGACTTAGGAGGTGGTGTCAGGATAGCTGTGAGTTCAAGTATATCCTGGGCTGCTTGGTGAGTGCCATACCAGCATGTGATACAGAATGAGAGCTTGTCTAAAACTAAAACAAAACATAAAGTATCAGTAAATACTGTTCAGTATTGCTATTTAATAAAAGTGGGATCGCTACTACAAGGAATAAGAAGACTCTAAGCAATTCAGGAACAACAAATGTAAGGAGTCCCGATTATCACTGACACTGAGCAAGACTACTAAGGTCAGACTAGGACTGCAGAAGAGGGCTGCAAGCAAAACTGGTCTAAGTCTGGTTGAGGATGCCATTGCAGCTCGAAGGGTGGCAGAATGAGTGAGGGAGTTGTGTGCTGAGTGCTGGGGGCTGAAGCTGCTTCACATGAGGCCTCCCCTCCTGTTAGGGTGTCCTATACACTTCCTGGAGAATGCCTCAATATCCACATCCCCCAGGCTGCTGGCTAACATCCATATTTTGGATGATGATACCAGACTAGGAAGCACGGCCTTTTCCTGTGCTCTGGATGTAAAACCTATCTAGTTACTCCTGGGGAAAAGATTGTCATTGTTACAGTGCACAAACGCAATATTTACCGGGTTTTGCTTCCTTAGCTAATAAGGATGGGAAGGCAGATCTGAAATAAGAAAAAAATAGCATAATTACTGGCAATTTAGTGCTTTCTTTGGTAATTTCTTAGCCTTTTCCTGTTAGCTTCCAATGGAAGCTATTTCTTTACAGACTTTGTGCCTTTTATTTATTTTTTCTGGTCTTGTTTTATTGTACTGGAGGGGATATCCAGGAGAATTAAAAACCAAGCAGCAAGAATTAAAAGAGTAGTGATCACAATGTTAACTTTTCTTCTGATTTAGGGGTGAAATCTTTAACATTCTACCACTGAGAATCATGTCAGCAGTAGAGGTTTTAAAAATGTTTTATTCAGGGTGTTTCTTTCTGATTGTAGTATGCTGACCACATTCATCATGGATGATTTTTTTTTCAAGCGCTTTTTTGATGCCAGAGTATGATAAATTATATCAATCGTTTTAAAATACTGAGCCAAATTTTCATTCCTGGTATAAATTCTACTTGATCATGGATTTTATTTATGTGCTGCTGTGTTTTGTTGGCTAATATTCTTTTACATTTATAGCATTATAATATGGCATTTTCAGACAAATTACATTTAAGTCGATTGTCCTCTCTGTCACATACCCCCTCCTTCTGTCCTTGGCTCCTTGAAACCACTTCGACGCTTCCACTTAGGAGCCTGCTTCATATTCTTTTAAAGACTTCTATGTCTATACTCAGGAGGATTATCTGTCTCTAGATTTCTTGTAAAGGCTTTAGCATATATTTTTGGTGTTGGAAAATGAATAGGGAACTATGTTTTTATCTACTTTCTGGCCATGGTTATATTAGACTTATTTCCTTTTTTAAATGTTTGTTACATTTTATCAATGAAGCCAGCTGGCCTGTGATTTTCTGCAATGTGACTTTTTTTTTTTAATGAATTCAATTTTGTTTAGAGGTATGGGGTGATTCAGATTTTTTCTGTTCTAGTATTGGAAATTGGGTCATCTGAAGATTTTCTTCATTTCACCCGAGTTGTGGGATCAATTAGCGTACAGATGCTTATGTTAGCTGCTTACTACTACCTTAAATGTACAGCCTCTAGAATGGTAGATTCCGACTCTCATTCCTGCATTGGTAATTCATTTTTCTTCGTTTCTTAAAAATCTTATTGATTTTGCTCTTGAATTATTTCTTTGGCTTGCTTTGATTAGTTTCACTTTTTTCTGTCTTTAGAGACTTGAATCACTGTGATGAGTCCATCATTTTTCTAACATGGCTATTCAAAGTCATAAATTTCTCTTTAAGTACTTGTTTAGATACCACACATCATGTTGATGTGTTGTGTTTTAATTCAAAATATTTAATGTTTTCCCTTTGACCTATGAATCATGAGCAGAAAGCAAAATCCTTTTTCATTTTGGAAAACAAAACAAAACCAAATACCTGAGAATATGCCTGACTCTGGGATATTAGACATGTGTTGTTTGCTTTCCAAATAGTTTTACATTTTCCAGATAGCTCTCTTACTGATTTCTCATCTAATTCTAATGGCAGAGAATATATATATTACTTGAATTCTATTAAACTTATTAATAATTATTTTATGGCTCAGAATCATGTCCTTAGTTTTTCAGGTGCATCTGAAAAGAACTTGTATCCTCCTATCCTTGGGTTGTGTATTCTACAAATGGCAGGGAGATCAAGTTGGTTGGTAGTTGGTACTGTGGCTCCCTTTTCCCCAGTATTTTTAAATTAGTAATGCCTTGTCCTATTAGTGACAGAGAATATTGTTGAAATCTCAAACTATTAACCTATCTATCTCTTTACAGTTGTCTTCTGCTTTTTTCTTGTTCATTGAAGCATTATTGTTGTGTATATCTACATAGGCTAATTTGAATTTTCAATGAATTGGCCCCTTTAGTTGTTAGAAAATAGCCTTTACCAAAGGCATTGTTCCTTGTTCTAAGACTCATTCTGTCTGTTGTAACTTAGTTCCTCTTTCTTTTGTGTGTTTACTATCTTACACATAAATCTTTTCAGTGTGTGAACCTATGTCTAATAATTTCTTAATATAAACTTATGCTTTTGTTTCTAGCCCTAAAACTCTGTCAACTGGATAACTCAAGCCATAAATATTCAAAAACATTTTTAATGATTTGAGAATTTCATACAGTGTATTGTGATCATATTCAGATATTTTTGCCATTTCCCACCTAACTACCTTCTGTAACTCATGTCCCTCTATTATTTTTCTTTTGTTTTTAAGGTCTATCAAGTCTAATCTGTGTTTCCAAAGTCCTATTTCTCAGAGTCTGGTCAACCTGCTGGATGACACAACACTAAAGAAAACTGACCCTGCCTCTCCCAGCATCTATCAGTTGCCAATAGATGGGCAGCTAGAGTGGGGACTTCTTTCCCACCGCCCGCATCCATTCTGGGTTTTGTCTGGCTTGAGTTTGCACAGATCTTGTGCATGCTGTCATAAGCACCATGGATTCGTATGTGGAACTACCCTGTGATGTTCAGAGAACAGTTTTCTTGTATTCATCATCCACCTCTGTCTCTTAAAACTTTTCCACACCCTTCTGCAGTGATCCCTGAGTCTTGGGAGGAGAGGGAGTGATAGAGGTGTCCCATTTATGCCTAAGCACTACATAATCTCTTAGTCTCTGAATGTTGATCAGCTGTGAGTCTGTGTATTAATTGCCCTGTTCTATAAGAGAAACCTTTTCTGGTGAGAATTGAGAGATTACTTAATAGTAAGTCATTAGGACTCAGTTTAATACTATATCTTATCTATTTAGCAGACTAAGAGTAGAAGGTTCTCCCTTACAACCTGTGACCTGGCTCCAGATTCTTGGCCCTAATAGTATCAGGTATGGACTCCATTTCTGAATCAGGCCTTAAATTCAATCAGAACATTCAAATATTCATGCCATATTGCAGTGGTGGGCATGTTTACCAAGCCAGTTATTATTGCAGATGGCAGTGTTCACAGCTGGCTAATGTTGATGATTATCTTCCTCTGCCAGTAGCATGAATAGCTCCTTATAGTACCATGGAATCTAGCCTGCAGAGATGAAGCTTATAGTGGCCCGTTTATTTATTTACTTAGTTATCTATCTCTTGCAGATCCATGTTTCTATGTGACACTCCTTTTCTTCCATCTAAGAAATTTCCTTAACCTTTTCTGAGTTGTCACCTGATCATGAATTTTAGATTTTACCTGAAAACTTTGCTTTTCCTTATAATAGATATTATGATTGGTTATAAATTTGCAGGCTGGAAGACTTTATATCCCCTGCTCGCTCACTTTTCCAGGATACCATTCCACTTTTTTGTGGGGTCTTATAGGTTTAAAATTTTCTGTCAATTTGGAAACCTTTGACCTTTACTTTTCAAAATATTTTCCCTACCCTCTCCTTCTAAGACTTCTACAAATATGTGCTTTAGAACAGTTTTTGTTACTCCACAATTAAAGATTGTTCATTTTTATTTAGTTACACGCACCTCCCCTCCATAATTCAGTTACTTTATATTTTGATTTTGTTGGCAAGGGTACCTGTGTTTTCTTCTATAGGGCCAAATCTGCTGTAAAAGTGTATCATAAAAATATATTGATGAAATTTGAAAAAAAATTAATAAAAGTATTTTAAAATCCATCAAGTGAAATTCTTTTATTAGAATTTTAGTTATTATTTTTATTTTAATTATATGAGTGTGTTGCCTGTATGTGTGTTAAGTACACCCCCGTCATGCAATGCCTGCTAAGATCAGAAGAGAGCATCAAATTTCCCTGGAACTGGGGTTATGGATAGTTGTCAGCCACCATGTGGGTGCTGGGAACTGAACCCAGGTCCTCTGCAAGAGCAGCCTATGCTCTTAGCCACTGAGTCATCTCTCCAACCCCATCAAGTGAAATTCTTACTTTAGACGTTCTACTGTTATTTCTAAGTGTTGCAGATCATTATTTTCTTATGCTTTGCTTCTCTCATCTCTGTAATTTTGTTTCTGTGAAATATTAATACATTGTTACAAGAGCTGTTTTATTTCTAAATCCTCTTTCATCTCTGTTTCTGTTGTCTGAGCTTTCGCCTGCTCATGGATTGCCATCTGATGATTCATATCCTGTCTTGTAATTTTTATTGGTTGCTGTACATTGGCACTGTTGCATACTCTATTGGGATTTTGTTGTGTTTTCTTAAAAGATTTGAGGAGCTTTATTTAGGAAATGTATTTTTCTATTAGTTTGAGTTCTTAGAGTGTCCTTTTCTAGCTTTGTGTGAATTAGTATGAAGCATGTTTTGCCATAGGTATGACACTTAGTATTAAATGATGACCTTGATGTCCTCTGAGTGTCACAGGTGGTCACTGTGAATATTTTATTTTACCTCATCAAAGCTTAAGGACTTTTTTTTTTTCATTTTAGGTTTGTAAATTGTTCTACTTTTATAATTCACTAATTCTTTGTCCCGGCTCGCAGAGATTTATGCTATGCATGCAAAACTTTATACTTACCAAAAGCTAAAGTTAACGTTTAAGCAGATTTCTAAAACTCTTTGATAATATAACTTCATTCTTTGGGGGTTGGAGAGATAGCGCAGAGGTTAAGAACACTTACTGCTCTTGCAGAGGACCTAGGGGTCCTCCCCTGCCAATCACCTAGATGTTGCATTTGGGTCTCCTAGAGTTATTAACCATCACCAAATAATTTAGCTAAGTAATTGAATAACAATAAGGACTTAAATAAAGTCCTCATGTATAAATAAACGGGTAAACTTCAGTTACTTTGAGTTTCATTGCTATATTTTCTGCCTACGGATGATGTCTGCATTGGTGTTTTAGCATTTCTGTACCTCAAAGAAGCTCTTAAAAGTTTAAAACTCTTTTAATTAATTTGGCTATTTTAATTCAGTTAACTTGCAAAAGGTACTAAGAATGGGTGATGGATGAGTGCTTAGCCCTAGCAAGCAAGTCACTTATGCAATTTTTTCTAAGACTCAGTGATCACTGGGGAAGAGAGGGAGGAAAGAAATGTCAGAGGCAGAAATAAAGAGAAGGACTGTGTATACTTCTGGGCAGGATACAGCCATTGCGATCAGTGCAGATGGTTGCACGTGAATGTGCCCTTCAACAATCAGGCAGGGATGGAGGAGGAACTCATGGGGCCATCCTTCACTGCTGAACTATTTGCTACTGACAGAGTCAGGGAGAAGAAGAATCATTGCCTTCAGTTGTGTACCTACTGGTGACCCTACAAGTCTCTGATAGGTCCAACCCAATGGCCCCACAGATGGGTCTGGTTAAACTGAGGGGGGTCACAAAACAAAAGCAAAAGTCATATGTCTTGGAAAAGGACTAGTAGGGAGGAGAGAGAATTGAAAAGGGGGCAAAAAAGATGAGAGAGGGTGTGGGAGAGAAGTCAGAATGAATAATGTATGTACAGAATGAAATTGATGAAGATCAGTCTTCTTAAAATCATAAAATACAAAACAAACTTTCCAATTAAAAAAAAGAAATTACAAAATTACTGGTTGTAATCCAGTAGCTAACGCGGTCGCTCTGTTCATCTCATCTCCATCAGTCTCAGTAATAAACAGACCAGTCTCAGTAATAAACAGACCATGGGGCTACTGTTTGGACAACCATCCGCTCTGTGTTGATGAGGGCACTATTTATGTTTGCACTAAGACAGAAGGAATAAAGTGGGCAAACCAGGCCATTCACCCGCATTGTAAACCTGAGCTTTGGACAATAAAATGCCATCTACCTTCCTGAGCTCTGTGCACTGAGCTTTCCTGCTGTGAAAATGAAAGGGGGAATCTAGAGAAGCAGTCCTCCTGGGATGGTTTGAAGGCTCATGGTAAAGCAGTTTCTAAGTCAGCAGCATTGACAGGGACAACCTTTAGGAAGCCACTAGGGCATAAAGACTCGGCTTTCATGAATATGTTAACACTTTTGTAAAAGGGCTGGAGAGAACTGGCTGAGCCTCTTTTTACTCTTCCATCTTTGGCCATGTGAAGATGCAGGGATGGGAAGGCCATCTTGGAACCAGAAATCTGGCATTTACCAGACTCTGAACATCCCTATGCCTTGATCATGGATTTTGAAGCCTCCAAAACTATAAGAGATAAGTTTCTGTTCTCTATACATGACCCAGTCTGTGATACTTTATTACAACAGCAAGAATATCCCACTTTTCTTTTGGCTTGATGTGTACCTATATCCTATTATCTGCATGAGAGAAATCGTTGTATTAACCTTTCAAGACTGAGCCTTTTGTGAACTGAGGGGATTCTATGTCCTGTGTGATCTCTGTAGAGGACAGATATAGAGCCTTTAGTGACTGTTCTCATTTTGGTCCAGGTTTTAAAGCATGTGGAAGACTGTGTAGTTTGTGGTTCATAGCCTGTCATTTACAGTTTTATCTATCTCTGTTATCACCATGGGGAAATATTCATCTTCCATTTTCATTTTATAAAATTGTTTTGATGGGTTTAGAGACATAGAAATGTCTCTAAAATGACTGACTTAAAAGGCCCATACTATATTAATTTTAAGTGAAGACCTCACTTTAATGTAGAGTTTTAACTGTTAGTATCAAACAAGAAAGTAGATGATAGTACATTAGTCATGGTATACATTCCTTTGTGTTAAAAATACATTTTAAAGCCTGGCGTGGTGGTACATGCCTCTAATCCCAGCACTGGGTGGCAGGAGAAGGTGGATCTCTGTCTGTTTGAGGTCAGTCTGGCCTACTTAGTGAGTTCTATGCCAGCTGGGGCTACAGGGAGACCCTGTCTGAAAAATCAAGCAAACAAAAAACCCACATACGTTTTTGTATTCCTAATTAATTAGTAAGAGTGTTTATCTCACTGGTAACTGAGATTATTTTGTGGAGTAGAGAGGATATGCATTTTATAATTCCGAATTTTTAATTTTATTGCTTTCTTTTATTGAGTTTTTCCAAAATTCATATAGAATATTTTGATCATATTTAGACTCCTTTCTTCTATCTATATGCTTTTATAGCTCCCCCACCACATTTCACGAACTCTGTCATATATATTAAGGCATAAGTAGTCAAGTTTGTGTCCCTAAGTGTCCTCCAGTGTATGTATATCCACTAGAGCCTAGTTAGCCTACCTAGTATCACACACTTAAAGAAGACTGATTCTCCATCTCCTAGTAGTTACTGGTTGATGAGAGTTCCTCAGCTAAGCCTGGGGCTTCTTTCCTACTTTCATTTTGATTGCTGGGATTTTGTCTGGCTTGAGCTTGCATGGGTATTATGCATGCTGTCACTCTTGTTTGAGTTCATATGAGTAACTTCCTAGCTGTCCGGAAAACTCTGTTTCCTTGTCATTATCAGACACCTCTGGCTTTACAATCTTTCCACACACCCTCTTCCACCATGAGTGGGAGAAATTTGATATAGATGTCTTATTCAGGGATAATTACTCTGTAGTCTCTTTTCTGCATTTTGGACAATTGTGGCTTTCTGGTATTGCAAATCTGTTGCAAGAGGAAGCTTTGCTAGTGAGAATTGAGGTAAGCATTAGCATTCTTTCACTGCCTGATCTGCTAAGTTCCCTGAACCTTAGATGCTGAGGTTGATTGTACATGTGTCACTTGGAGCTAGACACCTCATAGAAGCTTATTTTCTACATTTGATCAGTTGTGGAACCACTGTGTCTGGCTCTTACAATCTTTCCATCCCCCTCCACTCTTCTGCAATCCTGAGCCTTGGGAGGAGGAAGTTTGAAATAGGTGTCCTATTCAGGGAAAAGCACTCTGCAGCCTCTTTTTCTCTGAACATTGGCCAGTTATAGGGTTCTGTGTTAATCACCATGTGTTGCATAAGGAAACTTTACTGGTGAGAGTTGAGAGATACATTCAACTTGTGTGCACAGGTTACATTGAAGATATGTCACTTAGGGGTAAGCATCTCGTAGATACTTATTCTCTGTGTTTGATCAATTGTGGAACTCTGTAATAGTCTCCATCTGCTGCAAAAAGAAGTTTCTTTGATGAGTGGTGAGAGTTAGACTTGTCTGTAAACATGAGGGTGCATATTTAGAATACAGTAATAAACTACCTTTGTGTAGGCGTGTGACAGAAGTAGGGTTTTCTCTAGGAAGGATGTGTATTTGTCTATGTTTACAGTACCACACATGAGATCCCTCCCAATGAGCAGGCCTATAAGTCCAATTAGATAGCTATTGATTATCCCTAAGATAAAAGTGACACTATTATACCAGAAGAGATTATTTTCTGGGCTGGTCATTATACTAGTTATTGACTTTACAGGTGAATGGGATAACTGATTGGTTTTTCTCCTTTGGCAATTTGCACAGTGTCTTCTGACAATATGGAAGCTAATCTTCAGGGAGGAGGCTTCCAGATCATTTCCAGCTCAATTGCTCCAAGTCCTGAGTCTGAAGTACATCCTGTCTTCAGCAATAGTGTCTTATCTTCAAGTTCTGGGATGTAATCAAGGACTCTGGCAATAACTTTTGTTATTTTGGGAGTCTCTTGGACTACTCTGACCAAAAACTTGAAGGGAGGTTTCTCCTGTCTGATACTGTGTATTTTGTTATCTAACCTTAGTCTATATACATGCACTCATACAATATTACATGTATGTTTTGCAGTAGGCTTTTGAACTAATTAATTTTGAAATTTTTATAGTTGGCATAAATTAGTCTTCCAAATCAGGAGAGAAATGAAGATAATTCCAGTCTGGGGAAAACCAGAAGGACCCAGGCTTTAGTTTCTAGTAACGAACCATGGTGTTAGAATTCACACCGCTGGCAAAGCATATCATGGCTAAGCATGCAATTCCCTTTCATTTTTAAAAACATAGTTTTTATTTTTTTTGTGTATGAATGTTTGCCTTCATGGTGTTGAGTACACCACATGCATGCAGTGCCTACAAAGGCCAGAAGAGGGCATAGGATCCCCTGGAACTTGAGTTAACAGAGAGTTATCAGCTGCCACATGGGTGCTGGGAACCAAACTTGGGTCCTCTGTAAGAGTAACAAGTGCTCTCAACCCCGAGCCATCTTTCCAGCCCCGTTAATCCCCTTTGATTTTGTACCTACAGTCTTTTGTCAAAATTTTTCCATTGCACACCTGACAGATAATTATGTTTTAAACTCTTGATAATGTTAGGGTTGCCTGGCAGGGAGTACTTTAATGCTGTAGGTTAAAGACTACTGGGGATAAGATTGAAGTAAATATAGTAACAACAAAAAGAAAATCCCAGGCTTTGTAGAAGGGTTGATGCCTATTGCCTAGACTTCTGAGTCCAGGATTGACCTGTTCTCTGATTCCATGTATTTCTATAAGTGCCATTATCAGTCTCTGCCAGATTTCCTCTGCCTTCTTGAGGTCCTGGGATGCAGAATTAATAATTTAACAATAGTGGTATATTCCTTGGCATATCCAGAATGAAGGTCACAAGCAATAAATAGCAGTAAGCCTGAACCTCCTGGGTTTCCATGGAAGTTTCCACTGAGCACACTGAGAGATCGTGAAACTTAGTGTGCTGGAGTGGAAAGTCAAACACAGAAACAGACAGAGTGCTACATGCAGCGGTCACACCCATGTCAGGAATCTGGATGGGGAAGGTAAGCATCACTGGATTAAGCAGACATCCTGGGGAAGCTCAGGGCTGCTGTGGGGTATCAGACAGCAGATAGAAGAGTCGAGCTTGACAAGGCATCTTGATGCCAAGCTGCAGTACACCTCTGAAACAAACACATTGTTCAGAAAGGCCCCAAGCCCTAACCAGTGCGGAGATCAAAAAAATGAGAGAAAAGAGGTTCACAAAGGATGAGGACTGTCCCTGACCCGATCCTGACTCTAACCTGGATGCAGGTAGAGCACTTAGCTGAAGCTGAGAGTCTAAACTGAGCAGCAGAAAAATACAACCTCTGTTTTTCCGTGTAACCCTCGTCATGATCAACTGAAACCCCTGGAACTGTAATCCAAAATAACTCCTTCTTGAAGTTGATTTCTCAGGTATTGATCATATCTAAACAAGGGCATACCTATAAGGGCTTCACAGGACTTGTTCAGAACAGGCTAATTGCTAGTTCCTTGGAACATGTCGTCCGGCCCTAAGTTCTCTAGATAGTGTGTTTTTGTGTCTTCCTCCCACTTCTCTCCTCCACCTGTTTGTCCTCTTCTCTGTCTTAATTCCCCATTTCTTGAAGATGCTGAGACCCTGGGTTAGCAAGTAAACTGGGCTAAGAGAAGCAGAATTCTTGTGTTTACTCATCACTGAGGAAGCAGGGTGTGCTGGGGTCCCTACTCTCTACTAATGAGTTGACTGTGTTTTATCTTCCCTTAATGGACAGCCACATCTCTCCAGCTCAGGCACACACAAGTGGATATGTAAGAGAAGCACGTTCTCTGACTGGCCAGATGTTTCTATTTGTTGACTAGCTTTCATTGTTATTCCTGTTTTTCTTTCTCCTCCAGCCATAGACTCTAAAAGAGGCACTAACATTTTCTAACCTAGAGTTGGGAGTTGTAGTTCTCCCTTTGCAAAACCCAACAAGTCTCAGGCTTGTTTCCATTTTGCTGCTTCTGTGTTTTTGTTGACTTTGTTCTGCACAGAAGTCAGGATGCCTGCCATCTTAAAGCTGTCATTAAAGCCCCATTGCTCAAAAATAAATCCCCAAACTCTTATCCTAGTATTGAGTACCTGTTGCCTGATCCCAGCACCCTACATTTGATTTCCATCATAACCAAGCATTTGCCAATCTGATACTCAGCTAGTTGCTGTTCCTTGTATGCTCCCTAGAATATTCTGCCTTTCTTCTTTCTGTTGATATTCCTTCTTATATCTGGAATGTTCTTCCTTCCCTCCATCCCTCTCTCCCTGGATCATGCTTGGCTGGAGCAAGCTTACTGTTTTCTAAACTCCTTGGCTTTCTACGGACAATGCATTGCTGAATGACACTTACAATTCTCTACAGTAAGGTAGTACTGATTGTGCAATTGAGGGATTTTTCTAGACTTAGTCTTTTCTCATTGGCTGCTTGAAGATAAAATTTATGCCTGTCTTCCATCTCTTTTTTCTACAATATCTAATACTCATTAGTCAACTAGATGAATAAATTTGAAGGCGGTCACAGAACTGTTGAACATATTACAATTGCTGATGATATATGGTTTGATAATCTGAGGAAGGAAAATGTGCCCACGCACACCCTCATGCTCCTCTGCTGCCTGGGACAAAATCCTTTTCATGAGCAACTGTGTCAGGAGGTGGCTGCCTGGAGAAATGGCTTGAGAAAGATTCTGAGGTGATGTCTTTTGCTAGAACTGATCAGTAGTGTTTCCCATGACACCGCATCAGAATTGACAGATAGGAGCTGTGTGTTCCCATCTGATCTAACGTTTTCATGTAGGGATGGAGGGAGAGAGTCCTGATGAATGGTATGAAGTGACTTGCAGTGCAGAGCGACTCTGTGGAAACTGTGGTAGAAGTAGCACTGAACTGGACCTGTCAGGCTGGCAGGGAGCGTGTGGGGAATTGCTGGAGTCCAGATTCTCAGATATAGAAAGGGTTATTGATACCTGTTTTGCTTATTTCCCAACCGTCAAAGAAGGTGTCTCCTGCTTAAAAGGACAGAAGGACACCCACTTGAGTGGCTGTTCATTACATCCCGCTCTCAATCACTCTGTCCATGTACAGCTCACTTCCATGCAGAGCATAGAGCCCAGTGATGAATTCATGTGTAACAGACCCCTGACTGACAGCTGCATGTTGCTGTCTCTGATCATGTGTCTAGGCAGGTTAACAATGGATGTGGTCCACCTGGTATGTTTGGTACCTTCTTGGCAAAGTAATTTGTCACAACTATTTTTTATTCATTAAACTTTTTTTCTTTGGTAATTTCATACATGTACATAATTCATTCTGATTATTTTCACCTCTTGCCTTCTTTTAACCCCCTCCTAGTCTTGTCAACACACACACACACACACACACACACACACACACACACACACACACACATGCTCACATGTATAGTTTCCTTTCCCAGAGTTCTATCTTTTGGTATTTTTTTATGGCTCACTGAGTTTAGCCAGGGCCATCTGTCTGATCCTGGGTTTGGAAGAATCCACTGGAGCCTGGTGGGTTGATCAGTGGGCACACATCTGAAGATGAGTGTCCCTCCCTCATAATCTCCCAGTATCCAGTAGTTCAGTGTGGAGGGGGATGACCCCATCCCATGCTTGTCTGTTGACAGACCCAGTACAGGCTACCACAGCTCCTGTGAGATCATGGTTGCAATGATTATGCCATGCCCAGAAGACGGCATTCTCAACGGTTCCCTACCATCCGGTTCTCACATTGTTTCTACACCTTCTTTGGAGATGTTCCCGAGCCTTAGAGATCAGCATCAACACTCTGCCATCATTTATTCTAACTGCCTGAGCAGCCATGAGTCTCTGCATTCACCATGCCTCACTGAAAAGTTTCTCTGACTAAGACTGAGAGTAGCATTCATCTATAGGTATAAACATGAGTATTTTGAAGACAGTTTGATGCTATGTCAACATGGCTAAGAAACAGTAGTAAGTTTTACGTTAAGATCTGTGATCTCCCCAACCACAAGTTTTTGACCAAGTTTACAATACCAGGCATGAATTCCCTCCCATGGAACAGGGTTCAAATCCAGTCCCGTAACAGCTGTACCACTATTACAATCACAACTTTCCTAGTTCACAGGGCTCACATCTGGGAAAGACTGTTGATGCCTTTCTGTTCGAGCATCCCACATAGTACCTTAGAAGTTTCTAGTTCAATTCCAGCTTGATTTTTCTCTATCTTGAATCTAGAATTTATGGTGTCTTCATCAGTAGGATCTTATTGTCTAGCAAGAGCCTGTATTGTTTTGATGAACCTCTGAGATTTCCTTGACCAAGAGCTCATAAGAGAGGTACACCACATCTGATACTTGGATTTTTGCTTAATACTCCATGGTTTCTAAGACAAGCATTGTCTTTTCTTATTCAAAGTTAAATTTGTTTTATTATTTGTTTTATTTTTTTGTATATGAGTGTATGGCCTGCAAATATGTAGTTATACTCATGTTGTGCAAAGCCTACAGAGGTCAGAAGAGAGCTTCAGATCTCCTAGAACTGGACTTATGGGCTGCTATTAGGTACTGTGTGAGCACTGGGAACTGAACCTTAGTCTTCTACAAGAGGAGCCTGTGCTCTTAACAGTTGAGCCATCTCTCTGGGCCCTGTACTGGATTTCTATATGACTTTTTCATAAACTTTTTGTCTTGGTTAGCTATCCTTCATTCCCCCTACCCCACCTAAACATTTCTACCCCATATCTACTGTCTCCACTCATTTAAGGGTTCTCCCAACCCAAGGGCCCCTTCCTAGTTTCCTGGTTTCTGGAGGTATTCCAAGTTAAAAACACAGAAATCTAAGAATTCAAAGCCAGGATCACATATGAGAGTGAACATGTGGTGTTTGTCTCTCTGAGCCTGGCTTACCTCACTCAGGATATATATGAATTTTAAATTCCATTCATTTGCCTGAAAATTTCATGATTTCACTTTCCACTACAGCTGAATGTCACTCCCGTGTGCCCCATTTTATTGGCCATTCGTCGGTTGTTGGAGGTCTTGGCAGATTCCATTTCCTAGCTACTGTTAAAAGAGCAGCAATGAACATGGATGAGCATATGTCTCTTAGGATCCGTATGTGTACGGTTTTCTTCTGTGTGATTTTTGAACACCAGTAGTTTTGCATACTGAGCACGTTATGTAGAAATAAAACAAAGTATATCCAAAGAGCTCATCACTTTTGTATTATGTTTGCCTTTAAGGCCTAAGAAATAGCTCTACCTATTGACTCTTTAAAATATTAAACTCCTTGTCTTGAACCAGTGTCAGCTGCTTAACATTAAATGAAAGTCAGAGCACTAAAAATGAGCCCAACTTTTAAAATCCATTATAATTGCCCTTGAGTGACCAAAAGAGTGGGCCTGTATGTATCAAGCTCCCATTAAATGAAACCTTCCATATTTTTCTGCGCTGGCTGGGAAATCACCTCAGCCCTTTGGGCCTGCTGCAGAAATGAGTCTAAATTCAATCAAAAGACTAGGGTTCTAGAAAACCTCTCGTACTCTACCCCACCCCAAAGCCAAAGAAGAAAATAAAATGCAAGAAGAAAGAATTCTGTGAAATGGCAAGAATGTTAATGAAAACTTGAGCTATAAGGACATTTAGCCAAGAAAACCTGAGTCAGTAAACTAGTTCCGGCAGGAGAGAACATTAAGGAGACATGACTGTCCACAGTAATTTAAAACTGGGCTACTTCTCCACGCACCTGGTCCATCTGCTACAAGTTGTCTCAGAGAGAGGTCCGGGGCACTAACAGCTTCTGACAGACTCTTGTCACCATTGGGTAACAGGGTACTTCTGTGTTCTGGAAGCACTGTTTGATGGGCTGCTTTAGTGATTATAATACTGATTTGTTCTTCCTGTCACCTCCTGACCCATCTGTGTTAGCATCTCCGGAAAGCAATCCAGCTGTGATTTGCTAGTTGTATCAGTTTTAGAAAAAAAAAACAAAACTAAACAATTCTCTTTGTTTATTTTTCTCTCAACAGGTAAAGCTGTTGCTCAGTAGTTAGATAGATATGGTTGTTACAAAAGAAAAAAAGCATTTGAAGACAGTGGAGACATTCTGAGAAATTCTGGGCATCATGCTTAAGAAATTTCTCTATGATGATAAAATCATGTAAGAAGAGTTGGGGGAGCTGTGAGGGCTTAGTTGGTAAAGTGCTTGCCATGCAAACACCAGAACCTGTGTACAAAGCCAGGTCTGTCGGCATGCACCTGCCAATCCGGTGCTGGCCTGGTAAAAACTGGCGGAGCCCTAGGGCTTATGCTGGACTGCTACGTCCCAGTTCATAGTGAGGGGCCCTGTCTCAAAAGTGGGGTGTGTGATTCCAAGAAACGACAGCTGAGATTGAACTCTGGCCTGTACATACATGCACACATATACATATATACAAACATGCAAGTGCAAACATTCACTCCCCCCCTCACCTTTCACACGTACAATAATAAAAAGAATAGTTGGATAGGGATATCACTTGATTTCCCCAGGAACTGTACAGCCATTTCTAACAGCCAAGAAGGGCTTCTGCGGGAATCTTGAAACTATTCTGTGATTTTTCTCCTCATCTCTCTTCAGCTCCATGGCTTCCTAGCCAAGTTCTAGTATCAGGAGCTGAGAGACAGAGGGAAGCTGGTGTGTGGCTTGCCCTCAAAATGAGGTGAAATGCCTGATGTGTTCTAAACAACTGCCTGAAACTTCCAGAGACATCGAAAAAATGTCAAAGCTGTTTCCTTTGTGGGCAACAGCAAGAACAGCCCTAAACTAACCACCCAGAGTCATCATTCTGCCCTTTCCTGTTCCAGTCAGTCTAGGTCTATGTTGAAGGATGCAGGGAGGGGGGTTGGAGAGGGAATCGCATGGTCTTCACAGCATGAAAAAGAGAGAACCATTGTCCACAGAAGGCATGTCTTCATTAGTCTTAACTAAAACATCGACATTTTCATTGGCTTTTCAGTGGTAATTGCTCTGTTGTACCAATAAAACTGTCCAGTTAGACTAGTCTTAACACACTTGTCCTAGATCTTTGAGAGTGACTAACAAAACTTGAATAGTTTCCAGAAGAATGAAGAGAAAAGTCAAGGCAGAAAATATTTGCAAAGTCACTTGCATGGGACTGCTGTCCGAAATAAGCAAAGAACATTTAAAATAACAATAATAAAATGCACAACTCATCTTTAAAAATGGGAAAAGAATTCAGGCACAGTGGTACACAGGGCTAATCCCAGTGTTTAGGAGGCTGAGGCAGGAGAGTCATGAGTTTGAAACCAGCTTGGACTATACAGCAAGACCTTGTCTCAAAATACTAAAGTAAATATGTTTAGATAGACAGATAGATAGATAGATAAATAGGTAGATAGATGATAGATAGATAGATAGATAGATAGATAGGTTAGAAATGAAGTTAATCAAAGAAGAGAAAAACCTGACAAATGATTAGTTGAAGGACTGGCAGGATGGCTCAGTTAGTAAAGGTACTTTGTGTCAAATCTGCTGACTTGAGTTTTATACCTGGGACCCACCCACAAGATGGAAGGAGAAAACTTACTCCTTTAAGTTATCCTCTGACATGTAACCTCCCTCCACATGTATAACACACACACACACACACACACACACATGCACACACATATTCATGCAAGCACGCACATGAACCACAGAGAATATAATTTTAAATAAGTTTAAAAATAAACATGAAAATGTTCTCAATATCATGCATAGTTAGGGAATTATAAATTAAAACAGTGAGAAACCACTTTGTATTGCTACATATTAGTCTGACCAGAATCCAGAGCACTGACAGAACTGAATGCTGGTGAGGATGTGGGGAAATGGGAACTTCCATTTGTTGCTTGTAGGAATTCAGAAGGTTGCAGCTTGGGAAGATAGTTTGGCAGTTTTTATCAAAGTAAACACCCTCTTCCCATATGACTCATTGTTATCTTAGAGTTGAAACCATATGTCCACACAAAACCCAGCAACTGGATTTTCATATCAGTTTTATCTTTAATTGGCAAAACTTGAAAGCAATCAAGATGTCTTTCATAATGCATATTCTGAAATGAAAGAAAAACATACTGAAAAAGAATTCATTGTACTATATGATGACATGATACTCTTGAAAAGGCATATTTACAGAGACAGTGTCCTAGTGTGGCTTCTGTTGCTATAGTAAAACAAACTTGGGAAGGAAAGGGTTTGTTTCAGTTTACAAATTCTATATTCCATCATTGTGGGAAGCCAGGGCAGGAATTCAAAGCAGGAGCCTGGAGGCAGGAACGGAAGCAGAGGTCATGAAGGGATGCTGCTTACTCGCTTGCTCTCCTGCAGGGTAACTCAGTTACTCTCCTATACAGCCATATATGTTATTTGCTTCCTTTACATCCTAGGCCCACCTGCCTAGGGATGCTACTTCCCACAGTGAGTTGGGCCCTCCTGTATCAATCACCAATTAAGAAAATCCCTCAGACTTGGGAGGAAATTCCTCAGTTGAAGTTCCCTCTCTCCAGATGTCTCTAGTTTGTGTCCAGTTAAAAAACTAACCAGCACAGACAGTAACAAGATAGTCAGGACCGAGAGGGCTGGAGGGATAATATTCTTTATCTACTATATTAAAGAAGGCTTTGTCCAGAGCTACACTGTCCAATAACAACACAGGGCAAGCAAGAAATGAAAATCTCATTTATCAATTTTAATTTTCTAATAGCAAGTTTAAAAAAGGATAAAAAACAGAATTTTCATTGTACTTAATGTACACAAATCATTATTGTTTCAACATGCAATCAGTTACAATCTCAAGATGTTTTACATCATAGTAACTTAAAATGTTTTATTTTTATTTATGTGCATGTGAGTGTATTGCCTGTGATCTGTTCAGTGTCAGGTTCCTGGGCCTGATTCAATGTCAGGTATGGACTTCATTCTATGAAAGGGACCTGAAATCCCATAATATTCATGCTGCTTTTGCATTGGTAGGCATACCTTGCCAGGTTTGTTGTGGTAATTCACAGGATTCACAGCTGGGTGAGGTTGATGATTAATTTTCTTTTCCAGTAGCATGCACAGCACCTTTCAGTACTATGAAAGCTGACCAGTAGAGATGAGGCTGCGAAGTCAGCACCAGCTTGGTTTCTCTGTTTGCTCTACAGCTAATGTATGTAGTATCTTCCCAATATGGTCTTATCATCAAGTTCTGCTAACCAAGAGCAGAGGTGATGGGCAATATTGTTTGAAGGTCGATGTCATCCCTGGTCAACAGTTTCAAAAGTGGGAGTCCATTCCCAGCATTGGGCTTTTATTCCCCTATCCCATTTTATCTAGAAGGGCTAATGTCTCCACGTTATAAGGTAACTCTTTTTAATATCTTTATAATGTGTATGCATATACTTTAAGAAACTTCTATAGTGGTAGGTTATATATGACTTTTTCTAAAGGCCTTTGGTGTTAGGTATCCTTCCCTGTGATTCGTCCCTTTATACATCCCACTTAACCTTAAACCTGAAGCTAGACAGGTCACAGGTCATAGGGAAGAGCCTAATATTATTATTCTGCTAAATAGATATAGAATTAAACTGACTCCTAATGACTCATTGTTGTACCTATATATTAATGCATTCCTCAACTCTCAGCAGAGTAGGTCTCTTATGCAGCAGATGGTGATTAACACAGAAACTCACAACTGGCCAATGTGCAGAGAACAAGAGGCTGTAGAATGCTTATCCCTGAATAGGACACCTACCTCAAACTTCTGTCTGCCTCCGCCTAAGGCTCAGGGATCATTGCAGAAGACAGGATGGATAGATTGTAAGAGCCAGAGGTATTGGATAACCACAAGGAAATGGAATTTTTCAGACAACTGGTCATATGAACTCACAGCAAGGGTGACAGCATGGTCAGGTCCCATGTAAGCTTAAGCCTCCCAAATCCCAGCATAGAGCAGGGAAGTGACTAATAAATCCAACCCCACCTGAGGAACCAAGAGCTGCTGGGAGGAAAGTGTCCATCCCATTTAAGGGTCAGACTCTTGATAGGTTGACCAGGGTCCAGTGGATGAACCCACACCAAAGGGAGTTTGGGAACACAAATTTGACTCTATAGGTTTTATATATGTTACAGTACATGAAATTGGATAGAAGGTAGTAACAGTGCAGACAGGGGATGGGATCTAGATATGATCCAAATATGTTGTATGAAACTCACAAAAATTCAATTAAAAAAGTCGAAACAGTAAACAACCCCCCCACCCCAAGTACATGTGTGTAGAGAGATGGTTCAGTGGGTAAAGAGTAGCTAGCAGTGTATGCAGTTGTGAATAACAAGAGACCTTGTCACAAGGTGAAAGTCAAGGACTGATATCTGAGGTTGTCCTCTGACTTACACACACGTGTCAGGATATATACCCCCCCACACACATACATCACACACACACATACACACACTTACACACATACAGCTTGGACAGAAATCAAAGGGGTGGGGATTCTTCTTTCTGAAGACCATGTTCAAATTTTGGGTCTTTAAGAGCTGACAGTGCCCTGTCAATGGAATGTAAGCTGCATACGAACTGGGATCTTGTTTATGGCCATATACCAAGACAGACTCCTCCCACATGGTCTATATTTGTTCCGTTCATCCCCAGTCCATCTGCTCGCTCGCTCACTCACTCACTCACTCACTCACTCACTCACTCACAGCCTCCTTTGTCTAGTGAACATTATTGCTTTACTACAGACATTACCGCATGGCCATTATGTTCTAAATTCACAGTCTACCATGACTAGGGAGCAAGTTCTTCGGGCAGGAGTGATGGCTTAGTGTGGAAACATGATGAATTCAGTTCCCAAATCCAGAGCAAGGAAAGATAGGAAGACAGGTGCTTGCCTGGATCCCTGCTGCATTTCCTCTGAGGACATTTGTAAGGAATAATGATGCACTCCACCAAAGGACTCATGGGCAGTATCCAGGTAGCCTGAATGGGAACCTTTATTTCCAGAATGATGATTACTTGGCAAATTTAAATGGTGATAAAGCCTCATTAATATGTATAATCTAAGCTTTTCCTAAATTCAGTAGAATGGAGAGCTGGAATATATGATCATTTTTAAAATGCTAGGTTCGTACTATTCATTTGTATAATCTGGCATATAATACCTGATTACCATAATTTTTACCTTGATCATGAATAAACTAGACAGGGGAAAAATTAAAACCTTTCACACTAGATGCAACTGTAATTCTTTCATAGTAAAATTCACAGTTAAATTCTTAATTAAATTGGCATGCCTGTTTTACAGAGGTCCATTTTGAGAATGTAGTTAATTTTTTGGAATATTTGCATTAGTAAAAGGAATACAAGCAATTCACCCAAACCAGAGTTTGAAATCTACCTCCCCTCGGCTGTCTGGTAAAGTCTATCCTGTGTGGAGTCTGGGTTAACTACCTGGGATGATCTTTATTGGGATTATGGTAACATGTGTTTACTTGCCCCTAAAAAGGGAAACAAACTGGCTGGCAATCTGAAGGGATGTGGTGGGGACAGCCTGGTGGGGAGGGTTGATGCTTTCCAGTGGCACTGGGTACACGGACAACTGCGTGTTCGAAGTTGAAATAGAAGATAACAAGTCTTTTCTTTCCTCCCTTCCTCTCTATCCCACATCCCCAATTTATTATATTTCTAGAAATTTTCAGTGTCAACAAAGATACATAAATCCACCTAAATTCAGGCAAAGCCATAACAATAACTCAAAGAAGCAACTTAGCCTGTTCATATAGCTCCTTCCCTGGGATCTAAATACTTCGCCCATCTCCAGCCTAAAACCCTCTAGGCCCAGGATCCTCAGCTTGAGGAAAATAGCTTTTTGCTATGCATATTGATGCAATACATTTTGTCTGTTGGAAAATTACAAAGAATTCAGCCAGTGTCTCTGTTCATGGGCAGGCATTTCCCAGTGTTTGTTACTGTCATCATAATAAAGATTAGAAATGATCTCCCAAAATAGGGATTGGACACCAAGCAAAGATGGCAGAAATGCATTCAGAGCCCCGCTTTATGAATGTACTTTGCTTATTCCATTTCTTTTCTTAGAAATGTAATTGCTTTGGAATTACTGGGATAAGGGGCAAAGGCGTGTCATCAACAACGTAAGCTAGAGAGTAGGAAGAGTGATAAAGTCAATTTAAGTTTGACAGAAATCGTGGGGTTTTCTGATCCACAGCTTCACCCTTTGCAGAGTCAAGGGGATATTTTCATCTAGTTTTTGTTCTGGTGGTTCTTACCGAACACACCCAGGAAAGGCAGACCTGATGTGTGATTAGAAGGCTGATGGGAGGTTGGGATAAAATGCCATTAAAACTCATGTAAGCCAGCCACTATACATAAAATTCTACAGAAACCTCAGATTTATTCAAATACCACTTTCATTTCAATAGGAGCACACTTAAGTTCACATTTAACACATAATAAATTTAGGGAAATATTTTAAGTAACTATACAAGGTAATATATATTAGAAATAAAAATCACAAACAATTTTCTCTTTGCTTTAAAGCCTGTCCTCTTGCGAAAAAGAGCCTGCACATGTATACATGCATGCACACATATATGCATACATGTGTGCATGCATTCGCACACAGTCACATCACACTCTCGTTTCTTTTATTTTTTGGGTCCTTATGTACATGGCAAAGATGTAAATTTAGTTCAGTGCCAGGCTAGATTTGTTTGATTTCAAGTAATCAAAATCGGCTTTGGCTAATTTAGCAGAGCAAGAATTTATTGGAAGGGAAAAGATTGCTTCAGAATCAGTGGAAGGTTGGAAAAGCAGGCTTAGAAAAAGCTATTAATCAAGGCAGTTCTAGTCAGAAGGACTTATTTTATAGCATTATTAGAACGTGGTGCTTCCCAATGTACCCCAAACATGTTCATGCTCATTTTTCCTTGGTAAAAACCGAGTTTCCTAGAAGAGGTATGTATTAGGTACTTTTCTGTTACTGAGCCAAAACACTGTGACCAAGGCAACTTATAGAAGGAAGAGTTTATTTGACTGACAGTTCTGAGGGATCACAGTCCATATTCACAGGGGAGGCATGGTGACAGGCGTGGCCAATAGAAAGCTGGGGGATCATATCTTCAATCGGGCACAGGAAGCAGAGAATGACTAGAAATCTGGCAAGGCTTAAGAACTCTCCAAGCCCACCCCCAGTGATGTGCTTCCTCCAGTAAGGTCACACTTCCTAAAACCTCTCCAAATGGTGCCACCAACTGGGGACAAAATATCAAAATACTTGGAACCTGTGGGGGATATTGTCATGCAAACCACCACAGGACATCTGGTCGACCTGCTTTCTCAAATGCTCATCCTTGGAAAGAGAGAGGGAGACACTGTATTGAAAGGTGAAGCAGGAATAGATCTTTAAAGAGTGCACAATGGCCATCCCAAACAGCAAACAAACAGCCCAACAACCCGTGATGTTTTCTTCCCTCAGCCTCGAATGACATTCTGAACCCTGGGTGGAGAGTTGCTCTCATACTGTTTCCACTGCATGAGTACAACACGGTGTGGCGTCAGGAGTACCTGATGGCAAGCCTAAAGATCTGGATCACAGACTGCTTGGTTTTGTAACTCATGCTCTCTAAAAGCTTGTGTTTTGCGTCTTGTCTATCTTCCCCAAATTATTATAGATAAACTGGATGACTATATTAATGGACATAAAGCATTCTAAAGGGGCTGTGAATGTTCCTGTGAGATTGAGAATCCCTAGTGAGCGTAAGATCCCAGAGAGGGTCACGAAGTCCTAGTAACACCTCTAACATCCACAGCATGGTCTACATTCTGGAGTGTCCACCCTGTAGCACGCCATATGCCTCCCAGGAGATCGAGGAATGCAGCCCAAAACGTGTAGATGACACTGTCAATATGCCCTGCTAAGTACCAAGGTCAATGTCACTTCATGCATACATGTTCTTGACAGATTAGACAAGTGTGTGTGTATGCATCCATCAGATTTAGATCACACCCTGAAAGGCAAAATGTCTATCCTTTTCAGAACACGTTCCCCAATTCTTAGACTTCAGGAATAATTCTGAATTTTTTTTTCATTCCCAAAAGATAAATAGTAAACAGAGAGGTCATACCTCATTTGCTGAGTTTGTTCCTGAGATACCTATATGATTCAACCAAAACTCTCCTATTTCAAGACCAATACTAACAAAAACTAAGGCATTTTGTTTATCAGTTAAAATGAATTGGGCCATATAGCCTTGCTATCAAATCAGTTAACAACTTTCTTGCCTTTATTTTGAGATTAAATCATGTAATTGTAAACAAACTTTCAATTTGAAAGGCAGGTTGCTTTAATGTCAAGTTATATATAATATATATATACATAATATATACAAAATATTTTGTGTCACATAAGTTTGAATTTATGTGCTTTAAATCTGCACAGGACATGATGCGATGGTAATTTGGTGCAGTGCTATAATACCATACTTTCTTTGATGTCCCAAGTTTTGGAACAACGTGTAGTTTAAATTGGTAATGGATCCACTGCCATATACATCCTATTTAGTGAACGCATCTGGAGGAAGCCAATAAGGCTTTGGGACTTTGATATTCATTTCATCCTAACCTACCTAGGGATAAAGCCAGTTCTAGTAAAGCTCAAGTCTGACCGCTCTGCCTCGCTTTCACAAGAGCCTGCTCTTGTGAGCTGAATGATGAGTTTTCATTTCCACACTAGGCCAGCATCTCAGTTGTGAAATGAGTTTCTCTCTGTTGGCTGAGGGGTTGAGAGATTCAAAGTGAGGGAGCAAACTTGGCTTAGGCATGAGTTAGGTTTGGGTTATTGGTGTCAAAGGGTTTTCTCATAACACAAACATTACAAAAGTGCTGGTGGAGAAAACACTGGAAATGTCTGGAAGGATGTGAGCTTCTACCCAGGTAGGGCAGTCAAGGTCATGGACTTTGCAACAGCCTTCTAAGCCCTCATAGGCATTCTCTGCTACTAAGGATTGGACGTAGGGCCTCCTGCATGCTGGGCAAGCACTCTCCAACTTGGCTATATCCATATCCTTACCTGCATTCTTGTTGAGCAGTGCCTGAGGCCAGAAAGGTCTAGTCACTAACCCAAACCAAGTCACACAGCAGGTAAGGTGGGCTGTCCACACAGCTGTGCTCTTATCCACAGTAGCCGCACTGCGGTTTCAAGGCCAGACCCCTCAGCTGTTTGGTAAAGGAGCCCACGGACCTTCTTCTGCTGCTCCCTAGTTATTTCTCCCCATCATACACTTCATTGCTGATTCTGATAATATTCCCAGGAGTCTACCCATGAAATCCATTGCTTTTTTTTAATCAACAAAGAATTAGGTATTTTGTTGAATAAACAAATTCATATACTTTTATATGAGGTAAGGCAAAGACAGACATTTCAAATAGAAGTGACTCTACAAAATATACTGAAAGGTTTTACAAAGGAGAGTGAGAGAATTCTGGAGGAACATACATCTAAGAAGAGAACTCTTGGTTTTGGTCACAGGAAGGTAGCTTAGATAAAGTATGGAGTTATGAATTATGGGATGATTTTACAGATTCCCATCTACATTGTTTAATGTGATTGGAATATTTTTACCAAGTTCACTTACCTTCATTCTTTTTGGAGTATGCTCCAATGAGACTTTGCTTGACGTTGCATACTAAGGTCCTATCTCTTCCTAAAATGAAAAAAAAAATTTTTTGGCTGAGGATGTAGCTTAGTTTGTAGAGTACTTGCCTAGGATACACAAAAGCCTTGATTTGATCTCAGTACCAAGTAAACTGGTGGCAGGTGGCAGGTGGGACATATCTGTGACACATCTGTGATTCTGGCATCTAGGAGGTAGAGACTAGAGGATCAGGAGTTTAAGGTCATCCTCAGCTACATGGTAAGTCTGAGACCATCCTAGGATACATGAAACCATGATTTAAAAAAAAAACAAACAGAAAATAGAGCTAGGGAGATGGCTCAGTGGATAAAGCACTTGCTATGCAAGTATGATCCCATCCCCAGAACCCAAGTAAAAGTTGGAACGCATATGGTAATTGCCCGAAGTCCTAGGTCTCAGGAGGTTGAGGTGGGATCCTCGGGGCAAGCTGACTGCTTAGACTAGTCATTGGTGGAACTCTGGGTTCAATTTAGAGACTCTGCCTTGATAAATAAAGTGAATATCAATTGAAAAGAAAACCCAGTGTTAACTTTAGGACTCCCATGTACATGTATATGTATGTACACACATGAACATGTATCCACACATATACCACATACACAAACCAAACATTTTTAAGTAGGTAGAATTAACCTTTTAGTGGTCTCAGGACTCTTAGTCTGCAATGCACTTTATACCTATCTGAGCCTTACAGTGGGCCACTGGTGTAGATGGAGTGACTGTTACTCTTGTTATGGTTAAGGAACTTGAACTGCAAGCTATTTTGCAGCCAGGGGTAAGAGAGTTGGGTCCATACCAGGTCATGGAAATCTATGCTTCTGTTCTTTTGTTTTTCACATAGCTTCTCCCTAAGGACTCTCCTCAGAGGCTGCCTGCATCCCCAAGTCTGTCTCCTGAGGCTTTGCATGCCCACAAAAAAAACGTGATCTGAAGAGCTTCCTAGCAGCTGCCATTAGAGTGTCTGGTTCTCTATCAATATTTGTTTCCATAGCTGTTGACAGCAGAAGCCTAGTATTCAGCTTGTCTTATCCGGAGTGTTAGAAGTGGTTGGTGATGTGGATGCCACCTTGCTGTCACACTCAGCTCTCTTGCATCTCACTAACTCACTGAGAACTTTATATAGCCTCCTTTCTAGAGCCAACCATGAGCCCCAAGTCAGCCTGCTATAATTAAATATTGATTTCGTGTTATGTGTGTATACAGAAAAGGATCATCTCATCTGTAGGCTGCTGTTACTGTTCATAGAACAAAATGTGAGATTATCAGTTGCTTCCATCCGTGGTGACTATAACCTCTAATCCATCTAATTGTGGAGATATTATGGTACGCCATTCAAGAGTGGACAATTTGTCTTAAGAGGAACCATTCTGTTTCTGCTGCCACTGGCTTCTTTTTGTCCCAAGAAATAGCCACACAGATTCTTCAAATGCAGCTCTCTAGTTCCAATTTGACCCTGCCAGAATGAAATCTGGTGGAGCCCATTTGCTGTAATGTAACCTGACTAGGCTTCAGATGAATTGAAGTCCAAGCTTTCTTTGTTTTATTCCTCTTGTTATAGGATATCACACCTCCTTCCATTACTCTTGTTGTCTTGCTATTCCCAGGAGAGCAGAACAAGAAATCTGGGGAGAAACAAAATTCACATCATTAACATTGTCAGGAAATGCTGAAGATTCTCGAATCTCCAGTCATCTTTATGTGGCATTCATGGGTCCCTGGGTTGGACCGAGACTCGTCTGTTGTCTTTCTTCCTTCTTTCCTTCCTTCCTTCCTTCCTTCCTTCCTTCCTTCCTTCCTTCCTTCCTTCCTTCCTTCCTCCCCCCGCGCCCCCCTCCCCATATCATGAGCGTTGTATTGTGGAGGAGAGAGAGCTGTTATGGCCACAACTGGAATGACAGCCTGAGGAGCTAGAATTGGAGTTCGTCTTAGCTGTGTGATTTCTTCCTTTTGACAGTTGCTGTCTACGGAGCCACTAGTATTTTTTTTTTTAATTAGGAACTTTCTAAATATAGAAAGTTACTTGTGTTATGTGTTTCTTGCCTGCTGCTATGCAAAGAGATTAAAATGAATGCTAGGCAGTGGTGTAAAGGGAGAAATTTCCAGTCTTGTGCACTACTGTGGGCTCTGTCCTTGAAGCTTACATTGAATTCCTCAAGCTCCATCTCAAGTGACACTATCATCCTATTCACTTGGGTAAATTAGGAGTTTGAGCCAGGGAACAGTGGGCCATTGCCAGTCATATCATAAAAGTGTCAGATGCATCTTAAATATGACAGAAATCTGGTGAATGAGTCAGAGACAAATGTATATAATAAAATAACAATTTTTGTATGTCCTCCCCCCATACATTTACACAAGGGTTTTATGGACCATATTAATGGATAATATTGAATAAATTAGGGATGCTTCTATTGATACTTTTGTTTTGTTTTGTTTTTGAGACAAAGTCTCACTTGTTAGCCCAGGCTGTCCTGAAACTTTCAGTGATCCTCCTCCCTCAGCCATCTTAGGTGGGAATAGAAGGTCAATTGGAAACAAGATAATGGGCTTTGGCATATAAGGGATCAGATTCTGATTCCAAGCTCTGTGATATTAAACAGATGTTATTCATCTTCTCTCAATCTCAGGCTTCTCACGTATAGAATGGGGACGAGTATTAGTTCTTTTTCTTGTCATTGTGACAAAATTCATCCAAAACGAACTTAGGCAAGTAAGAATTCATCTGGCTCACAGTTTAAAGGGGGTTCAGTCCATCCTGGGAGATAAGTATGGCGGCAGGAGTTTCTCACATCTGAGTAATCAGGATGCAGAAAGTGGTCTAGAAGGAGAGTCAGGCTGTACCCATAAGACTTGCCCCTCAGCCATTCACTTTTCAGCTAGGCTCCATCTTCTAATGGTTCTATAACCTCTACTACTAGAGGGTACCAAGAGTGCAACACATGACTCTGTGGGGCTTTGGAGCAGGGCATAACAGGATCTGGAAGGTTATAAATAGTCACTAGGCAGCAGACTTAGAGTCACTAAGCCCAGTGCCTGTAACCTGATAGGAACTCGCTGGGGGAGCTTGCTCTCACTCGGTGCACCATACCATGTAAACGCCATTCAGAGTTAATCACAGCTGAGTGTTCAGACCTTTCCCAGAGCTTTTCTCAATTTCTTTCGTAGCAATTTGTACCATTTACATGATGTTTCCAAACTAATACCTAGACCACATCTGAAGTATAAAAAAATGTGTTGAGTTTAAAAGCACACATCTGGAAGTGGGTCATGAGGCTGTGTGACTTCTACAGTAGCTTAAGAGTACTAAGGGCCTGCTTCACAGAATCGGACTCAGTGGGTTCAAGGAGAACACTTTGAAATTAGCATGATGAAAGTGATTCTGGCATCAAAGCTTTGGAGACCACAGTTCAGTTTTCTGGTGGCCAACGGGCTATGATATAGACAAGAATGCATTTTGTTCTCAGTTCTCAGGCGTCAAAACAGTGTCTGGTGAGTAGCAAATACAGGGAGTAAACTTTCATTTAATATAGGGAAGTATTTTGTAAGAATTAAAGCTGGTCAAGTGAGGACTACATTGCTTCCACAGGTAGTAAGTCTTGCAGCTTTACAGGAAGTCAAGTTCATCTCAATGACCACTGGGTTTTTATATACAGGAAACAAACTCTGCTCCTTTCTCCTGTGTTGCGTTCTTTGTTACCTTTCTTGTAGTTGTTGCTTATAGATCTAGGCATCCATGCTCATAGTAGATAGAACTCTTTTTCACTCCCTTTAGGTCACAAAGTACAGTACACAGCAGATGGAGGCTTTTGACAGTAGATGCTGTTGTTTGGAAAAGGAACTGGAACTTCATGTTCAGTTGGAGAGAGGTGATGGATCTACCTGGCAAGGAAAAGAGAGGGGTTTTCCCACTAGGGTGAGGTGCATGAATAAACTGTTTTGAGAATAGAGCTTCTTTTATACTAGCTTTTAACAGATTCACTAAGTGGAAATTCCATCTTATTTCAAATGGGCATCTGTTTTTCTAACTTTCTCTTTGAAACTATGAAATACTAGGTGTTGTCCACAAATACAATGAGTTGCTGAGCACATTTTTGGACCCCCCCATGTGCATCTTTTAAAAAAAATCTTGACATTTATGGCCTCTGTGAATGCCTATGTTTGCTTTGGGTTTTTGCTTGCCATTCTACAGACTTTTATAATAAATGTTGTTTTGAGTCAAATAGAGATACTGAATAGTTTCCTGTCTTCTAAGATTTCACAGTATTGCAAAGTTTGGTCTTAGTTTCTACCATTAAAAGTTATCTACCTACACTGAGATGATCAAAGATGTTTTCTGAGTTAGGATATTGTGCTAGGTAGCTTCAGTTGTCAATTTGGCCTTCCTGGGTGGAGAGAACCTCAACTGAGAAGCTTCCTCTGTTGGATTGGGCTGTGGCCATGACTGTGGGTCATTTTCTTGGTTACTGGGTGATACGGAAGGGCCTGGTCCACTGTGGGTAGTGCCAACCCAGGGCAGGTGGTCTTTTGCTGTATAAGAAAGCAGGCTGAGCACAGGCCAGAGAGTGGTAAGCAGCATTTGTCCAGGGTCTGTGCTTCCGTTCCTGCCCTGAGATTCTGCCCTGGTTTCCCTCCATGACAAACTGTTAAGCTGAAGTCAAATGAACCCTTTCTTCCTCAGGTTGGCTTTGGTCAGCGTTTTTATCACAGCAATAGAAAGTAACTGGGACAGAAATGCAGGTGATAATTTGTTCAAAGCTTACATGGGCCAATTATTAGACATTAAGAGGTTGAGAAGTTTTGTTAAACAACATGTTAAACGTACAAGTTCATGTGATGCTGTGGCTCAGTTTGATTGTATTTATGTCTGCTTGTTTGAGACAGAGTCCTACTCTGTAGCCTAGGCTAGCCTCAAACTTGGAAGTGATCCTTCTGCCTCAACCTCCTGAGTGTGAGCTACCATGTTGCCTCCTCGGTTTGATCCTCAAATGTCCTTGGTAGTTAATATTTCTTTGACATTTAAAAAAAAGCTTTATTGACAAATAATCATAAAGATACTTGGATTTGCAAAATGCTTTGAGCATCTTTCAGACTTAGTTCTGAACAAGACTCTGGCAGGCCTACTTTTGGAAGTTGCATCAGCACAGATTTTGCTGAACAGCACTATATGTGTTTAATAATAAAGTTTTTCCTTTTTGTCAACTATTTCCTGTGAAACTATTCTCTGTGATGCTGAGGTTACAGAAAAATATCATTTTTCTGTCACTGTTGGTGTTCTTCGGGCCCCACTTTTAAATGGATGTGCTTCTGGAAACCTAGGTGGTTATCTGCATCTGAAAACCACCTTATCCTGGGCCTTATCAGGTGACTTGGACAAAGCAATGCAATTTAGATGGGGAAATGGTATGCATTACGCTTTATAAGAGCCAGATTCCAATAATAACTGTCTGACCCTTGTGATCTCATGTTTTCATTTTTTCTCTTAAAGACGGCACCAAGCAATGCCGCCCAAGCATATTTTTCTCTCAAGTGTTCCCCATTTGTGAGGTGTTGGGCACCTCTCTGCAGTGTTGAAGACATGTACATAGAGTGACTTCTCATGCATCTCTCTCTGCAGCGTGCTGCATGAACAGGAAGGAGGCTCTGCCTGGATGAACAGAGACCTAGGGGCGTGATTTAATCTTGGTGCTCGATGTTTCTTTCTGTTTGGTCTTTCTGACTTGGTAATGAGTACAGTGTTTGCTAATTAAGAGAATAAACATAGCAGCCCATTGCTAGCATCAAAACACATTTGTGCCATCTTCTTCATACAAAGTCCTTTGCTCAGTCTGTTCTATTTGTCATATGACAGGATTTGTTTAAAAGGCTCCTTAACCAACCAGCAGCCTGGGAGTCCCTGGTGGGAGGTTGGTTGTGATGGGCACATCTTCAGTGTCACTGCCCTAACAGTCCCTCGTATCCACTGTGAGCATCAAGGCAGGAAGATGGTTACTTTACCAAAATTTTAATCACTTTTAGGAAATCTCCTGTATGTCTGTATAAATTGTTGACCTCCAGGAGTAACTTGAATAGTTCCTGACTTGGTAAACATGTTGAACTGAATCATGATCTCAACCACTCCTTCTTCCCTTTTTAGTTCATTCTGAACCAAAGAACAGTTTAATGTTAACGTGATTCTTGCATCAATTACTGATACATCATAACAAGTTACCCAAAATGTAGCTCAAAATAAACATTTGGGGAGGAGGGCTTGAGAGTTTGTTCATGCACAAGCATGAGAACCTGAGTTCAAATCCCTATCACCCAGGTAAAAACGAACGAGGCTGTAATATGCCTGTAACTATTTAGTGGGGGTTACACGGGGGAGACACAGGAGGGCCACTGGGCCTTCTGGCCACCAGCTGAGCTCCAGACTCAGTGAGAAACACTGTCTCGAAGGAATAAGATGGAAAGTGATGGAGCAGGTCACCCAGTGTCCTTCTCAGGCCTCAATATACACAGGAGCAACTGCATACACACCTATGCATATGCCACACCTGTACACACACACACACACACACACACACACACAAACACACACACACTGTTATTAATTTCATAGTGACTAGGAGTCAGGAATACAGGAATTGGATACCTAAAAGGTTCTGACTCAGAGTCTCTCAGGAGGTAATGACTCGGGTATAAACTCAAATAGCTCTAGGTAGGAGGTTTCAGGTTTTACTTCTATGTAAGCCAGTCTCATGATTTCCCTGGTGTTAGAACATGGAGGCTGACTTTTTCGTGTGTGTGTGTGTGTGTGTGTGTGTGTGTGTGTGTGTATGTGTGTGTGTTGATAAGAGACAAAGAGACAGACAGTCAGAGAGAGGAAAGGGAAAGGGAGGAGAAGAGAGAGAGGGAATGTACAAAGGAGAAACTGCACACATTAGACTATGAGTTAGTCTCCAGTGTCACAGACATGCCTCATATTTCTTCCTCATTCCATTGTTAGAAGTCAGTGACAGCGTTCAGTTCATATTCAAGAAGAAGAGAATTAACTCCACTTCCCGAAGTAGGGAGTACCGAAGTATTTGGGATCACACACTGAAATCAAAGTTGCACGTGTCATTCAAAGTTTCTAAACATATTTCTTCAAGCGTTCTCAATGGTAGTAACATCTTTTCATTCTCTTAGGAGCAAGAGTCTCTCACTCTAGGAGAATCATAATTAATTAATCACTTTCTCTTAGTCTGTGGCAAAATGCCTTCTCAAAAGTAACTCAAGAAAAAGAAGGGACTATTCTGGCTCACTGCTTGAGGGTACAGACCACCATGGTAGGGAAGTCATGGCAGCAGAAACTTGAGGCAGCTGGTCACATTGTGTCCATGGACAGGGTACAGACAGAGAGGAATGATTGTGTTCTGCTTGCTCTTTCATTTTTATTCAGTCCAGGATCCCAGCCCACAGAATGACACCACCCATAGTTAAGGTGGATATTCCCACTTCAGTCAGCTCAGCCAAGATAATCCCTCATGGGCATGCTCAGAGATTGTTTCCTAAGTGATTCAACATCCTACCAAGTTGATAATATTAACTATGGCACAAACTATATAATCAGTTTTTATGTAAGTCCCTGCTTCCAATTACTGTCATATTGCATCCTGGGAAGAACTTGTCTTGTCAGTATAGAAATGACAAGGTAGACAGATCTAATGTACTCAAACAAGCACCTCCCTGTGGCTTTAACACTTTGTACCATCATTCTTTTGTTTTCTTGAGGATGATCTTACTGATGTATAAGTGCACTGACAGTTTGCGAGCATTGGTCCAAAAAGAATGCCTCTCTCTTCATTTCTGGTTCTCCCTTAGTAAGACAGGTGGAAGCACATCACATGCTTGTGAGCAACATGCTAGAAAGAGCATGAGAGTATATTAGGATAGAGTTAGGAGTATAAGAAAGCTGTTGGTTTATATTTATCTTTTAATACCCTGTGTTTCTAATATGAACTTAAAATCTTCCAGTTTTTCAAGGTCATTTTTAACACTCTTGTAGATTAATGTACAGTAAAATAGATCACTTAAATTTGCAGACCCATGAATAAGCAGATTATTCTAGCTAGCACAATCAGATTCGAAACAGCTTCATCACTTCCCCCAGTTCCCCTTTTTCCTACACCTTCATAGTCATTCCTTCTCCTAGCCTCTAACTCTTCACCTCAGATCTTTTCCCTGTCACCATAGTTTTGTATTTTTTTAGAATACCACATAAATGTTTTTATAGAGGAAGTAGATTTTGAACTTAGGTTCTTTAATACAACATTTTCACAATCATACATGGCATTACAGAAGCACACAATAGTGTATTCCTTTTTACTGATATGTAGTAGTTCCATCCTATGGATGTGTCACAATCTGTTGATATATTCATCTGCTAAGGATCTTTGAGTAGTCTCCAATTTTCAGCGTTAATTAGTAGTGCCACTAACATTCATATATGAGTGCCTAAGTGAACTTAGATTATCATTATCTAGGGTAATCCATGAAAGTGGGATTTGTGGATCATGTGGCAATTGATGTCTAACTTTAGAAGAAACTTTCAGACCATTTCACTGAGTGGTCATAACATTTTGCATTCCTAACTGCCAGAGAATGAGAACCCAGCACTTGCAATCGTCAGAATGCTGATTTCAGTTACTCCATTAGATGTGTGTCTGATCTCACTGTGCTTTCAAATATGTTTCTCCAGTACCTAAAGATTTTGAACACATGTTCATAATTATTTGTCCTTTGTATATTCGCTTTGGCGAAGTATCTGTTCAAGTCTGTTATCATCAGCATCATCATAGTCATCATCATCATTATCATTATTGTAGTTCTGGGACTCAAGTTCAAGGTTGCCTCCCAGGCAAGCTCTTTATCTTGGAGCTATGTCCCTAGCTCTATTATTTAATATTAAGCAGATTTCTTTTCTTGCTGTTGATTTGACAAATTCTTTATAAACTGTTCTTTTTTTGTCATGACTCATATTTCTGCCTAAATCTAGGTTACAATTTACTTTTTATTAAAATTTTGAACTATATCGATTTGTGTGTGTGCTCACATGCATGAGTATACAAGCATGCCAAGGGGCACATGTAGTAGTCAGAGGACAACTTGCTGGAGTCATTTCTTTTTTTCCATCACTTGGGTCCCAAGGATCCAGCACAGGCTACTGAGCCATCTCAGCAGAACCTATTTTATTCTATACTTTCTCCTAAAAATTTTATACCTTAGGAGTGAGATACCTTTACTTTATTCTTTTAATAACACATGAAATTTAGATCAGTGGTTATTTATTTAGTACATGAATGTCCAGTTGTTATAACACCATTTGTTGAAAGACAGTTCTTTCCATTGAGTTACTCGTGAATGTTTGTCAAAAAATGGTTATATTTTATATTTGTGCTTTTTTTGGTAATATGATTCTCTGTTTTGGAGAGAGACAGAGGCAGGAGTGGGAGATTTTTCTGGTTCTTCATAAGCCTAGTAATATCGTGTTAAATTTTGGACATTTTAAATATTGTTATGGGATGCTGGTCTTATATGATTATATGAAGAATGTTAGTGGTTTCACTTTAGGAGGCAAGTAACCTGATGAGGCTCCAGTCAAAAGTTTCAATCAGTCTCTAGGGATTTCAGCGTTTCTACATCTACTTTCAAGGACTTTTACTATCAGGATTGTGGGTACCATCCAGCAGCCTCTGTGGGACCTGAGAGACTGACTATGGTGTGCTGTTTAGATTCAGATTTGTGCAGGAGCCACTTGAGAATAAGTTTCAGACTCCATAACTTCACAGCCTCCTTTTCCCATGCTTCTTCTTGATCTCCCTAGTTTTTCCTGGCTTCCCAGGGCTCTCCACTTTCACTATCCATTTAGGAAGCTGGAGTTTTACTTACTCCCCTCTAGCATAAACTTCTATGCTTGCTGCCTTGTTCAGCCAAGAAGCAGAAAGACAGAGAGCGCAACGCTGACAAGCAGCTACTGCGCTTAGAGACCCCCGCTTCTTTACCTAGGGAAGCACCTTCCAGTTCCTCAGCTGTAGGTGGACTGTCATAGCTTCTGTACACGAGAACAGAGAAGACAGAGGAGAGAAAATGAATTCTGTAGGGTTCTCACAGCCCACTGTGTCGAACCCTTAGACTCCCCTTTCCCACTCCTCATCTCATGTGAGCACTGAAAAGTAGGCAACAGAGTCGGCGGGTGCTTTTTGTATCTGAGAACCATTCCTAAATGGCTTCCCTGTACTGAGCCAGAAAATTCTGGAGTAAAAGGTAGCTAACTCTTTCCTATTCTTAGCAGCAGTCAAAAAGTATTCAAATATCAAAGAAAAAAAAAAAGGCATGATCCTGTCTAGTGTCTTGGCTCTCAGACTGAACTATTGTTATATTTGAATATCATTTTTGAAAAAAAAATGCTCAGCCACAAACCCATAGTTAATTCAAGGGTTCATGATGATGCTATTTGAAACATTATTTTATATACCGTTTGTTAGAATGTTTCCATAAAGTGGAATCACCTCTTATCTGTGGTTAACTAGGGGTAAACATCACACAGGAAGGGAAGATAAGCAATTGAATCTCCTTTATTTGCTATCTTCCAGAATAATGGCAGTTCACCAGTCTCCCCCAGTAAGAACTCATCTGAATCTTCATTTTTAAAGAACCATGAACTCCAGGATTTCAAGACATTTGCACCATTTAGATCATGGCATTTGCTAACTTTATTGATGCTCAAATTGAGCAAAGAACTTTTTAATCCTCTCCTAAGAATAACCATGTAACCATGTTAGAGACCAGTCACTTACTAAGATGAGAGAGAGAGAGAGAGAGAGAGAGAGAGAGAGAGAGAGAGAGAAACAGCGTATAATTGTGACTCCAGCTGGGTAATCTTTTTCTTAAAGGCTCTTGCCACTGCTAGCCAGCAGGTGCTTGGGAATGACGTGCCATGATAGCGTCCATCTATTCGTTTCAGTTATTCGTTCAGTCACTGAACCAACATACTTATTGAATGTCTACTCGTGTCAGTCACTGTACAGGGCACAGAGATTTCCATATCAAGGTGAATAAGAGTGTGTTCCCATTATCTTGGAGATTATTTTCTAGTCAGGGGAAGAGAGAAACATTGGTCAAATAATTGTGATAGGAACTAAAGAAATGAGACCTTTGATGAGAGCATGTGGGAATCACCAAGGAGAATTGGTTCCCTTTGGAAGGCACGAAAGGCCTCCTCTTGAGGGGTATAAAGGACTATAAAGGAGAGGAAGACGCTGACCAGGCATGAGACAGGGGACTTGGGGAAGAGACTCTTAAACAGTCACTGTTACCATTTCACTTTGCTATGTCTATTTATGCATTATAATCTGAGCCATTGACAGATATAGTCCTCTTTAGCTTAAATATAAAAATCCAATTATTTGGAAGATCTTTACTTATATTTAAAATCTCTCTCTCTCTTTCTTTCTCTCTCTCATTTCCCTTCCCCAACAACTGACACTACCCTCTTTGGGTCATCAGGTTGAGCATACAAAAAGCAATTTGTTCAAATACACACAATGTTCCATTCACCTTCTATAAGGACTAAAATACAGTCAAAGAGTCTTATAAAGATTCTTCCTGCTTTCTCTTGATTGTTCTTTAGGATGCTGTCAGACATCCTTCAAGAAGAGTCCAGAACACTTAATTATCTGCAGAACAAGTTGAAACATGTCTCCAAGCTCAGTTTTAATACTAGCTGAGCCCCCTGAGCCTATTGAAGTTTGCATTGGCTGTTTCTGGGAACCAGGCCTTGAGGAGAAGAAAGACAAAGCTGCACAGAAGTGAGTTAAATGAGGGAGAGGAGAATGGAGAAGAGGCTCAGCAGTTAAGAGCACTGGCCGCTCTGGCAGAGGACTGGGGTTTGGTTCCCAGAACCCACATGGCAGCTAACAACCTTCCGTAACTCCAGTTCTAGAGAACCTGATGCCCTCTGGGGGCCTTGCATGACACAGGTGTACTTACACACATACAGGTAAACCTGCATACACATAAAATAAACATAAGGACAGCAGGCGTCCAGATCTCTGTATCATAGAGATAGAGGAGAAGTCAGCAGAGCCCATTCAGCAGATGAACGAACCAGTAGAACCTTTTCCATTTTCTCTTCAAAATGCTTGTCCCACTTTCAGCACTCCAATATCATTACAAACACTCAGTAGCTGCTTTCTGAGTGGTCAGTATCTATGCTAGAAGGAAACAGATGTGGGGTTTGGGATGTAGGGGTTGGGCAGATCTGGGTCTGAGTTGCTTTCGCACATAGGCCCTTGCGGTCCTCATGTAATCCTGAGCATGTTATTTCTCCATGTGCAGAGTGAGCTTTCTATAGCTGGGAGACATACTAGTGGTATGGATTACTGCATTTTTACTGAGTTTGTCTATTTGGTGTTTGGAAATGGGAGGGCCAAGTTGTAAAAAAACGATCTACTACTCACTGAAATATAGACTTGAAGGTTTGAAGTGAGAATCCCAACTTGTCTAGAGCCTGAGAATGAGATCCCTGGGGTCATGTAACTGGGCTGTGCTTTAGTTCTGGCATCGCACACAGTGTGTTTATGTATGGGGAGAATACGGCTGATCAAAATGACTGCCATTCCCATCACATGGGGCAGTGTGAGAACCCAGAAGCTGGCTTGGATCTTGCTTTGTAAATTGGTGGGTAGCGGTCAGATAACACGGGTAGAAGGTGGGTGGAAGAGAGGGGTTCCACTAAAGCTGTTGAGGGCAGCACCGTCTCTTATGCCTATTCAGGGCAGGAGCTCAGGGAGCTTGTGCTGTGTGGGACACCGTGACCTCCATGAGTGGAATACCACTGCCTCTGTGGTTTTCTGGGTAGCTCGAAAAATGATGAGTTAAGCTCTCTTAGGCCCTACTCAATTTACACCAGCTAGTACATTCACATTTATAAATTCAGATTCAGAAAAGTGAAAGATCATTGTGGGTACTCTAAGGGACTTCTAAGGTCCTTAGAAGGAGGGAACCCCTGTATGTGACTTCCTTGCAGTGTATAGAGACATGGATTGACATCTGTCCTTATAGGAATTATGACAAGGCATCCATGAACGTAAGGAAGAACCCCTCATGCAGGAGATCTGGTAGCTAAAAGGACGTTATTCAATACTGAAACATGGAGGAATGAAAGTACTGAACGGTCTCAATTCCCTCACTACCATTAGTGAACTGTCAAGTTTAGCTTGGGTATGTGGAGACCCAGGACCTTCCTCTGACTTCCAGAGCCTGAGGCGCAAGTACCCGAGGTTTATTGAGTTGTGTCCATGGGTTGTTTTGTGCACATTTCTAGGAATCTACTTCATGTACATTTAAAGCCTTCTCAGCTTAAAGCCAGATTCTTACAAAATATGTCATTCAATTCATTCAATTAAAGGATTATTTGTTGAGCACCTACTTGGTGCCATTGCTAGGCCTGCTGGGAATATAAAGACGGGTTGTATCATGCAGTTAAGTGACACACCCCCAAAGTTAAGTGGATACTCAACACTTTTTACTTAAAGGTCTAGAAGCCAGTGGATTGAGACAGTATTGGGGATTGTACACATCTCTCTCAGATAGACTTGACAAATCTGTATCTGTGCATGTGTGTGTATGCGTTATGTATATGAATATATATGTGCATATGCTCATCTTCATCTCTCTCCTTTGCCCAGTGGCAAACACATTTATTCAATAAATATTAGAGTGTGGGGAGAAAAAGTTAATTCCTGCCATTTATGTGACACAGCTAGGTGGGGATGAGAAGCCTCATTAGAGAGTTGGATGGTGGGCATGTGAACAAGGGCTCTGATGTCTCGTCTCCTCCTGGAGACAATCAATGTATGTCACATATCTGTGAGGACTAAGGGAGCTGATGTGTAGGAAATCACATGGCCGAGCACACAGCACACAATAGCTATTTCTCTCTCTCTCTCTCTCTCTCTCTCTCTCTCTCTCTCTGTCTCTCTCTCTCTCTCATATCCACGGTGGACAGTGGAAACTCCTGGAGCACAGAGACAGTTGCCATTTAGAGATGATAAACAGCCTCTAACACCTGGAAACAAGTGATACCTCCCAGTAATGTATAACGAGTTACAAGTAAAATAATACTAATAAAATGATATAAGTATTTCAAATCTCTCTGTGTGTGTTTGTCTATGAGGGGGACTGGATGTGGGAAGCTTCAGAAGCATCATCTCTATCCCTAAATGGGGACCAGGTAAATAGGCAAGGATGGAGAAATGTGAAGCTGAGCAGATTTGATCCATCGTCTCAGAGATGGAGAGACAGTGTGGAGAAAGAGGGTAGAGGGTGGGAATTAGTGAAGGGCTGCTATTCTGAAGTCATGGCTGGGGAAGGATAGGGGGTCATCTTACAGAGGAAGGAAGCTGTGTGTGTGTGTGTGTGTGTGTGTGTGTGTGTGTGTGTGTGTGTGTGTGTTTGGAAGGAAGAGGTTATGAGAAAGCCCAGGGCAGCCTTGACTTCCTAGGTGTGTGACTTGTGTCCTTACACAGGGTTAGGCCTAGAAAGCCACTATACCTTGTTTAAGGCTCTGATGCTACGGGATAGTTTTAGTCATTTTCTAACAGGTGGATTTCGTGTTTTCATTTTGTCCTAGAATCTACAGATTCTATAGCTTGTTCTCCTTTGGGAAAGATTTGGGCAACTGTTACTATATGAAGTAAGTGCAATCCCTTTGTAGAATTTTCTTGAGATGTCAACAGCTTTCAATTACCTGAAGGGTTATTCAGCTGTGGAGCCCTTGACTAAAGCCCCGGACTCCCCTCTGCCAGAGAGCTGTTCATTTTTGCCATGATGGTATAGCAGAAGAACAGTAGCTCTTCCCTCTATGAAGGCTGCTAAGGACTTGGCAGTTCCAGCCTATCCACTGGCATGGTGACCTGGAGGCCAAGACAGCTGAGGGAGGCGGCCTCCAATATGTGCTCACTCTCCAGCCTCTGCCAGAGCCCCAGTGATACTCCACCTTGATAGAAACCAGAAGTCCCCTGAGACAAATGTCTCGCCATAGCCACACTGCTGGTTGGTAACATTCCCATCTCAGGCCTGGTGGAATGCCACAGCCGCAGTGAGCCAGACAGCCCACTTCTCTCGCCAGGATCTCTCTCTGCTCTTCTTGCTTCACCGTTATCAAACTAGCCACAACTGAAATAAACAGCTTTTTTGACCTGCTACTACAGGAAAAGTGCCCAAGGACACCTCAATCTAGACTTCACAGCTGTGTGTATGTGCCTTCCATGTCTTCTAGACATACCTAATTCAGCCTCCCTCCCTCACACCTTTGTGCAGCTTGCTGGTCCGCAGAGAAGCTGTGTCACCCTCTCTGAACTAATCCTCTGTTCAGTCTGCTGCGAGGTCTGGCTCTGTCTAGTCCTTTACCTAGACTTTATTCATTCTCTGTCCTTCTAAATCCTATGTAGCCTCCACTCCCCTCATCTGTCACTCTCTCCAGTGTTGCTTAGGGCTGAGATGAATCAATCCATATCCCTCCAGGGAGAAGACTCCCCTGGAAGCTCAAGCTCAGGAAGAGGCACACTTGCATTTCTGGGTGTGAATCTGGGGCACGGTTCCTCTCTCTTCATGTTGCTTACGTTCTCACAGAAAGGTACCATTTAACAGAGCCCACAGTCCTGTGAGCTCCACGCACTAGCACACATTCCAAGGGTGGTTTTGATCTTGTCAGAATCAGCAGGCTTCCTTAAAAGAGTCTGACAGAAACAATAAATGGGCAATTTTGAAACTCTTTATTAGAGTTATACTTTGGGGGCGATCTCAGCCATAAATACCAATTTTTAGCTCTCCTCGCCATTTACCAATCCACCATGCTCAGATATGATTGCCCCTGACTCTGACCGCCACGAGGCCAGAGTCTTATCTCGCCAACAATGTGTCAGGGAGTGATTTGCAGCGTCTCCTGTATCTGCTCCATAGACCTCACTCCACAAAGAGCCAGACACGACATACACCATAGAGCACACATTCATCTCTAATTTAGTGCTTACATATCTGTAATAGCTGTATTGAACTGAAGCTGAGAAAAATCACCCTTGCCTGCCTCTGTTTGTAGGGAGTCTATGACAGGTGAGAGGATTACCCTGTCTATCTCTGGTCAGAAATGATCACCCTTCACCTTCTTTCTGCCTTGTCAATAAGTGGTACCAAATATCAGCTCCAGCAGACACATTCAAAAAAGGAGCATATAGATATGTGAATAGATTGTAAATCCATGGGCTAGAAGGATAGTGGGTGGCTAAAGTGCTTGAAGCATAAGCATGAGGACCTGAGTTCAAATCCCCAGAACCCATATAAGCTGGACATTATGGTGCATGTCTGTGATTCAGTGTTCCTACAGCTAGATGAGAGGCAGAGCCAAGACAGTCCTCAGAAGTCATGGGCCATCCAGCCTCTTAAAGTAGAAGGACACCAGAGGCCTTTCTTTGACTATCACATTTACAGTGTGGCATCTGCTTATCCTCACTCACACTTGAAAATTTGCATACCCATACATACATACACATATACATATACCACACACAAAAATAAATACAATACAACCTACCAGGAAGCATTCAAGCCCAAGAAATACATTACAGGATATGCTACACCTTGTAGAGGATTTAGACTTTAAAGAACATTAACTTTTTTTTGTAACAGATTGTCCCACTTGGGGGAATTACAATTACTGTCATTTTTGATACTGACATTGCAAATTATATGTGTTTTCTCCAGACATGGTATTTTAACTAAGTAGTGGACTTGGAATAAGGCAGCAAGTGGTTCTACGTGCATTTCAAAGAGGGGTTGTCTTAGCATTCCAGAGCTTTCTGTCTTTTATGAAAAGTTTCTCAGTAAGTTATCAAAATGCCCCAGCCCTAGAGCTGAGCCAACTGACTTACATGAAATACTATCCAACCCTTAACAAAGAGGTCAGTGTAACAATCTGAAGAACTAGGAATACATGCTGTATAAAGTAGCTGAAAACCTATAAATCTTATGAGAGCCACAGATGTCAAATGAAGGAAGGGACATGAAGAGTCCATGCAAGGCAGGTGCATCTCTCTGAGCTAAAGACATCAAATTAGTTAAGCCAGCATTTCTACATTTGTAAGGATGATCATAGCACAAAATCTTAAAAAATGTTATATATATATGTGTGTGTATATACATGTATATATATATATATATATATATATACATATGTGTGTGTGTGTGTGTGTGTGTGTGTCTATAGATAAAAGAGCCCTGAGGTGCACAAATCAGCTACTTTCTTATCACTGTCCAAAACACCTGACATAAACCATCGAGAAGAGGAAAGGCTTATTTTGGCTCACAATTTGAAAGTATCTCCATCATGACAGAGAGGGTGTGTTTGAACAGATCAGTTCATGTTGTGGTGGACCAATAAGCCAAGAAAAGGGATGCCATCAGATGGGTTACTTTCTCCTTTTTATCTTTTTACTTGGTCTAAGTCCTTAGCCCGTGGTGTAGGTCGGCTCACATTTAGGGTCACCTTCCTTGCTCAGTTAATCCTTTATAGACATGCCTTCACAGTATATCTACAGATGTGCTCACCAACCTCCTAAGTCCAGTCAAGTAAAGACTAACCACTGTTGTAAGATACACTAAGGTTCTCAGAGCTAAGCAAAGGCAAAAACTTTCTCTTACAGTAGGAATTTCTGGTGATTTCAACTGGAAAAGCAGCCACGGTGAGGAAGAGGGAGAACACAGTTTAAAATACTTCCTAAACTTCACTGGCCCTTAGAGGTGCTTCTAGGGAACATTTCAAGGGACTAGAGGCCCAGAACCTACATCGAACAAGTCCAGTCTCGACTCTTGGAAAGGAAAGGGATTGTGAGAGAGCAAAGGCAGGCATGCAATGCTCCATTTCTGTAAAGGTTCTCAGTTGCCCAGGGCCCGGTGGCTATCAAAGCTAGTGTTTGAGAGAGTCTCAGTTATTTTTATCCTTTCTCATGAGGCTTCTTTGTGAAGTTCAGAGATTGCACAGGAAGAATCACAGGTCATAGCCCCAAAATAACAGGCAAATTTACTTGTTTGTAGGAGATCTTTAATGTTCTAATTTTCTTTGATTGGTAAGAATCAGAGAATAAATACCAAGTGTGTTTGCATGCTATAGAATACACAGAGCTAGAGCTCTTCCACTAGATGAAACTCTTCTGGCATCAGAATGGGATGTCTCTGGGATTGGGAAGGTTTAAGCCCTGCTTTGCCTGTCATTCTTCTGCTGCCCGACTTGTCTGAGGTCTTAGAGAAGACTGAACACCCAAGAATAGGAACTACCACCTTACCACCTGCAGTTCAGCTACTAGATTGCCCAGCTTTGGTAGAAATGTGAAACCCCAGTGGGGGGTTCTGTTTCCCTTTGTTTTATGGCAATTTCAGGTAGTGAAACACTCCGCCCTGAAGGGAAGTTTGTTGAGTTCAGAAAGTAACTCAGTAGCTTCAGGAAGTCCCTAAACTTAACCAGGTTCTTTAGGTATGTCCCGTCCCTCCCTTCCCCCTCCCCATTTCCCCTCCCCCCTTCCCCTTCCCTCCTCCCTCCTGTCCCTCTCCCTCCCTCCCTCCCTCCCTCCCTCCCTCCCTCCCTCCCTCCCTCCCTCCCTCCCTCCCCAAGCATATAGAAGCCCTAAGAACCCCTGAGAAACACTCAGACAAGCTGAGCTAGCTGGAGAAGGCAAGTCAAGCTAAGCTGCCTAGAAGCAGCAGAGACCAGCCTGTTTAGAGGATGCCCATCAGCTGAGCCACCTGGAAGAGGCTCAGGCCAACCCTGCTATCTGGGAAGAATGCTCTTCAGCCGGTCGTGCTGCCTGCAGGTGTGATGTGCCCCAGGTTTCCTGTTTCCATGATCTGCTACTCATGCTGGGGTGGGCTTTTGGTTGTACAGTTGTCTTTGAGTCATTTTTGCTCCAGTAAGTAACCCCTCACTCATATTCCTGTAAGGAACCCCAATAAACTCTGTTGGCTTTTGAAGTTGGACTTTGATAGTGTCTTTACTTTGGTCTGTCATTGGTTCTCTATCTGGGATGTTGTTCATATCTCCCTAGGAATAGTGTCACAAAGCCTTTCTTCTCATGAACCTAAATCCTCAGCATCCCACACTGTCGAGACACCCAGAAGGGTTGGAGGTGAGGAAGGAGGAGCAATAAGTGTGCTGGCCAGTAAACCTTGGCTTGGAGCATGGTAGACTTGGTAGTGGGGAAGGTTATCTGTCAGGTGCCAAATTCAGTAAGAAACGGGCCATAGACATAAGCCACGCCCTATCGTTATAGCAGCTGAGTCAGGTCCTCCTGTAAGGATGAGTAAAGGAACAAATCTGTCTCAGCCTTGACTGGCACAAGTGCTGAGACCTACTATGTCTTAGTCTGACAGACAAGGATATGCTGCCCCACCCCTCATCTCCATTTTTCATATTGGCATGTGGAGCTCTAGTAAGAGCCAGGCCACATCCCTATAGGAACTATAGTATTGTGTTGACTCCTGGGTCCCATCTCTCTGGACAGAGGCCCATTGAACTGTTAAAGCATCTGCTTGGCCCTAAGATCAGTGATTAAAGGAGATGCGGTCAGGTCCATTGCCTACAAGGTTTATTCAGTAAAAAAAAAAAAAAAAAAAGAAAATAAAAAAAATATGCCTCTTTTCCTTTAAAGGAACTGGGTGTGCAATTTGATCGGTAAATTGGTCAGAAATAACCAGAAAGAACCATTTCCTGCTTTTCTTACCCTCGGCAATGCAGACACCATCTGCAAAGCAAAACTGGTTTTCTCCTCAGGCTTTCAGACTACATAACATTCTGAAAGGCTCGTGGGTCTGCCCCATGTACCCTCAGGCACATGGGAATGCCTCAGAGATTCAGAACTCCATGTTCTTAGAAACTTCTTTTCCTATTAAGAAATGTTTCCTTGTATCTGACCTCACGCTCTTGTATTTGCTCGCGCTGGAGACAGGAAAGAGATAGATATTATCTATGGACAAGTCTCCTGTATGCTTACAGAGTTTCAGTCTTATTTTCTCTAGGCTGAAAACTCCAGTCTTTTCAACTTCTTTTTACAAGTATTCTCTCTTCCTTTTTATCATGTACACGAGAAGTTTGAGATAAAGCTTCCTGAAATTTGTAAATCATTAAAGCCATCAGAGACCTTCCTAAATGCACCAAGTTGCCAATTGGATTCCTCTGGGATTTCTGCATTAGAATTACAGGTGGCTTGGAGTCTGGGCAGGAGTTGCTGTTCTTAAATAAATCAAATAAATGATTGAGATCTTTTTGAAGCCCAATCTGAGATTCTCCCTCTCTCATGGAAGGGCACCCATTTTTCAGGGCTTTCCAGCATCTAGGCTGGCACTAGATGGAGAGAAGGGCGGTCTAAATGAGGGCAAACAAAATTTCATTCCCAGAATTTATAAGTGGAACAAACTGAAAAGATCAGTCTCCAAGGGCAGCTAGAAGTCTGATACTGAAATGGACGCGTCCATTGTGATATGAAGAGAGACGTACAGAGAAAGCTGGTCTGAAGAAAGGAAGTGCCTGAATTCTGAGGATTCAGAAGGAAAATAGCAGAGCCCAACCGTGCGCTTCTAGGCTCTGTATCCTGTGCTAGAGTTCCCGTCTGTCATTTCTGCCAAACCTCGTGCTCCAGACTGAATTGTGTCTCCTTAACATCCATACATTGAGACCTGATGCTCCATATCAGAGACACAGCCCTGTAGAGAAAATGAAGGTTAAACAGAGTGATGAGGGCTAGACTTGTATCCGATGAACTGTATGTATTCTTATGAGAGAGGCAGCAGATCTCTGAGTGGGAACTCTGAGTACACAGTTGTCTACCAGCCAGGAAGAGGAGCTCCAGCACAACCAACCTGGAAGCACGTTGATTGCACATGTCTGTCATGATGAACGGGGAGAAATTTCTGTTATGAAATATCTCTCAGGGTCTGGGACATGGCTCAGTGCAGGTGTGAGGACCTGGATTCAGATGTTAGATCCTACATAAAGCTGGATACAGTAGCACGGGTCTGCAACCTAGTGTTCCTACAATAAGCTAGGAGGAGAGTTTGGTGTCTGCCCAGAGACTCACCAGGCCGCCAGCTTCCTGTCCACGGTGGAGAACAAGGGACTCCGTCTCAAACAAGCTGGAAGGCAGGGACCTAGTAACTGCATGTTTTTATTTCCAGCCACAGAAAGTGGCTAACGAAATGCAGACCTGACAGCTCTACTGTCAGATGCTCCAAGATGGTGGCCAAGGTTATTCATCGCTCGTGGCCTACCTAGGCACTCTGGTTTTCTGTCTTAGGAGGACACTAATATTTTTGATTGCTAAAGGATATTCTGTTGACATCATCTTCAATTTTACCACTCTAAATTCAGAATATATATTATGTGGCTTGCCATGGGGAATGTAATCCAATTCTTCTGATAAAAATAGAACTATATTTAATAACTAGTATTTTCAACCAGCGACAGTCAGTACTATCATTGGCCTACGTGTTTAGAAGATAAAGCTTTCCTTAAGGTCGCAGAAGTAAGAAACTGTGGAACCAGTAGTTGGACTTAGGTGTGATTATGTAGCCCAAGATTTTGATTTCATTGTTACACTTAGATGACAATACTCACTAAATATAAGCAAGCCTCTTTTGATTTTAACTAAGAAGTAATATCTAAACAGCTATTTCTGTAGCAAGAGAATAAGCCAGTTAGCACTTCCCAAATAAGAGCAAGTACATAGGCTAGAAGGCTCTGGTAATTTTCAAAAATAAATCAGGACTTGAACTGAGCCTAGAGTGGCGAAGGTAGAAAACACGGACATCCCAATATGCGTTTCCCATTTAGAAAATCTCTGATTTTCTCAGATACCCATTGGCAAGACTGGTTCACAATTCACCAGCCTTAGGAAAGGGATTCTCTTCGATGCTTTTATGCCTCTGTGTGTGTGTGTGTGTGTGTGTGTGTGTGTGTGTGTGTGTGTAGGTGTAGACACTAGGTCAACCTCAGTATCATTCCTCACGTGCTATTAATCTTGTTTTGTATTGAGACATAGTCTCTTTTGGCATGGAAATTGCCAAGTGGACTAGTCTGACTGATCAGCCAGGCCCAAAGATCACCTGTCTATCCTCCCCAGTGCTGGAATCACAAGAACATACCATCATGGTTTCTAGTGATCAAAACTCAGGTCTTTGTGCTCACAAGACAAATATTTTACGAAGTGAGACATCTCTCCAGCCCTTAGATCCCCTTCCTCCTCTGTGTTTACTTTATCTCTGGATTTAAAGGAAAGGTCTGTTGTGCCTCTGGGCCTTACATCCATGCATAACCCTGTGGTGGACTAGACAGTTGCTTAGACTGTTCATCCCCTCCCCAGGAGGAGCATGCTTTCTCACTCTGGTGGTGTCAGTCATATTTCCTGTGAAAACACAGCAGGCAAGCTTGATACAAAGCTTATTCATGTGACTCTGAAAAGTGTTTATAAGGGGAAGACTTACCTACTTACCAATGATGGGTTTGACCAAATGAGATGTAAGGAGAAGCTTTCTCGGGGCTTATGCGAGAAATTTCAGATTTTTTTTCATCTGAATTAGACAGATGTTGCTGTTACTGGATATTACTAGGTCACAGTTATGCTATACAACTAGAACTCTGCATAGTGAAGCCTCTTGAAATCTTGGCAGTCTGCAGCAAGAAGTGCTATGTCAGCTGACCTAGGTTTTGCTAGCTGGGACACCATAGTTCTCTTAGACTTGTTGTAGGACCCCTAAAACCCCTTCTCTGCACCCAATATCTGTAGATTAACTGCTCTCTTTGCTTCTGTAAAACGCTTGGCTTTAGAATATCAAACTGAACAGAGATGACTCCATTTTGTCCTTTCTAACAAGCCTCATTCAGCATGGGACCTGAAAAAGGGAGCAAGCCCAGGCAAATTTAGCAAGTCTCTGAAAATGTTATAACAGGACCAGACCCAGACAATGGTCAGCACATTTCAACAGATTTAGGCAATGGTCAGCATATTCCTTTGCCTTGGAAACAGCACCCACCAATAAGAGGCTTTATAGTCACCTTTAACTAATTTTAGTATACAGCTTATAGCAACCAATCAATTTAAAATATGCTCAAATCTATAAAAAGCCGCTTCCCACTCTCCTCGGGGCTCTCAGCACAGATCCACTGCGTTGGTGAGGTCTGAGAGTCCTGGCTTAAGCTAGAATAAAGGCTCCTTGTTTTTGCATACACTCTGGACTCCGTGGTGGTTCTTAGGGAGCTGTTCTCTGGGCATAACATTGTCAGAGTTTGAAAATGAGGCTAGGGACTCAGCTGACTTGACTTGGGTGCTATAGCAAGTCTTCCGGCCTTTCTCAATACCAGTTATACACGCTCTTTCAGTGATTATGGTCATGCAGGAGCACCGGTGTTAAGGCACAACTGTATCTCCACTGAGGCTTTATCACAACTGATAATGGTATGTTGATGAAGTAAGAGTGGTCTGAGTATCAAGCCTACCTGCTGCTTTACCATGGGAGATCACAGGAACAAGGCTTCAGTAAAGAAGGAAAGTGTGCTCCTCCTGAGGACTGATGGTGAGGTGATGAATATTTAGAGCAATAATCCAGTCTACTAGGACCATGCATATGTGAACCCTAGAACCACTGCATCCCTCTACCTTCCCATCTAAAGACAAAGCCAGAACAGAGACAGGAGGACCAGGAAAACAAAGCTGGACCCACTGGATCAAATAAACCCCAAGTGTTAGCCAACTACTGGCCATCCAGCAACACTGGCCAGCTTTGAGGTTACTTGGTGCTGCAACTCTCCCAATCCAGAGAACATTCCTTGAAACATTTAAGAACAAATGCTCAGACATGGAAATAAATAGTGTGAAAGGAAAAAAAACAATGTGAAGAGTCTAAAGAGATGGCTTCATGTCTAGGCGTATTGTGCTTGAAAGCCAAGTGTCTCTTTCGTCCCCCACTTATCTGCAGATCTATTCCTTTTTGATTGTGTGTTATTTAATTCATTCTCAAATCTGATCTTGTTAGTACGGTAACTGCCTGCCTGAACTGCGACATTTTTCAATTGCCACAAGTTCTCTTCAAGTCAGTAAGAATCAGATTTGTTTTCTTTCAAAGCAATAGAGGGGCCTCAGCCATTGAAGAAGAGGGTGGCCTTGAACCCCTACAAAGATCAGTGCTTAAACTCTCCTCTTAAACTCTATAATTTCCTCAGTTCACATTGATCGAGGCAATTCCTTCCTTTCTGTGAACTCTTGCTTCCTTGGCAGGCACTTCTGTCCCCTTATGCCATTTTACATTACCAACATGACACAAATTGTGTGGGAAGTAAGTTAAAGATTTGTAAAAATCACGTTAGAAAAGTACCGAGAAGGATCAAAGGGATGCATCTCAGAATTAAAACCAAACATTTAAAGTAGGACTGATAAAGGCTCACTTAGTTACTGACAGCTAACGAGTTCCTGATGACTTGGAGGCTAAAATATTAGAACATGGCCCGTGTTTGTGAAATACTTGTTGTGTTTTTAGAGCTCTGTGGGGACCAACCCTAGACAAACAAACACCTCTCACTCTGCCTTCACAGTGACCCTGGGAAACCATTATGATTACCTCCATGTTGAAATTTTCCTAAGGTGTCAAAACTAGCATATAGGGAGTTTAGGATGTATTTTTAAAGAAAATTATTTCTAAAAAAGTTTATTTTTATTTTATGTGTCTGAGTGTTTTGCCTACATATATATAGGTGCACCACATGCATGCAGTACCCACAGAAGCAGGAAGAGGGCATCAGATCCCTCTGGAACTGGAGTTGCAGAAGGTTGTGAGGCATCATATAGGTGCTAGGAACCAAACTCAGGTCCTCTGCAAGAGCATTAAGTACTCTTACCTGCTGAACTTCATCTCCAGCCCTGGGTTTAGGGTTTAAATAAGGAACTTGCTAGTCCATTTATGTATGCAATACTATACTCTGCTGAACAGAAGGAACATTCTATAGCTATCATGAGGTTTGTGTTTGGGAACAGTACAATAGGGCCTTATAAACTACAAGTTCTATGGTGTTGGTCAAAGCATTTAATCTTTCTGGGCCCAATTTCCTTATCCATAAAATGAGAATGATGTTATTGTCTATCTCATAACGTAGTTCTTAAAATTAGATGACAGGATACACAGAAGGCACTTAGCGTGGTGAAGGGGCAGAGCAAACCCTGAAGTTCACACCTTGTCCTTCCCTGGGCGGAGACACCCTGCACTGGCATTGCTCATCCTCGCGGCCTGCACACCCACATGACTGCTGAAGACTTAAACATGTGACGAGCGAATGCAACTGAAGAAATTAGTTGTCTATTTCATTAATTAAAAATATGTATTTGGGGGCTGGAGAGATGGGTCAGCATGTAAGAGTTCTGACTGCTCTTGCAGAGGACCTGGGTTCAATTCCTAGTACCCACATGGTGGCTAACAACCATCCTTTAACTCCAGTTCCAGGGTATTCAGGACCCTCTTTTTACCTCTACAGGCATTGCACAGTATAGGTACACCTACCTACATGCAAGCAATACACTCATACACATAAAATAAAAATGATTAATAAACTAAAAATGATAAATAAAATATTTAAGATATCTAGGTATCTATAGTTCTAGATAGCTTTGTTGTCAACTTGACACCAAAACTGGGGAACTGTCTCCATTGGACTGACCTGTGGCCATTCCTGTGGGGTATTTTCTTGATTGTTGAGTGCTGTGGGAGGACCCAGCCCACTGTGGGTGGTGCCATCCCTGGGCAGGTTGTTTTTTATCATATAAGAACACAGGCTGAGCCAGGGCTAGGGGATTAAGCCAGTAAGTGGCATTCCTGCATGGCCTGTGCTCCAGCTCCTGCCTCCATGTTCCTGCCCTGATTTCCTACCTTGGGTTCCCTGATGAACTGTGTGACCTGGGAGATGTAAGCAAAATAAACTCTTTCCTCCCCAAGTTGGTGTTGGTCGGAGTGTTTTGTCACAGCAACTGAAGCAAACTAAGATATTTTAAAATTGAATTTTTTGCATTTTGTACAATGCATCTTCTGTTTAGAATGTCTTCCCTCCCTGACTCTACCATAGCCCCCTCATCATATTTCATGCATTCTGTCATATATATTAAGGCCTATCACGTCACGTTTGTTTCCCCTGGTGTGAGTCCATCCAGTGGAGCCTGGTGAGCCTATGTAGTGTCATTCCCTTAAAGAAGACCAACTGTCCTTCACCCAAAAGTGATCAGCTGCCAAAAGTTCCTCAGGTAAGGTTGGAGCTTCTTCTTCCCCACTTCTTTGATGCATTTCAGTCTTGTTTCCTTATGGTTATCCAACACTCATCAGTTTTACAGTCTCCTGTTACTGGTGCCTGGGTGTGTGACATTTAATATGGGAGTCCTTTCCAGGGGCACGCACTCTGTAGTTTCTTAGTCTCTACACTTTGGCCAGTTGTGGCCTTCTGTGTTAATCATCAATTTTTACATAAGGAAGCCTCCCTGGTGAGAGTTGAGAGATGCATTCATATTCTCTCTGCCCCTGTGTCATTATGTTCTTTGAGCCTTAGGTGTAGAGGTTCCATTATAGGTTTGTCACTTAGGGTCAGACATCTCGCAGACACTTGTTCACTATGTGATCAATTGTGGAACTCTGTCATAGTAGCCATCTATGGCAAAAGAAGTTTCTTTGATGAATGGTGACTAGTATACCTCTGTGTAAATATAAAGATCCATATTTAGTGAATAGTAAGAGATTACATTTGTCTAGAACTATGACAGGCTTAGACTTGTCCTCTAAGTTTTATGACCTCTCCAGCCATGTATATTTGACTATTTTATAATACCACACATGAGTTCCATCCAACTTAGTGGGTTTTAAGTCCAATTAGGTAATTATTGATTACCCCCCAAGATAAAAGTGCACTAATAAAGTTTGCTGAGCCAGTCCTTGCTGTAGTCACTAGGCCTTAAAGCTGAGGTTGGACCATCTGTTAATTTTCTCCATTAGAAGCTTGTACAGTTTCTTCCAAAACTATGAGAGCAAGTCTTCTGCAAGGAGGCTTTCAGGTCAGTTCCAGCTCCATTACTCCAAGTCCTGTGTCCAAAATATGCCCTATCTTCTGTGGAACAAGAGGTAGAATGCTAATGCATCTCTCACCTCTCATTAATGATGAAGCTCCATCATTCAACAGAGGGCAATGAGCACAAAAGGCCACAAAGAGCCAAAGCATAGAGAATAAGAGTCTGCAGACTCTTGGATAGGACTCCTATATTAAACTCCACCCACCCAGGACTCATGCAGCACTATTGCAGAAGAGGGGGCAGAAAGACTTCAGTAGTCAGGAAGGTGGTGCATGACCATATGGACACAGCCTCTTGGGACTGCTCATATGAACCTACAGCAATGGCGTCAGCATGCACAAGACCCATGCATGGGTCAAGCAGATAAGAACTCAGCATAGAACTGGGGAAATGGGCAGCAGGCCCCAACCTTAGCCAAAGAACTATTGGCAGCTGATTAATGCTGGGTGAGGGAGAGCTGATCTTCTTTAAGGGAGAGACTCTATCTTGGTAGGCTGACTAGACCCCAGTGAATGAACTTGCACTGAGGGACACCTGAGTACACTAACTCGACTCAGTAGGCCTTAACATAGATGACAGAAAGCATGGAAATCAGATCAGTGGAGGGTTATGGGAGGGTGCAGGTAGAGGAGGGGTATAAAGATGATTAAGTTGTTTTATATGAAATACACAAAAATTAAAATAATATAGAAAAAGGAAGCTTATTTGATGAGTGACGAGTATACTTGTCTGTAGCATACAATAAAACATTACATTTGTCTAGGGATGTGACAGATATAAGTTTTTCTCTAAGTTCTATGACCTCTGCATCCATGTGTATCTGAACTTGTTCATAGTACCACATATGGGAAGAAACATCTTCCCATTGAGTGGGCCTTAAGTCCAATTAGACAGCTGTTGATTACCCTTTAGATAAAAGTGCTACTACTGCACCAATAGAGATGGTTTGCTGCATCTTTAGGATTTACAGCTGTGGACCGTTGACTTATTTTCTCCCTTGGCAGCTTGCATAGTATCTACCTAAGCATTATTTGTCTCTTGCCTCTCTCCTCCTGTATGACCCTTCCTCCTCCCTCCCCAGTTAAAGTACCCCCATGATAATACCTGTCTCCTGGTGTCCCCCTGCTCTGGAGCTTCTACTTCCTCTTTACCCTCATGGTTACTTATATAACATTTCTTCTCAACCAAATACCCACATTTCCCCTTGATATCACCTGTCTCTATTCTGCTCCTCTGTTGGACTCCTTCCTTTTTTATGCCCATGGTTCTTTTCCATTTTCCTGGCTCCTGATGTTGTATCAGGATATAAACTCACATATAAGGACTTGGAGTAACATACATCTCTTGTTTTTCTGAGTCTCTGTTACTTCACTTGGTACAACAGATTCTAATCCCATCCATTTCCTTGCTAATTTCACAGCTTGTTTTTTCTTTACTGCTGAGTAGAATTCCATTGTGTAAAATGACATTTTCATTACCCATTCTTCAGCTGAGGGACATTTAGGTTGTTTTAATATCTTCTTTATTTTGAAGAGAGCGACAACAACCATGGCTGCGCAAGTATCTCTGCAGTGGGATGCGTCCTTTGGCTACTTGCCTAGGAATGTATCATATGGTCGGCTTATTTTTAGTTTGTTAAGAGTGTTCCACAGTTTTCCACAGTGGTTGAACCAGTCTTCAATCCTGCCAGCGGTGTATAAGCATCCCCTCCCCACATCCTTATCAGCATCTGGTATCATGTTCTCTTGATCATTCTGACTTGGATTTAGGTCATTTGTTTTCTTGATTTCTTTTTTGAATTCTTTGTATATTCTGAATATTAATTCTCTGTCAGATATGTAGCTGGTGAAGATTTTAATCCCACTCTGTGGACTTCCTCTTCACTTGATTGGGTGTTTTACAGAAGATTTTTAGTTTAATGAGGTCTCATTTGTCAATTGTTTACCTTAATTCCTGAGCAACTGATGTCAATTTAGAAAGTCCTTTCCTGCGTGCGTGCACACACACACACACACACACACACACACACACACACACACCTTATAGTATACTGCCAATGTTTTCTAAGAGTTTCAGGATTCATGTTTCACATTACGGTCTTTGGTACATTTGGAGTTGACTTTTGTGCAGGGTGATAAATATAGTTCTCATTTCATTATACACATGGAGATTTGGTTTTGCCAGCACCATTTGTTGAGGTGTGGGTTCTTGGCATCTTTGCCAAATACCAGATGTCTGAAATTTTGTGCATTCCTGTTTGAGCCTTCTATTTTGTTCCATTGATCTACATGTCTGTTTTGGGCCAGTAACATGCTGTTTTAATGACTATAGCTTTGTAATGTAGTTCGAGATCTGGTGTGGTAATCCCCCAAGCATTGTTCTTTGTGCTCAGGGTTGCTTTGCCTGTCTGAGGTATTTTGTGATTCTGTATGAATTTTAGGCTGGTTTGTTTTTAATTCAGTGAAGAATGTCATGGAGATTTTGAATTTTTACTACCTACAATTTAAATTTTGACTGGATTAGGCATGTTTAGGGTGGTATGGCTGTGGAGTACAGTTTAAATAACTGCATGTGTCTAGCGGCTACTGCATTAAAAGCACAGAATACTATGACCCAGTCACCGTGTATGCAAAGTTGTGAAGGACATGGTTTCCAGTCATAGAAAACTTCTAGTTTAATAGAAGAGCAGAAGCTAATTAGCAGGCAGCATGTGGCCATCAACAGTGCAATGGGAATTTGAAGAGCAAGTGACTAATTTTGCCAGGGGGTGGAGATTCAGGGAAGACATTTTGGAGTTCATGAAAGTTGAGCTAAACCTTAAAGGATAAGTAGACATTCAATTTAGTCATTATACACACATGGAAAGAGCCTTCTGTGGGCTAGTCTCCAATTTTAAAAGAACATGCTATTTGTTGCCAGATGAGTGGAGGAGAAAGAACTCAGAGGAGACACCAATAACAGTTGGGCTTCTAGGGAATGTCCTCTTGGAAAAGGTAAAACTGAACAATTCCTTCAGTCACCCGTAGGGCATGGATGCTTCTGGAAGCTCAGAGAAAGCACACTGGAGAAAAGGTAGCAGTGATTAGGCAGAGAGGCTTCTCTGAAGTGGAGAAGGTGATCTGGGGTGAAGTATGGCAAACTCCCACCATGGGGATAGTAAGCAGGCGGAAGATGTGAGGCGGCTTTTAAATGGCAGTTGCTGGAGTTTACCTTCTGGGGACTTGAGAGTCACATGCAATTTAACAAAGTCGTCGGATATGAGTGTCCAAGTTCACCTGACAAGGAGAGGCTAAGAGTGTTTTGGGAAGAGCCCCACAACTGGGCAAACGCATGGAGCAGGCATAAGATTTGGTTACTGTTTTGTAGCAATTTCCTGTGAGATAAAGCCTTCTCTATCTTGAAGGGAAGCTGGGAAAACAATAGGATGTCTAAAGAGAGTGTTTTGGGAAGAGCCCCACAACTGGCTGCATCCTGGCTGCCAGCATCTCTCCGCGTCCTATCACCCCTTTTGCTCCCCAGTTTCCCTGTGAGCAATGAAGGAGGGCCAGCTTTTTATCAGGCGTTTGCTACTGGCGGTTTTCTCCAGTGCCTAGTTCCCACTGTGTGGGAGGAGGGTGAGATACCAGATGCTGGAGAGCTGCACTGGAGAGTCACTGTTGTAGACTGGTCAGAGAAACAGTACAGAAAAGCCTTGATGCCTTGACTGTAGCTGTTGCTTAAACCCAAGAACCCTGGATGATGAATTTGAAAATAAACCTGGAATTGGAAGCTCCAGGCAGTGGTTCCAAGTTCCTTAGCCAGTCATGTTAAGGGAGTTCCTTACTCATTAATTCTCACTTCCTGTCTTTATAATGATAGGCCCACACTAGTGCTTAATGCTTATGGATATGGACTTCTCTCTGTGTATATGTATGTATATGTGTGTATACAGGAGTGTGTGAGCATCTGTGTGAAGGTAGAGGACATCCCTGACTGTTGTTCTTCAGATGTTACCTTGTTTGGTTTTGGAGAGGTCATTCATTGACATAGTACTCACCCAGTAGACTAGGCAACATGCCCCAGAGACCCACCTGTCTCCGCCTCTGTGAGATTACAAAATATATGTCATTAACTCGAGCTTTTTATTTTTTTAATGTGGTCTCTGGGAAATTGAACTCAATTTCCATGACTGAACTTTCCTTCCAGTGGATCTCAAGGAAAGACTGGGTGCAAGAGTAATTTTACAGGCATAAGATTTGGTTACTGTTTTGTAGCAATTTCCTGTGAGATAAAGCCTTCTCTATCTTGAAGGGAAGCTGGGTAAACAATAGGATGTCTAAAGAGAGGTAAGCAACAGCCACTCTAAATCAAAGTAACAAGATGTATTGAGAGGAAGTGAAATCCAAGAGTATCCAGCAGTCCCTGAAATTGACAAGTCTCACTAGATCCCTCCCTCCCCAACCATGTAGAAGCCCTAAGGACTGAAGACTGACATAGACAAGCTGAGCCACAGGGAAGAGGCTCACACTAGCAGAGATGCCTGAAGAAAACCAGCTTAGCCGTTTGGAAGAGGCTCAGACCTGAGCTACCTGGAAAGGACGCTTTCCATCCTGTTAAGCTGCCTGCAAGGTTGTGCAGTGCACTGTAGGTTTCCTGCTTTTGTGAGCTGTCATCCATGCTGGGAGGGGTATCTTTTGGGATGCTGCTGTGTTTGAGTCATTTCCGCTCCTGTAAGAAACCCCTCACCCATATTCATGTAATTAACCCTAATAAAGTTGGGTTCACCAAGTTGAACTTTGGAGGTATCCTTATTTTGGTCTGTCATTGGTTTCCTATCTGGGTTAATTAGATGTTTATTCATAGCTCCCCAACAATTACCAATCACATAGAAAACTGTGTAAACAATAGCTCTGCGCTGTAGACCTTGAGGGAAGGAAGATTTATTTTCCAATCATCCAGAAGCCAATCTGGCCACTCTGTCAGTACTTGTCTTCTTTCAACCAAAGGCTGGACATTTTAAAATACTGACTCATTCTCCCGTCTTTGTTATTCTCCGGTCCCAGATCTTAGTCCATAACCATCTGGACCAATCAGTGGCTTATTAGTCAACAGATTTACAACCCACTGCTAATGGAGTTGTTGCTAAAATCGCAACTTCAGAGCTGAAGAACAGGGCATCAAGTAAAAACAGTTTGATGACTCTCTGGCAGTTTTTTTGTATGTCGGTGGGCTGAAGAGACTCCAGAATAGTTATGAATGTGGTCCAATATAAAATCGTAGACTTGTATAAAATAAATTTTTGTGTAGGTCTTCTTTTTGTAACTTGGCCCCATAGTTCTTGAGTGTAAAATTTGTAGGTGGCAATGTCACATCACAATGGCAAGAGTTTGGATGTGCCCACATCTGTTCTCCAGATAGAAGCTCAAGCTGGTCATGGCTGTATATGGAGCCATCTGTACCCTAAGGGCCAATAATGCAAAAATAAAACGGCATCCCAGTCCCACTGACCTCAGGTCCACTGGGCCTGACAACACGTCTCCCAGCTCTTACATGTTTAAAGCTTCTTGTGGCTCAGTTCCTCAAGGCACAGGCTTTTGCTGTGCTTTTTGTGACACTTCTATGACAGTTTGAACACTGGTCGAATGCATTCATAGAGAATCAATCCTGCTTTCCCCCCTTTAGCCTTTTAGAAGAAGACTTTATTGAGTCACCATTAAGAGTACAGAACACTGGCTGTATAAAATAGATTCAAATTCTCTTTTCAAACATGACTCTGTGACTCATTAGAAAGAGACTGGGTTTGGTTTGTCCCCAAAAGGATCATGTTCTAGAAGTTTTCTTGCCAACGCCCCAGTGTTGAAATGGTAGAAGCTTTAAGAGGTAGGGAGAAGGTAATTAGTTCCTCTGGACTCTCAGGAATGAATTAATGACATGTTGTAAGAGTGGGTTATTCTAAATAGAAACCACCCATGCTCAGCCCTTCTGCACATGTCCCATCCCTTTCCATGTCTTTGCAGCCAGGGTGTCCTTCCCAAGACAGGGCTTTTGTTGTCGGACACTCTAGCCAGCAAAGTCATGATATTTAGATTCTCTCTGCTATCTTTGTCTCCCCTTACTGCCCACACACAGTTTAATGTACTCCATTATGCATGGCCTATAGTGTCTAATTTGTTTCTCCAAATGTCCTTCAGTGTGGCTCCATCTACTGGAGCCCGGTTAAACAACCGAGAGTCCCATGCTTGAAAGAGATTGTCTCTGACCCTGCCAGTAGCCCTATGCAGACACAATTTCCTTAGGTGGGACTGGATCTTCTTACTCACTTCCTCATGCCAGTGTTGAGCTCCCATGGGACTAGAGCATGCGGCCACCTTTGCAGTGGGTTCATATGAGTAACTGACCAGCTGTTGCATTTCTACTAACTATAACTACTAGAAAAGTAATATTAGGTTCTCCCCTGTGTCCTGTGATCTATCTAGCCTTAGGTTCCTAAGCCTGATATCAACGTCAGGTATGTATTCTGTCCTAGGAAGCCGACTTTAAATCCAATTTGAAGAGTTATTGGTTACTCACATAATTTTGTGCCACTACTGTACCCGGTGGGCATATCTTCCTATAAGTTGTTACTGTAGTTCACAGGATTCACAGCTGGGTAAGGCTGATGATCCCCACCCCCGGCCCCATACCTTGCATAGCACATTCTGGCACTATGAAAGCTAGCCAGTGAAAATGAGGCTCTGAAGTCAGCAAACAGCTTCATTTCTCTTTGTTTGTTCCATAGCTTATATATGTGGTGTCTTCAGCAATAGGGTCTTACCATCCAGTTCTTCTGGGTAGCCAAGAGCAGGGACAATAGCCAGTATTGCTTGAGGGTCTCTGGGAACCCTGGTCAATAGCTTTTAGAGAGGGAGTCAATTTTTGGCATGAAGTTTGGTTTATGTTTTCTTTGATCAGCCTATAATATTCCTATCATAGGCCACGGAATATAATTTTAATGGTTAAACTTGATCAGTATGTGGATATGGGGCAAGTCCACAACTGTGTTCATGTGGGCGTGGAGGCCAGAGGTCAACTTTGAGTGTCCTCCTACACTGTTCTCTGTCGTGTGTTTTTGAAACAGGATTTTTCACTGAACTTGGAGCTTGCTGATAGGCTAGACTGGCCGACCAGACAAGCCTCTGGAATCCTCTGGTTCTTGTATCCCAGCACTGTGTTTACAGGTTTGCCTCACCATGCCTGGCATTTTATGTGACTGAGCAGCAAGCACTTTACCTTCTGAGCCATCGCCTTGGCCCCTAGAATATAACCTTTTAAGGGATAGAGTCAGCCTCAGAGCACTAACTACCATGACACAAATTATATTATGTTGCAAGAGCCTAGTTTCTCCACCTTCAAAATCAGAGCAGAAGCATACAGTGTCTATATTTATGTCATGCTGGACTAGATTTCCAAGCCACCTCTGACACCAGAGCTGAGAGTGATACAGACAAAAGAGGGAAGGGAAAAAAAGCCTGGAGATCACAGACTTAGAAGATAAAGGATTGTTTGAGAAGCGAAATGAGCAACAGAACTGGGCGAGTCAGGGAATAAGCTTTGCGCCCGCAGCGCGCCAGCTATGTGGAGGAGGATTTGGATGGAGATATTATTTATTGAAATTGGTGAGATGGGGGGGTGTTGGTTGAGCTTGGTTTTATATCTTTGTATCTCTATTAATTAAATTTTTGCCTCAAGTGACAACAAATTCAAATAAAATAGACTTAAGGGGGGGAAGAAGAGGTGGATGAATTGGCTGACATAATTAGAAAATCCATAGTTACACTCAGTGCCCAAATCTTTGCCTCTAATACTATTTTGCAGCCAAGGAAGCCAGAGCTCCTTGGAGAAACTGCTCATTCTAAAACTGGGGCAGAGAATATCCAATAAGCCTGGAGTGTTTGATGGTACCAGAAAGTGAAGAAGTACTCAAAACAAAACACATAGGCGTGTGCATACACATATATGTGCACACACACAAGTTTGGGATATATTAAAGGGACCACAGGAAGCATCCAGAAGAATTCACAGTGACCAGTACTGGAACAATGTGAACCACAAAATAAATACAGTATTGAATTATAAACAAAAGCATAAAATGAGTCAGTCCTGATATAATGGGGAAGTACATAAATTTCTCACCCAGAAGGATTCTGGATAATTCATAATCTGTCCTTGAGTACATGGGACATAACTGCCTTAAGTGTAGGCTGCATAAGTTCTCTCCAAAGAGTGCAGTGTGGATGGGGGGAAAAGTATCATTTGATTTTAGAGAAACCTACACAGAATCCTCCAGCCAGGGGATCAAGCTTAGCATTCACAGTTACTAATGAGTACCCTTGTAGTAAGCTGGACAAGGACCCTTTCGTGTGACCTTCCTACCGAAATGATATTCCTGTATAATCATCAGAAAAACATCAGGAACCTCAGCTGAGGAGCACTGTATAGAATATCAGAGCAGTACTCCTCAAAGCGCTAACATCATAACACAAGGGAAACAGAATGTGTTACAGTCTACAAAATCCTAAGAAGATACGGTGACAAGTGAAATGTAGTGTTGGCGATGAGATTCCAGGACAGATGTGCATATTAGGGAAAACAAGGGCAATCTGAATGAAGTGTGAAGGTCAGTTTGTCCATACTGCTTATTACTTTAAAGTCCTACACTACTTAACAGTGTTGACAATATAAGAAATTGGGTGTCACCCAGGGCTCAGGGACCATTGTGAAAGAGGGCACAGAAAGAATGTAAAAGCCAGGGGTGGTACATGACCATAAGGAAACAGTCTTACAGGCTCCTGGGCACGTTCTCACGTGAACTTACAGCAATGCTGACAGTATGCACAAGGTCCACACTATAGGGACAAAGCGAACTCAGACCTCCTTAATTTTAATTGCCCGGCCCTGCCACATTCCCGGTCTGGAGGCTAAAACTTCAACGCGCATTCTGGCACCAAGTCAAGACTCCACAGATGACAAGGTCTGAGTTGTCTAATACAAATAGTCCCCAAGGAACAGACAGGTTCTAAACCAACCAATTCCAAGGTTAAACTAGCCAGCACAGCCGTGCTGCCAGGGAACCTTTAAAAACAGGCTGCACCTAGGAGAGTGCCTGCAGTTCCCTGATCTGGCTTTGGGAACTGCTGCTTGACTCGCTTTGTTTGCCAGATTATGTAAATAAACTTCCTTTTTGCGTCAAAGTGGGGTCCTGGGGTTTGTTCCCACTTCTCAACCCTAACACATACAAACTCAGATAAAAAAACAGCATGAAGCTGGGGAAATGGGCAGCAGGTCACACACCTTAACCAAAGAACTACTGGCAGCTGATTGACTTCTCTGGGTGAGGGAGAGTTGATCTTCTTTTAAGGGAGTGCAGCTAGATAGGCTGAACAGGCTCCCATGGATAAATTCACACCGAGAGACATCTGGGTATGCAAAGTTGAGTCCATAGGCCTTAACGTATGAGACAGAATGTGTGAAATCCTGGGGGTGGGGCATGGGGGGGTACAGTTAGGGAGAGGCATGGGGGGGACAGTTAGGGGAGGTCTAAATCCGATTAAATGTATGAAATCCACAAAAATTCAATAAAAAATATACATTGAAAAACACACTAATAAAAAAATTAAAGAAAAAGACAGTTTATCACAGTTTGTGAGGTTTATGGACATTCCCTGTACCTTCACAGTGTATCTGTAAATCTAAAACCATCTAAAATGAAAAGCTTATTGAATTTTGCAGTCCATGGCTCAATAAGCTTCAGATGTGCTTGAATAAAGAATGTTGTGTATTAAGGACCCGCATCCCTCTCTATTTGCTTCCAGGGAGGCGTCCTTCCCCTACCGGACCTTAAGGCCCAAGGCATTTTTGTTAATGGAAGAGAGGAAGTAGTCGTTCCCAATCAGTTTGACAGAGAGACCCAGCATGTGCCCAGTCTTGACCCAAGGAGTGTGGCCAGAGGGATGGGAGACTTTGATTGGCAGCACTCAGTCAGAACCCTGTTCTCCCCGAACCGGGCAATGTGAGTCACTGATGAAAACCGTGAGAGAAAAGGTGTTAAGAAAACTGGAAAATGATCTCAGAAAACTGAGAAACATGGTGTGATTTTAAAACTTTAACAAACAGAAAGGGATTCTATTCAGGAAAATACAATGGCTATCCTTTACAACACACATTCTTCAAACCTATTCAAATAGTTATGGGTTGTGAGTGGGGTTCTATGTCAATTTTCAGGATAATCAAAGTATCCCAGGAAAACATGTAATAGGAATTTACAGAGATCAGAACTCAGTAAGAATAGAACCAGGTGTCCATTCAGAACCTGGGCAATGTCTGCGGCCCTGGGTAGTGAGGACCAAAGTGTGCTGCTCTTTGCTGCTGGGTCCCAGATGCTCTCTGTGTGCTTTCCAGTTCCTGTCCAGGAAGGGGAACAGCCTCTTGGCTAATAGGCAGACCATTTTCACCTGGCCCCTGTGTGTGGTCTCTGGCCAGATGGCAGATGGGCCTGCTTTGGGTCCATTAGTCACTTCTACTCCAACCAGTTACCCATAGGACAAATAAGGCCTGTTTACCCAGGGTGAGGCTGTGGCCACGGTAGCTTCAGCAAAAGGGGAAGGTCGAGGCAGGACAAATACCATGACTAGAATATCACAGGTCGTGCTTTAAGCAAATGTTTTATAGGAATGCATTTTCTATGTACACTAATTTGTACGTATGTGGGGACAAGTGCATCTGCTCATTTAATTCTAAAGATAACGTCAGCAGTGTTCACAGTTTCCCTTCATGATCCTGGGACAAAAGTGCCACTTTTAGCTTCTGGCTGCTCTTTGTGAGTTCTCTCAGTTTGAGCCCCTATTCCTTAACCAGAGCCTACCTGTGGAAGAATACCCTGTCAGCGATAGCTACGGGGTCAAACTAGCTCCAGGGACAAAGATGAAAATAAGTGATTCTGTTGATGCCTTCCAGAAGCACACTTTCCAAGTCCTCGTTATTAGTCTCTATAGACTGTGTCTTCAAGAATTTATGCATCAGAAAATACAATATAACATTCATATGAGGTGATATAGGAATTGCTTTAAGCAAAACTTGCTGTATTCTGCATAATGAATATTGCAATAAAATATATATTCATTTCCAGATTATAAATCATTGCAGTCTAAGTCATCTTCTTCCCTGGTCTAATATTTTGAGGGGGAATGCCGTGGAGGGAGACCTTCCCCATTGCACAGAGCTCTTTCCTCTCTGGGCGGAAGTCTCTCAGCATGTGTGTTGCACAGAGCTCATTTGTTTCTAGGGCTTTCTCATCAGGGCTCTGGGGGTGGTGGTGAGAGGCCATTATTTGAAACATAAGCAAGGAAAGTACTGCTGTGCTCACAGCACAGCAGGAAATTAGTCTTCTTTGCTTTGGAGAAGCAAGTTTTCCTAAGTTCTCTCTACGCATGTCATGCAGAATATACCTGTATTAGTTACTTTCGTAAGCAAATGCCTGACGCGTACAACATAGGGGAAGGAATTATTTCTTTAGGCTCATGGTTTCAGGGGCTTCTGTCCAGAGTCACTTGGCTTCATGTTTCTGGGCCATTTGTGAGGAAGAAATTCATAGCAGCAGGAACAGGTGACCAAAGCTGTTCCCCACATGGTAGAACATATGAAGATTAATAATTGCAATGTCATTTCAACCTTTCAAACGAAAGGACAGGAAAAGGAAAGTCAAGGTTCTTTGTCCATTCTTCATTGAAACAGTATTTAAGTGATTTGCTGGTAATGCATTAAATAGGAGTACTTCCTGGATCGCTCCTGGGGGCCAGGGGGAACTCTGAATCTTTTTCTGTGGCCTCTATCTGTGACCACTGTTGTGTTTGTGGTCATGATCCCAGAGGACTCAAGCCATGCTTGGACCTTCACTAGTATTACAGGGAAAGTGGTCCCAGAATGCCTTCCCATTCCTCAGAGCCTCTCATCCACTTGTCTAGAGAATCTGTAGTGTTTTTCCTGTCAGATTTATAGGAATTCTGCTGAGCATACATGTTTGCTCAGTTTTCTTTCTCCTGAGATTGACTGCAAAGTCTGGTACATAGTAGGGTACCCAGTAAATATTCATTTAAGGAGCAAACAAGCAACCGTACTGGGCTAGTACTATTACTTAGTTTAACAGAAGAGTGGGGCTTCCTCACACCCAGCTCTAGAATTCAGATGTGTCTTCTCTTGTTAACTCTCTTTAAATTGTTCCTGACACCTAAAGTAATTTGGGATTAAAAGAGAATAGAGCCAAATCACTCACACAATGTTCCAGCATATTTATAACTACTTAGACATCAGAATGTGAAAGAGGAAGGGTGGAGGGGCGTTGAACACAAAATTCAAAAGAACATTTGAAAATAAGAAATGGAATCACATGTCATCTTAATTAACCATCAGTGGAGTGAAAATCTGTATCCTGTCATGTTGCCACCGTGCAAGAGCAAACCATGACATTAGTTTAATTACATAAATTTATGAGATGAAAGGAACAACTTTTATCATCACTCAGACAATATCCCTATTCTGATTACTCTGTGATGTCTTTATTTAGTCTGTATTAAAGTATTATTAGAAAGATTGGTTTTCTTCAGAGAACTCTAACCTACAAGTATCTCAAGCACTTAGGGGGAACTTTTATGTGTGTGTGCATGTTTTAGAATGCATGTGCATGTGGAGGTATAGATGAGTATGTGTGCTTGCACAGACCAGAGATCAACATTAGTTGTTTTCCTTAATGGCTCTCCAGTTTATTTTTTCAGGCAGGGTCTCTCACTGATTCGCCTAGACTGGCTTGCAAGCCCAGGGATCCTCCTGTCTCCTATTCCCCAGTGCTTGGAGTATAGGTTTACACCATTTCTTTCCTGGTACTGGTTGATTGAACTCAGGTCCTCATGTTTGTACAGCAGACATTTTACCAGCTGAGCCATCTCCCCAGCCCTTGGTCAGCACTTTAAAGACTTTTCTAATTTCCTTACATAAGGATCTTCCTTATTCCCTAAGCCCGTTAACCTATTTATATCAAATCTCTGCTCTCCACTTCCCGGTTGCAGTTGCCCTCTCTGAAAGTTCTCCAGAAGTGATTCTCTAGGGTTTGATGCACATTGAAGGCAACAGGTTTCCTCCATCATCATCATCATCATCATCATCATCATCATCATCATCATCATCTTCATGCTCATCATCACCGTCTATTGATTAGGTACCTGGTTCCCTACTGAGTTTCCTAAGTACTTTCTATCAATTACTTCTAAGCTTTCCTTGGATTCACAGCAGCTGCCCTGCTCAGCTTTCTGTGAAGGAAACGGTCCTCCCCCATTTCACAGCCAAGGGAGTTTTTTGAGATCACATTGGCCCCGTTGACACACACATATACCACCTCTGCCATGGTTGATTGAGCCAGAGCTTCTCAAGACTCTGACCTGAAGAAAAATAACCTATGGGTTGCATAGAGACTGGGATTTGTGGAGCCTAATTAAAAATATTAGCTCGGCTGAGAACATTCTCTTGGGAATTCAATCTATGCATAGAAAGACTGCTAATTTTCAGTGATAACTGAAGCAGAAAGGATCGGATATTGAACTGACATTCTTAGCCTGGGGTCCTTGAACTCATTTAAATTATATGTAAAATTTTCAGTTTCTGTGTACAAATGATAGGAGAACTACGTCACAAATTTGAATCGCAAATAAGATGATGTGGTAATTTAAATAAAAAAATGTTTTTCATAGGCTTGGGTATTTGAACAATGGTTCCCTAGTTGGTGCTGCTATTTGGGGAGGTTTAGGAAGTGCAGCCTTGCTGGAGGAAGTATGTCACTAAGGGCCGGTTTGAGAGTTCATAGCCTCACCCCCACATCCAGTTTTGCCTTATGGTTGCAGATGTGATCTCTCAGCTTCCTGTTTCTGCCATCATGCCTGCTGCTTGCTGCCGTGCCTCCCTCTCGTAATGGATTCTTATCCCTCTGGAACCATAAGCCAAAATAAACTGTCTTCCATTAGTTGCTTTTGCCCTAATGTTTCATCACAGCAAACAAAGCAAAACCCAAAACAACAAAGCAATACAGGTAATTTCCCTTCTTTATCCACTGAAAGCTCTATTCCTTAGTCAGAGATTTACCGTTACCTCTCAGGCTTCCCACCTACCAAGTGCTCCAAGAACCCTGTGGTTCCACAGTCCTAAAGGGCTCTGTCCATTTCCCATACTCAAACCACTTAGCTTATGATCATTCGGGCAATGTTTCTGTTCCGATGCTGTGCAAGATCTTTACTTAGTCCTTTTTGAAGTATCAGAGGAATTCATTTTATTCAATTAGCCTCAAAACCTACCTATGTTTTTAACATGTGAAGGGTACTTTTAATTTTCCTCATTTAATTTCTTTGAATGGGTGTTCTTATCAAACATGGAAAATGGAAAATGGATTGCCATCTGCTGCTGAAGCCTCATTAGTACGCAGACTCTTGATCAGAGCTTGTTCCCCGGGGTCAGAGCAGGCACTGTGACGGCTCTGCTGTTATTCAATCTGGTCCCAGAGGAATGGCCCAGAGTTCTGTGAGCTCAGAGTCAGGGTTCCAGTGCTCTGAAGTCACCACAGACCTAGAGCAGTGCACACTCTGGGTGGGATCTGGTGTACAGCTGACCCAGATCCCGCCCTCTTGACTTCCAACCCACTTGGCCCAAGATCTGCCCTTGGAAACACTAAGCACCTACTCCTCCCTCTGTCCCAGCATGAGGGTACCTGCATGCCACCAGCCCTTTTAGAAGAAAAACAAAGCGCTAACAGGGTTTTCTAACTCCTCCCCTTCTTTTATCTGACAGAGATAAAGCTTCTTGAACCCAAGGTGGATTTTGGCTTGTTTCTCCTAGTAAAGAGGAGAAATAATTAAAAACCAGCAACAAAGTTTAGTCTTCAGCTAAGCATCTTAATAAAACTAGATATAGCTATATCGGAGATGAGATGAGGATCCCTAATTCTGTTCAGATTGACAAGAGCATTTGTGGTTCAGAAGTGGATAAATATAAGGAGAGAGAGAGAGAGAGAGAGAGAGAGAGAGAAAGAGAGAGAGAGAAAGAGAGAGAGAGAGAGAGAGAGAGAGAGAGAGAGAGAGAGAGAGAGAGAGAGAAGGAGAGATAATACGAGAATGTGCCAGGAGCTACCACTGTATGGACAGACCCTGGGGTCATATGGAATCCAGCATCCAGGGACACTTGACAGTGGACTGAGGGAACATGCAGTGCAGTACGGGGACAGAGAAGAGGAGGGGCTGGCACATAGCTGAGTCACAAGAATGGTGACACTGGAGAGTGAATATAGAAACTATGTGACTGAATCTCACAGAAATTAAGCTGTGTCCAAAAAGAATAAAAGCTTTAATACCCCATTCATAGGAAGTACAAAAAACAGGCAAAATTAACCTATAGTCATATATGTTCACATATATAAAAGTATAAGGAAAGATCAGCTGGGAGGGAGAGAATTGCTGGGCAAGTTTTCTCGAGGGTTAGACCTTGTTTTCTTAAAATGGAAGCTGGTAGCAATTTTGAGACTTGGGGCTGGAGAGATGGCACAGTGGTTCAGAGTATGTACTGTTCTTGCAGAGGGCTGGATTTCCTTCCCAGCACCCATGTCCAGTGGTTCACAACTGCCCATAGCCAAGCTCCAGGATATTTGATGCTGTCTTCTGGCCTCCAAGGTAGCTGCACTCACACTCACACGTAATTGAAAAATAAAACAGCAGGGCATTGGTGGGGTATACCTTAAATCCCAGCACTCAGGAGACAGAGGCAGGCAGATCTCTGTGAGTTCCAGGACAACTTGGTCTACATAGAGTTCCAGGCCAGCCAGAGCTACAGAGTGAGATCCTGTCTCAAAACTTAGATGAGAGACAGATAGATTTATAATAGATAGATAAGTAGATAGATGATTGATAGATAGGCAATCTTTAGAAAAATATTTAAGCTTAGAAGTCACAGGTTCGTGTGGCAAATACTCAAGTGTGGCAAGACACCAATAATAGTTGTGGTTGTCTGGCTCTGACCGTGTTACTTGCAAGCATGGTAACAGAATGCATTTGGTTGGAAGGCCTTCATTAGCTGATTCCAGCTTGATGTGAGTAGTTACACGGTGTGTACATTTGTAAATCTCATTGAATGGTACACATATGATTTCATTGCATATTGTAAATACATTTTCTCAGTTTAAAATATCTCTATCTGCATGATTCTGTCGGGGGGGGAGGCATTATGTGTGTGCATGTGTCATAGATTCCAGTCTGTAATCTGACACATAGTTACTGGTTCCTGAAATTAGATTTTGGAATCTAGAACCCACCAGCGCTCCTGCACGCGGGTTTTGTGAGATTCTGAGTATATCCTGATGTCACCTCCACCTTCACTGGCCACTGGATTATGTCTTTGCTGCAAAGTAGGACTTCAGAGCGCAGGCCCCACCCTGCTGGGAAGCTGTAACCATGCCTATGAACATGAAACCAGTCTCTTGGAGTCTCCATAGACTGCCAGGATCCCACAGCACACACACAGAGGCTCCGGGCTCACACCTCAGCCTTTGCACTTGTCTTCAAAATCCTCTGTGAACCAGTTCATCTTTCCCTGTGCCATTGTGGGAAAGCTGCATTTTCTAGGTTTCAATTCAGCCTCCGTTCAGAGTTATCTCATTGCTGTCTGCCCTTTGTATTCTCATGTTCCACCTCATCAGAGATTGTTTGTTCATAGTGCTAAACTTGACAGGAGATGGAGAAAAACACACAGCCAAGGTCAGAGAGCCGCAAGCTCTCGCTTCCATTAAGTCTGTTTTGGTCTTTAAACAGCACCAATCAAAAACTCACTTGAATGTTTTCACTGAACGTTTGGCAAGCTGGTGAGGAGCACTCCAGGGCTCTCTTCTCCATGTCTGCAAGCTTTCCATCTCACGAGCCCCAGAGAGAGGACACAGAGAAAAAGGGAGTCCACTATGGCTGTCTCCCTTTGTATCTTCCAAAATCTGTTTATTAGGCAAACAGTGGAAGAAAAGGTGTATCAATTCTGCTTCTTTGCTGTGATCACTGTAGCTGATGGGGATGACTTATGGGAGAAAAGATGTATCTTGGTTCATGTGTTCAAAAGGTTTCGGTTCATCACAGCAGGGAAGGTATGATGGAGTTCATGGAGTTGGAGATCGTGGTGGACGAGGAAACAGAGTGGGACTAGAACTAGGTATCAGGTGTCACCTTTGATGATCCACACTTAGCTACCTATCTCCACCAGCAAAGCCTCGCCTCTGGAAGTCCCAAGTCCTCGCCAAATAACCACCAACTGGGGAAAATGGTTCAAAACATGTCTGTGGGGAAACATTTCAGACCCGAATCATAACAAAAGGGGAAAATTATGTTTTTGGACTCTTCAGGCCTCCGTGACCCCAGCCAGTTAAATGAGAAACAGGGGTTTGTTGTTTTGTTTGTGCACCCCATGCCAAAGGGTTCAACTCATGTCAGACACATCATGCTGTTACCATTGGATTTCACAGCTAAGTGGTGAGAAAGGCACTCAAGGAACCAAGAAAGATGCTTGAGTGGTGAGCGGGCGCTCTTGGGCCCTATGCTGGAAGGAGGGGGCATGTTGGGCTGTAAACGTCTCCAGGCAGAACTTCTTAGCGCCGGAGGGAGATATCCAAACTTTCAACACTGTAGCATGATGTCACCTGCAACTGTGTTGGGCTTCATTCATCGTGACCCTGGACACACACGAGAGGCAGGCTGTGGGTTGGACACACCTGGTTAGCCTCTTGCCTTGTTGCCCATAGCCCTTAGTTTCCCGTGGCTACAGGAACAAATGATCACAAAATTAGTTATTTAAAATCAGAAAAATGTGCATCTTACAGTCTTGTGCCTCACTGGCAACATATGACTTCTGAGAGTCCGGAAAAGCTTGTAAAATAGTAGATTTCTATGGCCTTTTCAAACACCTTTGATGTTATCTATTGGCCCCCGAGCCTCCTCTTCTCCCCTCCCCTCCCATCCTTCTCCTCACCTAAGCCTCCCTCCTCATTGTTCCTCTCTCCCCTTCATATCACCTGTCTTCCGCTCCTTCTCCTCCCTTAAGATCTTCCTCTCCTTCTCCACCAATCTTCTCTTTCCAGTTTCCTGGATTCTACAAGTGCTCCAGATAAACACAGAAATCTAAAGATTCGACACTAGGAACTGGCTCACTGGTTAAGAGCAGTGTCTGCTCTTGCAGAGGAACTAGGTTTGGCTCCTAACACCCACATGGTGACTAACAACCATCCGTAACTCCAGGTCCAGGGGCCTGCGCCCTCTCCTGGCCTCTGTGGGCATCGAATGCCTGTGGTGCACTTACATACATGCCAGCAAGACTCACACACATAAAATAAAAATAGGTAAATGGAAATAATTAAGAAAGAACAATTCAACAACTATAGTCCACATGGGAGTGAGAAGGGGATCTTTGTCTTTCTGGGCCTGGTTTCCTCACTCAGTATCATGTTTTACCTGCAAATTGCATAATTTCATTTTTTTATTACAGCTGAATGAAATTCCATTGTAAATGACTACTATGTTTTCATCATTCATTGGTCAGTTGATGGACATCTGAGGCCCATGCCTTTGTCTGTGGTCGTCTCATGGTACTGCTTGTATGTCAGAACCCTGCTTTAGCAGACATATATCATTTCTAAATTAAATCCAGACATTGTTTTAAGGGGAATGTAGAAAGCATGTATGAAGACGTTAAAAATGGTCGCTAAGAGCAATTAAAAGAGCACATTAGTGCCAACAGCCTGTTAGACACCTTGCTACTATACCCAGTGACTCTTACAGGGTTTCCTATGCATCTCCAGCTATTCAGAGCTACAAACAGTCTTTCTGGTCTATGAGATGTTTTATTCTGGCTTAGACTAAGGAGAGTTAGTTATACTGTATAAACAATAAGGAAATAAATAAAAGAACATGTGCTGTCATTCCTTGAGATGTTTCCCAAAGTATTCAATAGGACGAGGCTGGAATCAAACTGCCTGGGCTCAGAGTTTAGCCTGCTGCCTCCTAATCGCCTTTCTGCGCCCCTTCCTTCTAGTCAGTAAAACAAAGCTGACAACAGATCTACTCTCTTCTTCCCTGTCTGTCCCTCGCCTTCTTTGGCCCCCTTTTGCTTCCATTCTACCTTTCTAAAGCCTTGGTCCTAATACCAGCCTCAGGAAGGATAGACTCGTAGCCTCTGGTTCACATGTAGTTTTATCGCAGAGAGAAAGCCAGAAGCAGAAACCTTTTTCTCTGGGACCCTGTGATGTTGGGTATTGTCTGGCTTTTCCTAAGGAAATGCAAAGCCCCAGATAGGGAACCAACAACAGAACAAATTAATAATTATACCCAGCTCTATGTTAGAGAACTAGTGAAATTATGTGTGTTATTTACAGGAATTCACTTGACAGGTTACTTACAGGAGCACAGATAATTCAAAGGGTACTGTATCACTGAAAAGCCTCTTTCAGCATGGGTAAAACATCAACAACGCTGCATCCTGGGACTTCCACACTTGACTTCCAGGCACTTTGACAGGTCAGAGAGTCTCCCCTCTCCCCAGAAATCCTTATTATGTGTAGAATCTTCAGGATGGAGAGGTCTTGTAAATTGTGTAAGCTTCAGGGATTTCCTGAGACTTGTGATTTGTTTACTACCAGAGTCTAATGAGCCTCTCTCCAGAATGGAAGATTCAGCTCAGAGGGAATTGGTACGCAACATGTACGTCTTGATGACTCGTCTCTCTGTTGTGTCACATCTAGTACAGCATCTTTCATATCAAGGCTCTGCAATCTTCTCTCTGTGCTTGCCACCATCATGGATCTACTTGTCTCAAAATTAATTTGTTAATATATGTGAATACGAAGTTACTTCCATGAGTCCTGAACACTCTGATCTCAACTTGCCAAGTACATTCTCCAAATTTACTATAAATAAAAAGAGACAGAAAGATAACGGATATTGGTAAGCCAGGCATGGTGGAACATGTTTATAATCCTAGTGCTGAGGAGGCAGAGATAAGTAGATCCCTGAAGCTTGAGGGTCAGCCAGCTTAGCTTCCTGTGTGCGTTCCAGGCCAGTAAAGACCTTGTTGCAAGAAAAGAAGGTGGACCATTGCTGAAGAATGACACCCAGCGTTGTCCTCTGGCTCATACGTGCAGCCTCTGCTTCATTTGAGGAACCTTGGAAGAGCTAGTCGCTTCCTGAGTGTCATACAAGGCCTGCTGGTAGAGGAAAGGGTGTATCTGAGTCAGCTGCAGTGACTTCCACCATTTCAGGAGGATGGGTCTGAAATGTCCCCAATGTGGGCATGCTTCCCTGCTCCTCTGGTTGGAGTCTCCCCTACATGTAGGAAATAAGTCTGAGAACAACAGGAACAATTTCCACCAGGAAGATCCCAGGTCCAAACAACGAGTCCAATGTATATATAGGTGTTGGTTTTCAGAACAATATATTGTTATTTTATTGCCATAAAATGTAGAAATAGTATAAACTTTAACGAAGTAGACTTTGATGGCTCTGTAGTGTGGGGATAGTATCTAACTTACTAATAATTAATAATGAAAGCTCACTGAAGGAGGTATGAACTCTGGCACTGAGTAACATATATCATAAGCACTTAGGAAAATGTTAGCTTCAATAAATATTATACATGTTTATTAGTATTAATATTTATGAGTAATCATCACAAATATTGTTTTAATATTAATAAGCTAAATGGATAAAACATTTAACTTATATTAAAAATAGAATAATTTCATAAAACTATTAAATATCAGTTAAAATATTATTACAATTTTATTCATTCCACAAATAGCTGTGGAAGACCTGCTTTGGGTGGCAAACTCTTCCCTCTGCCCTGAGTAACAGGTGAATGAGACCATGCCTTTGATCTCAAACACACTGTACTTGGGTGAGGGGAGACTGCCTGGCAAGATAATTAGAGATAGTGCTACATATTAATAAGCGTGATTAGCAGGCAGAGTATAACCTCAAGTCTTCTCTTAGCATGGCTGCAAAAAGCCTCTCTATGAGGGGACACTATTCCTGACTCCTGTGTGATGAGAAGGTCTGTGAAATGCTCTAAGATGATATGAGTTAGCAGGCTCAGACAGGATCTGAGGAGAGCTTATACTGGTTTTTTGGGTAGGAGTGCATGCTATGCAGGCCTGAGGAGCTGAGTTCAGATATCCAACACTCACATAAAAAGCCAAGTGTGGCCTTGTGTACTGTAACCATCACTGTGGTAGACAGAGTCGGGAGGATCGAGGGGGCTTGCTGCCATCAGCCTGCCTGAAGAACCATGAACTCCAGGCTCTTTCTGAAGGAAAGAAGACAGCAATATAGGAGGCCACCCAGCATCCTACTCTGGCCTCTGCATACACATGAATGGGCACCAATACCTGTACACACACATGTACACACATGCATAACATACACACATGCACATGGACATATGTGCCACACACTTGCACACAAAAATGCTTTAATAAAGGTCTGAAGATATGACTCAGTGGTTAAGAGAACTTCTTGTTTTTTCAGAGGACCTGAGTTTGGTTTCTAGGACTCTTGTTGGGTAACTCACATCTGCTTGTAACTCCAGGTGATCAGACACTCTCTTCTGGCTTCTTCAGGCACCTGCATCCACACACACACATACCCGCACACAGACACATATATAAAAATAAATATTTTATTTGCTTATTTTGATTTTAATGTGTATGAGTGTTTTGCCTGCATGTATGTAAGTGCACCACACACAAGTACTGCCGTATAGGTCGGAAGAAAACATCAAATCCCTTGGAACTGGTGTTTCAGACTATTGTTAGCTGCTATGTGGGTGCTGGGAATCGAACCTGGGCTTTCCACAAGAGCATCAAGTACTCTTACCCTCTGAACCATCTCTCCAGCCTTAAAAATAAATCTTAAAAATAAAAATAAAAAAGAATTTTTTGGACAAGTAGAATTTAACTCTGAATCAAAGAACATGAATACTAGGAACATTAGTCTCATATAAGAAGTCTGGAGATACAAAGATTCTAGGATTTTGTTCTAGTTACCTTCTATTGCTTTGACAAAACATTCTGGTCAGAACCAGCTCAGGGGCGGGAAAGGGCTTATTTCACCATATAGCTTGCAGTTCATCCTGGAGGAGACTAGGACAGGAGCTCAAGGCAAAAACCTGGAGACAGGTTTGCTCCTCTGGCCTGACCTCTCCCTGCTTTCTTATACAACCTAGGACTGCCTGTTCAGAGATGGCCCCACCCACAGAAGACCAGGACCTCCCATATCACTCAACAATCAAGAAAATGCCTAACAGACGTGTCCATTTGGCACTCTGATAGAAGAAATTCCCTCTTCCTAGGCATGTCAAGTTGACAAGTGAAGCTATCCAGTACAGGTTTCTAACCTGGGCTTAACCATAACCCACCTACCCAATGTCTTCTGTCTTCCAGCTTGTCCATCTTCAGGCCATTGGCCTGGTCCTTACAGCCTCTCTGCTGCAGGCTGCCAAGCTCCCGCCTTCACATCCACATAACAATCAGGGGACTAGGAGGGCCTTTGCAGAAGTGCCCCAGTCATCTTCAGGTGTCCTTGGTCATTCCTGGGCCAGTGTCCCAGCAGGAGATCAGAATCACCATTGTTGACAAATTGTTTTTTTTTTTTTTCTGTAAATTGTTTGATAGGAAATATTAGAGATTTCAAGTCAAGGTATGAGAAGTGGAGGCAGAGGCTCAAACAGACGTACTTACATAATAGGGGAGCAAAGAAATCTCTACAAAATTTTATTGGTGAAATTCAAAGTAGAATAAAAACAATAATTGAATATATTTTTAAATGAGGCTCTCATAAAAAGAAAATGATGGGTTTTTTAGAAGTTAAAATCTTGTTAAATTAGTGGAATAGACTTTGCTCAATTTGGGTCAAAGTTAGTGTGCTTTGGAGGAAGAAGAATATAGCTTGTTTAATCCCCTATCATGAAAATGGCTGTCGGTGTTCCTTTATGAACGCGCACCTATAATGAGTTTTTACATGCATCCCCCTTTTCTCTAGCACTGAGCTTCATCCTCAGTTCTCTTTTATTTTTCATTTTTCAACGGCTTACTCAACTGCACAAGCTGGATTTGAACACACTTTGTAGCTCAAGAAGTCCTCGAACTTCCAAGCTTCATGCCTCAGTGTCCTCAGTGGTTGGGGTGACAGACCTGCACCAAAGTGCTAGACTGAAGTTTTCTCTATTCCACCTTTGAAATGACTTCACACAAACAGTGATGGGCATAGTACCAAAAGGCGCTCAAAGTTTGCCTCTGTGATTTGGGGCCTGTCACCACTCAGTTCTGTTATAAATGCAAAAGCAGCCCGACACAAAAAGGAAATGAATGGACATAGCTGTGTTCTAATAAAACTCAATTCACAATAAAACTTGCAGTTCATAGAATTTTTATACACAAAACAGCCTTTAAATAAACTATTTAATAATGTAGTGTGCCAAAATTGTAGGCATCGAATGGTATTCTTCTACAAGGAAGCACTTTCTTGGTTAGGGAAAGGCAATGCTATGATCCTGAGGCACTGGGTAGTAAGTACAGAATGTGTAGACTTCAGCCAAGAGCAGAGTCAAGGAAAGGAGCAGAACTCAGGACCAGGAGGGGGTGAAACTGGCTTTCTGAGTCTAATGGGATGGTCCATATACCTCAACTCAGCAAAACAACCACATATAGTGAAAACTGTTTAAAAAAATAAAAGCCAATCCTTTAAACTCATTGAAATTATCCTAAGCATATACATCAAATAGAGAATTATTTATGAAAAAAACATTTGTTATGTCCTGCTTACAACAGTGATAGTCTGTATCACTTGAGTCAGGACCCAATCTGCCCTTCCTGTCTCCCACTGTAGAGACTAAATAGTAGGAGACCCTCACCAAGGTGTCAGGGATGAGGATGGGTACTGTTCCCGGTGCTAGGGGCTGAGAACCCTGAGACATGGTTGCTCTTGTAAGCAAGGCAAGAAATTTCTCTTTAGGACAGGAAAGCTGAGAAGACCAAGGCTGCCCCCACCCTGCCCTGTACCCAATCATGTAGCAGGGCATCCCTGCTCTATGAATGGTCACAGTCCTTTCTCCCAGGTTGGGAAAGGAAGTCTGAGATTGTACACAAAAGGGAAGAATGGAAACATAACTAAAGGAATTGGAAAGATGGCTCAGTAACTAAAAGCACTTGGTGCTCTTGTAGAGGATCCGAGTTCAGTGCCTAGCATCTGTATTGGACAGCTCACAACTGCCTATAACTCCAGTTTCAGGGGGATCTGAATTCTGACCTTGTTGGGCACCTGAATTGATGAATACACACACACGCCCCCACCCCCACTAATAAAATAAGCCTTTAAAAAATAGCAGAGCTTCAAAGGAATTAATGCTATATGGAGAAGAATGTCAGGGAAGTTAAAGCTTCAGGATACTGAATATCCAGGGATACCATAACTAATTACTATAATTTTTACTCAAAACAGCATAGCTTCATTCTCTCATACTTCTGAAGGACAAAGGTCTGACATCAGTGTGTCAGTAGGGTATGCTCCTTGGAGGCTCGGAGGGAGAATTCCTGCTTTTCTGTTATAGCTTTTGGTGGCTACCTTTGCATACCACTCAAATCTCCGTCTCTACTTCCATTTCACTTCCCAGGGTCTCTTTGTATCTGATTGCTCTTGACCCCTTTCTGTTTGTGGTGGGAAATATACTTAACAACCTTATTCTGCTTAATTTCATTGATCATCGTGGACCTATAGTTCCATGAGTATATTTTTTATCTATTTATTTATTTAAAGTATGTGTGGGGGCTGGAGAGACGGCTCAGCAGTTAAGAGCACTGGCTGTTCTTGCAGAGGACCTGGTTCAATTCTCAGCACTCACATGGCAACTAACAACCGTCTTTAACTCTAGTTCCAGAGGATCTGACACTCTCCTCTGACCTTTGCAGGCATTACATGACATGTGTGCTCTTACACACATGCAGGCTTATACTTACACACATGTGTATTATACACGTAAAATAACATAATAAATAAAATATTTTTTAAAAAATGAAAAAATTAAGTATGTGTATTTTGCCTGTGTGAGTTATGTGCACTATGTGTGTGCAGGAGTTCACAGAGTCCAGAAAAAGTATTTGAATCCTCTGGAACTGGAGTTACAGGCAGTTGTGAGTCACTGTGTGTTATTGCTGGGAACCAAACTTGGATCTCTACAAGAGCAGTTCCGGCTCTGAACTGCTGAGCCGGATCTCTAGCCCTGACTATGTTTTCCATTAAATCAATTTTGGAGAACATTCAGCCATTATTTCTTCAAATATTTTATACCCTTTCCCTGTCTCTCTTCCTCTGTGGAATTTCTAATATGCACATTCGTATGTAAACTGTACCTCATCAGAATGAAAAACATTTTTGTGTGGCTGGCAAGATAGCTCAGCACGTAAAGGCACCTGCCACCAAGCCCGCTCACCTGTTAGATCTTCTTTTCCCATTTGATGGAAGGAGAGAGCCAATTCCTGAAGGCTGTCCTCTAACCTCCACAAGCATAGTGTGGCACATGTATATGTACACATACACACGTACACACACAAAATAAGGAAATAAATACTTTCAAAGTTTAAAAGAAAGTCTTTTGTGCTTTAAGGATGCTATAAGAAACAAGTCACAAAATGAGGAGAAATATTTTCAAACCATTTATCTCCTAAAGCTCCTGCATCTCTAGAACATATAAAGAACATTTAAACTTTATAAAAATTATGGCTCACTCAGTGAAATTTTAGACAAAGGGTCTGAACATATGTTTCTTTTAAGAAGATGGCATCCAAATTGCCAATGAGAGTATGAAAAGATTCTCGACATCATTAGCTCTAAGAACTACAAATCAAAACCATGAAACAACGTGTCTGCCATTCGGGGCGCAGGAACTGAAGTCACAGTTACCTGAGGATGAACCCAAATATCCAACAAATGATAGAGCAAGAAACAAAATGTTTCCATGCAGTGTAATATTATTCAGCCATGGAACTGAAGTACTGATGAGCGCACACGTGCATGCATGTGCGTGTGTGCACTCACATGTGTAACACAATATGACTGAACCTTAAAAACATCATACTTAATGAAAGAAGTATATCAGAAGAAGCTATTTATTGTGTGGTACAATTTATAGGAAATGTAGAGATAAGCAGATTCATAGATAAAAGATAGATCAGTAGCTGTTGTTAAGGGCAGTGAGGAATGATGGCTGATGGGTACAGGATTTCTTTTCAGGGTCATAGAAATATATTAAAATTGATTGTGGTAAACATAATAAACCTGATTAAAACTAAATAAATTATACACTTTAAATGGTTGAATTGTATGGAATGTGAATTATATATCTCAAGAAGATAAACACACACACATGCATGCACACATGCTTTAGTGAGCAGGATACTGGAGGTTTGGGGGCTTAAGAAAAGTGATCTGTCTATTGACATTGTTAAATTATCATTTCTTACCTCGTGCTCATTTGAAGACTGTCACAATGCCCAATGTTACTATTGTGACTTTGCTGTTAGGATAGAATGAAATCACCAGATGCCAGCTTGGTGTCTTTCAGGAAGTGGTTGCATATTAGATATTCATGTGTTCAAAGTCCAGGACAAAGTCAAGCTTTAAAAGATCCTGAACCAGTTTGCTATAATGTTGTGACATCGGCCTGAGTTTAATGCAGAGCCTGGGCCTTAACATCCTAATAAACTAAGCCAGGCTACCTTAGTATGCCAGTGAATGAGACAAGTAATAGAGAAAAGCAGAAAATTGAGATTTATTCAACAGGGCCACACTGGGAAGAGGAATGAGAGGGTTTAGTGACTGTCTCTCCTCTGGGTCATCTTCTGAGTCCTGACTGGAGATTTAAGTTTAAATAGAAGGTAAGAGGAAACAGTGCTGGTCAAGGTGTGGTCCTACCCAGCAGCAGTACCTAGGCTCTAGTCTCTCTTGCAAGGTCATCTGACAAACCGTATGACACAACTGTATGAAATCCCTTTCGAGGAGACAGATTCTTCTGGCTGGCATCAGGCTTCTGTCTTTTCCATCCTCCAGCCTGTGGAAATTCAAATTTCTTGACTTCATGGTCTCAATAGTCTGATAACAAAGAGAAGGGCACAAATGTGTCTTTAGAAATCTTTATTCTCATCAACAAGTCCAATACCAGTGGAGAGTGCCTACCCTGGAAGAGGAATCTCCTTGTTATTCTAGGCAAAACAGTCCCCACATCATGTGACTCTACAGTGCACAGTGGCCTCATCCCTGAGGACCAGATTTCACCCATGAGGTATGTTCTCAGAGTGAAGGAATGCTTTGGAAGAAACGTCTTCAGTGTGTGTAAAAAGAGTTCAGTTTTGTGAGGTCTGGCAGCAACCAGAAAGGAAGGAAGCAAACCTGTCACTCTGCAGTTAACCTGTCTCATTACATCATTTGTTGGCAACCTTGGCTGACATTTATTCTGGGAACTGGCCATATGTTTTTGAAAAGATAAGGCTTCTTCTTCTAGATATATTGATGGCAATGAGATCATGGCATGGGAGTCTGGGGCTGTAGGAATGAAAGAGTATCTAGACTTTAGGTCACAGGTAAGATACTCCGATGCCTTCAGGGCCACATTGACAGCATGATACTGTGTAGCTTCTTTCTATTAAGGCTGCAGCACCCGTTTCAGCCGTAACCTGAGAATTTGTAGCACAAATTCACTTACATTAAAACATTTTGATGACAATTAAAATTAGCCCAACTATTCAACTCATTAGCTTACAGTTTGTAAGCCACAGGGTACATTTATTTAACCACTTTTATCTGAAGTCTATTTTTTATAATGTCAAAACTCCCAGTCCTCTGTGAAATTCAGAGTGAACAACAGTTAGAGTTCTCACCACACATGTTGAGTTATTTTTAAATTATTCTCCCAATTTTTGGATGGTCTCTATTTGGCAGGACATGATGGTGATATCGATTCTGTTTTTTGTGTGTGTACTGAGCACCAGATCAAATGCTTTATATTGACTTTGTGCTTAGTATTCTTCATCCTCATGATATAAACCCTGCTAGCCTCTTGTATTTAACTGAGGAGGTAACTGAACAGAGAGTTTAAGAAACTTGCTGAAATCATATAGTCTTGTCTTGCCATGTGATACCCTCCATCACTTTAAGAAGCAGGAAGGTTGTCACTGTGACCCCGGGACTCTGCTCCATACCTTTCACTTAGTTCCCCTGTATTCTAGAACAAATGACAAAGTACAAAGTGAAGAAGGAAAGTGAACTTATTTACAGCTCATCCAAGGACAGAAAAAAAATTTCAATTCCTCTCTACTATAGCTATAGAAATTCTTACAATTTATAGAGTACCATGAGCTATCACTCCTTGGCCTGTTGGCTGAGATTAAGAGAAGAAACACAAGAAAGGGCCAGAAGAAAAGTAGATTTGGCCATAAGACAGTTTGACAGGTCCTTTCCCACTGGAGGCCACTGGGCCCTAGCTGCCTACACCATCCCAATCTTCTGTGAGAGAGACTGTTTTTTATCTAAGGCCTGGGGAAAACAGTATAAACATTCCGTCTTCAAGATGCCCCATTTTTGAGTGAGGAAAGATTCCAGGGGTTAGGTGGGGATGTTGCGGATGTGGATAGAAGATCTTCCCGGGTTCTGGGCCTGGTAGGGTTCTCTATCTCTAGATCCATCCCTTTGATTGGTGTGGGACAGAAGCTTTTTATATCTCTCTTGGAAGTCAGCTCCAAGTTCAGAGTCTTATCTTTGCATGATTATTAAGCACATTAATTTTGTCAGTCATGAAAAAGTAATAGTTTAATAGTCAAGGGGAGGGGCACATGTGTCAGTTGTTAAAATGAAGACTACCTCCTCCTCGGGGCTCGAGCCATCCTCTCAGCAAGAGTTGATTGTTATACGAACAAATACCAGTGCAATGTGCCAAGGAAAACCCTCCACATAAAAATCATCATTTAATAAAATCCAAGGTTTAGCATTAACTTCGGTCATGAATTTCAGAATACGTTTGAAGTATTTACATAACACTAAGTGTATGGCCTGCAGGATGAGGCTGGCCGCCAAGCCTGGTTATCTGAATTTGATCCCCAGAAGTTACAAGGTGGAATGAGACAAGAGACTCTTGTAGATTGTTGCCTGCCCTGCACATATGGACCTTGGCATGTGCTTTTCACCCCAGAGAATAAATAAAAAGTGAGAGAGAGAGGTTTATTATGTTCATCGCCCTAGGATCTGGGAAGTATTACAGCACGCAGATTCTGTCTGTTCTTCTTGCCCTTGGCAGGGGACATCACATAGCAAGTCCGAGCGAGCATTCTTGCATCCTCTTAAAAGCCACTATTGCCAGTACAAGACATAGCTCTCGCCTCAAAGAAATGGTATGGCTCTCTTGGATCTAAATATGGGTTACTATGGTTTTAGAAACACCGATTTAAGTGGCCCCAAATATCATGATCCAACGTGCTATTTCATGAAGACTTTAAAGAAGCAGAATGGAACAAAGTCCTCAGTGGAGGTACTTTTCAAATACATTGGTGGAAACAACAAGTAGGTAGGTTAGAGCAGACTGGGGGAACCTCTGCTATAGGTTTGCTTGTGTCTGCTAGCTGAGCACATTCTTAGTTTTTGGATTGGTGGAAGCTAGTTAATGCTTCCCAAAAGGTTTCACCTCGTTCACAAGGAGACTAGATCAGACATAGAGGTAGACAATGAGTGGTTATCAAAGAAGTTAAAAATAGCCCAAGATAACATTCCAACTCTTCATAAGTAGAAGTTTTAACCAGCCAAGCAGACTTGTAAAATCTTTACAGGTGTGGCTCTTAGGAACTAAAGTTTATATCACATTGGGGGTCCCTCATGAATTCATCTAATTCTAACTACCTCTCAATGATCCCACTTTCATATAATACTAATACATTAACATAACTTTCATTATGAAGTATCCAATATGAATTCTGAGAAACTTTTCGACCCTTTTAGAAGGGAGGAAGAAGGATTTCACCACTAGAACTAAACTCAAGCCTTCCAGATGTTGGTCTAAACAGAAGCCAGCACATGGTCCCAATGCAGCAGGCACCTGTTCTTACCAGTAAAAGTTCAAGGATGCTCAGCAATTCTACATAATCTGAAGGTGATTTTGCACTGCATTGGTGGATGGGAGAGTTTGTCACCGAGGTTGTATGCTCCCCAAAGCTCAAGATAACCACTCTTTGGTCCCTTATAGAAAAATAATTCTGGCTTTTGGTGTAAAGAAGCCATTCCCTTAAATTCTCTAACCACCTTCAGCTGAAGTTCCTCAAGTTTTGGCAGTGAAAGCAAATCACCAAAGAGAATGAATGCCTTAAAGGAATATCCTCCTGGCCCTTGAGATGGGTAATGCTTTTTCTTTGTTTTTGAACTGCTGAGTGACCCTGTATTGATAAGGGAAAGCCACTTGCCCAGGTACAGAGTGGGTGAGAAGATAAAGTGAGCAGTGATGTCAATGGAAATGGTTCTCTTTTACTGAGAGTTTTAGACACTGTGCACAAGGCTATGTGTTTAAGCCTCTGAGCATGTTTATAAACGATTTCTGAAGTACATTTTTTATCACTGCTGGTTGGCAGATGAGGAAGCTGGGTCCTCCATAGGGAAACTGCCCAAGATTATATAAATATAAAAGGCAGGGCAACTTGAGTGGCAATTTGGCCTTAAGACCCACCTCAGGAAGGTAACTGTAAACGGAAGTGGCTGCTGTGGTAGGGTCTCTTTGTTCACAAAGGAAAAATTAGGGACTCTGATAAATCTGCCCAGGCTGAAGTTCCCCTATACTCTTTACCTGAATTGTTCCAGGCCTGCCTGAAGGATGTCTGGTGGTCGGTGGAGTTTGCCAAGCCACCTCACTAAACCAGTTTGGTGACCTCCAGAACTGTTTCCAACGCCCGGGGATCCAGATTCTAAAACGGAGCGTGCTTCTCTGGTAAATTTTATATGACAATGTCTGGGATCCTTTGGGTGGGTGCTTCTTTTCTAGAAATTTCTCCCAGAGAAAATTAAGCAGATACAGACTAGTCTTAGTAGTCAGTGAAAGGAAAGTCTTGCAACTAGGCTGTCTTTTTGAGAACTGGAAGATGGTTAGTGGACATCCTTTGTTCTTAAAGTAGAGAATGGAAATTTGGGGAGGAGCTAGGGGAAAGGAGGGAATGGGCCCAATTTTATGTATTCTGTTGTCCTTAAAGGCAATGTTGCTGAGACGACTCTTAAGTGGGAGGCTGAGTATCAACCTCACCTCCTTAAAACAAGAATGTCCATAGCCTAATTCCTGGAACCAGGAATGTTACCTTCCAGGCAAAGGCATTTTGAGGACATGGTCAGTCATGTCTATTAGAATGGGAGGGTTATCTAAGCAGACAGGACGATGTTCCGGTAGATCCATCTGCTGAGATAGATTCAGAAGGACAAACAACCTATCCTGACTGGAGCAGAAAGATTCCTCGAAGCATGGAGGGGCGAGAGAGAAGGGAAGCACGAAAAGGAACTCACCCCTCCTGCTGGCTTTCAGAGAACAGAAGGAGACTAAGACGAATGTCCACATCTGGTCAAATGTGGAGAAAATGCGACAGAGAGGTGCCCAGCCCTAACCAACGTATCTCCAGTGCAGCTCTACACCTACAGGAAAATTACACCAATGCAGTCTCCATAGAATGGCAGTCTAAGAAGACCTGAATCAGCACAACAGCAGGTGACAGGCTAAGGTGGGTGGAGAAATTTCACAGGGTCCCACCTCAAGAGGAAGAGCTACAGACAGTCAGTGGATGCTGAGGGAGGGAGAATGATTTCTTCAGGGACTAGCTCCCTGAGATGCCATCTGATCCCGAGTGGGAAGTCCTAAAAACAGACACACAGTGCCAATGGACTCAGTGATATATGTATATATAATGTAGATATACATTACATACATATACATGTATATATACATATATATGTATATGTAATGATGATAATCAAAGAAGAGGACAAGAAATTGAGAGGAGGACATGTGAGGAGTCAGAGGCACTGGAAGGGATGGACACAATGCAAACATAAGAGCCTGTATAAAAGTCTCAGTCAAATAAAAGAAGTGTGAAGGAGACCCCTAGCGAACAAGATGGCGGCCTCCAGCTGCTAGAAGCACCTCTCAGCTGATAGCCAGGGAGGAAAGAGCACTCACACTTCAAGGACTGAATTCGTTCTGCTAACTGGGAATTGGGGTTCTCTTTTGGTAGTTTTTAGACTCATAGGGAAAGGAATTTAAAAACAGAGCCAGAAGTAAGATTGAGGACAATTTTATTGCAGGCAGGCCGTAAATCTCAGAAGTTTCTGAGAGGCGGGAGGCTAGAGAAGAGTAGAGTTGCCTTTTGAGTTATGTAAGAAAGCATGCCTGCACTTGGCCGAGCACAAGCACGTGGAGGCCAGAGGAGGATGCTGTTCCATCCTGCTCCATCTTATTCCCCTGAGACGGGCCTCTCACTAAACCTGGAGCTCACCTTTCCTTTCTACCTGTCAACTAGGCTGGCTGGTCAGAAAGTCTCAGTGATTCTTCTGACTCTGCCATCCCTGTCTCCACTGCCCCTACACAGTCCTGGGGCCACAGGTGTGTGTGTGGCCACGCCCAGTATTTTTATGTGGATGTTGGGGATCAGAACTCAGGTCCTCAAGCTTGAGCAGCTTATCTACCAAACTCTTACCTACCAAGCTCACTCCTGAAGGCTTTTCTTAAAATTGGTATGTTACCAGGGAAATAGGAGGTGGGGTTCCTCCTTGAAGACCTCCAGGCCTCTTAATACATGTCTAAGCACCAAATACTAGCAACAGAAGGAACAAGGGACAGGCTCCGGAAGAGAGTACAGACAGCCCCGCTTAGCGCCCTGATGTCAGACTGGGGAGACCTGCAGAACTTATAAGACAATTTTTTGAGCTACTAAGTTTGAAGCAATTCTACACTAGATGACTAATGTATCTTATGAAGGAAAATGTGCTTGCCAGTAGCAGGTTAGAAAGCAATCTAGTTTGGAAGAATTATGGGAGGAAGATGGCAAAAGTTCAACTTCATTTCAAGCCCCTTGGGAAGAGGAGGAATATCCATCTCTGTGTTCTCAGATCTTGAAAATGTACCATCAGTCTTGAGACATGTTTCCTATCAGCACTGTTTCCCTGCTTAATCTCTAACTCCTGAAACAAGAAAGAAACCAAGAGAAGGTTCCAGTGTCTGGGTGGGGCTCTCCCTGGCTTGTTATCAAATGTGTTTCTCAAACTACAGAGCGTCAGGTCAGGACCCAGAACATCTTTACATGTTGGCGTGTAGTATTTCTGTTAAAGTTGTGAGAGACCAGGAACCAAACCTGTGGAAGGATTCAGGCATCTGTATCTCACAAAATGTAGCAACTAAGGCGTGAGTGACCCTTTCCTCTGCCAGACATTGCACAGTCATGCTGGAGGGCAGAAGAAAGGAGGGACACTGTTGTGCCTTCAGGTTCCTGTTCTCCTTGACTCTCTAGTCCTTGACTTGCTCCTGCAATCATTGCCTTTGTTTTTGCTCTGCCCGTGTTTATCACACACTGTTCCTTTTCCAAGAGGGGAATAAATGTATTGTTTAATTTATGAGGATATAATACCATAAGAGTATATTCCTTTGCCTGAAATGTATTCTTAAGCATTACCTTGGTCTGTACTTTAATTGAATTGGATAGAGACGGCACATGGAAATTGTTAAGGTTAACGACCTAATGATTTACAAGACAAGGCACATTTACTGGCAAATAGATTTCAGTAATTGTTCTGCTCCTCCGTGAGAGCAACGGTGTATGCATTGATTCTCCATGTCCTGGAGCTAAGGTTTACCCAGAGAAAACAGGACCAGGGTCCTCTGGAGGCTGCAGAGGAGAGTGCTTAGGATCAATGGAATTAGCAGACCCCATAAGCTCTTCTTGATGAGAGTGATTTGGCCCAGGAAAGCCCCCAGGTGCCCTCAGATGGAGTGAATAATGTTTTCAAGGTGATGCTTACTCAAACTGCTGCACATCCAGCATTTGTTTAAAAAGACAGAACCTTCCAACTAGTATGCTTATTGTCTCAACTTTATTGAACTATTATTGATGAATAAAAATTGCACACATTTAGGGTGTGCAATGTGGTCTTTTGATGTCTATCTATATTGTGAAATGATTACTGCAGTTGTCATACATATATATATATATATATATATACACACACAATACATGAATATGCTTACATGGATGTGTGTGTGTGTGTGTGTGTGTGTGTGTGTGTGTGTGTGTGTATGTGAAGAACCCTTGAGATGCTGGTGTGGTGCCCTTAATCCCAGCACTTGGGAGGCAGAGGCAGGTGGATCTCTGTTAGATTGGGGAGAGCTGGTCTACATGGTGAGTTCCAGGCCAGCTGGGGCTACAGGGAGATCCTGACTCAAACCTCTCCCACAAAAGCAGAACTTTGGAGTCCCAGCCTCTGAGCAAATTTCAATATGTATGATTGTTACTGATGGTCACCGTGCTGCACAGCAGGTCTCCGGCGTTACTTGCTCTGGAAGTGCCCCCTTCCTGTTCTATCTCACACTTACCTATGGGCTCCCATGTAATGTTTTCCTACATGTTTGCATCATGCACTCTTTCAATCAAGGAAGGCAAAGGTACTTCCTCAAACAGATATTTTGATGTGAGAATATTAAGGATCCTTTCTCTAGCAGTTCTGAAATGCGCAGTATGTGGCTCACAACCCTCCTATCGTGTTTAAAGTGCGGCATTTATTAATTTCTCTTATGTACCTGTGAAAACATGGACTCCCAGACCCTTGGACCTCCAGCTCCTGGTAGCTATTATTTCGCTCTCTCTTATGAATCAGTGTGAATGTAAGAGATTCTGTATAAAAGTGAGATAATGCAGTGTTTTTCTTTCCATGTTTGTGCATTTCACTTAATATAATGTCCCCTAGCTTCAATGGTCACAGGGAGCAGAATTCCCTTTTTACGGCTGATTACTATTCAACCCTATATGAGTACTATACTTTATGCCCAATTCATCTGTCAGTAGGCATTCAGGTTGTTTCTGTAGCTTGGTTCTTGTACATAACGCTGCACTGAACGTGGAGCTCAAATGTCAATATAAGTTTATTTTTGTTTAAAACTGAGTCTTGACATTTCCATTTGGGGATTTAATTTTGCATATTTGAAGGAAAGGGACAAATAAACATTTGACGTCTTTTAAAAAAAATCTTTTGATTGTATTTGGGCGCAGGAAATAGTTCTCCGATTCTGAAGTTTACTAAATTCATTCTCAAGGCCCTTGCCTCGGTGTGAACTGAATGCTGTAAGAAGGTGTGGCAACCTGACCTCTCTCAACACCTTGTACCTTCTTCCTTTCTTATATATCTTCAAGAATATTGGCAAGAGACTTCAAATTCCCTTTCAAGGACATCGCCAATTACCACTTATTAACTCTGACAAGAGCATAAATAAAGATGGACTAAGGACATTGGAAAGCAGACAAGTAGCTGTGAAGGCCAGCACACCCTCCAGGGCTCCTAGCTCAGGGCTCCATGTAGTGAGGGATCTGCTTTCCTTTGCTTGTGCTACCTGTGTACAGAGTCAGGACATACCTGCTAACCTTTTTTTGTTTCTCTAGGGTATTATTTGTAACATGTGTCTGTGTCTATGTAGATATAAATGAATACGTGTCTGTGCATATGTAGACAGACAGGTAGGTATAAATCTTGAAGCTATGTAGGATAGGATATGGAAAACATATAATGGGAACTTAGTTGTTAAGACATAGGATGTTGTGTCATTGAGAGACCCTCCTGGAAATAAAATGGAAAGTGACTTCTCCGGTTGAATATAATCTCTTCCACCTCTCTCTTAGGATTATGTTACTCTTTTATACAATTCTTCAAATTGTGAAATAATACCCTTTCGAGTCAGGATATACACTGCCCATTTACAGTCTCAATCAGTGGAAAGCAAACACCCGTGGACCCACTTCCCAGCTGAAGAAACAGAGCTTGACGTGTTGTCTAGGAACCATTCTTTACCTATATGGGCTCCTTCCCTCACAGCTAGCAAGCTCTCTGAATTTTATGTGATCTTTGCTTTTTAAAGAGACATGTATCTCCATGTATCTCGAAGTTGTTGAGCTTGTATAGGGTCAGTTCATTTCATTAAATCACTCTGCGTAGGTTTATGTCATATAAATATGCCACAATTGGATTACTCACTCGATAGTTGGTAGAAAGTTCTATCATCTCTAGCTTTGGGCATCATAGAAAACATGTTACCAACATTTTGCTGCATGCCTCACATCACACTCAGCAGCTGTATTCTCAGACAGATATCTAGGAGTGGGTCTGCCAGTTCACAGGCTATACACAAGCTCAGTTTTATAGCCTAACACCAAATTGTTTTCTAAAGTGCTGGTACCAATTTTTACTCCCAGTGGCAGTAACTGAGAGTTCCCATTGCCCCACACCATGGCTGATATCAGACATGGTTACAGTTCCTGTGATCTGCCCCTCTAATGATATCAAGAACATTTTAATGCAGTGTTAATGTACAGTTAGTTTGGCTGGTTCATAAGACTGAGAACCTTCTAGAACTGGCTCTGCTTCTCTGGAAAAATCTTTCTGGTTTTCATGTATAGAGTTTCATTCTTGGTTATTAATTCTGAGCTTCCCAATTCTGAGGAAAAGAATAATAATAGCCACATATGTAATTTAAGATTTTATAGTAGCCACATCAAGAAGGTAAAACATAACTGGAACTGTCTGTTGCCTTGTATTATTTATCTAGGAGAACCTAAGCCATTGCCAATATTGAAATTAGGAACACGGTCTTTGAAATGTGGTGATGGTTTCCCACTCGCGGTGGATCTCTATTTCTCCGGCTGCACTATGGCGTCTCCACAGCCTGGGAGCTTCGTGGCTATGATACCGAAGGTTGCAGACTGCTCTTTTTATGTGTTTTTTCCTCCTATTTGCAGCCTGAGATTTCACCTTTTTTCCCATGATTTCTTTTGAAAGGAGTACTTGACTTTAACATGATCATATTTTATGAGTCTTTCTTGGTGTTTTATGTTTTTCCTTAGGTGTTGTTTGAGTTTGACTTAGTCAATTTTCAGTGGCCACAGCTGAATACAGGAGACCTGGAAATTTATGAACAACAGAGATTTCGTTTTGACCTAGGATTCTAGGGCTTAGGAGGTCCCAGAACATGACGTAGGCATGTGATCATCGACTGGGAAGGGGCTCTGATACATCAGTGCATTGCCTGGTGAGACAAGCAATCAAGCAGCCATCAAGCAAGAGTATTGTAGAAACCTAGCTTTTAGAACAAAACCATTCCCTTGGATTACCCACTAATCTGTGAATGGGCAAAACCCTTATGACTCAGCACCTTCTCAAAGGACCTACTTCCAAATGTCATTAACATATGGATTGGGGATTATCTTTATAACCCCTGCAATAGAGGGGTGACACATTCAAACCACAGCAGAGGTAAAATTCCAGCCCAGCTTTCTGTATAATCATCTGCGTAACTGTTCTCAGCAGTCCTGTCTTGTCCTGTTGTTCCATCAGTGTCATGAGCCAGCCGTCCATGGCAAGCTGGGACATGTCTTTAGACTGTTTTCTGTTCTGGTTCCCTATTTGTGTGCCTCTATAGAATACAACATGGTCAATTACTTTAGCTCCAAAGTAAGTCTTATTATCTGACAGAGCAAATCCCCAGTTTTTTTATTTCTCAGGAGTTTCTTAGTGCACCTGAGCTTTGACTTTCAGATATAAAATTTCAAATTAGTTTGTCATGATCTGTGAAAACCTTCTATTTTTATGGATGCACTATGGGAATTCACATGAGCTATTGTATCTCTCTGGCCTGAGTTCTCAACTGAAAAGAAGAATCGCAGGATTCTGGAGAGGTGGTTCATCCATTAAGAGCACTGACTGTTCTTGCAGAGGACCTGGATTTGGTGCCTAGTACCTACAAGATGGTTTACAACCATCCATAACTCCAGTTCCAGGGGATCCAAGGCCCTCTTCTGATCTGTGTGGGCACTGCACAATACAGGTGCACTTACATATATGTAGGTTATATACTCAGACACATAAAAGTAATAAATAAAATATTTTAAAAGAAAAGAGAAGTGGGGTTCTGTGTTTTTTTAAACAAGGTTGTTCAACAGTGAGATTATGCAAAGCACATGGAGTCTTTGGCACAGCACCAGGCACAGAGGAAATTTCCACCAGGTAAACAAGTGGTTTTAGTACTGTTACTGCTGTTGCATGGAAGGTCCAGTGTGGAGATCTCTGGAGACCTGAAGGGAAGGCTGGCTACCATACCAGGGCAGCACAGGGACCTTTGTCCTCAGGTTTTGTCATAGACTTTTGTGCTGAGTGTGCATGCCTGTGTAGAGTGCAGTTTCTCACTGGGTCCTGTTTGGCCTATTGAGGAACCTTGAGCAGAAAAAAAAAAAAAGCATTCCTGCATTGGGTAATGTCTGAAATTGGAGTTTCACCCAAGTTCTGGGAGGCCTATCAGGTCATTGCATTGAGAAATAATGAGAATTATACATGCAGTCAGTCACCTAGATGCCAACCACCAACCAGCCACGATGGCAATGGCTAACATTTCAAGGTGGGAGAGAAAGTGTAATTTTCAAGTAAACATATGACATATCCTCCTCCTTCTCCTCCTCCTCCTCCTTTTCCTCTTCCTTTTTCCCCTATCTATAATCTATCTATCTATCTATCTATCTATCTATCATCTATTTCTCCCTTTATTTCCTTCTTGGAGCAAAGAAAGGTCTCTCCATATTGGTCAGACCCTCCTGAAACATCTGAGTTCAAGGCACACTCCTGTGTAGCCTCCCAAGTAACTGGAAATATACAAGTAATTATGCCTGACTAACCAGTTCTTAACCTCAGAGGGAGGTTAAGAAAACTGTATTCCAAATATTGTGTGGGTTACATTTATACTACACATTAGTCATTTCTCTGAAACTAAAATGTAGCGCAGCATCTGTGTTTCATTTGCTAAATCCATCCGCCTCAGGTAGGGCCGTTGCTGTTACTTCTTCAAGTTGGAATTATGCTCTAATATGTTTGTGTAGACTTCCCTTAAGTGATATGTGGGCCACCCCTCTCTTTGGACAGTTATGGAAATTGTGGTTCTGGGGCTCTGAGTGGGTTAGGGTAGAACTGACTGACTCTCATTTCTGATTTGTTTATTCTTGGACTTCTGTCAACTCTCCCTTGTGGAACATTTATGTCCTGAACCCCAAACCTTTAATAAGTGGTGGCCATGTACCAGTTTCAAGGCAGGCCCTGGTCACCGGTGATTATCTGAGCACTCTAGGACTTGAACAGGTCTGAAATGCTCAGAATCCTAGGACTGGAGCTGAAGGTCATAAGGGCAAGTGGCTGGCCTTTGAGAGCTTCCATTGAAATGATACACCTTCAGTTACTATGGTGATACAGACCAGAGAAGCAGACAAAAACACAGAAATCTTCAGATTTAAAAAAGAATAAAATGTGATGAGGAGAAAGACGAGAATAATTGATGAGGAAAGCTCCTGGCATTCCTCTGTGGGGCGGAAGGGCATGAGATTCAAAAAGACAGGTCCGTTGGGAGAGGCAAGTGATGTAGCAAGGTTTCAGATCAGAATATTTTTTTCTCAAATGAGGACTCTTCGACTGAGCAAGAGATCCCGCGGGCCTCTTAGATTGACGAAGAGTCCCGTCGCTAGAGTCATTTAAAAGGAGAAGTGAACAAAGCAATTGAAAGTGAACTGCGGGGAACATTCCTTAGATATCTTTTGGGACTGACTTGATAATCTGATAGGTCTGTGCTTTCTCTGGATGCCTATGAATCGCTGGCTCATTTGAAAACATGACGGCTAAAACTCTCAGGGAGCCAGACCTTGAGAGTTTAATTGAAAGTAATTTTTATACAAGTGAACCATGGTATAGAAATTCATTGTGTGTGTGTGTGTGCACATGCATGTATACGTGTGTGTGCGCATGTGCGTGCACAATCCAGAATAAGGTGAGCAACTAGTCTCAAGATCTTTGCACTGTACAAACTTTGTTTCAACCTTGATAAGCTGTTACTATTCCTAACCTATAGTTTCAAACTATGTTTATGTGACACTTAAATGATTATGTCCATTTGACTTCATTTTCCTAACTAAATAGTCTTTTGAGGAAATAGATCCCCTGGCTTACTCCAAAGCTCTAAGCAAACATCTGATATATCTGTGGTCTATAAAAATACCTTCTCTATGGTGCTGATCTGAGGCCTGAATATTGCCTTCCTGGTGCTTCCTGCCAAGCCTGGATGACCTTCCTGATTTCTCTTCTGCAAATCTGCAAAATAAACCCAGCGGTTCTGGACAAATGCTGAGCATAGGCTCACGTTATATAATTGTTCGAGTTTGTCTTCTGTCACTGCCTGTCCTACAGGAGATGAATTACATAACTGAGTTACCTATTCACAGGCCTTGATTACTGTCACTTTTTTTTTTCCCCTTCATCAGTTCCAATATTCCTGGTAATGAATGTTTTCTAAGGGCAATTTGGGTATCAGCTATTATCTTTTGCTATGTGTCTTACTTGCTTCTCTGTGTGCTGAAAGATCAAGTATGACTGCTTCTATTCTTCCTATCCCAACTCCTTTCCCTCCATTCCTACCTTTCCAGCCCCGCTGCTCTGCCTATGGCCTCCCCGCCCAGGTCCCTGCCATTTGTTGCATATACGGCAGCTACATTAAACTGCCCAAAGCATAGCCTTGATTCTGTCTCTTACTTTTGCTAAAAAACTGTCAGCCGCTCCCTGGTTTCTATAAGGTTTTCCCAAGCATTACTCACAGTGCCTCTATTATATTTGTTATTCCTCCCTTTCTGTCTGGGCTGTTGTTTACTTCATATTTATCTTTAAATGGACTCACTTCTTAAGAACTTAAATGTATCCTGAAAGGAAACTTTATCTTTAAGTAAATGGAAAACAAATACCATCTATCATAATAGAATCTAGCTATGAAAACACACACTATGGAAACAAAAGTATGTCTTTCTAACTAGATAGCAATCGCCTCTGGCTCTATGACTGAGAGCTTATCTCTCCACGTTTACAATGGTGGGTGAGGATTACTTGTCTGACATTTGTTCTTCCAGATCCATGTCTCTCTCTTCACTTTTACCCTTTGCCCAAGATGCCAAGTCCTATGAGTAAATCACTGGTTTCCTTATCTTCTGGCTTCCAGTTGGTTTCTGCCTATAAGAGCACAGCAGTGCTCACAAGGGCAGGAATGAGAGAGGAGAGTGATGAATCTAAGACTTTGTTCCCTGAATTCTCCATTGCAGGGTCATCATTGATTGGTAGTGTCCCTAACAGAGGATTACTGTTTACTGTAAGGTAGTTCATTGGGTACGGCATGCCACTCATCTATTCAAGTCAAAGGATGGCAACAATGGTGCCTTTAATCCATCAAGGCCCCTGTACTTGCTCTTGTGATTTTCTTGTACCCCTACTTGGCTATAAGTCCCTTGATGCAAACCTTGTTGGATTACCCCACTTTTCCGAGACCCTGGCTAGTACAGTGTTCACAAATTGGATGTTATGTAGGCAGGTTCATAGCAAATGGAGCTCTGTTTGGCTTCATCCAAGACTGAAGGGGAATGGATGGGTAGGCTGTCTTTTCTATGTTATTTGCACTGTGGATACGCACTAGTAGGCACATCCAACTTTTTGGCACTGTGACGGGACATTGTCCTTCATGAAGTTCACACTTGAAAACTGTGCAGTTAAGTTACAAAAAGAAAATCTCGAAAACATCTCATAATGTTTTAGGTGAGCAAATTCTTTTGTATTGGATGGGCATGTACATAGCTATCTTTGGCAACATGCAACCGGGGGCAAGGGTTGGACACATGTGTTAGTAACACGCATGCTCTTTATTTTATAGAATTCCTTTTCTACACAGTAAACACTAGTGTCCTATGGATGAGGTCTGGACTGGATGGAGTCCTTCTCATTCTTCTTGCAGGGTTCCCTTTCATACCATGATTGTAGACAAATGGATTTCATTCTCCCTGCTCTTGCCCTTAATGCCTTACACCTATTATTTAGATCATTTCTTTTGCTCAGACAAAACATCCTGTCACCATAGTAAATTTGGCCATAGTTCCCAAGCTGCCTTCTCCACAAGGCCTGAACTGACATGCTTGACTCTCTTAATCTTGTCCTCAAACCCCGAATTATGTACAAAATGTCTTCTATAGGGATTCAGAGAGTAGAACTTACCTAGGCTCCTGACAGAGTCTTACCTTATGCACAGGCCTGTTGATCTCTTGGATCTACTTTAGATGCCCCATGGCCCTTTCCTTGAAAAACTTATCTTATTCCAGCCTGTTTTGTGATTCTACCTTCCCTGTATATTACTATGCTGAAACCACCACACATTCCTTATAAAGCCTATGAAGCACCAAGTACATTGTGGTGGTTTGAATGAGAGGTTGCCACCATAGGATCAAGTATTTGGATACTTGGTATATGGTCCCCAGTTTGTGGCACTGTTTGGGTGGTCATGAGATTCCGAGGAAGTGTGGCCTTGCTGAAGGAAGCGTATCACTAGTCGCGAGCTTTGAGTTCTTAACTTTGCCTCACTTCCAGTTTAGCTCTCTCTGCTTCCGGTGCGTGTTTTATGCTCTGACTGCCTCCTGCCATGCCTTCCTCATGTGCTGTGTGTTCGTCTGGACCTATAAGCCAAAATGAACCGTTCCATTTACAAGTTGCCTTGGTCATGGTGTTTTGTCTCAGCAACAGGAAAATAGCTGTTCATGAATAGTGTTATCCACTGGGGTAGATCTCTTTATTTTTTAAATATTTATTGAATTTTATACATTTGTACAACAGTTCTTAATCAAGTTTAGATCCCCTTCCCATATTTGGCCCCCAACGCCCCACCAAACCTCATGTATTCCACCATACATGTTAAGTCCTGTCAAGTCAAATATTAGGACCCAGATGTTCTTTAGTGCAAATTTATCCACTGGAGTCTGGTCAGGCTATCTAGAGATCATAAGAAAGGCCTGCTCTCCCTCTCCCAGCAGTACTCAGTCTCCAACAGTTCTCAGACTACATCTGGCCCACCACCAATATCTATCACTCTACTCTGGGCCTTGTCTGATTTGAGGTGATGATCTTGTTCTGAATGCCACCACTGCCACAAGTCCACGTGTGCAAGCTTCCAGAGACCTGAAGGCCTCTGCTTCCCTAAACTCAAGAACCAGCCCTGGCTCTTACAATCTTTCCACCCCCTCTTCCACAATGATCCCTGAGTCATGGGTGGACGAGGTTCAATATATGAGTCCTATCCAGGGATACATACTCTGCAGTCTCTTGTTATTTAAATCTTGGCCAGTTGTAGCCTTATGTGTGCACAGCACTATGTTGTTTAAGGGAGCGTCACTGGTGAGAGTTGAGGGATCCTTATTTTTCTCTCTAAGGCTTGTTCTGCTGTGTTCTATGAGTCTTAGGTGTAGAGGTTCAACTGCAGATGTGTCACCTAGGACTAGGCATCTCTCAGATGCTTATTCTCTGTGTCTGACCAGTTTTAGAATTCTGCTGTAGCCTACATCTGTTGCAGAAAAGAAGCTTCTTTGATGAGCTGTATGCTGTATGCTTGTCTGTAAATATAAGGATCCATCTTTAGCATAGGGTAGGAAATTTCATTTTTCTAGAGATATGACAGAGATAAGGTTTCCTCTAGGATCAATTTCCCCTGCAACCATATGTATTTGGCTAAATTTACAGTGCCATCCTTTAAGTCCAATTAGAGAGCTGTTAATTATCCCCCAGATGACAAAGCTACTACTGCACCAAAGAGGTAGTGTGCTGTGTTGGTTATGGTTATTAGAATTTAAGGTTGGGTTGGAGCGTTGATTGATTTTTCTCCCTTAGAAGTTTGAAAGTTATCATCTAGCATTATGGGAGCTAAGCTTCAGGTTAGGCTTCCGGGTCAGTGTGTAAGCATTAGTGTGTCTGTATACCTAGGCTGTTTGGCAAGAAACACAGTGCCAGACAGAAGAGACCTCCCTTTGTGTGGTAGGTGAGAGTGGTCCAAGAGACTCCCAAAATAATACAGGCTATTGCCAAAGCTCTTGGTTATCTCCCAGAACTAGAAGATAATACTCTACTGGGGTGCAGCTATAACGTGTGTGTCTTCCCTGGCCCTATCTCATCTCGCTGCACCTCCTGTCTACTGTGCATTAAGGAACTTTGTTCCTCCCTTCATTTCCCATGCCGATAGATGAAATTCGGAAACTGTACGCAAAATGAATTATTTTCCCATAATTGTTGGTGTCAAGTTTTAAGGTGTTTTATCACAGGGACACACATGTAACCAATACCATCAGTTGTGTGATTGTGTCAGACAGAGTCCCTCCAAGCATTAGTCCCCTCATCTGTAAAATGAGTTTTCTGTATATAACTGCTTCACACAGTTATTGAAATAGATTACGATAATACATGCAAAGGCTCATCATTAAGCCCAGTGCAACTCAACACTAAGTTCATGTCACTGGTAATTTGGGATGAAATGATCACTAGCTATGAAAGGCTAGATATTGGCTCTCTAGGAAAAGACAGCAGGTGCATTAGCTTGACACCTTCTAGGTTTAAATTCATGTGCAAAATCTTTAAAGTGCCAGGGCTCTATTACATATTAGCTTCAAGGATATACACCACAGGAGGAGTCATCATGGAAAAAGCTAGAAGGTATTCTGAGCTAATCTGAATTACTGTAGGAAGAGTCAAACTACAAAACGCATGTACATGTTCCACTCAGATTTTGTACATGAAGCACTTCTTGCACATTTTTCAAATGAACTAGGGATACGGTATTATGAAGATTGTCAACAAATATTTACAGTATTGAGTCTGCTCTGCATGCATAACATCTCAGACTCAATTTGAGGGTTAACAGTGGATGCTATTTGTATTTAAAACAGACAATCATTCTTGTCCTAAGATAGTTTACAACAGACACAGTAACATAATGACTTATCCTTTTCTCTTGATCAAAGGAAAATAATTTATAGCCCAGAGAACATTCTAGAAGTAACTTCACCTTCTGTATTATTTTATAAGTGTGGAAGGACAGAAAATATTAGTTGTTGGTGTTGTTTGGGCTCATCCATCTTGGGTAATAAGACACATCTCTATTTCAAGGGGAGAAAGAGAGGACAAAGAATATCCCTACCCTGACTTACTAGAAAGAACCTATCACCAGGGAAAACCAAGGGGACCCTTGAGAGTAAGAGGCTGTTTCCTTGGTATATATCATATGTACCTTTTTGAACATCTACTTGGTATGACAGCATATATTAACTAACTCATTCTGACATGAACCCTGTGAAGTGAGAACAACTTTCATTTAAGTCATATAAGGAACCTGATGGCAAGAGAGGTCAAGCACTTGGCCCAAGGACACCAAGGTGATAAATAATGGAGCCAGAATTCAAGTTTAGGTCTATCCCTCCCCTAGTTGATTCTTTCCACTGTCACCTGTTGCCTTTTGTTATTTAATTTTGCATTGATTTATGTGCCAACCACTCTATCTAGTCTTAGACATTAATATTTTCTTTTTACTTATTTATTTACTTATTTAATTGGGACAAACTTTCAAGATGAACGCTTGCTGTCTCTGTTAAGGTTTATCTCTGGTTTGCTTCCAATTCTCCTCTCTTCTATCATTTGACTGCGTTTTTTTTTTTTTTTAAGTCTATACCTATGCGCGTGCGCGCGCGCACACACACACACACACACACACACACACACACACATATTGTCTGTAGAGTCAAATTTGTGTTCCCCAGTTTTCCTTTGGTATGGGTCCATCCACTGAAGCCTGGTCCCTTCAGTGGAGCAAGAGTCACACCCTTAAATGAGACTGATTCTCTACCTCCCAGCAACCATGAGTTGCCAATAGCTTTTCAGGTAGGTTTGTGGTTTCTTACGCACTTCCCCATGTCCATGTTGGAATTTTGTCTGGCTTGAGCTTATGTGGGACCTGAGCACACTGTCACCACCACTGTGAGTTCATATGAGTAACTGAACAGCTGTCTGAAAAACTCTTTCCTTGTGCTCATCTGTCACCTCTGGCTCTTATAGTCTTTCCATCCCTTCTTCAGCAATTATCCCTGAACCAAGGCAGAAGTTTGATCGAGGTGTCCTATTCAGGGATAAGCACTCTGAAGTCTCATGTTCTCTGCACATGGGTCAGTTGTCTCTGGGTTAAATCACCATCTGCAGCATAAGGAAGTTTCTTTGATGAGAGTTGAGAGATGGATAAATCATGGCAGGTTTAGGAAAGCTCTAGGGTCTCTTAGGTGCACAAGGGTCCTAGCAACTCCAACAAGCCTAGGAGAGCCTCATGTTGCCTCTTGAAAGTCTCCTGCTCAAGGTTTTAGATTAGGTTGATTGACATATTAATCTTCTAACCTAGAATTCTCTGTTCAGTACCACATCTGTACAATGGCGGATGTTCTCAGGGTGCCCCAGCCTCTTTTCCTCCAATTCCTGAATGCTGAAGAAAATAAAAATGTCCTATTGGGACTGACCAGTAGAAACTTGTCAAATTCAGAAATGTTTGGAGGGGTCAGGGTTAGCTAAAAAAATCATGCAAATTTCTAATTTCCTTTCATTTAAAATATATATTTGTTTTTTAACATCTGTATGTGTTATTATAATTACATTTTTAGATAGCTCAGTAGCTACAGAATGAAGGTATAGATATTGTACGTCCATAAGAAAATGTTAGACCGAACATTTGTTCAATGTGGTAGCTTCTAGAGCCTGTAGGTAAGTGCCATGAAAACACACACTGCTGCCTGAGCCCATGACTGTCAGCATTGCCTTTCTTGGTGTAACTCAAATGTCAGCTATGTGACTTGGGCAATTTACTAAGACTTCTGGAAGGCTTCAGTTCTTATTCTGGACATATTGATAATTATTTCAATATTTATTTTTGCATCAAATGTTATGTTCACTTTTAATTCCTTAATATCATGTCAAAAAGAAAATTCCTTTAATCTATAACAAAATGAATTTAAAATGCTTTATTTTAACTAACTACCTCACAGATTTTAGAAGTGTTATAATAGTTTCAACTTGACATATACACCTGAAAAGAGGGATCCTCAACTGAGGAATTTTCTCCATTGGATTGGTCCATGGGCATGTATTTGAGGTGTTTTTTCAATTGCTAATTGATGTAGGAGGCCCAGCCCACTGTGAGTAGTGCCATCCTTAGACAAGTATGCCTGGGCTCTATATGAAAAGCAAGTGAGCCTGGGAGCAAGCCAATAAGCAGCATTCCTCCATGGTTTCAGTTTCTGCCTTTAGTTTCCAGTCTTGGGTCTTTATCTTGGCTTCTGTTGATGATACACTATAGGCCGTCAGCCAAATAAACTCTTTCCTCCCCAAATTTCTTTTGATCATGGTATTTATCACAGCAACAGATACCCAAACTAGAGCATGTTCTTAGAATCTATGTGGAAATCTGTTTTGAAAAAGTATTTCTATGGGAATAAACTTCTTAGTTCTGAATTATGGATTTAAAAACCTGCAAATATTTTAAACCCCAAATCTCAAGGGACAGAATTTGCAATTTCTCTGACTCGTGTGTATACCATGTAATATTCTCTACAACTCTCTGCAAAGAATGTCTCAATTAAAATGATTTTTTGCCATGAATAATTTCTGAGTAAGGAATCTATGTCCCGAATCTCTGGTTTTTATGATTTAGAACATTAGAGTACTGGTCAAACTGACTAACAGTTCAGATTTCAGGGCTCAATTGCCCTGGAAATGTGTTAGTGACTCTCTTACCAGACACTGATTAGCTGCCCTCCCTGAGTGAGATTGCCTATCAGGACTGGATCAGCTCTGTGCTCTGGGTCAGAGCCTGGCACATCATAAAAAGAGCAAGCATCAGCAGCATACTTCCGCTGTGAGCAGATGCCCCCTACATTAGCACGTGGAATCCTTGCAAGCTCATCAAATGATCAGTGATCATTTTACGCCTGTCACACTGTTGAACATGTAGTGGTAGGCAGAGCACACAGGCCTGTCTAAATCCCAAGACTAGTATTTCATCAGTTTGTTTGCCAAATAAGCACTGAGGAACTTCAATCCCTACTGAATCAACAAAGCTCACTGAAATAGAGTTTTGATTGCCAGATTTGTTCCCAAATCTACAGGGGTGCCATAGCCACATGGTACAAGATCTAATTGGTTCTGGCTTCCCAGTGAGCTCATTTTTATGTATTGCCTTCCTCTTCCCCACTGCCTTCTCCTATGGTCATGTTTGTTATCCCTACATGTCCAAACCAGACTTGTCTTCAAATTTCAAGTTTCTGTACTTGGATGATTTCTGAACAGTTTGCATTTGAAAAACCAAGCTACCTCTCTAAGTTGGTTTAATGTGAGCTCAGTAGATGAAACACTGTGTATGGTTTGAATACAAATGCCACCCAGAGGCTGAAGTTTTTGAAGACTTTATATGGTCCCCAGTTAGGGGATGCTATTGAGGAAAAGTCAGGGAATGTTTAGGAAGTGTGACCTTGCTGGAGAAGCTCATCACTGGGAGTTGAGAGTTGATAGCGTCCTCTCATTTCCCGTTGGTTGCTCTCTCTGCTTCCTGTGCATGTTGGAAGATGTGAGACCTCAGCTTCTGTTCCAGGTTCCTGCTGCCATGCCTTTCCTGCCATTATGGAGTCTTTACACTCTGGAACTATAAGTCCAAATAAACTCGTCCTTCTGCAGGTTGCCTTGGTCGTGGTATTTTATCACAGCCACAAAAATGCAGCCAATGCAAACTGCTATATTTGGTTTTTAGTCATTAGCATTTTTGCTGCTGGTCTAAGTAACTGACCTGTCGATATTATAAAAGGTTAAGAATCAAGTTTCAGGAAACAAACGTCAGGCCTCGCAGGCCAAATAACAGGCAGATGTGCCTGGTATGTGTGTGGATGAACTGCTGTTGCTTCTGTGATTACTCTTATTACACAATACCTGTAAGAAATCCTAAGTAGACCACACTCTCGTGCTGCTTGTAATCATCTTGTTTGGCTTTGGTAACTCTTGTGGTGTAATCAGTGGTGTAATGGGTCTCAGAGGAATCATCCTTTAAGAAGATGAATATCTATTTGTGGAGATTTAGAGGCAGATCGACAAAATAAAAACACTCATGTAAAATTGAAATGGTGACAGGGAGGCACATTTATGCTTGTGTTTCTTGTGGAGATGTGCCACAGGGTACACAGAATAAGCATTCCTTCTGGATTCCTCTGTGAAGAATTTTCTGGAGGAGGGCTGGTGATATGTCTTATAGCCTGATGCCAAAAGTTCCATCCACAGAATGCTCATGGAGGAAGGCAAGAACTGACAATCTCAAGCTGTCCTCTGACCTCTGTACTCATGTGGGGACTCTGTCTCCAAGTAAATGAAGGATTCTTAAGAAAAAAATGACGTTTCATGATGAGGTCAACATTTGGAATATTGGACTTGATGATATAAATTGCCCTCCCCAGTGTGGACAGACATCATCCAGGTCCTCATAGTCTGAGTAGCACAGGAAGGTAGAGACAGAAACGTGCCCTCGTTTGCCGCCTCTCTTCCTTTTCTGCCACCTTACTCATGCTGAAATATCTCATCTGTTCTCATCCGTGGACTGATGTTTACACCGTCAGTGCCTCACTGCTTCTCCAGCCTTTGAACCTGGACTCAGTTATATCACTGGTTTTCTTGGGTTTTCACCTCAGAGATGGTAGGTCCAGGAATATCTTAGCCTCTGTAATTATATAAGTCAAGGCCTCATAATAAATCTGTGCATACATGTGTGTGCATAAATATATTCCCTACTTTTGTTCTTTGAAGAATCCTGACTAACGTACGTGTGTTATCAAACTCTACCGAGTAAATAAAATCTGTATGTGGTTGATGTGGGCATAATTTTGCATGGTCACGTTTTGGATTATATTGATAAACCTGAGAAACTGGATCTGCTGGGAAAGACTTAGAGAAGAGAGGGTAGACTCATAAGAGAATGTTTGTTGTAAGTCAAGTGTTATGACAATGTGATATTCAGCTCTTGCTCCAGTTATATTAACACCAATGTAGAGCCTCAACTACATGATATTCTCTTACATTGGTATGTTTAAGACTGTCAAGTTCAAAGATTAAAGGCATCACACTATGTAGTGGCAAGCAGTACAACCCTCTAGTCAAGAAGTGCAGATCTTAACAGTACCATGAATTTGAATATTTGCTGACAAGCATAGGAACTTAGGGTGCCATGCTTTCTCCAATATTTAGAGCAGACTCCTTACTCAATTACGGTGCAAATTCACAGGAGAAAATGAATTTGTACCTCAAGCTTTTGATAAAATTATTTAACTTCCAATTCAGACTTGACATCTTCTGTTTTTTCTTCTTTTTCTCTATCAGATATTCATCGACTGAAATTCCTTTTAAAAACTGCTGACTGTTATTCTCCAAGTTTTCAACTCATTCCCACATCCTTATTGGACCATGGCATCAAATCAAGTACTCTCTAAAGGATGGCACGCAACAGTGTTGTAGATTTGAAAAGGAAGCTCAACTCAGCAGCTTGTCTTTCCTTCATTTCTTCTGACTTTGCCACTTTCTCTTAGCTGAGAAAATACCAGCGATCATGCATCCTCTCTCACAAAACTTACCTGGTCACCTAGCACCTTACCACTCAAAATATGTTCTGGGGATCAGCAGAAACATCATTAACTGTGAGGCTGCTTGAAATGCAGACTCCCAGGCCTTACCCTAGAGTTAGTAACAATTGCCAGGTGAGTAATATGCATGTTTAATTTTGGAAGTCCTGCTCTGCAGATTGCATAGACGAAAGGAAGCGATTAAAATTAACAAAACAACAACTCTTTATTTCTGCCTATGACCTGAGACCATACCATGAGCTAATTAGATGAGTGGACTGGACACATTACAGTTAATTTCCATTTCTCATGCTTTCATAAGCTGGATGACAGCAGTTTTCAAGGAAGCCAGGTGAATAACTGTAGAATTTTTATGAGGCAGAAGAATAATCTCCATTACTTCTTAGGATGAAAAGTAGAAGACAATTCTGTTCTGACATGGAGAAAAGGGGCTAGCTGATTAAAAGAGACACAGTAGATGTGCTTAATCATGTCATTTTTAGAAGATTAGAACATGAATTTCTTTGTCATGGTTAACCAAGATTATCTCCTTCACTGTTGCCTCATAGAGGAAAGCAAGCATGCCTGTGTGTGCTTATTTTTTGAATAGGAAAACACTTTTCCCTTCTCCTGTTCTGTCTCTTCCTTAAGACCCACATATATGGTGATTTTATATATATATAATATATATATATGTTGATGATTATATGTATATACATATATGTTTGTGTTGGTGATTATATGTATATACACATGTACATATATGTGTGTGTGGTGTGTGTTGGTGATACAAATTCAGAAGACTGGCCTTGGCATACTGCACCCCCAACAATGCAAAGGATAACATTATTGCATGTAGCGCATCAATGAAGTTTTCTGTTGACTCATGTTTTTGAGTTCCCAGCATTTCTTTATTTTCCTAATTTCTCTCCCACTTACCATAGGACTCTGGTGGGAATGTCTATTATGTAGTATACTTGACCCATGACAGAATGACCAGGGGGTCTGAACACAGTGCATCTATGAAAACTGATTGACCTAGGAGTGAGCCTGTCTCCTCAGCAGAGCCAAGCAGCATCTTAATCAAGGCTGCTGTGGACTCTGAGGAAGTGAGTGTGATTGCTTGATTTATTGGTTTGGGGCTTTTGCAATCATGAGCTGCAGATCTATGCAAGTTTGAAGCAGTTATGGCCACATTTCCTGGCATGTCAACAAAGCCTATCTTTTAAAAAATTTTTATTGAATTCTTGAGACTTTCATCCAATATAATTTGATGGTATTTAGATCCCATCCCGTATCTGCACCTCTCCTTACTGACCCTGTCTAACTTAATATACACTATTACACACACACACACACACACACACACACACACACACATATATATATATATATATATACATATATATATATATATATATATATCTTATAGAGTTCAATTTGTGTTCCCAAATGTCCTTCAGTGTGGGTCTATCTATCTACTAGAGCCTGGTTTCAAGGATAGGATTCTGGGTAGGTTAACAAAGCCTTTCTTAACTTCAAATCAGGTAGAGGGAAGCAGAGCTAAGAGACAGATACAAAATTCCTCAAGTCAAAACGTTTGCAGCTGGCTGAGTGTGGTGGTGCACTCCTTTACTTCCAGGGCTTAAGAGGCAGAGGCAGGCAGATCTCTGTGAGCTTGAGGCCAGATTATTCTATGTAGTGAGTTCCAGGCCAGTCAGAGCCACAAAGGGGGTCCCCATCTCAAAACAACACAAAACCTTGGCTACCTTTCTGGAATAGGAGTCAGTTGATGTTACAGTTTCCCTCCCTCCCTCCCTCTCTCCCGGCTTCTGTCCCTCCGTCCCTCCATCCCTTCCTTCCTTTCCCCCCCTCTCCTTCCTTCTTTCTTCTTTCTTTCTTTCTTTCTTTCTTTCTCTTTCTTCCGTTTTAATTAACTTAGAGGTAGAATTCATGTACCACTAAAGTACAGAAACCCATGCAACTGGGGAGCCACAGTGAGGCTGTTACAGCATTAGAGATGGAGAAGACCCTGGTACTGGCAAGGTGGATATGCTGAGGCAATCGGTGTGCTTCATGTCACCAGCAGGGGTGGTAAATGATAGAATTCTGGGTGTTTTCTCTTAGGAACCAGTTAACAGAAAGCCTGACGTGTGGAGGCAGATGGATAAAAGTTCACTCAGCTAAGCCAGTTTCTAGATGTCTAACTTGTTTTCATTACACATTTATAGAGTGATGTCTACCTCATAGTGTCACAAAGATTCTGTTAAATAATGTAAGCACCATCATTATTCTAACATACAAGATTCTAAATGTGTAGTTCCTAAATTCTTTCATAAAGGCGATGATGGGGTTTACTATGAGAATGCACACAGTAAAGTGATGAAAAACAGCAAATAATTAAAGCAGATTAGGCTCAGGAAAGATATTTAAAATATGGGAAGATTTAGGTTGAGGGGCAACAACATTAAAACTAAAAACCAAGATCTAAAGACCTACAATATTAGGATAACTGAAGTTTGGTTGGGGTATTTTGACAAAGAAACAAAAGAAATAGCAACATAATTTTCAATGACAAAGGAAGAGAACAACAGATGAGTTTATTTCCCCCAGAGAAGAAAAGGGATACGATAAGGGATGAGTTCCCAATGTGGCTTCACACAGCAGTCACTGATGGTGCTGTAGACCGTGTCCTTATTATCCAAGTCAAGTAGGGACACCGAGTATCTCATTTCTTTAATCATCCTTTGGTGAAAATAAAATGCACAGTGTTAATAGCCATCTATGAAGGAAGTAGGTAGACAGAATTTGGAGGGTCTCCGAGGAGTAGAGAAACTTCCCGAAGGCTTCTCTGATTACCCATAATAGTTACACTGCAATGAAAGCATTAAAATTGCTGGTTCCTGTGTGATTGTTTCAAATCTCCTGATGATTTTCAAGTATCAATTAAATCTTCCCCCCAAATCTCTTAAACTGAAGTTCGAGAAGACATACCATGTGTGTGTGTGTTCTGAGGTTTGGCATACCCTTGGTAAGTTACTGTGTGTCTTCAAATATATTCCTACTGTGAGATTCTCAAATATCTCCTGATGTTTCTGGCTACCTAGAAAAAGAAGCCTCTTATGATTATTAATGAAGGCCCACAAGAGATTGAAAATCTTTGGTGAAATATTGGTTTCAAATGGCAGCTCCAAGTCTATGCCATTAGAACCCCTCAATTTCCTTAGAAATTGTCTGTGAATTTCATGGATTTATACCAACAATCGAAGATGCAATGATATACATACATCTACCTCAGGACTCAGCTCTGCCTCTGGGTTTTACTGGTAGATACAGGAGAAAATTAGCCCCTGAGTTGTCCCTTGTTTTAGAAAATAGCACACTCTGCTTGTTATTAGATGACGCTGAATTCAGTAATTTGGAGTAGAACTCTTATTGCCCTTAAAATTGCCTGTTTTAGCTTCACTTTCCTTCTACACAGGTGTACTTACAGAATTACATGATGACTTTGATACTCCCATGCTGGTTTAGCTTTGAAAGGTGAGTTATAGTAGAAATTCAGCATGGATCTATGGTAAAGACAGGGAAAGAGATGGCTGATGAGGCAAGAGCAGCTTTCGGTTCTACAGAGACTGAGGAAAGAGAAGGGTCAGTATGTAGCAAGGGACAAATGTCTCATCTCAGGAAAAGCGTTTTTCAAATGCACCAGCCTATTGAGTCTATGCTGGTTCAGTTTCCTTCCCCTCCTGTTTCTAAGAAAATCTCCTTTCCTGATTCCATTTTCATGGGCTTGTATGATACAGAACTTCAGGACTAAATATGCATATGTATGATATGCATTCATATACATATATGAATACAGATATGTACTCACATGCCTGACATATATTATGTGTGTGTGTATGCACACATTCATGTATGTGAATGAGAGCATACACATGTATGGAGGTCAGAGTACAGGTTCAGGTGTCAGTCCTCACCTGCCATGTTGTTTGAGACAGGGTCTCTTTGTGGTTCAGCTGCACTCAGCAGGCCAGGCTAGCTGCCCCACAGGCTACCAGGCATTCTTCTATCTCTGCCTCCAGTCTTGAAGCAGTGCAGGGAGGGGAGGACTGCCACTGGGACTATAGATGCAAGCCACTGCACCCAGCTTTATATGGGCTTTAGGGATTCAAACTCAGGTACAGCAAGTGCTTTACCTACTGAGCCACAGATCAGGAAATATCTTGTGATAGGTTGTGATTTTTCTTCTGTTTCCGATTTAAATGGAGCCAGGAAAAGAAGCAGCATTCTCCTTCGTTTTCTTTTTCCACTCCTCTTTTCCTTTCTCCACATCCTTGTCCTTTTCCCTGACTTGGATTCTAATTTACTCAACAGCTACTTTGGATATTCAATCCTTGATCATAGACCCTTGTACTGAGACTCTGCTGAATCCCTAAGCTAGATTTTAGGCAAATCCAGGAATCATTTGTAAAAGAAGTAGAGTGCATACTAGAAAGTTCAGTGCCATCTTCTTTATGGTAGACCATTTCAAATCAGAGGAAAATCACTGTGGATCAATTCTGTGTTTAGACTTCCCTTAAACAGAATCTATCAATGATATGTTTCAGATTCTTTTAAATGCACATTTGTTCTGTTAAAAAAAAAAAGGACGGGTTATAAATATTTAACAAACTGGAAAATTACAATATTGAAAAAGTTCCTTCTTTGTGTCAGGGTGCAAACCACATGTGAGTGCGTGAGAGAATGTGCATGTATGTGTGTGTGTGTGTGTGTGTGTGTGTGTGTGTGTGTGTGAGGGCAACTTTAATTAGCTTTAGATCTTTTGGACCAGTTTCTTTAAATATTCCAGGCAGAAACAGTGCCTAAGCACATGAAGAAACCAAACTGAGGGGTGCCTGGGATTGTCTGAAAAGAGTGAGAAACCATTCTGTCAAAAAGAGAGAAGGATTGAAATTAAGCAGGTATCAAAATTACATGCTTCTCGGCAGAGGGGCTTCCTCTAGGAAAACTGACTATCAAGCAGGAAGCTTGAAAACAAACTGCCAACTGTAATTTCACTCTGTCATCAGGTAGCTACAGTTGTAGTCCGCATGCTAACAGCAACAAAGGGGTTTGCCTGTGCCCCCCCAGAAGAATCCAGCTGACAAGCTGCCCGGTGTTCAGTAATGAATCAAGGTCCCCTCCCAGCCCTTACAATCTGAAGGACAGCTGTTTGTTAAGAGCAGCCAAGGTCTTTATGCCTACTGATAGCAATTACCAAAATCATCATCATCATCATCATCATCATCATCATCATCATCATCTTTGTGTAGCACAATAAAGATTATATTTGGTCTTTACACCTGATACCTGCCACTGAGCTCCTGAAACTCTTTGCATTTCCTGACATTCCAGGAATGTCTCCAGTTACTCATAATGCATCCCTTTCCAGCCTATAGGATTTGTGCTAATAAGGTTACTCTCGATAGCCTCTAGGTAGCTTGGTGATGAATGCTAGCACTCAGGGGAAGTAGCATACTATCAGAAGGTTGGAACTTTTAGCCTAGAGGGAGTGAGCAGAAGGTTAGTAATTCAGTTTTATCAACAATGGTCAATTGATATAACAAACCTTGAAACTCTTTTTTTTTTTTTTTAATTTTTTGAGATAAGATCTTGTACTATGGTCTAAGCTGGGCTCACACATGGGTGTTCAGGTGTGTGTACCATGCCTGTATAAGTGCAAAACCTAGAGGAAGGCACTAGGTGTTTTCCTCTGCTACTCTGTGCTCCATTCCTTCAAGACAGGGGCTCTCGCTGAACTGGAAGCTTGCCATTTTGAATAGGCTATCTGGCCAGTGAGCACCCATTATCTGCCTGTGTCTGTGCCCAACACTGGGATACAGGCATGTGAAGTCATGTTTGGCTTTTTATATGGGTGATAAGGATTTGAACTTAGGTCCTCATGCTTGCACAGTAAAAGATGAACCATCTCCCCAGCTTGATAACTAAGTCAATCAGTGTGATCCAGAGCTTCCAGGTCAGTGGATATGCTGACACACTGGGAATACAGTGTGCCTAAACAGACCCTCTGCCCACTACTACCTGCCCCTCACCTTGCCACTTTCATCTTACATTTGGCTGTCTCTAAGTTATGTACTTTATATAAATAATAATAGCCAGAAACTTTGTTCTGTTCCCTGAATTCTAGAGAATTATGGGATATACAGGAAGCAGTTCTAGAAACTCCTGAATTTCTAATGGGCCAAGCAGATTGTGGGAAGCCTAAGCACCCTGATTGTGGCTGGCCGAACTGTGGGATCAGTCTGTGGGGTTCATCAGAGGTAGTTCTTAACTTGCTGGATAATATCCGAATTGGATTGTTGTGTAATAAGCTCCTGTGGTAGAATTGGGTTGTGTTTTCAAAAACACTCCGCACGCAGGATGAATGAAAGTAATCCAAATAAAGTGAAGCTTAGGAAAAGATTTTCAGGAAGCAAAACCGCAGAGCTCATGCCTAGTACACTTGGAAATGACATCTGTCCCAGAGCTGGTAAAGGCATCTCTCCCAGAGCTGTAATAGAGATGACCTCTTTGTAGCCACAGGACTCCTGCAGCTGCCAAGATTCCTTTTCTTTCTGTTCCACTGGAGGAAGCCTATTTGCCCTCTCCTGGGAATGATCTATTACATGATTGCTAGCAAATTAGAATATCTTATGCCCTAACTGCTGTTATTTACAAATAACTTGTGGCAAACTTCCTAACTGGCTTCTGATACCCACCAGGCTGAGGCCATGTACATCTTTTCAAGACAGAGAAGAATAATAATTTCTTATGAGCTTTTCCCTCAAATTCTCAGCATTCAGATCCAGTTCTCTTATTTGAAATTTAGATATGGAAAGGTACATATGACTTCGTAGTTACATGGAACAAAACCATAGATGTCCATAGTTACCACTGGAAAACTTTGGATACTTGGTACCGTCCTGTTCTTTTAGAAGTAGAGACTCAGATTTGCCAGGTGACATTCCCAAACGTTCCACTGATTAAAGGATGAACCAAATATCTCTTCCAGTTCTCTAAGGAAGTCTTGTCCTGAATCCTGCCATCTTGTGCTGAAATCACTGTATTGGTCTGTAAAGTTAATGTCTTAGTATCCAGTTCCTGTCTTGTGTTAATACTTATTTAAATACTTGTGTCACAAAACAAGTCTTTTATATGGTGAGAGCTGTAGCAGACACATTCTATAAAACTTAAGCTCATGATTATCAGTTACTCATATAAAATTATCTATTTCTGGCCCTGGTAGTTATTTTCTCGGAAATAAATATGTAGCCTATAATGACTCAATGATGAGGGGAGAGAGAGAGAGAAGGAGAAAACGTACTAGCTAATAATCTATTGACTAAAAATATTCGTGTGGCCCTAAGTTCGGCATGTGGGAGCTGGGTAATACAAAATCAAGAGGTATCTGATCAGTGATGATGGATTCTACCCCCGCCTCTTTGATCATCACGACTTTCCTAGTTGCTGTCAGCTGTCAGTTGGACACAACCCAGAGATAATTTAAGGGATCCTCATTTGGGGGTTGTCTCTGTCAAGTTGGCCTATGGCCATATATGTGGGGCATTTTCAGTGTAAGAAAGGTACCTGAGCAAGCCAGTAAGCAGCCTTCCTCTGTGGTCTCTGTACCAGGCTCCTGCTTCAGTTCCTCCTCTGGCTCCCCTCAATAATGGCATGTGATCTGGAAATATGAGCTGAAATGAACCCTTTCCTTCCCAAGTCGTTTTTGGTCAGTGTTCTATCACAGCAACCTAGAATAAGATCTCTTTGATGATCCCTTCATTTTGGACAGAATACCAATGTACTCTTTCCTAAGGGTAATGCTGATGCTGCACCCTATCATTGTGTGCCCCCCACCAAAGGCTCTCAGATTTTAATGAGCCTTCTCTTATTTAGAGATCTGGGAACTAAAAGGATGCATTGTCTGCCCTTCTCTATGAGGACATGCAGGATAATCACAATAAGCCCCTTTCACTGGGCTTTAAATAATGTATGTTTGTGAGTGGTGTATGGACTTGAATGTGTGGGTGCCTGTGCCCATGAGCAGAGGATGACATCAGGTGTCCTGCTCTGTCACTTTCCTCCTTATCCCTTGGATTGAGGTCTCCTACTAAACCTGGAGCTCAGAGTGGAGGTGGGCTAACAGCCAGCAAGCCCCAGCTATCCTCCTGTCTCCACTCTGGAGAGAGAAAGAGAGAGACGGAACAGGGGTCTCAGGGGTCAGACGGGCCTGGCTTGTTCTTGTGTGGGTGCTGAGGATATGAACTCATGTCTGTGTCACTAGCTCTGTACCCATTGAGCCATCCTTCCAGTTCTTCAGATTATTTCCTGCTGTTCAGAAATGGGAGGAGACAGTTGGCTCCCAGAAATCACATTTTCCAGAGGTAGGAAGATAACGTTCTCCTAGCTGGGGGCAGTTCTGGATTAGGCTATCTGCAAGACGTTTCTTTGGCCATTCACCTATGGACTTTGATGCACCCTACTTTGGAGCCTGGGACAGGCATGGAACAATATTCTTGCCTCAAAGGCTGTAAACAAAAGCAGACTTCCTGCTTGTGAGAGGCAGGGTTCTGAGAGTCATTTTTGATCATAGACAGAAGCTTTTAACTCCTCACTTCTGTTTGCTTTGGGCAAAGGGTCTCCTTTAAGAACTCACTAGACTTCTGACGATTATTTCCAGTATGTTCCATGATTCAGAAGCCACACTTGAATATTTTGAGAAAAAATTTCAAATGTACATGAAATTTACTTTCTAATCTTTTCTTTGTTCCAAGCAAATAGCCATTACCTTGAGGCTGTGTGGAACGTTGGATGGGAAATCCGTATCCTATCTTCTGTCTCCACCCTGAGTCATGTTACCCAATTGAGAGGATGAAGTGAACAGGGGTGCAAGGTTTAGAAATACCACACATTTCATCATAATTGTTTATTCTTAAAAGTAGGGTAGTTCTTCCCCTAGCTCATCTTTCTAACCACACTTGATCACATATCATAGTCACTGGTTACCAGCACACACATGATCACCTGCTTTCAATATGGCAGGCTCATGGTTAGCCTGCCAAGCTGCCCATAGACATAGAGCCACTGACTGTATTGCACAACTTAAACCAGTACTTTCTCTCCCCTGAAAGCAGCTCTCTGTTACCTGCTGTATAATTAATGTCAAAATTCCAGCAGCCACATGGCCCTGATCCTTTAGTAAATATGCCATCTGAAACATGTGGTTTGTAGCTCTCCAAGGCAAATATCTTAATGTGAAAGATATAGCCCACTTGTAGCTCTACTCCATTTGTCAACATCTGATGAGGAGACAATCTAACTGCAAGACACAGAGTGTAGTGAAGATGCTTCTCGGCTGTACACATGCACCTGGGGCTGACTACTGTTCACACTGATCTCTCCGTTAGCCATCAGGCCTCACTTGTTTATCCAGAAGTCTAGAACTTACCTCAACACTTGTCTGCCTCCCAGTGAGCTGGCTTTCTTACTGAGGGTCACTCAGCATGGAGTGGCAGGTGGTGATCGTCCTCCTGGCTCTGTGGAGTCCTCCAGTCATAGGAGGTAAAGCAGGTGTTCTGCTGAGGAGCCTCTGGCCTTTGACCCAAGCTCTTTCATTTAGAGATCAAGTTTCCACTTCCTCTCCTCCTCCTTGATGGCTCTTCCAGTCCTCAAGGCTGGAGGGAAAGGAGGCTTAGGGTTTTAGTTATTGAAAATAATAAATCACATTGTAATATTTTATTTTTAAAGTTTACATGTTGAGGTAAACTTTAAATTTTGAAAATGACAGTAATTTATAAAGTACAACTTAAATGCTCCATATTTTATAATTTAAGGATGACCCCTATTGACATTTCATGTTATTTCCCTAATGTTTTTTCTTCTAGACAGATCTGTTTGTATGTCATTGAAATCTTATATAAAGATTATTTTGTTATGCTTTTCTTCAAAGTCATGAGTAATATGAAATATTGTATATTTTGATAAACATAATTTTGATTCAGGTGACATATCCCATACAATTAAATATGTAAAATATACAGTTCAGTGGCTGCTAGTACATTCTCACTGTTGTACAACTGTTCATTGGGTTATACTATAGTCTGAATGTGTTCTTCAAAAGCCATATGTTGGCAATTTCATCCCCAACACAACAAGGTTGGAATATGAGGCCTTTTGGAGACACAAGATTCCTTCTCTTTAACCTTTCTGCCTTCAACTATGTGAAGACACAGTGGAAATGCCCCTCAGAGGCTTGAACTTGTCAACTTCCAGAATAGAGGGAAATCCACTTTTGTTCTTTGTAAACTACAGTCTGTGATATTTCTGTAGTAGAAACACAAAACAGACTAAGTCAGGTTCCAAAGCATTCTTACCACCTGAGGGGAAACCATGCCTGCTAAGGAAGTATTTCACATTCTGTCTAATCTCTCCAGGAGCTAGAAGACACCAACATGCTTTCTGCTTCTGCTGATTTTCTGATGCTAGATATTTTATATGAATGGACTCATAATAACGGGTCTTCTGTTTATGATGCCTGCTAGTTTGCCTAATTTTCCCAATGTTTATCTATACATGCATCTGTATTTCACCATTTTTAAAATAAATATAAATTTACTGAAGTTTTACTATGTTGATAAAATATTTTATTACATAATCAAGAGATTAATGTTTCAAACAAAAGATGTCAACTCGGATTGTGTCAAACATTCATAAAATCGCCATGAAAATTATACTAGAAATTAAAATCCATATGAAACAGTACTGTGTATAAAATACGGCTTTCAAAGCCAGGCGTGATAGTACATCCTTTTCAGCTTAGCATTCAGGAGGTAGAGGCAGGTGGATCTCTGAGATCCAGTCCAACCTGGTCTACATAGGTCCAGGCCAGGTGGAGCTACAGGGGAGACCCTGTCATAAACAAACAAACAAACAAACAAACAAACAAAAATCCAAAAGTACTGCCTTCAAATTGTATTTGAGATATGAATAAAGTATTTGAGCAATGAGAGGTGTTCTTCAGACATTTTCGAATAATATGAATGACTTATTGATGGCTTTTTTCTTGTTTTTTTGAACCACGTTCTCCCTGTAGCCCTAGCTGACATGGAACTTTATGTGTAGACCAGGCTTGCCTCCATCTCACAGAGATCCACCCGCCTCTGCCTCCCAAATACTGGGATTAAAGGCAAATATCACCACACTTGGCCTTATTGATGTTTTAAAGGATTTTACAATGGTTTGTTTTATATTTGAAGCTTAGCAGTTAGTTCTTTGACAATTTCATACATATATAAAATACATTCTAGCTTACTTCCTCCCAGCTCTCTTTTACCTTCCTTCAACATTTCTCTGGTCTCCCTACCTTTCCCTTTCCCAGCCATGTGACTTTTGGTTGTGTAGTGAGATCTGTTTGGTTTAATCAGAGCCATCTGACTGTTGGATCCTGGTGAGGTCGCTAGTGGGTACACACTGAAGTCAGTCATTCCCCCTTTCCTTGAATCTATCCATAAGAAATAGTTCTGCAGTGAGAGGTAGGGTCCCAGGAGTCCCTCTTCATCCTTATCTTGCCTGTGATGGGCCTATTCTTGTGAGGACTCAGTGCAGTTATCCACAGTTGTTCAGAGTTTGAGATTACAGTGGCTGTGCATCATCCAGAAGGCTGAATTTCACAGTGCTTCGCCCTACCTCTTGCTATTATTGTCTTTCTACCCCCTCTTCCACAATGTTCCTTGAACCTTGGAAGAGATGGTATAAATGACCTATGTAGGGCTGAGCACCCAGCTGTCAGTTATTCTCAGCACTTTAGGCAGCCATACAACCCTGCCTTCATCACAGTTCACTAGAAGGAAATGTTTTCTTCATTAAGACTGAGAGTAGTAACTGAATTGAATATAAACATATATGTTTTAGAAGGTAGTTCAACACTATGTCAATTTAGCTAAACAACAGAAGTAAGTTGCCCCTTAGGTCATATGTCCTCCCCAGTCATAGGCTTTGAGTGAGTCAGTAGTAACAGGCAGATTGCCTCTGGTGTGAATGGGCCTCAAATCCAATCAGAGAGAAGCTGGTTACTTTCATGACAGCTGTGCCACTATTGTACAAGTAGAGTTGGTATATTTTGCAACTGGGTAGGACAATAGATGCTTTTCCTCACAAGTAGCCAGTACAGCATCCTCCAAACACTATGCAAGCTTAGCTGGCAGGGAGGAAGTTTCCAACTCAGTTTCAGTTTGATTTTTCTATGTCATACAACCAAGGCATGTGGCATTTTCACCTGTAAGGTTTTGACATCCAGTTCTGATGGGAATCCCAAAGCAAAGACAAGTGCCTCTATTGTTTTGCAGGTCTAGAGCTTCCCTGACCAGCAACCCATAGAAGCTTTCCCACACCTGACACTGAGGCTTTGTTTAATAACTCTTAGCTTCAGGGAGGGGCTGTTCATGGTATCTCCCTTCCAGCTTTTTTTTAAAGTTTATTTGCGAACTTTTAGGATTCCATATGGCATTTTCATATCCATGTGGTCTGATTCTCCCCTCATCTCCTTTTTTTCTAGTACTTTGCTATTGTTTTATGGATGAGTAATACTCTTTCACAGGGATATCTCACTTTGTTTATATCATTTGGTAACTATTTGGGATATTTCCATTTATTAGCTATTATGAGTTGTATCAATATGAACAATAATGTACAAATTTTTGTTGGAAACTGGTTTCAACCAGGGTTGAATACATAGGAGTAGAATTGCTGGACCTTGTGATAATGCTATGTTTAACCTTTTGAGAAACAAGCCAAATTATTTTCCACAGATGATTAGAATATGCCAGAAATTACATTATTTTATGTTCTCAGTAGCAATAGGTGAGCATTTCACTTTTGCAATAGTCTTGCTGTTGCCTGCTATTTTCCTTCTATTAAAACCCTCATCTCATTGTGGTTTTTCTTTTCTTTCTTCATGACTGCTGATGGTGACCATCTTTTCATGTGCTTCTTACACACATACACACACACACACACTCACACACACACACACACTATATATATATATATATATATATATTATTTATAGAAATGTCTACTCAAGTCCATTGCTCATTGTTTTGGAATTGTTTGAAATTTCATAGTTGA